>CM062295.1:584523373-585822136 GCA_031216915.1 Pictodentalium vernedei
AGGTGAGCTGGCCTACATAAATCGGATCCCAATCCTAACCACGTTCAAGCTGACACGCTTATAAAAGTTAACAACTCCTCCTGTACTTCACAAGTGGGGAGGGGCAAAAGACTCCCCCCCCCCCACCTTCAACCAAAGTGTGTCCCCCACTAAAGTAATCCGTCCATAATGTACTAAATACGACCTAGGGCTATGACATGATCTCTACAAATTTTACTATAATGTTGCCAATGATTGCCTAATGCGCGAAATAATAAATAAGCTACTACCCTTACCCTATCCCAGTCGGGAGGAAGGAAGCTACAAATAGTTTCGGTTTCACGTACTCAAATGAGTTCCCCTACCAAAACCCCACGCCCAAATCCTGTTCGAAACCACGTACTCAAGAGAGTACCACTACCAAAGACCAGGATTATCGCGACACAATCAATAACTGTTTTATCCAGTGCAGACCTCTACGGAGGTGAGCTGGCCTACATAAATCGGATCCCAATCCTACCCATGTTCAAGCTGAAACGCTTATAACAGTTAACAACTCCTCCTGTACTTCACGGGTGGGGAAGGGCAAAAGTTTCCCCCACCTTCAACCAAAGTGTGTCCCCCACTAAAGTAATCCGCCCATAATGTATTAAATACGACCTAGGGCTATGACATGATCTCTACTAATTTTACTATAATGTTGCCAATGATTGCCTAAGGGGAGGGGCAGTATCTCGGCCAGTCAAAACCAGGGTAGGTTCGGACTACTCTGCCCTCGGCCCACCCGGTTGAGTCTGCTACTGGCTGTGAAGTGTGCGTCCCCTCTTAGAAAATCTCAGTCGGGTCGCACAATTCTCAAGCACAGAATATTCAAAAAGGCAAGAAAAATATAGTGGATTCGCCTACTGACTCACCGGATCCGCCGAGAGAGGAAATTCCATAATCCTTCCCAAATCCGACTAGCAAGCTACATCGAAGAAATAATATTTTTCCAAATAAATATCACCAAATGTTTACCTTCAGCTGCCTTCACAAAATCCCAAGACTAATAATTCAGAAACGATATTTATACATGAAGGCGTATTCAAGCGATACATTCTTCACGTAATTATCACTATGAAAAAAGGAAATCCGTCCAGCTAGTGATGTTTGAATTACCTGTCTCCGAGTATTATCATTGAACTCTTCCTCGAAGGCAAGTAATAACATTTAACTCTTCCACGGCCACTACCATCGGTCCCAAACTACTGAACCAAGCCGAGACTTATTAACCGACCCTATCACGGCTGGGTCCTACCCCCACCCTAGAGGGCAACGTCCCCGTTGAAAATGCAAGCAAGACTATTTACAAACTATATAAATGTTCCGCTATTAAAAAAACACATCCCTGATTAAAAAAAAACAAAACAAAAAAAAATAATATATAGCCAAAAAAAAACAAAACAATTATTTTATCACTGGAAGGATACTCCCTATGTAGAGAACATTATAAATCTCAAAGTTCCAAACACATCAGCGGAACCAGAAATTTCACAAGTGAAATTTCCGAGCCTGAACCACGCTTCCCAGTCAGCCCACGATACTCGTGGACTGCTTACCGCCACGTATAGACTTGCGCCAAGAGATGTTATCGCTAGAGTAAGAGTGGCTCAACCTCGCCAATTAGACTTGATCAAAATCTCATATTTTAAAATAGTATTCGCGTAAGGCCTTTAAAATTCTGTTGAAAAAATAAGTATTTCCCCGTGCATTCAAATGCACACCATCAGCCAACATATGGTTGGCCATAGTTTGTGTATGTCGTACAAATGTATATTTTTGGCCAGACATAGCCTTCAAGGACTGATTCAAATAAATCCTTCTCATATCAAAGATATCAGACGACACATAACGAGTATTGACTCGGGAAAAGATACTACATATAACAGTGTGTTTAACATCAGCAACCTCAAAGCGCTGCAATAGTTTCTGAAAGTCACTCAGATATAACTGTGACGAAAAGTTTTTATCATCAATGTCATTGCCACCAATCTGCGGGATCGCAACATCAGCTGATTCCACATTCACGGGGACCAAGTCCACCAATTTTGCTCCAAAACCAACAAATTCCACGGCATTTCTAAAGATGAAATCTCTCCATAAATCTGGATACCTCTCCTGGAATTTCTGGAGACGATGAATATAACCGTGGCCCAATATTAAGATCTTCATCATGACGCTGAAAGCAAAACCATACAGCCAAAGTATCTGATGACAAAATATATATATTATTTTCAACCTTACATATTTCTTAGGAGCATCCTTTCCAGAAAAAAAGAACATAAAAATTATACCTAGATATGGGACAACTCCCTCTCCGACTGTCCAGTTCGACTGATGGAGGCCACTACCCGTGGACAACTCACTCGCACCCCCATACACCTGTGCCGGCCAGCACTTAAAACAGACTAAATTCTATCTTAGCCCACAAACTCACACACCACCCCAGGGACACAACACGTGACACCACACACGACACCACACGCAACACCACCCACGAGATCCGACGCGATACCCCCACCCAAAAACCATCCCACCGAGCACGATGTCCCACAATTGAACCAGACAGGAGGATCCGAAGTCATCACCACCTGGAGTAAAAAAAAACCAAATATCCAAAATTTATAAACTTTTGTCTAGTTTGATTAGATGTCTCCACCCGCGAACGGTTTCCCAAATACACCCAAAACCGGAAAACGCACAATACGCGATCTCCTGTTCATAAAAAAAATCAATACGAGACATCACGTCTGTATTTACACTTCTCTATACCATAACGCGTGCCCAATTCATTGACACTAGCTAGTGCCGCATTACGATATTTTCTACACTTGGTTATAACAACCAGCATAGATGTATGTATACAGTCTATATTTCTATAAATAAAAATTAACCCTCTAGGTAACGCCTAACGGAGGCGTGACCCTCAATAGCACAGCGAGCTAAAACTTTAAGCGCCCAATATCATTTTGCGCCATTCCAAATATTCGCCATACACTCATCAAATAATTCAAATAAAATTAATAACTCTAACTCCGGCTCAAAACCTAATTCACAGGTGGACCATCTCGGCAATTCTAAAGGTTGGCCCTCCATGTCCCGGTCACACGGCTGGCCCTCCTTCTAAACAAATGAATCCGGGCCAAAAAAATTAATAAAAAACAAAATCTTGGGAATTTTGCCATCACGGACGGCGGAGCGTTTGACCCCGACGGTTTGAAGGCAGCTGAGTGGCATTATCGCAGTCATCACCAGATGGACCAACCCATGGAGACCGATAATCATCTGGATTACTAGGGTCGAGCTCACCCAGAGCAGATGGTGCTTGACCATCCCGCTCAGGATTAGATGATTTCTGTGGGCGCTGAAAACAACGTTTTAAGCGATTAAAATGTGCTATCTGTAAACGTCCCCTTGTTCTCGGACGACTACATAGCCTTGGCGTCTGAGAGTTTCTCTTTAACAATATAGGGACCATACCAGAACTTAGAAAATTTTTGAGGTTTGGCCTTTCTTCACCTTTGGTACATAAAGTCAAATCCTTTCTCCCCCCACTGCATGTGTAACATACGTGTGTCCCGGGTGAGATAGCAGGGAGAGACAGATGTATCCCACCCAACCCACGTGACGTTATACATTTATAACGTTATTATAACGTTATGCATATCGTATCAGTTTTTTTGCTACCAACTAATTCATATTGACGTCATCAGCATGCCGTGTGATCAAAGTTTGATGCTCTAAAACTCTTTAGACCCCAAGATGCCACCGTTCCTAATTGATTTCGTGGTATATACCTTTGGTATATACATAACTTTTTGAATGCTCTTTCCGATGGTGTCATTAGTTTTTCAAAACAACGAATACCAAATGAGTTGATTATATCAGCACGTGACCGCTGATTACCTCTGCTAACGTAACCGCTGTATGGTGGGGGAAGAAAAATAATCCCCAACTACAAATGGCTTGCCATGAACTCGTCGGTCATAAATCTTTTTCGATGATTAATAGCCGCTTCACATTTTTGAGTTACCAATTGAAAGATTCCGGGCAAGCGACTCTCCAACTCTCTAACATACAGGTTAGGGCTTGTCTCCTAACCCGGAACATTTCCCTCAACCACTTCCGTGGGAAGAGTAATATCCCTGCCAAACATGACACTAAAGGGAGAGAACCAGATAGTTTCGTGTGTGGCACTACGATAGGCCATCATAACAAAAGTGAAATAATATTCCCAAACGTTGTGATTTTCCTCCACAAAACAGGCTAGCATAAAGGCCAAAGTCCGATTAAATCTTTCGACTTGTCCATCGGACTGAGGCATATATGGAGAAGTACGGGTTTTCTTAATCTCGAAATATTTACACACCTCACGCACTAATTCAGATTCAAAATTAGTTCCCTGGTCTGAGTGGAGAAATTTATGCATACAGTACCTAACAATCCACTCACGTACTAAAATATCAGCTACCGTACTTGCTCTCTGGTTGGGAATAGCAAAAGCCTCGGTCCTTTTAGAAAAATAGTCCGAGACTACCAAAATATAAAGGTTGCCTTGAACCGATTCCGGTACTTGCCCTAAAATATCCAATGTTATACGTTCCATTGGTTGAGACACCTTGTCTGAAACCATAGGAGCCTGAAAAGCCTTAGGGGGTGACTTACGACGCTGACAAATCTGAAATGAACGCACCCATAATTCTACATCTTTTTTCATTCCAACCCCCAAAAACGTTCCTTAATTTTCATTAACGTTTTAAAGTCTCTTAGATGAGCTCCTATCAATGAGTCATGATATTCCCTACACACCCGATCCTTCAGGTCCCTTGGAACTAACCACGACATGTTAGTTTGACCCCCAATCTCACGCCATTCTCTAAATAGCATATCATTCTTCAGAATTATTTGTTCCCACTGATTAACATACCTATGGAGCAAAAGGGGTGTTCCTTTTAATAACTCAAGGCCTGGCTTCACTCCATCTCTTATAAACTCCCTAAGTTGTTTCAGAATCGGGTCAGCTTGCTAACTTTCTTCGGTAAATTCAACCGCCGAACCAAGCTCCATTGTGTTCACAACTACAGGTGTATTGACTGGAATCCTACTCAGTGCATCAGCATTCCTATGCTGTTCACCGCGACGGTGAACAACAGAAAAATCAAACCCACTCAGAAATTCCAGCCAACGTGCTACTTGTCCCTTAGGCTCCTTAAAATTAAACAACCATTGTAAAGAGTCATGATCCGACCGTTCAGTAAAATGCTTTCCCACCAAAAAATGACGAAAATGTTTAATACTTTTTATCACAGCCAGCAACTCCTTACGAGTTGTACTGTAATTTCTCTCTTCTGGAGAATGGACTTTACTGAAATAGTCTATAACTCGCTCTTTACCATCAACGAGTTGTGACAAAACTTACCCGGAAAAATATCGACTTGCATCTGTATCTAGAATGAATTCATAATTAAAATCAGGGTATGCCAAAATAGGGCTATGACATAATTTGTCCTTTAAAATGTCGAACGCCCCCTGTTGTTCGGCCTCCCACTGAAATTTCACATTTTTGCGTGGTATTCTTAACACGGAATTCGCCAAATCAGAGAAATGCGATATAAATTTTCGGTAATATGAACACAACCCAACAAAACTTCGTACCTCCTTCACACAAGTGGGTACTGGCCAATCTTTTATACGAGCTATTTTCTCAGGGTCTGCCCTAACACCATCCGAGAACACAATATGACCTAGATAGCACACTTGACGTCTAAACAATGCACATTTGGACGGTTTCAACTTTAACCCTGCATTCCTAATGCGTTTAAAAACTTCTAGCCGCTCCAAATGTTCTTCAAACGTGCCGGCATAAATGATGACGTCATCAAGATATATCAAGCACGTTTTCCAATGAAGCCCCTTTAAAACGAGCTTCATGAGTCTCTCGAACGAGGAGGGGGCCCCAGAAAGCCCGATCGGGAGCACCGTAAATTCATATAAACCCGTCCCTGTGGTAAAGGCCGTTTTCTCCCGGGCAGAAGGGGCTAACTCCATCTGCCAATATCCCGATGCCAAATCCAATGTGGAAAACCACTCTGCCCCCGACATCCCCTCTAAACTCTCATCAATTCGGGGCAAGGGATAGGCGTCTTTACGGGTAATGGCGTTTAGTTTACGGTAATCCGCACAGAACCTTAAACTGCCGTCCTTCTTTTTTACTAAAACAATGGGCGCGGCCCAGGGACTGTTGGATGGCTGAATCACCCCTTGATTCAACATAGACTCTACAAATCTCCTTCAAACTGTATAAAAACATCACGATTTTTCTCCAACATCGAATTGTTTGCTCCACCTGCATTTCTGTCTGCACATCTGGGTCAAAAATTTGTTTTAAAGAAAATTTACCGGTTCCCAAAGGGTGGGGAGACTCACCAGTGGGATCCTCCAAAACCTCACTTGTCTCTATTATCGCAACAGTCTCTCCTTGATTAACCCGTTGAGGCGAACTCGACAAATTAATCAACCTAAATGAAATGTCCCGTTGCTGTTTTAAATCACAAACACTACGACCCAACATTAATCCGGAATGTTTTTCAATAATTGAAAACTTTGGATGGGCCTCGCACAAGCCCTGCTCGGTCGACGGATCGTCCACACGTCCCTTTACGATTACCTCGGAAAAGGGAGGTGGGGACAAGCCCTCAATCAGTAAAACATGAATTTGATTTTACGACTCCTTATAATATTTTAGGGGAAACTCAACACCTGAATTTTTTATAACATTTCTTTGTAAAAATATTTCAACATCGGAGCCCTGCAAAAATTCTATTTCTAAAATTGCTTCAAAAGCAAAATCAGCCACCTGAAAAGTATGAACAATTTTATCATTACCAATTTCAACAGATAAATCAATCAATCCTGCCACATCCAACGGTTGGCCAGTGGCCCCCAAAATCTCACTTGGGGCCTTCCGTAACGTTGAGGTCCCATAATTTTGTCTAACGTTTTGGAACTCAACAAACTCACTGCGGATCCGGTGTCCAGGAGAAAATCAACCTCCTGTCCAAAAACTTTTAGCGTAAGATATACATGACCAGTTCCATGTTTTGGGAGGGTCCTATGTCTTTCAGACTGAGGTTTGATCCCAACCCCAGTCTCTAATCTTTTAAAATTATTTACATCATCATTCAAAACCTCACCTTTTTGGCCCTTCTGACCATGACCACTTCTGCTATTCCACCTATTTCCACTTCTACTTCGATCGCAGCGACACTTGGGTTGATCATCCCGAAAATCTTGACCTTGCAACTCGTTTCATAACCTTTGTTGTTCCACTTCCAACTCCTGCAACTACTTTTGCAGATCTTGCACCATCTGGGTCAACGCTCCCAAACTTCCGGAGTCCACTGACTCATTAACCACCCCAAGAGACGACATAGGAATATCGACCCTTTTATATGACTCTTTTTCTAATGCCAGCCGGACTGCCACATCCAGTGTCTCCGGTTTTGCTCTAAGTACCTGCATCCGGGTTTTATTATCAGTCAAGGCTGATATGAAACTTTCCTTGGCCAAATCATCCCTAACCAGCAGGGGCGCCTCGGGATAGGCTTTTGTTACCAACCGTCTAATACTACTGGCCAACTCAGGTAAGGTCTCCCTATGAGGCCTCCGTCGGGACCGTAACTGGGCCCTATAAATAGCCGTTCCCCGATAGGGATCAAATCTATCCTTTAAACTTTGCATAACTCTGGTGGAGTGTGCCTTAACAAACGGGTACAAATTCTCATAAAACTGTAAAGCCCCTCAACGAGACTACCAAAAACTGTTGGGTAAGGTCCTAGGGTGTGTCGGTGTCGCAAACACGGGGGATCCCCGCGAACCCCGTCTCGAGGGCACGCGGCCACCATCCATGGGTGCGCCACTGACTGCTTCTACCCTCTGCTTTTTAGAAGTGATGTCAGGTTTTGTCCTAGGGGTCTTATTAATTTCATCCAACTGCTCCGAATGGGCCTGTAATTCTAACAGAGTTCTCTGTAACTCACACCTTTCATATACCAAAAATCGAATATAATCCTGTATAGCTCGCTCGGGTGTAGGGTCAGGAGTATATAAAGACTCGGGAACTCCACGAGACCGTTTAGGTCTTGCCCCCTGTCCTGGCAATTCATCCGAATGAACTCGCGACCTCGACCTTTGAACATAGTCAACCGAATCGTAATCAATTCCGGTCGCCATTTTCACAATTCTATCACAACTCTCCCGTAAATTCAAACAATTTAATCCCTGGAAATCCACCAACTAATCAAAAAGAAAATAAGATCCTGTCGGCGACGCCAAAAACTGTAACAAAAGTGAGCCCCGCCCTCTCGATTTACACCACAACTAGCGCCTGGTGTGGTTCTAATCGAAGCCAGCGCCCCCAATAGTTCTCCACAGAGAAATTCCAGTGCACCGCCCCGATCAAAACAACAAGAGGGTCCCATAGAGGTCCGCAGTTTTTGAAACACTGGGGGTTAAGAAGCGGGTTCTCACTCCTAGCGGGGTTTCCAACGACTAAACAACTAAAGAATAGATGATATAATATTTAATTTATTATAAACAAACCATTTTCAACTCTTCCCAGTACATTAGTCTTCTCCTTACTCAAGTGTGTGTGTGTGTGGGGGGGGGGGGGGGGGGGGGATCTTGCATCATTTACAATTATTTAAATTGGCCAACGGGCCATTCAAGAAAACTTCTTTACCAACAAGGAGGGTTACCAAAACGAGCAGGGCTTGTTTACCTGTGTAAACAAGCACTACTCCACATTATAGCTAACGCGATACCTTCCGCCCAATACCAGTCGCGAACGCTCAACCAATGCGCGAAATAATAAATAAGCTACTATCCTTACCCTATCCCTGTCGGGATGAGGGGAGTTACAAATAGTTTCGGTTCTACGTACTCAAATGAGTTCCGCTACCAAAACTCCGTGCCCAAATCCTGTTTGAAATCACGTGCTCAAGAGAGTACCACGACCAAATACCACGATTATCGCGACACAATCAATAACTGTTTTATCCAGTGCAGACCTCTACGGAGGTGAACTGGCCTACATAAATCGGATCCCAATCCAGGCAATCCTAACCATGTTCAAGGTGAAACGCTTATAAAAGTTAACAACTCCTCCTGTACTTCACGGGTGGGGAGGGGCAAAAGTCTCCCCCACCTTCAAACAAAGTGTTCCCCCACTAAAGTAATCCGTCCATAATACACTAAATACGACCCAGGGCTATGACATGATCTCTACTAATTTTACTATAATGTTGCCAATGATTGCCTGAGGGGAGGGGGACAGTGTCTCGGCCAGTCAAAACTAGGGTAGGTTCGGACTACTCTGCCCTCGGCCCACCCGATTGAGTCTGCTACTGGCTGAGTAGTGTGCGTCCGCTCTAAGAAAATCTCCGTCGGGTCGCACAATTCTCAAGCATAGAATATTCAAAAAGGCAAGAAAAATATAGTGAATTCGCCAACAGACTCACCGGATCCGCCGAGAGAGGAAATTCCATAATTCTTCCCAAATCCGACTAGCAAGCTACATCGAAGAAATAATATTTTTCCAAATAAATATCACTAAATGTTTACCTTCAGCTGCCTTCACAAAATCCCAAGACTAATAATTCAGAAACGATATTTATACATGAAGGCGCAATCAAGCGATACATTCTTCACGTAATTATCACTATGAAAAAAGGAAATCCGTGCAGCTAGCGGTGTTTGAATTGCCTGTCTCCGAGTATTATCATTTAACTCTTCCTCGAAGGCAAGTAATATCATTTAACCCTTCCACGGCCACTACCATCGGTCCCAAACTACTGAACCAAACCGAGACTTATTTACCGACCCTACCACGGCTAGATCGTTTCAGCTATCTTTTTCCTCTTTTTTTTCTTTTTGCTTCAGAAACAAGGCCCTCAGGAACGAACGCAAGAACCTTGTTTCAGTGACAAAACATAATTGTGTCCTTCAAAATACACCAACTGCCATCTACACCACACGCCGACATTGGCGTAGTCTGTCATAACAGTAGTGGGCGGTCTATACTTGTTTTGTATGTTCATTGCTTCCGAGGCAATTCGTCCAGTTGTTTGAGATGAAATTGCCATTACGGGTGTCTCGTGTAAAAAAAAACGGAATTTGTTGAATGTTTCAAGTCAACAACTTGGACTCATTCACACCTTTGGCTCCGAGGTGTCATAATCATTCGAATGTAGCTATCGTTTGGAATACAAAATACGCTACGATGGCTGAGGGCAGCCCTTGCTACTACTTGGACTTTCTAAGTGTGCAAAGACAAAATTCACTCTGCAGTAGAGTTTGAGAGATAATCCGTCCTTCTCAGGTGTAGCACCTTTCGTGGGGGGGGGGGGGGGGGTGATTGTGGTAATCATCCGAAGCCCAGAAGTAAGGACTGACAGAAAAAAAATAAAAAGGAAGTAACCCTCGTCAGACGCTTTGAAGCCCGTCGTCTGTCGGAGTTCCTGGTGAGGATGAAGTGGGAAAGGGAAGAGAAGGCAGAGAGGGACATTCAAAGGATCGAACCTTGCACCCCTGGCCGATCCATGTCCAATCAGCTACACTCATCACAGCGGAGCAACAAGAGGATGCCGGGTTGCCAGAACAAGTCAGTCTCCAGCACAACTCATTCTTCAGTTGAAGATAAGATGGCGCAGAGAGACCTGTCTTTGATGCAGCATGTAGTCCGGAATATATCCCACAAATTCCTACTGCCCCATCTTCTCCAAGCAGGAGCCCTCATTGGAAACACTCTGTCTTGCCGCGTAGGGGAGTCGAGAGGAAAGACTGCAAGAGGAACGTGAGGGATGCTTTGCACGCGTGGATGAAAATACAAGACGATCGAATGAATCAGATAAAATATCGCAAGAGATCATGGTCATATATGAAAGAATCATATGATCGTCAACGGAAGCAGCAAGGACTAGACCATCCAGTCGGATCGGTCCTCCAACAATGATAGTACAACTACTCCAGCTACTCCAAGTTGTCCAACAGCACCATCTGCTACAAAGATCGCCTCTCCTCACAGTCGCCACCCCTTAAAAATAACCGAAATATCACACACGCGGCTCCAACAGAGCATTTTCTAATCCTGTACTCATTTTCCTTTTCCAGATGTAGCGCCATTGAATATTCAGTAAAGGGTGGTCAAAATGGGCTGACCTCCCTCCACACTGTTCCCGCGAGCCTTTGGCAAGCAAAAATAAACATTCTTATTGGAGGGCTATTTCTTATTGGATATTTCTAGTTGGCCTATATTTACTGTGGACATCGAGGCTGTATTGAGGAGGAATTTGTCAAAATCAGACAGGTTCGCTTCTTTTATCAATGGTCAGAATCAATGGCATCACCAGTCGGGGTGAGGGGGGGGGGGGGGGCTAAGGCGTGTAACACGTCCCCAGTAATGTTTTCCTCCGGGATATTTTCGTTATGAATGGAGTCTAAGATATCACTCCTTTCTTGCTAGTAATTTCTTAAATGGCTAAATTTGGTACTTGCAGTTGTGTCACACACTTTCGGAGATACAAAAGAAGGTCTGTCATTCCCCACACAGGCTGTTCAGCCATCACAATCGGGACAAATCAGGTATACACATCCAATCGGTCATCTTCGCAAAGCCCCTAGTCTAATTAGTTCCTATGTGTATACGATGCAGCAACGGTAAATTCTACCTACAGGGAGTAATTACTGAAAATGTTCTTGCGTGATTTCATGATCACATTGCTCTCAATAAGTGCATCCCCATAAAATGGAGTATAAACAATTGGTTAAAAGATACTCCACATTTATTGGCGAATCTGGGGAAGAATTTTAGTTCATTGTGGGTCAATTTATTGCGCTGTTACAGACAATATAGGGAGTTTATGTTTCGCGACTATTTATATGTTTGGAAGGGACATTTTCACACAAATTAATGTCAATAGCTTTAGTTCAGTTGCACCAACTGACTGCAAACTCTCTCTTCATTCCAACACTGGTAAGTGCACATGCAGTGGCGAGCCACACTACTCTCCCGGTCGTCGATTGTAATGGATACAGTTTGGATAAGTAAGTGGAAAACAAGGAAAATCTGCAGACCCTTTGAAAAGACATTTGCAATGCTTCATGTACAGTAGGATTTTGTTATTTGAAAATCATCGTCTCCTTCAGGAAGCCTTTACATATTTCACACTTGCAAGTGGAATAAAATTAAATTGGGCCTCGATTTGAAATATGGTTTATGTGCCTTTTCGCTGCACAGCCGTCAACCGTTTCTAACTATAGGTTGTGGTTATGATTAGCCATTGTACAAAAATATGTGACCTGAAACACCAATAAATATAAATATAATATGACTATAGGTTACGATTACCTACATACACGACACCGTTAAAGTTTCGCGTCTTCAGACCAGTGATGTATCGATGATCAGAAGGGGTTGTGGACCGTTGACCGATGATTTTGAGACCATAACCGACCTATACCGATGTCGATACCGATGAATGTTCCAATAAATTGATCGAGAGACTGATCATCACCGATGTTGTCAAACACCTGGGATAACGCAGTGGCTAAACGCCCTTGTCAAGCTCCGATTGCCACCGAATAGTTAATACACATCACTTCTTGATGTAATGTCACCTTGATCAAAGGGTTCAGGATTCTGCACTCGCTCAGCAGTCCTGCACATATGCGAAATACTACAAAGGCAAAATGTTACTGTTGTAAAATAGTTTACGAGCTCAATTTGTTCCTGTAGAAAAACTGTGTTTAGGGTAACCCTACCGACCCTGAAAAATTATGCAGGCCCTTAAAATTTGATTGAGTAAAAGTCACTCATTTAGTTCAATGTAACCAGGAGGGGGCGGAAAAAAATTGCATGAATATGGGTGGAGGTGGGTGGTCAAGTGCCAAACAAATGTGTGAAATCAATTAAGGGATTTCTTTTCCTTTTTCACTGTTATGGCATCTTTTGTGTCCCAAACTGTAACAAAATGTCACCAGTTGATCATAAGAGCCGATTTAGAAGATTATTAACAAAACTAACCCCCCTTATTATAAAAATATTGAAGAATTTCATCCAAAACTGACTTATGGATGGGTGGGTGCCCAATATTGAGCGGAAAAAAATTGCCCGACAGTTTTCTCCCAAGTCAACAAAAATATCCATTCACAACATAATTCATTCATATCAAGTTTTTTTAATGCAACATTCTTTAAAATAAAGCAGAGTACATATAATATTGTCTAATGATTCATAATAGCCAGGTGGGACCGATGTTTCAAAATGAAAAAATTGAAAATATTAATTTCTATTTCAACAAAAACAAAAAAGTCTGATTTAACAAAAACAAAAATGTCTTTTTGATCACTATCCTGGTATGCATATGCGATAACAAAAACTCAAGGTTTGCCCTTTTGGGGCCAGAACAAAAACAAGTTCCCATTTACTAATCAATATTTGCAACATATACACGGTTACAGCATCAGCAGTAGTAAATTAATTAAGGGCACAACAGGCCCAGTGCTCACATATGCCTGCATATGCCATGATTTATATAAACTAGACTATTCGAAGTGCATATCACTGCATATCAGAAATAAAATCAGGAGAAACTTATTAAAATTTGATTTAAAATCAAAGGTTTCTGGGAAAAAGAATAATTGAGTTTCATTTGAAAGGTAAACACCGAGAAACTGGATTTGTAAGAATATTAAGCTACACATTTAGTTTGTCTCAATTGTCTGATCTGGTTTGATTGGGGTTTTACATCGCTTTCAACAACTATGGCTATATGATGCCTATATCACAACGTTTTCGGTTCCCATGATGAAGGTAAAATTATTCAAACAGATCCACTGGATGGCCTAAGGAATCCAGCAACCACTGGAGAAGCAAACTAACAAGCTCATCCACACAGACACCTCAATATAATGACAAAACAAATTCCTTAGAAGTTGCGACATCAATACAGTATTAAACTGTCTGTATGAACAGCCAGGCCATCGCTGCTGTGCGTTAACAACCTGGCTACCAAATGTTGATCTATGGGTCCACATGGGGTGCAAGCTATACAATAATGTGTCTTTGTGAACTGATGGGAATCTGGTAAGTCTTGAAAAATGCATCTGATAGAGTAAATGGAAATATGTCTGGACATATAAAAATATGCACTGGATCAGTCTGAAAATGTCATTGGTGCAAGTATAGTGTACAACAGTCTTTTTTAATTCCATCCAAACGTATACATAGAAATTATTGACAATGACCAGCAAATGCGTAGATATTGCATTTAAGTGAAGGATGTGGTTATTTTGGTAATTCGATATTTGTTTTATTTCTGTCAGAAATCACGTTGCGCTTTTATTGTCAAGCCGAATGGGGAGATTTTTATCATTGGTCATTTCAAGGAAAATGTATTTAATATTTAAATACGATTTCAGTAAGTAAATCAACCCTACTTGCGTAGGCCTATTCATTTTTTCGGGAGTGGGGGGGGGGGGGGGGGGTACCATCGGCACTGTCGATTATTTGACGTTAGTGTTGGACCAATACCGACAGGTCGTTATGAGCCGATAGCTGATACCGGTGATCGATACCTCACTACTTGAAAGCACATTAACCTTTTTCCAAACATGGACTGAGAGCCGGTGGCTCATCAGTTACAGCATTGGAATTTCAACCAACATGTCGACTGTTTCTATCCGGTCCCGCACCATCTGCGCCATGTCCTTAGGCACTACACTTAATCCTGATTTCCCATGTGGATGTATGGTGGCGCTATATACTGAGGTGTACGTTACGTCGATGGTGCGCTTGCCTTCAACCCTTGCTTACACGGCTTGTGTGAGGATTAGTAAAGCTGAAACGGTTAACCGATTAATCGATTAATCAATGATCAACATCGTGATCGATCCAAAAATTAATTGATCGATTAACCGTTACTTTTGAATTACTGTATTATATGGGTTACAAAAGGAACAAACTTGATCCAAAACAGGCAAATATTGTCGCACTGACTCACAGCAATTATATGAGACAGAGTAAAGCATGCAAGTTACTTGCTGACATACTTGTTTACTTGTATGATCATCATACTATGTCAGTGGCTGGAAATGGTCATTCTTAACCCTTCAACCATTGCAGGTAGCAGACGATACTTGCAAAATAAAATCATGAATTACTAAAAAATTTCAATTTTTGTCTCAAAAACATAGCTTATGACCCCTCATTGGAACGAGCTCAATGAGTTCGTTCCAATGAGGGGTCATAAGCTATGTTTTTGAGACAAAAATTGAAAACATAAATTTGAATGGAGATTTTTGTATATAGGCCTAGTCGGTTTTGTTTGTCACGTTGGGTAAAGGGTTCATGCTGTAAATCACCAACGGTATGGCAATTATTCAGATATCTATTTGGACAAGTGATTAATCGATTAACCAAGGTTAATCCACCTGATTAGTCGCTCAAGGAAACCCCTTAACCGTTTCAGCTCTAAGGATTGGCACAGGATTAGTAAGTTGGAAAATCTGGGCGTTGCTCGCCGCTATTCGGTTGTTCTGTTGAGTACTCCACTTATGTCCATCCGTAAAATTGTCCGACACGAAGTGACACTAGTTGTTGAAAATGTCGTCAAACACCAATAAAAACTGGACAAATGATTCTATAGAATCACAGGCTTTTCCTGGCGTACAAAAACATTAAGCCCTTTGAAGAAATTTTACAAAATTTCAGCCCCCATAAATCTGAACATGTAGGTGTACATACCGATATTGGAGGGATAACGCAACTTTAAATGAACAATCCATCCAACCCATGAATAAAATGGCTTGAAATCCTTCAAAACTAATTTGAATGCAGAAAAACAATTACGCCGAACCTAAAAATTGTATCAGTAAAAGTCGCTCATTTAGTTGTTTGTAACCCTAAATTTCCATCGGACTTCAACAGAGAATTTGAAACCGATGCTGGAGTTCAAGCTTTTAAAATTACCTAAATATATCGGACAGTATAAATGTGGATCAAGGGCCAAGTTCAAGTTCAAAAAGGAAACCGCATTTGATAAATAGATGAAATTTTGCAATGCATCACCGTTACTTTTCCTTTAATTCCTTCTGAAATGACAATTCACACCTTTGGAAACCGTTGCTATGAAATTCCATCAGGTGCAGTACGGCTGTCTTTTAAAAGAACACTCAACAGATCGACACTAGCGCGCTGTGTTAAGAACTGTAGCTTGACCTAACAGGAACTAGCCAAGCCTGTAAACTCAGAACATAGTATTCTTAACAAGTACTGGAAGTATATTTATATAGTTTATTATATGATGAAATATCTACATTATTATACAAAATGAATGATAAAAAACATTGAGAATGGCTTGGTCTGTAAAAGGAGTTAATTGATGTCAGGTTTGAATTCTGATGGGATTTATAAATATATCGGGTTTTTATTGGTCACACATTCACACTCTCTCCCTCTCTCTCTCTCTCTGATTGTTATTTTTTACCGTCTGTGCACAATATATTTTAACTCGGAATGTTTATGGCGCCATAACTAAAACTCACGCTTTCCGCGGTCCAGGCCTGGATTTTCACTCGATCTCTTGAAGATTTCTTTTCACGTATAAGTTCTTCATACTTATTCATCCACACTTGTCCTTCGCGGATTCTCACTTTGAATAATATTCATTTCGTTGAATGTTAATTTTCTCGACTCGAATCTCTCATTGTTACTCGGCTTGTGTAGCTCATCTCTGTTCAATCTCAGTTCAGTCTCAAAACTCGGTTGCTACTCGGCTCGTGGAGCTCATCTCAGTTAAATCTCAAAACTCGGTTGCTACTCGGCTCGTGGAGCTCACCTCAGTTCAAGCTCTGGCAGAATAACTACTGCCAATATTCTGGATTTCCTTTTTGGAATCAACATTAAACTTTAGTCCATTCTATATGGAACATACAGTCAATTTCATATAACATTTTAACAGTTTCTGTAAACACCCATCTCAATCTCTCCAAATTTCATTTTTACTTATAAAAAGCAGTTCTGGAGAAAACTTGTTTTTACTTCACATACTGGTGACCAACAAAACTAAACTAACATTTTTTTCTCACACACACACACAGATTTTAGAACAGGCAAGCCCTTCCCAGCATTGCTTATCAATATGGCTGTCACATTTAATTTCTGTTACAGAACACAGTCGTGGGAAGAAGTTGAAATTCTTGGTGCCAATTTCCCCACGCTTAACCCCCATTCTCGCACTGATATAATTATTATTTATCAACATAGTTATGAATATAAGATATATTCATCTCTATGAGTCAAAACATGAATTAACCCTTAGTATATCATACTAATATTTTCGGTGTTCAATATTAAGCTGAACTTATACGCCAATACGTAACAAGAACTTTCTTATGAAGAGAAAAAGTTGGTTAGCTTTCTAAGGTGAATGAGTGCATACTCTGCTCTGTCTGGAACTGCACTGGGCTGGTTTGGAGTTTCAGCTTAAACGTCTCCCGGAGAGCTTTACAAAACACTTTATTTTCTTATTGCCCTGAAGCTGAGTTTGGGAGATCATTCTTATTAAACATCACCGGCGCCGCTGGTTAGAACTGTATATTGTACGATCATGACGTGATGACTGTCGACAAGCGTGGAGTGTTGTTGTTAGCGACGATGGTCGATTGTCGAGCGTAAAATCAAGCCGGCGTCGGGCGATAGTGCTCGGGGACGATCGTCCACCTCAGAATGTCGGGTCTAATTTTTTCTCCTTTTTGAGGGGGTTAAATACATTCTTACCCCCTGGTTCCCACGCCACTGTTTCTGCTGACATCTTGAGTCTTGACCCCTCCCCCAGCTCCAATGTTGAATCTTGATCCCCTCCCCCCACACCCAGGCCCATGCCCATCGCAAGATTTCCATTTTTCCTTGTTATTTTAAATTTCTTGCCTGATGTTCCCTATATGGCTTAACATGGGGGCGGGAGAGGGGGGGGGGGATGACTGATTTTTTTTTTGGGGGGGGGGGGGGAATCGAATCTCACCTGCGGCAACCGCGTTTTGTCCTTTGGCAAGGCACTTAATCAAGATTACCCACGCGGGGACACGGTTGTGCTGTGTACTAAGGCATACTGGACGTCGATGGTGCACCTGTCTTCAACCAATGCTAACCCTGCTTCTGTGGACTTAGTACGTTAGAGAGTCTGGCAGTTGCTCGTCCAGCATCCTTGGATATATGCCATTCCACTCAGATCACGGAATAAAGTGATGTAGCATATGTTAACCCATCATTTGTCAGTTATGAGATCTAGAATTTTAAAACTGATCGCGCTTTGTGGTCATTTTGGACTAATTGTGGATAAAATGAAATTTCTTTTTCATTTATGAAAATGATACATTACATTCTTATTATTCAGTCCATTACTGGTGTTCTGCTAATTCACAGTTTACAGATTGGAGGCCAAAATATCCGATTTATAGGCCTATTTTTGATGTTTTAAAACCTTTTGGCAGAAAAAATACTTTTAATAATCTTTTGTTACCAACTGCTTATGGAAAAGTATATTTATGCGAATCTGTGAACATTTCAGGTCATTAAGCCATTCGGACCAGAAGATATTGGTCAATGAAAATTTGAGCGTTTTTTTTTTTCCACGTTTGACAGCCAGTTCGGATACATTGTGAATAAAATCGAAATTAATTTCTTTTGCATTTATGATAATGATACATTACATTCTTACTGTTCAGTCCATTACTGGTGTTCTGCTAATTCACATTGCCGAGATTGTAGGTCAAAATGTCCGATTTTAAGGCCTATTTTCGATGTCTTTGAAACATTTGGTAGAAAAAAGACTTTTGGTAAACATTTGTTACCAGTTGCTTATGGAAAAGTGCCTTTATGACGAATATGTGAAAATTTCAGGTCATTAGGTCATTCGGCCAGAAGATATTGGTCAATGAAAATTTGGGCGTTTTTCCACGTTTGGCGGCCATTTTGGACACATTGCGAATAGGCCTATGTGCACAAATGGGTTAAAATATTTTACATCACCGTTACAACAGTTTGTTTTCTTCCAAGTTCTGAAAACTTGCACCCGATCACCTCTAATAGGAATGGTTTTGACTTGTCATTTTGATTTGAAAATGCCTCACTGTAATATAATAAACTGACAGCTGTTGATTTGTGTCTTCATTGTTTTTGTTCTTTAGGGTCTCTGTATTAACCATCATCCATCCGTAAAAAATATGGTGTCTTCTTCGATGTGCCCCTGTAATACATGGCCTGACTTTGCAGGGGAGATTTATTTGAGTTATAGCTTTAGAGTTACTTTCACTATTGATCATATTTGTTCATCAACCATTTGTTCAGACTGTCGCTGTTGTTTAAGTATATTTACCATATAACATTCTAACAGTTCCAAACATCTGTTGAAGGCAATTTAATGACACAAATGCAACAATTCCTGAGATAAATGAAAAAAATTGAGTTGGTGTTGCCCTGAAGATCTTTTTGTCAGCGATTCGACCCATTCTATCACCTTTTACAAACCAAACTATTGTGACGTGGTTCTACTTTGATGAAAAAGGCATCCCGGGGGTACGCAGATGCCGAAGGCGAGCATACAATGGGTTGGGGGGATTTTTAAATTACTGTCAAACAGAAACGCTCTCTCTCTCTCTCTCTCTCTCTCTCTCTCTCTCTCTCTCTCTCTCTCTCTCTCTCTCTAGATTAAAATTAGACAGTGGGGAGAGGAAGACAAAGGGGCACTGGGTTAGGGCGTCCATACATCGCAGAGGTGGGATGGAGGTTGAAAGCGACAAGATGGTTCAATTTCTTTTGTGGAGAGGGGAAGGTGAGTAACGCTCTCATGGATCTCTACGCCATCGGTTGTGTGGTGAATTTCACACCCAACTTATACATACATTTATGAGTAAAAGTTTAGACACGACTGCCAATCTTGCAATACCCACTGGCGCTGCCTTCTGCAGATCCCTTAAACCTGAAAATAATTGATGTGTGGAAAACACCCTTCCATAGTGTTTTTTTGGTAATCTATGTCTCCCGTAATATGAACTCCAATAGGTAAATTCCATTAACACGCATCGGCACGGGCAAATGTTACGAATGTTCTTCCCGTTACTACAGCTATTGTTTTGGCCAAACTTAATAGGGACGGAGACAATTTGGTCAATTTATTTATTTATTCATTCATTTATTGGAGTTTATCGACACTTTGTGCAGGAAGATGGAGTACTCGGAGAGAACCACCGAGCAGCAGCGAGCAACTGTCTGAGTACCCAACGAACTAACTTCACACAATCAGGGTGAACATTGGTTGACGACAGGTGCACTATCGACGTGCGATACGCCTTAGTACTCAGCGCCACATTGTCCCCAAGTAGGCAAGCGGAATTGAGTGCTTTGCCCAAGGACACAACGCATTCCATTTGTTGAAAGTGAGGGCTTCTGAATGTTGCTTGCCGTTTGCATAGCACCCAGCAAAGTACTGGAGGTCGGATGTCATAAGTAAAAGTGACCAATACGCATATTGCAGGTCCGGCACGCTCAGGCCTGCTAAATCACTGATACTGCCGCCCTTGTAAGTTAAGATTTTATTTAAGTTTCAAGCCGTCTGGGCCCGAGAAAAATGGATGCAGTAGGCCTCACTGCCACCTCGCCCCCGAATCTCACCAATTGGACTTGCGACAATCATGGCCTTAGCGCCCCACGAGAGGCCCCTGGAGTCGGCGGCTGGCCATCGCCGCCCTTCTTATTTCTCCCTTCCCCACTTTGTCTCCTGGGCGGGTGAGACTCGGTGCCTTTGTGGCCCGTCTGGCTTCTCTCTTTCCGGCGGTTTGGTGGCGCTCTCCCTTGGCTTGTTTGACCTGGACCATGGCCTACCAATTCAGTAAATACCGCGTAAAGGATGGGTGTAATGAGTTGCATGCCCCGATAAACATGTACTACACAGCACGCCCGCAAGAAAAGTGTTTTTATGACTAATCTGTGAAAATTGCAGGTCATTAGCCCATTCGGAACAGGAGATATTGGTCAATGAACATTTGAGTGCTTTTTCCATGTTTGGCGTCCATTTTGGACTAATTGTGGATAAAATTGAAATTTATTTTGCTGTTATAATAATGATACATTTCATTCTTACTATTCAATCTATTACTCATGTTCTGCTATTTCACCGTACCGATATAGTAGGCCGAAATGTCCGTTTTTCAGGCCTATTTTTGATGTTTTGGAAAATTTTGGCAGAAAAAATAATTTTGGTAAACGTTTGTTACTAGTTAGGTTAAACATATTTTTATTTGCCAAACAAATAAGTTGCAAATAGGGATTGGAGGACAAGTGCTTTCCACTTAGTATACCCTCCGCTCCCTTAACATGATACAAAAAATCAACATAATGGCGAAACAAACAAATGAGAGAAATGTAAAAAAACAAAACAAAACAAAAATATATATATATATACTAGAAAATCTAACTTCTCAATAAAAAGAATGAGAGAGAGAGAGAGAAAAAAAAGTGATTAATTGATTGATTGATTGATGTCCTTTCTGCACCTTGAGTCTGTCTCTGTCAATTTGATTTTCCATGCCGAGGGTCGACCAGGCGCAGCACTGAGTGGTTGCTACTAATACTACCACCATCATTACTGCTACAACTATAGATAATACTTTTACTACCGCGTTCAAATCTTACCACCGACATAACTCTCCTGCGGCGAATAATAATAATAATAATAATAATATTTACATATTAATTTCCGTAATCATCCATTGGTTACACTTTCGCCGCCAAATCACGCGCCTTAGAAGTCGCAATGAACTGCATGTGTTAGACAATACTAGGATGGAAACTCATTATCGAATCTTCGAGTGTTACGAAAAAATTCTTGAACAAATTTAAAAAGTGAGGTATTAGTTTTATGTTCTAAAATGGGATCGCCGTACAATAAAATATCAACGGAGTTCAAATTAACATTAATTTCCAATAGTTTACCAATGAGAGCGTTGCGAGATTCTGAATAAAAGGGGCAAAAGAGTAAATAGTGCTCTGCGTCCTCAACAGCAGCTGGACAATGGGAACAGTATGGAGATTCGGAGGTAATTGAGAAACTTATCACTGTTCAAATCGCTGCAACAAGTTCGAATTCTACTATGAATAATGTTATATTTTCTGACACCACAGGAGAAGTATCCTGGAGGTCTCCCTTCAGGCGGTGATATGAGTTTTTTGAATTCATTGAGTGAACTGCTGTTTCGCACGGACACTGGTAGACTATTCCATGTTCCTGTACACGAGGGGAAAAATGATCTTTTGAATAGCTCTGTTCGCATGCAATAAGGCATAAAATCTGCCGAATTTCGAAGGTTATAACCAGATGTGTCACGAACTCTTCGTGGTAGTAATTCCTGCAGATAATCGGGCGCATCGTTGTTTACGATTTTGTAGAAGGTACACATCTTTTGTATGTGTCTTCTTGTTTCGAGGCTGTCCCACCCAACTTCAATCAAAAGGAGGTCTCGCGATACTGATCTCGTCAGCCCTGATACGATTCGTGCGGCATCACAGTGTATATCCTCTAGACGCTTCATCATATATTGGGGAGCTCCGCACCACATCGGACTCCCGTATTCCAATATTGGCAAAATGAAGGCATTGTACATCTTATTCAAAATCTGTCGATTGAAAATATGCTTTAGTTTTCTTAACTGTGAAAGTCTAACACAGGCTTTTTTACAAATGTCGTCAATATGCGCTTCCCAGTCCAAGTTTGATTGGATGGATAATCCCAAGTGTTTGTGGACGCCAACAAAGTCAAGTGTTTCGCTGTCGAACAAAACACTTGGAATAATGACATCTCTATTGAGTGTAAACAAAAACAGCGTTGGTTTTTTTAGCATTAAATGTGACCAGCCAGGTATCGGCCCATTTGTTGATTTTTTCGAGTTTGATGTTCATTTTTGACTCAATGCTATGAATGTCAATAGATGATTCGGTCAAAGTTGGTTATGGAAAAGCGTATTTATGACAAATCTGTCAAAATTTCAGGTCATTAGTCCATTCGGACCAGGAGATATTGGTCAATGAAAATTTGGGCGTTTTTCCCACGTTTGGCGGCCATTTTGAACTCAATGATGCATTACAGCCTTATTATTCAGTCCACTGGTGGTGTTCTGATCCCCAGTGCCGAGATTGGAGGCCAAAATGTCCGATATTCAGGTCTATTTGTGAAGCTTTGGAAAATTTTGGCAGAAAATAATTTTCTTAAACTTTTGTTACTAGTTGATTATGGGAAACTGTATTTATGACAAATTCGTACAAATTTCAGGTCATTAGCTCATTTGGACCAGGAGATATTGGTCAATGGACATTTGTGCGTTTTGGGGCATTTAGAGCCCTTAGTTGGAGGTGCCAATGCGAACAGACCTACAACCCATATGTGTCTACGCCTAAGCAAAATTTCAGAAAAATCTACAATAGGGCCTTCGAGAAATCGTCCCAAAGTGTTCGAAGAAGAAAAAAAAGAGAGAAAAAAACAAATCATTTTTTCGAGAAGAATAACAAATGTCTTTTCCTTTCAGGAAAAGCCAAACTGGACTGAGTGATTCTGTAGAATTACGGCCGGGCTTTTTCTTACCGTTGAAAGTCTTACCCTCTTTCCAAAGAGACCATTAAGATTTATTGAAAACATTTCTGCCAAAGGCTAGTAATGCCATGAGCTGAAGTGAACTGAAACAAACTGCATGACTATTTCTTCGTGATGTTGGTTGATAATATCCTGTAACGTCTACAGCTTACAAGCAGTGGCGTAGCCGGCGTTGGTTTGGAGTGTGTGGGGCATGTCTCCCCAAATGAACACCCTCCTTCCTCCGACCCCTCCCCCCCCCCCAAAAAAAAAAAATAACATTGGACAAAGAAATACCAAAGGCACCTGATCCCGGACATTTGACGAAATGAAATGCTGAGAAAAGACATGTTCCTTCCCCACACGTGTATTTTTAATAAACAGGGAGGGAGCATATTTTTCTGAGCTTCTTATTTCGTCAAATATCTATGAGCATTTGATTGTGGTGTGGCCAGACCCCATAACAACAACTACAGTCATATGAACATGTCAACATTTTCAATTAGCCACCAATTCTGAAGGTATCACAGAACTAAATATTTTCCCATAGGCAACCATTTTTACGTTCAGGCGGAAAAAAATATGATCGCATCACTTTAATTTTGACATTCAAATATCTCTGTCAAGTATAGCCCTTCAGACAACTTTTTCTGATCTGAAAACAGGGGGTCATGCAACAAATAAGAGAAAAAAACTGACACAAAGGGAAGTACCGGTCACGTGCACATATTTTTCAGGGAATTCCCTTCAAAAACACACAAAAAGTAAATTGCATTTTTTAGGTCCAAAAATCACCAAATCACCCTCTTTTTTATCAGGAATATTCAACAAAAATGCAAGATGCCAATAGAACGTTTCAAACGTTTATTGAAACAATATATTTTCCCAAGGTTGCTTATTTTTAGAGATTGCATCATTTCCGAGTGCAACATTTTAAGGCGGTTCACTCTAATTTCAATATTTAGTTCCGCGATACCTGAAATTTACATCACTGCCGTCTTGAACACCTTCATATCAATGACCAAGTTTTTAAAATAAATCAAGAATTCCGTACCATTCAAGTGAGTATTAAGATAACCCACATGAAGCAAATTTGTGTAGCAGACAATAATTTCTTATCATACCGCTGTTCATGTTCCTCGTGCAGTTTTTTTCTGTCACTGGTGATGGAACAGGTACGCCAGGACTGTTTTGAGCAACAATTTTTTTATTACTGACTGAACGTAGGAATTGTTAGATAGAACGGGTTCTAAGACGGGGGGCCTCCCTGGGGTCAGATTATGTGCCATTTAGTTATTATAGTGTAACATGAAATCATTCAGTTTGCCCGCATGCAAAATATGACTATCCCGGACGCCAGGTTGCACGAGATTGCTTCATTGTAAGGGCTATTTTCAAAACAATTTCTCCTCTGGAAAGCGCCCCCCCCCCCCTTCCATACCTTTCCCCATTGGCGTAGATATAGTGGTGAGGGTGAAGAGGCACCCTCACCCAGAAAAAAAAGTTGTCGAAAAATATGTGTGCTTGTTACAAATTTTGGTTCGGGTGGGGAGCGTAGTTTTGTCCTATGCGGAATATTGCGGCTGTTGATGATATGAAAAACAGTTTTGTTAGAAAATTAACGTCCACCACCAGGCATAAAACATAACTTACGTCTCCCTCAGATGAACTGAGCCTCCGTCGATAACCCAGCTACTTTTATAAATGCAAATAGGTTGATACGTACCCTCCATCTTACTGAGATGACTATAAATCTGCCCTGTGACTGCATCTGATGGGTGAAAAGGACGCAATTTCAACATAGAAACTCACGAACAGCAACAGAGAATCCTCCGATTGCTCATAGAATCCGAGAATTGATTGGGCAGCAGTTGTCCCGTTCTCAAAGATCTGCGAGGGCTAAAAGCTCTCGCAGGGGCACATCCCATTTTACCTTTCTCAGGTACAATCTATTATCTCAGTGTAACATAAGCTAGGAACTGTTCTCTGGGAGCATATATTATAAGGGATAATTACTGTGTGTTGATTGAGAAATTGTCAGGTTCTTATTTCAGAAAATGAACAATAAATGGACACTGTACACCATGCACAATCACGTCTTGACTGTTTTTGTTCCCAATGACTCATTTCGGTGTTATGACGTGAAGACTTGATCTGAGTCGAGTGCTGCGTTTCACACACAGAACACACAGACGTTTATATCATACTCGCAGCCGCCGTCTGTACTTGTCTCACAATTCATTAATCCGCCTGTATTGCATTTTTTTAAAGTTGACGGTTTTACTCTATTCCCTTTTAACATGTCCAGTGGGCGCGATGGCGTCGCGGTAACCGGTTCTCACCAGATCATCGAAGTTAAGCAACGTCGAGCGCGGTTAGTAGTTGGATGGGAGACCATTTCAGCGACCGAATCGTGCTCCCACGTTGTGTCCTTGGGCAAGGCACTTAACTACGATTGCCTGCAAGGGGGCACGATGATTCTGTGTACTAAGGCGTACTGCACGTCGATGGTGTGCATGTCTTCAACCGAGTTAACCCTGCCTATGCCGCGGTGCAGAGTTCAGAGTTTCGATGTTGGAGAGCTGACAGCTGCTCGTCGTTGCAGCGTGGTTCTCTCCGGATGCTCCGGCTTCCTCCACCCGTAAATCTGTCATCGATATGATATGACACTGTTTGTTAATGTGCCCTTAAACCCAAATAAATAAATAACTAAATAAATAAATTTAACATGTCCATACTAGCCTGGTCGTTTGAAAACTTTAAACGAATCCAAACAGTATTACTTATAATGTCAGACTGATTGACAGGGCTGCGTTGCGTCTGGCGACTTCAAAGAGAATTACGTCAAACTTGTGTGGTTGATTGGCCTAAATTCCCAATGCAAACACGAACAACTCGTGACTTTGACTGTGAGTAAAGAGAAAATTGCCATTTTCATTTCTCACTTTCCTTTGTAGATTCATTTCAATCAGGATCAAAGGTCTCTGCATTTTGTTTCAAAACTTCAACTCTTCAACGGCCGGATTCATTGTGGAGGCAGTTTCACACTGTTTGCGACACACGCGTTACGAGCGATGCGCTAATTATAAAATCGTTAATATTGATGTTCTGTTTCGGGTTTCGGCACTGATAAGATGTCTTTACCTCCAGGATACAAAACAACAAAAACAACCAATAACTGTACTGATCCCAATGTGCCAGCTTAAATACAAAATCATTTATTATAAGTTTGATGCAACGATTTCTTACGTCAAAATTATAATTAGTAATTTTATGTTTCAGCTTGCACATTGGTCTCAACTCGATCAGTTTATTATTCGCAATCCGACTGCTGGATAAAGTTACAGTCGCCAAACTTTTTCCAAAAACCATAAAAAGAACAGAAAGTGGTGATTTTACAATTGTTCAATCGCTCGCAACTCTCGTGTCGCACGTGGTGTGGACGCACCCTAATGCTCTTACAGGCTTGCACAAATTCAAAATAGTTAATTGTTAAACAATCATGTGAGCATTTAAAGATTTGTTTTCTTGATATTTCTTTGCACGGGCTAACGGGATGATCTACTAGCAGAACATTTACTTGGATTTCCCAAGTTAAATAGTTTAGTGCTAAAGTCAACATTTGGATGAGTGCGATATGCTTTAGGTTTTTTTACTATTATTTATTTATTTATTGGGGTTTAATGACACTTTCGACAACCAGGGTCACCTAGTGTTGGACAGTTTTGCGGGTGGAGAAAGCAGGAGCACCCGGAGAGAACCACAGAGCAACGGCGAGCATCTGTCAGGCTCCCCAACATACTAACTCCACACAAGCAGGGTTAGCATTGGTTGAAGATAAGTGCACCATCGACGTGCAGTACGCCTTAGTACACACCGCCACCGTGAAGTGTCTTGCCCAAGGACACAAGGTGATTGCCGCAGGTAGGATTCGAACCGAGGACCTCGAGGCTTGCAGCCAGAACCTCTACCTACTGAGACACCGCGCCCCCAGGTTTTTTTTTTTACTTCGTTAATAAAATGTTTAGCCTGAAAACTAATCAACACGGAGCTGAATTTCTTTTATTCAAGAAAGTGGAGGCAATCAGTGGCGTAGCCTAAGGGGCCTAACGCCCATCACCACATTTAAAATTCTGAATTATAAGATTTGCATTTGGCATCAGCTAAAGAAATTACAGACGACATAACACGCTCTAACGCGAGGGGGACACCACCACCTTGATACTTGAGACTGTCTCTTCCATTTTTCTGATACATGGATATGCCTGTGCAGCCCCCGCCCCCCCCCCCCCCCCCCCCCCACCACAAAAAAATCACACATGCGCTCCCTCTAATATAGATTAGAGGATACGTGCCTGGGTGTAATGCTAAATAGCAACAGTAAGCAGAAATTTTCTGCTCACTGAGGCTATTCAGCATTACCTCCAGGTGCATATGGAAGAAGGGGTCTCTTTTTCAGGGCACCATACAACGGAGCCTTCGGTTGTGCGCTCAACTAATTGACAAGTCTGACTTGTGAATGCATGGGAAAAACAAATATATTTTTTTCGAGAAGAATAACAAATGTCTTTTCCTTTCAGGAAAAGCCAAATACACAAACCTGAACTAACTTTAGAAATGAGCTCAAAATTGTAAAATCTTGTTTGAAAGAATTTTCAACTTTATTGATCAACATTTTCTACAAACTGTTGTGGTGTCTCATCTGAAGACCTCACGTGACACCATGTCGCGCTGTCGTGGTAGCCCAAAAGTGTTTCCGTCATCTATTTTGCTTACTATAGACTGCCATTATTGACACTTTAGTGGGATGTGGTCACTGTGTAACTGGCGGTCCTACACAAAGGGAGGACTTCTGTTTGGAGGGTATTTTCAATTCAATGTGATTAGCTCTAATCACCAATTAATGATCAGGCAGCCATCTGGCACGGCCATTTTTCTGTATTCCCATCTTAGATTTATCAGAGAAACACCTATAGGCGTCTTAAATAATGCAGGATATTCTTAGATTCATTGAACGTGTGTTGATTTACCAAAACTTTACCGACAATGACCAAAGTCACCCAAAACTGACCGTACAAGTGTTTCATCGAGTTCACGTTCCTTCAGAATCCGCGATATCTGACAACCCTGTACACTCTTCCAGACTACAATAGTAGTCCACCTTTTCCTTGCCGCTCTTTGCAATCTCTGGTCCTGATCTCTACTCTCGATCAGGATTGAGTTAGAATCCACCATTCTCGTTAGTTAATGTCAATCAAAACAACCCCTTGCCCAAGTGGATGAAATGTGCTTATAACAAGCTATTAATTGAAAATAGAATATGCTTTCTTTTTTGGAATTCACTTTAAAAAAAAATTTCATGGGTCAAATACAAGTATTTCTATTAGTAAAATTTCATGGGTCAAATACAAGTATTTCTATTAGTTCCTTGAGTCCTGCGCCCTATGTAACATGTAACCAACTAACCCTTACAGCCTTAGTCAGTGTATATTTAATTATTCTCATGTGTGATGCAGCATTAGTGTATATTTAATTATTCTTATGTGTGATGCAGCATTATCAATTTTTTATAACCAGAAAGTGTGACTAACCGTGTGCATTGCACAGGGTTAGTCATATTTTCTGGTTGTAAAAAATGTCCATTATCAACTGAGTAGCTACTCCTGTGTACTGTACAAACTTAGAGTAAATCTCATCTATATCAACTCTTTACCCAACATAATGGCCAAAACCAGTCAGAACTATTCTCAAAAAGTGTCCAAACTCACCTTAGTATACTACCCAGAAGTGGAAATGGATTGTGTTTTTTTAGTGAATTCCAAAAATGAAAACGAATTCTATTTTCAATCAATAGCTTGTTTTATGTGAAAGTTTAAGTTAAAATAGGTTCGCAACACATTCTGCAATCGACATCCAAGAGGTACTGAGGTGTGCTTTGGTGACAGTGCACAGTGTGCCTTCAAATCATATACGCGCCCTTGTGGGCATTTGAGAGTACTTATAACATAGTGATGCACTATTGCAGGATACATATTGGAGGAAAGCTATCTGAGAGTAGGTGTGACTCTTAGTTCCGGTGAGGCGTCCATCCCGGAGACCATCCTATGACCTTCGTTGTCACCAGACTATTATAGCCGTTTTATCCATGTCCATGCTCTGCCCCATGGTGAGCCCCACTGTCTTCATCCGGTACTGTTGTGTTCTACTACATCCACGTATGCAGGCTTTTTTCAAAGTCTACTATTTATCATTTTCCTTCCTGTACAAGAGTCTTACACCATTACTACTGACTTGTACTTGTAGAGCTACTACAGGCTTGCCATCTATCTCGGAAGTTGCCTCGACCTCTGTCTTTGACTCGTGATGCGGACCTTACCACAAAAAATACGGTACCGGCCCAAGGCTGGATCGCAGTCCATACCGAACCACCCCTTCTGTACCTGCACACTGACGCCCAGACTGTCCAGTGGGAATTTTAATTTCTGATTTAGTTCGGGATAAAACACTTGTTTATATTTTTCTTTGATTTGCAGCTTAAGCGAGACCAACACAAAAATCAGTTACGAGAACGGGTTTCTCTCACGCAAGTAGTATGTTGAATCGTCCGACAAGATCATAAGGGGCAAAATCCTCGGGCGCAAACTATGACGTTATGCTCGTCTGTGTCTGTGTTTAACCCTTTACCCAACGCAGACGATATCAAAATTTATTATTTTGAATATCATTTTTTAAAATTTTTCAAAAAAATTCAACAAAGCCATATCATGTGACCCCTCGTTGGAACGAGCACGACGAGCTCGTTCCAACGAGTGGTCACATGATATGGTTTTGTTGACATTTTCTGAAAAATAATATTTTTTTCAACTGCTGAATTTGCATATTACGCGGGCGGATGCGGGCGATTCGTTATGTAAAACTGTTAAAGGAGTCACTATGCTGTCTGCTGACACTCACGCTAATGAAGTTCCGTTCAGCTAGACTATGATGTTTTTTGGTTTCCTTTAAGACAATTCCAAGCGGGACGGAATATAATTAGCAGGGTGTCTGTAGAATGAGGTTATGGGTTAATTTAGCGACACTAAGCGGGTAGTCATATATAGACGAGCAGTCGGGCACCTCTGTACCGCGTAGCAGGCAAAACGTTCACCATTTTGGGAACCTCAATCTGGAGCTGGTTCATTCAGAATAGACTAGAGTAGTATGTCGGGCTTTTGAGGTGGAGGTTGGGGGATCTCATCGGGGGATCTCATGTGACGTCATAGTCACGTGACGTAGTGGCGCCATGTTGTGTTGTCATGGTAACCCACGTGAGCGGCCATGTTGTGACGTCATCTCTATAGTGATACGTGGTGTGAGTGCGCATGCGCAGCGCGTGTTGTTAGGGTGATACGAGCTTCCGTCGTCCATTTTGTATACTGGAAGCCGCCATCTTGGGTTCTCTGGTAGCACGTGATTGCTATGTTACCTAAGGCCTACAATATAGGATAGGGGTATGTTCGGTGGGGATGTTCGATTGAATCGGAGTAAATCTGATTACCACAAACAACCCGACAATCCCCCAAATCACCAAAATCCACCCAAAATCACCGAAATTGACTTTATTTCCCCAATTTATCAGCTTAGCACGTAGTGCTATAGTACTAAGGGGTACAAGGGGGTGCATTCGATTGAACAGGAATAATGTTCTGGATTAGAATTCTCCCAGAATCCCTTTTTGGTTCCTTATCCCATGACGTTTTTCCCCTATTAAGAATAGCACGTAGTGCTATAGGACAAATGTATCCAGAATTCTCTGCTTCTATCTATATATGCAATAGTTTACGTCTACCTAGACATGTTCCTTTATTCTAGAGTATACTCCAGTAGCGTAGAAGAGCCTATTAATTGGAACAGCTTTACTTATTATTACTATATTTAGCAATTTCTGGTCTATTCTTGTTAGTTCTGACCCTATTCCGTGTACTCTTGTTGTTTCATATATCTAGATCATTTATATAAATTATAACCAACCAATCAGATTACTTGATTTCCCATAATGCAGTTATTTCCCTTCTGTATAATAAAAGCCTATATCCAATGGCCATATCCCATGGAATCCCATTTTTGCGAAGCACCTGTGGCTATGGAATCCCTTTTTATCGTATGAGGCCATGAGGGCTATGTAAAAGCCCTCAATGAGTCCTCATTTATTATCCCTCATAGCCTCATTGCATTTTGAGGTTATGAGGACCATTAAAAATCCCTCAATGAGGTATAATTTACTACGACTCTTATCCTCATTTCAGTATTTAACAGGTATATCCTGTGGAATCCCATTTTGGAAAACGCCTGTGACTGTGGAATCCCTTTTTTGTCGTATGAGGCTATGAGGGTTATATAAAAGCCCTCAATGAGTCCTCATTTATTATCCCTCATAACCTCATTGAATTTTGAGGTTATTAGGACCATTAAAAATCCCTCAATAGGGATTTTTAATACGACTCTTATCCCCATTTCAGTATTTGAGGATACCTATGGCCTGGTATTGTATTATTTGAGGATACCTATTGAGGATACCTATCGAGGACACCTTTTTGAGAATCCCTTTTGTGTCGCATTAGGCTATGTAAAAACCCTCAATGGGTCTAATGTAGTCTTATCAACCGCTTCCATCTTGTCGCCAAAGCTCCAAGGCCATTACAGGTTTATGGCCTATCTGTCCTATCATTAGCTTCTACAGCAGTCTTGTTCCATTGCGGCCTTGTACCAGTACTATTGGCTTCTGTTATTCTGCCCCATATCTCATCCATTACTTCCTAGCTATACCTATCTCAGTCTCGACTATAACATTGATCAAGGTTGAATCAGATTTCCCCTGTATAAGGCATTCCGTTATTGAGATTCCTATCCGATTCCGTAAAATTTGGATTCTTTGGATTTTGTCGGGTTGTTTGTGGTAATCAGATTTACTCCGATTCAATCGAACATACCCACCGAACATACCCCTATCCTATTGTAGGCCTTAGGTAACATAGCAATCACGTGCTACCATAGAACCCAAGATGGCGGCTTCCAGTATACAAAATGGACGACGGAAGCTCGTATCACCCTAACAACACGCGCTGCGCATGCGCACTCACACCACGTATCACTATGGAGATGACGTCACAACATGGCCGCTCACGCGGGTTACCATGACACCACAACATGGCGCCACTAAGTCACGTGACTATGACGTCACATGAGATCCCCCGATGGGATCCCCCAACCTCCACCTCAAAAGCCCCTGACATACTACTGACGAGATATCATCAACAATAAGGTGTAAAGTCTACTAATATGGCTCCATAGTCAGATTGGTAAATTTAGTTTTGCAATGGCCTGATTGCCCACCTTTAGTGATCAGCTTCCGCATGCATTTGTATAGCAAGTTCTGTTTCATAGAGGTGCTCTGAATTTGAAGTTAACGTTCTTGGCATTTCTTCCCCGTATAAGGATACTTTCATCTAAACACGCATAAAATTAATTTTTGTGAGTTTGTCCTTTCCAGAGGCATACAGGCATACACAGTACAAACATTAACCACTCACGTTTAGTTTTATAGTTTATGGTCTCAAAACTTTATGAACTAAACAAAAACACAACAAAATAAATGACGGTGCCAGTTAGCGACTTAGCGAACATCTTTTAACTGTGTGTTGAGTGAGTCTTTTGACGAAGATCTGTTACATAAGTCAGCATATGCTTCGACCAGACCAAGAACGATAATTCGTAAACCTGCCTAATGCCTAACTTGAGTGGTTCAGACCCACTGAACTCTCTACAACACAACAGCTCCGTATGAGGTATTAGCATACACTTCACGATCGCCCCATTTTTTAAAAGTTACAGGTGAAGTCTAGTTGATCTTCTGGACCCTAACACACTACCAGTGCAATTCCATTTCGGAGGTGGAGTCATTCATACCCGGAGTATCGCGGTAACATGAAGGGCAGTGTTGTTTGTGATATATCGTTGTGTCACCCTTTCCAAACTTTCGCGATTTTTTCCATTAAAAAGGCATTTTGTCATATTTGTGCACTGGGCAAAAAACTCAACATCAATTTTTGATAACCCATAGTACAATATAAATGCATTAGGAGAATCAGCCTGTTATTCCTCTGGTAGGGATATCTTGAAAACTAGATACGTTTTCTCTTTAGCCGCTGCACAACTGGAGAGTCACATGCTCGGAGGGGGAGATCACACATATTTTGCTGCTGTCGGCGATATCGTCCATTTACACACTCAGCACACAAAGCTTTTTGTCTGGCACATTTGTACATTTTTACCTTATCAGAAATGTTTGTTTCATTTTTCCCAAGTGTATATTTCTTGCCAACCACTATTTTGTTAAAAAAAGAGAGAGTTTCTCTACTATTGCCGAATGAGAAGGTTAGCACTGCATGTAGGTTTGAGTCGGTCGAATAAACAAAAGTAATTGGCACCCGATCCCTCTCAGTGAAAAAAAAGTATAACTGAAAACATAGCTTTACTCAAACAAGAAGGTGATTTCTCAACTTTACTTGAAACTTTCAGGTAAGTATGTTTCTAAGTAATTTCTACAGTTACCATGGCTGTAGGTTCTGGGGATTATTTATTAATCTAATGTTCACCTGATTCAGTTGAAAGCAGGTCTAGGGGAGTCACCATCACAAACCTCCAAATTTCTCCCGTGGTACGGTATCTACTAATATGAAAATACGTGACACGTAATGGTGCACACCCAATATTGTTAATTTCGGTAAATATTGCAGGCCCTAAGCAAGATTTTTCAGGAAAGAGATGGTATATATCGCAGACATAGCAGCAGTTATGTGAAATATAACAATTTGCCAAAACGTGCTGTACAGCGACATGCAATAAACACAGAACCACACATGTATGTCCATATGTTAATGTGGCGACAAATATGGCAATCGGGAAATTTTGAAAGATTGCGGAGGGATCAAACTTGAGACAAGCTATAGTAAAACAAACCTTCATTTTTTAAACTGACAAAAGATCATAATTTACTGGCAAATTGGTTCATTAGAGTTTAACAACACTTTCAAAAACCAAGACTATATTATGAGCTGGATTGTACGTCAATTTCAATAACTAAGGTTATTATATCACGTTGTTGGTTCCCAAGATCCTTCCCATCCTTCAATACCTAGACGAGCAAAAGAATCGTACGTGAAGTCACTCGTTCAGGCAATTACTCATTTGTTCGATTCTGGTCGTTCGAGCAATCTGAGATGGTTACCAAGCCTGTACTAGTGCTAGTAATGGTACAAGGCTGCAAGAGTGGAAGAAGACTACAGGTTTTGGTGACTACTGTAAAAGATAATCATAGGGCAGACGATGGCAATATTGGGAAAATCAGTAATAGTGGTGTTGGAGATATGAAGATCATGGAGAGGTCTAGAACTGGGCAGATGTTATGAGCTAAAGTATCATCAGGTATATATAGTACTACATCATCATGTCATAGGTATCCTCCTATACCCCGATGAGCATTGAGAGTCGTAAAAGAAATTGCTCTTTCGATACTCATTTACTCAATGGGATTTGAGTCATTCGAGCAATGACTTTTTCAGTAATTGCTCAAAAGCTTATTCGCTCGATAAGATTCGAGTCGTTCGGATAATACCTATCCCTGCTTGATTGTATTTTGGGTTTGAGGATCATAGAGGACTTCGCTATACACAGGGAAGGCAAAAACTGAGACGTCCAAGACAAAATAGACTGTTGGGATAGGCAGAAATGGGGCCAGTAAAAGGCAAAACGGGCCAGGAAATAGAAGGATAAACCACAGAATATATCGGGATAGATAAACTACCGAGACTCTGGTGCACATTCGAAACAATAAAGTTACTCTTATACAAAGGAATGCGTCTATTGTTGGGCAAAAAGAAGAATTCTAGGGGACAACAGATAGAAACCTAATATTTAGTGGGAAATCCGCACTAGTAAAAGAACTGTTGGATTTATTTGGGTAATTTTACAAAGTATTCGAACAAATACAATTACTCATGACAGGAAACGCCCTTAAAGCACTGCATGCTACTCTTTTAAGTCCAAAATTGAGGAATCCGTGCCAAATAAAGTTGTTTTGATGGTTTAGAGGGTTTGTCTGGATGTTCGTGGTAATTCAATTTATTCTAGTTCACGTAAAATTTATCCACATGAGACCTCTCATCATTCATTTAGCACTACGTGCTACTATTATAAGCCCTAGATGGGGGTTTGGTAGTTTTGGATTATTTAGAGGGATTGTCAGGTTGTTTGTTGTAATTACATTTACTCCTATTTAATCGAACACACCCCTTTCCTATTAGAAGCTTTTGGGTCACATAGCAACCATGTGCTACCATAGAAACCAAGATGGCGGTCTCAGATATACAAAATGGACGACATACACTCGTCTCCCCTCAACAAAACGCGCGGTGCATGCACACTAGGACCACGTATCACTATGGGGATGTTGTCACAAGATGGCACTCACGCGGGCTACCATTGACAACCAAAAATGAAGTAACTGGGCCATGTCACATGAGATACGGCCAATGTGGGTCGATCGTGTACATGATTTACTACTAACATCAAGCCGAGAGATACACGGTTCGATCCCCAGCAGGGGTAACTGCGTTGTGTCATTGGGCAAGGCACTTGATCACTATTGCCCAAGTGGGGGCACAGTGGCGCAGCCATGGGGGCACCCCCCCCCCCCCCCCAAAAAAAAAAAAAAAAAAAATTCCGATTGGATTTATTACGTTCAAGGTCACTGTCACCTTGACCTTTGACCTAGCGAGTCCAAGATAAATAGGGGTCTTCCACTCACCTAGGCCAACCTACCTATGAAGTTTCAAGAATGTGGGTTCAAGTGTAGTCAAGTTATCATCCAGAAACCAATTGTTTACAATTTACTATGTTGAAGGTCACTGTGACCTTGACCTTTCACCTAGCGAGTCCGAAATAAATACGGTTCTTCCTCTCACCGATGCCAACCTTCCTTTGAAGTTTCATGAATGTGAGTTTAATCATAGACAAGTTATCATTCGGAAACCAATTGTTTACAATTTACTATATTCATAGTCACTGTGACCTTGACCTTTGACCAAGCAAGTCCAAAATAAATAGGGTTCTTCCACTTACCGATGCCAACCTACCTATGGAGCTTCATGAATGTGGGTCGAACCATTATCAAGTTATCATCCGGAAACCAATTGTTTACGCCCGCCCGCCATTCATCAAACTATATGTCGAGCCTAACTTCGTCACAACTTGACTAAACAAGAGGTCCCAAGGGGCCTTAATCACTCACCTGCCAACGTGGTTCAAAGAAGTATTTGGGGTCATATTCAGTTATACATGGTTCATCAACACTACAAAGGAATGAAGGCATGAAAGGCAAATTTTATGGAAAAACACTAAGGAATCGATTTTAACAAACCTGAACCTATCATGCTCCCCATGCCACCCCCCACCCCTGTTCGTAGAGAGCCCAAATAAGAAGCCAGGGACACATATTTAACAAATTTGAACCTGATCCCCCTTGAGATGAAGGAGGTTTTTAAAGAAATGTCCTCACATTGCATTAAGTTAATCTTTGGGCCCCAATAGAGAGCCCAAATACTAACTGAGGCACCCGATTTGTACAAACTTGAATCTGACCCTCTTAGAGATGTTGTATACCAAATACGGAAGCATTCATACCAAATATGAAAGATTTTTAAAGAAATTTCCTCATATTTCACTATGTTAAAATTTAACCCATGGACTCGATTTGAACAAACTTCAATCTGACTGACACCCCCCCCCCCCCACCCCACCCCACCCCACCCCTAGAGATGTTATATACCAAATATCAAAATATTCTAAATGATGGTTCTGGAGTAGAAGATTTTTTTAATTTTTTAAAAAAAAGTATGGGTGCTATCAGAGTAATGCCCCATGTGGTGCCCCTTGTGAACGCGGCAAGGTTATTTGTACAAATTTGAATTGACATTTAAGGAACATGCACACCAAACTTGGTTCAATTTCGTCCAGTAGTTTGGGAGGAGAAGTCGATAATGTAAAGTTCACGATGGCGGGAAGTTTGAAAGAACGTTACGGAGAGGAAGCAACGGATGGAAGACGACGGACGGCAAGTGATAAGTTAAGCTCCCTTCAGTGAGCTAAAATTCATCCATACGACCCCCCCCCCCCCCCCCCTCCAATTTGACCCATGTAGGGAACATTAGGCAAGAAATTTTATTATGGAGATATTTATACTTGCAGGATGTATATGGGGGGGGGGGGGGGGGGGTGCGTAATAGCAGATTTATGGGTGATATCCGACCTATCTCAATTTAATGACACCAATGTTGTCAGTTATTTGTCAGACTCGAGAAAAAAACGCCGCCGGTGTTCCGTCGCCGGATTTACGAAATAACCTCGCCGTTATTTGGTAATTTATCCGTTTCTTCTGGTCCGGATTCGCTATTTAAAATTGATGAATCTCTTAGGGCGATAGGAAAACGAAGGAATCGTTAACAAAAGTAAGACGTTAATATTATTTGATACGCAATTGCTGCCAGTTTAAAAAGCATATTTGTCTTTATTTTGTGTGATATGATGATATCATTAGGCATACTTATTTAATTCCATTCAATTAGTTTCCTATTTTTAGTCGAATTTTTCAACAACAAAAAACCTTGACTATTGGTATGACGAGGGCCGGTCGCCGGGCAGGCGGCCTTTTTTGCTAAAAAACTTAGTTATTTCTGGACGGGTTTTGACATTTGGTATGTAGCTTGATATGCACGTGCAAACACCCAATGACGCAAAGTAGGGCGTGTCAGCGCTTTTTCTCAAGAGTTATGGCCCTTTGTTAAAATCTACTAATTTTGAGCTTGATAGCGCGATACTTCAACAAACGTCAACCGATTTGACAGATATGTGGCACATGGGTTTCAAGGAACAATGTCTTGGTCGAGTTCGAAAATCTATGCGGACCATTTCATAGAGTTGTTGTGTTGACGTTTGTTTCGTGATTGATCTCAATACAATGATTCATAAGGAATATTATTGTCCTCACATAAGGTGAAGGGGAAATAAATTTGAAAAAAGAGTTTCAATGTGGCCTAATTATTGATGCCATTCACACGTCCACATATCCTTAAATAAACTGGTTTTGCATCCATTGCACCCTCCCCACCCCACGTAGCACATGATGTCAAATTTCCTTCCACATACTGATGTGGTAAAAAATAGCCCTCAATGAATGTGACCCCCCCCCCCCCTATACTCCTTTTCGTCAACAACTATGATATAATTCATAAATTGATGTTGACACAAAACAAACATCTTGCGACAAAACTATCACAAATGGGGAAATTTATACTGATGTGGCAAAATTTTTTTTAAAAAATAGCCCTCAATGAATATGCCCCCACCCCCCCCCCCCCCCCTACACACACACACACACAATATACCCCTCTTCATCAAAAACATGATATAATTCATACATTAATTAATGTTGACACAAAACAAACAACTTGTGGCATTAAATATCCTACTTGTGATCGTTTTTAAATTACATTCAGGCTTCTGAAGACATTTCACATCATGTGTTTGGTGAATCATTTGTAATTTTTGTAAAAAACAAAAAGCCAGTTTTCTCAGTTAAGGCACCTAAAGTCATTGGTATGGTACTGACAAAACATAAAACATTGCTTGTTTCAGCAGTATGACCAGTACTGCTCATGTGGTATATCATAGCACTGTTAAACAGTTAAAATGCCTAAAAGCATTCAATTTTGATTTTGTGGTGTTTTGCTTGAGCAGCAAGTATCCATTAGGGTACTTTCACAACCTTGGATTTAATTCCCACAAACACCCATTCTGATAAAAAGAGTGAAATTGTGGAAAAAATGTCTCCAAGGAGGATGAATGAGATATTTGCTAAAAAAAAATGGGTTTTTGTAGTGTTTAACAATACATACATGTATTTGTGTGTGAATGGGGGGGGGGGGGGGGGGGGGGGGGGGGGGGAGGGAGTGTGAAATATAGTCAGCTGCCAGTTATTGAAAATGTACAACCAGGCAAATGAAAAGCAAAGAAACACTCTGTCTGATGGACAGACAGACATGCAGTTATACAAATTGAAAGTCTACACAGAAATAAAGACTGACATACAATGGAAAATTTTGTTAGAAGAACCAGGACAAGATTGTCAAACGGAAAAAACCTCAATGGACCCTGAGTGGTGCAGTACCAAAGCAAATCATAGGAACCTGAGAGTGTATGAGATTGACAGCACAGTTTTTCCAATTGTTTCTCATCAACTGAGGCTTCAATATGGGTGGGTGGGAGGTAGGGACTTGATTCAAGGAGAGAACAATATTTCACAGTTGACACTGTAGTTTTGTGCTGTAACATGGGAACTGTGAGACAACATCGCTCGAACTAAACAAAATTTGATCGCATCACTTTAATTTTGGGATTCAAATATCTTTGTCAAGTATAACCCTCAGAGAACTTGTTCCGACCTAAAACCAGAGGGTCGTGCATCAAATATTAGGAGAAATTTAGTACTAGACTACTTTATTAGTACTAGACTGCTTTATTGGTAGCTGTGCACAAATGACATTCATTCACATTTGCAACTTTACTGTGTTATTTTTTCCACTATACCCCACCCCCAAATTTGTGTTCCAAAATACTCTTTCAATGAAGAAATCATTTTCTAACATTTTTAAATCTTTACCAAATATAACGGTCAAAAGCTGCTGGTGCAGTTCACAAGTATTGCCAATCCATGTTCATTATTTTCTCGTTTGTTTTTGTGTCAAAAAGATAGCTTATGACCCCTCATTAGAATGAGGTCATTCCAATGGTGTAAAAAGTCATGTTTTTGACACAAAAAATTAGTGAGTCAATAAGTTTGTGGGCAAAGGTAATCAGCTTTTCATGTTAAGTAAAAGGGTTAACAGCATAATACAGACAAACATCTAAATACCAGTAAATAAAAGTGCTATATGGGTTTCTGGCTGTGGGTTTGAATGGTAATTTGGAAGGGGGTTGGAAGATTGGAACCCCTATCTGCCCCTAGTACTATGATGAGGAACCATGGTTTAATTACATTTATTTATACATGTGTACACGTAGGGTAAAATTGGTTGTTATTTGGCATTTTCTGAAGGCTGTATTGTGCCACTGGAGGCTACACTTGCTCAAGATGTGAATTTGCTTGCAATATATAGCCCTTACTGACAAAAACATATTTTTCAAAACAATAAAAAAGTACTGTAAGGTGTGTGGTACCCCAATGCATTTTAAATGTGAAATAATCTCTCAAAATAATAATTAAATCAGGTTCGGAAGCCAAATTATGTATTTCCTTCATCAACCCCAATCCTATCAAAGATACATTTTACCTCTTTCACATGACAAATGAGTCATTTCATTATGAGAATTCAACATTTGGCTTCCACTGAGTTAAAAACATAGGAAATTTGTTGTTTTAAAGAAAACTGTCCCAACTGTGTCAAATGGCTTAAAAACTGCTGTTGCCTCCAATACATTTTTCTACTCTGTTCTCTAAAGAGTAAGCTGAGAGGTAAGGAATTCATCTAGCTTTTCTTTGAAAACTAACCTAATCCCAAAATAAAACTAAAATCTGCATCAGCATGCAATACTTTGAGGAAAAATTTGTCTCATTTAACCATATACCAAGACAAAGAGTGGTGTTCCAACCCCACGAAACAATATGAATGTCAATTTTGATTCAAAAATTGGGGTTGCAGCTATATAATTCACCAATATCAATAGACAGTACCATTTTATCCAAACAACTGATGTCAAATTTTCTTCTACATTTACATACTGATGTGGCAAAATATAGCCCTGAAGGTGTCCCCTAGTATGCCCCTTTTTATCAAAAACCAAAATTCATAAATTAATTGATGTTGATGCAAAACAAACCTCTTGTGATATTAAATTTTCCATTTGTGATAGTTTTTAAATCACATATCTGGCTTCTGAAGATATGTCACAATGCATTTGATGAATATTTTGCCACTCTTGTGAAAAAAGCCTCACTTTCTCAGTTAAGGGACCTAGAGTCATTGGTATGGCACTGACAAAACATTAAACACTGATTTTTTCCAACGGTATGGCCAGCTGAGCACTGCTCCTATGATATCTCATAGCACTGTTAAAATGCCTAAATCCATCAAATATTGATTTTGTAGTGATGTGCATGTCCCACAAGTACATGTACCCACAAGGGCTTGTTAACAACCTTCGATTTAATCCCTACAGGCACCCATTCTGATAAAAAGAGTGAAATTATGGAAAATACATGTATGCATAGTACCCAGTGAGGATGACTCAAGATATTTGCTTCAGGAATGAAGTGCTCTTTAATGTTTAATATATTTGTGTTTGTGTTGAAAAACAAACCAACACTTTGTATGATGGACAGGCAGACATGAAATCACATATCTTGAAAGTGACAGGCTACATGTACAGAGGAATGGTATGATGGACAGACAGACATGCAATCACATATTTTGAAAGTGACAGTCTGCATGTACATAGGAATACTGACTGACATAGAATGAAAAATATAGTGAGAAGAGCCAGGACAGGGTTGTCCAATAGAAAAAAAAATCAGTGGACCCTGAGTGCTGCAGTACTAAAGCAAATCATAGGAAACTGAGAGTGTATGCTGTTAACTTTCTCATCAGCTGAGGGGTTCAGTATGGGTGGTAGAGGGACAATTGTTAATGTAGTTTTGTGCTATAACATGGGGACCCTGACAACACTAGTATCAGACTACTATATTGGTATGTGTACAAAAGCCATTCATTTACATTTGCAACTTTGTTACTTTTCCCAATGTACCCCCCACCCCCTTTCCCAAATTTATGTTCCAAAATACTCTGTGAATGAAGAAATTGGTTTTTAACATTTTTCATTACTCACTCATTGTAATGGCCAAAACAGGCTAGCACCATTCACCAAAACTGCCATTTAATATTCATTATTTTTGCATCAAAAATATAGCTTATGACCCCTCATTGGAATGAGCTAGTTCGGCTCATTCCAGTGGAAGGGGTGGGGGGTCATAGCTATGTTTTTGACGCAAAAAAAAAAGAAATTAGTTATTCAAAAGTGCTATCTTCTATTCATGTAAGGTAAAGGGTTAACATCATAATATGGAGAAAGCTTCTATTAATCATTCACTCAATGTAATGGCCAAAACCGGCTAGCACCATTCACCAAAATTGCCATTCAATGTTAATTATTTTTGCATTTTGTGGCATCAAAAACATAGCTTATGACCCCCTCAATGGAATGAACTTGTTCAGCTCATTCCAGTGAGGGGGGGGGGGGGGGGGGGGGGGCATAGCTATGTTTTTGACCCCAAAAATGAAAAAGAAATTAGTTATTCAAAAGTGGTATCTTCTTTTCATGTACATGCAAGGTAAAGGGTTATCATAATATGGTTTGTTTGTTGGTGGTTAACGTTACATATTTATGCACAATGGCTAATCGTGACACAACATGGAGATGAAGTCAAGTTTAGTCAATCGTTGATCTACATGTTGCCCATTTTAGAGGACTTTCACCCCAAGCATTGGTGACTGGGTCCTATTTTACTAGTAAAGCAGAACTGGTTTACCATAGTAAACAAGTGCTGCTTTCTTCCCGGGGTTCCCACGGGGAATCATAATATGGAGAAAACTTCTATTATACCAGTGAATACAAGTGAAATATGGATTTTCTGGCTGAGTGTTTGGATGGTGATTTGGGAGAGGATTGGAATATAATTGGAATCCCCTCTATAACAAGTACTATGCGGGGAAACCATGGTTTAATTAAATGTGTTAATAGGTAAAATAGGAGGTTATATGTGTTTTTGGTATTTGCCGGAGGTTATAGTGTGCTACTCAGTTCTGGATGCCACACTTGCTCAAGATGCATTTAACTGCATTACTTTTGGCAATATATGGCCTTTATTGCTGACTGTGACAAAAATATAACTTTTCAAAAAATAAAACAGTATTATTCGGTCTGTGTTTCTTGAATGAACAATACATGTACATTTACATGTATGTATTTCCTATAATTAACCCCAAACTTTCCAAAGGGTAACCTACAAAACTTTTACCTGACAAACCCCCCCCCCCCCCCTCCCCACCACCACCCAATCATTTTTCACACAATGCACAAAAATGCCCCCCACCCCCCCCCCCTCCATGTTTTTTTCAGGTGAACAGAAATTCCTCCCTCCATAATTTCTGGTGAACCACCCCTCCCCCCCCCCCCCCCCCCACACTAATTTGTTAGAAGTATATTTAAAGCCATACAAAAATGTCCAAAACTTTTTACCACTCGAGGCCGAGCACTTCCTTAAACTGCAATAAAAAAATAAGTAACTGTCCTGATAAATAGTTACTGAGGCATACTTTCTTGTAAATGAGTGTTTATGTAATTTACAAATTAAATACATAAGTTTTTAAATCCTCTTGGAATGCCTTTTAACCTTTTGGTGTAAAAGGCCGGGGGGGATATTTGTACTGCTCTTAAAATAATGTGGGAGATTGTGGTACTACCCTCAAAAACTGTGGGGGGGGGGGGGGGGGGATTTTGCTAAGTGTGTAAAAATGATTGGGAGGGATTTTAGCTTCATTCTAATCCTGCCTAAGATACATTTTACCTCTTTCATTTGATAAAAGAGTCATTTCTGCTTGAGAATTCACTGCTTTCTTTGAAAACTACCCCAATGATCCCAAAATAAAACTAAAATCTGCATCAGCAGACAATAGTTTGGGGAAAAATCTGTCTCATTCCACTCCATACAAAACAAAATGAATGTCAATTTTGTTTTAAAAACTGGTGTTGCAGCTATATAAATCACCAATATCAGTAGATAGTGCCATTTTATCCTAACAAATGATGTCAAATTTTCTTCTACATGTACATATTGATGTGGTATAATATAGCCCTGAACAGAATGTGTTCCCTAGACCCCCAGCATACCCACTTTCATCCAAAACTATGATATAATTCATAAATTAATTGATGTTGACACAAAACAAACCTCTTATGATATTAAATTTCTCATTTGCGATAGTTTTTAAATCACATTCTGGCTTCTGAAGATATTTCACAATGTGTTTGATGAATATTTTCCAATTTTTGTAAAAAAGTTTTTTTTTAAAAAATCCCTCAGATTTCTTAATTAAGGCACCTAGATCATTGGTATGTCTCTGACAAAACATTACACATTGATTGTTTTCCAACAGCATGACAGTGCAGCTCATGTGGTATCTCATAGCACCACAAAAATGCCTAAAACCATCAAATATTGCTTCTGTAGTGTGGTGCTTATGCTACAAATACCCATAAAGGCACTTTCACAACCTTGGATTTAATCCCTACAGACACTCATGACACATTTTGATAAAAAGAGTAAAATTAAGAAAAATACAATGTACATGTATGTTTTCCAGAGAGGATGAATCAGATATTCAAAAAGATAGTGCTCTTTAATGTTTAATATATTTGTGTATGTGTGTGTGTGTAAGGTGGAGGGGGTACAGTGTGAAAAGTAGTCAGAAGCCAGTTACTGAAAATGTACATGTACAACCGGGTAAATGAAAAGCAAAGAATCGCGGTCTGTGATGGACGGTTCTTGGACAACTTGCACCCTGGACGATTCATACCACAATTAGGGGGTGCGAATTGTCTTGACAATAAGGTACAAATTGCCAAGACAAAAGGTACGAATTGTCCCAGTAAAAGTTATGAATTGTCTCCTTTTTGGTGCAAGTTGTCTCAAGTAAGTGTACTAAACTGTCTCATGTATTAACCAAGCCAGAAAATAAGCAGCCTGTCATCTGCAAAATGAGGTCTCCAGAGGGTGAATTTAATGATGGTACCCTGCACAGCAGGGTAGCATCACTAAATTTACCCTCTGTGAACCTCAATATGAATCAGGGTCTCAAAACTAAACAGAAAGAGGTGCCCAGAGGATAAATTGGCCCACTATATGGGATAGCATCATCAAATTCACCCTCTGTGAACCTCATTCTGTGAATGTCAGACTGCTTATTTTCAGGCCTGGTATTAACTATTTAAATGTTTTTGACTCATGTTTTGGCTGAGTGAAATGAAAATGAAAAGTCGACGGAGTGATAGTAATACAAACATAAACATATGCATGAAACAACCAATCAAAACATGATTTATGCATAGAAATGAAACTTCAATGGGTGAGCCATCGCTTAACAGCATAAGTGAAAAGGCGATCTCTAGTATTATCAACTTCGGGTCTGTACGTGGTAAAAGAAAATTTATAGTAGATAGTAATCGATGTAGTTTTACAGTTAAAACACTATTTTTTTTAATGAAGCCACAATAATTCTTTAAATTGGTGAAGATCTAACAATAAATAATTTTTTGACGTCCCAAATAATAAGTTAAAGAGCATGTCGCCTTAATAATTTAATTAATTTAATTCCGAGCTCCCTCAATAGAGCATTTTCTTTTTGCCGTCGTGACGATGAATCTTTTAAGTGTCTACTTGCTTTTTACTTTAAGTCATGAAATTTGATATTCTGTGTCTTTTTCAAATAATAGAAATGACATCGCCTTTTTTATCCTTTCTCCAAGTTTATAATCCTCTCCCAACCCCATCTCCATGTATATTTTTTCAGAGGGGGTTAATTAAACAGGATATGAATTTGGAGAAGCAGATACAAATTGCCCATAGAGTGGGTACGAACTGTCAGATACTGCCCAGAGGAGGGGTACAAATTGTCCTGAGAAAAGGCACGAATTGTCCAGGCATCGGGGATACGAATTGTCCAGCAAAAGGTACCAATTGCCAGAGGTACGAATTGTCCAGGCTATGAGTTTTCCAACTCACTGATGGATGGATGGACAGACAGAAATGCCGTCACACATTTTGTAATAAATTAAATTTCAGTTTCCTTTTGAATGCTAAAACAAACTAGAATTAGTAGAAATGAAATATTTTCTCTGGAATCAGTGTGCAAAAGTTATTTATAGGTCGGTTCTGGGGAGGTTGGTATTTAGGCTTTTTATTTTTGGAGAAACCTACATGTGCTAATTTCAGAATCCCCACCTCCAGATGTTGGTCAGACGAGGAGGGCGACGACATTGATTAGTTTGAGGATGAATTCAGTTCTATTCTGGTTGCAAAGCCTAAAGCATCCAGGAATTAAAACATTGTTTACCACAACACAGAGGAAGTGTAATTTAATTGGGAGTTCTGAGTGGTTCTGGTATTTAGCCTTTAGGAGAACACGTCGGATCACAAAATTGGCTGGCCGCTACACTGTAATTCTGACAGTCTTAAACTGACATTGTATTGTATCACTGGTAAAAATAGTTCATAGACTAGAGCCAGTGAATTTGTGAAGAAAAATCTTGGAAATAAACGAATATCGCTGTTCGCGTGCATGTCTGTTTCTGTAAAATTTTACTACAAGACTGCATGCCCGTGTTTTGAAAACAAAGATTTCCCCAGACCGTACGTCAACATAACTTGAATTCATCCGAATTCCGGCTGTTTCTAAGGAAATCGGGCTAAGTTCCCCACAAATGAAAAAGGCCCACTAAAAGTGTCAATAAATCACTGGTTTTACTTTTTTATCCGTTGTCAACTTTTCGTGAAGTGTACGTTCTCAATTAAAATTGAAACTGGGCTTTTGAATCTGACGAAACCGGCAACGGACGACATTGGCACTTCGAACTTTCAAACAATACCTAACTCGCCAACAACCACCTTACTTCGAAAGTCACTTCATTACTTAATTATTTCTCATATTTTCCAGCATTCTGCGACAATATATTTTACATAATGTCCTTTGAAAAGCCCAAAACAATTGAGTATCCGTTACAATGATTCTGGATTTTTTGCCAGTGGGAGAGCCACGCCGCCAGATGGCACCCCAAACTCTGTTGCATGGTATATTGAAAAATTATAAAATCATGGATACGCACTTGGGTTACCTATGTGCGCCCACGCCACTTCGTGGGTGTGCACTATTACATTGCAAGCAGTAACAATAGTGAATATTTTGTTAACAGGAGAACGAAAAACACGAAAAAACCCACCAGAAATCATGTCAATATCGGTGATATGTATGTTCTGGTTCCACCTCATTAGTCTGTGTGAATCACACAGACTATTGTTTTTGCACGGTTTCTTTTTCTTTTCTTTTTTTCTTCTTCTTCTTCTTCTTCTTCTTTCTTCTTCTTCTTCTTCTTCTTCTGACTTGTCATCACTTTTTTGTCCGCAAGATAACTCGAAAACGAATCGCCCTATCTCGTTGATTTTTGGCATGCTGATAGACAGCCACAAGTTCTCGGCAATGAATATTTTTCAGATTCCTGGGGCATTAGGGTTCTCCGTGGGGTGTTTTGAAAGTGGGTCACGCCCATATCTCAGGCGTGGTATGACCTAGGGACCTGGGACCAACATCAAATGAGTCGACACTCGATGGACGTTCAAAATATGGGTCAAGGTCACGGAGGTCATCTAGGGGTCATTGAGTGCATTTTTCAGAATTGCTGGAAATCACATTTTTTGACCCCCCTGAAGTATTCCTGACGTACACACATGCATTTTGACGTAAAAAGTGGGCGTGGCCAAAAATTTTGAAAGTGGGTCACGCCCATATCTCAGGTGTGGTATGGCGCATGGACCTGGGATCAACACCAAATGAGGCAACACTTGATGGAGATTCAAAATATGGGTCAAGGTCACGGAGGTCACTTAGGGGTCATTGAGTGCATTAGTCAGAATTGCTGGAAATCACATTTTTTGACCCCCTAAAGTATTCCTGATGTACATACATGCATTTGGCGTAAAAAAGTGGGCGTGGCCAAATTTTTTAAAAGTGGGTCACGCCCATATCTCAAGCGTGGTATGACCTATAGACCTGGGACCAACACCAAATGAGTCGACACCCGATGGAGGTTCAAAATATGGGTCAAGGTCACGGAGGTCAACTAGGGGTCATTGAATGCATTTTTCAGAATTGCTGGAAATCACATTTTTTGACACCCTAAACTATTTCTGACGTACACACATGCATTGTGACGTAAAAATAAGTGGGTGTGGCCAAAATTTTTGAAAGTGGGTCACACCCATATCTAAGGCGTGGAATGACGTATGAACCTGTGACCAACACCAAATGAGTCGACACTTGATGGAGATTCAAAATATTTGTCAAGGTCACAGAGGTCACCTAGGGGTCATTGAGTGGGAAATGAATTTTATTACACCTTACTGCATTTCTAAAGTTTATGAACGTATTTCATCACTCAAATTTTTTGAAAGTGGGTCACACCCATATCTCAGGCGTGGTATGACCTACAGACCTGGGACCAACACCAAATGAGTCGGTACTCAATGGAGGTTCAAAATATGGGTCAAGGTCACGGAGGTCAACTATCGGTCATTGAGTGCATTTTTCAGAATTGCTGGAAATCACATTTTTTTTACCCCCTAAAGTATTCGTGATGTACATACATGCATTTTGACGTAAAAAAGTGGGCGTGGCCAAATTTTTTGAAAGTGGGTCACGCCCATATCTCAAGCGTGGTATGACCTACAGACCTGGGACCAACACCAAATGAGTCGACACCCGATGGAGGTTCAAAATATGGGTCAATGTCACGGAGGTCAACTAGGGGTCATTGAGTGCACTTTTCAGAATTGCTTGAAATCACATTTTTTGACCCCCTAAACTATTTCTGCATGTGACGTAAAAAAAAGTGGGTGTGGCCAAAATTTTTGAAAGTGGGTCACACCCATATCTCAGGTGTGGAATGACGTATGGACCTGGGACCAACACCAAATGAGTCGGCACTTGATGGAGATTCAAAATGTGGGTCAAGGTCACAGAGGTTACCTAGGGGTCATTGAGTGCATTTTTTCTGAATTGCTGGAAATCACATTTTTTGACCCCCTAAAGTATTCCTGACGTACACACATGCATTTTGACGTAAAAAAAGTGGGCGTGGCCAAATTTTTTGAAAGTGGGTCACACCCATATCTCAGGCGTGGTATGACCTACAGACCTGGGACCAACACCAAATGAGTCGGTACTCAATGGAGGTTCAAAATATGGGTCAAGGTCACGGAGGTCAACTAGGGGTCATTCAGTGCATTTTTCAGAATTGCTGGAAATCACATTTTTTTTACCCCCTAAAGTATTCGTGATGTACATACATGCATTTTGACGTAAAAAAGTGGGCGTGGCCAAATTTTTTGAAAGTGGGTCACGCCCATATCTCAAGCGTGGTATGACCTACAGACCTGGGACCAACACCAAATGAGTCGACACCCGATGGAGGTTCAAAATATGGGTCAATGTCACGGAGGTCAACTAGGGGTCATTGAGTGCACTTTTCAGAATTGCTTGAAATCACATTTTTTGACCCCCTAAACTATTTCTGCATGTGACGTAAAAAAAAGTGGGTGTGGCCAAAATTTTTGGAAGTGGGTCACACCCATATCTCAGGTGTGGAATGACGTATGGACCTGGGACCAACACCAAATGAGTCGGCACTTGATGGAGATTCAAAATGTGGGTCAAGGTCACAGAGGTTACCTAGGGGTCATTGAGTGCATTTTTTCTGAATTGCTGGAAATCACATTTTTTGACCCCCTAAAGTATTCCTGACGTACACACATGCATTTTGACGTAAAAAAAGTGGGCGTGGCCAAATTTTTTGAAAGTGGGTCACGCCCATATCTCTGGCGTGGAATGACGTATGGACCTGGGACCAACACCAAATGAGTCGACACTTGATGGAGATTCAAAATTTGGGTCAAGGTCACGGAGGTCCACTAGGGGTCATTGAGTGCATTTTTCAGAATTGCTGGAAATCACATTTTTTTATCCCCTATGGTATTCCTGACATACACACATGCATTTTGACGTAAAAAAAGTGGGCGTGGCCAAATTTTTGAAAGTGGGTCATGCCCATATCACAGGCATGGTATGACGTATGGACCTGGGACCAACATCAAATAAGACGACACTTGAGGCAGACTCAAAATATGGGTCAAGGTCACGGAGGACACCTAGGGGTCATTGAGTGCATTTTTTTCAGAATTGCTGGAAATCACATTTTTTGATCCATAAAGTATTCCTGACATACACACATGCATTTTGACGTAAAAAAGTGGGCGTGGCCAAATTTTTTGAAAGTGGGTCACGCCCATATCTCAAGCATGGTATGACCTACGGACCTGGGACCAACACCAAATGAGTCGACACTTGATGGAGATTCAAAATATGGGTCAGGGTCAAGGAGGTCACCTAGGGGTCATTAAGTGCATTTTTCATAATTGCTGGAAATCACATTTTTTTACCCCCCCCCCCAAGCATTCCTGAGATCCATACATGCATTTTTATGTTAAAAATGTGGGCGTAGCCAACATTTTTGAAAGTGGGTCATGCTCATATCTCAATCGTGGTATGATGAATGGACCTGGAACTAACACCAAATGAGTTGACACTTGATGGAAATTCAAAATATGGGTCAAGGACACGGAGGTCACCTAGATGTCCGCCTGAAAGAGGTCACCAAAGTCATCAAGTGCGTATTATTCAGAAATACTGGGAAATGAATTTTATTACACCTTAATGCATTTCTAAAGTTTATGAACGTATTTCGTCACTCAAATTAGTGGGCAGAGCCAAAAATGTCCATTTCTGATTCGAGTATCGAACCCTTTGAATGCTGGTCACATATATGCCTTTTCTGGTTTCTTACAAATAATTGTTCTAAATCCAGTATGAATATCTGTAAATACTGTTAACGAAAACCCATTTCTGATTTGTTAAAAAATATTTTACTCTTGAAAATAAGCCTCCATAAATTCTCTTTCTGTATAGTTTATTCCTGATACTTTAACCCTTTTCACACAGACTTGAATTTACTGGGTGCAGTAAATTCTGTTTGTCTAGTTCTAATTACTTTCATACTAATGAAATGGATAAGGGACTCAGCATCCCGTTCTTCTCCGTGTTTTATTACACGCCTGTTCTATGAAATGCTCATCTACAGCAACACTAAACCGTGCGGAAAATAAAAATCTGTTCCGCACATATATGCGGAACGGAAGTCGTTGACGAACTATTTTTAAATGGAAGCGAAATTTCACTGGAATTTTCTACAAATAGTGCAACGCAATTACAATTTGAATCGCTAGCGATAGCTGAAAATTGTCCCCTGAGTTCCAGTGTGTTCTATGTGTCAGTAGGCACATAGAACACATTGCAACTCAGGAGACGAAATATTAACACGGGTTCCCCTCGCAAATTTGGTTGGCGATAAAATGTGTTGTCTGTGTTAAAAGTTGTCAAATGAATTGCCGAGTGTCCTTCTAATAATTGTTTTATAGACGTGAAGGCGTGTAATAAACACAGAACGACACACGCGTGCCTGCGGCCTCTCGTTCTGTCCTTCCGCGCTGGCACTCGTGCCATATCGATTAAACCATTCACACGCGTGTGTCGTTCTGTGTATTTGCTGATAAATGTAGATTCCAAAACTACACGAAGCGTATTCATTCGATGCTAGCTATACATGACAATATGCATGACTTCAATCGTTTATAAAGTGTACTGATAGCCTATCTATTATTTAGTTTTATGGTTGGTAACCGGGATGGCCTATCGTTTTATTTTGGGTAGAAATGTGGAACTATTCCAGTTTTCTGCCCATCGAAAAATGTATCTACATGAACTTCTTCAACTGTCTAGTATTTTGAGTATAAATTATGCATTGTATCCTGAAGAATGTGTTTTGGTTAAGAGAGGCGCTTAAAAAGAAACATAATGTCCCAACTTTTACCGCCAAATTTGTCTATCCTGTCGTAAATACCTTCAGTGAAGTCGCTTAATATTGATGAGATTCTTCATCACCACTTTATTAAACGTACTTGCATTCAAGTTTAATATGAAGTATGAATCTGTATCTTTAGGGTTAAATCCAAGATTTGCGGTGCATGCATTGTCTTCAATCACACTTTACTGTTTGCTACAGTACGATTGGAAACTCCTTGTGGTGATTTTCTTTTAAGCACACGGATACAAAGTCTAATATTATTTTGATTAATTTGCAGTCGTCGCATTTATTAACATTCAGATGGAGATAGGTACATGTACTTAGTCGAGGAAAATATTCCTTGCTAACATGTTCAGTTTAGGTTTTAACCTTCGTATTTTCAACCATCCCTCTTAGTACAAAATCTGTTGTTAAAAACTTATAAAAGAGAAAAGCTTGAGATAGAAATTAGATGCAACGTTTCTGTCTCTGTCAGTATCGCGCTTGTGTGTACAAATATTCTGCGGACTCTACATAGACAACACGGTTAACATTTTCAGATTAAGCAATACTTCAGCTATAACAATAGGCGAAGTTCGAAAGTTTCCTGTCGCTGGCGTCGGCGAAAACCGATTCTGGATCCTCAAAACCCGTGAATAATCTGCCAAGGTATCAACCGAACTAACGGCAACCTCAACAAGATTAGAATTAACTCATCCAGTATATGGGTTCGAACTCGGAACTCGCACCGGACATGGAAGGTACCATCAGGGTGCAAACGGTTAATGTTTCCTGAAGCCAGTAACTGCTGGTATCGATCTTCGGTCTGTGGCACCAAATTGCATACCCTTGAATGATATGCCACCATACCAAGTGAGCTAACGAAAACAGATGTGAATATTGAATCAGCCAGTATTTTACTTCACGGCCAGATACCGCCTCACGCCTGACCTACGGGAATTAGTAATTATTAAATGACTGTGTGCTTTTGTCTACGACAGTTCCTGTTCTTCACTCTGAAGAACATTCCGCATGCTTGTACTTCACATTCAATGGAAATGGATCATTATTTTTGTATATTATGCAAATCATTCAATTTTTATTAGGGGTATTAAGACTCACTTCTTTTACAACTTTAAAGGTCCTCACATCTATTTTCAACATTGGATGTGACGATCACAAATGTAAACAATTTGTTTTGGTCTTTTGGAACTTAAAACCATTTTCAGTGGCCCATTTTTAATTCCATTCAAGCATAGCTGAAGTTCGCGCTCGATAGCGTCCGTCTTTCTGCTGCTATAACAGATTAAAAAGCATAGAATGAACAGTCCACAATATTCTCAAGTGCGTCAATGGTGCTGTTGATTTTCCCCGAGAAAGGGGTAAGAGATAAAATATTACCCTGAGAAACCCCCAATTCTTGATCGTGGGGATCACATAATGTAGATCCAACACGAACCCAAAATTGTCTGTCTTCTAAAAAAATTGTTTTAATAGAGGAATACCCCCACCCCCAACGCCTCGTCAAAAAACATGGGTTTTTTTTAAATACCACACTTCCACCTTTTATCATATGTCTTTTCAAATTCAAAAATGTTCTTTCCTGGCAAAGACATTTTTATGAACGTTTCAAGATGATTCACAGTACTTCTCTGGCTCCTGAAACCACAGTGAATGTTCGCAAGTAGATTTTCGTTTCCAGATGTTAGACAAGTCGACCATCGACCATCATTGCCATGGTTTTACGCTGACACCTTGGTCTGTTATTGATTGGATTGCAATGGTCTTTATCGAGCGTTGGAATGGGAGTTATTGTTGCTGGTCATCAAGAAGGTTGAAACTCTGGGATTTCATCATTTGTTCGTCCGAGTCAGCAGATTATTTTTACAGATAGCTACATGTATATAATAACATTTTTCCAAGAACTTATAATGGCACCTATCACGTCGCACACAGCGATTGATTTTTTGTGTTTTGAAGATATTTTCGGTATGTGTTTTTTACATAATGATCGGCATGCGACGCCTTTCAATTGTCAGCGTAAAATCATTTTAACGTGTAAGTATGGGTTTCCTGAAGAAACGGCGCCATAAAAATTACGCAATGTTTCACGCCCAAAGAAACAGATTGCAAACGAATAAGAAACAATGGCAGCCTATGTGTCTGGGGGCCTTCTAGACTTTAAAATAAAACAATATATAAAGATGTTTACCCACTTGACACTTCTGTTTTAAATCGACATATGCGTACTCTGGGAATGCGGATAAATACGTACGCATATCTGTATATTATGCGCTAATGTATATGGGTTGTTACAGAAGTTAGACTGGAAAAATAACTGAAATCTAGATACATTCTTTCTCAGTCAGTGTTAATGGTATCATTAGGACCATGCAAATAGGCGGTATCCCAAATAGTGATCGCTCTGTCCGCGTGTACTTCCGTATGTTTGTCCATCTTTCCCGATTTAGTTTCCTGACTGCAGCCCGGGGCCGCAACGGCCTAAGAGCATTAGAAACTCCACAAGTTCACTACGAAGGGGAAAAGGATGCAACTTATCGATTTGGGGGTCGAAAGGTTAAATTACAAGATCACAGGCCAGGGTGTTTCCAATGTGGTTTCTGGACTTGGACTTGACGAAGTTTTACCCAAGGATCATGACACTCCACGGGTACACTGCCTAGGGGAAAGGAATAAAGGCTATTGATTTGGGGGTAAAAAGGACTCTAATATGTACACTGTATGAGGGAAAGGAATGAGTCATGTTGAATTAGTGCTCAAAAGGTCAAAAACAAAGTTACATATTCCAAGATACTTCCGATTTGGTTTCAGGATTGTAACTTGATTGTGCTTTAGCTAATGATCATGAAACGTCACGTATGTATTTTACCCAGGGGAAGTGGATGATCCCGCTTGTTTGGGTATTCAAAAGGTAAAAGGTGAAGGTCATAGGCCACGGAGATATAACCACTGAAACGGTTTCAGAACGCTAAAAGATAATGAAAATGCGCAGGTATACTGTCTGGTGTTGTGGGGCGATCGTTATTAATTTGGAGATCAAAACATCAAAGATCAACGTTCACAAAGCGCTCTAAAACGACAACGATTTTAGGACGCTGACTTTGGCTACCTATTATACTATGATCATGAGACTTCACAGGTACTCTTCGTAGCGCAAACGGATGGACCCTATCGATATGGAATAGGTTGATAAATTTAATTAGGTGCAACTTTATCATCATATATGCAATGTGTGCGCCCACTATTCTACAGGCTCAATAGTCCGAGCGCCCAGGATTAGACAATCCTAATCACATGGAGCCTTTTGAGAGTCGGCTCTTTTGTGTACTGGGGCAGCAAAATATCAGAAAGCATCATTCGAGGGGCCACTGTGGTGGTCTCCATCACAAACTTATCTAATTTACACTTTAGTTTACTCCTCGTTGCATTTTCCTGCCCCTTTGAGCCATGCTCTCATCCTCGCCTCAATACTGACATGTGTGCAGTTCCATTTTTTATATGTGATTTGGTTGAGTCATTTTGCCTGATGCCGTTTCCGCTTCGGTGCCATTCTCTTTATTCGTATGTTTAGAAAACGTCCTTTGTTTTGAGGATTAAAGTGCTTTATCACCAATGATCGGGCCGCACGAGCCGCATAAATGTATCCTATACCACCAATTAAGATTAATTCCGTAACACTGATCTGTATTCTATTTCAGATTGATCAAGTCCAGAAGATTTCAAAGCAGTTTTTCAAGCTAGATGCGGAAACAAAAATGCGATATCGCACTCAGCCAGGAACATTTACGGGTTACAGGGAATCTGAGACAGATAGGTATTATCGTTTTGAAAAATTCCATACTTTGGATAAGAATAAGTTACAGCATGATAAAGCATTTTTCATTTGCGTATTCGGCTCACACCTTCACTAAAATGTTCCCATTTAGAAATGCATTCATGCGAGCTTAGCCAACTACTTTGTCAGTAAAATACGTAATAACATTTTAATCATCACATGTATTTTAAAAACACAGCAAATGTTTAGTCTTAACAGCTTCTGGTGTCTGTGTTCTGGCTTGCGACGGAATAGCCGAGAGGTTCTAAAAGAGTACCGTGAAACACAATGTACTGTCCTTAGTATACACCCAGCAAGAGAGTTTATCTACTTTGTACCCACCAACTATTTGTAAGAACTTACTTCCGCTCCCTTAATCACCAGTCCAGAATAAGACCCTATCTTTATACATATCTTTAAAAATATAAGGCGATGTCAAACCAAACTCGTACTGCGGCATTATGAACTGCTAACCTAAGCTAACATTTCCACCAAACGCACGCATGGTTGTACCCAGAAGTCTTCATTTGAACGAAAGAACAGCGGTAAGTTATGTTTTTAAGTAACAAGCTCTTTTAGCAGGACCGGTAACGGATTTAGCGATGTGTAATGCTTGTCGCGTGTTCGAATTTGAAAGTGATATTGTCTATATCTCCCACAACCAATACATAGTTGTTTCAGCTTTTCAATGCACGAAGCACTTACAGAAACCACGATGCCATTTTATTTAACACGAACATTGCATGAGATTTATTTTCTTCATTTTCTAAAATTTTATTTGCACGGTTTTTATAGAATGTTTGAACTGTTGACATGCTTTCTATGACACGTTTGCACCCTTGGCAGGTTGTTATTTCGACAATAAAACCACTCACGAAACTTAAACAGTAGAACTTTGGACCGTATATAAAATAAACATGAAGATTAGCTGATAACGGCATATTGGATAGCTATCATTATTGCTTCTCCAATATTATTCACACACATTTGTCTCAGGTGCTAAATACGTTTATCCCGAAGGAATAGCCATGCAAATCCTGGCAGATGTTGCCAATGTAGAACGAACAATACTTTAAAGACATTTTTGTTATACGATCGGTTTTCCATTGAGTTGGCTCGTTTCCCAAATCACTTTGAATTTACTCAAATATATTATAAAATGCGAACTGTTCGCGGTAAATCGTACAAATGTAGAATATGTAAACTATATTAGCAAAACGTTAAAATTATTACAAACGTCTTTTTTGATATTGTGGTCTTTTCGTCCTCTAAGTTGAGGCCTAAAGTGATGCCAGGAATGTTTCATATAGTAATTAGTTTGAATGATTCGTTTGCTCTAAACATAACACTGGCTATGGTTGTAGAAAATGAGAGTTTTATTTTCGAGTAGCTTTCCTGGTATTTACCCTCTGTTTTGTTTTCTAAGAGGGTTTGACCTGCAGAGGTGAACAATCTAACTCAGTACAGACGACAATTCTAACGAGATACTTTTCAGTCGGTATTGTACATTGCCTTATGATAATCTGACGACACTCTCGATTTTTGTCTTGTTCTTTAACCCTTTACCCAGCGCAGACGATATCAAAATTTATTATTTTAAATACCATTTTTTTAAATTTTTCAAAAAATTTCAACAAAACCATATCATGTGACCCCTTGTTGGAACGAGCTCGACGAGCTCGTTCCAACGAGGGGGTCACATGATATGGTTTTGTTGAAATTTTTTGAAACATAATATTTTTTCAACTGCTGAATTTGCATATTACGCAAACCGGTTGGTTGCTCCAGGTAGTTTGAGTTTTACAGAACAAGAATAAATATATTCTTGAATAGGCTAGTCAAAAACACTAATGTTTTGTGGTGAAAAATTGAATTAATTTTGCATTTTAATGGCAGTTAAGAAACAATTTAATCCTCTATCTAACGTACGCAATATTATTTTTTAGTATAATTATAATTAATATTTTTTCAACTTTACAAAAAGCTACAAAACCATATCATGTGGCCCCTCATTGGAACAAACTCGAAGAGCTCGTCCCAATTAGGGTTCACAAGATGTGGGTTTGTTATTTTTTGTTTGAAAAAATATTTTGTTTTCAATTGCTCTGTTTGTAAATTATATGGGCGAATGCTGTCGATCAGTAGGTAAATGGTATAATTTTTGATACCGTCTGTGTTGAGTGAAGTGTTAACTGTAAATCTCTATAGGTCTGTATAATTAAATTCTTATTGATGCTCAACATCAATTTGTTGCTCATTGTGTCATCTGTTTGTCGACATTCGAGTTTTCTCTACGCACGTTTCTGACGTACCACATTGTGGGAGTTAACGTGTCTAAAAGAAAAAATCTGGCAGCCAACCGAAAAAAAGTTCAAAGATAAGGATGTCGACAACAGTTTGATTACTCCGTAACCTCGTCCGATTCCTATAAGTTAAAACGTTTTCTCACTTCCACAATGAGACGAATATCACCAGTGAAAGTTCACAAAACAAAATGAAACATAATTCATTTTCGCGTATTCGGTTTGTTGTAGGTATAATCCTGAACGCACAGTCGGAGACCTGAATGAAGCACTTGTTGTTCAAATAGGAATAATGGTAAGTACATGAAACAGAGTTAGCGTTTTCATGAATTTAATAATTTTGCAAGAGAATTGAGAATGCTGCATTTAAAAAATGGTTTGGTAGTGAGATAGTTGGAATTAGCGGTTATAAACGTCTTGAACCAATATGACTGTGTAAATATTTCTCCCAACAAAACTAAAGCAAATCTTATAGATTTGGGTGGATATAAAACAAACAGACCATGGTCAAATAATGTTTTTACAAACAATACCTGTTGAGAACCACAAATATTCCGAGAATATTGAGGAAATATTCGTTCTGGACATCATAGTTTCAAAGTTTCGAATTAATACCCAGAGGAGCCTTTCGATGAAAACTGATTTTCTAACGATAAAAGTGGTTCCACTGGAACCACATGAGGCCAAATCAAAATTCCGAAGCCTTCAAGCACATCTAGTGATGCTACCTGAACCGTTTAGCATAGTTTAAACGTTTCGAATTAAATACCCTAGGAGCCTTTCAAAGAAAACTGATTTTCCAACAATAAAAGTGGTTCCACTGGAACCACCGGGGGCCAAATCAAAATTTCGAAACCTTCATGCACATCTAGAGATGTTACCTGAACACATTATCATTGTTTAAGCGTTTCGAATTAAATACCCGTGGAGCCTTTCGATGAAAACTGATTTTTTAACGAGAACCACCTGGGACCAAACCAAAATTCCAAAACCTTCATGCACATCTAGAGTTGCTACCTGAACACATTAGCAGAGTTTAAACGTTTCGAATTAAGTACCCTAAGAGCCTTTCGATGAAAACTGATTTTCTAACGATAAAAGTGGTTCCACTGGAACCATCTGGGGCCAAATCAAAATTTCGAAACCTTCATGCACATCTAGAGATGTTACCTGAACACCTTAGCATAGTTTTAACGTTTCGAATTAAATACCCTAGGAGCCTTTCAATGAAAACTGATTTTCTAACGATAAAACTGGTCCCACTGGAACCACCTGGGGTAAAATCAAAATTTCGAAACCGTCATGCACATCTTGAGATGTTACCTGAACACCTTAGCATAGTTTGAACGTTTCGAATTAAATACCCTAAGAGTCTTTCGATGAAAACTGATTTTCTAATGATAAAAGTGGTTCCACTGGAACCACCTGGGGCCAAATCAAAATTGCGAACTCTTCATGCACATCTACAGATGGTACATGACCACATTAGCATAGTTTTAACGTTTCGAATTAAATACCCTAGGAGCCTTTCGATGAAAACTGATTTTCTAACGATAAACGTGGTTCCACTGGAACCACCTAGGGCAAAAAAGATTTCGAAACCTTCATGCACATCTACAGATGTTACCTGACCACATTAGCACAGTTTAAGTGTTTCGAATTAAATACCCTAGAAGCCTTTCGATGAAAACTGATTTTCTAACATTAAAAGTGGTTCCACTGGAACCACCTGGGGACAAATCAAAATTCCGAAACCTTCATGCACATCTAGAGATGTTACCTGAACACCTTAGCATAGTTTTAACGTTTCGAATTAAATACCCTGGGAGCCTTTCGATGAAAACTGATTTTCTAATGATAAAAGTGGTTCCACTGGAACCACATGGGGCAAAATCAAAATTCCGACACCTTCATGCACATCTAAAGATGCTACCTGAACACATTAGCATAGTTTAAACGTTTCGAATTAAATACCCTAAGAGTCTTTCGATGAAAACTGATTTTGTAACGACAAAAGTGGTTCCACTGGAACCACCTGGGGCCAAATCAAAATTCCGAAACCTTCATGCACATCTAGAGATGTTACCTGAGCACCCTAGCATAGTTTTATCGTTTCGAATTAAATACCCGAGGAGCCTTGCGTTGAAAACTGATTTTCTAACGATAAAAGTGGTTCCACTGGAACCACCTGGGGCCAAATCAAAATTTCGAAACCTTCGTGCACATCTACAGATGTTACCTGACCACATTAGCACAGTTTAAGCGTTTCGAATTAAATACCCTAGGAGCATTTCGATGAAAACTGATTTTCTAATGATAAAAGTGGTTCCACTGGAACCACCTAGGGCCAAATCAAAATTCCGAAACCTTCATGCACATCTAGAGATGTTACCTGAACACCTTAGCATAGTTTTAACGTTTCGAATTAAATACCCTAGGAGCCTTTCGATGAAAACTGATTTTCTAATGATAAAACCTGGGGCCAAATCAAAATTCTGAACCCTTCATGCACATCTAGAGATGTTTCCTGAACACGTTAGCATAGTTTAATCGTTTTGAATTGAATACCCTTGGAGCCTTTCGATGAAAACTGATTTTCTAACGATAAAAGTGGTTCCACTGGAACCACCTGGGACCAAACCAAAATTCCGAAACCTTCATGCACATCAAGAGATGTTACCTGAACACATTAGCATAGTTTGGACATTTCGAATTAAATACCCTTGGAGCCTTTCGATGAAAACTGATTTTCTAATGGTAAAAGTGGTTCCACTGGAACCACCTGGGGCCAAATCAAAATTCAGAAACCTTATGCACATCTAGAGATGTTACCTGAACACATTTGCATAGTTTAAATGTTTCGAATTAAATACCCTAGGAGCCTTTCGATGAAAACTGATTTTCTAACGATAAAAGTGGTTCCACAGGAACCACCTGGGACCAAATCAAGATTCTAAAACCTTCATGCACATCTAGAGATGTTTCCTGAACAACACATTAGCATAGTTTAAACGTTTCGAATTAAATACCCTAAGAGCCTTTCGATAAAAACTGATTTTGTAACGATAAAAGTGGTTCCACTGGAACCACCTGGGGCCAAATCAAAATTTCGAAACCTTCATGCACATCTAGAGATGTTACCTGAACACCTTAGCATTGTTTAAGCGTTTCGAATTAAATACCCTAGGAGCCTCTCGATGAAAACTGATGTTCTAACTATAAAACTGGGTTCACTGGAACCACCGGGGGCAAAATCAAAATTCCGAAACCTTCATGCACATCTAGAGATGTTACCTGAACACATTAGCATATTTTAAACGTTTCGAATTGAATATCCTAGGAACCTTTCAATGAAAACTGATTTTCTAATGATAAAAGTGGTTCCACCTGGGGCCAAATCAAAATTCCGAAATCTTCATGCACATCTAGAAATGGTACCTGAACACATTAGCATAGTTTAAACGTTTCGAATTGAATACCCTAGGAGCCTTTCAGGGTGTGACGAACGGACGGACGGACGGACGGACGGACGGACGGACGGACGGAGATCACGACTATATCCCTGCATTTTTGAAAATGCGGGGATAATAAAGTAGTTGACGGACGGACGGACGGACGGAGATCACGACTATATCCCTGCATTTTTGAAAATGCGGGGATAATAAAGTAGTTGTTTTTTATCAAAATTATAGCTGGTGACTTTTCCTTGGTGCTACTTTCTTAGAGCTTGTTCTAGTGAGTAGTCTTGAGGCATGGTTAGATGGTTAGAATGAAATGGTAGTAGAAACGCAATATACATCACGATTTTTATTACAAGGCATGTAAAACTTGGGTAGAAACTCGCGCAGCAATTTAAGTCTCGTTCCTAGCCCACTCTTTCTAGTTTTTGGATCACCAGCGATAGTTGTGTGAACCTATGGCATAGCCCTCATGTCGGCGTCGTCGGCGGTGTTGCCGTCGTCGGCGGTGTCGGCGTCGGCGTCCGGATTCATTCATTTTGAACTTTTGTGTGCAGGTTTTGATTTTTTTTTTTTTTTTTTTTTTTTTTATTTTGCTTTTTTCTTATGTCTGCATGCTTTTCAGGGATGGTAATATTTTATTCAACCCTTTCCATGCTTAGTTACTTGAATTTTGGACTTTTGTGTTTCTGTAAAGGTCTTTGACTTTTCTGTGCAGGTTTTTGACTTTTGTGTACAGGTTTTGAAATTTTGTCTTCAAGTGGAGTTTTACCTTACTGGCATATTGCCATGGTGGTTTCCTTAACATTACAGGGTATTTTTCTCAATTTTAACCCATTGACACAAATGTGATGCTTTTTTTACATTTATGTGCAGGTTTTGAGGTTTGTCTGTCTTTTCTTCCAAGTGGATATTTTTCAAGTAGAGTTTCGCCTTACTGGCATATTGCCATTGTGGTTCTGTGACAGGGTATTTTTCTCAATTTAACCCCTTGAAACAAATGTGATACTTTTTTTACTTTTATGTGCAGGTTTTGAGGTTTGTCTTTCTTTTCTTCAAAGTGGCGACTTACCTTGCAGCATATTGCCATGGTTCCTATTTTATGTTAGTGTGCTTCTTGGGGCTAGTATTATATTATTTAACCCTTTAGCTGGACTTTTGTGTGCAGGTTTTGTACTTTTGTGTGCAGGTTTTGGACTTTTGTGTGCAGGTTTTGTACTTTTGTGTGCAGGTTTTGATATTTTTTTAAGTGGAGTTTTACCTCACTGGCATATTGCCATGGTGGTTACTGTAACATTTTCAGGGTATTTTTCTAAATTTTAACCCTTTGAAACAAATGTGATGCTTTTTGGACTTTTATGTGCAGGTTTTGAGGTTTGTCTTTCTTTTCTTCCAAGTGTATATTTTTCAAATAGAGTTTCACCTTACTGGCATATTGCCATTGTGGTTACTGTGACAGGGTATTTTTCTCAATTTTAACCCCTTGAAACAAATGTGATACTTTTTTTACTTTTATGTGCAGGTTTTGAGGTTTGTTTTTCTTTTCTTCCATGTGGCGACTTACCTTATAGCATATTACCATGGTTCCTATTTAATGTTAGGATGTTTCTTGGGGATATTATTATATTATTTAACCCTTTAGCTGCTTATTTACTTTAATTATGGACTTTTGTGTGCAGGTTTTGTACTTTTGTGTGCAGGTTTTGATATTTTTTTTAAGTGGAGTTTTACCTAACTGGCACATTGCCATGGTGTTTACTGTAACATTTTCAGGGTATTTTTCTAAATTTTAACCCCTTGATACAAATGTGATACTTTTTTTACTTTTATGTGCAGGTTTTGAGGTTTGTCTTTCTTTTCTTCCAAGTGGATATTTTTCAAGTAGAGTTTAACCTTACTGGCATATTGCCATTGTGGTTACTGTGACAGGGTATTTTTCTCAATGTGAACCCCTTAAAACAAATGTGATACTTTTTTTTACTTTTATGTGCAGGTTTTGAGGTCTGTCTTTCTTTTTTTCCAAGTGGATATTTTTCAGGTAGGGTTTCACCTTACTGGCATATTGCCATGGTGGTTACTGTGACATTATCAGGGTATTTTTCTCAATTTTAACCCATTGAAACAAATGTGATACTTTTTTTTTACTTTTATGTGCAGGTTTTGAGGTTTGTCTTTCTTTTCTTCAAAGTGGAGACTTACCTTGTAGCATATTGCCATGGTTCCTATTTTATGTTAGCATGCTTCTTAGGGGTTATTATTATATTATTTAACCCCTTAGCTGCTTATTTTCTTTAATTTTGGACTTTTGTGTGCAGGTTTTGAACTTCTTTTTTTTACTCCAGCCACCCCTTTACATTGGCCACCTGTTGGTGAGCCACGGGGTACTGATACCCCCTCTAGTTTTGTTATTCTATGCTATCCGAGATTTACAAGATTTTGAAACTAAAAGAAAAAGTAATAAAATCTCACGGGTAAGTACCATTATATTCAGATTCAATCGCTCTCGTTTGTCACCCTTTTCCAGAAATGGCCGGAAGAGATACCCCAGATGGAGGAAGCATACACTAAATTCAATGAACTTGGCGGTGAACTGGCATTGCGTGTTTTGGACACTATTTCTCTGAGATTCTGCAAAACGGTAAGATGATATTAATATGACAATACGCAAGGCGTAAGAAGGAACCCTAAAGTATCCAACATATTGAAATATTTCATTCTGCAACCATTACTCCAAAAACATTTTATGTAATCGTTTAATTTCAGCCAAACATGAATACGTATCAAAGTACTAAATATTTTCCCATAGGCGACCATTATAACGTTCAGGAGAAAAAAATATGGTCGCACCATTTTAAATTTTTTAATCGCTCACCTGACAAAGTGGTTCAGAGAAGTATTTTGGGTCACATTCAGTTAGTCATGGTTCATGAACACCACATAGGAATGATGTTATGAAATTATTCATAACTCTAGTGTCCATGTCAGATGATTATCAGCATAGGTCTTCCTGATTGCTTCCAATTTTGTCATCTGTGGACAAGTACTGCCAAACTTCCAAGGGTTGTTGTGTCACTGCAGGTTGAAAGGTAAATTTTATGGAAAAACTCTAAGGAATGGATTTGAACATTAATGAACAACCGTGAGCCTAAACCACCCCTGTCTGTCCAAATATTAAGCCAGGGACTCGAAATGAACAAACTCAAATCTGCTCCCCCTTCACCCGCCCCTGCGATACCAAATATGAAAGGGGGACTAGTTGTAAATGGGTGAGTGCGTTCACAAATATTAATATTTTTTTACCACCTGGTATCAAAATAATATAAATTTATGAACAACCTTACAATTTACTATCAGTTAATTACAATAAAGGGTCTTGTACTAATGGACAAGGTCCCTAATTACAATAATGGGTAATAATGAAAATAATAAACACTGAGCAGCAAAAAATGATTGCCAATTTGACATCTATTTAATTATACTCAATTTATGTTTACTCAATCATCAATCAAGAAAATAACTTCTACATGGGAAAGATAAAAAACACTAAAAAGTGAAACAAAAATGTTCGAAGTTGATCCAAAAGTTATCCAATATGTTTTGGTGACTACTATTGTGCAAGTTTATAAAAAAAAAATGTTAAGTTTTTGTATATTTTCACTGTAGGACAGTTTGGGTGCATTAACAGTTGGTTCAGGCCAAAATGTAGCGGCCGATTTGGGCCAAATTGCAGAGTACACTTTGGGTGTATTCAGTCGGTGACAAACTCCATGTAATTGTTAAGATGCAATTTATTAAAAACAAACAGGAAGACAAGACCTGTCAATATTTATTTATTGGTGTTTTACATCACATGTTTCTGCATAATGGCTAATCATGACCACGACAGTTTTATGGGTAGAGGAAGCCGGAGTACCTGGAGAGAACCACCGAGCAATGGCGAACTATGGTGAGGAACTGTCAGCTCCCCAACATACCTACTCCACACATGCAGGGTTAACATTGGTTGAAGACAATTGCACCATTGACGTGCAGTATGCCTTGGTACAAAACGCCACCATGGCCCTATGTGGGCAATGGGGGCGAAGTGACTTGCCCAAGGACACAACATGGTTGCCACAGGTGGGAACCTCTCGACTTGCAGCTTGCACCTCTACTAACTGAGCTATAACTCCAAAATTGTCAGTTAATTGTTACAGATTACTGGAACACAGACATAGTATATTCTGTGTGTTTTTTTTTTAGATCTTCCATCAATAACAATGGCATTTTAACCTTCAAAACTGTCTCCTTGATCAAGTATGGATGTCAAACAACAATTATCATTACTGGTAATAAAATAATATTTTCAACATCACCCCTGCGTTTTTTCAGTTATGAACTAACCAGGGTGTTTTTTTTTTTTTTTTGTTTCTAAAAATTTGATTAGCAATTTCCATCTTGGTTTCAAAAAGTGATGATAAATAGTTAATATAAGGCCGATATGAAAGAAAAATGGTTAGCATTTGGACATTTTTGTATAGCATTTTGCAATGCGAATCCAGTTATCAAATACCCTGTTATTATAAACATAAAATTCTGTGGTTCTTCGTGAAAATTATTTTGTTACTACCTGTTAAAAATTCCTTCCAGGACATTATAAAAAAATATTTGTAAAAATAATAACATATGATACGCAATTATTTCAATTTTTTAATGTCACTTCTTAGACCCTGATCATCTTTATTTCAGCATAGTTAAGTTTTCCTCAAATTGTTTTTTTTATATTTATTTATTTAAAATAAACTGAAGTTGAAAATTAAAAAATAAATTAACAATTTGTGTTTTGTAACTTCTGTTACTTCTTTACTATTTTATCAATAAGAATTGGGCTCAGTAGTTAGAGGTGCAGGCTGCAAGCCGAAAGGTCCTCGATCGAATCCCTCCTGCAGCAACCACTTTGTTTCCTTGGGCAAGACACTTCATTCCCTTTGCCCACATGGTGGCATTGTGTACCAAGGCATACTGCTTGTCAATCGTACACTTATCTTCAACCAATGCTAACCCAGCTTGTGTGCTGTTTGTAAGTTAGTTGTTTGTCATTCCTCAGTGGTTCTCTCTGGTTTCCTTCGCCTGAAAAACTGTCCAACAGGAGGTGACCCTGGCTGTCGAAGTGCCATTAAACCCAAATAAGTAAATCAATAAGAAACATGCACTCCTACTCTGGAGGAAAGTTTGGGGCAAATTGCCAGAGGAAGGTTTGGGTTAGATTAGTATCCAGTTTGGGTCAAATTGTTGGAGGACAGTTTGAATGCAATTCTCACAAATTCCAGTCACTTTGGCCCCAAATCATTTCGACCCCAGTTATTTCGGCCTCAAGTCAATTCAGCACCAATATACCAAGTCATTTCGGTCTCTATACATATTTTTAAATATCTTTTGAATTTTAACATTTTTCTGTTTAATTCTTTTTCAACATTTATACCTCAAATAGATATTCAGGTATACACATGATATACGGTATTCCTTCATGCCTAGTAGATTTTCTTTCATGATGAATAAATGAATGAAAAGTTTCAACACACCGAAGGTGCACTTGGACGATGTGGGATTTGAAATCCCTTGCGACCTGAATAATTTTATTCGCTTATGAATCCACGATATGTATATATCACGCAAAGCTTTGAGGCAAAATAGGTTGCAACAGCAAACGAACGAATTTAACATTTTGATTGCTGGCCAAAACATTTCCAGAGGGGGATAGGCCAATTGCAATTGAATGGGCAATTCGACACCGGAAAAATATTTGCTATGCTGTGCTTTTATTATCTTGTGAATCTTGTGTACTGAATAAATGTCATTATTTCGTTTCATACGGAATAAATATCATTAATTTTATATTCCATGTTTTTATGATATTCAAACCCTTGGCGGACGAATTGGGTAAAATTGCAAGCGGACAAATTGGGCAAAATTGCTAGCGGACGATTCGGTGCGCTGGCGGACGAAATGGGTAAAATAGCAAGCGTACGATTCGGCTTGCGGACGAAACGCCCGTATACCCTTTTTTCAAGCAAACGTTTCCTTACTTTTACAACACCTTAACATTCGGATAATTCAAAAACTGCGTTTCCATTCGTTTTGCTACTTCACGAGATACGTGTCAATGCATATCTGTATACAATCGCACCAATATAACAACAATTATCAGTTATATTATCAGTTATATGTTCGGTTTTTCGATTAAGGTTATCACTGGCAGACAAGTTGCAACGAAATCAGGAGAGTTCGATCTGAAATAGCGAGATCATCAGCTTAGCATATTGACAAACCTCCAGAAGGACAAAATTCAAGTAATAATAATAATAACACTTTGGCCGGCCGCTGCTTTTTCGCGGTTCTCGGATGAGAAGGCCTTGGTTACCCCTGATGTGTAGATATATATATATATCACGCAAAGCTTTGAGGCGAATTAGGTTGCAACAGCAAACGAACGAATTTAACATTTTGATTGCTGGCCAAAACATTTCCAGAGGGGGATAGGCCAATTGCAATTGAATGGGCAATTCGACACCGGAAGTTACGTGATTTTTTCACTGAAATTGACTGTCCAATTCAAAAAATCACATTGACGGCTATAGAGAATTGTGTTCTGGAACACATTTATCTAACTGGGTATGTGGAACCCTTTGCGAGCCTTTGGGTTCCTATTAAGTACACGGAGTTTAAGTACGATGTACGGGACTGTACTACCGTTCTGAGATCCGTAGTTCCCGAGACTGAAAGCCGAAGGAAATACGAATCTCAGAAGGGTAGTACAGTCCCATACACCTGTTGAAACATCGTGTGATGAATTTATTACCCTGCCCCATCAGTGTGTCGAGTTCTGTTTTATTTAATCCCCAAACTATTCCAATGACGAAAACCTTGATAAACGTAATAACTAGAGAAACTGAAAAAACATAATTATCTTTCTTTATTATTGAACAAGAACGATTTCGAGTCATTTCCCTTCAAACTCAAACATTTGGGAGATTTCAATTCAAGGACATTGGAGAATGACGCGTCGTTATTATTGTGGGACACAAGTTGACGTTATGAGTGTTTTATTCGATACAGTGGTGGGTTGTGTTTCTTGGAGAATGGGGCACACTATATTCAAACGTGTGCAAGTGCTTTAAGTTTCACTGAAGAGACAATTCATATTTCGAGATAGGTTGCATGTTTCTCAAAACCACAACGGATCTGTATTGTAGAAACACCACAACAGTATCCCCTTTCTTGACAGTGAAATCGGACATTGGGGGTATGTTTACACATGTTTTATTTCACGTTTTTGGAATCTTCTTATGAAACAATATTGTTCACATTTTGTTTGTGAGTCTGAATGTTTATTATTACTGACGAAAATGCTTGTAGCGATGGGTGAAAGAGAAATCGGCGAAGTGTACCATAGAATTTTGGACACCCCTTCAGTTATCACGTGAAATTCTCATACACTCCGTTGAAATTCATACACCCCATTGAAGATAGACGTACCCACTACTGGTTGCATTGGTGACTGACGATTGTATAATTTTAAAAGTGTGATAAAGTTGGATAACTCGTGTCAGTGACAAATTGAATAACAAATTTAAAAACGATATGCATAGTATATTTTGGGGTTTTTCGGCAAAATGGAAAAGACATTCCAGCCTATAAAAGATGATGCGACAGGCATCAACATGGTATGGCTGATTAGTCATTCTAGTCGGATTAGAATGCATGGTTTAACATTGCATGATACTCTTTGATGTAAATCAGCGAAAGCATCTTTTTATTAAAATTTCCTGAGTGCTTTAAAATACAGAAAAGACAGATTATTTTGCAAATCATCAACATTTACAAATTGTACTGATTTAATCATGGTGTTCTAGCATGGGTGAGTTTGAATTATTTCTAGTTGTTACTACAAATCGAATGCTGTCTCAGGTTTACATAGGACATTTTTGTCTTGGGCGACACAGGTGAATTTCAGTTGTCCGATATTAATCCACATGGTGATTTTCACATTCAACCCATTCCCTAGAGCTATTCATCGCAATGGGAAACAGCATTTTTACCACAAATCAATGCGACCTGCACTCGATGACTTCAGACTACATGGGTCTGTGTATATTGTTGTTTAACATTCCCACTTTCAGTTGCTTTTTGCACTGCATTTAGTGGCTGAGTACACAATGATTTGAGCATTTCTTGATTTTTCTTTGCTGTTCGCATTTTTACAACCACACACTTTAGATGGACTTTAATTGTTCTCCGGAGGCCAGAAGACAGAACACAGCGAAGGTGGAGTACGGGGTTGGTGGGGGAATCAACGACTCGAATTGGAGTTTTTCTGCATTTCACGAGCGTCGAAGTCGTGCTTGAAATACGGGACGACGCCAGCAGGGGTCGTTGATTCCTGTCCCCCGTACTCTACCCGAGTTCTGTTCTACATTTTTATACCACATTCCCACTTGAATAAATTGAACAAAGCTGATAATCTTTAAGAAAAATACCAACTTCGGCACACACTGTTTTGTGTCGACGCATTTCATTCACGTCACTCTGGCGCGTAACATGCACTCAGATATATTATTACGTGACACTCTTCCACGTAATCTGCATTCCCCGCCTGACGCATGTAGCATATTTCCCAATGTCTATATTATATCGCGTAACGTTGGATACGCACATCAATCGTGTATAAATACTACGACCAGCTATTCAGTCATTATAACTGCACTTGAGTAAAGACAGGTGTCGGGGCGCCTTCAATTAACTGCCCTTTTATTTTCTCTTCTATATTTCCATATGTTGTCAATCTAAATATTAAATTTTAGCAGCCAGATACTGTCGGTGTAGGGCATCATGGTAGGAAGTTCACTTTTTGGATATAGATATGCTGCGATTACAAATCAATATATGTTCTAACAAGACTAGAATTCTCAGTCTGTGTTTGGACGAGTGCTCGCGTAGGTTTGTTTTAATTATCTCTGATTCACTCTCCGATGTATCGATTATTGTCCCCCGACCCTTCGGGGGACTATTGTAATCAGCAGTTTCTGTCCGTCCGTCCGTATGTCCGTGCGTGCGTCCGTCCGTCCGTCACACCCTTGTCCGGATGATAATTTTAGTTTGGATGATTTTACTGAAACTAAATTTGGTATGTGTCTTACTTGGGTGGAAATGCAGGTCAAGTTCGAAAATGGGCACGCTCCACTGATTTCTACTGGATTTATTCCCCTTTTTCGACTTAAAAATACAGTTTTTGTGTTGTCCGGATGATAACTTTAGTTAGGATCATTTGATTGAAACGAAATTTAGTATGCCGCTTATTTGGGTGGAAATGCAGGTCAGGTTCGAAAATGGGCACGCTCCACTGATTTTTACTGGATTTATTCCCCTTTTTCGACTTAGAAAATACGGTTTTTGTGTTGTTCGGATGATAACTTTACTTTGGATCATTTGATTGAAATGAAACTAAGTATGTGGTTTAATTGGTTGGAAATACAGGTTAAGTGAAAAAATGGCCATGCTCTGTCTATTTTTACAGGAGTTATTCCCCTTTATCGACTTATAAAATACACTTTTTGTGTTGTCCGGATGATAACTTTACTTTTGATCATTTGATTGAAAGGAAATTAAGTATGCGGCTTATTCGGGTGGAAATACAGATCAGGTTCGAAAATGGGCACGCTCTGTCTATTTTTACCGGAGTTATTCCCCTTTTTCGACTTATAAAATACACTTTTTGTGTTGTCCGGATGATAACTTTACTTTTGATCATTTGATTGAAAGGAAATTAAGTATGCGGCTTATTCAGGTGGAAATACAGGTTAGGTTCGAAAATGGGCACGCTCTGTCTATTTTTACTGGAGTTATTCCCCTTTTTCAACTTTGTAAAAACATTTTTTGTGTTGTCCACACCCTTGTCCGGATGATTGAGACATTTTCAAACCATATCAAATTTCAAAGCTCACTGAAGTGTAGTAACTCTGAGATTAATAAGAATGATACAAATCTGAAACAAACATGTCCTCTTGATACCTTTGAAAATTGTACTCCTAACACCCTTAACCTCTCATAAAGACCATGCTCTTGGAACAAATTGCATCCTAACAGCTCCCTAGAATTTGCCATCTTGGGCGGGGGACCGAGGGCGTTGCCCTTGTTTGTCCAGTGACGTCTTGGGGTACGGGAGAGGTTTATTTACTGAACATGTTATCGTTAAAAGTTGCCTTGTTCATCTTAGGATGTGGGTTTTTGGGGGCTATTGGTAGGATCTTATTGGAAAATATACGTTATCATGATGAATTGACTGTAACACAGTCAGCGTAATGTCACCCCGTAGCGTTAATTACGCTCCATATTTGACCAAGAAAATTCAATCCAATCGTTCTAGTACGGGAAGGTGCATATTGGTCTGGAAAATTAGTCACGTCGATTGTACACGAATACATGTCTTCAGTCAGTTCATGCACGTTGGCCCATGTCTCATTTGGCCAAGGGAAACTCTAATAACACGATGATGGCTTTCTTATCGATATTATGTTTTTCTCAGTTATAAAATTCAACGAAGTTGAAATGGTTATTGTGATTGTAAGCCTATTATTTTGTTTTCTACATTCATTTTCGGGTACTTTCATTTCGGCAAAAGTGATGAAGTATTCAGATTATATGCATCTCGTGGCTAGTCGTGCACCCCGGTCTTAGATTTTCGATTTTCCACCTTTATCCAAAACAACGGTAAATTAACCCTTTACCCAACGCAAACAATATTAAAATTTATTATTTTAAATATCAATTTTTTTAATTTTTCAAAACATTTCAACAAAACCATATCATGTGACCCCTCATTGAAACGAGCTCGTTCCAAAGAGGGGTAACAGGATATGGTTTTGTTGACATTTTTTGAAAAATAGTATTTTTGCATATTATGCGGGCGGATGTGGCCGATTCGTTGGGTAAAGGGTTAAGCATATTTTTAATTATCGGAGATTCATAAGACGTACCGTTTGAAATTTGGAAATATAATATAATATAATGGTAAAATAATCCACGCGAAAAAACTATAAATAAAAAGGTGGTGCCGTCATTGGAAATTTTCAAGGATTATGACTGATATGAGCCGTGTCATAATAAAGGAGTCAACGTTCCAAAATTTGAAGTTTCTCCGATTTTTATGAAATTATATTATGTTGCACAGCTCAAACAATTTGCATATAACTGCTTTTTATTTATTGTTTTTTTTTCGATTTACTATCGCATCTAGGTCATTCTTGACCTTTGGCAATTGTTGGCTCTTTTACATTGAATAATGCAAAATTTATGACACGCAGATCTCCTAAATAAACCAAGGTTTATCCATGAAACTTCAGAATCTATTTCCGAGACAAGAGTAATTACTGTTCTAACAAATAGTCATTATTCATTCTTGCAGACGGCATAATTTTGATATTTTGATGTAAAAAGGTATTTTCAAAATAATTTCAAGTAATCATATAGTCAAAAGGCTTTTGCCTCCGTTATCTGTGAAGTTTAATCTCCCGTAAAAAACACCTCCAAAAATGCAATCAGTTGTCACTTCGGATCAAACTTCATCAGAACAGAAATTTTGAAGTTATGACATCATCGCAGAAAAATATTTTGCTGTTTCTTCTGTGGAACGTCCTTCACGACGTTTTCACGTCAATGTCGTATTTTTTTGTTTGTTTTTATTTCATTTTTTTGAGAGCCACGAGTTTTATGAGCGGCCTATAGCAATAGAACACAGAGGCACCAAATGTTGATTTTGGTCGCAACGGTATTGGCGGGGTGGCCATTTGATAGTTTAATCTCGCTGCTCTTAAAACTCCCGAAGTTGCAGCCATGCAAACGTCAAAAACACGGCAAAATGGCTCAAAATGAAATCTTGCCGGGTAAAGTTGGAACCGAGTGACATTTTAGTACACGTTATAGCTGAAATGACATTTCAGTACGTATAATTCACAGTATAAAGGTGAAAAAGGTTTTAAAATTCAACTTTAAATACCATACCGGATATTCAGATACTCGGAACCGGAGAGACACAAAGAACGCGGAGCAGAGAAAGGGGCGGGAGTGACTAGGGTGAGTACACTTTTTGCTAAGAAAAACATATTCAGAAGAAACAATCTACCGGAATGTTTTTATGACTCAGCTGTGTATTGGTTAAGATATGCTGTGATAGAATTTCAGCCATGAACAATAGCTATTGAACTGAGGAGATTATCATTTCCACTGTCACTTGACTAATTTCTGATAAAATAGGCAAAATAATCACCTGTCACATGTTAAATTTAGCACTCCTCGGTAGTTTTATTATCCCATTGTCTTCCGAAATGTCCAGTGAAACAACGGTGAAAGAGTTAACTTCAAGCAGTCGAGAGATTCTGTATGAGATGCATTTTTATGAACATGGAGTTTGAAAATATGAGCACTAAAACCCACGGAGTAAAGTGAATTATTGACACTTGGAACACGGATATCGGACACTGAGAACAAGTACCGTCATTATCCCAAAACAGGCAGATAACTCGTCCGAAATGTGCTACTGAAGCTCGGGGTTGTACCGTTACTTGCTCTACCGCATATGCTTCGTAGACAGTGAGGAATTTAGGGTACCTGTACACGATTAGCAGTAAACTGCCCGTTTCAAAAGAGCATATCCGAGAGAGTAAAGCACCGATGCAGTCCAGAACATCAGTAGTATACACGCCCGAGGAGTTAATGTGTGATTGGTCCATGTTCTCCGATGACTTCCATATTAGGTGAGAAATAACTTCAAGGTTCATTTCTTTCGCAGATAATAACAATGCGTGATACGGATGCCACAGGCGAGGCGCATCCAATTGATGGCTCATTTCTAGATGTGTCAATAACTGAAGACGTTTGTCCTGAAAATCCAAAGAAAAAGGGATATATGTGTGACACGTGTGCCGCGGAGTTTGTACGCGAATCCAACCTGAAACGTTTCAAGAGGACATGCCAAGTAGACCACCAGGGTACCTGCAGTAGACGACCATGTATAACCCTCACCAACCCCACAATACTGCCTGTACTAGTATTATATATTACCTATATCAAGCATAGGATAGTATAAAGTAAAAGAGGGATTACTAGTACCAAGGGCTAACAGGGAAACTGCAGGGTTATATAACTCCCATACTATACTACGAGATCACTCCCGTAAGAGAAGGCCTACACGCCTTTACATGAATAACATCATACAAGACTGTACAGTGCAAACAAAAGAGGTCCACGTTTCTATGACGACGCGTGCGCATAATGATGTCACGATGTTAATAGCGACGTCGGCCGTTTCGCTGGGAAACCTTCAAGAAAACCCAACTTCCCCATCAATATTCCACCACGTACCCATACTATAAACCCATAGGCCTGTGTGTACATGTATCACTATACATGCAATAGCATTCTATATATTATGCAGCACGTATATCACTTGGCGGATCTAGATGGAGGGGCCGAAGGTTTGCATAGGAAAAAGTTGCCTCGGCAAAAGCTTCGGTTCCTATGAGAATTTATCACCAGCTGCTCCCGCAAAGCTCTGGGTAGTGAGGCACTAATCGTCCCTTGTATATACACCTAAAACTTCATTAAGCACCCCCTGAAATGTTTCATGACAGTGAAGGTGCTGTTACTGATTATTATGTTTTAATGATTGTTATGTATTGCAGTACATTTCATCTCGCGAAACATGATGTTTCTGGTTGATAGCGTACCATAAACACATCCCCTCGTCCACGTGAAGCGTGCTACCTACGAATGGCATAAAAACCACTATCATCCACATGCAATATCTGGGTATAAAACAAGAAAATGTGTCACTCCTTTTATCAGTGAATGTTGACATGGCAAGGAAAAGACTTCAGAGGTACTAAGATCGCACATCGGTGGCATGTATGCGACAGACATGTCATTCAAAGCTATTGGAAAGCAACTTGGCTATAGTCATTCTGTCATCAGCAGACTTGTCGAAAAAACTCAACAAACCAACGATGTTAAGGACCGACCAAGGCCTGAACAACCGCGAAAGACCTCTCCTCGTGAAGAGCGGAGTCTGGCATGCCTTGTAGGCTTGAACCCTTTGCTTCAAGTGGGATTTCGAAACGCCTCTGGCTCCCCAACAGTCGTTTATGCAGCCAAACTGTCCGAAACCGTCTCAAAACACTGCGTATGAGGTCCAGAAGGAGCATCAAGCATCCGGCTCTGTCTGAACAGCATCAAAGACAACGTTCGAAATCTCAGGACATTAAGGAGAGTCCATTGGTGAGGCGAGATTAGGTTCCTGTTTCATGCCACAGATGGTCGCATGAGAGTGTGGAGGCATAGAAATACTTCTTACTTTCCCAGGAACATCAGACCTACGGTTCCTTATGGTTGAGGATCGGTAATGATCTGGGCTTGCCTCTCGCATGATTGTAAACTTAATATAGTGACTGTACGTGGGAATGTCAATGGTCATCAGTAGATGATAATTGCCGATTTAAGGACAGATTTTACAAACACTGTACACGTACATGTACGTGTACCGCCATAGGGATTCAGTGTTAAATCGTGTACAGAGTGTAAAAAATGTTGTTTTTTCATGGTGTCCCAGAATCGGCAATTGTTTTTGAGGCTCTCAGATCGCACTTTTGACGTTCAAACATCTGTTGGCGAACGAGCGAAATTCGAAACATCGCTCGGAAGGGAAAAAATGTATGAAATTTGTAGAAAACGTAAATTTAAAATTTTTTCTCGACGTTCCCATCGCGGATCAGACCTTCGATCTATCGTTGGTGAATGCATGCAAAAAACGCTTTGCCGGTTCTAGGACAGCATCAAAAATGCGGTTTGCCGGTTCTGGGACACCGACGTTCGTCAACGGCCATTTGAACGGTCGAGGGTGTGATCCGATCGGTGAAACCTATTTGCCGATTCTAGGACAGGGAAATCGATCTCAAAACATTTTTTCGACGTTCGCCAACGGTGAAAAGTGAGTGTAAAGAGTAGTTACTCATCAAGGATTTTTTAAATTTTTTTTTAAAAACCGATTTCGGCCTCCGGTACATCGAAAAAATGCAGTTTGTCGGTTCTGGGACACCACCACGTTCGCAATCGCGTTTCGAACGGTCGAGGATGCGATCCGATTGGCGAAAACGATTTGCTGATTCACCTCGCGAGTTTTGTGAGGTGAATCGTAATAGAATCGGTTTTGTCGAGAGGAAATAAAAAAGTGATTGATATATATAGGAGAGAAAAAAAATATAAATAAATAGTTATTAAAAAAAAAAATAAATATTGAATCGAAATAGATAATAAAATATACGTAAATCATGAACAATTCCTAGATTTTGAGAGCAAGGTTTCTTTTAAAAATGCTGATGAGAGCCTACGCATTCTGCGTGAACGAAGAACTAGGTCGCCTCTTGTTAGAACGATGCATCGGGTGTCGGCATCATCCAGACTTCGATCATGAGGATCATTCGTGTCTGACGATGGAAAGGGAAGATATGGTCGTCAAGTATTTCGAACCAGCGTTTGAATGCGTTCGAATCGACGATGTGATCAAGTTTTGGAAGAGATTAGTCTTCTGTAGCGGGCGAGATAAGCCCACCAATTCGGAAGAAATGAAATTGGCACATAGAAGTCTGACTTTAGAAGACAAGGGATACGTCATGAAATTATTGCTGAAGGAAGCATACGTCTAAGTTTTCTCGTTGATATAAATAAGGGAGAATAGAAAATAAAAATAAATACACACATAAATTTTTTTATCTAATATTAGAAAGAAAAAAAAACATAAAAAATGAGAACCAGAAATAAATTGTATCCGACGTTGGATGACGACGAGGATGAGAAGCCGAACGGCGTTTTGCCAATGGCACCGTTGCCAGAAGAAAAAGAAAGAGGAGACTACTTCACGATATTGGGCGAGAAAATGAAATACGATGCCATGAAAGAAGCCGTGAGAATCAAGACTTGTCAGATCATCAGGGAAGAGATGAAGGATTCTCTCGTGGAAAGGGGGAGGAAAGAGGATAGGGAGGAATTCGGTAATTTGATAGAACTCAAGAGCAGCGATTGAAAAAAAATTCCCCTAGATTGTTTGTTCAGGTAGAGATTATCCACTTGCGATTCTACGTATTCTTGAGATCGTATCACGGTGGAATCCACGTAGCCCTTGTTGACCGTGGTGGAGTCCGCATCCGCATCGTTGACCTTTGACAGATTCAATATCTTGTTGAATCCCGCATTCAGATCCGATTTCATTTCTCATCTGTCAGACTTTCTCTGTTCCAGATCTACGTAGTGTTTGGTCGCCACGTCCTTGGCATTCGTGGGAGTGGCCACGTTCTTTATCTTGTTAGAATTGGCATTCAATTCTGATTGCATTGTTTTCTGAACATATCTACTTCTCAGATGTTCGCTGCATCGTGCGTGAGAGTCGTCCGCATATTTCTTGGTCATGGTATCGGTGGAATCTGTGGGATTCGCGACGTTCACCAGATGTTTGGATTTCAGATCGATATCGTCGGTCATGGCTTTATCCACGTAATTATCTAGCATGATTCATTAAAATCCGGGTTCCCTTGACGGCGTATTTTTTAGTTGCCACATCCGCGAGATCTATCAGCTCGGGAAGATTGTAGAGCTTCATATCGTTTATGTTCAAAGGTTCCTCTTGAGGTTCATATCTCCGAACATAACGTTCGTCCAAGTTGGCAATGTCGTAACCATCGCTGACTTCGAGCGTCTTCCTCTTCTTTTTTGGGTCGACTTTCGTCATCACTTCTACCAAATTTATCGACTGGCATGTTGTTTTGAGGTTTCTTTGTTTTAAAAAATATGTTTCAAACGCAGTTTATTAAAAATGAATTATTTCACTTATTTTTTATTTTTCGTTTTTATTCAGTTAAATTTTTTAAATAATTTTTTTACCTTTATATATACTATAAAAAAAATCTCTCTCTAGTGTAAATCATTGAGAATGTCTTGAAACCGATCTCCTTCAGACCATCTCTAGAGAACGTAGAGACACAGGTGACTGCAAAACACTTGATCTGGCGATTTCACTCGTTCTGTGTTGTAACGAACCATCGATTCATCGAAATAGTTCTTTATTTCTTTCGGTGGCGAGATTCTGTAGCTGTCAAAATAATAATTCTTCTTCCCGTTCTTGAACCACGCCACCCAGTGAGTGCCTTCACCAAATAAATCATCTAGATTTAAAATTCCGCATTCCGATTGTCGAGGTCTTCTCTTTGGCAAGGCATCTCTGGAAAACACGCCTAGAAAAGCTTTGATTTTCAAATCCTTTGCCGCATTCGACAGATCGATGTTGGATAGGGGTTCGTTAGGTAAGACACCACCTTCTACGGATATCTCTATTTTCTTATTCATAAATGTGTATATTTTTTTTTATATTTATTTATTTTATTATAATTCACTAAAATGGCGTTATTTTTTTTTCTTTTTCTTTTTTAAACTAACTCTCTCAATGTCTCTATCGACTTCCATAATCTTGAATACGTCTAATTCCTCTTGATTTTCTGGAATCCTATCATCCTTAATCATATCCAAAGTCCAATGTCCGAGTGCCAAAGTGCTTATTTTATCGTCTAACACGAATCTCTTGTCGTCGTCAGCCATCAGCAAAATCTGGTTGACTATTTCGGTATACAAGTCTTGATTTTTGCTTCGAATCGAATTCATAGTCTTATACACTGGACCACTTCCGAACAGACAATCTTTATATTCTGGAAAAGAGATGTTTTTCTTCACCACACACGCTTTAACCCCTTTGCACTTCTTGATCTCTTCACCTTCTAAGCAATAAGCATACAGTTTAGGTCTCAAACCTACGAATTCGACAGTTTGTTTACCGCTGATGTCATCCTTAAATTTACCCAACACCTTCTTGTTGTCATTCGATTGAATGTTGGACGGGTGATTGATGGGATAATTGCCCATGTCGAACCACGCGACCACATCCGGAGATATATCTCGGTAGACGTCTTTCATCTCTATCTCGTAAACTAAACTGTCCGTGTCTGTGAACAGTAGTTTGGCTTTCACACCAAATTTCCGTTTGATGTAATCATAGTGAAACTCGTACATCAATTGCTTGCTGATATCTAAAATGATCGGTCTGAGATAATAGGGTTTGTCGAGCTTCAAGTGCGTCTTTTGCATGTGAATGGCCACTAGATTTTCGTCGAATATGGTTTGGTGTTTGTAAGTGGGTTTTGCCACTAATTTTTTAGCTCTTTTCTCAGATGTGACGAGTCGAACGTCAGTTGTCTTCCTGATGTTTTCCATCGATTCACTGTGCCCGCAGTTGTTCATGAGTTTGAAGAAATCTTTTTCGAAATCGTTCTCTGCTTGAATTCTGAGATTCGTTTTTGAGATCGATGTATTTTTTCATCCAAGACTCTTCGTCGAATCGAATGACGCAATGTATGTCGACTAATTTCATCCCGTAATCGACGTATTGTTTCAAATTCTCACTGTAGATGATGTACTTATGTTTGTTAAATAAATTAGGAATGAGTTTTTCCTCATCTCCTTCGATCAGTTCCCTTCATTCGGGAGCCAGTGGATAATCATTGTGTAGATCGTGTAATTCTTCCGGATAGTTCAAATCGATTTCTAAAATGCAAGGATAGTCTCTCCATTTTTGCATCTCTTCCGGCTCCACCACCCATTTGAAATTTCCAATTGGTAAAGGATGACTCATGGCCCAACCGTACAGATTATTAGCATCCCAATACTGTATGTATTTATTTGATAGTTTCGAATCGAAACCTTCTTTCATGTAGGGATTGTTAGCTTCAAAATATCTGTGGAGATCATCGAGACGCCACCTCTCACAGCCTTTTCGAACCTGAGCAACATGTCCACATCGGATAATAACTCCAATTGGACTTTGGTGGTCTTCAACAAAGCATCCCACGCCAGACCGGGTGCGGTGAAATACGGAGCCAGATCCAGATCGTAATTTCGACGACAGACGTCTCGAAAATTTTCGAACACATCTGCCAAGAGCAGAACGTCGGTCTTGAGATAGAGATCGTGATAATCTCTCATGGTTTTCATATTGAATGATTTCCACACGTTTTTGGCGTGTTCGGAAATGTCGGATTCGTATAACTTTGAATAAAAATCTTTTGAAGGTAGTGCGGTGTCGTCAAATCTCTTTAGATCGTTCATATAATCGTAAGGATAGACTTCTTTCCTCAACATGACGTCTACTCGTTCTCCGAAATGTTCGCTCATGATTTTAAATTTATCCTTACTCATGTTATTGACTAATTTTTCCAGAGTGGTCAACATGAATTTAAAACTGTCGATGAAACATATACCTCTACGAATGGATTTTGTTTTTTCTTCCAATGTCTCTCCGTCTATTACTCTTTTCTTCTCCATGAGCTCCAATTTCGTGATGGAAATGTATCTTTCTTTGCAGTTCGCGATGCAATTTAATTCTTCGTGGGAGGTGCCGAGATTTTTCATGAACAGATGACTGTCATAACCCGAGAGATTGTGAAATATCACTGGATAGAAAACGATGTCTCGATATTTTAAATTACACTTGCTGTGAGCCGGACTGTGATACAGACCTGTGTTAAGATCATGGTCTCTAACCTTCTTATTTTCCTTTGAATTCTCGTCGAACGATTAACTGCATATGTGACATTCGGTGGCTCTGTTATTTTCGTCCTGCTGCTCTCGCGTGATGTTCATTTTTGCCAGAGTTTTGAATTTGTCGTATAAAATTTGAATTTTCGATTCTAACTCTTCCATGAACCTTTGAGCCATGTCATCATCTTCACACCGATTTGTGTAAGTGAAGGGACCCATGTCATGTTGTGAGTCGAAAGCGCATTTCACGTAAATGCAATAGGCCGATGGCGTGTGTTTTTGATATCTTTCGACGTAACTTCGAAGATTGTCGGGTTGGCAGGAACTCATTTTCATGGTGAAGCATTCGAAATCGGCATACATGACGAATACATGACGAATGGTACTTTTAACCTTCTATTGTGATTTTCAAAGTTCACGATGGTGTTGGGTTTAGGCATTTCGATGGCGACACCTTGATTTTCGTTGCAATATTCCTGATGTTTTGCTAACGATTTTTCACTGTGAAATGCGTTCATGCAGTTGCAACATAAACATGTCTTATGTTCATGTTTATTATTTTGTCTCAATAGTAATCAGCTCGAATGTTTAACCCAACAATAATGACGATTGTCACCATTCGAAATCAATAATAAAATAATTGTCTTTTCTCTTTTGAGATACGAAGTCTGTCTGAGAGGATAGACCATTCGTTTTTCATCGTCGTATCCCAAGACCTTCACCGCTACGGCGGGATTTTGAGCCTCAAAACGTTCGATGTGTTTTAACTGCGTTGGAAAAGTCACTCCGGTCCAATCGAGATTTTTAGAAGTCTCCTCGTAATGAGAAACTCTCTCGGGATGAATTTTGACGGGGTATAAAGCAGAGGTGACTGCCCATTTAAAACACTGATTATCTTTATTTCTCACGTTGACCATGGAGTGTTTTTTAACTAAGAAATACGGTAATTCCATGTAGGAAGATGCTTTCAACGAATCGTTTTTAGTTATATGAATTTCGAGTTTCAACACCTCATCTAACATCCAATTACTACCTTCATGTTGATAATTTCGCGAGAGATGTCAACATCTTGTCTTTCATCATTTCGAAAACGTCTGATAAATCTGAACCTCGAAATACGTGTTCGACATTAGATCTGAAATATGCATTTTTCATGATGCTCTTGCCAGAATTCACGTCGATTGTATTCATCACGCAATGGAGTATCATCTTAATTTTTTATCCCATGTACAAGTGTTCGCGAAACAAATCCAATACTTTTTTCTTCACCCGTTCCATGAACAATTTCGGATCGACTTTCTTGAACGAGGGAACCACGTAGAAAGTTTTACAAATGCCTTTGATCGCACTCTCCCGTTCTATGGGATTCAATTGGAATGCTTCCATGATGACTCGTGCTACGTATTCTTCTCCTTTCCCTTCGTCGATTGCTCATCGAATTTCGTTCAATATATCTGGTTTGTCTAGATTCTGAACTGCATCACTCGTTTTCATTTTATTTTATTTTTTTCTTTTGAAACTTGAAGTTCTTCAACGGCTTTTCATTTAGTCGTCTTCTTATTTTTCACAACTGAAACATTTTTTTTTTTCGACGTCGGCATTTCGATTCCTTTTACTATCTTTTTCTTCTTCTCATTTTTCACAACCGATGCATTTTTTGATGTCGTTGCTATCAACATTTTGTTTGCCTTTTCATCGAGCAAACTAAGAATCTCCTCACGCATGATCTTTCTAATTTCATCATGCTTCATGTTTCATTTTCTATTGTCAGGCGTTACTGTCATCAGCTTATTTTTTTTCGCAATTCGAGTCTGTTTAAGTTTGTCCACTTCCAATCTTTCGATTTTTTTCTTTCCATCGTTTCGCAAACAATATTCCTGTATGACTTCAATTTTTTTTTATTTGATTCTAAGATTTCTGAAATGTGGAATGTTTAATTCTCTACACATCTCGTTTAACTGAGGTACAGTTTTCTCATTTAAATTTTCCATTTTTTTGTTTGTTTGCTTCATTTGTAAAAATATTTTTTTTGGAATTTTGTATTTAAATCTCGCGATATTCATCATTATTGTCTAATTGTTTTTCCACCTTTTTATCCATTTTATATTATTTTTTTATACTTTCTATGATTTATATTTTTATATTTTATATAATTATATAATTTTGTTACATTATAATAACATACTCAAAATTGGTATATTCTTAAACAGTGAATTCTCACCGAACAACAAACCCTTACCGAGTCGCTCAACGTTCTGTCCACTTTTCAGATAGAGACTGTTTCCACTCAAAGAGTTGCCACCTCTAACAGGTTCTAGATACAATCCTTCACCGTTGTCATCTACGTAGATGTCACATGGCGCCTCCCTTCTTCAAAAACAGTTCGCTGCCACCCATTAATTTCTCAACTGCCGAACTCGCGAGTCCCGAGAGAGCTCCCATGCCGAGAGTCTTTCTGAGAAAGGGTAATGCTTTTGCGGCAAAGGGTAATGCTTTTGTGGCGATTCCTGCCAATAGCGGTAGGAAACCGCCTTTCATTCTCAAATTGTATTTCAATTGAGCGGGACTCAATCTCACCGTCAACCCTCTTCCATCACAAATCGCTTTCTCCATCCTTTTGATTTGGCTTCTGGTCCAGGCGATCGAATCCTGACCGCCACTCTCCAGATCTTCGTGAGTGAATTTGAATCTCACCACCTCGTCTCGAGTTGTTAATGCTCTCTTAAGTTTCTTCCTCTGTCCTGCGGATATGTTCACGTTTTTAACCATGTATTGTGTCATAATTCTTTTTTCTTTTAAAATATATTTTGTTCAATTGTTATTTTGTTTTAATGATAATTATATATATTAAATAATATTTGTAAATTAATATTGCGTTTTATTTTCTTATTCATATATATATACGCAATATTTTTTTTATTTTTTTTTGGCTTTTTATATTTCTCTTATGTGAAATCGTATCATCACCCTCTTTCCACAAAGATCTAACAGTTCACCATTTTGATCCATCAACGTGGTTTTGAGACTATACAACGTGTCTAACATCACTGGTAGATAAACTAAATTTCGAGGTCATTCCACGATCTTATAACCTGGCAACACGTTTGGAAAGAAGGAATAATTCATCAGTTGAGCGCTACCATTCACGTAGCTTACGTCCACGTTCACCAGAATGCTATTGACTGCGAGAATGTCAACCATATTTTCAGATGCCGCATGGCCTCGATACATCTTTCAATCGAATCCCAGCATCTTGCCTATAGAATCGTCCGTGTTGAAATCCACTCACAAATTATCTTCCAAATCCAACATCGTCTGTAGGGTATTAGGGTTGGGAGCGAGTTTGATCTTGTTGCTTCCCTTTCCATCCGTCTTCATTCGCGTCTGAATGTAATTGTTCAAATCGTCTATGTTGTAACTTCCTTTGAGAATTCGAATCTCCAACCAATCCACTCCGTCAGAATACTTGAACGAGTTATTCTTTTCGGTGACGTTGGGAAAGGAATAATAAGTCTCCAGATCCACCAACGCCATCTCTTATCTTTTCTCTCTATTCAATTCGATAGAAGGTTCAAATTTTGTCGCGAATCGAGTCGAATTGCCACTCACCACGATTTGAATGGATTGTTTTATTCTCAGCTGTCCGTTCTAACAATTCTCCTTGTTCGAACATTATATTTTTAATTTTAATTTTTTTCAAAACTAAATTATTTCTTATTTTCTAATTTTTGTTTTCACTCTCAATCTTATTATCATCTGAAACATAAAACTTGTCGAATCTGCTCCGATATTTTCCGCGATTAAATTTGCTAGTCAAATCGATCATGACGAAATTGTAAAGTCCTCCATCCCAAACCCTCAGAATCTCCTTTATTCTGCCACGCTCATGTCGTTTGCGACGTGATCACCGTAGATGTGATTGAGATTCTTGAGATCCTGGTGAAAGAGACACAGTAAATTAGCGTTCTCCCTTATCGTCTGTCTGGGCAATCAAAAATAATTCTGCGACAGGTAGAAACAGTCCATGTTGCTGTGACGACCCCTAACGTAATACAGTTCCCATCGGTTCTGTCTCTCCAAAAGCAGATCGTCGAAAATCATGAGATTCTTATCTTCCGATTTCAATTCTCTAGGATCCAGAACGTCGCTAGCGTTCTCATAAAATCGACACTCGATGTTCGAAGACATATTTCTCTTCATCAATTCCATCGCCGCACCGTCCAAAATGGACGAAAGAGAAGCTTCACTTTTGTCAAATTCCTCCCAACTGTCAAAGATTCTGGCTATGCCGGCCTTGGGTAATCTACGATCCATGCACTCTCGAAATAATCTGTATTCGGGTTGAAACAAACTCTTGCCAAACACGAATAATCTGTCGTAATCTAACCAGTCAGGTTGCGACAACGGATTCATCAACAGATTGGTCTTTCCACAATTCGATTTTCCCACTATCAAGCCTCTTCTGCTTTTGGGAAAGAACTATTCGACCTCTTGGTCGCGGCGTTGTTCCAAGACATATCTTTAATGTTCATCTTTGTTTATTTTTTTGTTATTTTTAGATTTTTTCAAACACAATTTTTATGTTTTTTCAAACTCAGTTTTTATAAATATTATTATTTATTTATATTACACCGTCGCAAGTTCTCTTCAGTCCAGATCCACTCGTCACTTTGGATAAATCTTGTATGGGTACCACAGCATCCTTAAAATCTTTCCAACTTTTCGGCAATCGCTCTAACGTAGCTTGCTTCGCCGGCGGACTGATCAACTTGTCGATCAACGCATCGGCTGCCCTCTTGCCAGCCACTGAAGCTATCCTACCACTAGCTTCGGAAGCGGCTCGCATTATAGAATGGACGATGCCAGAACCGCCTTGAACGTAAATTCTAACATATCCCCTGTTCTTTATCACCAACATATTTTATTTTATAATATATTTTGTTTTTTTCACTGGTAAATCGTTTGTTGTTTAAATACTTTTCATTATTTTCTAGTGTAAAATTTACTGTTTTTATTTTATCTATTTTTTGTTTATTTGTTCTCTCTATATATATTCAATCCTTCAATTCATTCATCAGCCTTTTATAATCGTGTTTATTCAAAACCTTCTGCCTCAACAATTCGTCGCATATGCTCACTATCTCATTATCTAATCCAGTATTACCAGTGCATCTACTTGCCATCAACAATCTCAATCTCTGAGACAGAGCATCAGAATCACTCAGAAGAAAAGTGGTTCTCACCCCTTTGCCAGTCACCGATTCGACGAATTTCTTATTCTTATCCCATATGAGTTTCACCCCCTTCGTCCACTTGTAACCTCTATTGGCTTTGGGTCTCGTTTCTCTAACATCGTTATTTCTCTTCATGTCGTGGGTCTGAACCAGAATGTCGCCGTAATTGTCGAAATCCCGATCCGTGTAATCTCCAGGCTTGTCGAAAAGGAGCAATTTGCGCAGTCCAGGAGTTAATTCGTACCTATTCGAACCGACGATTAAATTATCATCATCCTCTTGCACTTCGGTGTTGCCTATAAAAGTTCTACCGTCAGAATCCTTATAAATTCCATACAACAGATCTCTCTTACCACCATCCTCAGACGACGCGATGCTATCAGTGGTAATAGTCGAAGCGGCATCGTCGCTTGTGCTCACGTCGGTTTCGATTCTCATGGGAACGTAATCCGGCGATGATCCTTGAAATGAAAACCCCCCCTCGTAAAACTACCTGGCAACGGAACCCGTTCTCATAGAACTTTCTTTTATGGGCTTCAATTCGTCAACGATCTCTTTCTTACTTCGTTCCTGAACCTCCGTTACGGGTTTAAATAATTTTGTGGTTTCACGTCTTAATTCCATTTCTCCAAGTCGCCTGCTTCTGTCAGATGATTGGATGCTTTTCTTGAGTCATTGATATTCGTTGAGAAGCTGATCTCTTTGCTTGGAATCAGTGATGTGTAAAAACATTTTTTTCGTTTTCTAAAATTATTAATATTTCCTTTAGAGTATGCTAACGTGGGTTATTTTATTATTCTCAAAATTAAATGTATAATTATTTTTATGTTTTAAGTAAATAAAAATCTTCTGTCTTTATTTAATATATAATAACTAAAACCAGTTGTGGAAAAACATTTTACAAAATGAAACCTTGATAAATGCTTTTTTGCCCTCGAACGTGTTAAAGATCACATCACTGATTATTCACTCCGTGACGAACAGAAGGACTATGTCGATTACAATATTTGAAAAAACTCTACAAAACTGTTTTATTACGATTTACCTTAAATCTCGCTATGACAAAACGTGAACGGACGATTTCCATCGGTTCTAATATTCCAAACTCGAGTTTTTCAATGTCATCCATTGAACGAAAACCTTTTCATTTATACAAGAACAAAAAATGAAAGGATTTTGCAAAGATTTCATAATGTTAGTTAAACACAAATTTTCTCGCTTAAAACCCATCTCAGTGGAACGCAATTTTATAGTCAACTCTATTGAAAGAAAAAAAAAGCTATTTATTTACACTAAGTACAAAAATAGAAAACTCCTCAAAACCGATTCTATTATGATTCACCTCACAAAACTTGCGTGGTGAATCGACAAATCGTTTTCACCACTCGGATCGCACCCTCGACCGTTCGAAACGCGATCGCGAACGTGGTGGTGTCCCAGAACCAGCAAACCGCATTTTTTCGATGTACCGGACGCCAAAATCGGTTTTAAATTTTTTTTTTAAAAATCCTCGATGAGTAACTACACTTTACACTCACTTTTCACCATTGGCAAACGTCGAAAAAACGTTTTGAGATCGATTTCTCTGTCCTAGAATCGGCAAATAGGTTTCATCGATCGGATCGCACCCTCGACCGTTCAAACGGCCGTTGACGAACGTCGTTGTCCCAGAACCGGCAAACCGCATTTTTGATGCTGTCCTAGAACCGGCAAAGCATTTTTTGCTTGCGTTCACCAACGATAGATCGAAGGTCTGATTCGCGATGGGAACATCGAGAAAAATTTTTAAATTTACTTTTTCTTCAAATTTCATACATTTTTTCCCTTCCGAGCGATGTTTCGAATTTCACTCATTCGCCAACAGATGTTTGAACATCAAAAGTGCGGTCTGAGAGCCTCAAAAACAATTGCCGATTCTGGAACACCATGAAAAAACGACATTTTTTACACTCTGTACACGATTTAACACTGAATCCCTATGGTGGTACACGTACATGTACGTTTACGTGTACAGTTTTTGTAAAATCTGTCCTTAAATCGGCAATTATCACCTACTGTCATCAGCACATCCGGAGCATTCTCAAACCGAGTGTCGTGCCTCATTTTGACAACCACCCGTTGGCTACTCATCCTGTATTCTTGGACGACAATGCAAGGTCACATCGTCCCCATGCTGTGAGAGCATTCCTTCAGAACAACGCTATTACAACACTACCTTGGCCTGGCTTGAGCCCCGATTGGAATCCCTTAGAACACATCTGGGACTTTTCTTTGACATCGCGGGCAAGCAAGGGGTCTCCCTGTACATAATTTGGCCGATTTGGAAGCTGTATTACATGAGGAGTCGCAGCATTTGCCTTTGGACCGTATCAGAAGGTTCACTTGTAGCTTTAGGAGGAGGGGCCCGGTTGTCATCCGGACGCGTGATGGATAGACTCGCCACTGACGACACTGCTATTGTATTCAGGATATCACAAATTACATTTTATGTCAGTAATTTCTGGCATTGTTTCATCATGGACTGTTCCAGCCCCATACTTGTCGAGAGAAATTTTTTCCATCAAAAACATTAGTGGCAGATATGTGTAATTAGCGTCATTAAACTACTGCATATTTTCATCATTGTGTTGTCTTTCATTTGTCAATAGACTATTCTTTCCGCAAACAATCACTTTTGGCCATCTTCAAGATAGCATGAAACTAATGACAGCTTCTATTAACGCCACTGCGAAAAAAACAGGGGGTGCTTAATTAAGTTCCAGGTGTATGCTACTGGCACTGCTTGAAAAATCCTTTTCCCTGAGTCGATCGGCCGAGATAATGAGTAGATCGATCGAGATACAAAGTCGATCGATCGATCAAGATGTTTTATTCAAGCATACGACGTTTCACGGTTCTATCTACTACGCGCAATGACTTATTAAGTTTAAAATACCTACAATGAAAGATTTAAAATAAAATTTAAGAATTGTTAATAATTTGACTGAAAAAGCAAGGTAAATTAAATCAACTCTGATGATGTGTGTCTAGCTGTCAATCAAGCAGTCACGTGCAGCCGGTAGTAATGCCCACCGGGGCAGATGAAAACAAAACAAACCCGTGCGTTTGCGACAGAAAGTGTCGTTTTTTCTTGATTTCAAGTGACAAGGTCGATTATTTATTAAGAACATGGTATAAATAAAACAAATAGGTACAATGGCGGGTAATCAGATTTAAACCACTCGTAGAATAAGGGTTTTAACCACTCGACATGCCTAGTAGTTAAAACCCTTACCCACTCGTGGTTTAAATCTAATTACCGGCCCTACTACTTTCATAATCTTTCTTTCATTTTGGGTCAGCCCTATAAAATTTTGGAAATATAATCTTCTGCACCATGCGCACGCGGAGTTAGTACGCTGGGAAATCTGACAGTTACTCGCCGTTGCAAGGTGGCCCTTTCCGGCCACTCCGGCTTCCTCTACCCACAAAACTGTCCCACACGAGGTCTGACAAAAGTGTCGTTAAACCCCGATCAAAAAAAATATTCTGAAGAGCTCAACAATGAAAGAATACATCTTTTGAGATTTTTCTCTTAAACGTCATTTTTGGAGTATTCACGTCATTCCATGTTCCTCGTTTTACCTTGCATAGCCCTCCATTACGTGACTGTCCGTCCTTACTTGCTAGAACTTCAGCCTTTAGATCTTACAAACGCCTAAATGAATACTTCATTTATTCAACATCATATTCGTTTTCATATTGAGATAATGTGTTCAATTCTATCACATTAAACTTATCCGGGTGTCGCAAAACTTTAAAATAGAATTTCGTTTGAATGAAATTGAAATTAAATGTAATTTTTGTCCACCTGGTCTCTGCACCTTCTCCTTGAAAGGACATAAAATCGCAGTTGACCGTGCTTCGTCGCATGGCATCTGAAGATTCGCTCGTGATACTAAGAAGGCTTCTATTTATTCTTGCTCTCCCCTAGGTTGAGTAAATTAACCCTTTACCTAACGTAACGGCCAAAACCGGCCAGCGCTATTCTCAAAAATCGCCAATTAATTTTCATTATTTTTTTCATTTTTTGTCTCAAAAACATAGGTTATGACCACTCGTTGGAACGAGCTCGACTGATCTCATGCCTCCCCGACGAACTCGTTCCAACGAGGGGTCATAACCTATGTTTTTGAGACAAAAAATGAAAAAAATTAGTTATTCCAAGAATTATTTTTGCAAGTGTCGTCTGCTTTTCAGGTTAGGTAAAGGGTTAACAGAAAAACATATCTGTGCAAATCCTTTAGGATATTATTACATCTGTTGTACGGGGCGGCTCTCGTTTCGTTACCAGTATCTTAAATGTTCAGCAGAACAGTCAACTGCATGTGACAGATATACCTATTGGGCGAAGAGAACGAGGTCTTTCTGCGTTCCAAGTGCCCCCCCCCCCTCCTCCCACCCCAAGCTTACTGGCCATAGGTGAGAATGTAACTGCGACCTTACTGTTTATTCTGTTGTGAACTCAGATGCCATGCTTTAATGCAGGTTTGGGGTTTTCTTTAGGGGTGGGGGTGTAGCTTGTTTGCATCCGAAAATCCAACAGTTTGCCCTGTTAACATGCTTTTTATGACACCTTAGAACCCTTGGCGAGCCTCTGTCAAACTCTAATGTTCCCGTTGTGTAGATTACTTCGAAGGATATAACAAATTATTTTGCATCATTCTATTATGGCCCGTTTTGCTTGTGAGACTGACGTTTGATACGTGAAATATGTTACGCAATTGCTTTCAAATCACCAAACATCTCCCATGCAGTTAGTCCAGGTAGCAGTTGTTGAGAAATGAGTTTGATAACGGTATATCTGTTAAAAGTGTCGTAAATATAGCGTAATGTCATGCATTCGAAATTGTCGCCTGCGCTGACAAAAGATTAGGATACAACAGTAACTTGGTCACCGCAATGGCAGCCTCAATCGTTTACATTACATCCGAGAAGTCCTGTATTCAGTTTGTCGTTCCTAATTTCGATAACCCTTTATTCGCCACAATGCCTGGATAATGGATGAGAACGTTCGGCTACATCGTTTCCTGACAGGTGCAGCCTAATCCATAGCAACACTGTGACTACTGTGCCTTGGCCCGGCATTGAAGCAGATCTTTCGCTGGAACACATTTTAAATACATCTGTGGGTGTGAATTACAGGGGCCGGAGTTTTTAAAAGGCGGCAGGTATCGAGAGTGGCTGAACTTACCCCCCAAATCTTATCAAATCTCTGACTAGAGGGATGGGGCGCAGGGTGGAGTGTATTTTCCACCCACCTGCGGGAACGGACTATCTTTTTAATGGGAACAATCCGGAAATTTTTGTTGGGGACGGGTGCGTCGCCTTGACCACCTGTATTGACGAACCTGAAGAAGGAGGTTGTGGACCCCCCCACCCCCCCCCCCCCCGTACCTACTCCCTGAGATCCTGTACATTCGTCGGGTGTATGTTAGAAAGGCTAAGTTTACAAAAAAATGTTTTCGTAGTCGTTACCCTTTCACCAAACCTGCTATATTTAGTCTATTGTACATATTTTGTAAATCCAAAACTAAAATGTTTCCAATTCAGTATAACTTTATTCTGCCGACGCTCTTTGTAAAAGGTTCTCCGAGAGATGTCAGCATAGCGTTATGCGTTATTGTTATGTTGACAAGGATAATTTTTAAAATGGAATGAGATAAGATACCATCTTTCTGTGTTGTTCACTATGTCGACGTTCAACTTGAACAATTTAATCTTCGATCCCTTCTCGAGCGGAGTATAATCTTGGGCCAGTGCCTTTACGTTCATGTTTGCAAGATTATAAGGTTCAGCGGTATGCTACTTGAAAGACCTGTTGTGTGTATCTACCGTCTGCTCGGCAAGTGATTGGCATGCCAATGTGTTTCTTGCATACGTGTTATGGAAAAATGCATACAGTAATTTTATATTGGTCCGGATTTTACCAAATTTGGGAGCTTTCAAAAAGAGTTCATCGTGTGAATGACGTTGCAGTTTTAAACATAAATCCTAGTTGAAGGATTTGCATTCGCACACATCTCACTAACATAGTATGAAGTCAATGATAAAATTTGTGTCACATAAAGCAGAACAAATTATATTTTGTCTATTTACCACAGAAAACCAACATAATAATTTCACAAATTTGAACACACGAATAAAAAAAGCATTGATGTATTAAAAATATAATTCCGTAAGTGGGATGTATGAAGCAACGAAAATATAATATTATATATTTCATAGGACTGTACAAGATCTAAATATCTGTCCGATTTATAATAATTTATGACGAAACATAAAATTAATAAGTTGATTTATTGTTTGTGTCGTGAATATGTGTTTGGGCATTGGTACTATTGGTGTGTACGGACGCTTTTATGTTACTACACCAAATTAGTGAATAGGAAAATAATTAATAACAATGTTGGTCGTCTCATTTTAGCTGTCTCCATTTTTTTCAGGACAGACAACAAATACGCAGATGTCATAAAGCACTCCTGTCGCCCAGAGATCCACAAAGTTATCTGTTTTTGCGATCGAATTTTTACCCAGAATTAAAAACTAAAGGTAATTGGATCATCAGTATGCTATATCCAAATATAGGTGTGGCAGGACTAACCAATTTCTAAATGAGAGGATCGATACGAACACCAACAAAAATTATGTTATTTATTTTTTTTTTTTTATTTATTGGTGATTAACGCCAGATCAACAGATAAGGCTGTATCGTATCGTGGCGAGAAAGCAGTAGAAAATAAAACATGTCATTGTCAATGACGTGGAAAACTGATTGATGGAAAGAATGAACTAATTACAATAGAATAACAAAGACAGTAGTAAGTAAGGGGAAATGGAGAGCACACTTTTCCTCTACACGAATCTTGTTGCACTAGAAAGTTAGGTGTGCCGGAAAAATTGCGTTATTTTCGATTGAATTCTAATGATTTGTTCGATTCGATACCTCTGTCCCCCACATCGTCACTTTCTCCTCATTTTAGCAGTGGTGGTTGTAGATGAGGTGTCGTGGGCTCAACGTTTCTCTAAGGTTTCTCTAACGTTTGAGTCACTTTCAACGGAATTTATTAAAAATGTTTAAAAATTCACCGACTTGAAAAATTCACTTTTCATAAATTTAACAACGACTTTCTCCCGTAAACATACACTTTTTCATAGAGGTAACACGGACTCTCCATTTTAGGTGAATTTTTCCGAAATTCGGATACTATAGATTTGCAAGATCTTGACCAGAGGCAAGATTAGCACTGAGATTCCCATTGACAAAAATTCAAAAAAAACATTGCGTTCGTATATTGAAGGTGCGCGATCGAACGTCGATTCCCGAGAGAAAAAAGAGTGAGGAATTTACACTGGTGTCCTAGAACTCCCCCGGCGATAATGTAGGAGGGTTTTTGGCATGGAGAGAGAGATCGCTCGTCCGAGTCTAAAAAAATATGAGGTGGGCTAGAACTCCCCAGCGATAATGTAGGAGATTTTTTGGCATGGAGAGAGAGAGAGAGAGAGAGAGAGATCGCTCGACCGAGTCTATAAAAAAATATGAATTGGCTCGACGACGCGATCTGGAATGGATGGATGGATGGATGGATGGATGGATCACGATCGAAGATGTGTGTGTTATATATGAGTTGTGAGACATAACCGTTTTTGTCATTAAAGAAAAAAAACTGTAAAAAAAAAGTTATTTTATTTTGTTTACATATATAATAAGAAGAAAAAAACAAAAAATATTTTTTTACAATTAATAATTTTTTAGCATTTTTAAAAGAAACACACACAATTTAATATTTTATGAACACATTTTCAACAAAACGACGACAACGAAAATAATCAGTCATAATAATAACTGTTTTTGTCATTAAAGAAAAAAAACTGTAAAAAAAGTTGTTATTTTATTTTTGTACATATATATAATAAGAAGAAAAAAAACAAAAAATATTTTTTATGATTAATAATTATTATCATTTTAAAAACAAACACGCAAAATTTAATATTTTAAAAAAATATTTTTCAACAAAACGACGACAACACAAAAAATAATCAGTCATGAAATCGACCGTACCAAAACAATCCGCATTAAAATTGAAGAGAGTCGAGAGATATTCGAAGTTTGATAGTAAAATTTATAGACTGCAATCACACGACGCCATCGAATTGAAGGACATGGAGACGAGTGGATTGAGAGAGGAATACGATAAATATGCATTACCTTTGAAATTGAATGAGACCGCCCTGGAATTAATGTACGAATGTCAAGACGATCTATTAGCCATCCTCTCAGAGAAGATGAAAAAAATTCGATCCCAACGATCTGTCGCTAATCTGCGGGAGTATTATATATCCGAACATCTCTAAAGAAGTGGTCGACAAATTGAATCTGATCACCGAGGAAGAACGTACGTTCGAGAGGGTAAATCTGGTTTTCCGATGGATTTATCAGCAAGAAGTCGATGGCTTTAGAAGTTAACATGCTCGTCATGGACGCGAAAATATAAAAAAAAAGAGAGAGTTAGTTCATTATAGATAGATTTTAAATCTTGACTCGAAAGCTCATTAAAGTACTTATCATGAGGCAGTACTCGTTTTTTTCTGGGGTTTTGGGGGCTTTTTTCACAAAAAGTATATATATATATTAATAAGAAGTTTAACAATTCACCAAAAAATTGTTATTAAAAACTAAAAAAATATTATATATACATATTAAATAAGAAGTTTAACACATACAAAAAAATGCCAAAAATAAAAACGTATATCGTGGAAAAAAAATTATATTTGTCTACCATACCCAAGTTGAAAAAGTACTGTAGAAATCTAGGAATAAAAAATTACAACCGTCACAGAACCAAAGAACGACTGATCGAAGCCGTGCATGAGGAGACCTGTGAGCTATCACTGGTGAAATTACAAGCCAAAGTGCATCAGTCATTGAAATTGAAAGGTGTCAAATACCTGAAAAAACATGAATGCATCGGTCATTTGTTTGACGGAAAGGGAATGGACGAAAGATCTGTGGTAGCGACAAAAACAACTCGAATCATGAAAAAAAAGATGAGAAGACAGTGACAAAAAGAACTTGAATCGCGAAAAAAAAGATGAGAAGACAGCTACGACAAAACAACAATGTCAACAAACGACTGTGGAGGAAACTAAGAAGAAGAAGAAGGTGACCGTTAAATGAAAAGTGGTGGAGCAGCAGAAGGTTTCCAAAGAGAATTATAAAAAATGAAAAGCGACGTGGTTCGAAATGACAATTCGTTAGAAAAAAAACAATGGATGCAATCATGAGAGCGGTGAATGGAAAAAAGGATTCGACGCAATAAAGGAAATCATAATCAAAGCGTTGGGGTCACCATTGATTCTGATAAAAAGAGACGAAGCCATCAAAGGATGGTTTAAAACTTTCGACGTGAAGCCCAGTCTCGCAAAACTCGATCCCGAATCGTTCATGGAACGGGCGAAGGGTACAGTGTTGGACGTATTTCGAAAACATCTAGATAGGGGTTTAAAAATAAAAATGATCTTGCGTTGTCTGATGAAAAAGGTCGACGTGAACACAGATGAGAGCATGGTGCAAGATGCCTATTTCCGATCTAAAAACGAGATTGTGTTTAGAGACGATGAATTAGCCGATGTTTACGAAGTGATGAAAGACAAGATGTTGGAATCTATGGCTATTTATCAAGACAAGATAAGTAGTTCGACGTTCGAGGATGTATTGAATCTCGAGATCCACGTGGACAGACACGACCCTTTGAAAGCGGCTTCCTATATAAAATTGCCTTATTTCGTATCTAAAAACAAGCTGTGATCAACGTGAAAAATGAAGATGATAGCTGGTGTTTCAAATGGGCAATGACATCGGCCTGTATCCTTTAGAAAAGAACCCTCGGAGAGTTTCCAACTATGCGGAGACTTGTAAAAATCTCAATTGGACGGGAGTGCCTTTCCTGACACGGTTGAAAGATATTGAACGTTTTGAAAAGCTAAATCCCACCATGGCCGTGAACGTCTTAGGATACGACGATGAAAATGGAATAGTCTATCCTCTCAGACTGACTTTGCACAAAGGGAGAGAAAAGATGATTAATTTGCTATTAATTTCCAAGGGTGACAATTCACATTATTGCTGGATTAAAAATATGAGTGTATTGCTGTCGAAGCAGATTAGTAAACATAACGGCGAGAGATTTTTCTGTCTCAACTGCATGAATTCGTTTCGTCTTCAAGAATTGTTGATGCGTCATCGGGAATATTGCAACGAAAAGCAAGGCGTTGTCGTCGAAATGCCTGAACCTAACGCTTACATGGATTTTCGCAACTACAATAGAAGATTAGAACCGCCATTCGTCGTCTATGCCGATTTTGAATGTTTCACCATGAAGATGAATTCTTGCCAACCCGACAAGCGTAGGAGTTACGCTAAAAAATATCAGAAGCCCGTACCTTCAGGCTATTGTTATTACGTGAAATGTTCTTTCGATGAGCGAGAATCGTCGGGTCCATTCATCTACACCAAACGTTCAGATGACGACGATGTGGCTCAAAGATTCGTGGAAGAGTTAGAATCGAAAATTCGAAGATTATACGACAAATTTAAAAAATCCAAAGGCATGATCATCACGCCAGAGCAACAGCGAGAATACAAGGGAACCACCAAATGTCACATCTGTAGACAACCATTCGATGATCAGTCTAAAAATAATAAAATGTTAGAGATCACAATCACTACATGGGTCTGTTTCGTGGCGCTGCTCAAAACAAATGTGATTTAAGATTTCGAGATGCTCAATTCTATCCGGTGATATTTCACAATCTCTCGGGCTACGACAGTCACCTGTTCGTGAAAAATATGGGTTTTAGCGAGGGGGAGTTGAGCTGCATCGTGCAAAGCGAGGAAAATACATTACCTTTACTAAATGGAAGGTCGTTGATAAAAAGACAGAGAAGAAGGATGGATCGAGTGTGGAAAAAATGAGTCTCATCCGTAAAGAGATACGTTTCATCGCCAGTTATAAATTCATGTCGGCCAGTCTGGAAAAAATTAGACAACAGTTTGAATAGGGAGAAATTTAAAATCACGAGTAAACATTTTGATGATCGACGAGAATTGGTTAATGTCATATTGAGGAAAGACGTCTACCCTTATGATTACATGAGTGATCTCGAGAAATTCGACGACGTCGCTCTACCTCCCAAAGAAGATTTTTATTCGAAATTATACCATTCTCACATTTCTGATGATGATTATGAACAAAAGTGTGGACATTATTCGACATGAAATCCATGAGAGATTATTATGACCTCTATTTGAAAACTGACGTGCTTCTCTTGGCCGACATGTTCGAAATTTTCTATCAGTGTGTTGTCGACATTACGAACGAGATGCAGCATGGTATTTAATGGCACCCGACTCGCTTGGGATACTCTCTTGAAGACGACCGAAGGTCGATTGGAATTATTATCGGACGTCGACATGTTGCTCATGTTTGAAAAGGCTGTGAGGGGTGGCGTCTCTATGATTTCCACCAGATTTCGATTTAGAAAAACCGAGTAAATACATACAGTATTGGGACGCTAATAATTTGTACAGTTGTGCCATGAGTCATCCTTTACTGATCGGAAATTTCAAATGGGTCGAGACGTTGGAAGAAAAACAAAAATGGAGAGACTATCCTTGCAGTCTAGAAGTCGATTTGGCCTATCTGGAAATGTTACACAGTCCACACAACGATTATCCGCTGGCTCCCAAACGAATAGAAGTGAACGGCATCGTAAAATTGTTACGTTGATCATGGGATGAGATTGATTAACATGCATTGAATCATTCGATTTGATGAGGAGCCTTGGATGAACAAATGCATCGATCTCAACGCGAATTTAAGAATACAGGCTGAGAGCGACTTCGAAAAAGATTTCTTCAAACTCATGAACAATTGTGTGTACGGGAAATCTATGGAAAACATTAGGAATAGAACCGATGTTCAACTCGTTACGTCCAAAAAGAGGTTTAGAAAATGAATCGGAAAACCCAATTATCAACATCAAATCATATTCAATGAAAATCTAGTGGCCGTACACATGCAAAAGATGCATCTGAAGTTTGACAAACCATGTTATCTCATAGCGATCATCTTAGACATCAGCAAGCAGTTGATGTACGAGTGTCACTATGATTATGTCAAAGCAAAATTCGGGTTGAAAGCCAAACTATGGACAATCTGGCTTGCGAGATAGAGACTAGAGATGTCTATGAGGACATAGCGCCAGACATGAACGAATGGTGCGACACGAGTAATTATCCCGATGATCACTCATCTAAGATTCCAAAGGGCTTCAATAAAAAGGTATTGGGTAAATTCAAAGACAAGAGCGGTGGAAGACAGATCACCGAATTTGTGGGTTTGAGACCGAAATTGTACGCTTATCTCCTCGACGGTGAAGAGATCAAGAGATGTAAAGGCGTTCAAGCGTGTGTGACGAATAAAAGCATCACTTTCGAAGAGTATAAAGAGTGTCTTTTCGAAGGTTCAGTGGTGTATAAAAAGATGACTGTGTTTCAAAGCAAAAAGCACAAGATATACACCAAAGAAATCAATAAGGTTGCATTGACAGCCGACGACGATAAGCACCCAGACATTATTATTCCACGATATTTCAACAACAACAAAGTCGAGAGGATGATGGATGCAGTATGACCGAAGACATCGAAATGTTGTAAGTTTAAAAAAAAACTCGTGAGTTTATAAATTAAAGAATAAAAATAAAAAAAAATAAAATAAATATTTATGAATAAGAAGAAAATAAAACACATATCCATAGAAGGTGTCGTCTTACCCAACAAACCCCTATCCAACATTGATCTGTTGAAAGTGGCAAAAGATTTAAAAATCAAACATTTCCGAGGTGTGTTTTCTGGAGATGCTTACCGAGAAAAAAAGATGACGATTCAGAATGTGAAATTTTGAATCTGGATGATACTGGAGGTGAGAGTATCCATTGGGTCACGTGGTTTTTGAATGGGAACAATAAAAATTATTATTTCGATAGCTACGGAATCTCACCACCGATAGAAATAAGAAACTATTTAACGCCAGTTATTTACAATACCGAATTTACATTAAAAAACATTTTTTGATATATATATATATAGAGAGAGAGAGAGATATATAAATAAAAAAAAAATTGGTTATTATAATTAAAATAATAAAAAAATAAATTTTTTAAATAATAATAAAAATAAAAAACAAAACAAAACAAAAACAAACATGACAGTTGATAAATTTGGTCACGCTGACGACAATGAAGATTCCTCAAGATAAAAAAGAAGAATGGTTGAAGTTGTTGGTGGTGGTGGTGACATTGCCAACTTGGACGAACGATATGTCCAGAGATACGAACCTCAAGAAGAACCTTTAAATTTAAACAATAAGAAAATCTACAATCTTCCCGAACTGATCGATCTGTCAGATGCCGCGACTACAAAATACGTTGATAGAGGAGACGAAAATTTCCGGCATATGATGAGAGATAATCACGTGAATAAAGACATGACGGACGATCTTGACTTGAAATCTAAATGAGTGGTGAATGTAGTGGATCCGAGAGATTCGACTGATGTCGCCACTAAACGACGCTCACAGGAGATTCAGTAAACATCTGAGAGATCACTACATTCTTAAAGTGATGCAGTCCGAATTGAATGCGAATTTTAACAAGATAATCAGCATGCCCGTTCCCATGAATCCCAATGATGCGGTGACCAAACAATACGTAGACTTGGAACTGAGAAAGAATAACGTCGTCGAGCTAGAAATGAAATCAGATCTGGATGCAGGATTCAACAAGATCGATGATGAGGACGAAGACTTGATGGTGATCAACAAAGGCTACGTGGATTCTGCCCTACAGGATTCTCAGTCCTATCTGGAATCTCAAGTCGACGAATTGTATCTGAACAAAAAATCCGGAGGAGCCATGGAGGCTGGCATCAACATGGCTGGTTACAATCTATTCGGTCTCGACAAAAAACCCGGAATTTGCTTCCAGCGCGGTCAGCAGACAGTACTTGGACGAAAGTACGGTCTGGAGAAAGGGTGATATCATGGAAGGTAAACTGGACATGTGAGGACACGCACTCACGAATCTGCCAGATCCTGTGCACATGTCGGATGTCTGCACTCTGATGTCCATCATGGAAAAGATAAAATACGACAGACAATTGATGACCGTTTGGGCTGAGGAGAGCGGCGCGTTAGAAGCGGAAAAAGCCGAATGGTCCTTCGGAAACAGAGGTAACGGACCGCTGCATGGTCTGATAGGCTTCCCTTGCCGGCGGGAGGTGATATCATTCGAATGAGTCTGACTTCTACGGACTTGAGCAATAGAGCGGTTGTCAATCTAGTGGTGAACGGTGTGGAAAGCGACAAGAGGTACAGAGTCGAAAAGATGGAAGAACAACACTCGATCACCAGCGCCTTTGGTACACTTCTCAAGGTGCAGATGGGGGTAGGATCAATTTCAAGACGAAAACCAATAATCCCGAAACCGCCACTTCCGTGGTCTCTCTGTTGATCGAACTCGATCCTCTGAACAAACAGTGAAAACCCCCAAAAATTGAAATAATCACTTTTTTGTGATGTAGTGAAGACAACTCCAAAAATAATTGGATTTTGAGAGATGATTGAATATTCATCAATCATCTCTCAAAATCCAATTATATATATATTTTTCGGTATTTTAATTATTTGTTTATTACTTTTTATTTTGTTGTGATTTAACATTCTTAAAACACTCGTCCATGTCTAAACAGAAATCGAACATTGCAATAATAAATTCTTCAAAAGCCGTTTCTCCTCTATATGTTAACATATCTAGTAAATGTCTCACGCAATCTTTCATGGTTATTCCCTGTTTTTTAATTCATTCTACCATTTCCGAAGTCAATATTACGGGTGTTGTCATTTCCAACCGATCTAATACTATTATATATATATATATATATATATATATATATATATATATAAATTAAAGAACCTTTTTTGGGGCTTGTCGGTAGTCGAGTGGTCGAGTCGAGTGGTCTATGGCGCTGGTCCAGTTTCATCAAGGCAGTGGTTCGATCCCCATCGGCGTCAGAGTCTTTCATCCTAAAAAATGCATAACAGAAGTGCCGAATTCTGTATTCTATACCGTAAGCAGGAAATTTGGAAAAAGAGATTGATTCTCACTGATTTCATCTGCATTACATGGTATAATTCATTATATATATATATATATATATATATATATATATATATATATATATATATATATATATATATATAGGATGAAAGACTCTGACGCCGATGGGGATCGAACCACTGCCTTGATGAGAGTACACTTCTGCGGCACCAATCGTCTAGCGAAACTGGACCAGCGCCATAGACCACTCGACTACCGGCAAGCCCCATAAAAAGACATGCTAGCAGATCGAGCGTCCATGGAACTGGCACAGTCCACACGAAATTACTCAGTATCCCCTAGAATTAGTTTTTTACAATGAATTATACCATTCTGTATTCTGTACCGTAAGCGGGAAATTTGGAAAAGAGATTGATTCTCACTGATTTCATCTGCATTACATGGTATAATTCATTGTAAAAAACTAATTCTGGGTGATACCGAGTAATTTTGTGTGGACTGTGCCAGTTCCATGGATGCTCGATCTGCTAGCATGCCTTTTTATGGGGCTTGTCGGTAGTCGAGTGGTCTATGGCGCTGGTCCAGTTTCGCTAGGCGATTGGTGCTGCAGAAGTGTACTCTCATCAAGGCAGTGGTTCGATCCCCATCGGCGACAGAGTCTTTCATCCTAAAAAATGCATAACAGAAGTGCCGAATTCTGTATTCTGTACCGTAAGCAGGAAATTTGGAAAAGAGATTGATTCTCACTGATTTCATCTGCATTACATGGTATAATTCATTATATATATATGTATATATATATATATATATATATATTATCAAACAATGGACATTTTTTGTCAGTCCGATTGGAATTCTAACTCTCTATCCATCAGGACTAAGGCAAAAGCCTCGGTTCTCCTCGGCACGTTCTTATCGAATTGCATCTTGATCTGAATGTCTAAGACGCTACACTTGAGTTGCTCGCTCTGTTTACTGACGTCGAATACGAACAGGGGATACATCGATTTGTATTCGGTGGGAGTGATGTTAGGATTACCCATCAATTCGTCCAGTTGATGATATTTCTTCCTGAAATCAGCTGCGTCGCCATATAGCCTGCAGAAATCATTCTTATCAAAAGAGGCATTATAATCGATGGCTGGATATCTCATGGCGTTTAGAAATAGCTACATGTTTCTCAAGCGACAATGATCGAACAGGGAAAGATTTTTCTCTTGAGACCCATCCCTATCGCTCTGAAATGCCACCATGATGAATCGCGGCCTTTCCGAAGCAGATTTCACAGTCAGTCTCCAATTGAAGTGATTGCTGGATGATGGAATACTAGCCGTGTCGCACTGTCTCATTCTAAATACCACTGGTAATTTACTCTTCGATTCTATGATCTTGTAGAGACGTACTTTCTCCGCAACCAAAGGCAACATGTGTGGAACGAACCAAGATATCTTGTTCAGATGTATCTTACCCGCGTTGGTCGCGGCGGGTCTCATGATGGCTTCGTCATTTCCTTTTCGAATCAACGTCTGATTGTGTTTGAATCCACAGAGAATCTTATCGTAATCTTGCGCAAATCCGAATATGTGTTCAGAGGTATCCTGAACGAAAACGTTCCTTTAGGTCTCGATGTCTTGACGATCGTAGTCGAATCTCATGGCGGCACCAGTATTAGCTGCACTCATGTCGGCGACAGTGTCTTTCTCCCACAATTGATTGAGTCCTTTAGATTTTGAAAAATCATCCGGATACGTCAAGAGTCCGTAGATCGTGGTAGCCTGTCCAGGATGAAACACAGATTCTATCTCTTGTCCCGAGACCATGTATTTTATATTACTGAACAGATGCATCATGCCATTATTGGCTAGAGTGACCACGTCGTCGTCAGCATAATCGCTTCCATCTTCCTTGGTGAGACGTCCCTGTATCACTATGTAACTTTTGCTGGGATGAACGAACAGATCTTGAGTCTTGACATTGATTCTTATCTCACCGGCATTGTTCAGACTGGTTCCAGTCACAGGTTCGTACTCGTGAACTTTGTATTCTTGAATGCTTTCATCTCTCAATATACCTTCGTTTATATGTGATATATTTGTCATGTTTTTTTGTTTGTGTTAATTTGTTTGCTTTTTTTTATTATAAATTGTTTTTTTTAATTATTATTTTTACTTATTTTCTTTTTTTCCTTACTATAGTATGTGTAAAAAAAGGGAAGGGTTGGTTTTTCAAAACGCCCTCTACTGCAATTCTTTTTTGTAAAATTTTTCAATGATTTCTCTACTGTCATCTTCGTCATCCTCTGACGCTTCTATTTTGTTAGTCACTGGATCCGTGTAAAATATTCTAATGATCTTAAAGATTTCCTTAGTCCATCGAGGAGTGTAACCTTCTCGAAGAGTAACTTATAATAAGTAATTCTCACTCAATCACCGACTGCAAATTTTGGTGGTTTGGACTCCATCTTGGTCTTGGTCCTTTCGGGATCGAAACCTTCCACGGACGTCATCTTGATCGATCTGTGTCGCATGTTGTTGTATTTTTCGATCAGTTCGTCCAGGACATTAATATATTTCTCGGTCTTATTGGCCGTGAAATATTTGTTCATTTTTCGCTTCATGGTTCCATTCCAACATTCGATCACGTTAGGTTTCCATTTGTTTTCGACGACAGAATAGATGTCGACCAATGGACGAACATGACTGTTGTAAAATTCCTTCCCCTTGTCCACCCACAATTTATCTGGTTTTCGAGACGACGATGCAAATATGCTCTTCAGAGCCTCGACCACGCAAGCTCCCGATTTATTCTTCAGAGGTCTCATCCATACATATTTCGAAAACACGTCAATGACCGTCGGTATGTATTTAACACCCTCGTTCCATTTTGAATCCGATTTCATGTCGACCAGATCAGCCAACCAGATCTGATTCAGACCCTTCACGAACACCCTTCTTCTTTGAAATTTACACGTGACATGCTTGTGTAGTTCGTTTGCCAATGCATTCGTTAATAATTTTTTTCTGGACACTTTTTTATCACCCCATCTGAATCGACGTTTAGTACCGATCACTTTACCGACCAGCGAACGTTCGAGTCTCTCTCTCCTAGTGGGATTTGGTATATTTTTCATTTTCATCAACATGTTTTTATTGCAGATTCGATTACGAGTCTCGACGTCGAGATGTTTCGCGTATCACAGATCATGAGCATAAGCGGCCGAATCCACCCTATTGATGGGTGGTTTATTCCAAGATTTAGGAGTCAGATCTCAATTCAATCTCTTATTTAATTTCGTGCCCGGTCCCGTGAATTGATGTCCTGGCAGATGCATTTCACCAGGTAGATTATTAATCAATTTATTCATCAGGCTGGCACCACGTTTGACGAATTGCATTTTGGTCAAACTGCACACTTTACACGTTCCGCAAAGCATGGGTCTGTTATTTTTCGTCAATACTTTTTTATTGTTAACCATATCAGTAACTCTCTTGCATTTGATGCAATACATTTCTTTTATTGGTTTGTTTTCCGTATATATTTAATTATTTATTTTTCGTATTTTTTTTAATTTATATATATAATTTTATTTTTTTCTTTTATATATATTTTATTTTTTTCAATTGATTGCTTCCAGAATCTTTTTAGGATCCAACAATTTGCGAAACGATCATCTCGCGTCTTCCCTAACTTTTTCCATGAGGGAATCCTTCAATTGTTCCTTGATGATCTGATGGCTCTTGACTTTTATCTTCACATTCATGACTTCGTATTTTTGTTTTTCGTTCAATATGTCGACGTATTCGCCATCCGAAATCCTACCATCTTTCAATGCCATGGACATCTTATCCGACATGGTGTCAATCTTTGCATCGGCCAAAACGCTGATGTTTTCATGTTTTTGGCCTTTACGGATAACTTCTTAGCGAGAAATTTTCCGATCATACTAACGAATCCAGCAGTCAAAGCCAATCCTTCTATGGCTAACACGACTGGAAAAGCAACGATGGCGACCGACAATAGACTGATTTCAGCAACATTCGAACCCACAGAGACTGTGATGAGAGTCCAATCCACACCACTCACAAATTTCTCTAATCTCGAATATTTAGTACTGAGCGAATGACTAGAATATCTCTCTCACATCGATACAATTAATTCTATTGATCTGTTCGATTCGATACCTCTGCCCCCACATCGTCACTTTCTCCTTGTTCTAGTGGTGGTTGTGGTAGATAAGGTGCCGTGGGCTCGACATTCAATTTCTATAACGATGGATAGATTTTTTTACTTCGAAGTTCCATTTTCAGTTTTATTTTATTTTATTCATGTCTATTATTTTTTTTATGTATCTTTTATTTTCATCCCTTATTATTTAACGGAAACATTTTTTTAGTGGTTTCTTCCCTTTTCTTTCAACAAGGAATTCAAAAAGTGACTCCCTTCAGAAACATTTTTTAATGGTCTTCCCTTTTCCAACAAATATTCCAAAATGCATCCTCTGTCTTCGGTGGTGAGACATCGTTGCGCTAACTTCAACTCTTCTGATTTAGTGGGCTCGGGTTCTCCGATGCAAGACATGAATTGATTCCAACATTTGATCACGTCATGGCATCGAATGTATTCCAATGTAGGCATGAAATATGCAGTGATGATGTCTTCCCATTCCATCGTAAGGCACGAATGATTACTGTGATCAAATTCTTTCTCCTCTCAACAGCCAAAACATCTTTCATTCAAGATGTAAGGAAGGTGTTTGTTTACACAGATCACGTAAGCTCTACACAGTGCCCTTTGAAGAAACCAAGCTCTCGATTCCATGGAATCATTTGTTTTCTGAAACCAAGCTCTCGATTCCATGGAATCATTTATTTTACTCGTAATTATAATCATATATATATATAAAAAAATTCTATTTTTATTAGTTTTTTTCTATTATTTGTTTTTCGTATTATTTTTTTTTATTATTTTTCTTTTTATACATATTAAGTTTTTTATAACAACACATTCATCACATCATCAAACAAATGAACGAATACTTCTTGTCTATTATGTTCGTGCATATTATTATAGGAAAGAGATGACATTTTTTTAGAAAGAAGGATTTTATGCTTTTCGTATTTCGATAAAACCATCATTTTTGTATCATTGTCGTCATTAGAATGATATGGGAAATAATCCGTAACGATTTTTAACCTTTCAGCAAATTCGATCCATGATCTATTTGATGCAAACGAATGTAATCTGTGAATAAATTTGACACATGCACAAATGGATTTTTCAATATTTCCATCACCACGATCGAATACATTAACTACATTTTTTGTGCAATAAATAATGTAACAATATTTCTCGTAATTGTAACATTCTACAAATTTCACATCGTATTTTAACCAATCTAGGACATCTATAATCATGTCATAATCTTGGTAAGACACAATTTTTTTTCTTCAAACACTTCATCATTTCGATATTTTCAAAATAACTTCAATTTAAGATTATGAAAAACAGTATTAATGAAAACTGCATTCCATACCCGTTTCAATATGCATCATGTATGATTTGTTCTGATTGAATTGTTTCTAATGCATACTCATGTAAATATTTAGAAAAAGCTAAAAGCTTTTCATAAAACGAAGGTTTTGTTAACACGTTTGTTGGAAGTTGTTTTCTCTCCTTTTGTTTCATTTTTTTTTAATGGTTTTTTTTTTATTTTTTATCATAACATACCCAAAAGAGGTATATTCTTAAATGGCGAATTCAGTCGAACAACAAACCTTCACCGACCAATTCCACATTCTCTCCGGTCTTCAGATAGAGACATCTCTGTGGTGGAAAGAATCTTTGCCACCACTGCCCTTTCTCACGGGTCCTAGATACAATCCTTTACCTTCGACACACGGCTCCTCCCTTCTCCAAAAATAGTCTGTTTCCTCTCTTCTTCAAAAACAATCCTCTACCCATAATTTGTCGACTCCCAAACTAGCGAGTCCCAAGAGAGCTCCCACGCCCGGAGCTGGTAACACCATCTTTGCGAGAATGGGTAATACTTTGGCGGAGAGTCCCACCAATATCGGGTAGAAACCACCTTTCATTCTCAGATTATATCTCAATTGAGTGGGACTCAGTCTCACTGTTATTCCCATTCGATTATGAATTGCTTTCTTCATCCTTTTGGTTTGAGTTTTAGTCCAGGTGATCCGATTGCAACCTCCACTCGCCAGATCTTTATAACTGAATTTAAATCTAATGGCCTTGCCTCAATTTCTCAATGCTTTCTGTCCTTTGGATATGTTCATGTTTTTAATTATGTATCGACTACTCATATTTGTTATTTTTTTTATTTGATTATATATACTTATATCTTTTCTTATTTCTTATATAATACATAAAAAAAAATTTCTTTTTTTTTTTAAGATATTATTTTTTTTTCAATTTATATATATTATTTTTTTTTTTTCTCTCTCATATCTGCCTGATGTGAAATCGTATAGTCACCCTCTCTCCGCAAAGATCTAACAGATAGCTATTCTCATCCGTCAACATAGTTTCGATGCTATACAATGTGTCCATGATCACGGGTAGATAGACGAGATTTCGAGGTCGCTGCACGATCTTATAACACGATGAAACGTCTGGAAAGAATGAGTAGATCATAGGCTGAGCGCTACCATCGATGTAACTTCCCACGATCACATTGACATTCACTAAAATGCTATTGACCACGAGAATGTCGACCATATTTTCGGATGCGGCGTGACCTTGATACATCTTTCGACCAAATCCCAACATCTTGCCGATTGAATCTTCTGCACTAAAATCCACTCAAAAATGATCTCCCAAATCTAATATCATCTGTAGAGTACTCATATTGGGAACGAGTCTTATCATCTTACTTCAGTGACCATTGGTCTTCAGTCTCATCTGGATCTGATGGTTCAGATCGCCTATGTCGTAACTCCCTTTGGAAATTTGTATCTCGAACCAATCCACACCATTGAAATACTTGCATGTGTTATTATTTTGGGTGACGTTGGGAAACGAATAGTAAGTCTCGAGATTAACCAATCCCATCTCGTATCTCTTTTCCTTCTTCAATTCAATGGAAGGTTTCAATTTCATAGTGAATCGAGTCGTGTCGTGACTCACTACGATTTGATGGCACAGTTTTGCAGCCATATTCTCGACTATCTGTTCTAATAGTAGATGTTCTGACATTTTTTTTTTATTATTATTTATTATTTATATATTTTATCAATATTATATTATTATCGGAAATATAAAAACAATCGTTGAATCTGCTTCGATATTTTCCCTTGTTAAATTCGCTAGTCTAATCGATCAACACAAACTTGTGATGTCCTTTGTCCCACACCTTCTTACAGAATCTGCTGAATTCTTCCCTGCCCATGTCGTTGGCCATATGATCTCCATAGATGTGATTGAGATTCTTGAGATCCTGATGAAAGAGACACAGGAAATTTGCATTCTCGATTATCGTCTGTCTGGGCAGTCGAAAATAATTCTGAGACAGATAGAAACAATCCACGTTGCTATGACGTCCTCGAACGTAATACGATTCACATCGATTCTGTCTCTCCAACAGCAGATCGTCGAAGATCATGAGATTCTTATTCTCTGACTTCAACTGTCTGGGATCGGGAACGTCGTTGGCGTTCTTGTAAAACAGACATTCCACGTTCAAACACTCGTTGTTTCTCCTAGTCAATTCTCTCGCCACTCCTTCCAATATACTCGAAGTCTCGTGTCCTTCGAATTCGTCTCAATTGTCGAAGGTTCTCGACATGACATCCTTGGGTAATTTACATACCATGCACTCTCAATCTGTGTTCCGGTTGAAAGAGACTCTTGCCAAAAATGAATAATCTGTCGTAATCCAACCAACCGGGTCGCAGCAATGGATTCGTCAAGAGATTGGTCTTTCCGCAATTCGATTTTCCCACTATCAGACCTCTTATGCTCTTAGGGAAGAAATCGTTGTTCCACCTCTTGGTCATCATATCATTCCAAGACATGTCTTTGATATCCATTTTTTTCTCCAGTTTTTTTTTAAAACTATGTTTTGTTTTTTTTCTATTTATTGTTTGTTTATTTTAATTTCTATTTTTATAAGTTTATTATTTATTTAAAAAGTTTTGTTTTTATTTATAAATCACTTTCAATCCCGATCCTTTCATCATTTTAGCTGAGTTTGTATCGGTACGACATCATCATAGAAGCCTCACCAACTTTTCGGTTCGATTCTCAATCGTTTGGCAGGTGGAAGTGGTGGAGTTATCAACTTATTAATCAACGCGTCGGCGCCTCTCTTGCCTACTTCCGAAGCTATTCTACCGCTCGCTTTGGTCGCCACTTTCTTACCCGCATCGATCACCGTCTTCTTTCCAATTTTGAGAGCTCTCGATGCGATCTGTTTCGCAGCGTCGCCAGTGAATTTGCACGTTAAAAATCGCATCATCGAATCCACGATGCCCGATCCGTCGTAGACCTAAGATCTAGCGTATCCTCTGTTATTTATCACTAACATTTTTTTTTTTAAAATTCGTTTTTTAATTACTTTTTTATTATATATTTTTTTTTTATTTACTTAATATTTTTTTTTTCTTTTCTCTTACTGTTTTATTATTTCAAACTATTCATCAACTTTTGATAATCCTTCTTAGTCAAGGACCTTCTGCCTCAACAATTCATCGCACATGTTCACTATCTCTTTATCCACTCCGGTGTTACCGGCCTCTCTGCTAGCCATCAACAATCTCAATCTCTCTGACAAGGCATCGGGATCGCATGGAAGAAATATCGTGTTGGTCATTCCCTTTCCAGTCGTCGATTTCACGAAATTCACGTTCGCCTTCCAGATGGGTTCCACCACTTTCTTCTGCTTGTAACCTCTCCTATCCTTTGGTCTAGAGAGTAGAGTATACAATCCGTCGATCAATTCATACTTGTTCGGTCCAACGATCAAATAGCTGGTTTCAAGCGATACTTCCATGTCACCCACGAAAGTTTTATCGCAATAGTCACGAAATACATACATCGGATCTTTCACGATTCCACTACTGTCGTCAGATCTGATGCTAATAATGCTCGAAGCGTCGTTATCGATGCTACTTGAATCGGTCTCGATTCTGTCCGGAGTGTATTCTGACAAAGTTCTCGGCGTAAAACTACCGACGCTACTCAGATCAGTCTCGATTCACTCCGGAGTGTAACCGGGTGGAGTGTTCGACGCAAAACTACCTGGGTTCGAAGTCATCCTCAGAGAACCTTCTTTTATGGTTCTCAATTCCTCGATGATCCCTTTCCTGGCTCGTTCCTGAACCTCGGTGATGGGTCTGAACAACTTGGTCGCCTCTCGTCTCAATCCCATCCCATCTCTCTCAATTGCCTGGACCTATCCTGTGCCTGAATATTCTTCTTACTCCGTATTAATTCGCAAACCAGCTCGTCCCTTCGCTTCGAATCTCCAATGAGTAGAAACATTGTTTTATTTATTTTATTTTATTTTATTTTAGTTATTTTATTTTATTTTATTTTTTTTTTTAAATGAAAAACAGTTGTTATTTTTTGTATTCTTATTTTTTTTTAATGTTGTTTTATATATATAGTTTAAAAAAACAATTTTTTATCATCCATCTCACAACTCATAATATAACACACACTCACATCTTCAATCGCGATCTCTCTCTCTCCGTGCCAAACAACTCCTTCATTATCGCCGGGGAGTTCTAGGCCATCTCATATTTTTTTAGTCTCGGATGAGCGATCTCTCTCTCTCCATGCCAAAAAACCTCCTACATTATCGCCGGGGAGTTCTGGCACACCAGTATAAATTCCTCGCTCGTTTCAGACTCTTTTTTCCCTCGGGAATCGACGTTCGATCGCGCGTCTTCAATCTACGACTGCAATGTTTTTTGGGGGATTTTTTGTCAATGGGAATCTCAGTGCTAATCTTGCCCCTGGTCACGATCTTGCAAATCTATAGTATAAGAAATTCGAAAAAAATCACCTAAAATGGAGAGTCTGTGTTGCCTCTACGAAAAAGTGAATGTTTATGGGCGAAAGTCGTTGTTGAATTTATGAAAAGTGAATTTTTCAAGTCGGTGAATTTTTAAACATTTTTAATAAATTCCGTCGAAAGTGACTCGAAAGTGACTCAAACGTTAGAGAAACCTTAGAGAAATTGAACGTTGAGCCCACACGACACCTCATCTACAACCACCACTGCTAAAATGAGAAGAAAGTAACGATGAGGAGACAGAGGTATCGAATCGAACAAATCATTAGAATTCAATCGAAAATACCGCAATTTTTTCGGCACACCTAACTTTCTAGTGCAACAAGATTCGTGTAGAGGAAAAATGTGCTCATAGTCTCCATTTCCCCTACTAGAGTAGTTTGAAGAGTAATGATACTAATATAACCTTATAAAATCGACCCAATGATTCGAGACTTGAAAAATTGAGTGTAAATAAATAAAAAAAAAACAATTTTAAAATTTATTTAAAAAGTTGATTTCCTTCAGAAATGATTGAATGCTGTGCGGGCCTGTATGATAAAATAGGTCTCTCCGAGATCCTGCAGGGAAAAATTAGAGCAGTGCAAAAGAATCCACTGTCAACTCGTGCTGACAAGGAAAACATTCCAGTCTCATATTAGCCCCTAACTAAAGGGGAGATGTAAGTCTTGTATGACCAATATGACTTCGTGTCAGAATGGCATGATCTTCTCTGCAAAGGTTACATGAAGGATATTTATCATCTATAGTTAGCCAGAAGTGATGGAAGCAGGGCTCGATTTAACTGGATTAGCATAGCACTTTGCTCTCCAATTTCTGAATTTTGCTATTCAAGATTTATTAGTTTCAAGTGCTTTTGGATCAACTGCTAATCAATTTTCCAGGGTGAATAGTAAATTGCTATTCAAAATTTTCAGATTAAATCAAGCCCTGGATGGAAGTAGGTAATAAGTGCGGATTCATGACCACTTTGTACATGTATGTGTACGGTACACGTACACGATGCGTTTACCAACGTGGGATTCAGCGTTAAATCGCATGCTTGTTCACAAAAATGTCGAGTGGCCTAGAATCCGCTGTTTTTTGGTGACTCCTAGATCGCACTTTTAACGTTCAAATACTTGTGGTGAATGTCGAATGTACACGTTTTGTTCAAAAAAGTGAAAATTGTACATTTCCCATCGTGGATCAGACCATCGGTCCATCGTTGGTGAACCCGAGCAAAAAATGGTTTGTGGATTCTGAGCCAGCATCAAAAAACCGGTTTGCGGATTCTGGGCCAGTGGTCTAGAATCCGCAATTGTTTTGAGGTGGTGGGTTTTTATTGTTCAGTCACTGAGGGTTGAAAGGGGCTTGTTCCCCATACCGTTCCTGCACGCCTTTGGCGTGTTAAACCATTTCATTCGAATGTCAGTCTACAATCGTCAGTCTGTGTTTTTATCAAAACTGACAAGCAGGTCACATGTCAAAGTGACATTTACTGTATAGACACTTACTGAGAACGCTATTTTGTCACGCTTGAGATGTATTACAGGTTTTTATTCAAATGAGATTAATGTCAAGTTAAATGGTTTATCTGAAAAACTATTTCTATGGATCAAAGCGGAAACAGTTCAAAACATCAATTGATGTTTTGACTGAACGATTTCCATGTAAAAATTTTAGTTTTTATTCAAATGAGATTAATTGTCAAGTTAAATGGTTTATCTGAAAAACTATTTCTATGGATCGAAGCGGAAACAGTTCAAAAGATCAATTGATGTTTTGACTGAACGATTTCTATGTAAAAATTTTAGAGAAATAGCGTTGTTCAACGTGCGAGTACTAACGCGGTTTTAACCCAAAATATTACAAGATATTCATGGAGTATTATTTTTTCCCATATATTTTTTTTGCAAAAAATTCTCGCCAGAGAATTTTTTAAAAATATTTTTCAACTCTTGTTTTTTTTGACTGAACGATTACCATGTAAAATTTTTAGAGAAATAGCGTTGTTCAAGGTTGCGAGTACTAACGCAGTTTTAACTCAAAATATATATTTTTTTTTTGCAAAAAAATTCTTGCCAGAGAATTTTTTAAAAATATTTTTCAACTCTTGTTTTTTTGACTGAACGATTACCATGTAAAAATTTTAGAGAAATAGCGTTTTTCAACGTGCGAGTACCAACGCGGTTTTAACCCAAAATATTACAAGATATTCATGGAGTATTATTTTTCTCATATATTTTTTTTTTGCAAAGAAATTCTCGCCAGAGAATTTTTTTAAAATATTTTTCAACTCTTGTTCTTTTGACTGAATGATTTCCATGTAAAATTTTTAGAGAAATAGCATTGTTCAACGTGCGAGTACCAACGCGGTTTTAACCCAAAATATTACAAGATATTCATGGAGTATTATTTTTCCCATATATTTGTTTTTTGCAAAAAAATTCTCGCCAAAGAATTTTTTTTAAATATTTTTCAAGTCTTGTTTTTTTTTGACTGAACGATTTCCATGTAAATATTTTAGAGAAATAGCATTCTTCAACGTGCGAGTACCAGCGCGGTTTTAACCCAAAATATTACAAGATATTAATGGAGTAGTATTTTGAGAATGACTTCAAGTGTGAGGAAATAACTACCTGTATGATTTAACACTTTAAAACTTTGCATTTATACATGTTTATTTGAGACTAAAACTCTAAGTTTTCTCATTGTCGGAAATAACTGTTGATGTGATCTTTAACACGTTCGAGGGCAAAACGCATTTAAAGAGGTTTATTTTATAAATGTTTTTCCTTAACTGGTTTTAGTTATTATATAAAAGACAGAAAGATTTTTATTAACTTAAAACATAAAAATATAATTATACATTTAATTTTGAAAATAATAAAATAACTCACATTAGCTTACTTAAAGGAACATTAACAATTAAAAACGAAAAATGTTTTTACAGATGGATTCTAGGCGCCGAGATCAAATTTTAGGCGAGTAGGAACGTGCTAAGAAGGGCATTCAATCGGCTGACAGAAGCAGACGTCTTGGTGAGAATGAACTCAAACGCAAAGCCACAAAAATATTTAAACTCATGACTGAGGGTCAAGAGCAAAGCAGGAAGGAGATAGTCGAAGAATTGAGACCCATAAAAGAGAATTCTTTGAGAATGGGTTCGTTGCCCGGTAGTTTTGGAAATCGGCATTCCGTTCAATCTACACTGGATTACGTTCCCACGGGAATTCAAACAGACTTGAGCGAGTGTGACGATACAGCTTCGACTATCACCACTGATAGTGTCGCGTCATTCGAGGATGGCGGTAAGAGAGATCTGTTGTATGGATTTTATAAGGATTCGGACGGGAGAACTTTTGTCGGTGACACAGAAGTAGAAATAGATGATGAGGAATTAACTGTGGGCTCGAATAGATACGAATTAACTGATGGACTGCGCAGATTGCTCCTTTACGACAAGCCTAGTGATTACACGGAACAGGATTTCGACAATTACGGCGACATTCTGGTTCAGACCCACGCCATGAAGAGAAATAACGATGCCAGAGAGACGAGACCCAAAGCCAACAAAGGTTACAAGTGGAAGAAATTAGTGAAACCCATATGGGATATGAATAAGCAGTTCGTCAAATCGGTGACTGGCAAAGGGGTGAAAACCACTTTTCTTCCGAGCGATTCTGACGCTCTGTCCCAGAGATTGAGTTTGTTGATGGCGAGCAGACGGGCTGGTAACACAGGATTAGATAATCAGATAGTTACTATATCTGACGAATTGTTAAGACAGAAGGTTTTGAATAAAAACCATTATAAAAGGCTGATGAACGAATTGAAGGATTGATGTATATATAATAAGTAGAGAGAAACAAACAAACACACAAAAATATATAAAAATAAAAACAGTAATTTTTTACACTAGAATAATAAAAGTATTTAAACAACAAAACGATTTACCAGTGAAAAAAAAAACAAAATATATTATAAAAATAAAAATATGTTGGTGATAAAGAACAGGGGATATGTCAGAACTTACGTTCAAGGCGGTTCTGGCATCATCGATTCTATAATGTGAGCGTTCACGAGCGATGCAGGTAGAAAACTCGCATCGACCGCTTTTGAGGTCGGTAAGAAGACGGCTTTGGATGCTGGTAAGAAAGCCGCTTCCGAAGCCAGTGGTAGGATAGCTTCTGTGGCTGGCAAGAGGGCAGCCGACGCGTTGATCGACAAGTTGATCAGTCCACTGGCAAAGCGAGCTGTGTTATAGCGAACGCCGAAAAGTTGGAAAGTTTTTAAGGATGCTGTGGTACCCATACAAGGTTTAGCTAACATGACGAGTGGATCCGGATTGAAGAGAACTCGCGACGGTGTGATATAAATAAATAATAATATTAAAAACTAAGTTTGAAAAACATAAAAAATTGTGTTTGAAAGAATCCAAAATAACAAACAAACAAAATAAAACAAAGATGAACATTAAAGATATGTCTTGGAATGACGCCACTACCAAGAGGTCGAATAACGAGTTCTTTCCCAAGAGCATAAGAGGCTTGATAGTAGGAAAATCGAATTGTGGAAAGACCAATCTGTTGATGAATTGTTGTCCTGACCCGACTGGTTGGATTACGACAGATTGTTCGTGTTTGGCAAGAGCTTGTTTCAACCCGAATATAGATTGCTTCGAGAGTGCATGGATCGTAGATTGCCCAAGGACGTCATAGCCAGAATCTTTGACAGTAGGGAGGAATGTATTACGCTAGGGGTCGACACAGCAACGTGGACTGTTTCTACCTGTCGCAGAATTATTTTCGATTGCCCAGACAGACGATAAGGGAGAACGCTAATTTTCTATGTCTCTTTCGCCAAGATCTCAAGAATCTCAATCACATCTACGGCGACCACGTCGCAAACGACATGAGCGTGGCGGAATTCAGGAGATTCTGCAAGAGGGTTTGGGATGAAGGACTTTACAATTTCGTCGTGATCGATTTGACAAGCGAATTTAATCGCAGAAAATATCGGTGCGGATTTGACAAGTTTTATGTTTCTGATGATAATAAGATAGAGCAGGAAAATAAAAAAAATCAGAAAATAATAAATCTTCAAATAATTAGTTTTGAAAAAATTTTTAAAAAAAATAAAATTAAAATATAATGTTGGAACAAGAAAAATTGTTAGAACGGATAGCCGAGAATACGGCTGCAAAACAATCCATTTAAATCATGGTGAGTGGCGATTTGACTCGATTCGCTACGAAATTCGAACCTTCCATCGAATTGAATAGAGAGAAAAGATACGAGATTGCATTGGTGAATCTGGAGACTTATTATTCCTTTCCCAACGTCACCGAAAAGAATAACTCGTTCAAGTATTGCGACGGAGTGGATTGGTTGGAGATTCGAATTCCCAAAGGGAGTTACGACATAGACGATTTGAACAATTACATTCAGACACGAATGAAGACGGATGGAAAGGGAAGCAACAAGATCAGACTCGCTCCCAGTCCTAATACCTTACAGATGATGTTGGATTTGGAAGATAATTTTCGAGTGGATTTCAACATGGACGATTCTATAGGCAAGATGTTGGGATTCGATCGAAAGATGTATTGAGGCCACGCGGCATCTGAAAATATGGTCGACATTCTCGCAGTCAATAGCATTCTGGTGAATGTGGAAGTGATTGCTGGAAGCTACGTGAATGGTAGCGCTCAGCCAATGATCTACAATTGAAGAAAATATATATTTTAAAAAAAAAAGAATTATGACAGAATACGTGAAAAAAACGTGAACATATCTGAAGGACAGAGGAAGAAACTTGAGAGAGCATTAAGTACTCAAGGCGAGGCGGTGAAATTCAAATTCACTCACGAAGATCTGACGAGAGGCGGTCAGGATTCGATTGCCTGGACCAAAAGTCAAATCAAAAGGATGGAGAAAGCAATTCGTGATGGAAGAGGGTTGACGGTGAGATTGAGTCCCACTCAATTGAGATACAATTTGAGAATGAAAGGTGGTTTCATACCGCTATTGGCAGGAATCGCCGCAAAAGCATTACCCTTCGCCGCAAAGGCACTGCCCTTTCTCGGAAAGACTCTCGGCGTGGGAGCTCTCATGGGACTCTCGAGTTCGGCAGTTGAGAAATTAATGGGTGGCAGCCGACTGTTTTTGAAGAAGGGAGGAGCCGTGTGTCGCGTCCACGTAGACGATAGCAGTAAAGGATTGTATCTAGAACCCGTTAGAGGTGGCAACTCTTTGAGTGGAAACGGTCTCTATCTGAAGAGTGGACAGAACGTTGAGCGACTCGGCAAGGGTTTGTTGCTTGGTGAGAAATCGCCATTTAAGAATACACCAATTTTGAATATGTTATTATAATATAAGAAAAACATTATATAATTATATAAAATATAAATCATAGAAAGTAGTAGAAAATAGACGATAATGATGAATATTTTTTTTTCCTTCTTCTTCGCTAAAAAAATCAATCTCTCTATTGTTTATATTTCCAAGTCCGTTATTAGCATGTTGACACTCGTGTTTTCAAGATGATCTCATTACGTTTTTTTTCCTTCTTCTTCGCTAAAAAAATCAATCTCTCTATTGTTTATATTTCCAAGTCCGTTATTAGCATGTTGACACTCATGTTTTCTCCTTCTTCGAAAATGTGTTGAATGTTTATCTTTACTCTTTTGAGTTTTGTTACTTCGGTCAACTCGCTCTGACCACCCAATTTCTTCACGAGTTCGAATGAGATGTTTGGAAATATGTAACTTCCATAGGGCAACGACAAATCGTCCTTGTCGAATTCTCTATCTTCAGTGGTGACAATGTTCTGCAGATCGCTTTCATACTCGTAAAACAAATCGACCGCGGCTTTGTCAAATTTCAAAGGCATGCGATATTTGTCGTATTTGTGCTCTAAGCCCTTCGTCTCGACCTCGTTCAATTCAATGGGATCGTGTCGTTGTAATCTATAGATTTTAAAACCTAATTTCTTACACGTTTCGACTCGTTTCAATTTCAATTCGCATCTTTTAGGTGTTGTTGTTGTCATGATCGATTATTTGGGGTTTTTTTGTTTTATGAATTCTTGCAAAATAATGTATATTTTAAATTTTGTATTTAAATAATAATTTGTTAAAAAAGTTTGTTTATTTTTATTTGCTCTTTATATATATATAAAAAAGTTGTTTTTTTTAATTTTTAATTTTCTTTAATGTAAAATTTTTTTTACTAAAAGTTTTTTTTCTCTTTATATATATAAATAAAAAGTTAAATTTTAACATCCTTTTTCTTCTCGTATTAAATCAGTTTTTTATGTTTAGAATGTGCAAGACTTCAAACGTTTCTTGACTTTAGAAGATTTGATTTGATTCGTGAAAGAAGCAGACGAGTTATCATCATCTATTGAGAAGGAATCGGGTGACATGAACACGCGTCTGCTTCGCAGAAATTTGTTTTGAACCTCGTGCAAGACTTCGCGTAAAAGTCGTAAGAGTTCTATTTGTCTTGAACCTTCTTCTTTTTTAATAGTTTGAACAATATTGTCGATTAATTTTTGTTCGCTAATAGTATTACGATTCGACTTTCTATCGCAAATCGTATCATTTTCTTTCATCCGCGTAAATATAAATTACGATTTTTTTCTTCTTGGTTTTTTGGAGAATAACGATTTATTAAACAACGTCGAAGTTTATGTCGAGATTCCGTCGTGGATGTTCTCGTCATGATCGATTATTTGTTTTTTATTTTGTTTTATGAATTCTTGCAAATAATGTATATTTTTAATTTTGTATTTTAATAATTTGTTTGAAAAGTTTTGTTTTTTCTCTTTATATATATATAAATAAAACGTTAAATTTTTAACATTCTTTTTTTCTCGTATTAATTCAATTTTGTTTCACGTTAAGGAACATAAAAAATTGATTAATTTGATCAAAAAAAATATTTTTCACATTAAAGAAAAAAAACAAAACTTTTTAAACAAATTATTTAAATACAAAATTCGGAAAAAAAAAAAAAATATTCTTACAAATGAAGCAAACAGATAAGAAAAATTGGAAAATTTAAATGAGAAAACCGTACCTCAGTTAAACGAGATTTGTAAACTATTAAAAATTTCACATTTCAGAAATCATAGAACTAAATCAAAAAAAATTGAAGTCATACAGAAATATTTGCGAAACGATGGAAAGGCAAATGACATGTCGATAGCAACGATGTCAAAAAATGCATCGGTTGTGAAAAATGAGAAGAAGAAGAAGAAGAAAAAGATAGTAAAAGGAATCGAAATGCCGACATCGAAAAAAAACAAAAACGTTTCGATTGTGAAAAATAAGAAGACGACTAAACAAAAAGCCGTTGAAGAAGAACTTCAAGTTTCAAAAGAAAAGAAAAGAAAAACTAAAACGAAAACGAGTGATGCACTTCAGATTCTAGACAAACGAGATATATCGAGTGAAATTCGACGAGCAATCGACAAAGGGAAAGGAGAAGAATATATAGCACAACTCATCGCGGAACTATTCCAATCAAAACCCGTTGAACGGGAGAGTGCGATCAAAGGCGTTTTTAAAACTTTCGACGTGGTTCTCTCGTTCAAGAAAATCGATCCGAAATCGTTCATGGAACGGGTGAGGAAAAAAGTATTGGATTTGTTTCGCGAACACATGAATGTGGGACTAAAAATTAAGATGATACTCCATTGCGTGCTGAATAAAATCGACGTGAAGTCCGGCGAGAGCATCGTAAAAAATGCATATTTCAGATCTGACGTCGAACCCGTACTTCGAGGTTCAGATTTATCGGACGTTTTCGAAAAGATGAAAGACAAGATGTTGACGTCTCTCGCGAATTATCAACATGAAGGTAGTAATTGGACGTTCAATGAGGTGTTGAAACTCGAAATTCACATAACTAAAAACGATTCATTGAAAGGATCTTCCTACTTGGAATTACCATATTTCTTGGCTAAAAAACATGCCGTGGTCAACGTGAGAAATAAAGATGATCAGTGTTTTAAATGGGCAGTCACCTCTGCTTTATACCCTGTCAAAATACACTCCGATAGAGTTTCTCGTTACGAGGAACCTTCTAAAAATCTCGATTGGACCGGAGTGACTTTTCCAACAGAGTTAAAACACATTGAATGTTTCGAGGCTCAAAATCCCACCATAGCGGTGAACGTCTTGGGATACGACGATGAAAAACGAACGATTTATCCTCTCAGACAGACTTCGTATCTCGAAAGAGAAAAGACAATTATTTTATTATTGATTTCGAATGGTGACAATCGTCATTATTGTTGGGTTAAACATCCGAGCCGATTACTGTCGAGACAAAATAATAAACATAAAGGAAAGATATCTTTATGTTGCAACTGCATGAACATGTTTCACAACGAAAAATCGTTAGCGAAACATCAGGAATATTGCAACGAAAATCAAGGTGTCGCCGTCGAAATGCCCAAACCCAACACCATCGTGAAGTTTGAAAATCACAATAGAAGGTTAAAAGTACCATTCGTCGTGTACGCTGATTTCGAATGTTTCACCACGAAAATGAGTTCCTGTCAACCCAACGCTCTTCAAAGTTACATCGAAAGATATCAAAAACACATGCCTTGGGCTATTGCATTTATGTGAAATGCGCTTTCGACTCGCAACATGACATGGGTCCCTTCACCTACACGAAACAGTATGAAGATGACGACGTGGCTCAAAGGTTCGTGGAAGAGTTAGAATCGAAAATTCAAATGTTATAAGACAAATTCAAAACTCCGGCGAAAATGATCATCACGCGAGAGCAGTAGGACGAAAATAACAGAGCCACCGAATGTCACATATGCAGACAATCGTTCGACGAGAATTCAGATGAAAATAAGAAAGTTAGAGACCACAATCATTACACGGGTCTGTATCGCAGTCCGGTTAACAGCAAGTGTAATTTAAAATATCGAGATGCCGTTTTCTATCCAGTGATATTTCACAATCTCTCAGGTTATGACAGTCATCTGTTCGTAAAAAATCTCGGCACCTCCCACGAAGAATTAAATTGCATCGCGAACAGCGAAGAAAGATACATTTCATTCACAAAATGGAAGGTTATGGAGAAGAAAAGAGTAATCGACGGAGAGGCGTTGGAAGAAAAAACAAAATCCATTCGAAGAAGCATACGTTTCATCGACAGTTTTAAATTCATGTCGACCGCTCTCGAAAACTTAGTCAATAACATGAGTATGGATAAATTGAAAATCACGAGCGAACATTTCGGAGAACGAGTAGATGTCATGTTGAGGAAAGGAGTCTATCCTTACAATTACATGAACGATCTAAAGAGATTCGAAGACACAGCACTACCTTCGAAAGAAGATTTTTATTCGAAATTATATGAATCCGACATTTCCAACGAGAATTACGAACACGCCAAAAACGTGTGGAAATCATTTGATATGAAAACCATGAGAGATTATCACGATCTATATCTGAAGACCGACGTTCTGCTCTTGGCAGACGTGTTCGAAAATTTTCGAGACGTCTGTCGCCGAAATTACGATCTGGATCCCGCTTGGTATTTCACCGCACCCGGTCTGGCGTGGGACGCTCTGTTTAAGACCACCGAAGTTCAATTGGAATTATTATCTGACATGAACATGTTGCTCATGTTCAAAAGGGCTGCAAGAGGTGGCGTCTCGATGATCTCCCACAGATATTCTAAAGGTAACAATCCCTACATGAAAGAAGGTTTTGATTCGAAACGATCAAATAAATACATACAGTTTTGGGCTGCTAATAATCTGTATGGTTGGGCTATGAGTCATCCTCTACCGATTGGAAATTTCGAATGGGTGACGGAACAGGAAGAGATGCAAAAATGGAGAGACTATCCTTGCATTTTAGAAGTCGATTTGAACTATCCGGAAGAATTACACGATCTACACAACGATTATCTTCTAGCTCCCGAACGAATGGAACTGAACGAAGGAGATGAGGAAAAACTCATTCCCAATTTATTTAACAAACGTAACTACGTCGTCTACAGCGAGAATTTGAAACAGTACATCGATTACGGGATGAAATTAGTCAACATACATCGCATCATTCGATTCAACGAAAAGCCTTGGATGAAAAAATACATCGATCTCAACACGAATCTCAGAATTCGAGCCGAGAACGATTTCGAAAAAGATTTCTTCAAACTCATGAACAACTGTGTGTATGGTAAATCGATGGAAAACATCAGGAAGAGAACCGATGTTCGACTCGTACGTCTGAGAAAAGAGCTAAAAAATTAGTGCCAAAACCCAATTACAAACACCGAACCATATTCGATGAAAATCTAGTGGCCGTTCACTTGCAAAAGACGCACCTGAAGTTCGACAAACCGTATGATCTCGGACCGATCATCTTAGATATCAGCAAGCGATTGATGTATGAGTTTCACTACGATTACGTCAAACGAAAATTTGGTGATAAAGCCAAACTACTGTTCACTGACATGGTTTATGAGATAGAGACGAAAGACGTCTACCGAGATATATCTCTGGACGTGGCCGCGTGGTTCGACACGAGCAATTATCCCATCGATCACCCGTCCAACATTCAATCGAACGACAACAAGAAGGTGTTGGGTAAATTTAAGGACGAGAGCGGCGGTAAACAAATCATCAAATTCGTGGGCTTGAGACCCAAACTGTATGCTTATCGTCTAGAAGATGAAGAGATTAAGAAGTGCAAAGGGGTTAAAGCGTGTGTGGTGAAGAAAAACATCTCTTTCCAAGAGTATAAAAAATAGTGTTAGGAAGTGGTCCGGTATATAAGACTATGAAATCGATTCGAAACGAAAATCACGACTTGTATACCGAAATAGTCAACAAGATTTCGCTGACGGCCGACGACGATAATAGATTCATGTTAGATGATAAAATGAACACTTTGGCACTCGGACATTGGACTTTGAATCTAATTTTAGACAATATGATTGTGGATAATTGGATTCCAGATATGATTGTGGATGATAGGATTTCAGATATGAGTAAGGATGATAGGATTCCAGAAAATCAAGAGGAATTAGACGGATTCGAAATTATAGAAATCGATAGAGACATCGAGAGTGTTAGTTTAAAAAGAAAAAGAAAAAAATAAAATAAAAAAAAATAACGTCATTTTAGCGAATTATAATATAATAAATAAATAAAAAAAATATATACGCATTTATGAATAAGAAAATAGAGATATCCGTAGAAGGTGTCATCTTACCTAACGAACCCCTATCCAACATCGATCTGTCGAATGCGGCAAAGGATTTGAAAATCAGAAATTTTCTAGGCGTGTTTTCCAGAGATGCCTTGCCGAAGAGAAGACCTTGACAATAAGAATGCGGAATTTTAAATCTAGACGATTCATCGGGTGAAGGCACTCACTGGTTGGCGTGATTCAAGAATGGGAAGAAGAAAAATTATTATTTCGACAGCTACGGAATCTCACCGCCGAAAGAAATAAAGAACTATTTCAACAAATCAATGGTTCGTTACAACACGGAACAAGTGCAATCACCAGATCAAGTGTTTTGCGGTCACCTGGGTCTCTACGTTCTCAAGAGATGGTCTGAAGTAGATCGGTTTCAAGACATTCTCAATGATTTACATTAGAGAGAGATTTTTTTTATAGTATATATAAAGATAAAAAAATTATTTTAAAAAATTTTAATCGAATAAAAACGAAAAATAAAAATAAAATAATTCATTTTTTAATAAACTGCGTTTTGAATATATTTTTAAAAAAAAAAAAAAAAAATCTCAAAAACAACATGCCAGTCGATAAATTTGGTAGAAGTGACGACGAAAAAGTAAACCAAAGAAAGGAGAGGAAAACGTTCAAAGTCGACGATGGTTACGATGTTGCCAACTTGGATGAACATTACGTTCGGAGATACGAACCTCGAGAGGAACCTTTGAACATTACTGATAAGAAGCTCTACAATCTTCCCAAGCTGATAGATCTCGCAGATTCTGCGACTAAGAAATACGTCGACAGGAGGAACGCCGATTTCGAACGAATCATGCTAGATAATTACGTGGATAAAACCATGACCGACGATCTCGATCTGAAATCCAAACGTTTGGTGAAAGTCGCGAATCCCATAGATCCCACCGATGCCGCGACCAAGAAATATGCGGACGACTCTCACACGAGATTCAGCGAACACCTGAGAAATAGATACGTTCAGAAAACGATGCACTCGGAATTGAACGCCAATTCTAACAAGATAACGAACGTGGCCACTCCCACGAATCCCAAGGACGTGGCAACCAAACACTATGTAGATCTGGAACAGAGAAAGTTTGACAGACGAGAAATGAAATCGGATCTGAATGTGGGATTCAACAAGATATTGAATCTGTCGAAGGTCGACGACACAGATGCGGACTCAACCGCGGTCAACAAGGGCTACGTGGATTCTGCCGTGATACTATCACAAGAATACCTAGAATCGCAAGTGGACGATCTCTACCTGAACAAACAATCTGGTGGAACCATGGTGGGTGGTATCGACATGAACGGTAAGAATTTATTCGGACTCAGTCACGATCCCAAATTCGATTCCAGCGCAGTCAGCAGAAAGTACGTGAACGACAACTCGGTCTGGAGAAAGGGTGACATCGTGGAAGGTAAACTAGACATGGGTGGACATGCGCTCACGAATCTACCGGATCCTGTGAACATGACGGATGCCTGCACCCTGAGTTCTGTGGTGGAGAAAGTCAAATATGCTAGACAATTGATCACTGTGTGGGCCGAGGAGGCTGGCACCTTAGATGAGGGAAAAGCTGAGTGGTCTTTCGGAAATGGAGGTAGTGGATCGAAACATGGTCAGGTGGGATATCCCATGCCGCTGAGAGGTGAAATCCTTCGAATGAGTCTGGCTTCTTCAGATTTGAATAACAGAGCGGTCGTCAATCTCATGGTGAATGGAGTAGAGAGCAATAAGAGATACAGCGTCGAAAAGACTGAGAATCAACATGCACATGTTAGCACGTTCGGCACGCCTCTCAAAGTGAACGCTGGAGACAGGATTAATTTCGTTATGAAAACCAATAATCCCAAAGTGCCACTTCCGTGGTGAGTCTACTGATCAAACTAGTTCCTTTGAACAAACAGTGAACACATGGAAAAGAATGAATTAAAAAAAAAATAATGTGTGATTTATTAAAAACCAAAAAAAAGTAATGAGATTTAGAAAGATGTTCAATCTCTCTAGATCACATTACTTTATTTTTTTTTGGGGGGGGGGGGGGGTTGTTTTAATACGTTATTTCTCATAATGTTTCATGTCGTGAAATTGGATCACCTATCTCGAAACACGCATCAACATCTATTTTAGCATTTTGAAGACCTTTTATAAATTCTCAAAAAGCAGTCGGTCCTCTATACGTCAACGTGTCTAAAAGTTTTCTGGTCTTATCTTCTATCAAGATTTTACTTTCGATTTCACGTCTCATATAATCAGTCAATATCAAAGGTTCTGTTTCGACTAAAGTGTCTAGAATTATTGCTAACGAATATTGCGAAATATTTTTAATCAAAACACGTCTGTTTCTTCTTAAGTATTCTCTTTCTTTATCATTCATTTTTATAATAATTTTTTTTTAATTTTTATTTATATATATAATTTTTTTTTCACACTCGTCTCTCATCGAATGATCGACATCTTATTTCCATCCGATTCGAATTGTAATTCTCTGTCCGACAGGACCAGGGTGAAGGCTTCGGTTTTTTCTCGGCACGTTCCTATCGAATTGCATCTTGATCTGAATGTCTAAGACGCTACTCTTGAGTCGTTCACTCTGTTTACTGACGTCGAATACGAACATGGGATACATCGACTTGTATTCGCCGGGAGATATGTTAGGGTTGCTCATCAATTCGATTGCTGGATATCTCGTGGCATTCAGAAACACTTGCATGTTTCTCAAATGACAGTGATCGAACAGCGACGCATTCTTTTCCTGAGACCCGTCCCTATTGGTCTGAAACGCAACCACGATGAAACGCGGTCTCTCGGAAGTGGATTTCACCGTCAATCTCCAATCGAAGTGATTCGTGGAGGGTGGAATGCTAGCCGTGTCGCACTGTCTCATTCTAAATCCCATGGGTAATTTACTCTTGGATTCTATGATCTTGTAGAGACGCGCTTTCTCCACGATCAAAGGCTCCAGGTGCGGAACGAACCACGATATCTTGTGTAGAGTTATCTTACCCGCATTGGTTGCAGTGAGTCTCACTATTGCGTCATCATCTCCTTTTTGAATCAACGTCAGATTGTGTTTGAATCCGTACATGATCTTGTTGTAATCGTCCGCAAATCCGAAGATGTGTTTCAAAGGTATCCTGAACAAAAACGTTCCTTTATGTCTGGACGTCTTGACGATGTAGTCGAATATCAAGGCAGCGCCAGCGCTAGCAGGCCGACGGTGTCTTTCACCCACAACTGATTAAATCCTCTGGATTTCGAAAAATCATCAGGATACATCAAGAGTCCGAACATCGTGGTGGCCTGACCGGGATGAAACACAGATTCTATCTCTTGTCCGGATAGCATGTATTTTATATTACTGAATAGATGCATGATGCCATTATTGGCTAGCGTAACCATGTCGTCGTCGGCGTAGTCGCTCCCATCTTCCTTGGTGAGACGTCCCTGCACCACTATGTAACTCTTGCTAGGATGTATGAATAGATCTTGAGTTTCAACGTTGATTCTTATCTCTCCCGCATTGTTCAAACTCATTCCGGTTACCGGTCCGTATTCGTGAACCTCATATTCTTGAATACTTTCATCTTTCACTATGCTTTGTGCTATATCTAGTATATTTGTCATTTTTAAAGGATTTTTGTTGGTTTTTTTTTGTTTATTAATTAGCTTGCTTTTTTTTATCTAAAAATAGTTTTATTTATTTTTTTTTATTATTTTTCTCTCTTATATATATATGTGTGTAAACAAGAAAATGTTAAAGAGAGTAAATAAAAGAAATTTGTTTTCGTATCAAAACTTTGTCTTCTGTAATTGTTGTTCGTAAAACTTTCCGATGATCTCTTCTCCATCCAAAGCTTCGATTTCGTAAGTCTCCGGATCGGTGTGAAATATTTTGATTATCACGAAGATTTCCGAGGTCCATCGAGGAGTATAACCCTTTTCGAAGTGCTTCTTCTAAGTGTAGATTCTCACTCGATCACCGACCGCAAATTTCGGCGTTCTAGACTTCTTCCTAATCTTAGATCTTTCAGGATATAGATTCGCATAGACCCGTTTTTCATTTCGAGGATCGCTAGCTTCCACGGGAGTCATCTTGATCGATCTGTGTCGTGTGTTGTTGTAATCTTTGACCAGACCGTTCAGAACGTATATGTATTTCTTGGTTGAATTCGCCGTGAAGTATCTGTGCATCTTTTCCTTCATCGTTTGATTCCAACGTTCCACCACACTGGCTTTCTCTTCATTTTCAATCGAGTAGAGGTCGACCAATCAATGAACGTGCTTGTTGTAGAATTCCCTTCCCTTATCCACCCACAATTTACTAGGTTTTTGAGAAGACGAGTCGAACACGCTCTTCAGAGCCTCAGCGGCGCAAGGTCCCGATTTATTCTTCAAAGCTCTGATCCAACCGTATTTGGAAAACACGTCGATGACCGTCAATAGATATTTGACGCCCTCGTTCCACCTCAAAAACGATCTCATGTCAACCAAGTCGGCAGACCAAATACCATCCAAACCCTTCACGAACACCCTTCTCTTTCGAAATTTACGCATGATGGGTTTGTGTAACTCCTCGGCCAATTCGCTCGTCAATAATCGTTTCTTCTTCTTCTTTTCAGATGCACTTTTTTTATTTGAACGCCCCATCCGAATCAACGTTTCGCACCAATCAGATAGCCGACCAGCGAACGTTCTATCTTCTCTCTCCTGGTCGGATTCGATATGCCTCTCAATTTCCCCAACATGTTTTTATCGCAGACGTCGTTGCGAGTCTTGGTGTTGGGATGTCCGGCATAGCACAGATCGTGATCATACGTGGGCACGTCCACCTATTCACAGGTTTGCTCCAAGATTTGGGAGTCAGATCGGCGTTGAGTCTCTTGTTCAATTTCGTTTCAGGTCCCGTGAAACTGTGACCAGGCAGATGCATTTCGAAAGGTAGATTATTGATCATTTTATTCACGATGCCTTTACCTTTGCTCGCGTTCTTTTTTTTGACGAATCGAGTCTTGATAGAAACACACACGTCACAAATTCCGTGAAGCATCTGTCTATCATTTTTAGTTCGTACTTCTCGAGAATTACTCGTCTCGGTAACTCTCTTACACCTTACGCAATACATTTTTAAGAGTTATTTAAATTAATTTCGTTTTTTTTTATTTTATATATAAATTTAATAATTAAGTAATTCTGTTCTTATTATATATATATATATATATATATATATATATATATATATATATATATATATATTTCAATCGCTGCTCTTGAGTACTATCATCTTACTGAATTCCTCCCTGACCTCTTTCCTCCCCTTTTCCACGAGAGAATCCTTCATCTCTTCTTTGATGATCTGACGAGTCTTGATTCTCACGGCTTCTTTCATGGCATCGTATTTCGTTTTCTCGCTCAATATCGCGAAGTATTCTCCGTCCGATATCCTACCGTCCTTCAATGCCATAGAGATCATTTCGGATATCGTGTCGATCTTGGAGCCGGCTAAGACGCGAATCTTGTGTTTCCTCGCCTTCAGATATAATTTCCTACTCAAAAAGTTTCCGAGTGTGCTAAACAATCTGGCGGTGAGAGCCGCTCCTTCTATGGTCAACACGATCGGAATGCCGACCACGGTCGGCAACAATCCGATGCCTGCCGCGTGTAAACCCATGGAAATCGTGATGAGTGTCGTGTCGATCGCGTTGACGAATTTCACAAAACGTGAATACTTCTTCTTCAGAGAATGACGAAAATCTCTCTCTCGAGTTAGATACTCTTGGATTCTACTGATTTCATCAATGCGATACCTCTCTCCTCTTTCTTTTTCTTCTAGTGACGGTGCCGTTGGCAAAACGCCGATCGGCTTCTCATCCTCGTCGTCCACTAACGTCGGATACAATTTATTTCTGGTTCTCATTTTTGTGTTTTTTTTTCTTTCTAATATTAGATAAAAAAATTTATGTGTGTATTTATTTTATTTTCTATTCTCCCTTATTTTATATCAACGAGAAAAACTTAGACGTATGCTTCATTGAACAATAATTTCATGACGCATTCCTTGTCTTCTAAAGTCAGACTTTTACGCGCCAATTTCAGTTCTTCCGAAACTGTGGGTTTGTCTCGATCCTTACAGAAGAGTAATCTCTTCCAAAACGCGATCACTTCGTCGATTTGAACTCGTTCGAACGCCGGTTCGAAATACTTGACAACCATACCTTCCCTTTCCATCGTCAGACACGAATGATTCTCGTGATCGAAGTCTAGGTGATCCCGACATCCGACGCATCGTTCTAACAAGAGGTGACCTAGTTGTTCGTTCACACAGAATGCGTAGGCTCTCATCAGCATTTTTAAAAGAAACCTTGCTCTAATAGTCTGGGAAGAGCTCGTGATTTACGTATTTTTTTTTTTTATTATCTATTCGATTTGATATATTTATTTTTTAAATAACTATTTATTTATATTTTTATTCTCTCCTATATATATCATCACTTTTTTTTATTTCCTCGGGTATTCCCCCCATTCACGTCAGAAAGGGAAGCGTCCAATAGTAGTCTGTAAAGTTTTTTTTGGAAAAACCCACCGCCTCAAAACAATTGCGGATTCTAGACCACTGGCCCAGAATCCGCACACCGGTTTTTTGATGCTGGCTCAGAATTCGCAAACCATTTATTGCTCACGTTCACCAACGATGGATCGATGGTCTGATCGGCGATGAGAACGAAGACAAAAAATGTTCAAGTGAAAAACAAAAAGTGAAAATGTACAATTTTCACTTTTTTGAAAAAAACGTGTACATTCGACGTTCACCACGAGTATTTGAACGTTAAAAGTGCGATCTAGGAGTCTCAAATAAAAAAGAGCGGATTCTAGACCACCCGACATTTTTGTGAACAAGCGTGCGATTTAACACTGAATCCCACGTTGGTAAACGCATCGTGTACGTGTACCGTACACGTACATGTACAAAGTGGTCGTGAATCCGCACTTATTACCTACTGATGGAGCTTGTTATTTGTCACCCCATCCCAATCCGCTTGTCACACAAATTTGATGTACTAATAAATATGTCGTTTAAAATCACTGATAGGAATCTTCAAATCAGCAAGAGGCTTGTTTAAAGCCCCTTACGCTGCTCCGTCTGCCCAGGTGTTCTAGGGGGTACCAAAACGTCCAGGTGACCAGCAAAACACGATATCACATTGTTTAAACATGAGTGTATTCAACTTCTCGCGTTTTTATCGTATGAGCCTGCAAAAGTTTCTCTCATTTCTTAAAGTAGTCAACCTTTTTAACAACTTTTAGAACTGGTTTTATTCTTTAAAATTAGACTCATTGAGTCTAAAGTTCAACAGGTTCATTTATAAGGTATTCATATTTCTTGTTTCATCACTCATTACAGCTATTGTTCATACCACACTGTCTTTGTCATTTTGTTGTAATTAATTATAGTTTTATTCAATCTTTTTACTTCATTATTGACATGTTCCCTTTAAACATTTTCTCGCCACAATATAGCCTAAGATGCTGATGTTACATTAAACCTTTACCTAACATGAAAAGCAGACGACACTTGCAAAAATTTTTTTTTAATAACTAATTTTTTTCATTTTTTGTCTCAAAAACATAGATTATGACCCCTCATTGGAACAAGCTCGACGAGCTCGTCCAATGAGGGGTCATAACCTATGTTTTTGGTACAAAAAATGAAAAAATAATGAAAATTAATTGGCGATTTTTGAGAATAGCGCTGGCCGGTTTTGGTCGTTACGTTGGGTAAAGGGTTAAACACCAATAAATAATACTAATAAATGAGAGGCTTCTTCTTCAATTTGGGTTAAACCTAGCAAAGAGGAAAGAGAGTCGGAAAAATATAATCGACTTCCTTTCCTGTACATTCTTGGTCAGGTCAAGCGCTAATTGTAAAGCTTTAACTTCAGCTGTGGATATGGAACTATTATTTGGTATTCTGACTCTGGTGATCTGATCACCAATAACAACAAGTGATGATACTTTGTCACCATCTTTAGATCCATGTGTATATATCCTTTTATATGCACTACACTTGGAATTTATTTCAGCATATATCTGCTTAAACTGCAAATAATTTGTTTCAGACTTTTTTAGTAGAAGCAACATCCAAAATAGCAGTAGGTTCCTTAATATGCCAAGGAGGAATATGTGGCTCACTATTCTCGTTTATCATATCAGATTCAAGTGTGATAGACTCCATATGGGGTTTAATTCTATTTTCCAATGGAGGAAAATGTTTCTGATATCAGGCACAAATTTCAACATTCTGAGGGTCTAAACAAAGTTGTATCAAGCAGTTTAAATGTATATTTGGGTGACAATTTAATTCTCTCTCCTCAAGAGAAGGCTCCCGTGCTACAACAGGCATTGAATCTCTTGGTGATTATCGAAAAGCACCCAGGCTAAATCTAATCCCACTATTATGAATTGTATCAAGTGGTCTGAAGTACGACTTTCTTGCAGAATCATAACCTACACAACCGTAATCTAATTTTGATCTGTACAGATTGAGTAACGATAAAATGAGACATGGGAGACATCGAATTGAAAGGCGAGACGACTATGTTTTTCAGACCCGTGATAGAAACCCAGGAACAGACGAAAAAAAAGATTATGAAAAAATTGGAACCCTTCAGAGATAGCAGGACTTCCGCTCGTCTGACTATTAGTTTCAGGTCTTATGAGGCATTACCATACCATCACCATCCTCAGTATGATTACAGTCCTTATGCATCACAACCACCGAGTTCATACGAAACAGAAGGAATCAAGACGGATACGGAATGGGCAATCATTTTCGCACCGACGACCATCACATATACGATAGATTTTTGGAGATCTGAGTAAATCTTATATGGATATATATAAAACGTTTCCCTCGGTCGGTATTCGAAAAGAATCCAAAGAAAATCAGTACAAGGGAAATAATTGAGCCGAGATAGAAGGCGATAATTTGATAATGGACAGGGATCACGTGTTCAAATGCACTCGAGGACTGTGGCATCTTCTCACGTTGGCTAGATCGAATCCTGATAATTACAGTGAAGAGGATCGCAAGACTTATGTGGAGATCTTGATCCACACAAATTACATAAAAAGGAATAACGATCTAACTCTTAGAGACCGAAATCGACTAACAGTTAGAAATGGGAACATGTTGGAAACCTAAATGTAACGAAAATATGTTTTGATTCATTTATTGGGGCTTTACGCCACACCAGCAGCTAAGGCTATATCGTAGCGATGAAAAGTAGGTTGTTTTATAAAATATGACATCTTCTATGAAATAAATAAAACTAAGTTGATGAAATATGAAGAATAAGACGTGAACACTGTAATAAGAAAATGAGATCACCTGTTCAAAGAATGCCGTGTCAATTAACCCGTGAAATATATATGAATTGATGAGAATTTAAAAGAATAAAAACAATTCAAAATTTATTAAAAAGCTTGATTTCCTTCAGGAACGACATAATTTTATATTGTATTTAAAAATAGGTCTTGAAGAGACGCCACATTAAAATATTGCCGTCTGACAAGATTAAAATCTGTACATTGCAAAATAATGTGCTCCACTGTCAACGCCTGTTGACAACGAACACTCTCTGTCCGCATATCACTCTCTAACAAAAAGGAATGTTTTAGTCTTGTATGGCCGATATGACATCGCGTCAGAATGACGTGATCTTTTCTACAAAGGATACTTATCAGTAATAGTAGTTCGGAAACGATGGAGCTTGTTATTTGTCACCCTATCCCATTCCGCCTGCCACAAACATTTGTGGTACTTACTAATATGAGGTTTAAAATCACTGAAAAGAATTTTAAAATCAGTGAGAGGCTTTCTTAAGGCCTGTTTTGCTGCGTAGTCTTCTCTGGTGTTACCGGCGAAACCAACATGTCAAGGTCACCAGCAAAACACGATATCATATCGGTCAGATATGAGAGTATTCAACTTCTCACGAAGTTCCAAAATGAGGGTCAGGGAAGTTTCGTCCCCGGGAAATTTCGTCCCCTAGTTAGTGGGAAGTTTCGTCCCTGGGAAGTTTCGTCCTCTATAGAGGACGAAACTTCCCACTTGAATGGTAAATTGTATAGAATTTTGACATATTTTTAATAAAAAAATAATCAAGGACCTGTGTGTATCATGTTCATATATGTTATGTATGCGTGGAATGTTACTCTTCTGACTGTATTTTTCCCTATTAATATAAATAGGTTTGCATAATTCTTTTGATGTAAAGAAACTCGGTTGGATCTTACGGTGCTTTTTTAAATGGTACAGTCGGATGGATCTTAGGGTGTTTTTTCAACTGATTGAACTATCGTCGGGTTCAAGGGAGGAGTGTTCATTCATGTACCGGTATGTTTTTTTAACGGACTGCACCATATGTTGTCAGCTTGAAAGGCATGGCTTTATCTGGGGTATATTAAGGCCCGCAATCAATTATTTCCTCATATCCGGGTCGCAAGGGATTCCGGGTCGCAAGGGATTTGTAAATCCCACATTGTCCCTGCGCGCCTTCGGCGCGCAAAAACCCTTCATTCATTCATTTTCTCATATCTCTCAACATGCCTTACAACCTTAGAGAACCGTCTTCTTCCACAGAATACCCATGTTTAGAATGTGGAAGAAATGTTAGGACAAGACAACAAGCCGTTGATCGTGATGGTTGCGGACGTTGGCAGCATCGAACCTGCAATACCCATACCAACATTCCACAAAGTAAATATTTATATTATCTTTATATTGCCTTATATTTTTTTTATTAATAAATTCAAACATTTGATTTTTTGATTCATGCAAGCCCATTGATTTTTATTTTGTGACAATCTATTGGCGAATGGCCACGGGCATTCACTAATAAATTGTTACAAAATAAATTTCATGGAGGCATGAAAAATTAATAATTACTTATCCATGTTCCTTACAATCCCACGCCAGCACTAAGCTTATGATTATTTAACAAACACTGAGGACCAAACTTCCCGAGGACGAAACTTCCCGAGGACGAATCTTCCCGATCCCCAAAATGAGATGGTTCTTCAACTTGTGGTTGCGTAAAGCTAGCAAAGGGGAAATAGAGTCGGGAAATAATTCTTTCCGTGCATTCTCGATTTGTCCAAGTGCTAGTTTTAAAGCCTTGACTTCAGCATCAGTTGAAAATATAACTTTTATTTGGTATTCTGATCAAGGTGATCTGATCACCAGTAACAACAGCTGTTGGTACTTTGTCACCATCTTTAGATCCATCTGTATAGATCCTTGTATATGTACTATACTTGGACTTTATTTCAGCATACTTTTATTTAAACTCCAAAGAATTTGTCTCAGACTTTTTGGAAGGAGCAAGGTCCAAAATAACAGTAGGTTTTCGAAGATGCCAAGGAGGAATATGTGGTTCATGGTTCTCTTTATCATATCAGATTCAAGTGTGGTGTACTATAAATGGGGTTTAATTCGAATTCCCAATGGAGGTAAATGTTTCTGGTGTCTTTTGAAAAATTCAACATTTTAATGGTTTGAGACACAGTTATACAAGGTTCGATAGATTAGCAATCGGTTTAGAAGCATATTGGAGTGACAGTTTAATCCTGTGCTTCTCAAGAGACGATTCCTCTGCCTCAACAGGCACTGAATCTATTGGTGATGTTCTAAAACCACCAAAGCTAATTCTCATACCATTCTTATGAATTACATCAAGTGGTTTGATGTACTACTTTCTTGCAGAAGCATAAACCACACAGCCATAGTCCTACTTTGATCTGACTTATCCAGACAAATCGATCATTGATCATCCTTTCCATAGTTTTACAAAGACAACCTGTTAAGTTGATAGGCCTGTAATTACTTGGGTTGCTGTGATATTTATCAGGCATTGGAATGGGAATTATTATTGCTTTATGCCAGAAAAATGAAAACTGGCCAGTCGCCCATATTTCATTGAAAATTGATAATAAAAGTTCGAGAGATGATTGTGGCAAGTGTTTTTTAAATTTTGTAGTGTATTTCATCGGGTCCAGTGGAAGTATATTTTGCTCTATGCAAAGAGTTTCTTAACTCTTCCAAAGAGTAAAATTCATTATTATCCTTTAGATTGTTAGAGGAAAATTTGATCTTCTGAGTTTTTTTCAGACGACGAATGCTTTGATAATGTTGAGGCCAATTTGTTGGATATTTCTTTTTTGTAATGGAATTAGCGTGTTGTTATCTTCCAGGTGTTGTACATTTGATTTTTATTTTCTTTTCTTAATCATTTTCCAAATTCTGTTAATGGGGGTGTACTGGTTATGATTAGAGACATATGTTCCCCGAGAACTTTTCTTTTTTGTTTTGTAAGTCGTCTTGTTTTTGCCCGTTTTGTACGTAATTTGTCCAAATTATTTATAGTGGGTGACTTATTAAATTCCGTTTTTTTTCGATCTTTTATGGTCTGTTTGCAATCATTATCAAACCATGGTTTGCTGAAACGTTTTGGATTTGCTGATGTTTTAGGAATCACTGTGTTTGCAATATAAAGCAACTCTGTTGTGAAATGTTCGATTTGGGCAGCCCTTTCCTCATATGTCTCCCATGTCTCCCATGTGAGGCGTTGAGAACAAAGCGATAGAGAAAGTGTCCCAGTCAGCCTTTTTAAAGTTCCACCGGGGAACCCTCTCATCGACGGCCGAAGCTACACCCTCCAACACAATTGGAAAGTGGTCACTCCACACTCACCTTCTACCTTCCAAACCAAACCGAGGAAGATAGAACGGCATGCAATTGTAAGATCAAGTGATGTATACGAACCAGGTTCGGGATGCAGATAAGTGACTGGATCATCATTAAACAAACACAAGTCATATTTTGAAATAAACTCTTCCACTGCTTTACATCTTCTTGACAGCAGGAATTACCCCGAAGAGACCAGGTGCGTTAAAATTACCCAACAAAATATATGGCGTTGGGAGCTGATGGATTAGCAGCTCAAGATCATTCAATTGTAGTGTTTTGCTTGGCGGAGCATAAATGGAACATAATGTAACTGTTTGTCTAATGTTGGGGGTACCACCACAGTCGGTAAATTTGCATGTGGAGGACTGTGGATAAAGTCGTTTCAAACTGAGACAAACGTCCCACGAACATGAAGATCATTATTATATGCCCAGGCATTATAAAAAGTATAATGCTTAAAAACTGAATGATCTTGAGTTTCGGGTTTCTTTAAAAGAGTTGCCTGCAGGCAAAAAGCAACAGGTTTATAATTCTTGCTAAGAAAGCCCAGTTCGTTAAAATTCGATCTAAAACCTCGACAATTCCACTGTATTATATTATGTGTGTCTGTACTATCCTTATATGATTGGAGATTTAGCTGGTGGACGGATGAGAGCAATAGCTATCTTAGGCGATTTGTGTCTTTGGAACCTATTTTGAGAGGCGTTCGAGCGTTAGTGCCCGAACGTTTAGTCGATGTGTTAATAAGGGAGGGCCTTATGGCGAAGTACGTATAGCGAAGTACTTATAGCGAAGTACTTATAGCGGTTAATGGAAAATTCAGTGTTAAAAACATTTCGTATAAGTACTTCGTTATAAGTACTTCACCACATGGCCCACGCCTTTTTACACTGATTTCCCCCGAAGACACCCCTGGAGGCACTCGGTGTAAAATTTTATTCGGTTTTTATGATATTTTGTTTCTTATTCTCTGTTTTTCAGAAACGCTAAGAAGAAAAACAACATGAAAAAACTTAATAGTATGCATTGTGGCCAAACTCTATCAACCTTTCACATTTTGAAAGAGTTTTTTTTTTCAAAATGTTAAATTTGATAGAGATACATACAATATTAACCTAGCACTCACAGTAAAAGGAGAAATGGCATTATTTTATGCCAAACCATTTTAGGGTATTTTGTTTCCACTTCTCTGTCAGGACGGAAAAACAAAATGAAAAAAACTTGATGGCATGCTTTGTGGTCAAACTCTCTGTGACAGTTGTTTTTGGTGGAAACTTTGTGCTCTACCTGGGCTGCCGTACACATTTTATTTTTTATCAGAAACAAATGCTCCTTTTCGACTCGCATTTATTTCTGATAGAAACGAACTCTTTTTTGCAGAAGTGAAAGAAGGACAGATTCGTTTTGGTGAACATTCTGACTATGGAACTGTTACGTTGCTGTTCATGGATGAAGTTGGAGGACTCGAGGTATGGTCAGTCGCTCTGAATTATGATGGCAGTTCTTTCCTGACGTATTCAATATATACTACTCAAAGTTTGCTGAGCACCAAATATTTGACACATCATAGTGAAATTTGCTTGTGACATATTTGCGATATGTTTGATGGATATGATTGAGGAATGTATTGAGATGGTCCCCATTTACATTAGCTCTCTTGACAGGCAGACTTTTCGTGACAGTCGTGGAAAGCATATACCTCTTGATTTCATGATGTTTTCGTGTACTGTCTACATGTACTTGACATGTGCAGGGTATTCAATCTTCATTTCAATACAAACCCTTGTGATTTAATGATTGAATATGGCAAATGCAAATGTCAGAAGACATTTGTCTGAAGCAGAAATGTGGCGGGCTGTAGGGATGGTGGAGCAAAGGGCTACCCATTGTCAGCTTGAAGTCCTTGGTGTGCACAATACGGTGATCACCAGAGCCTGGGCAAAATTTCAGCAGTATGGCACACCAGTAAGACGGCATGGTGGTGGCAGAGACAGGGCAACATCTGCAGCTGAAGACCGGTTTTTGATCATTCGGGCCCGTAGGAACCGCTTTGCCACAGCAACCCAGCTTCGCAGTGACCTTCAGAATGCATCCGGGGTAAATGTTTAGACGCAGACTATCCGGGCAAGGTTGCACAAAGGTGGTCTCCGATCGAGAAGACTATGTATTCGCATTCCGCTGTCCCAGAACCACCGCCAGGCACGATATGAATGGGCCATGGACCACGTTGGATGGACCAGAGAAGATTGGCGACGTGTCCTTTTTACAGATGAGTCAAGGCACTGCCTAGACCACACAGATAGGCGGTCTAGGGTATGGAAAAGACCAGGAAAGCGATGCAGCCAACATTGCTGAGCATGACCGCTATGGCGGAGGGTCAGTCATGGTCAGTCATGGCCTCGGGTGGCATCAGCAGGGATGGACGTACAGAGCATTGACTGCAGGGCTGTATATTGATGAGATCCTGGATGCCCACGTCAGATTGTGTGCAGGTGCAGTGGGTGATAGATTCATTCTGATGGACAATAATGCCCGTCCTCATGTTGCCCATGCTGTCGGGGGTATACCGACAGAGGGAGAGGTTGAGCGTATGGACTGGCCAGCAAGATCCCCTGACCTCAGTCCAATCGAACATGTCTGGAATGAGTTGCAGCGTGCAATTTCAGCTCGTCCAGTCCAACCAAGAAGTGTTGAGGAGCTTGATGCAATGCTAGTCCAAGAATGGAACAACATCCCACAAAGGACCACCATGACCTGACTGGGAGCACGAGAAGGCGTTATCAACCTGTAATTAACAGTAATGGGTCTCATACTCGATATTGAAGCCATACCAGTTCGCCTCGTCAACTTTTTGGCAAATTTGAAAAATTTCCTCGTTTTACCAATAATATCCATTTTTCATGGTTATCGTATTAAAAAGCTAAAAAATAATGTCAAACACAAGCAAAATCTTATGTACTTAAATCATTAAAGATATATTTAAATAACAAATATAAACACTTGTCATAACAATATTTCAACTAAAACGTAAAACAGGTAGTTAGATATACTTGGTGCTTAGCAAACTTTGAGTATTAGATTTTTTCTCATTGTCGGGTTTATATTTTCCCTTTCTGTCATTGAGTATATCTGCGAATGTGTCAAATAACCATACGGATAGGGTCTCTCCACAATTATTTGTATCCCTTCTCACACACAATATCCATGGGTGTATCCGGTACCGGTTACGAATTGTAACTGTGTGATACGATGCCAACAATGCATCTGACCATAAACTAAATTTGGAAACATTAACCCCGTTGGTAGAAACGTTAATTGGCCGACTTAAAATGCTTCTATAGGAAAGTCTGACGAGTGACTTCGCTGTCCGGTAAACCTCCAAGTATTGAGATGTGTGAGTTCAGCGTGTGTGAGTTGAGATGTGTGAGTTCAGCTTATAAATGTAATGGTACTTCCCCAAATTCATTAGTTTTCAAATTTCAAGTGTAGCTGAACAGCGTGAGGCAATTAGGAACTCTGATTATTGATAAAATCTACGAATTCAGAAAAGTCAGATGGATACATCTACACTACAGTCGCCGTGGATTGGTCGTACTCCACACGTGGGCAGTGATGCCCACGCATGCGTCTAGCTGATAATAACAATCATCATCAGCTAAATTGCAATTAATAAAACACCGGGTTGTACCCAATGCTTCATTAATTAAATTGTTGATGCTTATTCCCGCAATTAATGTTTGGAATCTAATAATATTCATCCATGGAAATATTGCTTACCCTTGGAAAATGACCAGTCAACGGCGGCTGCACTGTATGGCAAAAATCTTAGGTGGATGGCTTCTAACAAAGTGCACACCATGACAGTAAAACACACACGAAACAATTCAGAACATTATCCTTAACAAGGGCCACAACTTCACATATATTTATATTATAGTGTTGTTATTTACAGAATACGTCTTTAGTATTATTTGATATGTTAACACTTTCAGCGTTTATGTGTTTCTCTCATAGATAACATTAGTTTTTAACAAAAGAGGCACAAAGTTAAACTTTGAGACATATTTCAACCTGAGCATTTCAGTCTAGGGTTTAATTCCGGGAACGGGAATTTTCTGCTTCTCGCTTTAGAAAGTCAGACACGATACCGGGAATTTTCCGGTTGTCTTTTCAGAATATCAGTCCCGATACCCGGGACATTCACAAGACATTCCGCAACCTTTGATTCCCGATTTTTGTCTATAATTTTCCCGAGCATTAGCACTGAGTTTCAGAACCGGTAATCGAGAAATTTCCGTTTGCGAGATTAAACCATGGCGCCAAGGTCGATGCTGGTGTCGGAAGAAATTGATATTCGCCGCCATCTCTTAAAATATAATAGGCGGTCGTTGATACCGTGGTCTGTGGATTTCCCTGGTACCGTGCTTGACAGATCCTGGAGAAGCAAAATTGTAAAATTCCCATTCCCGATGTTAAACCTTATTATATGACTACCACAAATAGCCCTCAATACCACTGTAGTTTTCCAATCAAATCCAGCTCTCTGGAAAACAAGAGTGCCAAGTTCTCCAGATCAGCATCATGCCTGTCGCAAACGAGGCGCACGTGAACGGACTATTTCTACCAGTGACCAAAATATAAATATAGAACATCAGCACAGGACATAAACACGAGTGTCTTCTCGTTAAATTTCGTTGACAAACATTCCAGTCAAGGTCTATTGAAAATGCTGTGCTGAACAATTGCAAAATAACAGTGAACAACTATTTTCAAGATGTGAATCTAACAAAACGTAGGAGATTCTGTGTTATCGAAGGCGATTCCGATTGAAATTGAAGTCTTGCCTCCATTGTTTAGACCTTCAAGTTTCATGTTCGACACGAACGTTCGATATTACTGCGCGTTTGGGATTCCCCAATTCCATAAAATGTTAACGGTTATTTGAATAATATAAGTCCTGTTGTATTTGATTTTTATGTTGTTGTGATCAGTTTAAACTACTAATTGTCATATAATAAACCAACTCGACGGAACACAACAACGCTGATCAACTGACTGTTGTAGTAACCTGTATTTATTTCAATCGGATCTGTCTTTGGAAACAATATTATTTGTGCTTTGAAAAATATCACTTAAAAGAGAAAAATTCTGTAATGCTGTGTTACAATATCGGGTTGAGAAATCTTTTTCCAAAATGGATGATTAACAGTTTGCGGCTGTTGGTATGAATCTTTATTTGAACGGCCATTGTCACTTCGTTTCTGTTGGCCAGTAGTTATGGACTCCTGTTGGACATACACAGAACAAGTGCCATATCGATTACGCCGTTCACACGTTACGTGTGTCGTTCTGTGTTTATTGCCTGCCTTCACGTCTATAACAACTATTATTAGAAGGACACTCAGCAATTCATTTGACAACTATCAACAAAAATAACACATTTTATCGCCAAACAAATTTGCGAGGGGAACCCGTGCTACTATTACGTCCCTCGAGTTCCAATTTGCTCTATGTGCCTACTGTAGGCACATAGAACACATTGGAACTCGGGGAATGATTTTTCACTGTCGCTAGCGATTCAAATTGTAATTGCGTCGCACTATTTGAAGAAAATTCCAGTGAAATTTTGCTTCTATTTAAAAATAGTCCGTGAACGATTTCCGTTCCGCACATATGTGCGAAACAGATGTTCATTTTCCGCATGGTTTTGTGTTGATGTAGATGAGGATTACATAGAACAAGCGTGTAATAAATTACAAGCCACGTATTTTTCAAACAAAGTTGATTAGGTTTTCATCACTTTCTACCATCAGACAGCATTTGCAGCAGTTGGGCATGAATGAATTATCCAAGTTATAGATCCATAATTAGTTTAAGATATATAAGAATGTGGACGTATATCCATGGCTACGATTCTTTGCAGTTGTGTCATTCAGCAATCGTTGGCCTATTTTTTTAATTCTTCTTCAGATAAATCTCGGCCGTGGTGTTGCACCCACAGTCATGAAATTTGACACAAATGTTAACGATAAACAGGGCTAGAAAATGATGGGCCGGATTTTCATTTTTCTACCTTTATCCAAAACAATTCCCAATTTACGTGTTTTTCTGGGTGTTTTTGATATCACCTCCCGTTTTCAACTTTTGGAAATCCCATCTCTGTCAAAACACTTGACGTCAATATAACAAAAATGCAATCACGTCAGATGTTTTATGAAATTTCAGTATTTTGTAGGGCTTAAAAAACAGGCAGCTGTTTTTTTTATTTTTCGATTTTGGACCTTGTTACGTAATTTCAAATTTAGGGCTAATTTTTGTCATTTTTTAGTTAAACACTCACGTTCTCAAACGCTTTCCTCCGAATAATTAATATACACAGCTATGAAATTTCACCCACTATCATTTGGATAAACACTTTATTAAATGCAATTGTTAGTATTTCAAATTTCGACCCTTATCCAAAACAGCGTCACTTTTCCATCTTTTTCATGAAAGTGTAATATCTGCCATGTTATCGAACAATCACTCTTGAACTTTTGCAAATTTACACCCAAACAAAAGCCCTGTCTAAAACGCAATCCGTTTCCCGCCGACGACAAATTCGACAAACCGAACAAGTCTATCATTGCTCATCCTTCTCATGCTTTTACACAGACAGCGTGTTATTTCAATACGTCTTTAATTGCTTAGGTTGAAATGATCTGTAACGGGCTTTGGGAAGTTGCTTGGCGCTAAAAAGGTGGAAACTGGTCAGTCACCCACATTTTGTTGATTTTTTTTTTTTTTTTTTTATTCAGATAAATATATGTAAATATATACAAGGTTAAAAAAAAATTACAAAGCACAATCGATGGCGTCTCATTATAGAATATTACATGATAACAAAGAATTGTAATTGGCGTTGCTAATATACTTTTTAAATCATTAAATAATATATCTTATGGGAGTACTAAATGTTGACGTTGGCCAGTTTGAAGGAGTATATGGGACCGGAACAACATTGTATTAGACATTACTGTGACCTGTCACTCGACTTAGTAGATCTTGGACCCCGTCCCATGTGTTTCTTATAGCAGTTTCCTTTTTGCCATGATACATGAAAGTGGACGTAACATCAAGTGTTCTATATAGCTTTAGTTGTTCAATAAAACTTCTGAATTCCGACAGACATCCTCTAACTAAGGAGTATATGAATTTCTTATATAGGAGTATTAATAATTCCGTTATCTCTGCTAGCCCTTCCTGTATCGGGATACAAAGGGATATATACTGGGGTGTCACGGGAAAGGACACAAAACATTAGTGATTCTACTTATCGCAGAGATTGGGCAGAATTGTTTTAGAGTAAGAACATTCAAAAAATAGATGTGACAACGTCTCTTTACTATTACTACAGAAAGTACATAACTCCGTTTCCGATAATCCACTTATGTACAGCTTTGAGTTAGTGTAGATTGTTCTGTAAGTGTGAGTCGTCACTTACTGTGAAAGAATGTTTGTATATCAACTCCCAGTCTTCGGACTGTAAGCTTATATCCAAATATTTTCCCCATTGTTTCTGCGATTTGGATGGGGTAACAGCTGTTAAGGCCATTAAAAAAAGAAGTCTGTGTTCTCAGGGACCGCCCGCGTCATCAAAAAGCTGCCGCGTCATTTCTTTTTACCAGGTCAAATTTTAGTGTCATCGGTCATATTTTAATAGCACCGTTTCCTGTTCAATTTTCGCAGATGCCATATTTAATTAATTCGTTCTGCCTCAAGTACTTTCATCATCGTAAATGTTAGCAAATAAGAATGGCATGCTTATTTAGCGTATCGATAACGTCTGGACTCACTGTTTTATTAAATTACAGTGTCTATGGAGGAATAAGTGCTTGTTCTCCAATCGGGGAGGTCTTCGAAAAAATTCGAAGTGACGGGGAATTTTGTGAATTGAACATTCCAAAAGAAATCAAAGATGTTCGACCACTTTGTTACATTGGGAAATCACAAACCTCCACAATGCAAAAAGTTTATTCGCGCGCCCCAATCGGGGAGCTCATTCAAAATTACGGGAGATACGTAAAATTTGATATCCCAGTCCCAGTAAAAGAATCGTCACTGACTTCAGTCAAAGACACTTCCAGTGCACATGAAAATGAATCGACTGGTACAACATCTAGTGTGTTTACATTGATGATGGACACAGCAAATAAGTTGGCCCTGCCAGATAAATATGACCCAGTATCTGGAAAATTGGATAATAAAAAACGTTTGTTCAATGATTTTGTTGATTTCTTGAATGAACAAAGTTTGAAATTTCAACAACAGTCGCTTGTAAGCGAAGGAAGAAAGTTTGTTTCAGCAATAACTGATGTACTTTGGTTTGTTGATCCACACATGGAGAAATTTGAACACCGTTCCTTGCACTTACCTGATACACTAAACAAATTTGTTGGGTACAATATGCCAATGACTCACAAACACAAACAAAAGACTTTGCAACTGAATGCAGTTGATTTGAAGTTTCATTCAGATAAACTACTGTTAATTGTGGACATGCCATTCATGAAAAAAAACACGTGGTCTTCATTTCGGGAAGACATTGTAGCATATGCTGACTGTCTTCGGACATATCATAAATATTTGAATGAAAAAGTAGAATGTATGTTCAAAGTTCGAGGGTCCCTGGAAGAAAATTCTGGGTCCCAAAACTTTACTATATTTAAACCCGTACTTTGTGAAAAGTCTTTGGAACGTTATAAGAAATTTAATAAAAAAACTCTGTGAAGTTGATTTTTACACACCATTCAGTCTAGATGATTTTACGCCATCAGATATTTGGCAGCGTAGATACTACCTGGATTGTGTAGCGGGAAATACAAACTTTAAATGCATTCATTATTCTGTTGCATTCCATAACAATGTTGGGACATTACATTTTGTTTGGAAAATACCTCCAGATGATTCCGACAGTGAAGTAATGACCAAATCTAATGCACTTTCTGCAGAACTTAAAAAAACCCTTCCAAAGTTTCATTCGGATGCACAACGGAGAAAATTCATTCTAGAATGTGGTCTACTAAAAAATGTCAAGCCCATGTACCTTAGATATATCTATCAAACACTGACTGGTGACTCTTCTGCTTCTCATGATTATGAGCAATCTGTAATTGATGAAAGAGTCCGACTTGCCTTTTCCTTAGAGGATCCCGATATTATATGTGATTTGCGTGATCATAACCCGAGAATAGTTTCCAAGTATTCTGAGTTTTTTGCCAAATGTAATGACTATATAAAAACTACCATTGAGGAGGCAGTCGACGATAGACGTCATGATCAGATCACTCACCTGGCACAGGCCATATCAGTCCGTGACTTACGTGATGTGATCAATTTTCCAAACTTTGTGACCCAAATGTTCAAATACCTAGTCTACAATGGTTGAGATTACAATTTTACCCAAAGAACCCATCCGCTAAAGCCTCCCTTCAATATACTGGGGCCCTGCCCGTGAAATTTATGGTTCAGTCACGTCAGTTCAGGAACAAGCATTCTGATGATCACTATTGTGCGGCTTTATTCCGTTACCTAAAAGAGTTTTGTATTTTGCATAGGGACATTCGTACCCTGGTGTGTCTTGATGATAAGCACCACATAAGTGTTGGTGAGCCCAACTGCCCAGTAGCAGCTGTAGATCGTGGTAGGAAGGTTTTGGTATCCATAAATGAAAGTTTTCAAGTAGCTGACCAGACTTTACAAAGATTTCACTGGTACCAAGTGTCTGTCTCGTTAATGACATTCCAGATCAATTAAGTGGTAGCTTCTATCACGGACAGGTTTACGTCGGCATGAAAGATATAATTTTGCAACCATCAAGTCCCATGCGCCATGCCACAGAACTTGTTGATATTTTGCGATCAGAGCAAATTGCCAACAAGCCTGTTCTCTGTATTTCCACTGATGGGGGACCAGATCACCGTACAAACTACCTCAGGGTTCAGTTGTCTCTGATATGCATATTCAAAGCTCTTGATTTAGATATGCTAATTGCTCTCAGAACAGCCCCCATGGCTTCTTGGCGTAACCCGGCAGAAGGAGTAATGTCTACTTTAAACCTAGCTTTAAATACAGTAGGTATGATGAGACAACAAATGTCCGATGAGAAAGAACGCAAGTTAAAGCCTTTCAATACAATCAAGGCTGTGAGGAAAGTGTTGAAAGGCGATGCTTCAATGACTGTGGAATACAAAGAGAGTATTGCTCCTGTTACACAGTTATTGAAGTCTCTCTTTGAACGCCTGGTCATTACAGACAAGAAGTTCAAAAACTTTGATCCTGCAACCAACTCAGCTATGAACAAATTGTGGGAAGAAATGCTAAAGGTAGATAGTAAAGTTACCACTGAGCATCATTTGCAGAAAGAGTTGGCTGATTTACCTGAACTAAATGCCTTCTTAGAACACTGCACTGTAAGAAGACACTATTTGTTTATGATAAAGAAATGTGGTCACATTGATTGTACCATGTGTGGTCCCCCAAAATTACCTATTGTTGAATTCAGAAAATTACATTATTTACCAGACCCACAACCGAGTGAGAAAGACAGTTCTCACTATGAGAGGTTTGAAACCCTCTATGGGGAGGTTACCAGTGAAGAACATCGACCATCACTAGTAGCCACTGAGGGTAAATTAAAGTTACCTTTCAGCCCTTCTGCTCAAACCGCAAAAAATGTGAAGTGTTGTGTTAAATGTTCAGAATGTGAAAAAAGTAGAGTACTGTATTCGTCTAAGATGATTTCGAAACGGGAACTTGTTATTCTGGACAGAATAATCGAATTGTATATCTACACATGTGGCTCATCTCTGCAAGAGCTTAAACGTGAAGGTAATACAAATCACAATTCTGTTCTGGATAAAGTGTTTGCAAAACCAAATCTTGAATGTACTTCTCCTATTGAGATTCCATATTTCACTTCAGCCATTTTCCCATATATATGTTCTTATTGTGGAAGTTCCAAATCCGTCATTAAAGTCAATGAGGCTTATCCAGTTTGCAGTGAATGTAGCCTGAACAAGGTTGCTAAATTAAAAAGAAAACGAAACCTTTTTGAGTGCGCCCAAAGTGGCAAGAAAGTGAAGAAGTGAGACACTTCCCATTGCCAAAGCATATGTATAAAAGTACATGGGGATATAGTATAAGTCAAAATAAATTGTAAGATATTAAACCACCATAAACTATTCACTCTACTTTTCCTACATGATTAACACAAGGTTCTGACATAAGTGTTTGGAAAGCCCTCGGATAAAAATGTCAGATCCCGGTTATAGCAACACAGAAAAAGTAGAATACATAGTTTAACTATGTATTCTACTTCTTTCTGTGTTGATATAACCAGGTTCTGACATTTTGTATCCGAGGGCTTTCCAAAAACGTATGTCAGAACCTTGTGTTATTGATGTAGGAAAAGTAGAGTGAATTGTTTATGGTGGTTTAAAAATATAGTGATTTATTTCGTTGCTGATCCTGCAACTTATTTTGACCTGTAGCATATAAGTGCACAATCATCATGCAAAACTCCTTGTAGGGTATTAAATAACCTGTAAAGAATATTGCATGTTGATAGTGCACATACCTTACTCTTGACAGCGGTTAACTGTTCTCTCAATGTTCATGTATTGCATACAGCTTCCTCAATCCTTGAAAATGTGCAACCTATCACCTTGGTATATATCCAGGGCACAATTCTGTTTGTCTTGGATATGTGCCAAGGTCATAGTGTGTGTTTAAATATGGCAAACTATTTTTCAGCCACTCATCTTCTAAAATGCAGATGTCTTACATAAACATTTCCAACTATTGCCTAATAATGGCAGAGAAAAGAGTCTGGTTTGCTCTAAAAGACATTACTTCAATCAATGACATCAGTTTAACCCTTGAGGGCCTGGTCAAGTATGCTGAATACCCACCAGCCAACAGCCTCTATACGCCCAGTGGTTAAGCAGTGGTTTCTAGTCAAGTCTTGGCTGCCTAGGTAAATGTGTCTATGATCAGCAGGGTCTTCTCATGGTAGCATGTTAAGGGCACCTGTTCTGAAGTCGTACAAGTCGAAAATATGTGATCAGCATTATTGTGTGACCTTTCTACTACTGTAAAATCTCACAGTGTCAGAGTCTTCATAAGAACTTTATACTATCTTAATGTGACCAGTTTGACAAAATAATAGTTTCAAAGCATATATTTTTTATTTTATTTCAATACAATGTTATACTCTCCCTGTCTGAAAAAATATCCAGTACCATATAAATGGCCAATTCCTTGAACAGTTGTCCCAGACCACATCCGCATATTCTAATGCTGGTCGGACGAAAGAGAAATATATTTTTTCTAAGACTCTCCTGTCAAGTCTGTACTTTAAATTCTGAATCAGACCTATTCGTTTCCACCCTTGGGTAGTTATTTCACTTATATGAGATGCCCAACTAAATTTAAATAGATGTAAAAAGGAAGGGGATTTAAAAATAAAAAAATAACAAACACTACAGACGTTTTCTGTTTTTTAATTGAGCTGAAATGAAATACACAAAATCAAAACACTTTAACACATATTTTAATTTTATACAGTGATAAAAGAATAAAATTATCTCTGCAAGGCAAAACAGTATCAACCCACTGCACACTGAGGTGAAAATACCAAAATTTAACCAATTCAATCTTGAGCTCTGTCTACAAGATTGAATTGGTTAAATTCCTACATGTAGTTGCATTATGAGAAAAACTGGCCTTTGAAATTTTGGTATTTTGACCTCAGTGTGCAGGGGGTTAAACATTTATAATAATATGCTGATTGAAAATCTAATACATTTCTTTTGCTGACTTCAACTATTCAGATCATGTTAAGATCCTGACAACTTCTTACCTGGAAAATATAATATATAAAGTATTAAAGATGAAAAGTCAGTGGTGGGCTTATTTTTGGAATTCAGTACTCAAGAAAGTACCCTTTCATGAAAGTTGGGAGATGGGCTAATCAATGGAAGATGGCCTACTGCTGGGTCAGTACCAGTCTCCAAAGCACCATGGCTCATAGTTCCCAAAGGGCTTAGGTTTACATACCATCATAGCAGGTACATGTAGGAGTCACATGAAGGAGTTTGAGAATTGATGTTTTTGTACCAACATAGTGAAAACACTCTTTAAAAAATGGTGTGACCAATTGACTGTAAGCATTCCATGAGCACCTATCAGGTTTGATGTCAGCAATACACTAGTTGAAATGTACAAGGTAGGAACTTACAAGGCCAGATTCCAAGAAACTTCATTTTGAGGTATGTTTTTTAGATTTGGGAATAAAAAATAAAAAAAAAGCCTCCCTCCCTCGTCAAATTTTTTTGGTATAATTCCCTGAGAACACAGACTTTTTTTTTAATGGCCTAAGTTTAAAAATATATATGTAAAACGTGTTGCATGCTTTATTTGTGGATTTTAATTTTTCAAGATAATCATGTTTGATTATTAAGGGTTTGGTGGTTTGTTTTATTATGTCTTTCCATGACTGGGGAATCGCATTGATCACCCCTTGGTAGGTTGTGAAGGGCGTCCTGAGATTGTACCTACTGAGAAGTCAATGAAAGACAGAAAGGTCCTTTGTTCCGTTAATAAGTCACTTATGAACAAAATATTGCATTCACACCATCTTTATCAAAAAAAATCTTGTTATTAACTTTTATTTGTGAGTTGTAATATAGAGGCTCACTAAATATTTGTTCTGGGGTTGTGGTGATTTTTTAATCTACTAAGGACCATGCCAACAATACGTTTTTCCAAAATATATTTGTACGTTCTCCAACCTTCAAAGGTCCTTCTTTGTGTAAGTGCCAAATTTTGTCGCATCCGTGATATTCAAAATCCTCTAAAACTGACGTTTTCCAAGCGGCCAGCAGGTTTGGGTCAATGAGTTTTTTTTTTTTGATCCAAGAAAGTTTTAGAGAATAGCAGTATGTTTTAATATTCGAAAATTTTAAGCCGCCGTCTTTTATTGAATTGAGAACTGTTGTTCGCTTAATTTTTTCGTTTTTGCCTGACCTAAGAAAGTTATAAAACAGAGTTTGTATTTTCCGGAAAATACTTTCTGGTGGATCTGGGAGGACAGTCAAACAGTGTATTAGCATTGGAAGTGAGACTGAATTAATGAGGGTTAAATTTCTGAAAGACCAATCACGTAACAATCTCTCGATCTTTAGCATCTGGTCCTCATAATTTTTCAAAATATAATTTTCGCTGAGCAGATTATATTCGAACATTTTTGTTGAAAATTGATAATAAAAGTTCACGTAATGATTGCGGCAGATGCATTAAAATTTGCTAGTGTATATCAGTGAGTCCAGCAGCAGAATATCTTGTTCTTTGCAAAGTGTCACTTAACTTTTCCGTAACTCTTCCGTAGGGAAAGGTTCTTTGTAATCCGCTAAATTGTTAGATGCAAATTTGATTTTTTATTTTTCTTGTTTTTTTTTTAAATTTAACGAATTCTGGATTTCAATTTTCAGTCGACGAATGTTCAGAAAATGCTGAGGCCAATTTTGTTTGATATGTCCTCCTTCGATTTTATAAGCGTGTTGTTGGCGGTGAGATGTTGTACCTTTGATTTTGTTTCTTTAACTTTAATTCTTTTAGTCATTTTTCAAATTCTGTTGATGGGGTGTGCTGGTTAGGTTCGAAACATAATTTTCCCCTGAACTTTTCTTTTGTTTTATAAGTTGTCTTCTTTTTGCCCGATCTATATGTAATCTGTCCAAATTATTTGTATTTGGTGACTTATTAAATTACCGTTCAATTTTAATGCGATCCTTTATAGCATCATGCATCCCACCCTTACTCCTAGCCCAACCTAACGTGAGGCTGGAACAAAAACAAGAGTGCGTGAAGAGGGTTGACCAGGGTAAGCATACGCACACCGCTGAACGTTTGACTTCTGAATCCGCGCTATTATAGAGCAGTCGATAAACTCGCCGCATCAAACAAGGAAGATCATCGTGCAAAAATAGTTGTTAGCATCAGACAGTGCAGCAAAAGTGATAACGTGATTGGAAAAGAGAAGGAATTATTCACAGAAAGTACAATGATAAATCCGGGATGGAGGTTATAACAGACTGGTTAGTTCATTTTTGGGGCACCCGATAGATCAAACCGAGTCTGAACCGACCAACTGTCTACCATGAAGTTAGGACCGATTGTGATATATCGAACAATTTTCTCTTATGAGTATTACCCAAACGGGGCCACTGTCATTTTCATCCACACAGGAACACGCCCACCATAATCTTCAGCACGCATCTCACGGGAGAACAAGGAGTCCTCCTCGTTTCCGAACTAGGGCTTGGGACAGGCTACGGTTGAGTTTCCTAGAGAACTAATTGAAGTGACGCCTCGTCACATGTGAATTCGGTTTGTTAGTTAGCACTTAACGCCAACCGACGGTTGGAAAACTTCAAAGTTAAATTTGAAGTTACGACGTTTAACCCTTTACCTAACGTAACGGCCAAAACCGGCCAGCGCTATTCTCAAAAATCGCCAATTAATTTTCATTATTTTTTTCATTTTTTGTCTCAAAAACATAGGTTATGACCCCTCGTTGGAACGAGCTCGTCGAGCTCGTTCCAACGAGTGGTCATAACCTATGTTTTTGAGACAAAAAATGAAAAAAATTAGTTATTCAAGAATTATTTTTGCAAGTGTCGTCTGCTTTTCACGTTAGGTAAAGGGTTAAATTGTAAGCCATAATAGTACTCGTGCTACCAAATGCCAAGTTAGACAAGATTTTAAAATCCGACGTCAGATACCGGATATATGACGTTAACAAAGTCGGGTCTGTGCCCTTCTATTTTGTTAGCACCACCACTCCAAGAACTACAACATATACCGCTATATTTTTGGCATACTCCTAAATGAATACTGAAGTGATATCTTATCGTATTTGTATTCACATTGTCGGACAATGTTTGATGCTACGACAAAATTCCCACCGACTTCCGAAAACGGGAAAATTTAATTTCAGTTGCACAAAGTTGAAATCTTGGGACGTTGTAAATGTAGAACTCGTCGTCCCAGATACTGTGTTGAAACATTTTTTAAAATCAAACGTCACTTACTGGAGATATGACGTAAACAAAGTTGGGTATACCCTCACATTTTTTGAGCGCCCCTATCCCAAAAACTAAAACACATGCCACCATAATGTTTTTCATATTTCTGGAGGAATTGCTGATGTGATGTCCCGATACAAATGAATTCACATTGTCAAACATCATTTGTCCTTATATCCCGATAATTTGTGTCTTCTGATTGGTCAGAATGACTTTGACAAATAGCCAAGGCAAAGGGCGCCCCCAATATCCAAGGTATATAAGACCGTGCAACCTCCAGGATATAAGGGCACGCGAAACATCGGGGGTACATGTATATGGCTTAAATGAAAGTTTTTCGCTTTCGTTCACCTCGATATAAAAATGGAACCAAAAAGCCTGAAAATAGTCACAAATATCATCAGATTTCTGACAATTCGATCATATTTGGCTGTTATAAATTAAATAGTTGAATAATTAAACCAAACAATTTGAGAAAAATAAAATAAGAGCTAATCTGTAAGCAAAATATCCCCCGATCTGCATTATCGATTTTTTCAAGAGTTATTTTTAGATTAAAATTGCAGTCGCTCCAATATTCACGAGTTTGGTCCGACTGATTGTGGAGCGTGAGAAACGCGTCCAGCAGTTTGTTTCCATTACGTTTCTATTGGGTTTCAAACGGGGCAAAAACGTTATCTCCGCCAACATGTATGGTATATGGAGATTTAAAACCGACACCCAGGTACTAAATCTCCATATACCATACATGTTGGTGGAGATAACGTATAATAACACTTCGGAAAACTCACACCGACAGTCGGAAAACGTAAAAAGCGTAATTAATTTTCACAACACTAACTGGGAATCATGAGACTTCATAGGGCTCGTATCCACGAATACCAGTAGAGAAAATTCAAAATCAGATGTCAAATACCGGAGATTCAACGTAAACGTCGGGGCTATGTCCTCCCATTTCGTGGGCACATCTACACACGAAATTACAGCACATACCAGCATAATCTTTTGCGCACTGAAGTGATGGCTCGTCACAATTAAATTCACATTGTCGCATAACATTTTACCTTATGACGAAATTCCCACAACGACATCAAACTGAGAAAACATTTTCTACTTGGCAGGAGTCCATTCGGTTATGGCCACGTTTCGTTGAATGACTTCTGGAATTTAGCTTTGTGTTTTCAAAACCATCTGTCATGTTTTCGCTTTTGTAATTTTGACTGTCTATCTACTCATTCCTCTGTGTCGTGGGATTGGTAAATGGGCTTAATTACTGGCAATTATACTGAGTCAAAAAAGAAAGTATAATAAACTTTGAGGAGCAATTTTTTTTATTTTTTAGTATTATCGACTTTAATCCCAAACAAATTATTGTAAATTCATATTTCGAGTCTAGCTGTATGAATTTGCATAATTTCATGTTCTTACTATTGCCAGCGTCACGTCAGGACGTCGCAGTTCAGACATGGGGTGAAATTAAAAGTTCACACATGCAGTCAAGTATGGCCACCGTTTGCCTCTTGGGTGGCAGGACATCTGTGGCGCATGGACCTGATAAGTCCCTGGGTGTCACCCTGTGGTATTGCGTTCCACTCCTGCCTTAGAACATTACGTAAATCGCCTAACGTCTGAAGATCATGAAGTCGTACCCGACGATCCAATTGATCCCACAGATGCTCGATTGGAGACAAATCTGGCGAAAGTGGGGGCCAGGGAAGAAGTTCGATGCTCTGCTCCTCAAGAAAGTCACTACAGATACGCGCCACGTGACATTGGGCATTGTCTTGCTGGAATAACTGCCATCCGACGTTAGCGTTCAACAACGGGGCAACAACAGCGTTAAGAATTTCGTCCTTATATCACTGTCCATTCAGATTACCATCGATGAAGATCAACTGCGTTCGATGGTGCAAGGAAATTCCCGCCGAAACCATTACACTATCCCCGCCGACACGGTCGCATTCCCGTACGCAAGCATCAGAAAACCGTTCTCCTCATCGGCGATTCACTTTTGCCCTACCATCAATGCGGCGTAAACAAAATCGTGATCCATCACTAAACAGAATTGTGTTCCAACGCTGCTGAGTCCAGCGAACACGCTGACGTACCCATTCCATTCTGACGGTACGATGACGATGGGTAATGATTGGTCCGTGGTCTGGACGCCTACTTCGGATGCCATGTTCAGCGCCTCTGTTGCGGACAGTTTGGGCACTGATTCTATTGTTAGTTCTACCAGGTGTAATTGCTGCTGTCCTCGTCGCCGAAAGGAAGCGATCCCGCAACTGAGACGTCCTGATGTGTCGGTCTTGTGCAGGGGTAGTAACTCTTGGTCGACCTGAACGTGGTCGGTCGGCAGTAGATCCAGTGGTTCTATACCTTCCAACGAGACGGTAAATGGTGGCCAAGTAACTCTGAACTCAGCAGCGAGCTCATCTGGGGGTATCCCAGCATCATGCATACCAATGGCACGCAACCTCTGATTTTCGGTTAACCTTGGCATTTTTTAAAATGTCGGAAGACAAAAACTAGCGTGTTTTTTCAATAACCCAGGCTCTCTAGCACAACATAACACAAAGAAAATCACCGGTCACCCATTCAATTTGACATTCTCGGGTAGCACGTGCTGCTATTTTTTCACATTTGTTTCTATTATAGGTTCTTTTTTGACTCAGTATATTACATCTGTCATCACGAAAATATACATTATATACCATGTATTACTAGAGTGTCAGTGTAGGTTCATTTGTACATACACCCGATTTTCCCTAGCTAAAAAGGTGGATTTGGTGTTGGGGGAATGGTTGTAGTATGTTCAAGAATATACCCAATCGACAAATATTCGTCATGTAATTGCATCACTTAATTCTGTATACGCTTCTGCGTTGAAATCAGCGTGAACGTTTCTTTTTCAAATTCCCGCGTGCCATAGAATCAAGAAAGGACGCTGGCTTTATTTGCAATGACATAGCGAGGGGCCGAACCCACGACGAGAGAGTTTCCTTCGGCGCCAACTGTCTGGCGAAACAATACTACACCACGCACTCCACTCGGTGCCGAAAAAAAGTCTCTCGTCGTGGGTTCGACCTCGTGCTGTGCCATGTAGGCAAATGTATATTTTTAGTTTTTTCACTTGAATAATTTGTGGCATTATATTATGGTAATACTTCCAAGTATACTGTGGCTAACTAGTATGGCTTACGTTTCAAACTTACTGCTTAAATTCCTCTTTGCAGCATGGGCGGTATTTGCCATTTCAAATCACGGGATTTTATCTGTCCTCAGCGTGCAGAAAGTTAACAATACGTAATTGTTAGAATATACACAATACACAGTAGTGTCCTACAGCATTCTTGCAATAAAATTATAGGGGACGAAACAGACGTGTTTTGCGTTGTTAGCGTTACTGATCTCCATTCTTTTATTAATCTGCACAGGTCAAAACCAGGGCCGGTCAGTATATTCCAGTTCATCATATACCAGGTACTGTTGTTCTTAACATTGGTGATTTGATGCAACGTTGGACATCCGACGAGCTAATTGCTGCGGTAAGTGCTTCTGACTATTGTTTAGTCGCAAAGTGTCGCCTGTCACATGCTGGTACAAAACGTTGCCAAAGCTAACGTTGTGTGAAGAGTTATATTTTCCTTTTATGTAAATTATATAGCAACATTAGAGCTTAACCCTTTACCCAACGTAGACGATTTCAAAATTTATTATTTTGAATATCGTTTTTTAAATTTTTTCAAAAAAATTCAACAAAACCATATCATGTGACCCCTTTGGAACGAGCTTGAGGAGCTCGTTCCAAAGAGGGGTAACATTATATGGTTTTGTTGAAATTTTTCTAAAAATAATATTTTTTCAGCTGCTGAATTTGCATATTACGCGGGCGGATGCGGGCGATTCGTTGGGTAAAGGGTTAACCGGGAAGACAGTCCAGTTTAGGAGGTGTCCGGCCACTGGCTCAAACATTTGTGCCGTTTATAGTAAAAGGTAACCGTACATTTTCGTACGAATCGTATACGGGGCCTGAAGAAAGCATTGAAGTGAATCCAATTCCTGGCGGTATATCGTGCACGCAAGACTGATATCACCCATCATTAAAACGTACAATGCTTAATCACAACGACGGAGGTAGGGAGGTATTCATAAAAATGATATTAACTTCAGTGTTCGTCAAGTACTCTCTATTTTTAACCAGTACAAGTCACTGGTCATTGAATTGACATAACAATTTATCGAGAATAATTGGTGTAATTTATAAACCCAAATGCGCTTCCCAATACGTATATAGACCTATCCCAATAAACACCGATTGTTTGACTGGTATACACATCAAGACAGCAAAGAAAATAGCACATTATAAGTTATTGCTGACATGGTCTGAGGTTTGCGGCTCGGAGCGTATGTTCAACCACGACGCTTCGCGTCTCGGTTGGATATAAGCTCCGAGCCGCAAACCTCAGATCAAGTTACCGTCAACTCATCACAATAACGTATATGTTCCAATAAGACACTGCCCACAGCCCTAAACCGACATTGTGAAACACGAGAGGTTCATTTACTATACCTGTGATCGTTAAAAGTTGCCTTGCTCCATTGAAGGAATTAACATTATCTTATCCGGAAATGAAACGAAAACAGATTCAGAAAATATTCGCATATTTGGAGCCGTGCATAACTATATCGAACAAAACGATGAGATTCCAATGATTACTAAAGAAGTAGAATAACTTACCTGAAGAGTCCTATCAAGACTTATGCCAGAAGTTAGTTTGACAGAAACTATGATTGATGGTGGACTGTGTCCAGAACAAACTTCACAACTCTGCACTTGTTTACGCACCATTGTTGTTAAAATAAAAATGTATATTTTATGTATCGGTGATGTATATACATAGGCATCTGCCTGTTTACCAAACCATTTCATGACGAATAAAATATTGTTTATAAAAACATTTCAAGGTACCGCACTCATATTGTGATATTATCCCGGTTATGGAATTCAATTGCGGCTAAGGAAAAAATTTTAAACATTTTTGAAACAGCATTCCCTTTTTAAATCCGCAAATAAAATAAAATCAGAAGTACATAAACAACAGTCTTGGATGACAAAAATGTCTTGTGATCTCAGCCACCCTCAAGAATACACTTTTTGATAAAAACAGTCAAAACGTCCTTCGGAAATTAATGCTAGGAACGTCAAAAAAGTGTCAGCTATTCAGGATAATAAAAGATTGCATGCGCAGAAAATAATAAATCCTAACTGACACTTTAACAACAAGAAAAAGAAAAGAAAAATATTGATAATTTCTTTCCTTCTTCAGTGACAAAAAGATTCATGTTCCAAACGAAATCGAACACAAACACAGCAACTTGCTTGCAGACATCGGCAATTGGACTTCAAAACAAATATCGACAAACCCAGTCTTTTGCCGACAAATTGAAATCTTCCTGTTCATTGACATGTTCATCAAATAAACGTCGTCTTTGAAATTATTACTAACGCGACTAAACTGAAGTCAAAGTAAGTGAGGGCTGTAGAAATATTATATTAAGCATCCTTAAGGACTTAATAACTCTAGTTGCCACGCTACTCGCGCGCATATTTCGAACAATTCATTCAACCAGGGAATTGTCATCGACAAGATAAATTTGCGCCAGTAATTGTGGTAATGTCATCAGGTAAGGAAAATAATACCGCAAGTAATATACCGTTAGTATTCCAGTTTTCTTTTCTAAGATTATATGAAAGATTGTGTTTGGAAGACTTCTAAAGTCTAAAAGCGTGTAACTCATGGAAATAAGAATGACAGCAAAGACACTACCAGTTGGCACAAGAGTTACCCGGGGAATAGGACTCACCACATCTCTTTTCGTGGCAATAAATCCAATGTAGCTAACATGGCATGTGGAGATCCACGGGTTCAGTACTTGGTTCCATCTTATTTCTCATATCCACAAATAGCATAACTGATTCCATAACATTGGATCTTCCATCGTTGGGAGAATGTAAGTCGGGAGTGGAGATAAAAACATTTGTCTCAAATTTCAATGAAGAACCCCAAAATAATTTGACACTTAGTTATTAAAAGTTATATAACTGAATAATTTGACTTAATCCCTATTATAAATATTAACCCTTTACCCAACGTAACGGCAAAAACCGGCCAGCGCTATTCTCAAAAATCGCCAATTTCATTATTTTTTCATTTTTTTTGTCTCCAAAACATAGGTTATGACCCCTCGTTGGAACGAGCTCGTTCCATTGAGGGGTCATAACCTATGTTTTGGAGACAAAAAATGAAAACAATTGTTACTCAAGACTTTTTTTGCAAGTGTCTGCTTTTCGTATTAGGTAAAGGGTTAAAGAAAATTCATTTGAGAATATAGATATATCACAAATTTATACGAAAGTTGCACTTGTCAAGTTCGCTCTCAATAACCTTAGGAATGACCCCCCCCCCCCCCCCCTCCCCATAACGTTACGAAAGCCTTACATTATACAATTAAAGGAAATTATTTCATACTCTTGAGCTTTTATGGTAAGCATCAAAAACGGCGATTGCCTTTATAAACGTCAAACACGGGTAGTGGAAATGGTAAATAATACGAAATGTCATGTTTGTATAACTTTGACCTCCCTTGGCACCCCAGAACTATGGAACGAATTAGAAATGACAACTGAAAAACAAGGAACTGGAAAGAATACAAGAAAAGAGTTAGCAGCAGAGTATTCTCCTCCTAACCATTTTCTGTGGCAACCGTTAAGTCCCGTCAAATCATCAGACCTGTTACTCCTTTTTTATTATGGAAAAATAACATAACAAGGTTTATTGAAGAGATCACTTGTCATTGGAAATTGTCCGGTGCACGTTGCTTCGGAACCTACCTTCAACTAGCAGTGCATAAGTCTAGTTATTGTTCTTTGATCTCTTCGTTGAATTTGTTTATTTATTGGAGTTTAACGACACTTTCGTAGAGGTCCCGAGTTCGATCCCCGTACGAGGTCCCGAGTTCGATCCCTGTCCGGGACGACACGCGTTGTGTCCTTGGGCAAGGCACTGTATCCCGGTTGCCTACACGGGGCACGATGACGCCGTGTGTTAAGGCGTACTGCACGTCGATGGTGAACATGTATTCAACCGCTGTAACCCTGCTTGAGCGGAGCTTGAACAGAGTTAGAATGTTGAGGAGCTGACAGGTGCTCGTCGTTGTTCGGTGGTTCTCTTCGGGTACTCCGGCTTCCTCCACCCGTAAAGCTGTCACGGTCACGATTAGCCATTGTGCATAAGTATGTGACCTTAAAAAACCCAATAAATAAATAACGACACTTTCGACAGTCAGTGTCACCTCATGAGGGACAGTTTTGCAGGTGGAGGAAGCCGGAGAACTCGGAGAGAACCACTGAGCAACTGCCAGGCCCCCACCACATATACAGGGTTAGCATTGGTTGATGGCGGGTGTGCCGTCGACGTGCATTACGTCTTCGTGCATAGCGCCACTGTCCCCCGGGTAGTCAATCAGGATTAAGTTCCTTGCCCAACTTCACAACGCAATTACCCCTGGCGGGGAATGGATTGATCCGTGGACCGCTCGGTTTGAAGTTCAATTCCGTAACCACTGAGCCACAGCGATCCCGTATGTGTTGAATGGTGAATGCGGAATTTAGAAAGCGACTTTGTATCAGACGATGACCACCAGTGACACTATGTGCACATGCCGAAGAGACACCACATCAGACATAGTAACGGAAATACGCCATGTTGCCTTCGTCATTTTTGTCTTCTTCTGCCTTCATTCTTGATCTTCACTTCTCGTACATCTTCGATTTTTTCCAGGCAAAGGCAGGAAGACTGCCAACCTGGATATGGCTACGGATACCATTATACAATACACTAAAGTATCTTGGAAATATTATAACTATATGTACAAGATATATATCCACTGTTATATTTCTGAACACATAAAAGATATAAGTACCAATGTCATCTCTTTATGGACGGATAGTTTCGATTGCAGCCATTGAGATTCAATATTTCGTCGCAACGACTCCACTTTCCTAAACGCTCCAGGGTATCGGTGCGTACTTACGAGAATCGTAAATTATCGGTCCCCGAAGAGAAGGAAGGGTTGAATTAAGACCACAGAACATCCCAGCTCCCAGTATCTGGGAGTCGATCTGGAACAGAACATATTTAGTGATTCTAAGAATTATTGTTTGCAGCCAATGTTGTGGTAATTTTAGTATTCGAAAAATGCATCATAATATTAGTACTGGACGTGACAGTTTATGCTATAGTTGAACATTGAGGTGATCTAGACATGGCAAGATCTAAGGCGAAAATGTTGTGTACCAATTCTGTTCATTCTCTTTAGAATGGATAAGAGTTTTCACATGGCTGTTTTTCTGTTTTCATGTTGCAAAAGTTCATTTGAGTTAGTGAATCTTTGTATTTACAATCAGCAGTGTTATTCTCATTATCCACCTAAAGATTAATGGCAGCGGTTCATTACTCCGCTATAAACAGATTGACGGAAATTTAAATTTTAGGATTAGGTGGCAGTCTCTATATTACCCAAAATAAATACGTAGCGCGTGTGACTGAGAGGATGTCATAGTTTCGAATATGTTAAGTGCGTGTCCGAGAGGCTGTTATAGTTTCAAATGATTTGAGGTCTGTGCGGGTAATTGTATAAATAGCAGGGTTCTCTGGAAAGGAGTTCCTAGCTTTCCCTTTCATCCGTCGAAAATGCCAAAGCTTCCTTGCTGAACATTGTTTGTACACGTATGAATTCTAAGTGGGATAACCTCAGAAATCTGCTTTGCGATATGCAAAACAGAAATAACATTGTGTTGTTACTTTCCAAAGAGTGATTTACTGGGATTTCCGGGTTTGATTATAAACGATAACTTCACAAGTGAATTATGCATCCAACAATTGCGTCATGTATCCGTGCGAGCAAACGAAGACGCATTGCCGTGGGTGTAATTGCACTTGTGTTTGTGCAACGTCCCTCACCTCTCATGAATTATTTCACGTAACAAGTCCAGTCAAGCGATTACTCGCTATCTATTTATTGTTATTGGCTTAAAAGAAACATTTTTTGTTAATGATTTATCTCATACAAACTGGATGGTTACCATCCGTGCAGGCCAAGATGTCGACCAGCTAACCAAGGCAGTAGAGGGGATGTTGGACTAATAATGAAAGTGGGTGTTCACTATCACATTAAAATTCGAGAAGACTTATTTATCTTTATACCACGTTTTTGAATCGCTGTTTATATAGACAATTATTTCCAAAGTAAAGAGTATAATTTGTATTATTATATGCTAGCCTGTGACTTATCGCAAATTATCTAAAAGATATTTCTCGATATCTATCGACTCGATGGATATCGAGAAATACCCCTCAGTAGCTTTCTAAATGACGCCATGCTACGCCGCATCACTTTGCCTTGAAGGAACGATCCGCTGAACTTTGTTATTGTTTTGAAACAGACGCATTTAGGGTCGAATTGGGCTGAATATTGTGCAATAAAATGTCTCGTAGCATACAATAAAAAAGAAAATCTACTCTATTTTAGACAGTATCTGGAATTATCTCATGCGTGTGGACCTGAAAGTTTTATATTATATTATATTTTCACGTTCACACGATTATTTTCTTCAGTAGCTTCTTAAATGACGTTACGCTTCGGCGCATGACGTCGCCTTGAACGTCGCCTTGAAGGATCGATCAGCAGATTTTTGTTATTTCTTGAAACTGTTTGCAGTCGAATTGGGCTGAATATTGCGCAGTAAAATGTCACGTGGCATATAATAAAAAGAAAATCTTCGCTATTTTATTGAAAATCGGGAATTATCGCATTCGTGAGATAATTCCCCATATTCACTAAAACAGCGTATATATCCTCTATTTATTTTGAGGCCAAATACTGCACCAAAGGCGAATCTTGATTTGCCTTTAACCACTCTCGCGGATCTTAGACAAGCTATAAATAGGAAAAGCCATCAAGCATACGTAATGAGTTATTTTCATATTGATCTTCTTAATTTTTGGAATCTGTACTAAAACTAGCCAGTTTGTAGATTTATTGTTTAGCTCTGGCTTAATGCTAGTGATTACAAAATCTACTCGAGTGACAGAAACTTCAGCAAGTTAATAGACCATATATTCTGCAACATTAGTAGCACCTACACCACAGGGATGATAATTACTGATATCAGTGAGCATGTTGCATCCTTTTATATCGAAAATTCCACAGTCTCTAAAATACCCTGAAATGCACGAGAAAGTAAGCGGACATTCAAATAGGAAAACATTAACATTTTCAAAATATTCTTGCATAGTTGTGATTTTAGTGAGACTACGAACAGTGATTGCCCAATTTCAGCATACGATGCCTCCCAATCCTGCTTCAACAAAAACTTCGAGGAAGCCTTTCCCCTAAAAAATACGAAGGTACCGAAAAAATATATTAAGCGGGAGCCCTGGATGACCTCACTTAACAAAAAACGTCTCCGTGCAAAACAAACCCCAAAACAGAAATCCCCAACGAACCAGAACTCGGATAGATACAAAAACTGTTGTAAACTATATAATAAATTATTACATAACTCAAAAATCAGCTATTGTGGCAGTGTTTTAATTCTCAACAAAACTAACCATAAATAAAAGACAATAGTGCGCTCCACCAGCTCCCTACTTTTGTGATAGAGATATGAAAATTGTTGACTCAAGAGAAATTGCCAGTAGATTTAATTCATTGCTTGTTGGAATTGGAAAACAGCTAAAGGAGCAAATGCCTTTTACTCCTCGCCAATACTCAGAATATGTAACTAACAGTCATGACAATATAAATTTTTATTTTATTCAACCTACAAAGAGACAGGAAGTGATTCCCACTGTTAACACGTTATATCAAATATTAATAAAGGATGTAATAACCTGTCGTCAAATTTGCTTGAGAAAATTATAACAGAAGTGGTTAATCCAATAGCTCATATCATTAATCATTCCTTCGCCTGCGGTGTTGTTAAGATAGATGAAAATTGCAAAAGTCGTACCCATATATATATATATCTGGCGACAAACCTATTTTCACTAATTGTGGGCCCATAAGTATCTTGCCCGCCTTTTCCAAGTTCCGCAACACAATTATGTATGTGAGATGTTCGTACTGTCTTGAAACATGTTCCATTCTGCACACGTTTCAATTTGGCCTTCGAAGTCTCATTCAACTGTGCATCCATTCTTCACCTCCTCAATAATGTTGTACCCAGGAATGCTGTAGTGGCAAAAGACACCATCTTGTCAATACATTTAGGCTTCTCAAAAGCATTTGATACTGGTGACCACAACATTCTTGTAAACAAGCTGATTTTTTAACGGAATTCGGGGCCTCCCAGATCACTGGTTTCAGAGTTACCTTTCAGGGTTAACCCAGTATGTATAGTGCATGGAATCAGAATGGGAACCATAGGAAATTTCCACAGGTGTACCACAAGGATCTTTTCTTGATCTCCACATTATTTCACTTGTATATAAATGACATCTCAAACAGCACGAGGTTGGATACTCTGTCCTTTGCAGATGTCACCCCAGCATTCTAGTCCAGAAACAATCTGAATACACTTAATAGCAGTATATATTCAGAACTCTCCAAAATTCAAGAATGGTGTGCTGCAAATAAACTCGTTCTTAATGCTACAAAGACCAAATATATAATGTTTCATCCACGAAGTAACCTATACCGGGTGGGTGACAGGAAACCAGAAATAGATGCCACAATATTGGAACTCACTGGTAACCACTGTGACACAAAAACAACTAATTGCCTTGGTGTCTACATAGACAAGATTTTTTTTTTGAACACCATGTTACAGGTGTTTGTTCTAAAATATGACGTTCGATATTTGCCACCAACAGGGCCAAATGTTTTGCCAATCAGCGCACTAATAACATTGTGTTTTGCCCTTATCTATAGTCTCTTGCTTTTTGGTATCTAGATTTGGGGAAACTCTATTTCAACAGAAAAAAATGTCAACCTTCAGAAAAAGGCGATACGCATAATAGGCCGAAAACACGAAGCTCGCACACTTCGGGTTTGTGCATAACGGGAATGAGCACCAGACAGTCTTGGAAGCTCCATTTTCCAAAGAACACAATTTTGTCTGATCTTCCCGTTCACGCTTTCCTTGGGATGTGGAGTGAAATACACCCAACAGTTCAAAATTTTACCAGACTCAGTTTTAAAAAGAAATTGAAAAAACAATTTCTGAGTGAATACTCAGCAAATGTACACTGCACCTACTCTACGTGTCCTGATAGACATAGAGAAAATAATCCAGAATGACACTTGTCAGGCCTTAACGTGAAGGCTTTCAGGTGCCATTGTATGTACGTATTGAATTCTTGGTTGTCTTGGGCTTCTTCAACAAAACAATCAGACTGATTAAACCCCGAATTACTCCTCTCTGATACCTCATCTTTCCCATTATCAGCAACTATTGACTTGCTGTAAAAAAAAACCCTTCTAAATATATCTTAATTTGTGCTTAAAAAACTTTGCTGCGAAAGTTGGTCAAAACAGTTGGCTCAGGAAGACAGCCACTTCGGCTATGTCGCTTCCCTGCATTATACCAAACACCTAAAATTCCAACATCCATAACAGATGCTTCTTACAGCACAAAATATTCTATCAAATTGTGAGCCTACTATTTTGACTTTGAACACAACAAATGTATTTTTATGTTCCTGATTTTGGTATAGTGCAATAAAGATTTCATTTCACTTAGTTTCTAGTCGGCTGAGAACAGTGGATGAAACACTTACAATTTCATGCAATTTCCTAACAGAATTTGTACCGTCGGCGAACAATGACGTATCAGTTGTTGCATATTTTAAGTTAACGTTATATATTTTTTGTTTTGTTCAGAGGGGGGGGGTGCTTTTTTATTTTTCATCGCGGTCGTTGTGTTCATCAGAGAGATTACACATGTCAGGATGCCACACCTTCAATAATAAGATCCCACGAAGTTTCCTTGTATTTTTGTATTTTTATATGCCATATGACCTCGCATCCATGATCGTTTATGGATGTGTTTGGCATAATTTTGTACGTTGAGGCACTTCATGGAATATTTGTTGCGGCAGGATGTCTAGTTGTGCTGTTGGAAGCAACAACTACAGGCATTTGGATAGATAGATGGAGAGAGTTATGTTCGTGTTGTTATCAGAATTGCGGAGAGTCATTTGGTTGGATTTTCTTTCGGACGGCCAAAGCAAGCATTCCCAATATTTCCTGTTCTGTTTGATCTATCCACTGACACGGTTGGGTTTCTTTTACTTTGCCAAAGCATGTTTCTAGTCTTCCCTTTGAAGATTGATCTAACTTTTAACTTACCCCAGCTATATAAATACATCTGTCCCTCTCCCAGTAAGACTTTCGTAATCACCAGTTGCGAATATTGCTTGTCTACTCTTCGTTATGATCCCGATTCTGCAATATCAAATTTCGATCAACTCAAAACTGTTTGCCAACAGAACACCTACCCTACTTCGCTCTTGATAGTCTGGTAACTCGGGATTCATTGAATACTTCAATTCATACCCCGTGACATCCGATCATTGGGACGTGGTTTGTTTGGACTCCCAATCTATCTCCTTGAGTATTATGAAGCAATACTGTTTTCATCTTGACTGATACGTACTTCTCTGTTGTCATCTTACTCCCCACCCCCCCCCCCCACCCCCCACGCACACACACACTCATTACTTAACTACTGTCGACTGTATAGACGTTGTCAAAATATGGGTTGTTGTAGCGATAGTGCCGATATATTATAAACAAAATAAATTATAATGTACTCCGTGTTCACGTTGAAGGAAGGACAGTGGTGGGGTGACTGATCGTTTGTGTTTTGTTTCTTTTTTTCGAAGAATCGACCAGAAATGATTTGATGTGTAGTGTTTTTTCTTGGTCAAAAGGTATAGGGTGAATTCGTGCTATGACGAAGGGAGAAAATAATATAAATGAAATGTGTAGATGTGCTTAGTATTAATTTAATTTTACACGTGAACAAACTATTTTCAGAACATTTGTACAAACAGAAAGTAGATATAATATAAACAATATTGAAAAGGCCAATCAGTCAGAGAAAAGAACGTTATTTAATTGTGATTGCATTATAAGGTCAGCTGATCGATCAAATATCTTTTTGGTCAGATTTGCTTTGCGTTGGGTACAACAATCTTCATATGCGTTTTTATCCGTTTTTATGCGCCCAGAACATAAGCGTTTATCCTATAACTGTAAGGGACCCGATTATCTCGAACGTTAAGACGAGGAATTGTATGTCCAAAGCATACTAATAGTTGCCGTTAGTGAAAATAGACACAAGGCCGTATTAAAAGGTGTGCTACGCCATATAATTTCCCACTCCGATAGGTTTTGTCAGGATTGGACTTTCAGATATCCACTAGCTCTTGTATTAATCATGTACTTTATCACAAGGCCAGATTTGATACTTCAACTTTTGACACACGTACAGTCAGTCAAACAAATTGCTGGCTATTGTATCCAACTTGGACAGTTAGAGTAGGCGGGGGGGGGGGGGGTATGGGGGGGGGCAGCACGACCAGTTTGATGCATCAGGGCAACTGTTAAATAAATACGAAGTTACATCACTACTTCGATATGCATATATTGTTTATCCGCCAATAAATTCCCAAGAAATATTGAGGTTTTGAACTACAATCCCGACTGACTGATATTCCAACTACATCATCGAGTCATACGTACGGCGAAGCTATGCCTTGGCGATGTAGTTGGAATATTGTATCCGTTGGGACTTCTGTCATCACAGTCGGGACAAATCAGATTGACATCTCTCACCTAATCGGCCATCTATGAGGGGTCCCGGATATCATGAGTAAGAAGGGGTAGACTAATTTATTATTTATTTTTCAGAAACATCGGGTAGTTATCCCGAAAGGAACCGACATGGCGAAAGAGCGTCAATCCCTTGTTATATTTTGTGGACCAGACATGGATGCAGAGATAAAATGTTTGGATGGATCAAATAAGTACGAACCAATTACTCCAAGCGCCTACCTTGAGCAGAAACTGAAAGAAGTCACCTTGTAATAAATAATTCAACAAACACTGCAAATAGTATATATCACTGGCTGCTCGAACAACCGTAATCTCCTCTCTTGTTGGCTTGAAACAAATGTCCATAATCATCTGCGCTATTTAATGTGGGGGGACCTGGCTTTTTATCCACTAAGATCACTTTGCTGAAAATACTCTTTGCCGCATTGGTTCACGGGGAAAATGGCTATTAGAGGTACCAGAAAACAGCTTCGTCAGAAATAGCAGCACCACTGAAACGAAGCGCCTGTTTTGACTGAATATGAGCAGTAAGTCCAATGTTTGGCTCTTCTGACAAGTGCCAGCATAGCAAGCAAAATCCACAAAATTCTGTTGATGTCCGTCATATTCAGTTACAACCAAATATTTTGTCATTTCAGTTTGTTTTGTTACTATTCAAATTACAACATTAAGATTCCTTACGCACGAAGTTTGACCTATGACATGACTTGAGCATTCTATCAGTTAAAAAAATAATAATCTCGACAATAAGTATCAAGTTTCAATGAGATTTGTTTAGTTTAGTGTAAGGTTTAGCCCGGAACAGGAATTTCACATCTCTGCGGCTCCAAGTCCTGAAAGTCAAATACGATACCCGGAAAATCCACACATCAAGGTATCAACGATTGCGTATTATAGTTTATGAGATTACGGCGAATATGGATCTCTACAGAGACCAGCCTCTACAATGGACCTATAGTTTAATCTTACGAACGCGAATTCCCGGGTGCCGTTTCTGAAAAGGAGTGCCAGTGCCTGGGAAATCCGTGGACTAGAATCAGAAATCAAACATTGCGTTCCGCAACCTTTGATTCCCGGTCTTGGCCTATGGATTCCCCGGGTATCGGAACTGATATTCAGAAACGAGAACCGGAAAATTCCCGGTATCGTGACTGATTTTCAAAAATGAGAACCAGAAAATTCCCGTTCCAGGAATTAAACCCCAGTTTTGTGTGAATTGTGGTTAATCAGTCATTCCCAACAATTCGTTCGGTGCTGACTACGCATGCGCAACTTTCGGGGAAAAACTGAGTCTAAATTTTAACACTGTGGCCTATGGAGAAAATATTTTAAACATGTATTACACAAAGAACAGGTTGAGTGACAATATTTTACGTGTTATGTCCATTTAGTTCAATGTTTCTAGTTTTATGTTCTATGCTTATGTTAGTTATTGCGTCATTTTTTTTTTTTTTTTTTGTTTTTTTTACTTCCTTTTTGGATTGAAAATTGGTCCTAAAAATCGTGTCGAAATTTTTACGTGTTATTTTAGTAATCTGCAATGGATACTGAAGACAATAATCTAAAAATAATAAGTATGCTCTAATGGTTTTTTGCTTCCTTTTATCGCTAAAGAAGAGCATTTTGGGAGATTTTTCTAAGTGAACACCAGTTTGCCTGTGGAATGAGTATCGTTGTCCAACAGGGAGAGCAATTCTCCTTACTTTGAATTGAGGTGGAAAATTAATGCGTTAGGTACTTTTCTTTCTCGATTTTACATCAAGGTGACTATAATTTTTATAATTTTATTATTTTTCTTTCACTTTTCACTTCTACTTCATATGTCCATAACGAGTGCGAAATTAATGCACATGAAGTTTGAGTATCTTTTCGGCTTCAAATACAATTTTTTTAAATAGTTGTGAATGAATGAATGAATGAATGAATGGATGTAGATGGATGGATGGATGGATGGATGGATGGATGGATGGATCTACAAATACACGGTCAATTGCGTCAAAATTACATTTTATGATTTAATGTTTCACATTGGTCTCATTTTAGTTCATTATTGTGTTTGTTCTCTATCAAAAGTAAAATCAAAGCCATCAGGCCCGTCACTATTATTCACATTTGCAATCTGAGACGAAATTTTGTTGTTTATCACTTATCGGAACATTCGCATCGCGTCTAGTGTGTGAAGACCTCAATTTATATGGAATGTGCATAATTTATTCCTGACGTTCGTTTCCACCCAAAACAAACCGCTAAAGTCAGTTAGAAAAATTATTTCTTCTTGTCCCCACGCCTTCACTTAGTATCGTTGAGTATAATTTCACTTGAGAATGCTGATAGAATACGATCACAGTATAGAAAACTATAGGCGATTTCTCCCTCACTCTCTTTCTTTAACCTTACAATGAATTAAGCCTACTAACTTTAATCGCAAGACACAAAACCTCCGAGAACAATAGGAATAGTTCCTGTCTTCTATTAACAGCCACAGATTAGCCAAAGTGTTACTAATATTGTCATGCAGAATTTGAGTAATTAAGAAGATGGGATGGTGCATCTGATTGTTTTATTACGTATCTTAAAGTTGAATGAATAAATAAATGGAAGCTGTCATAATCTAATGATCCTATGTTTTGTTATAATTTTGGATACTTGCTGAATTACACTTCAAAGACGTCGCTCCACACAACATACATGCTCCCCAAACTTGCTCTCTCGGCATGTTAAAATAAAATGCCTTCCGAGAACAAATTATGTAAGTCCACATCTTCACAAAGAATGAGTGTAAATCAACCTTGTGCGTGTCACAGTACAACTGCCGTGGACTGATAACTTTCCACGGTGGACGATATTTCCACGGATGCAATAATATAACATTACAAACCCTATTTACTGAAATAATCATCAAAAATGTAATTAATGAACCACCCGGTACAGACCGGTGCTTAATTAAATAAAATTTTGCTGCTGATGATTTTTATTACCTTGTAAACGAATGCATGGACATCTCTGCCCACGCGTGGATTACGGCCACTCCACTGCGACTTTACTGTAATATACCATTTATAATAGAATAGAATAACGCTAGTGTTTCGAGAAATAAACTCGTGAGCTCGTCCCTCTTCAACTATGCATTGATTGTGAAAAGTGGTGTATCGCTTTTGAATGGCATGTTACTGTTCGCCATGTTGCCTTGTATATAAACACCTCATTACACATTTTGTGGCAAAAGACTGCAAAAGACAGTAATAAACACATTTTTGTATGCGATATCATCAACAAGACACTTGTTCGAATTCAACTTTCGAGGAAGCAATCAAACGGATAACCACTCCCCTGAATTGACATTCCAATGACTTATGCTATAAGTGTCTATCAGGACTTGATGGATATGGTGTTATGAATGAGGACCGTAATACTTTTAGTGGCACACGTCTCATAAACACTGAATGTATAAAAGTGCCAAACAGTACGAAACGTGTTTGCCAAAACGGCAGTGTAATGCAATCAGTAATCAATGAATATTTTGTTATTACGTTATACATTCTAATTTATCACATATCTATTGTAAAGTTCAATGAAAAGGTCCATCTGATATTCTTCTATATGAGAACACGTGTAATATGACTTGCAAGGATTTTCATTGGCTGAATTTTAAGCCTCATCACCTAATTAATATTCATATTGTACCACTCCATTGTTTACAAACAAAACATGTCGCGTGTACTAAACTATCGAGTGAACGAAATTGTGAGAATAGATGGAAAAGGAGAAGGGGAAATTGTTAAGATCATTGATTCCACAAAAGGCTTGTTATACACTGTGAAAATAAAAGGTATCGACCTTGAAGTGACTCTCTCAGCAGAACGTTTGAGCCCATTACATGATGAACGCTACCAGACGCTAGATTGCCAAGAAACTGTTGGCGTTGCTAAGCAAACGGACGCTTCTCAGCAGCGTCGTTTTGTTAATGTCAGCGGTGCAGATATAGATGAATTTGTTGAAAAAGAAACAAATAAAAACACTTTAAGCAAGACCTTTTATGATATGAAGTTGGTAAGAAATTTTCTTCAAAGCAATGATATAAATGAGCATCGTGAAATTCACAACATACCGCCCAGCTCACTGCGTGTTATTTTATGCAAATTTATCCTGTCAGTCAGAAACTCTGACGGCTCTGAATATGAACCAAGCTCGTTGCGTGGATTTATTTCCAGTATTGACAGAAAATGAAAACGTTTTAATTATGGCCACACAATAGTTAGCAGTGTAGAATTTGTGAAAGTGAGAGACATATTGAAGGCCAAACAACGACAACTGAAACGAAGTGGCTTGGGCAATCGGGAAAAGAAGGCGGAGCCAATAAGTGACAATGAAATTGACATTTTGTGGCAAAGCGGTCAACTGGGTTCTTCGACACCCGAATCTATAATAAACTCCTTGTGGTTTTTAAACACTATTCACTTTGGTTTACGGGGCTCAGATGAGCACCGTAAAATGTGTTGGGGGATGTTAGTTTGCACAAGGACCCAAATGGCCAGGAATATTTACAGTTTATAGAAAGACAAACAAAAACTCGCCCTGGTGACAATGTGAGAGATGTTCGAAGTGTGCTACCCAGAATGTGGTGTAACTTTGATTTACCAGAAAGGTGTCCTGTGAATATTTATAAAAAAAAGTACTCTCTTTTAAGGCCCTCTGGTTACAGTGACGAAAGTTATATAGCAACACATACTAAACAAGATATTATGAATGTCGGTGATCAGTGGTTTAAAAGACAGCCGATTGGAATAAATAAACTTACCTCCATCATGAAGCGCATGGCAAAAGCAGCTGGTCTGTCACCGGAAAAGAAACTTACAGATCACAGTGCTCGCAAACATCTTGTTCAGAAACTTAGTGAAAATAACATCCTTGCTCACCAGATTATGCAAATCACAGGACACAAGAATATCCAGTCAATTAACAATTACAGCCATATCAATGAACAACAACACAAACAAATTTCTCGTGTGTTATCTAACTCCAATCTTCAAACTGAAATAGGGCTCAATATCCTAAATCCATGGACACAGATGTAGTTTATCAAAACCACTCAATTTCTAACACAAATTCCATTGAGCGAAACACACAATTTGCGGGTAGACTACAGAATATGTTCACAGGCCACATTTATGGTGGGCACTTTGAAATACACATTCATAACCCAGAAACGTCATCAGCCCAACCCGCTCAGAAACGTAGGCGCATCATTGTGTCCGACAGCGACTCGGATTAAAGTTTATGAAATATAGAAATTGCAAATCCCTTCTTTGGATTTGCTTCTCTTATTGTTGACAATTGAATTACTAATGAGGGTTTTGTAGCAGTCTGTTTATTAAATGTCAACAAGACCGTTTGTTTTGAGAACTATTTTGTAAAACGGAAGTATTGAACGCATTCAGTCAACGTGGAGAAAGTAGGTTAATTTTCTTTTTCCATGTACGGGAACACAGACTCGTTAAAAATAAATCGGTTCAAGTTCGTTTGTGTGTGTCATGTGATAAAAAGAATCTGAAATTCGTTTCTTTTTGACATAAGATTTATGAAACTCGTTTCGACAATTTTATTTTAGCTCGCCAGAGGCTCGCTAAAATAAAATTGTCTACACTTGTTTCATAAATCTTATATCAAAGAGAAAGTAATTACAGATCCTCTATATATTTCATTCCGCAGAAACAAAGAGTGATACACTTACTGTAAAAGGAGAGTTATTGCGTCTGTTTGTGTGGATGACGATGTTTATCTCACAAGTGGGCACCAGGAATAGGTATTTTGGCGAGCTGTTTTGCCGTCAACCGGGGGTGCATATAGGTTGTTATCACCACGTGGGTTTCAGATATGAGATGGTGTATGGAAGTCGAGACCTCGTCTCTGGGCATATATCGACGCGTCTGCTGGGAAGCGTCGATGTCCGACCCAGAGGCGAGCTCGAAACTTCAGTACAACATCTCGGAAATCCACATGGTGGTAATAACTAATTTATCTTACAATATTCCCCCTTTCTGGAACTGTCGCATATATTTTTACAATCATTCGTCGTTTGTGAATTGTTTTTTTTCTATGAATGAAGATCATGACGTCATGGTATTACGATCTTGAGCTGTGCATGACGTAATCACTATTCAGTGTTCCACGTGCAGTATAGCAGCCGAAGTTTCTAGCCGTAGTGTTTCAGATGTGTTCTCTTTGTTGCATTTTTCGGCCAAAAACAGATATTTTACAGGTTGTTGAGCAAGTACAATTTAGGGTAATAATGACATGCCTGATATGGTTACCAATGTAAGTGAACAGTCGGAGATGAATTGCCTAAAATTCTTAATTAACATCACGTGGTATTTTTATAATTCCGATAATATTTTGGATAAAACAGTACAAGAAAAATCTCGAAGAACGCTTTACAGCAGCGGGCGAATGGCATCGTTGATGAATGGAACATTTTCCTCGCAATTCTATAAAGCATAAATAACGTGCAAATAGATAAAAAAAAGAGGCTAATTATTATATTATGTGGTACAAGATGTAAACTCCTTTATGTTTTGTTACTCTGTTGTTAATTTATTGAGTTTTCCTACCTGGTTTATAATAAAATTCCACTTCAAACTACCCTTCTCGTATACTTTTCGGCTGTTGAACTACCACTTTTTGTGACTCGGAGATAAAAAATCGTCCGTAAATCACATATTTGTTTTGTAAAAAACGAAAATTTTATTTACAACTATTCTCCATTCCAATAGGCACAACATATCTAAAAATTACATTTGTGTCTTTTAATTTAAGAGATTAATACTAAGAAACCGGTTTCGACTCGGCTTTTTCCGATTACCACTTTTAGTGACTTGGAGATAAAAATTAGTCCGTAAATCACATATTTTTTTTTAAAAACCCAAATTTTAAGTACAACTATTCTCCATTCAAATAGATTCAACATATCTAAAAACTGCAGAAAATGCATGTTGTCTAATTTCGAGGTAGACAAAAAATTGACTTTTAGAGGTAAAATAAGCTATTTGAGCACATGGGATAGTTTTGTGAAAGTTTGGTAACATGTGTGTCGAAAATGATCAATAAAACAAACATCCCCCCCCCCCCCCCCCCCGCGCGCTCGATCTTGTCAGTGTCTCTCAACCGGAAGCGTCTAAACAAAAACGCCCGTAGTGGATTCATACAGTGAAACTGTCTGAATGAAAAACCGGGGCACTGCGTCAGATAAGTGAAATGGCTTGATTATTGACTGAAAGTTTTCTGAAAGTTTCCTTTCGTTTTTAGCTCTCTTTTTGGTTTTATTCAGTACACGGGAATCATTTTGAAGATGGAATATTTGAGAACTCCGAGGCTATGACAAAGTAGCAATGTTCCACAGCGATATGCACGCCCATCTTAAAAATAATACCTCGGAATTCCCCCAGTTTACATCGAAAGACTCTCAGTATTACGTTATTGTCACAAACATAAAACAAAAGTCAGCTTCTGATACAAGAAAATTGCTGTCTACGGTGGGTGTGCTACTACTTGGAAAACACTTTCTGGTGTATATGCCACCATAAAAGCGAAGAACATTGTAGAAAACAAAAATCTATTTTGTGGTATAATAGGTAGTATATTATGTGGCTTTGTTTCAGAATAGTTCAAGGACATAACTGTTTCAACATAACGTGAACATTTGTTTGATGAACATGAGTTCTACAGCATTTCATGAACACAGCCTCATGGTTTCAATACCTTTAAAAAGTTAAAACCCAAAGAGAAGATAATGCTAGCGTTACGCAATCATCTTCAGTACATGCACTGCTGAAGAGAACTGTGAGTCCGCCTAACATACCAATCTCAAATAATCGACTGGAGCGGTTGACAATTTGAGCCACTTTTCGTAAACAACTGGAGAAGTGAATTAAGTACTCGCAATATTAATGTTATCGATGACCAGGTCTGCTAGAATATTTCATTTCAACAGCAAACAAAGAGATCTTGTTTCCCATACCATAACACACCGCTTTTAAATTTATTTATTTATGTATTGGTGTTTAAGACCACATCAGCAGCTAAGGCTATTTTGTGACGAGAAAACGGTAAAAATTACAAATGTCAATGGTGAAGTAAAAAAGATTGAATACAAATATGAAATAATTAGAAGAGAAATGCCAAAGACAAGAGTGGTCGGAGTGATGACACGAGAAAAGTGAATGCTTATAGATCAACCTGATGAGTTTTAGACTTGAAGAGTATAGTTTGAAGGGGGGCGTGGTGGCGTTGCGATAACCGGTTCTCGTCAGATAACCGAAGTTAAGCAACGTCGAGCGCGGTTAGTAGTTGGATGGGTGATCCTTTCAGCGACTAATTCGCGCACCCGCGTTGTGTCCTTGGACAAATCACTTAACCCCAATTGCCTACATGAACACAGCCTCATGGACATCTCGTGAACATAAGTTCATAAATACAGTTAAAACTAGAAGTCCTGTCATGAGATGCGCACAAATAGCACGTCGATCTGTGCGTTAATCTACGCGTTATGACCACATTAAGGCTATCAAATTCTGTACATATGGCCTGTGCACAAGCAAAGTTTCAGCCAATGGACCTCCGGGTAACCCGGAGGTCCATTGGCAGAAACATAGCATGTGTTTGCTATGAGTAACTAGGAGAACCTGCCGTGTTTTGGATGCCATTCGATATGGCAACTGCGCGGAATTCCTAAGCGAAATTTAGCCCAAATAAGCGCACAGTTCGTGACAGGACGTCTAATTTTAACTGTACTTCCCGCTGAAAAAGTTATGAACACGTCTTCTTGTTGTACCTGAACACCTATTCGTCAATGTATTTTTAACATGAATTCCTCAACCGTGCTTTTAAAGTAATTCTCTACATCTCACTATCCTTTTAGATAAATTTTACATGATATATTGCAGTCGATGGTGGATGAAAGAATTTTTACTGGCCTTGAACAATTACATGCAGAATCCCCCGGTCGGTACCCTCATAAATACAGAGTAACAACTTAGTGCAAAATATTCAGTATTTGGACTAGTTGTACAAAAATTACCAGCACCCCCTCCCATCCCTCAACCCCCCCCCCCCCCCCAAAAAAAAAGAAAAAAGTAAAAAACCTAAAAAAACAGTTCATTGAGTGCGGCTCAAAGTGTTTTTCCTCGGTAGCTAGTTAAAAAACTCCACTTAAAACACTGCGACGTTGCATTCAATATTTGTTAGTAATAATTGAGAAGTAGATGACAAAAATAGTTTATTTATTTCATAGTTCAAGAAAATGAAAATCTGTTTAAAATTAAAATGAAATATCACAGTTCATGGGGACAGTTTTATGCCAACCTTTATTAGGTAAGCCCACAGTTGTAACTCCTGTAAGATGGTAACCCACGATGCCCAGCGTCTTCAGGCTCTGAAGAAGGCCTTTCCTCAAAAAATATTTTTTTTGTAAAGTAAAATATCGTTTGGATTGCCAAATCTTCGAAACCTATTAGAAAATTAAAAAATAGTGAAATTTATACGTTAACCCTATTTAGGCACTTGGACCGATGACACAAAGTGCCTACATTTTAATAAAATATATTTTTTCATACTTTGTAAAATGTTTTCTCTGTACTGTGGTAGAACATAAAGTTGAAAATATTTATATCTTCTGCTGGAGACCACGAGAAAGTGGTTTGAGGAGTGCATTTAGTTTGTTGTTGGGGGCGCGGTGGCGTTGCGGTAACCAGTTCTCGCCAGATCACCGAAGTTAAGCAACGTCGAGCACGGTTCTTCCTTGGATGGGTGACCGTTTGAGAGATCGATTCGGACACCCGCGTTGTGTCCTTTGGCAAGGCACTTAACCCCGATTGTCCACATGGGGACACGATGACGCCGTGTACTAAGGCGTACTACACGTCGATGGTGTGCATGTCTTCAACCAATCTAACCCTGCCTGTGCTGCAGTGCGGAGTTACGATGTTGTGGAGCTGGCAGCTGCTCGTCGTTGCTCGGTGGTTCTCTCCGGATACTCCGGCTTCCCTCCCCGTAAAACTGTCACCGACACGATATGACCTTGGCTGTTAAAGTGTCGTTAAACCCCAATAAATAAATAATAAATAAATAAATAGTTTGTTGTTGACGTCGTCCGGGTGAGCACTAAGGCTCTTGAATATTGAAAAAAGGTTTTTTTGGTGAAATTGTTCTTATTTTTTGTAATTTTTCTTTTTCACTCACATGGAAGACAACGAAAAGTGTATTTTAGTATGCCAGTAATAGGCATTAGTTCGTTCTTCCCAGTAATATGCATTAGTTCCTTCTTTAAGCTCTTAGAGTGTTGTCGTGTTCACTTGTTTTCATGTTTTGGGATTTTGTTCCAGAGCAGCTGACCTTGTCTACCTAATAGAAACAGTCATGGGGAAAAGTTGGGTGCTACGGAGTTTGTAAGTAGGCCCAACGTTATGTGTGTTTTTAGGGCTTACGCTGAAATCATTTCTAAATGAATCCTCCCTGGTTCAGTTATGTGGACTTAGCCAGACCGGGTTATGGGTACTTCCGGTGGTTTATTTCATCTAAAATAGATGATGTAGACACCAGATAAAGTTTGGAAGTTTTAAATAGTTTTATTCCAGATGGAAAGCGTAGTTTATTAAAATCAAATGTACAGAATATAAGATAGAATTGAAAACATGATCTGAAGCTCTCAATGAAACAGTTTCTTAAATGGAGAACACCCTAACCAAACTTTCCTGTCAGTTTATCTCTAAAATAGCCAATTAGATCGTCAGAGCTATGTGACCAACAATTAAACCATTGGACACAAGGGTGAAACATAATCTCTATTCACGAGTTTAGGCTCTCTAGATCAACAGATATATGCAGTCACTGCGAAAGGGGCTTTTAGGAGTTAGTCTGACAGAACTACGAGTGGGGAGAAAGTTCTGATTTTACAGTGATAGCGGGCTGGTTTTATAAAGGTTTAGAGGCAGTAAAGAACCAATGATGAAGGAGCTCCTATTGCTAGTATTGCTACCTAAAGAAATAATGCATCAGCCACCTGTTTCAATACTTTAAAAAGTTAAAACCCAAAGAGAAGAAGATAATGCTAGCGTTACGCAATCATCTTCAGTACATGCACTGCTGAAGAGAACTGTGAGTCCTCCTAACATACCAATCTCAAATAATCGACTGGAGTGGTTGACAATTTGAGCCACTTTCCGTAAACAACTGGAGAAGTGAATTTAGTACTCGCAATATTAATGTTATAGATGACCGGGTCTGCTAGAATATTTCATTTCAATAGAAAACAAAGAGATCTTGTTTCCCTCACCATAACACACCGCTTTTAAATTTATTTATTTATGTATTGGTGTTTAAGACCACATCAGCAGGTAAGGCTATTTCGTGACGAGAAAACGGTAAAAATTACAAATGTCAATGGTGAAGTAAAAAAGATTGAATACCAATATGAAATAATTAGAAGAGAAATGCCAAAGACAAGAGTGGTCGGAGTGATGACACGAGAAAAAGTGAATGCTTATAGATCAACCTGGTGAGTTTTAGACTTGAAGAGTATAGTTTGAAGGGGTGCGTGGTGGCGTCGCGATAGCCGGTTCCCGTCAGATCACCGAAGTTAAGCAACGTCGAGCGCGGTTAGTAGTTGGATGGGTGACCATTTCAGCGACTAATTCGCGCTCCCGCGTTTTGTCCTTGGACAAGTCACTTAACCCCAATTGCCTACATGGGGGCACTATTATGCTATGTATTAAGGTGTACTGCACATCGATGGCGCGCATGTCTTCAACCAATCTAACCCTACCTGTGCCGCGGTGCAGCGTTCAGAGTTGCGATGTTGAAGAGCTGGCAGCTGCTCGTCGTTGCTCGGTGGTTCTCTCCGGGTACTCCGGCTTCCTCCAACCGTAAAACTGTCACAGTCACGATTAGCCATTGTGCATATGTATCTGACCTTAAACACCAATAAATAGTATAGTCTGAAAGAATAAAAACAATTTTAAAATTTACTAAAAAAGCTGACTGCTTTCAGAAATGACGGAATGTGGTGCTTGCTAAAAAATATCTGTTAGAGATCCTACAGTGAAATACTGCCCTCTTGCACAATTAAAATTAGTGCTATGTAAAACAATGTGTTTCCCTGTCAACACTTGCCGACAAGGAACGCATTCTGGTCGCATATTACCCTCTAACAAAAAGTAATGTGTTAGTCTTGTATGACAGATATGGCATCGTGTCAGAATGACGTGATCTTTCTATAACTGTTTCTAGACGGATACGTATCAGTAAGAATAGTTCGGAAGTGATGGAACTTGTTATTTGTCGTTACATCCCATTCCGCCTGCCACACAGATTTGATGTACTTACTAATTTGTGAGTAGAAGTGAATTGCCAATACGAGCCCAGCAAAACCCGGGGTTTTTTTTTTTGTTTTTCCTTTGGTAATTTCTCGCGATTGTCGCGTTTATTTTCGCGAGAAATCGACTAAGTGTGATACGAGCCCATTTTAGACTTCTCGCCAAGGGGGCTCGTATATCACGAGACAACACGTGATTTTTTCGAGTCGGACTTCCGATGGGAAATCGAATGATTGATAGAGATACTACAAGGATTTGTCCCGTCTTGTCGATCGAATTTCTGATTTAGAGTAAAAATAAAACCTTGGAAAATCTTTAGAAAATTTCGAGATCGCCCAGTTTGAGCCCAGTCAGATAATTCATCGCATTTTTATCACCAGATGACAGTGGATATACGCGAACGCTTCCAAATCCGAGATGAAATGACAGATTTTTTTTACACAAAATCAATTTTGGGTTGAAACGTCACAAGGTTGCCTCGTGGCTATCAACCCCACTTTTGACGAGAAATCGAAAGTGGGTGATGCGAACGACTCACTCTTCAACATTTGTAATTGTTTGTTAATTTTTAAGTGTCTCATAGGCGGATTTCGTCAATTCGGCTTTGATCTCTCGAATGTGAAACACTAGAAATCATCACAAAAATGCAAAAACGTGTATTTTTTCCTCTGTGTTTTAGAGTGTTTTACGGTTCGCGAGGTCGATTCGGTAGATATCTCTCGGATGAGAGTTGAGATTCCCCCTCCCCTCCAATTCAATCAATAGCAGCTTTGTCAGACTGTGACGGTGGAATACACACACACACACACACACACACACACACACACACACACACACACGCACACAGTTACATCTTCACAGACCTTCCATTAATTGAGATTCCTGTGTTTGCAAGCTGGGAATATAGACCATTATAAAAGTAATCTGTTCCAGTTGCATTGGATGCTGAAGCAAACTATCCACGGGTAAATCTCACAATAAAATACAGGCTACTTGTAGACAATTACGAATCATGACAGAAAACAATTCCAACAATTCAGTTATTGTCAATTCTCGAATATCGGTCTCGGGGCGAGCTGTAAACGTAAACTAACATACTGGCTGAGTCAATTGCAACCTTTTTGGAGATTGTCGTTAGCTCAGTTGGTTTGGTGGCAGAGCAATTGTGGCCAGGCGATTGTGTGTCGTAGATCACGTCACCCTTCACAGTTGTCAATCCAGTGGCGCGGTGTTAAAACCATATGCCTGGTGGAATTCCTGATTGAGTTTGGCGATATATATATATATAAGAAGCAATGTTCATTAACTTATTTGTGCACGTTGTTGTTAATTGTTATTTTTGAACAGTTCCTAAACACTGGAACAGGAAAAGTAAAGGAAGAACCAAACTGGAAATACCATTTCTATTTTATTCGCAAACAGGTATATTTGGAATCATTATATCACCCTACCGGCGCTATTTATAGACAACCATGACAGAGCGGTGAAATATCAACTCGATCTTGATAAAAATAGAATAGATCAGCAATACTGGAATATATCCAAACTTGTGACAAATAGATGTCAACACCATAAGGGTCAGTAAAGACCATAACAAAATATGTGTCTAGTTAATAAATTTTGAAAATATACGACTTCGTATTTTGAATAGCTTATCATCATTACAGGTCTGGGATGTCCCTTTAAAATAATTACATCTCAACAAAACAGTACGACAATACCTAAAAATATAAACAAAAAGATCGACCTATATTTGTGTGTTTTACTGGTCAGTTTATTTAAACAATATTTATTTCTAAAAACAAACGAAAACAAATCACATTGATATATTATACATGGTAACAAGAACATGGATTCAGCAGGAAGCTAGAAGCTATACAAGGCTGTCTCCATTAAATTATGATATTGCATTTGGTAATATCAGCAGTACAAGGAGTTCGGTATTTTGCCATTGGTTGGTAAATATATTTTGTCATCTGAATTAAGAGTAGTAGAGTTAGAATATAATATGGAATGTGCCGAAGAAGAATAGGAGTTAGGCAGTGTAGAGATAATGAGAAGAGACCTAGAATATTCAATGGCCAGTGCTTAATTGGTTTGGGGGTGCACCTCGAAGTTTCTGAGAGTAGGGAGTGAGTTGGTCGGGAGGGTAGATTGTCAGTCAAACCGTTTGGCCAAAAGTATAAATTCATGAACCTTATTGAAATTGGATTTGTAGATTTAAGAGCTGTGGCGTCCACTACCGTACAGTAAGATATCAGTATTAATGAGATGTTGTATGATGTCAAGGGTTTGTGGTCGTATCGGTGTGTATTTGTTACTGTGGAAAAAGCAATGATCCACCATTTCACGTTCGCCACAGCTGCATAAGAATGAGTCCACAAGATAGTTACTGGTCAGTTGTATATCCATCCATATATTCATGCAAGTTTTAATTTAAAATATAGGGGGCGCGGTGGCGTTGCGGTAACCGGTTCTCGTCAGATCACCGAAGTTAAGCATTGTGGAGCCCGGTTAATCCTCGGATGGGTGACCGTCTGAGCGATCGATTCGGACTCCCGGGTTGTGTCATTGGGCAAAGCACTTAACCCCGATTGTCTACATGGGGGCACGATGACGCCGTGTACTAATGCGTACTGCACGTCGCTGGAGCGCATGTCTTCAACTCTGCCTGTGTTGCTGTGCGGAGTGACGTTGATGGAGAGCTGGCAGCTGCTCGTCGTTGCTCGGTGGTTCTCTACGGGTACTCCGGCTTCCTCCACCCGTAAAACTGTCACGGTCATGATTAGGCATCGTGCATAAGTATGTGACCTTAAACACCAATAAATAAATAATAAATGTTTATACTGTTTTAATTGGTTGTTTATTTTATTTGGTTTCTTTTAATTGATACAATCACTAAATTTGGAGTTTATTTGAATTTTAACATCAACAAATTAATAAAATCTGGTCATTACGATGTGGATATAACATGTAACCCTGTACAAAGTTGGACCAATGCCAGTTATAGATACAAGTCTTATAGGTGATGTGCATTACAGGGAAAGATAAGGTTTCCCGATTCGCATAGTCCAAGCTCCACATTGTTAACACAAAATAGCCACAATGTGTAAAATCCGGTAGTCATCAGTCAAAATTAGTTTTAATACCTTTTCCTGTTTTGACTTCGCCTGACTCAACACTTCTTCAAACCATTTAAACTGTTCAAGCGGGTCGTCCATGCTCGTGGTAACTTTATTCCCCGAGATGTACAATACAGAGTTCAGTGAAACAATTCGTTGTCCATATGCGGTTTTACTAGTGGAAAATCCACCTGCCTAGAAAAAAAAATTCGTCACCTGGTCCTGTACTATTTCAAGAGCACTAAAGGGATATACTTAGTCCCGTTAGTATATAATAAAAAGTATACAATCTACTCGTTACCGCACTGAATAAACAGACTAAGGGCGCACAAAAGAGGGGAGAGGTGGCAAAGGGCAGCGAGTGCCCTTTTTTTACCAGAAGTGCATTAGTAGAAAAGACTTTACTTTCCGCGAACTGTAACTGATAAACTCACGCCTCGGTGATTTCTAAAGCTTTATTTCGTTCCTGGAATGGAACAAGGTGCCATCTGCAATGATAGCATTGCAGATGTTACCTTGTTCCCTTCAAAGGACGATATGTATATAATGTATGTACAATTGAGTGTTGTAAACTTCTGGGCTTAACTCATACCCAGAGTTGAGTACCCTTTTTGATTACACCCCTCCCCCTCCTTGGCCTAGGATGCTTCTGGTGCCCTTGAAACAAGCAGTCTGCAGGTGACTCCAAAACAATGTTCGGGTAGTGAAGAGTGCACTTACCCTGGGATTCTAAATGGAATATAACAATAAATATTCACTACCACTTTAACCCTTTACCTAACGTAACGGCCAAAACCGGCCAGCGCTATTCACAAAAATTGCCATTCAATTGTCATTTTTTGCCTCAAAAACATAACTTATGACTCCTCATTGGGACGAGCTCGTTGACTTCGTTCCAATGAGGGGTCATAAGCTATGCTTTTGGCGCCAAAAAACGAAAAAAATAGTTATTCGATAATTTTGTTTGCAAGTGTCCTCTGAGTAGTATATCAAGTACTCGGATGACCCTCATCAGCAGGACCCCGTGCAGGACCTCGGAAGTGACGTCATGTCAGCTGACCCAGTGGCGGCATGTTGTGTTGTTATGGTAACTCACGTGAGCGGTCATGTTGTGACGTCGTTACCATAGAGATATGTGGTGTTAGTGCGCATGCGCAGCGCGTGTTCGTATGGTGATACGTATTTCCGTCGTCCATTTTATATACTGGAGGCCGCCATCTTGGTTTCTCTGGTAGCACGTGGTTGCTATGTTACCCAAAGGCTTACAAGAAGACATGGATATGTTTGGAGGGTATGTTCCTTTGTGCAAGAGTAATTTCGCGATTCGTAGAATTACCACAAACAACCCGACAATCCCACCAAATCACCAAAAACGACGTCATTTACTAAGGATTTCCCCCAGAATATTTTGTAGTAGAGCAGCACGTAGTGCTATAGGACCGAGGCCCCCCCCCCCCCCCCATAAAAGATGCGTTCAATTGAACTAGAGTAGTTTTTTCCGGTTCAGATTCCCCCAGAATTCTTTTTGGATCGCTATCCCGTGACGTTTTTCCCCAATAAAAGGCACGTTCCTTTGTATAAGAGTCATTATCCAGAATCCTCTGCTTCTACTTTTTGGGTTTATAAGAGTAGTTTCTGACCATTATTTAAATTACAAGTATGTGTAGGGCCCGTATGTGTACATGACAGCAATCAAGCTAACATCAAGTCCCATCACATACTCATGTGATGATCTACCCGTATGTTAAGCTAAAAGAATTCCTTTTTTGTCGTATGAGGCCGTGAGGACCATGATAAAATCCCTCAGTTAGGTCTAATTTACCATCTCACTTAGCCCCATTTCGGTATTTGACGATACCTATGACATGGTGATATATCATTTGAGGATACCAATTGAGGATACTTTTTATAAGATACAATTTGAGGATACCTCTGGTATTGTACTACTGGGCTCATTGATAACAATACAATTTGTACATTTTATTTTCTTTTACTCAACAACAAAAACACGACTTTTTATGGAAACAGTTTCTTCTATGGTATGTAGATTGTCAGATATTCATAAACAGTCTTTCTGCAGATAGGACATCTTATTAGGGGTTAACAACAGTCTTTGCACAGACACAACTGGTTACCTGGTCGCGGAGCGACATTGGTTTCTGCTAATAAATACACACTACATTTCGTCCTCCGTGAATCTTTTTCTTGAACTGATGTGTCCATTTCTTCTTTGACGACAGTAGGTATATTTGGCGGATTCAGTATCACTTGTACATGTACGTGTACGGTACACGTACATGTACGTGTGCCGCCATAGGGATTCAGTGTTAAATCGTGTACAGAGTGCAAAAATGTCGTTTTTTCATGGTGATACAGAATCCGCAATTGTTTTGGGGCTCACAGATCGCACTTTTGACGTTCAAACACCCGTTGGCGAACGCGTACATTCGACACATCACTCAAATGCACGAAATTTTAAGAAATTGTACATTAAAAATGTTTTCACTACGTTCCCATCGCGGATCAGACCATCGATCCATCGTTGGTGAACGCGAGCAAAAAACGTTTTGCGGATTCTGTATGGCATCAAAAAGCGGTTTGCGGATTCTGTATCACCTACGTTCGCCAACGGGTGTTCGAACGTCAAAAGTGTGATCCGATCGGGGAAACCCATTTGCGGATTCTAGATCAGGAAAAACGGTACATGGAAAAAAGTCGGTTTGCGGATTCTGTATCACCTGCGTTCGGGATCGCGTTTGGGACGGTCTAGGGTGCGATCCGATCGGTGAAAACTCGATTTGTCGATTCACCTCTTGAGTTTTGTGGGGCGAATAGCGATAGAATCGGTTTTGAGGAGTTTTTCAATTTTGTGCTCAGTGTAAATAAATAGCTTTTTCGTTCAATAGAGTCGACAAAAGATTGAGTCCGATAAATTGTGTCATAAAAGACACTCATGTTTTGTTTCGGTGTGAATGAAGGTTTTTCGTTCAATAGAGTCGACTATAAAATCGAGTCCGATAAAAATTGTATCATAATAGACACTCATGTTTTGTTCCGGTGTGAATGAAAGTTTTCGTTCAATTATGACATTGAAACTTGACTTTTAGAAAATTAGAACCGATCTGTTCACGTTTTGTCACAGCGAAATTTGTAAGATAATTTTAATGAAACAGTTTGTAGAATTGTTTCATTCAAATAGAACAGTTCGTAGAATTGTTTCATTTAAATAAAATTCCACTATAAAACCTTTTCCACTTAGATGAATTTAAGAGATAAAATTCTATTGTAATAGACACTCATGTTTTGTTTCGGTGTGAATGAAGGTTTTCGTTCAATAGAGTCGACTATAAAATCGACTCCGATAAAAATTGTATCATAATAGACACTCATGTTTTGTTCCGGTGTGAATGAAAGGTATTTTCGTTTTAATAATATACAATATAAAGCGCGTCTCCACTCAATCAGGTTTAAGAGGTGACTGAATTTTTAATTTACTTGTTATAATGTTCGGAGATATGAATGAACCCTTTTAACGGATATAATTATTCTCAAACGCGTTAAATCAGAAACCGGTTTCTTATACGCTAAAACTTTCAAACTTTTTCAAAGTTCTCCATTTAACGGATGTAATTATTCTCAAAGGCGTTAAATCAGAAACCAGTTTCTTATGCGCTAAAACTTTCAAACTTTTTCAAAGTTCTCCAGTTCGTCACTGAGAGAATAATCGGTGATCTGATTTTTTTAACGCGTTCGGGGGCAAAACGCATTTATAGAGGTTTTATCATGTAAAATGTTTTTCCTCAACTGGTTTTAGTTATTATATTAAGACAGAAGATTTTTATTTAATTAAAACATAAAAACATAAAATAATTATACATTTAATTTTGAGAATAATAAAATATCTCAAGTTAGCATACTCTAAAGGAAATATTAATAATTTAGAAAACGAAAAAATGTTTTTACACATCACAGAATCTAAACGTAGAGATCAACTTTTAAGCGAATATGAACGTGCCAAGAAGAGCATTCAATTGGCTGACAGAAGCAGACGTCTTAGAGAGATGGAATTGAGATGCGAAGCCACAAAAATATTTAAACCCGTGACAGAGGTTCAAGAACGAAGCAAGAAGGAGATAGTTGAAGAATTGAGACCCATAAAAGAGAGTTCTTTGAGAATGGGTTCATTGCCCGGTAGTTTTACAAAACAGTATTCCTTTCAATCTACACCGGATTACATTCCCATGAGAATCGAAACCGACGTGAGTGAGAGCGACGATACAGCTTCGACTATCACCACTGATAGCGTCGCGTCGTCCGAGGATGGTGGTAAGAGAGATCTGTTGTATGGAATTTATAAGGAATCTGACGGTAGAACTTTTATGAGCGACACAGACGTGCAAGAGGATCATGATAATTTAATCATCGGTTCGAATAGGTACGAATTAACTCCTGGACTGCGGAAATTGCTCCTTTTCGACAAGCCTGGAGATTACACGGAGCAGGATTTCGACAGTTACGGCGACATTCTGGTTCAGACCCACGCCATGAAGAGAAATAACGATGCCGGAGAAACGAGACCCAAAGACAACAGAGGTTACAAGTGGACGAAAGTGGTGAAACCCATATGGGATATGAATAAGAAGTTTGTCGAGTCGGTGACTGGCAAAAGGGTGAAAACCACTTTTCTTCCGAGCGATTCTGACGCTCTGTCTCAGAAATTGAGTTTGTTGATGGCAACTAGACGCGCTGGTAACACTGGATTAGATAATGAGATAGTCAGCATATGCGATGAATTGTTGAGGCAGCAGGTTTTGAATAAACGCGATTACAAAAGACCGATGAACGAATTGAAGGATTGATATATAATAAGTAGAGAGAGAAACAAACAAAAATATATAAAATAAAAAGAGTAAATTTTACACTACAAAATAATAAAAGTAATTTAAACAACAAACGATTTACCAGTGAAAAAACAAAATATATATTATAAAATATGTTGGTGATAAAGAACAGGGGATACGTCAGAACTTAGTTCAAGGCGGTTCTGGCATCGTCGATTCTATAATGCGAGCGTTCACGGGCGATGCAGGTGGAAAACTCGCCTCGACCGCGTTTGAGGTCGGTAAGAAGACGGCTTTGGATGCTGGTAAGAAAGCCGCTTCCAAAGTCAGTGGTAGGATAGCTTCTGTGGCTGGCAAGAGGGCAGCCGACGCGTTGATCGACAAGTTGATCCGTCCGCCGGCGAAGCGAGCTACGTTAGAGCAATCGCCGAAAAGTTGGAAAGATTTTAAGGATGCTGTGGTACCCATACAAGATTTGGCTAAAATAACGAGTGGATCTGGATTGAATAGAACTCGCGACGGTGTAATATAAATAAATAATAATATTTATAAAACTGAGTTTGAAAAAAACATAAAAATTGTGTTTGAAAAAATCTAAAATAACAAAACAATAAACAAAGATGAACATTAAAGATATGTCTTGGAACGACGCCGCGACCAAGAGGTCGAATAACGAGTTCTTTCCCAAAAGCATAAGAGGCTTGATAGTGGGAGAATCGAATTGTGGAAAGACCAATCTGTTGATGAATCTGTTGTCGCAACCCGACTGGTTGGATTACAACAGATTATTCGTGATTGGCAAGAGCTTGCTTCAACCCGAATACAGATTGCTTCGAGAGTGCATGGATCGTAGATTGCCCAAGGACGTCATAGCCAGAATCTTTGACAATAGGGAGGAATTCGACAAAAGTGAAGCTCCTCTTTCGACCATTTTGGACTGTGCAGCGATGGAATTGATGAAGAGAAATGCGTCTTCGAATGTCGAGTGTCGATTTTATGAGAACGCTAGCGACATTCCGGTTCCTAAAGAATTGAAATCAGAAGATAAGAATCTCCTGATTTCCGACGATCTGCTTTTGGAGAGACAGAACTCATGCGAATCGTATTACGTTAGGGGTTGTCACAGCAACGTGGACTGTTTCTACCTGTCGCAGAATTATTTTCGATTGCCCAGACAGACGATAAGGGAGAACGCTAATTTACTGTGTTTCTTTCGCCAGGATCTCAAGAATCTCAATCACATCTATGGCGATCACGTCGCAAACGACATGAGCGCGGCGGAATTCAGGAGATTCTGCAAGAGGGTTTGGGATGGAGGACTTTACAATTTCGTCGTGATCGATTTGACTAGCGAATTTAATCGTGGAAAATATCGGTGCAGATTCGACAAGTTTTATGTTTCTGATGACAATAAGACAGAGAGCGAAAATAAAATTAGAAAATAATTTAGTTTTGAAAAATAAAATAAAATTAAAATATAATGTTGGAACAAGGAGAATTGTTAGAACGGATAGCCGAGAATACGGCTGCAAAACAATCCATTCAAATCGTGGTGAGTGGCGATTCGACACGATTCACGACGAAATTCGAACCTTCCATCGAATTGAATAGAGAGAAAAGATACGGTATGTCGTTGGTGAATCTGGAGATATTCCTTTCCCATCGTCACTGAAAAGAATAACTCATTTAAATATTCCGACGGAGTGGATTGGTTGGAAATTCGAATTCTCAAAGGAAGTTATGACATAGACGAATTGAACAATTACATTCAAACGCGAATGAAGACGGATGGAAAGGGAAGCAACAAGATCAGACTCGCTCCCAACCCTAATACCTTACAGACGATGTTGGATTTGGAAGATAATTTTCAGTGGATTTCAAAACGGACGATTCTATAGGCAAGATGCTGGGATTCGATCGAAAGATGTATCGAGGCCACACGGCATCTGAAAATACGGTCGACATTCTCGCACTCAATAGCATTCTGGTGAACGTGGACGTGATTCCTGGAAGCTACGTGAATGGTAGCGCTCAACCGATGATCTATTCCTTCTTTCCAAACGTGTCACCGGGTTATAAGATCGTGGAACGACCTCGAAATTTAGTTTATCTACCAGTGATTTTAGACACGTCGTATAGTCTCAAAACCACGTTGACGGATCAAAATGGTGAACTGTTAGATCTTCGCGGAGAGAGGGTGACGATACGATTTCACATAAGAGAAATATAAAAGCAAAAAAAAAATATTGTGTATATATATAAATAAGAAAATAAAATAAACACAACATTAATTTACAAAAATTATTTAATATATATAATTATCATTAAAATAAAAAAAAACAATTGAACAAAATATATTTTAAAAAAAGAATTATGACACAACACGTGGTTAAAAACGTGAACATATCTGCAGGACAGAGGAAGAAACTTAAGACAGCGTTAACAACTCGAGGCGAGGTGGTGAAATTCAAATTCACTCACAAAGATCTGATGAGTGGCGGTCAGGATTCGATCACCTGGACCAGAAGTCTAATCAAAAGGATGGAGAAAGCGATTCGTGATGGAAGAGGGTTGACGGTGAGATTGAGTCCCGCTCAATTGAGATACAATTTGAGAATGAAAGGCGGTTTCCTACCGCTATTGGCAGGAATCGCTGCAAAAGCATTACCTTTTGCTGCAAAAGCATTACCCTTTCTTGGAAAGACTCTCGGCGTGGGAGCTCTCTCGGGACTCGCGAGTTCGGTAGTTGAGAAATTAATGGGTGGTAGCAGACTGTTTTTGAAGTCGGGGGAGCCGTGTGTCGCGTCCATGTAGACGACGGCGGGGAAGGATTGTATCTAGAACCCGTTAGAGGTGGCAACTCTTTGAGTGGAAACGGTCTCTATCTGAAGAGTGAACGGAACGTTGAGCGACTTGGTAAGGGTTTGTTGTTTGGTGAGAATTCGCCGTTTAAGAATATACCGATTTTGAGTATGTTATTATAATGTAAAATTTATATAATTATATAAAATATAAATCATAGAAGTATAAAAATAAAATAATATGGATAAAAAGGTGGAAAAACAATTAGACGATAATGATGAATATCGCAAGATAGAGTGCAAAAAAGATGTGAAAAAACGATTAGACGCTAATGACGAATATTGCAGAATAGTGTGTGGAAAAGATGTGGAAAAACAATTAGACGCTAATGATGGATATCTTAGGAAAGAACTGAAAAAAGAGCAGGATAGATGGTTGAAACTGAAAAGAATGAGACGCTTTCCACCGTCAGCACTACCTTCTGAAGAGAATGGAAATGATGTGTGTGTTACCAAGAGATACACAACATTCGTTCATAATTAGGATTCGGAAAAACAAATGTATTCTTATAAAAACGTAACATATCACAAAAAAAAGAAAAGAAGAATCGACGCCGAAATTTGAGAAAAAAGGAAACGTTATTATAATATATATGGGCGATAGTGAAGAAGGAAAACAAAAAAACAAAAAACAAACAAGTAATGAGATCTAGAGATGATCAACCTCTCTAGATCTCATTACTTTTTTTCCTTCTTCTTCGCTAAAAATCAATCTCTCTATTGTTTATATTTCCAAGTCCGTTATTAGCATGTTGACGCTCGTGTCTTCTCCTTTTTCTAAAATGTGTTGAATGTTTATCTTTACTTTTTTGAGTTTTTTACATCGGTGAATGCCCTCTCACCACCCGATTTGTTCACGAGTTCGAGTGAGATTTTTGGATATATGTAACTTCCATAGGGCGACGACACATCGTCCTTGTCGAATTCTCTATCTTTGGCAATGACAATTTTCTGTAGATCGCTTTGGTACTCGTAAAACAAATCGAGCATGGCTTCGTCCAATTTCAAAGGAATGTTATATTTGTCGCATTTGTGCTGTAAGCCCTTTGACTTGACCTCGTTAAATTCGATGGAACCGTGTCGTTGTAATCTATAGATTTTAAAACCGGATTTCTTACACGTTTCGACTCGTTTCAATTTCAATTCACATCTTTTAGGTGTTGTTGTCGTGATTGATTATTTGTTTTTTTGTTTTATGAATTATTGTAAATAATGTATATTTTTAAATTTTGTATTTAATAATTTGTTAAAAAAGTTTGTTTTTTTTACTCTTTATATATATATATATAAAAAACAAGTTTTTTTAAATTTTAATTTTCTTTAATGTGAAAAAAAAAATTTTTTGTAAAAGTGTTTTTTCTCTTTATATATATAAACAAAAAGTTTAAATTTTAACATCCTTTTTCTCGTATTAATTAAATTTTTTTCACGTTAGGGAACATAAAAAAAATTGATTAATTTCATGAAAAAAAAAATTTTTTTGAAGGAATTAAAAACATATATATATAAAAACAATTTTCAAACTTTTTAACAAATTATTTAAATACAAAATTTGAAAAAAAAATATTCTTACAAATGGAGTAAATAAATAAAAAAATGGAAAATTTAAATGAGAAAACCGTACTTCAGTTAAATGAGATTTGTAAAATATTAAAAATTCCACATTTCTGAAATCATAGAACCAAATCAAAAAAAATTGAAGTCATACAGGAATATCGTTTGCAAAACGATGGAAAGAAAAAAAATCGAAAGATCGGAAGTGAATAAACTTAAACAGTCAAAAAATGCATTGATTGTGAAAAATGAGAAGACAACTAAACGAAAAGCCGTTGAAGAACTTCAAGTTTCAAAAAAAATAAATAAATAAAACGAAAACGAGTGATGCACTTCAGAATCTAGACAAACGAGATATATCGAGCGAAATTTGACGAGCAATCAACGAAGGGAAAGGAGAAGAATATGTAGCATGACTCGTCACAGAACTATTCCAATCGAAGCCCGTAGAATGAGAGAGTGCGATCAAAGGTGTTTTTAAAACTTTTCGACGTGGTTCCCTCATTCAAGAAACTTGATCCAAAATTGTTCATGGAATGGGTGAAGAAAGAAGTATTGGATTTGTTTCGTAAACACATGAACGTGGGACAAAAAATTAAGATGATACTCCATTGCGTGATGAATAAAATCAACATGAAGTCCGGCAGAGCATCGTGAAAAATTTTCAGATCTAACGTCGAACCCATATTTTGAGGTTCAAATTTATCTGACGTTTTCGAAAAGATGAAAGACAAGATGTTGACGTCTCTCGCAAATTATCAACATGAAGGTAGTAATTGGACGTTCGATGAGGTGTTGAAACTCGAAATTCATATAACTAAAAACGATTCGTTGAAAGGGTCTTCCTACGTGGGATTACCATATTTCTTAGCTAAAAAACACTCCATGGTCAATGTGAGAAATAAAGATGATCAGTGGTTTAAATGGGCAGTCACCACCGCTTTATACCCTGTCAAAATGAACTCTGATAGAGTTTCTCGTTACGAGGAGACTTCTAAAAATCTCGATCAGACCAGAGTGACTTTTCCAATGCAGTTAAAACACATCGAGCATTTCGAGGCTCAAAATTTCATCGTAGCGGTGAACATCTTGGGATACGACGATGAAAAACGAACGATCTATCCTCTCAGACAGACTTCGTATCTCGAAAGAGAAAAGATGATTATTTTATTATTGATTTCGAATGGTGACAATCATCATTATTGTTGGGTTAAACATCCGAGCCGAATACTATCAAGACAAAATAATAAACATAAAGGAAAGATATGTTTATGTTACAACTGCATGAACGCATTTTGCAGCAAAAATCGTTAGCGAAACATCAGGAATATTGCAACGAAAATCAAGGTGTCGCCGTCGAAATGGCCAAACCCAACACCATCATGAAGTTTGAAAATCGGAATAGAAGGTTAAAAGTACCATTTGTCATGTACACCGATTTCGAATGCTTCACCGTGAAAATGAGTTCCTGCCAACCCGATGCACTTCGAAGTTACGTCGAAAGATATCGAAAACACACGCCTTCGGGTTATTACATTTACGTGAAATGTGCTTTCAACTCGCAACATGACATGAGTCCCTTCACCTACACGAAATGGTGCGAAGACGACGACGTGGCTCAAAGGTTCGTGGAAGAGTTAGAATCAAAAATCAAATGTTATACGACAAATTCAAAGCTCCGGAAAAAATGATCATCATGCAAGAGCAGCAGGACGAAAATAATAGAGCCACCGAATGTCACATATGCAGACAATCACTTGACGAGAATTCGGAAGAAAATAAGAAGGTTAGAGACCACGATCATTACATGGGTCGTGTATTGCTCACAGCAAGTGTAATTTAAAATATCGAGACGCTGTTTTCTATCGGGTGATATTTCACAATCTCTCAGGTTATGACAGTCATCTGTTCGTGAAAAATCTCGGCACCTCCCATGAAAAATTAAATTGCATCGCGAACTGCAAAGAAAGATACATTTCCTTCATGAAATGGAAGGTCATGGAGAAGAAAAGAGTAATCGACGGAGAGATGTTGGAAGACAAAACGAAATCCATTCGTAGAAGCATACGTTTCATCGACAGTTTTAAATTCCTGTCGACCACTCTGGAAAAATTAGTTGATAACATGAGCAAGGATAAATTTAAAATCACGAGCGAGCATTTTGGAGAACGAGTAGACGTCGTGTTGAGGAAAGGACTCTATCCTTACGATTATATGAATGATCTAAAGAGATTCGATGACACCACACTACCTTCAAAAGAAGACTTTTATTCGAAATTATACGAATCCCTCATTTCCGACGAGAATTATGAACACGCCAGAAACGTGTGGAAATCATTCGATATGAAAACCATGAGAGATTATCATGATCTCTATCTGAAGACCGACGTTCTGCTCTTGGCAGACGTGTTCGAAAATTTTCGAGACGTCTGTCGTCGAAATTACGAGCTGGATCCGGCTTGATATTTCACCGCACCCGGTCTGGCGTGGGATGCTCTGTTGAAGACCACCGAAGTCTAATTGTAATTATTATCCGATGTGGACATGTTGCTCATGTTCGAAAGGGCTGCGAGAGGTGGCGTCTCGATGATCTCCCACAGATATTCTGAAGCTAACAATCTCTTCATGAAAGAAGGTTTCGATTCGAAACGATCGAATAAATACATACAGTATTGGGACGCTAATAATCTGTATGGTTGGGCTATGAGTCATCCTTTACCGATTGGAAATTTCGAATGGGTGACGGAACCGGAAGAGATGCAAAAATGGAGAGACTATCCTTGCATTTTAGAAGTCGATTTGAACTATCCGGAAGAATTACATGATCTACACAATGATTATCCACTGGCTCCCGATTGAATGGAACCAATCAAAGGAGACGAGGAAAAACTCATTCCCTATTTATTTAACAAACGTAAGTACGTCATCTACAGCGAGAAACAATACGTCGATCACAGGATGAAATTAGTCGACATACATCGCATCATTTGATTTGACGAACAGCCTTGGATGAAAAAATACATCGATCTCAACACAAATCTCAGAATTCAAGCTGAGAACGATTTCGAAAAAGATTTCTTCAAACTCATGAACAACTGCATGTACAGTAAATCGATGGAAAACATCAGGAAGAGAACCGACGTTCGGCTCGTCACGTCTGAGAAAAAAGCTAAAAAATCAGTGGCGAAACCCAATTACAAACACTGAACTATATTCGATGAAAATCTAGTGGCTGTTCACATGCAAAAGACGCACCTGAAGTTCGACAAACCGTATTATCTTGGACCGATCTTCTTAGATATCAGCAAGCGATTGATGTACGAGTTTCACTATTATTACGTCAAACGAAAATTTGGTGATAAAGCCAAACTACTGTTCACTGACACGGACAGTTTAGTTCACGAGATAGAGACAAAAGACGTCTAACGAGATATATCTCCGGATGTGGCCGCATGGTTCGACACGAGCAATTATCCCATCGATCACCCGTCCAACATTCAATCGAATGACAACAAGAAGGTGTTGGGTAAATTTAAGGATGAAAGCGGTGGTAAACAAATCATCGAATTCGTAGGCTTGAGACCCAAACTGTATGCTTATCGTCTAGAAGATGAAGAGATCAAGAAGTGCAAAGGGGTTAAAGCGTGCGTTGTGAAGAAAAACATCTCTTTCCGAGAGTATAAAGATTGTCTGTTAGGAAGTGGTCCGGTGTATAAGACTATGAAATCGATTCGAAGTGAAAATCACGACTTGTATACCGAAATAGTCAACAAGATTTCACTGACGGCTGGCGACGATAAGAGATTCGTGTTAGACGATAAAATAAGCACTTTGGCACTCGGACATTGGACTTTGGATCTAATTTTAGACGATGAGATTTCAGATATGATTAAGGATGATAGGATTCCAGAAAATCAAGAGGAATTAGACGGATTCAAGATTATGGAAGTCGAGGAATTAGACGGATTCAAGATTATGGAAGTCGATAGAGTTAGTTTAAAAAGAAAAATAAAAATATAAAAAATAACGTCATTTTAGTGAATTATAATAAAATAAATAATTTTTTTAAAAAAATATACACATTTATGAATAAGAAAATAGAGATATCCGTAGAAGGTGTCGTCTTACCTAATGAACCCCTACCCAGCATCGATCTGTCGAATGCAGCGAAGGATTTGAAAATCAAAGATTTTCTAGGCAAGTGTTTTCAGTGATGCCTTGCCGAAGAGAAGACCTCGACAATTGGAATGCGAAATTTTAAATCTAGACGATTTATCAGGTGAAGGCACTCACTGGGTGGCGTGGTTCAAGAACGAGAAGAAGAAGAATTATTATTTTGACAGCTACGGAATCTCGCCGCCGAAAGAAATAAAGAACTATTTCAACAAATCGATGGTTCGTTACAACACGGAACGAGTGCAATCGCCAGATCAAGTGTTTTGCGGTCACCTGTGTCTCTACATTCTCAAGAGATGGTCTGAAGGAGATCGGTTTCAAGACATTCTCAATGATTTACATTAGAGAGAGATTTTTTTATAGTATATATAAAGGTAAAAAATTATTAAAAAAATTTAATCGAATAAAAATAAAAAATAAGTGAAATAATTCATTTTTAATAAACTGCGTTTGAAATATATTTTAAAACAAAAACCTCAAAACAACATGCCAGTCGATAAATTTGGTAGAAGTGACGATGAAAGTCAACCCAAAAAGAAGAGGAAGATGCTTGAAGTCGGCGATGGTTACGACGTTGCCAACTTTGTACGAACGTTACGTTCGGAGGTACGAACCTCGAGAGGAACCTTTGAACATGAATGATAAGAAGCTCTACAATCTTCCCGAGCCAATAGATCTCACAGATGCTGCGACTAAAAAATACGTCGACAGGGGGAACGTGGATTTTGGACGAATCATGCTGGATAATTACGTGGATAAAGCCATGACAGACGATCTCGATCTGAAATCTAAACATTTGGTGAACGTCGTGAATCCCATAGATCCCACCGATGCTGCAACCAAGAAATACGCGGACGACTCTAACGTGCGATTCAGCGAACATCTGAGAAGTAGATACGTTCAGAAAACGATGCACTCGGAATTGAACGCCAATTCTAACAAGATAATGAACGTGGCCACTCCCACGAATCCCAAGGACGTGGCGACCAAACACTACGTAGATCTGGAACAGAGAAAGTCTGACAGACGAGAAAAGAAATCGGATCTGAATGCGGCATTCAACAAGATATTGAATCTGTCAAAGGTCGACGACGCGGATGCAGACTCAACCGCAGTCAACAAGGGCTATGTAGATTCTGCCATGATACGATCACAAGAATACGTAGAATCGCAAGTGGACGATCTCTACCTGAACAAACAATCTGGTGGAACCATGGAGGGTGGCATCAACATGAACGTTCACAATTTATTCGGTCTCGATCACGATCCCGAATTCGATTCCAGCGCAGTCAGCAGGAAGTACATGGACGACAACTCGGTCTGGAGAAAGGGCAACATCATGGAAGGTAAACTAGACATGGGCGGACACGCGCTCACGAATCTACCGGATCCCGTGCACATGTCGGATGTCTGCACCCTGATTTTAGTGGTGGAAAAAGTCAAATACGCTAGACAATTGATCACCGTGTGGGCCGAGGAGGCCGGCACGTTAGAGGAGGGAAAAACCGAGTGGTCTTTCGGAAACGGAGGTAGCGGATCGCAACATGGTCAGGTGGGATATCCCATGCCGTTAGGAGGTCAAATCATACGAATGGGTCTGGCTTCCACGGATTTAAATAACAGAGCGGTCGTCAATCTCGCAGTGAATGGAGTAGAGACCGATAAGAGATACAGCGCTGAAAAGACTGAGAATCAACACGTGAATGTTAGCACGTTCGGCACGCCTCTCAAAATGAACGCCAGAGACAGGATTAATTTCGTTACGAAAACCAATAATCCCAAAGCCGACACTTCCGTGGTGAGCCTACTGATCGAACTAGTTCCTTTGAAGAAACAGTGAACGCGTGAAAATAATTAAAAAATAATGAGTGATTATTAAAAACAAAAAAAAAGTAATGAGATTTAGAAAGATGTTCAATCTCTCTAGATCTCATTACTTTTATTTTTTTTTTGTTTTTTTTGTTTTTACTCATTACTTTTTTATTTTGTTTTTAATTTTTTTCACACACGTCTCTCATCGAATGATCGTCATCTTATTTCCATCCGAGTCGAATTGTAATTCTCTGTCCGACAGGACCAGGGCGAAGGCTTTGGTTTTTCTCGGCATGTTCCTATCGAATTTCATCTTGATCTGTATGTCTAAGACGCTACTCTTGAGTCGTTCACTCTGTTTACTGACATCGAATACGAACATGGGATACATGGACTTGTATTTGCTGGGAGATATGTTAGGATTGTTTATCAATTCGTCTAGACTGTGATACTTCTTTCTAAAATCAGCGGCATCGCCGTACAGTCCGCAGAAATCGTTCTTGTCGAACGACGCATTGTAATCGATTGCTGGATATCTTGTAGCATTCAGAAACACTTGCATGTTTCTCAAATGGCAGTGATCGAACAGCGATGCATTCTTTTCCTGAGACCCGTCCCTATCGGTCTGAAATGCAACCACGATGAAACGTGGTCTCTCGGAAGTGGATTTCACCGTCAATCTCCAATCGAAGTGATTCGTGGAGGGTGAAATTCTAGCCGTGTCGCACTGTCTCATTCTAAATCCCACAGGTAATTTACTCTTGGATTCTATGATCTTGTAGAGACGCGTTTTTCCATGATCGAAGGCTCCAAGTGCGGAAGGAACCACGATATCTTATGTAGAGTTATCTTACCCGCATCGGTCACAGTGAGTCTCACTATCGCGTCGTCGTTTCCTTTTCGAATCAACGTCAGATTGTGTTTGAATCCGTACATGATCTTGTTGTAATCGTCTGCGAATCCGAAGATGTGTTTCAAATGTATCCTGAACGAAAACGTTCCTTTAGGTCTGGACGTCGTGACGATGTAGTCGAATATCGCGACGGCGCCGGCGCTAGCAGGGCCGACGGTGTCTTTCATCCACAACTGATTAAGTCCTCTGGATTTCAAAAAATCATCCGGATACGTCAAGAGTCATCGTGGTGGCCTGACTGGGATGAAACACAGATTCTATCTCTTGTCTGGATAGCAAGTATTTTATATTACTGAATAGATGCATGATGCCATTATTGGCTAGAGTAACCGTGTCGTCGTGGGCGCAGTCGGTCCCATCTTCCTTGGTGAGACGTCCCTGCACCACTATGTAACTCTCGCTAGGATGGACGAATAGGTCTTGGGTTTTGACGTTGATTCATATCTCTCCCGCATTGTTCAAACTCATTCTGGTTACCGGTTCGTATTCGTGAACCTCATATTCTTGAATACTTTCATCTTTCACTATGCTTTGTGCTATATCTAGTATATTTGCTATTTTTAAAGGGTTTTTGTTTTTTGTTTATTAATTAGCTTGCTTTTTTATCTAAAAATAGTTTTAATTATTTTTTATTATTATTTTTCTCTCCTATATATATATGTGTAAACAAGAAAATGTTAAAGAGAGTAAATAAAAAAAAAATTGTTTTCTTATTAAAACTTCGTCTTCTGCAATTGTTGTTCGTAAAACTTTCCAATGATCTCTTCTCCATCCAAAGCTTCGATTTCATAAGTCACCGGATCGGTGTGAAATATTTTGATTATCACAAAGATTTCCGAGGTCCATCGAGGAGTATAACCCTTTTCGAAGTGCTTCTTATAAGCGTGGATTCTCACTCGATCGCCGACCGCAAATTTCGGCATTCTAGACTTCTTCCTGATCTTAGATCTCTCAGGATATAGATTCGCATAGACCCGTTTTTCGTTTCGAGGATCGCTAGCTTCAGCGGGAGTCATCTTGATCGATCTGTGTCGCATTTTGTTGTAATCTTTGACCAGACCGTTCAGAGCGTATATGTATTTCTTAGTCGAATTCGCCATGAAGCATCTGTGCATCTTTTCCTTCATCATTCGATTCCAACGTTCCACCACGCTGGCTTTCTCTTCGTTTTCGATCGATTAGAGATCGACTAATCGATGAACGTGCTTGTTGTAGAATTCCTTTCCCTTGTCCACCCACATTTTATTCAGTTTTTGAGAAGATGAGTCAAACACGCTCTTCAGAGCCTTGGCGACGCAAGGTCCCGATTTATTCTTCAAAGCTCTGATCCAACCGTATTTGGAAAAAATGTCGATGACCGTCAATAGATATTTGACGCCCTCGTTCCACCTCGAAAACGTTCTCATGTCGACCAAGCCGACGGAACAAATGTCATTCAAACCCTTCACAAACACCCTTCTCTTTCGAAATTTACGCACGATGGGTTTGTGTAACTCCTCGGCCAATTCGCTCATCAATAATCATTTCTTCTTCTGTTCCGATGCGCTTTTTTTTTTCAACGCCCCATCCGAATCGACGTTTCACACCGATCAAATTGCCAACCAGCGAATGTTCTACCTTCTCTCTCCTGGTAGGATTCGATATACCTCTCAATTTCGCCAACATGTTTTTATCGCAGACGTCGTTGCGAGTCTTGGTGTCGGGATGTCCTGCGTAGCACAGATCGTGATCATACGCGGCTGCATCCACCCTATTCACGGGTTTGCTCCAAGATTTAGGAGTCAGATCGGCGTTGAGTCTCTTGTTCAATTTCGTTCCGGGTCCCGTGAAACTGTGACCCGACAGATGCATTTTGAAAGGTAGATTATTGATCATTTTATTCACGATGCCTTTACCTTTGCTCGCGTTCTTTTTTTAATGAATCGAGTCTTGATCGAATCACTCACGTCGCAAATTCCACGAAGCATCTGTCTGTCGTTTTTAGTTCGTACTTCTTGTGAATTACTCTTCTCAGTAACTCTCTTGCACTTTACGCAATACATTTTTTGAGAGTTATTTAAATTAATTTCGTTTTTATTTTATATATAAATTTAATATTTCTTTTTTAAAAATTCTGTTCTTATTATATATATTTTTTTTCAATCGCTGCTCTTGAGTTCTATCATCATACTGAATTCCTCCCTAGCCTCTTTCCTCCCCCTTTCCACGAGAGAATCCTTCATCTCTTCCTTCATGATCTGACGAGTCTTGATTCTCACGCCTTCTTTCATGGCATCGTATTTCGTTTTCTCGCCCAATATCGTGAAGTATTCTCCATCCGATATCCAACCGTCTTTCAACGCCATCGAGATCATTCCAGATATCGTGTCAATCTTGGAGTCGGCCAAGATGCGAATCTGTTTGTGTTTCCTAGCTTTCAGATATAATTTCCTACTCAAAAAGTTTCCTAGCGTGCTAAACAATCCGGCGGCGAGAGCCACTCCTACGGTCAACACGATTGGAATGCCAACCGCGGTCGACAACAATCCGATGCCGGCCACGTGTAAACCCATGGCAATCGTGATGAGTGTCGTGTTGACCACGTTGACGAATTTCAGGAAACGCGAATACTTCTTCTTGAGAGAACGGCGAGAATCTCTCTCTTGAGTCAGATACAATTGGACTCTACTGATTTGATCGATGTGATACCTCTCTCCTCTTTCTTTCTCTTCTAGCGATGGCGGCGTTGGCCAAACGCCGTTCGGCTTCTCATCCTCGTCGTCATCTAACGTCGGATACAATTTATTTCTGGTTCTCATTTTTATGTTTTTTTCTTTCTAATATTAGATAAAAAATGTTATGTATGTATTTATTTTATTTTCTATTCTCCCTTGTTTATATCAACGAGAAAACTTAGACGTATGCTTCATTCAGCAATAATTTCATGATGCATCCCTTGTCTTCTAAAGTCAGACTTCTACGCGCCACTTTCAGTTCTTCCGAAACTGTGGGCTTGTCTCGACCCTTACAGAAGACTAATCTCCTCCAAAGCGTGATCACTTCGTCGATTCGAACGCGTTCGAACGCCGGTTCAAAATACTTGACGACCATATCTTCCCTTTCCATCGTCAGACACGAATGATTCTCGTGATCGAAGTCTAGATGATCCCGACATCCGACGCATCGTTCTAACAAGAGGCGGCCTAGCTGTTCGTTCATGCAGAAAGTGTAGGCTCTCATCAGCATTTTTAAAAGAAACCTTGCTCTCAAAATCTGGGAATTGTTCATGATTTACGTATATTTTATTATCTATTTCGATTCGATATTATTTTTAAATAACTATTTATTTATATATTTTTTTCTCTCCTATATATATCAATCACTTTTTTATTTCCTCTCGACAAAATCGATTCTATGACTATTCGCCCCACAGAACTCAAGTGGTGAATCGACAAATCGAGTTTTCACCGATCGGATTGCACCCTAGACCGTCCCAAACCCTAGACGCGATCCCGAACGCAGGTGATACAGAATCCGCAAACCGACTTTTTTCCGCCTTTTTTCCATGTACCGTTTTTCCTGATCTAGAATCTGCAAATGGGTTTCCCCGATCAGATCGCACTTTTGACGTTCGAACACCCGTTGGCGAACGTAGGTGATACAGAATCCGCAAACCGCTTTTTGATGCTGATACAGAATCCGCAAAACGTTTTTTGCTTGCGTTCACCAACGATGGATCGATGGTCTGATCCGTGATGGGAACGTAGAGAAAAAATTTTTAATGTACAATTTCTTAAAATTTCGTATATTTGAGCGATGTGTCGAATGTACGCGTCTGCCAATGGGTGTTTGAACGTCAAAAGTGCGATCTGTGAGCCCCAAAACAATTGCGGATTCTGTATCACCATGAAAAAACGACATTTTTGCACTCTGTACACGATTTAACACTGAATCCCTATGGCGGCACACGTACATGTACGTGTACCGTACACGTACATGTACAAGTGATACTGAATCCGCCAAATATACCTACTGACGACCATTTCCTCTCTTGAACTTTTTCAAAGTCCATGAATTCAGGTGGTAAATTATGCATGTAATAACAGTCTGGGGAATATTTTCTGTGTTCTTCTTTAACATCATCTTCTGTTTCCCAGAAACGGACAATAATACCCCAGTGAAAACATTGACTTCTGTCTCCTGTCCCCAAATAAAAGAATCCAGCTTTTGTCAGTTCATTCGGGGTTTTCACATTTTCACTTGGTAACATGAAATCGAATGTCTTGAGACGATTTTCCTCCAATGCATACTTGATGTGTTTTGGTGGTCTCTGTTCTGGTGTCTTTCTTATTATAGCTTCATCTTCTCCACCTAATAACTGTCGCAGTACTGGTGGTGGAACATCACGAAAATACGTTTCGAACGAAAGCTCATTCTTTCTACAAAGTCTCTTCGATTTATTGTTTCTTGGTTTCTTGATTGATAATCAGTCAGCGCCATCCTGATCAAACATGGAATAGTGAACATTCTTTAATCCTTTTTATCTTCATCCTTCTTTAGTTTTCTTTCTCTTTTTGGTTTGAGTTCTTCTATTTCAAGGCTCCTCTTCTTTGCAATATCCACCGGTTTGTCTCTTGTTCCCACTCTCTCGTGGTAAACTGGAACCCAACGTCGTTTTGGAACAGTTGAATCTGTAAATCGTTATTGAGTTTGAAGATGGTCACATTCGTACACATCCTTCTTCTTTGACTGTCGAAACACAAATGAGCTGTAATCCAAGTGCATGTATCTTCAATACAGCGACATCTAGTGGCAGGTTTCTTCTATGACGCCATTACCCAAATACATCATTATCCATTAGATCATTCATAAACATGTTGGATATGGTTTCCATCGGTACACCATGGCAGCGATGTTTCAAGTAAAACAGGCAGTATTGTCCACACACTGGTAATGGTCCTTGAAGGCGTTTGGTATTATACCTCCAATATCTGGAATTTTTCTTCAGGAAATTCTCGAATGGTCTGTGTTGTGGTGCTAATCCATAGGAATCAAAGTACTCTGCGTTGTGGTGACACACAAAGAGAGCCACCCAATGTTCTGTTCTTCTGTGGTCTGGATCCGTGTTGCCTATCAAAGCCACTGGTCTGTGATCTGGTAATCTTCTTGGTAATCTGTTTCTTGCAAGTACACCCAAACATATTCACTTCAAACAACTATCTGATCGAAGGGCGTTCTCTAACTGCAACGTGTTCATGTCGAGTAATCGAAGATTACTTGTCTATTGTTATCCACTTGTTCTGGAATTCTGCATACACCAGTACGTTGATTGTGGTTGGTAATGGGTTTTCGAAATGGACTTCTAGTCTAAAGGTTCCTATCTTCACCAGATCGAAGTGTTGTCCATGTGATACATCTTCTCGGCTGGTGTGGTTTCCGTCATTCTCGTTCATTTGTCCAGTCACTTGGAACAGGGTCGCATAACATCTCACCAGTTCTTGTTGTTCGAATCGAGGTTGTAAAGTTTTGGCAGGAATCTGCTCTCTATCCACGTACAAAATCAAGTAACTGATTTTGTAGTTCTTGAAATTATATGGATTCTTTGCAAAATTTCCATTGAAAGCATCGTTGTCTACACATCCCACCACGATGCGTTTAGGTAGTTGAATTAAAAATAATTTTTCTTGTGTAATGCTCAGGTTTCCTTTTGGCACTGAAAACGCCTGGGTTTCCACACGGTCGATGGGATATTTTGACGTTGCTTTTGTTAATGCTTTCTCGTGAGCCATTTTCACGAATGACTGGAGTCTCTCTTTGCGTACAAACATGGATACGTCTAGAATGGTGATCTTGTATGTTTCGGTATCGGCCATCAATGCGAAGGCATCTTTGGCTCTGTTCATTTTAACGTGAACGTTAACTCTATTCAGCAAGTAACGAGTTTGGAACAACATGTTCAAATGTAATCTTCCAGTCATGTCCACAACTTTACTTTTCTCTATAAATTTCTTTCGAAGAATAAATACCCTGTTATCTTCAAATCTTCCAATGTTTGACCGTATCATTGCACCAAAAAGCATTAGTCAGTTGTGACTTCTTGGCAGCTGGTCCATAACTCAACAAAGTTTCTATAAAAGCTCTGTAGTGATAAGTGTTGTTGGAAGGAGATACCAGTTTTTCATTCAAGCTGATAGCGATTTGATTAAATAAGGAATGCATCCATAAAATGACTGGGCCCACATTAGCATCGGGTGCAATTGATGCCCATTGGAATCTACAGCCGTTGCTTTAACGTATAAATATGTCTGTGCCAAATTCAAATAATCATCTCCTAATCCTGCAATGTGGAATTCTATTGGGCCACTCTTTCCTATGGTCGCCAAAGGCCTGTGTTCTACCCATTGCCCATGTTCCACACTAGTCTGCTTTGGTGGTATGGAAACCGTTTGGTTGCAGGTTAAAGAATTTAATTAGTGTACTCTAGGAATTGAATCTTCTAAAACATGTTAACGTTCGAAACGGTCAATACCATTTTGAAAAAGCATAGAAAATTGAATACATTCGTTCTAAAAAAACCTTTTCTTCACTATACACAGGACCGTGAGAGGAAATTCGCGCCCCGGGGTTAATTCCTGGGGTCAATTCTGCGACGGGCCCCCTTTCGAAAGTGTCGGGATGTTGATGCAGATGCCGAAGGCATCTGCCGCGAGTGCCAAAGACGTGAGCGATGATAGGAGGGTTGGGGAGGGGGTGGGGGTACACCGACCAATAAAATTTTGAAATCATTTATTAAATGAGACTTCTGGTGGCTTTGGGGATGGAAAATCAGGTTATGTTTTGGACGTTTTTTAGCGGCATGTTTCAAGTGATCTCCCTATCAAGATGGATGGAAGCTAATTTTTTCGGTGCTCGATGATGGAAATATTTTCTATTTTGGTGGTGTATATAATCGGATCGGAGACATTTTGATTTAACTAACATGGACTATGTTGTTCTAAGAATAACTTCGTGTGCTTATTTTGTCCGATCCTCTTCTAGAAGTAATTTAAAGATGATCCAAGGATTCAATGTTGTCGGCTCATTTGCGAATTTCGCCAGAGATTCGTGATATTGATATTGATATTGATATTTTATTTGCCAATACACTAAAATATAGCAATATATACATTATAGTACATGTAATAAAAATATTGAATTTCAACAAGAAGAAATATTGCATATTGTACATTAAATTACAAAACATTCCAATTAATTGTTGCATTGTGTACTGGCAGGGGAAGGCATAGCCAGATTGGCTGTCTTCCTGCCTTTCCCTTAGAAGGAAGAAAAAGAAAGATCAACAGAAAGGGAAAGAGGTGGATATTACACTTCAGTATTTGAGAATTCCAGTTACTGTGTCTTGAATGGGTCTCATACAGCATGCGCGTAAAGTGTCGCTGATGGCCAACAGCGAAATGTCGCACTCTTAATTATGCTGACACCATTCCTCCCGTTATCATGGAAATAGTACAAGATTGAGAAGATCTATGAAATGGTTGGTGGGAGTTGAAAGAGAGGCGACATGGACGAGTAAACCAGACAACAACAACAATTACTGTGGACAACAAGTCGTTAACCGTTTACCAAGGTAACCTCCGAAACCACCCCGCTCCCTTAATAGAAGTCCCTATTCACATTTTTGTTTGTTTTCACACTCTGCCTCAAAACCACAGCACTTGGTCCCTCACTGGAACGATCTCGTTGAGCTCGCGCCAATGGGGCGGGGGGTGCATGAGCTATGTCCTTGAATTATAAGTTGAGAATGTATAGTTTTTCAAGAAGGCAATGTGAGCGGTGCTAGACATTTGATTAGTTTGTATGGCATCCAGATCAGCGGAGACAATCCGGACAATAAGGGTTTGAACAGGAAATGTCTTGGAATAAGAGGAAAAAAACATTGTTGTTCGCTTTTTCTTGAATTCTTTCCTATTTTCTGTATTTCTGATGTCTAATTCTAGCTCATTCCATAGCTTTGGTAGCGCAAATACCAGTAGTTTATCCAGAGTCTTGGTTCTAGTTTTGTGTCTGTGCAAAAGACATGCCTGACGAGTATTCATATTAGATTGGTTAGTTGAGAAGAAGTTTACAAATGAACCCGGAAGGTTTCCATTATGCCAATCAAACATGAATAATAAGGCGTGTAGTTTGTATAAGTCTTTTGACTTCAATATACTATCATTAATAAATAGGGGAGTCAGTGTGGGCATTGTATTTCTTAGTATTTATTATTCGTAAAGCTCGTTTCTGCAGTTTTTGAAGGCGATCACAGGATTTGGACGCACCCCATAAAGGAATTCCATAGATGAAGTGGCTCTGTATCAAAGTAAAATACAAAGTTTTCATAACATTATGAGGGAGAAACTTTTTGGCTTTATTGAGAACGAAGTTGGCAAGTCCGACTTTCGTGCAGAGGTGAGATATATTGGCGTTGTACGATAAGTTGTCATCAATATTTATACCAAGAAACTTTAAGGACTTCTCACTTTCCCCACTGCCAATCTTGCAGATTGTCCGATTGTTTATATAGACATTCTGATGAGTAACATTCCTTTCTCTATGACCTGGATTAAGTAAAATGTATTTCGTTTTCTTTTCGTTCAGAACTAGGTGATTGGCTGCGCACCAGTCAGATATATTTTGTAATTGCTCATTGAAATCTGAGATTAGGACATTTATCTCCGCTCCAGACTTATATGCTTCTGTGTCATCGGCAAACGATAAGGCATTTAATGTAGTTGAATTACTTATGTCATTAATGTATATTAAAAATAAAATGGGACCCAATATAGAACCTTGTGGAACTCCACATGTCAGTTTAGTTAGATTTGATTTACTATTACCAAACGATACATACTGATTCCTGTTCTTTAGATAGCTTTTGAACCAACTAATAGCGTTACCTCTTATTCCATAATGTTCAAGTTTTTGGAGCAGGATGTCGTTACTTATTGTATCAAAGGCTTTAGAAAGGTCAAGAAAGATAGCTAAAGTGGTGGCCTTACTGGCTTTGTTATTTCGACGGCGACATGTTTTAATAATTGCATAATTGGATGTAGTGTGTTGTGCTGCTTCCTAAAACCATATTGGTGGTGATAGAGGATATCAAATTTGTTCAGAAATTTCATCAATCTGTCAAACATAAGTTTTTCTAAAATCTTTGAAAAGACATGCAAAATACTTATTGGTCTATAATTTGTGAAGTTGTTTTCATCGCCTGATTTAAAAATTGGGATTACTTTTGCAATTTTCATTCTGTCAGGAACTATGCCCTGGCTGAAGGAAATGTTCATAATATTAGCAAGAGGGTCGGCAACCGAATCTATCGAGTGTTTAAGGATACTCGATGAAATATTTTCACAGTCCTGACTTGCTTTAGGCTTCATTTTAGTTACGATATTTATAATTTCAAAAGACGACGTTGGTAGAACAAACATATTATCTGGGAGTGGAGATTTCATGAATTCGACGAAAAGTTTTCGGGGATTCATTGTTTGTTTTGATGTCTACTATCCTATTTTTGCAAAGAAAATGTTGAATTCCTGAGCGATTTCGTTCGGGGTATTTATCTTTTTTTCACCCAGCTTAAACAAAAAGGTAAATTACTTTTGTTTTTTGTTTCTGTTCAGAGCTTTATTTAGAATTTGCCACGTTTTTCGCAGATTGCTTTTATTTTCCAACAGGACATTTTCGTAATACATAGCTTTGCTTTGTTTTTTAATTCTGTTAAACAATCGACAGTAATTTTTGTAGTTTCTTACATTAAATTCTGTTGGACTTCTTACTTTTTCATGAAAAATGTATTCTTGTTGTTGGTTGAGATTAAAAGACCTTTCGTCATCCAAGGCTGTCGCTTTATGTGTTCCTTATTCCGTTTTTCACTTTGCAAAGGAAATGCTGATTCAAATGCGTTCATAAAAAATGTTTAAGAAGTGTTCATAAGCAGCATTGAGACAGTTGGAATCCATAACTGGTGAAACGTCACACTGGGACAGCAATACTTTGAAATATTCGATACTGGTAGGGTTTATTTTCCTGGATAGAAGTGGCCTTGTACTATGTAATGGCATAATTACAGATTCAGCATAAAAGATTCCAAAATGATCGGATACATCAGTGAGAATTATGCGAGATTTTTTTACGTGAGATTTGAAAGAGTTTATTACATTGTTTGAAAATATATTGTCTATGAGCGTCGCAGAATGATCAGTCACTCTGGTTGGTTTGGTAATGGCAGGCATAAATCCCTCACTAAACATTAAATCTATGAACGCATCAGTTTTCGAGTGGAAAGCTACTTTCAAAAGGTCAATATTGAAGTCGCCCATAATTAAAGTCGTTTTCTTTTCCTTGTTAAGTATATCAGTTATGTAATTGATCTTTGATTGGAAAATATCTATATCCGCTTTGGGGGCCGTGTTTGGTCGATATATTACACCTATAATTCTCGACAGATTTTTATCCTTTCTATCTACAAAAATTGACTCAATCACATGTGGTATGAATATAGAAAGATCTAGTCGAATAATGAAGTTTAAGTCATTTTTTATAAATAGTCCTACTCCACCTCGACCATCGTCATCAATGGGTCTAGTATGTTTTTGTAATGGGTGATATCCTTCTAGTGTATAAGATATATTGGAGGGGACTTGAAAGACTTCTGTAAGACCGATAACATCGAATGTATTTTCATAGCTGTTTAGTTCAGACAGCAGGTGATTAAGAGGGTCCCAGTGGGCATTAAGGCTTTGGCAATTGAGGTGAAAAGCAGAAAAAGATCCGCGCATGTCCCTGAGTTCAGATTGCAACTCACTAGGAAGGAGATATTTACAATCGGTAATGTTATATATGGATGGGGAATCACTATCTGTGTTGGATATGTTGGTCCTATCATTCATCAGATAATTGAAGTCGTAGTTAGAATCAGTCTGGATCTCGTCCAAATTAATATTACTCGCCATGATTTACACCAATACCATCAGCAACACCAGGGCACATAGGCACGAAGGAGATCTGAAGAATCAAAAATAATAAAGACAATACATTTTGTGACTGGAAAAAAACATCAAGAGGAGTTATAACAGAGTAATATAAAGTGTGTAAAAGAAGATAGTCTTTCTCATTGCATTGGTTAAATGTGATCAAAATGAGGGTAGTAAGAGCAGTGAATATCAATACTCCATAGAAAATGGAATTCATTATTCCGTTTTATTGTGGAACATAATAATTTGTTCCCTAGCTATCTGAGTACAACACAAGAAGGTATAATAATAATAACGGTGGTTACGTGAGGACAGCATACCATAATACTGAGGAAATTAGTGGAGGTTCAACTAAACCCCCTTATCATCAGGTCTCGGCCCCAAACACACAAACGCAAAAGATTTTCTTAATGTACATGCTGTGATAATAATGGGCAATTAAACGAATCTGTCTTGGTAAATGGATCAATTAGATATGTAACTCAGCGCAAGCATGATGTGACGATAACAAATGGACAAACTGATCAGTCTAAATATACGATCAACAGGACAGATGGATAATGAACTACATGATTCACCACACTTCCTGAACATAATGTTAGGATAACTGACTATCAAACTAATCTGTCGAAATGAACGGTCCTTACACAGCGCAGGCATGATAGGACGATAACAAATGGACAAACTGATCAGTCTAAATATACTATCAACAGGACAGATGGATAATATAATACATGATTCACCACACTTCCCGAACATAATGTGGGGACAATTGACTGTCAAACTAATCTGTCGAAATGTACGGCCATTGGGTCAGTTGGGTAATATAACACGCATGTCATCAAAGCGCAAGGTGATTGCGTGAAGTTGCTGTCAACACGATGACAAGATAAAAAAGGCATGAAAAGAAAGTGATATTTCGTGCACATGAACACATTACATTTTTTCTTTCGTTTTGGTGGTGACGTTTTATGTCTGATCGATTTGTTGAACCATTCAATCAGTCCGGCATATAATCTTCGTGATGCATTTTTCGCGTTTTTCTGAATTAATAAAGTGGTTTAACTAGAACAGGGATAACAGTTGGTCAATGTTATGATTCCCAACTACATGGATGAAACTGATTTGACTAAAAGAGAAGAAAAACCTCAAAAATATACTTTTTATATTCTAATCTTGGGCGTGAGTGTGCTGGGATGGTGTAATCAAGTTGGTAGGATGAGCATATTGCATTTTCTCCTTCGTATTGGTGGGGAAGTTATATGTCCGATCGGTTTGTTGAGCCATTAAATCAATCAGCCAAACAATCAATTACCCTATTACAATTCTGATTGAAAGCTAACTTACTATCCCCGCTTTCGTCGGGGATATTGTCGTTATCTCCGTCCGTCCGTCCGTCCGTCCGTCCGTCCGTCCGTCCGTCCGTCCGTCCGTCCGTCCGTCCGTCCGTCCGGTGTTACATTCACTTGCATTAATGTTTAAACTATGCTAATGTGTTCAGGTATCACCAGTACATGTGCATGAAGGTTTCGGGATTTTGATTTGGTTCCAAGTGGTTCCAGTGGAACCATTTTTATCCTTAGAAAATCTTTGTCCGCTCAAAGGTTCTTAGGGTATTGAATTCGATACGTTTAAACCATGTTAACATGTTCAGATAGCATCTGTAGATGTGCATGAAGGTTTCGGAATTTTGATTTGGGTCCAAGTGATTCCAGTGGAACCACTTTTATCCTCAGAAAATCTTTGTCTGCTCAAAGGCTCTTAGGGTATTGAATTCGAAACATTTAAACCATGTTAACATGTTCAGATAGCATCTGTAGATGTGCATGAAGGTTTCGGAATTTTGATTTTGTTCCAGGTGGTTCCAGTGGAACCACTTTTATCCTTAGAAAATCTTTGTCCGCTCAAAGGTTCTTAGGGTATTGAATTCGAAACGTTTAAACCATGTTAACATGTTCAGATAGCATCTGTAGATGTGCATGAAGGTTTCGGAATTTTGATTTGGGTCCAAGTGGTTCCAGTGGAACCACTTTTATCCTTACAAAATCTTTGTCCGCTCAAAGGCTCTTAGGGTATTGAATTCGAAATGTTTAAACCATGTTAACATGTTCAGATAGCATCTGTAGATGTGCATGAAGGTTTTGGAATTTTCATTTGGGTCCAAGTGGTTCCAGTGGAACCACGTTTACCCTCAGAAAATCTTTGTCCGCTCAAAGGCTCTTAGGGTATTGAATTCGAAACGTTTAAACCATGTTAACATGTTCAGATAGCATCTGTAGATGTGCATGAAGGTTTCGGAATTTTTATTTGGTTCCAGGTGGTTCCAGTGGAACCACTTTTATCCTTAGAAAATCTTTGTCCACACAAAGGCTCGTAGGGTATTGAATTTGAAACGTTTAAACCATGTTAACATGTTCAGATAGCATCTGTAGATGTGCATGAAGGTTTTGGAATTTTGATTTGGGTCCAAGTGGTTCCAGTGGAACCACTTTTATCCTTAGAAAGTCTTTGTCCGCTCAAAGGCTCTTAGGGTATTGAATTCGAAACGTTTAAACCATGTTAACATGTTCAGAGAGCATCTGTAGATGTGCATGAAGGTTTCGGAATTTTGATTTGGTTCCAGGTGGTTCCAGTGGAACCACTTTTATCCTTAGAAAATCTTTGTCCGCTCAAAGGTTCTTAGGGTATTGAATTCGAAACGTTTAAACCATGTTAACATGTTCAGACAGCATCTGTAGATGTGCATGAAGGTTTCGGAATTTTGATTTGGGTCCAAGTGGTTCCAGTGGAACCACTTTTATCCTTAGAAAAGCTTTGTCCGCTCAAAGGCTCTTAGGGTATTAAATTCGAAACGTTTAAACCATGTTAACATGTTCAGATAGGATCTGTAGATGTGCATGAGGGTTTCACAATTTTGATTTGGGTCCAAGTGGTTCCAGTGGAACCACTTTTACCCTCAGAAAATCTTTGTCCGCTCAAAGGCTCTTAGGGTATTGAATTCGAAACGTTTAAACCATGTTAACATGTTCAGATAGCATCTGTAGATGTGCATGAAGGTTTCAGAATTTTGATTTGGTTCCAGGTGGTTCCAGTGGAACCACTTTTATCCTTAGAAAATCTTTGTCGACTCAAAGGCTTGTAGGGTATTGAATTTGAAACATTTAAACCATGTTAACATGTCCAGATAGCATCTGTAGATGTGCATGAAGGTTTTGGAATTTTGATTTGGGTCCAAGTGGTTCCAGTGGAAACACTTTTACCCTCAGAAAATCTGTGTCCGCTAAAAGGCTCGTAGGGTATTCAATTTGAAACATTTAAACCATGTTAACATGTTCAGATAGCATCTTAGGATATTCTCGGGGATATTGTCGTTATCTCCGTCCGTACGTACGTACGTCCGTCCGTCCGTCCGTCCTTCCGTCCGTCCGTCCGGTGTTACATTCACTTGCATTAATGTTTAAACTATGCTAATGTGTTCAGGTATCACCAGTACATGTGCATGAAGGTTTCGGGATTTTGATTTGGTTCCAAGTGGTTCCAGTGGAACCATTTTTATCCTTAGAAAATCTTTGTCCGCTCAAAGGTTCTTAGGGTATTGAATTCGATACGTTTAAACCATGTTAACATGTTCAGATAGCATCTGAAGATGTGCATGAAGGTTTCGGAATTTTGATTTGGGTCCAAGTGGTTCCAGTGGAACCACTTTTATCCTTAGAAAATCTTTGTCCGCTCAAAGGCTCTTAGGGTATTGAATTCGAAACTTTTAAACCATGTTAACATGTTCAGATAGCATCTGTAGATGTGCATGAAGGTTTCGGAATTTTGATTTGGGTCCAAGTGGTTCCAGTGGAACCACTTTTACCCTCAGAAAATCTTTGTCCGCTCAAAGGCTCTTAGGGTATTGAATTCGAAACATCATTTAAACCATGTTAACATGTTCAGATAGCATCTGTAGATGTGCTTGAAGGTTTCGGAATTTTGATTTTGTTCCAGGTGGTTCCAGTGGAACCACTTTTATCCTTAGAAAATCTTTGTCCGCTCAAAGGTTCTTAGGGTATTGAATTCGAAACGTTTAAACCATGTTAACATGTTCAGATAGCATCTGTAGATGTGCATGAAAGTTTTGGAATTTTGATTTTGGTCCAAGTGGTTCCAGTGGAACCACTTTTATCCTTACAAAATCTTTGTCCGCTCAAAGGCTCTTAGGGTATTGAATTCGAAATGTTTAAACCATGTTAACATGTTCAGATAGCATCTGTAGATGTGCATGAAGGTTTTGGAATTTTCATTTGGGTCCAAGTGGTTCCAGTGGAACCACTTTTACCCTCAGAAAATCTTTGTCCGCTCAAAGGCTCTTAGGGTATTGAATTCGAAACGTTTAAACCATGTTAACATGTTCAGATAGCATCTGTAGATGTGCATGAAGGTTTTGGAATTATGATTTGGGTCCAAGTGGTTTTTCAATCATGTGACAATGATGTGATCAGAACACTACCCTTTATACATCATGTTGGGTGAAGTATCTTGTTTGAAATATTGAAGTAGTTTCACATGTGAGTCTTCAGAAGGAAATTAAATACTGTTTTATCATTTTAAATCACACACATGCGTGAAGCCTTTTTATCCAAGTCTGTATCCTGCACTAACCAAAAAGGAAAGTGCAAATGAGGGGATATACTATAGTGTGCTTCGCACACAAATGGCACCATTTAGTTTAGATAGTCAACATTTGTTCCTTCAAATTTGCTCTATTACAAATTATTGGAAGATCCCAGCAGACACCCTCCAACAGTTTCTAACATATCAAATCTTCAATTTTACTCGTTTTTTTCATCATGAAGAATGAAAGGAGAATATGAAGTCTGCAGCAGGCACATTTCTTAACCCTTTACCCAACGTAACGGCCAAAACCGGCCAGCGCTATTCTCAAAAATCGCCAATTAATTTTCAAAATATTTTCATTTTTTGTCTCAAAAACATAGGTTATGACCCCTCGTTGGAACGAGCTCGTCGAGCTCGTTCCAACGAGGGGTCATAACCTATGTTTTTGAGACAAAAAATGAAAAAATTTAGTTATTCAAGAATTTTTTTTGCAAGGGTCGTCTGCTTTTCATGTTAGGTAAAGGGTTAACTGATTGAGTGCTGGATTATTTTTTAATGCTAGATTATTTTAGAGTGGCAACACTTGCTCCCACCAGATTGCCATGTTACAAATCTGATTGAGAGATAAATTATTTTTGATAGTTATCATTAGTTCCTTCAAATTTGCTTTATTACAAATTATTGCAGGATGCCAGCAGACACCCCCCACCCCCAATAATTTCCAAAACATCAAGGCTTCAGCAATTATTTTCTATAAGTTTTTGGCTCACAATAAACAGTGAAAAAAACAATATGGAGACTACAGCAGGTGTAATCAACAGGTTTTGATTTCCATAAGCCTTTAGCTTACAGTAAACAGTCACAAAACAATATAGAGACTACAGCAGGTGTAATCATCAGGTTTTTATTCGCCTGGAGGATGGAACAGTGAATATGGAGACTACAGCAGACACACTTTTATTACACAAATGTGTTCTAAATTTGTCTGATTGCGTTCTAAATTATTTTGATAGTCAACATTTGTTCCTTCAGAGTTGCTCTGTTACAAATTATTGGATGATGCCAACAGTCACCCTCCAACAATTTCTAACATATCAAGGCCCCATCACTTTGTACAAGCTTCTGTTTCACCATGAGAAATGAACAGAGAATATGAGGACTACAGCAGGCACATTTCTTAACCCTTTACCCAACGTAACGGCCAAAACCGGCCAGCGCTATTCTCAAAAATCGCCAATTAATTTTCATTATTTTTTCATTTTTTGTCTCAAAAACATAGGTTATGACCCCTCGTTGGAACGAGCTCAACGAGCTCGTTCCAACGAGGGGTCATAACCTATGTTTTTGAGACAAAAAATGAAAAAAATTAGTTATTCCAGAATTTTTTTGGCAAGTGTCGTCTGCTTTTCATGTTAGGTAAAGGGTTAACGGATTGAGTGCTAATATGCAGACTACAGCAGGTGTATTATTTTGATAGTCAACATTTGTTCCTTCAGATTTGCTCTGTTACAAATTATTGGAGGATGCCAATAGACACCCTCCAACAGTTTCTAACATATCAAAGCTTCATCACCTTTTACAAGCCTTTGGTTCACCATGAGAAATGAACAGAGAATATGAGAACTACAGCAGGCACATTTCTTAATTCATTGAGTGCTAATATGGAGACTACAGCAGGTGTAATCATCGGGTTTTGATTCACCCAGAGGATAGAATAATGAATATGGAGACTACAACAGGCATATACACTTTTCTTACACAAGTGTGTTCTAAATGTGTTTGATTACGTTATAAATTATTTTGTTAGTCAACATTTGTTCCTTCAAATTGCTCTGTTACAAATTATTGGAGGATGCCAACAGACACCCTTCAACAATTTCCAACATATCAAAGCTTCATCACTTTTCACAAGCCTTTGGTTCGCCATGAAGAATGAACAGAGAATATTTTTGATTCACCCAGAGGTTAGAACAATGAATATGGAGACTACAGCAGGCATACGCACTTTTCTTACACAAGTGTGTTCAAATGAGTTTGATTGCGTTGTAAATTATTTTGTTAGTCAACATTTGTTCTTTCAAAGTTGCTCTGTTACAAATTATTGGAGGATGCCAACAGACACCCTTCAACAATTTCTAACATATCAAAGCTTCATCACTTTTCACAAGCATTTCGTTCACCATGAAGAATGAACAGAGAATATTCTTTGATTCACCCAGAGGATAGAACAATGAATATGGAGACTACAGCAGGCATACACACTTTTCTTACACAAGTGTGTTCTAAAAGTGTTTGATTGCGTTATAAATTATTTTGTTAGTCAACATTTGTTCCTTCAAATTTGCTCTGTTACAAATCATTGGAGGATGCCAACAGACACCCTCCAACAATGTCTAACATATCAAGGCTTCATCACTTTTTACAAGCTTCAGGTTCACCATGAGAAATGAACAGAGAATATGAGGACTACAGCAGGCACATTTCTTAACTCATTGAGTGCTAATAAGGAGACTACAGCAGGTGTAATCATCGGTTTTGATTCACCCAGAGGATAGAATAATGAATATGGAGACTACAACAGGCATATACACTTTTCTTACACAAGTGTGTTCTAAATGTGTTTGATTACGTTATAAATTATTTTGTTAGTCAACATTTTTTCCTTCAAATTGCTCTGTTACAAATTATTGGAAGATGCCAACAGACACCCTTCAACAATTTCTAACATATCAAAGCTTCATCACTTTTCACAAGCCTTTCGTTCACCATGAAGAATGAACAGAGAATATTTTTTGATTCACCCAGAGGATAGAACCAATGAATATGGAGACTACAGCAGGCATACACACTTTTCTTACACAAGTGTGTATCTAAAAGTGTTTGATTGCGTTATAAGTTATTTTGTTAGTCAAAATTTGTTCCTTCAAATTTGCTCTGTTACAAATCATTGGAGGATGCCAACAGACACCCTCCAACAATGTCTAACATATCAAAGCTTCATCACTTTTTACAAGCTTCTGGTTCATCATGCAAAATGAACATAGAATATGAGGACTACAGCAGGCACATTTCTTAACTCATTGAGTGCTAATAAGGAGACTACAGCAGGTGTATTATTTTGATAGTCAACATTTGTTCCTTCAGATTTGCTCTGTTCCAAATTATTGGAGGATGCCAATAGACACCCTCCAACAATTTCTAACATATCAAAGCTTCATCACTTTTTACAAGCCTTTGGTTCACCGTGAAAAATGAACAGAGAATATGAGAACTACAGCAGGCACATCTCTTAACTGATTGGGTGTAATATGGAGACTACAGCAGGTGTAATCATCGGGTTTTGATTCACCCAGAGGATAGAACAATGAATATGGAGACTACAGCAGGCATATACACTTTTTTTACACAAGTGTGTTCAAAATGTTTTTGATTGCTTTAAAAATTATTTTGTTAGTCAACATTTGTTCCTTCAAATTTGCTCTGTTACAATTTATTGGAGGATGCCAACAGACACCCTCCAACAATTTCTAACATATCAAAGCTTCATCACTTTTCACAAGCCTTTGGTTCACCATAAAGAATGAACAGAGAATATTTTTTGATTCACCCAGAGGTTAGAACAATGAATATGGAAACTACAGCAGGCATACACACTTTTCTTACACAAGTGTGTTCTAAAAGTGTTTGATTTCGTTATAAATTATTTTGTTAGTCAAAATTTGTTCCTTCAAATTTGCTCTGTTACAAATTATTGGAGGATGCCAACAAACATCCTCCAACAATGTCTAACATATCAAAGCTTTATCACTTTTTACAAGCTTCTGGTTCACCAAGAAAAATGAACATAGAATATGAGGACTACAGCAGGCACATTTCTTAACTGATTGAGTGCTAATAAGGAGACTACAGCAGGTGTATTATTTTGATAGTCAACATTTGTTCCTTCAGATATGCTCTGTTACAAATTATTGGAGGATGCCAATAGACACCCTCCAACAATTTTGTAACATATCAAAGCTTCATCACTTTTTACAAGCCCTTGGTTCACCATTTGTTCCTTCAAATTTGCTCTGTTACAAATTATTGGAGGATGCCAACAGACACCCTCCAACAATTTCTAACATGTCAAAGCTTCATCACTTTTCACAAGCCTTTCGTTCACCATGAAGAATGAACAGAGAATATTTTTTGATTCACCCAGAGGATAGAACAATGAATATGGAGACTACAGCAGGCATACACACTTTTCTTACACAAGTGTGTTCTAAAAGTGTTTGATTGCGTTATAAATTATTTTGTTAGTCAACATTTGTTCCTTCAAATTTGCTCTGTTACAAATTATTGGAGGATGCCAACAGACACCCTCCAACAATGTTCGTGACGTGTTGGGATGCCAGGAGCTTCTCGCTTCAATATTGGAACAAGTTGATCTCTGAGAATTACTATAAGTTTAGAAGTTCAGGAGCAAAATTTGAAACAAAATTGTGATGGTGCGATTAGTATTCTTTGGGATTTTCGATGATTTGGTGATGGTAGTGGAAAATTAACTCTGAAAATATAGCCATACACGGTAAATATGTGATAACCCTGTGTGTTTCGTCTTTAGCTGTATAGTGGCAATCCCGATTCACGATTCACAACTAACGACACGACTCTTCGTTCTGCTCATTCAAATCTTTTTGTTATTTTCATCTCTTGAACAGGCATTGATCAAGTATCGATCAAGTGTTATTCTGCATGAATTCTATTCAGCAAATGTTTGTTTCCGATTGTGTTAAACAGACTACCACATATGTCGACAATTGTATAGATTCGAGGACTTTAAGGTGATTCTTAAGTCATTGCTGCCAACATGGAAGCAAGAAACATACAAAAATGTGAACATTTCATTGAACAATAACTTGGCAACGAAACAGACTTGCTCTTGGATACCAGGGTTGGGGGGAATGGTCATGTCACATAGAACGTGATGGGACCCGCAAAATATGCATTTAACAAATTTACGAGTCATTTGGAGACATTAGAAAATGTGTACTGTCAAAAAGTCGGAAATGGCGTGGTCAGATTTTCAAAAAATAGCGAGACGCCTTCTCTTCCAATGAACAACCAACGTGAGCTATCAGTAATGTACTGCAGCAGTTGAGTCTAAATGTTGAATAAAACGCATCGAAGATAGGACTAAGCATGTTGTCAACCTGGGTCGTTTCAGTCTCAAAAGTGTCCGCTATGTTTACGGTGGGAAATTCAAAACACTGAAGGTTGTGGGCAACATTGCGACGAAAGCTCTCGCCATATGTCCAGTAAATTCTCATGACAATGCCACTGCTGAAATTCTGATTGTCGATATATCTCAAGGGAAGCAGACTAATAGAGACAAATTGCATTGATTGTCTGTTCTATGTAAATATTCTTCCCTAACCAACTGAAGCCATCAATTTGTTTACATGGATCGACCTTGCCATTAGTTTGTACTCATGCGCCAAAATTACCAACAGAGAACAAAAATTTCAGTTATCTTTAATTAACAAAACTGTGACATGTAGTGGAATTAGAAACCCATGTTGTATTCTTTCGTTTTTGAAATATTCGTAAACTGGTAGCTTTCTCACTTCTTTTAATCGCAAATCGGGGAAACTATTGTTCGTCATGTAATATTGATGGTATATAGTGGTCTGTCATTCCGCCCCGTTTCGGTCTGGTTTCGGTGAGTTCCAGAAATAATGCTCCTAATTTTGCGATCTGGTGTGATTTACATTGCGAATCATTGTAAACGATGTATTTCATTATATTTGTTTGCAATCCACAAAGATCATCGATAATTTCGAATAATCTGTGGGCTTTTAGACTCATGTCTGCAAGTATTTGTTGATCGAAGTTGTTGTCACCGGAAGGTCACATGCGTTGGTAAGTCGCTTGTTCAAAGTGCGAAAAATAATATTTTTTTTTTCTATCCACCCCACTAAACCTTCTAATCAAAAATTAAAATATGACAGATGTGTGAACATGCAATTTTTCTCTAGGAAATTATTTTATCAGTCGTTGCATAGAAATTCTCAACGAAAGTGAAGTATGGCAACACACACAAGGCACAATCAAGCTTCAAATTTTTTAGTGCTTAGTCTTATCGAAATATTGGCTAATAAATCCTCATTTTCACAAAACATCTCTGCACAAAGTTACAAATCGGGCTTCTAAATAATCAAAAATCCAGAAAACGGAATTAAAAAACAGTAATTAGATAACCAAAATACCAGGAAGATTATATACGAATTCATTGTCAATGGCTCGGCCACTCTGAATAGCACAAGAGTCTAAGAGATCCGCACACAAAAAAAAATAAATTTACGTAATCTTCACAAGGCATTGTACATTCCATAAGTCGGGCAATATATTTTCAAGCAAAGTATGTCAGTCCATCTGTCCGTTGGTTTACTTTTTGCATTACGCTCTTACTTGCCTCATAATAGACTAGTGATGGCTGAAAAATGGTGAGGTCTTGCACATTTGATAAAAGTTATTAAAAATTAATAACAGTGATGGCATTTTCACCTTTGAGCTCTTTTAAAGAATAGTGGTGACTGAAATTTTTCTTCAAATTTTCATGTATAATTGTAATTCAGCACTATTGTTCAACAGGTCAAGGTATTCTAAAATTCTTACTAATAACACAGGATGGATGGATTCACAGTATTAGGACAAAGGTTAAAAGAAGTAAATTCTAGCAAACTGTTTTCATATATTCCCGTGTGTTCTTTTAACCTGGTGGCCATGGGTAAAACACCACTTTTTAAATGTATTAACTTGACTGGATATGAAAAGCACTGTATCTAACCTACATGAACAGTTCAGGGTTTGATCCAGGTAAATTGGGAAAGGGGCCTTTTTCGTGGTCTTCGGGAAATTATTCATTTAGCCATCTAGACATAAACCCAGCTAGAAGCTTTTTTCCAGAGAGAATACAGGTTAAAATGGGTATCAGTTTATTAGAATCAACTGTCAGAAAAACACTGTTTTTGTAACCTGATAATGCTGTATAAGTTAAGGAGTAATAATGTTTTGTGCCAGATATTAGGAATTTTATTGCATGTACCCCACTGAGAATGAGGCCCCAATTTGGCCACAGAATGTGGCCACACGAAGCTCTGATGTAGTCGGCATATCAACGCAGCACCATTCCCCAACATATAATTGAAAGGTTTTCTTTCTTTTTTTTTTTTCTGTACCTCAACTAACACCTCATGTGAACAAGCTTTGGTTGGAATGGTAAGGATTGCTTATGGGGGGCAAATGATTAACACATTCAATAATGCAGAGGAAAGGTGGCACTTCTGTGATGTTTTCTCGTATCACAGAATATATACACTTTCTGCCTTAAAAAACAGAGCTCATAACCTCCCGTTGGAATGGCTCCAGTAAGCTCATCAGTTACCGTTGAAGATCATAATCACTTGCTATGTTTGTGTTGCAAAATTTGTACAAATAATCAAATCTGAATGGTGTCATTTATCTGTGCAACAATAGTGATTTGATCAGTGTGTTAGATAAATACTTGAAAGAAAGTTGTCATAAGTATTGTTTTCCAGTTATATTAAGTTATAGAGTGATAAAGAGGTAAGAGATTGTCATTTTATGGGACTCTTCGACATCTTGAATGGGTGTTTTGGGGAAACAAAATGTTTTCATGAAAACATAATGTCAAGCAAAATGGTTGAGAAGAATGCATAACTGTATCATACCACTGGGGGTGTGGGTGGTACTAGTCTGCAGGTCACAGACTGAATCAGAATAATATAGTCTGTCAGCACTAGAGCCTGAAACCTGAACTCATTGTTTACAATATTTACTGCACAGGTTTCACAGTGTACATACTAGCAAGACGGCACAAGAATCAAGAGAAAACCTTTATGACAAAAATACTGAATACAAGTGGAAATTGAAGGTGGCTTGGGAATGTTGCATGATTCCAGTCCAATCTGGAAATGTGCTACTGTTAAAGGGGTCTCTATTGTGGATGGGATGTGAATCAGCATCAAATGCTGAGTTGGTCTATTACTGTTGCAGGCAATATTAATGTGTACTTTTTTCCCTGTACAAATTTTTCGGGGGACTATTAAAATAGCCGGTGTCCGTCCGTTCGTGTATCCGTCCCACTGTGGTTTCCCTATTCTAACATTAGTTATAGATGACCTAATCAAATGAAATTTGGTATGCAGGTGTATCAATATAAAATACAGGTTCAGTTCGAATCGTGCAGTCTGACAATTTATGCCAAAGTTATGCCCCTTTTTCAACTTTGAAAACTCCATTTTGTTTTAGTTTCCAACCAATAACTTGATCTGTACTTGACAGAATCAAATAAAATTTGTTGTGTGGGTGTATCAACATAAAATGCAGGTCAAGTCAAATCAGGATTGGATCCGACATTTTTTGCCAGAGTTATGTCCCTTTTTCAATTTTGAAAAATTCAATTTTTATGGTGGTTGGTGGGGAGGGGGATGGCCACACAATCTTTTATTTTCTATTATTGGGATTTGACGATACACTTTCAACGGGGTCATCTCATGTCAAGACAGTTTTACTTGTGGAAGAGGGCAGAACAGATATATCACTTGTATGGCTAATATTTGCAGGGGAGGTAAACTAGATTACTGATTAGTGTGGTGTGCCATACTTTTGAAGTGTAAATAGTTCCCTGTGAAAAAAATGGCTGGACCAGTGCATGCAGTGGTCCTTCAAACATTTAAATTAACATACAATTGGATTTATTTTTTAAAAAGTTATGACTCAACTGTTGTTCTCTAATGCATATAGAAAACATATCCTTCAATGTGAGATTCATATTTTAAGTTTTGATGGATGGAAGTTGACCGTGAGTTCGGGATTTTCAAAAGCATTTTTTTGGTGAGTAAATTTTCTTTTTTTCAATTTTTATCACATTTTTGTAATCTATTAGGTAGGAAGCAATCACTCATGTATTAAATAACCATTACTATTGAAAAGTAATGAAAAACATCATGTTTTCCACCTGTCCACTCAAACTACAATCTTCGGTTTAGAACCACCTTAAGTGTTATTAACTTCTGATAAGTTAAAAAGGTTAAAATAATTTTTTTCCATTTGCACTTTATAAACATTAAAGTTGTTCCGTCTGAGGTAAACATTAAACTCATAGATGTGCGACTCTGAAAACTTTCCATGTTAATGGGGAGAAGAAAACAGAAACCCAAGCGACGTTGAGAATCCAAGGACTCACACCCTGTAACACCAGAGACAAAAAACCGAAGCCCAAGTCAACACCCGATTCTGTACGCTATGTGGGAAGTTCTGGACTATCTGACGTTGATAACTCCGATACAGATTTATCACACGGCAGTATTCAGAAAACTCAACCGAGAAACTCTCAAAATCAGATAGAAATGAGCAATATGGACACTTCGTCCACTCAAGAAACGAATATTCCCCGCATTTCATTTGTGAAGGCTTTGAGAGACCCTTTAGTGCAAGAACTCTTGGAAGGAATTGTTAGTAAAGCTGTCAATAAGGGCATCAATACTTTAGTTAACCCGCGTCTCATGGCAATGGAAGCGAAAATTAAAGATTTGGAAAATTCCGTTAAGGAACGTGATGAGACAATTTGACGACTTTCTGATGAGCTCGACGACCTTCAACAATACGGTCGTCGAACAAATCTCCGACTTTTGGAAGTCCCGAAGACTCCACAGGAGAACACCGATACAATCATTCTCGACATGGCCAAGGCTGTTAGAGTGCCCTACAGTCGAGTGATATCTCACGTCGCCATCGAATAGGATCACAAACAGCAGCTGCCTCTCACAGACCTACTATCTTTCGCTTGAAGAGGTACAGACATCGTAATGCTCTTTTCAAATCCAAAGCTGAACTAAAAAACCATTGACTCATCAAAATTACCGAGTGTAAAATCCACCTCAGCATCTGCACCCACTAAACTTTTCCTCAACGAAGACTTAACCATGCTCCGTGCAAAGATTGCAATGCGAGCCAGAAACCTCCAGAAAGATTCCAAAATTATAGGTACATGGGCAGCCGATGTAGTCATTTTTATCAAACTGAAAAACGATACTGTGCGCCGACTAACTAAAATGTCCGAACTGGAAGATTTGGAAAACAAACTTCGACAGAAACTGTATTGCCCAATGCACAATCTGACTAATCTACTTAACTCTTGCTTTACTAAGAACCGTTTGCTTCATTTACGCTCCCTATTCTTTGACGCGGGCAACCCGAGCTCGTCTCAAATAGTGGCCAATATATGAACATATATCTTAGTGTTACATGTTTTTGTTCTCAACAACGAGTTTTGAGTTAATACGCGACATTCCTCAAAACAGATATGGTAGTCACTAAGGACTAAGGGCCCACGGGTTCAGTGAGTTTGGAAAGGGTAGACCTCCTACATTGATAAAGGATTTATAGGGGTGGGGGTTGCCTCATAGAGGAGGACTATGATGCTCGCCAATTATATTACATGGCCAATATATATATATATATATATCATAGTGTTTTATATTTTTGTTCTCTACAACAAGTTTTGAGTTCCCTCCTGTAAACGTTAAAACGCAATATTCCTCAAAACAGGCATGGTAGTCACTAAGGGCCAACGGGTTCGGTGAGTTTAGAAAGAGTAGAACCCTACGTTGATAAGGGGTTTATAGGGGCGGGGGGTTACCTCATAGACGAGGACTATGGTGCTCGCTAGATAATTACATTACGTATTTACCAGGCTGATCGGGGCCCTTAAATTCTATGGCAATGATCCATGATAATGTGTGTTTTCCCGACTCTCCTCCCAGGTTTGCTTGGGTCAAGCTGGATAATAGAATTCTTTTTTGTTTATTTTCTGGTATTCTATTCGATTTCAAGCACTCGAGGCGGTTGGGGGAATGCGATGGTGTGTGCCCCCCCCCCCCACCCCACTCCTCCGTATTCGGTTCCATTATTAGCCCTGAGGTCGGGTGGGGCATGTGGTTGTCTTCGCCCCCTTCCGTGGTCGGTTCGATTCCAGGCTCTAGGGTCGGTGGGGTGGGCATCATCGGGTGCCTTGCGCCAGCTCCTGGGCTTGGAATCGAACTGAACACGGAAATCGTATTCCGAATAGTGACTGGAGAATGAGAATTTGACCTTGCCTTTTCAGACCCCTAATTTCAGTTCCTGCATTGAAAAGAACGCGAAGGCATAGATGGGTGTTCCCCAATGATTGAACACAACAAGCTCACTCCGACCGGCTTACGTACTTTGACCCTTCTCAAGGCCTTATGCTCCCTATGCATTTGTTGAAATCTGCTACAAGGACTTGGAATATGTTCAAATTACTAGCCCTCTTTTTTATCCAACGTAACGGCCAAAATCTGTCAACGCCACTCATAAATGTTACCATTCAATTTTTATTATTTTTTTAGCTTCTATCTCAGGGGCTTAGCTTGTGACCTCTCATTGGAACTAGGGTCCAACGGGGGTCATCAGCTGTGTTTATAACGCAAAAAATGACGAAAATGTAATTGTTCAAGAAATGTATTTGTAATTGTCGTCCTTCCTGCGTACTTTGCCTTATTTCAACGCTTGATACCCCATATGCATTTGTCGAAATCTGCTACAAGGACTTGGAATCTGTTCAAGTACTAACCATGTGTTTTCTACTCAAGGTAACTGTCAAAACCTGCCAGTCCCATTCACAAAAGCTAGGATTCGATTTTCATTATTTTTTTCCATTTCTGTCCCTGGGGCGTAGTTTGTGATACCTCGCTGGGACGAGGGTCCATCGGGGGTCATGTGTTGTGTTTTTGACGCAAAAAATGAGAAAAAGATTTTGTTCGAGTATCGTATTTGTAAGTGTCGTCTGCGCTTCGTGTTAGGGAAAAGATTAACGATACAGAGGTTCCCTATCCGCTACAAAGCACTGGCCAGTCAGCGATACCGATTTTTTTAGTCTCAGTTGCAATGCTCCACAAGAATTTAAAGTTTATATTTTAAGTTTCAAACTGAAGGACTATTATTGTTCTAACAATGTTGTGTCATTGTGATTGATTTGTGTCATAGGTACACATTAAGTAACAAGAGTCGACAACCACTTCCCATGTCTTCTGATTGCTCAGAAACAAGGGAGACTCAGCGAGAACATATGATCTAGCAGCATAAGAGAAAGGGACCTCCCCTTTGCTGATCTTGAATTCGGCCTAATAAACTGGATTATCCCCTATGTTATCACAGAATATCTGAATTGAAGATCCGCAATCTCTCTCATTTTAATAAACATACAGAGGGAATCCAATGCGTAGGGCCATATTTGCCATATTAATCTTAGATTCTGAGTTACCCAAATATCATTATTGTAAGGACCAAGTAAGAACGTAAAAGCCAATATAATACTAGAAGCTCAGCGACTTTGCCCCACTGGAGTTTGCTCCACAAGCTCATTCCAGTGGTGTTGTTCAAGTCATGTTCTTTTATTATTGTTGATTGGTTGAGTGCTGGAGGCCGCTATCGGGCTTTTAAAAAATGAGGGTACTAGCGCAGGGCCCCCTTTTTTCTTTGTGCATGCTCCATATGGATTCCTACGCACATAATTTTTCGTCTTATATAGAGTTGTTTTATTACAGATTGTTGGAGAGTGCTAGTGGGCACTCTCCGATAGTTTGTAATGGGGCAATTTTTTTAATAACAAGTTCAGACAGCCATTTTGTGTCCTCTAAATTGTCAACAGGTGAGTTATGTTACGTAACTAAATTTCCATTTCATTTGGCAGAATCGTGGAAAACTCCGAGAAACTCTTCAGAATTTTTTATATGCTATTTGAATGGAAATAAATATGAAATACATCCTATCTATATAGTACGTAGGGTGGATGGCTGTTGATTCGCGATGGGTGGATTTTCCACTCGGTGGAAGATCTATCGCTCCGCGACTTAGTGGTAGCCCTCCCTCCACGTGATTTAGATAATATTTTTATTAACCACCAAACGCAAGTCCGATTTTACTTATTCACATAACTATGAAGCTCTTTGTTTTTCTTGAGTTTACTTTGATTTTTTTTTTGTCGTTATTAATTTCCTTCACTTCCATCCATTATTATGTGCACACATGGAATCAGACTGTCAGGCACGTCTTAAATATTAGAGCACAACCAGTCCATGCACGTGCTAAAGCTGGTGATCGGTGTTGCCAGTCATTATGGCGGGTAATATAACCCTAGACGAGGTCCAGACAAACTTGCAATATGACTTTGTAGCTAACTAAAACAGCAAAGCCCTATCAACTGACGATGTCGAGGATTCCCCTTTCAACAGTCTTACACACGAATGCAATTATCACACGCCTGAACAATTTCGATTTACTCATAGAAATGACAAAGAATCTTTTTCGCTTTTTCATATCAATTGCCAAAGCATTGACACCACCGAAAGCAGATATTGATCTTTTCTTGGCCAAATTGAACGAAATAACTGACAAATTAAACGGAGGAAATATATGTTCCTATATCATGGGGGACATCAGTAGGTATTATTTGCGGGTTCAAGCATCATCGTACATGTACGTGTACGTGTACATGTTCACCTCCATAGAATTTAGTGTTAAAATCGTGTACATGTACAAGATTTTAACGTTTTTTAGGGTGCTTTAGAATCCATTTGTGGATTCAAACATCACTGATTGTATCCAAGAATGACAGAAAACGCATGAAATTTTACGTACAGTACATGTACCGTTTTGATTGAAATCGGTAAATGGATTTCTCCCATAGGATTCAGTGTTAAATTGCGAGCAAAAAAACGTTTTGCGGTTTTTAACATCATCCTCTCGCCGATTCTAACAATCCGCGTCCGTACACGATTTTAACACTGAATCCTATGGGGGAAACTCGCTTGCGGATTTTAGGTCTGAAATCGACTCGCGTGAAGAGGTGGTGTTTGAATCCGCAAACCCACTGTAGCGTTTCTCGAAGTGAGACTGGCGCACGTTATTGCGAGGTGGGGTCTCGACAAGAACTTGATGGAAATGTTTTGAACGAAGAGTGTTGTCGTCGGTGTGTTGGAAATTCGCGAGCCCGCTGTCACGTTTTTGATTGATATATATATAGGGGAGAAAAAAAATATATAAATAATAGTTATTTAGAAAAATAAATATATCAAATCGAATAGATAATAAAAAAAATACGTAAATCATGAGCGATTCTCAGACTATTAGAGCGAGGTTTCTTTTAAACATGCTGATGAGAGCATACGCAATCTGCGTGAACGAACAACTACGTCCCATCTTGTTAGAACGATGCGTCGGATGTCGGGATTATCTAGACTTCGATCACGAGAATCATTCGTGTCTAACGATGGAAAGGGAAGATATGGTCGTCATGTATTTCGAACCAGCGTTCGAACGCGTTAAATTCAACGATGTGATCACGTTTTGGAAGAGATTAGTCTTTTGTAAGAATCGAGACATGCCCACAGATTCGGAAGAACTGAAATTGGCGCGTAGAAGTTTGACTTTAGAAGACAAGGGATGCATCAAGAAATTATTGCTGAACGAAGCATACGTCTAAGTTTTTTTCGTTGATATAAAATAAGGGAGAGTAGAAAATAAAAAAAAAATAAATACACACATAAAATTTCTATCTAATATTAGAAGAAAAAAAACAAAAAAAAATGAGAACCAGAAATAAATTGTATCCGACGTTAGTGGACGACGAGGACGAGAAGCCGAACGGCGTTTTGCCGACGGCGCCGTCGCTAGAAGAAAGAGAAAGAGGAGAGAGGTATCGCATCGATCAAATCAGTAGAATCCAATTGTGTCTGACTCGAGAGAGAGATTCTCGTCGTTCCCTCAAGAAGAAGTATTCGCGTTTCGTGAAATTCGTCAACGCGATCGACACGACACTCATCACGATTTCCATGGGTTTACACGCGGTCGGCATCGAATTGTTGTCGACCGCGGTCGGCATTCCGATCGTGTTGGCCGTAGAAGGAGTGGCTCTCGCCGTCGGATTGTTTAGCACGCTCGGAAACTTTTTGAGTAGGAAATTATATCTGAAGGCGAGGAAACACGACAAGATTCGCGTCTTGGCCGACTCCAAGATCGACACGATATCCGAAATGATCTCTATGGCGTTGAAAGACGGTAGGATATAGGACGGAGAATACTTCGCGATATTGAGCGAGAAAACGAAATACGATGCCATGAAAGAAGCCATGAGAATCAAGACTCGTCAGATCATCAAGGAAGAGATGAAGGATTCTCTCGTGGAAAAGGGGAGGAAAGAGGCCAGGGAGGAATTCAGTAAGATGATAGAACTCAAGAGCAGCGATTGAAAAAAAATATATATATATATAATAAGAACAGAATTTTAAAAAAAAAAAAATATTAAATTTATATATAAAATAAAAAACAAAATTAATTTAAATAACTCTTAAAAAATTGTATTGCGTAAAGTGTAAGAGAGTTACCGAGATGAGTAATTCTAGAGAAGTGCGAACTAAAAACTACAGACGGATGCTTCGCGGAATTTGCGACGTGTGTGGTTCTGTCAAGATGCGATTCGTCAAACAAAAGAACGCGAGCAAAGGTAAAGGAATCGTGAATAAAATGATCAACAATCTACCTTTCGAAATGCATCTGCCCGGTCACAGTTTCACGGGACCCAGAACGAAATTGAACAAGAGACTCAACGCCAATCTGACTCCCAAATCTTGGAGCAAACCCGTGAATAGGGTGGGCGCGGCCGCGTATGATCACGATCTGTGCTACACCGGACACCCCGACACCAAGACTCGCAACGACGTCTGCTACAAAAACATGTTGCGGAGATTGAGAGGCATATCGAATCCGACCAGGAGAGAGAAGATGGAACGTTCACTGGTCGGCAATCTGATCGGTGCGAAACGTCGATTCGGATGGGGCGTTCAAAAAAAGCGCATCTGAAAAGAAGAAGAAACGATTATTGACGAGCGAATTGGCCGAGGAGTTACACAAACCCATAGTGCGTAAATTTCGAAAGAGAAGGGTGTTCGTGAAGGGTCTGGATGACATTTGGTCTGCCGACTTGGTCGACATGAGATCGTTTTCGAGGTGGAACGAGGGCGTCAAATATCTATTGACAGTCATCGACGTGTTTTCCAAATACGGTTGAATCAGAGCTTTGAAGGATAAATCGGGACCTTGCATCCTTTAGAATGAGACAGTGCGACACAGCTAGCATTCCTCTCTCCACGAATCACTTCGATTGGAGATTGACGGTGAAATCTGCTTCCGAGAGACCGCGTTTCATCATGGTTGCGTTTCAGACCGATAGGGACGGGTCTCAGGAAAAGAATGGGTCGCTGTTCGATCACTGCCATTTGAGAAACATGCAAGTGTTTCTGAACACCACGAGATATCCAGCAATCGATTACATCGCGTCATTCGACAAGAACGATTTCTCCAGACTGTACGGCGACGCCACTGATTTTAGAAAGAAGTATCACGGTCTAGACGAATTGATGAGCAATCCTAACATATCTCCCGGCGAATACAAGTCGATGTATCCCATGTTCGTATTCGACGTCAGTAAACAGAGTGAACGACTCAAGAGTAGCGTGTTAGACATTCAGATCAAGATGCAATTCGATAGGAACGTGCCGAGAAAAACCAAAGCCTTCACCCTGGTCCTGTCAGACAGAGAATTACAATTTGAATCGGACGGAAATAAGATGTCGATCATTCGATGAGAGACGAGTGTGAAAAAAAAATAAAAAAACAAAAAAAAAATAAAAAGTAATGAGTTATTATTAAAAACAAAAAAAACAAAAAAAATAAATAAAGTAATGTGATCTAGAGAGATTGAACATCTTTCTAAATCTCATTACTTTTTTTTTTTGTTTTTTTTTTGTTTTTAATAATCACACATTATTTTTTTTTAATTCATTATTTTCCATGCGTTCACTGTTTGTTCAAAGGATCTAGTTCGATCAGTAGACTCACCACGGAAGTGGCAGCTTCGGGATTATTGGTTTTCGTGACGAAATTAATCCTGTCTCCGGCGTTCACTTTGAGAGGCGTGCTGAACGTGCTAACATTCAAGTGTTGATTCTCAGTCTTTTCGACACTGTATCTCTTATCGCTCTCCACACCATTCACCATGAGATTGACGACCGCTCTGTTATTCAAATCCGAGGAAGCCAGACTCATTCGAAGGATTTCACCTCCCAGCGGCATGGGATATCCCACCTGACCATGTTTCAATCCGCTACCTCCATTTCCGAAAGACCACTCAGCTTTTCCCTCATCTAAGGCACCGGCCTCTTCGGCCGGTGATCAATTGTCTAGCATATTTGACTTTCTCCACCACCGAAATCAGGGTGCAGGCATCCGTCATGTTCACAGGATCCGGTAGATTCGTGAGCGCGTGTCCACCCATGTCTAGTTTACCTTCCATGATGTCACCCTTTCTCCAGACCGAGTTGTCGTCCACATACTTCCTGCTTACTGTGCTGGAATCGAATTCGGGATTGTGATCGCGATTGTATCACGGCAGAATCTACGTAGCCCTTGTTGACCATGGTTGAGTCCGCATCCGTGTCATCGATCTTCGACAGATTCAATATCTTGTGGAATCCTGCATTCAGATCCGATTTCATTTCTCGTCTGTCAGACTTTCTCTGTTGCAGATCTACATAGTGTTTGGTCGCCACGTCCTTGGGATTCGTGGGAGTGGCCACGTTCGTTATCTTGTTAGAATTGGCGTTCAATTCCGAGTGCATCGTTTTCAGAACGTATCTATTTCTCAGGTGTTTGCTGAATCTCGCGTGAGAGTCGTCTGCGTATTTCTTGGTTGCGGCATCGGTGGGATCTATGGGATTCGCGACGTTCACCAAACGTTTGGATTTCAGATCGAGATTGTCGGTCATGGTTTTATCCACGTAATTATCTAGCAGGATTCGTTCGAAATCGGCGTTCCCCCTGTCGACGTATTTTTTAGTCGCAGCATCTGTGAGATCTATCGGCTTGGGAAGATTGTAGAGCTTCTTATCGTTCATGTTCAAAGGTTCTTCTCGAGGTTCGTATCTCCGAACGTAACGTTCATCCAAGTTGGCAACGTCGTAACCATCGTCGACTTCGAACGTCTTCCTCTTCTTTCTTGGGTTGACTTTTTCGTCGTCACTTCTACCAAATTTATTGACTGGCATCTTGTTGTGGGATTTTTTTTGTTTTTTTTAGAAAAATGTGTTCAAAACGCAGTTTATTAAAAATGAACTATGTTATTTTATTTTTCGTTTTTATTCGATTAAAATTTTTTTTAAATAATTTTTTATCTTTATATATACTATAAAAAAAAAAATCTCTCTCTAATGTAAATCATTGAGAATGTCTTGAAATCGATCTCCTTCAGACCATCTCTTGAGAATGTAGAGACACAGGTGACCGCAAAACACTTGATGTGGTGATTGCACTTGTTCCGTGTTGTAACAAACCATCGATTTGTTGAAATAGTTCTTTATTTCTTTTGGTGGCGAGATTCCGTAGCTGTCGAAATAATAATTTTTCTTCTTCCCGTTCTTCATCCACACCACCCAGTGAGTGCCTTCACCCGATGAATCATCTAGATTTAAAATTCCGCATTCCGATTGTCGAGGTCTTCTCTTCGGCAAGGCATCTCTGGAAAACACTCCTAGAAAATCTTTGATTTTCAAATCTTTTGCTGCATTCAACAGATCGATGTTGGATAGGGGTTCGTTGGGTAAGACGACACCTTCTATGGATATCTTTATTTTCTTATTCATAAATAAGTATATATTTTTTTTATTTATTTTATTATAATTTACTAAAAATGACGTTATTTTTTTTCTATTTTTTTCTTTTTCTTTTTAAACTAACACTCTCGATGTCTCTATCGATTTCTATAATTTTGTGTTCGTCTAATTCCTCTTGATTTTCTGGAATCCAATCATCCACATTCATATCGTCTATAGTTAGTTCCACAGTCCAATGTCCGAGTGCCAAAGTGCTTATTTTATCATCTAATATGAATCTCTTATCATCATCGGCCATCAGCAAAATCTTGTTGACTATTTCGGTATACAAGTCATGATTTTCGCTTCGAATCGATTTCATAGTCTTATACACCGGACCACTTCCTAACAGACAATCTTTATACTCTTGGAAAGAGATGTTTTTCTTCACCATGAACGCTTTAACTCCTTTGCACTTCTTGATCTCTTCATCTTCTAAACGATAAGCATACAGTTTGTGTCTCAAGCCCACGAATTCGACGATTTGTTTGCCGCCGCTCTCATCCTTAAATTTACCCAACACCTTCTTGTTGTCATTCGATTGAATGTTGGATGGGTGATCAATGGGATAATTGCTTGTGTCGAACCACTCGGCCACGTCCTGAGATATATCTTGGTAGACGTCTTTCGTCTCTATCTCGTAAACTAAACTGTCCATGTCGGTGAACAGTAGTTTGGCTTTATCACCAAATTTTCGTTTGACATAATCGTAGTGAAACTCGTACATCAATCGCTTGCTGATATCTAAGATGATCGGTCCGAGATAATACGGTTTGTCGAACTTCAGATGCGTCTTTTGCATGTGAACGGCCACTAGATTTTCATCGAATATGGTTCGGTGTTTGTAATTGGGTTTCACCACTAATATTTTAGCTCTTTTCTCAGACGTGACGAGTCGAACGTCGGTTCTCTTCCTGATGTTTTCCATCGATTTACCGTACATGCAGTTGTTCATGAGTTTGAAGAAATCTTTTTCGAAATAGTTCTCGGCTCGAGTTCTGAGATTCGTGTTGAGATCGATGTACTTTTTCATCCAAGGCTCTTTGTCGAATCGAATGATGAAATGTATGTCGACTAATTTCATCCCGTAATCGACATACTGTTTCAAATTCTCGCTGTAGACGACGTAGTTAAATTTGTTAAATAAATTGGGAATGAGTTTTTCCTCGTCTCCTTCGTTCGGTTCCATTCGTTCGGGAGCCAGCGGATAATCATTGTGTGGATCATGTAATTCTTCCGGATAGTTCAAATCGACTTCTAAAATGCAAGGATAGTCTCTCCATTTTTGCATCTCTTCCGGTTCCTTCACCCATTCAAAATTTCCAATCGGTAAAGGATGACTCATAGCCCAACCGTACAGATTATTGGCGTCCCAATACTGTATGTATTTAGTCGACCGTTTCGAATCGAAACCTTCTTTCATGTAGGGATTGTTAGCTTCAGAATGTCTGTGGGAGATCATCGAGACGCCACCTCTCGCAGCCCTTTCGAACATGAGCAACATGTCCACGTCGGATAATAATTCCAATTGGACTTTGGTGGTCTTCAACAGAGCGTCCCACGCCAAACCAGGTGCGGTGAAATACCAAGCGGGATCCAGATCATAATTTCGACAACAGACGTCTCGAAAATTTTCGAACACGTCTGCCAAGAGTAGAACGTCAGTCTTCAGATAGAGATCGTGATAATCTCTCATGGTTTTCATATCGAATGATTTCCACACGTTTTTAGCATGTTCGTAATTCTCGTCGGAAATGTCAGATTCATATAATTTTGAATAAAAATCTTCTTTCGAAGGTATGCGGTGTCTTCAAATCTCTTTAGATCATTCATGTAATCATAAGGATAGACTCCTTTCCTCAACATGATGTCTACTCGTTCTTCGAAATGTTCGGTCATGATTTTAAATTTATCCTTGCTCATGTTATCAACTAATTTTTCCAGAGCGGTCGACATGAATTTAAAACTGTCGATGAAACGTATGCATCTACAAATGAATTTCGTTTTTTCTTCCAACGTCTCTCCGTCGATTACTCTTTCCTCCTCCATGAGCTTCCATTTCGTGAAGGAAATGTATCTTTCTTCACTGTTCGCGATGCAATTTAATTCTTCATGTGAGGTGCCAAGATTTTTCACGAACAGATGACTGTCGTAACCCGAGAGATTGTGAAACATCACCGGATAGAAAGCGGCATCTCGATATTTTAAATTACACTTGTTGTGAGCCGGACCACGATACAGACCTGTGTAATGATCGTGGTTCTCGTTGAATGATTGTCTGCATATGTGACATTCGGTGGCTCTGTTATTTTCGTCCTGCTGCTCTCGCGTGATGATCATTTTTGCCGGAGTTTTGAATTTGTCGTATAACATTTGAAGTTTCCATTCTAACTCTTCCACGAACCTTTGAGCCACGTCGTCATCTTCATACTGTTTCATGTAGGTGAAGAGACCCATGTCGTGTTGCGAGTCGAAAACGCATTTCACGTAAATCCAATAGCCCAAAGGTATGTGTTTTTGATATCTTTCGATGTAACTTTGAAGAGCGTTGGGTTGACAGGAACTCATTTTCGTGGTGAAACATTCGAAATTGGCGTACACGACGAATGGTACTTTTAACCTTCTATTGTGATTTTCAAACTTCACGATGGTGTTGGGTTTGGGCATTTCGACGTTGACACCTTGATTTTCGTTGCAATATTCCTGATGTTTCGCCAACGAGTTTTCGCTGTGAAACGCGTTCATGCAATTGAAACATAAAGATATCTTTCCTTTATGTTTATTATATTGTTTCGCCAGTAATCGTCTCAGATGTTTAACCCAACAATAATGATGATTGTCACCATTCGAAATCAATAATAAAATAATCGTCTTTTCTCTTCCGAGATACAAAGTCAATCTGAGAGGATAGATATTTTGTTTTTCGTCATATCCCAAGACGTTCACCGCTACGGTGGGATTTTGTGCCTTGAAACGTTCGATGTGTTTTAACTGTGTTGGAAAAGTCACTCCGGTCCAATCAAGATTTTTGGAAGTTACCTCGTAAGAAGAAACTCTTTCGATGTTCATTTTGACAGGGTATAAAGCGGAAGTGACTGCCCATTTAAAACACTGATCATCTTTATTTTTCACATTGATCACGGCATGTTTTCTTGCTAGGAAATACGGTAATTTCACGTAGGAAGACCCTTTCAACAAATCGTTTTTAGTTATGTGAATTTCGAGTTTCAACATCTCATCGAACGTCCAATTACTACCTTCATGTTGATAATTCGCGAGAGACGTCAACATCTCGTCTTTCATCTTTTCGAAAACGTCCGATAAATCTGAACCTGGAAATACGGGTTCGACATTAGATCTGAAATATGCATTTTTCACGATGCTCTCGCCGGACTTCACGTCGATTTTATTCATCACGCAATGGAGTATCATCTTAATTTTTAGTCCCACGTTCATGTGTTTGCGAAACAAATCCAATACTTTTTTCTTCACCCGTTCCATGAACAATTTCGGATCGATTTTCTTCAACGAGGGAACCACGTCGAAAGTTTTAAAAATACCTTTGATTGCACTTTCCCGTTCCATGGACTTCGATTGAAATAGTTCCATGGTGAGTCGCGCTAGATATTCTTCTCCTTTCCCTTCGTCTATTGCTCGTCGAAGTTCGCTCGATATATCTCGTTTGCCTAGAATCTGATGTGCATCACTCGTTTTCGTTTTTCTTTTCTTTTCTTTGGAAACTTGAAGTCTTCTTCAATGGCTTTTCATTTAGTCGTCTTCTTATTTTTCACAATCGAAAAGTTTTTGGTTTTTTTCGACTTCGGCATTTCGATTCCTTTTACTATCTTTTTCTTCTTCTCATTTTTCACAACCAATGCATTTTTTGACGTCGTTGCTATCAGCATTTCGTTTGCCTTTCCATCATTTCGCAAATGTTTCTGTATGACATCAATCTTTTTTGATTTAGTTCTATGATTTCTGAAATGTGAAATTTTTAATAGTTTACAAATCTCGTTTAACTGAGGTATGGTTTTCTCATTTAAATTTTCCAATTTTTTTTTATCTGTTTGTTTCATTTTGTAAGAATATTTTTTTTTGGAATTTTGTATTAAATAATTTGTTCAAAAGTTTTGCTTTTTTACTCTTTTTATATATATATAATAAAAAAAAAAAAAAAAAAAAAAGTTAAATTTCAAATTCAATTTTTTTTTTCTGTAATGTGTTTTTATTCAAAAACAATTTAAGACCGCCTTTATTTCTCGCTTGCAAACTGAACACGTTTTCTCGTCTTTGGAATAACATTCTCTACAGTAACGCAGGTGTGTAGAAACAAGACGTTTGTGACACCTTCGCAGACCAGACACTTGGTGGTGGACATTTTACTCGGTTTGTTTTCGACGAGTGATGATAACTCATCCGCTTCCGCTATGAATTTGATGAGATGTTCTAAAGTTATGAATTGAGACAGGGTCTTGTTCACGATGTTTAACGCATTGTACAATTGTTCCTTGGTGTATCCGCGTTGTAACATATCCATCAATAATTTTTGGTTTTTATCTCTATCCCTCTCTTCATCTTGGATTTTGATCAATCCCAACGTTAGGATCTTGTTCAAATAATCGCATTTGTCTTTTTCAATATTACTTATGTGTTCTAGTAAAGGTATGTCGTGAGGTTCCCAATTCATCAAATGTATGTCACAACAAAAACATTTGACTTTGTCGCCTCTACCCACGTAAACGAAACCCACGGCGGCTAAATCTTCGGGTTTTTGAGCGAGATGCGAAGGCCAATTTTTAAACGTTTGAAGTCTTGCACGTTCTAGACTATAATTCGGATGTTTGGACTTGATCATTGTTTTTTACCTCAAAATTGAGTTTGTAAGAATTTTTTTTTTTTTTTAACTTTTATTTATATATAAAGAGAAATAAAGAGAAACTTCTTTTAACAAATTATTATTTAAATACAAAATTTAAAATATACATTATTTGCAAGAATTCATAAAAACCAAATAATCGATCATGACAACAACACCTAAAAGATGTGAATTGAAATTGAAACGAGACGAAGGGTATAAGAAATCCAGTTTTAATATCTATACATTACAACCACACGATCCCATCGAATTGAATGAGGTCGAGATGGTGGACTTAGAGTGCTACTACCACAAATATAGAATGTGTTTGAAAGTGGATGAAGCCGCGCTCGATTTGTTTTACGAGTACCAAAGCGAACTGCTGATTAATATCATCATCGCCGAAGACAGAGAATTCGACAGGGGTGATTTATTGTTGTCCTATGGAGATTGCATATATCCAATAATCTCACCCGAACACATGAAGAAATCGGGTGGTGAGAGCGCATTCGCCTATAAAAAAAAAACTCAAAAGAGTAAAGATAAACATTCACACCATTTTCGTATGTGGAAAAATGACGAATGTCAACTTGCTAATAACGGACTTGGAAATATAAACAATAGAGAGATTGAAATTAAAATTTAACTTTTTATATATATATAAAGAGAAAAAAAACTTTTACTAAAAAATTTTACATTAAAGAAAATTAAAAATTAAAAAAACAACTTTTTTATATATAAAAAAGCAAAAAAAAAAACTTTTTAAACAAATTATTATTTAAATACTAAATAATCGATCATGAAGACAACAACACCTAAAAGATGCGAATTGAAATTGAAACGAGTCGAAACGTATAAGAAATTCGGTCATAAAATCTATAGATTACAATGACACGATCCCATCGAATTGAACAAGTCGAGACGAAGGGCTTAAAGCACAAATACAACAAATATAAGATGCCTTTGAAATTGGACGAAGCTGCGCTCGATTTGATTTACGAGTGCCAAAGCGATCTGCAGAACATCGTCATTGCCAAAGATAGAGAATTCGACAAGGACGATTTGTCGTTGCCCTATGGAAATTACATATTTCCAAACATCTCATTTGAACTTGTGAAGAAATAGGGTGGTGAGAGCGAGTTGACCGATGTAAAAAAACTCAAAAGAGTAAAGATAAACATTCAACATGTTTTCGAAAAAGGAGAAGACACGAGTGTCAAGATGCTAATAACGGACTTGGAAATATAAACAAAAGAGTGATTGATTTTTAGCGAAGAAAAATGAAAAAAAAAAAAAAAGTAATAAGATCATCTTTAGATCTCATTACTTTTTTTTTTTTTTTTTTTTCCTTCTTCTTCACTATCATCATAATATATTATAATAACGTTTCCTTTTCTCTCAGTTTTCAGCATCGATTCTTCTTCTTTTTCTCTTTTTCTTTTTCTTTGTGATATGATATTTTTATAACAACATTTTTGTTTATCTGAATCATAATTATGAACGAATGTTGTGCATCTCTTGGTAACACTCGCAGCATTACCATTCTCTTCAGAAGGTAGTGGTGACCGTGGAAAGCATCGTCTCATTCTCAACCGTCTATCCCATGCTTTATCTATCTCTTTCATTAGTTCTTTCCTTAGATGTCCATCATTAGCGTCTAACCATTTTTTTTATTTTTTCGCTCTCTGGCTTGCGATGTTCGTCATTATCGTCAAATTGTTTCTCCACCTTTTCATCCAGGTGATAAATTTGTTTCTCCACCTTTTTATCCATTTTAAATATATTATTTTATACTTTCTATGATTTTATATTTTATATAATTTTATATTATAATAACATATTCAAAATCGGTATGTTCTTAAATGGCGAATTCTCACCGAGCAACAAACCCTTGCCGAGTCGCTCAACGTTCTGCCCACTCTTCAGATAGAGACCGTTTCCTCTCAGAGAGTTGCCACCTCTAACGGGTTCTACTAGATACAATCCTTTACCGCTGTCGTCTACGTGGATGCGACACATGGCTCCTCCCTTCTTCAAAAACAGTCCGCTGCCACCCATTAATTTCTCAACTGCCAAACTAGCGAGTCCCGTGAGAGCTCCCATGCTGAGAGTCTTTCTGAGAAAGGGTAGCGCCTTTGCGGCGAAGGGTAATGCTTTTGCGGCTATTCCTGCCAATAGCGGTAGGAAACCACCTTTCATTCTCAAATTGTATCTCAATTGAGCGGGACTCATTCTCACCGTCAACCCTCTTCTATCGCGAATCACTTTCTCCATCCTTTTGATTTGACTTCTGGTCCAGGCGATCAAATCCTGACCGCCTCTCGTCAGATCTTCGTGAGTGAATTTGAATCTCACCGCCTCGCCTCGAGTTGTTAACGCTCTCTTAAGTTTCTTCCTCTGTCCTGCGGATATGTTCACGTTTTTAACCACGTATTCTGTCATAATTCTGTTTTTTTTTAAATATATTTACTTCAATTGTTTCTTGTTTAATAATTATATTAAAATAATTTTGTAAAATTAATATTGCGTTTATTTTATTTTTGTTATCTATATATATAATATTTTTGTTTTTTTTTTTTGCTTTTATATTTCTCTTATGTGAAATCGTATCGTCACTCTCTCTCCGCGAAGATCTAACAGTTCACCATTTTGATCCATCAACGTGGTTTTGAGACTATACAACGTGTCTAAAATCACTGGTAGATAAACTAAATTTTGAGGTCGCTCCATGATCTTATAACCCAGCGACACGTTTGGAAAGAAGGAATAGATCGTCGGTTGAGCGCTACCATTCACGTAGCTTCCAGCAATCACGTCCACGTTCACCAGAATGCTATTGACTGCGAGAATGTCGACCATATTTTCAGATGCCGCGTGGCCTCGATACATCTTTCGATCGAATCCCAACATCTTGCCTATAGAATCGTCCGTGTTGAAATCCACTCGAAAATTATCTTCCAAATCCATCATCGTCTGTAAGGTATTAGGATTGGGAGCGAGTCTGATCTTGTTGCTTCCCTTTCCATCCGTCTTCATTCGCATCTGAATGTAATCGTTCAAATCATCTATGTTGTAACTCCCTTTGGTAATTCGAATCTCCAACCAATCCACTCCGTCGGAATACTTGAACGAGTTATTCTTTTCGGTGACGTTGGGAAAGGAATAATAAGTCTCCAGATTCACCAAAGCCATCTCGTATCTTTTCTCTCTATTCAATTCGATGGAAGGTTCGAATTTCGTAGCGAATCGAGTAGAATCGCCACTCACCACGATTTGAATGGATTGTTTTGCAGCCGTATTCTCGGCTATCCGTTCTAACAATTCTCCATGTTCGAACATTATATTTAATTTTATTTTTTTTATTCAAAACTAATTATTTGAAGATTTATTATTTTTCTAAATTTTTTTTATTTTCACGCTCTATCTTATTATTATCATCGGAAACATAAAACTTGTTGAATCCGCACCGATATTTTCCGCGATTAAATTCGCTTGTCAAATCGATCATGACGAAATTGTAAAGTCCACCATCCCAAATCCTCTTGCAAAATCTCCTGAATTCTGCCGCGCTCATGTCGTTTGCGACGTGATCGCCGTAGATGTGATTGAGATTCTTGAGATCTTGGCGAAAGAGACATAGAAAATTAACGTTCTCCCTTATCGTCTGTCTGGGCAATCGAAAATAATTCTGCGACAGGTAGAAACAGTCCACGTTGCTGTGTCGACCCCTAACGTAATACGATTCGCATCGGTTCTGTCTCCCCAAAAGCAGATCGTCGAAAATCATGAGATTCTTATCTTCCGATTTCAGTTCTCTAGGATCCGGAACGTCGCTAGCGTTCTCATAAAATCGACACTCGACGTTCAAAGATGCATTTCTCTTCATCAGCTCCATCGCCGCGCCGTCCAAAATGGTCGAGAGTGGAGCTCCACTCTTGTCGAATTCCTCCCTACTGTCAAAGATTCTGGCTATGACGTCCTTGGGCAATCTGCGATCCATGCACTCTCGAAGCAATCTGTATTCGGGTTGAAACAAACTCTTGCCAAACACGAACAATCTGTCGTAATCCAACCAGTCGGGTCGGGACAACAGATTCATCAACAGATTGGTCTTTCCACAATTCGATTTTCCCACTATCAAACCTCTTATGCTCTTGGGAAAGAACTCGTTATTCGACCTCTTGGTCGTGGCGTCGTTCCAAGACATATCTTTAATGTTCATCTTTGTTTTATTTTGTTTGTTATTTTAGATTCTTTTCAAACACAAATTTTTTTATGTTTTTCAAACTCTGTTTTTAATGTTATTATTATTTATTTATATTGCACCGTCGCGAGTTCTCTTCAATCCGGATCCACTCGTCATTTTGGCTAAATCTTGTATGGGCACCACAGCATCCTTAAAATCTTTCCAACTTTTCGGCGTTCGCTCTAACGCAGCTCGCTTCGCCGGCGGACTGATCAACTTGTCGATCAATGTGTCGGCTGCCCTCTTGCCAGCCACAGAAGCTATCCTACCACTGGCTTCGGAAGCGGCTTTCTTACCAGCATCCAAAGCCGTCTTCTTACCGACCTCAAACGCGGTCGATGCGAGTTTTCTACCCGCATTGCTCGTGAATGCTCGCATTATAGAATCGACGATGCCAGAACCGCCTTGAACGTAAGTTCTGACGTATCCCCTGTTCTTTATCACCAACATACTTTATTTTTGTGATATATTTTGTTTTTTCACTGGTAAATCGTTTTGTTGTTTTTAAATACTTTTATTATTCTAGTGTAAGAATTTACTGTTTTATTTTTGTTTGTTTGTTTGTTTGTTTCTCTCTCCTTATTATATACACATCAATCCTTCAATTCGTTCATCAGCCTTTTATACTGGTTTTTATTCAAAACCTTCTGTCTTAACAATTCGTCAGATATAGCAACTATCTGATTATCTAATCCCGTGTTACCAGCCCGTCTGCTCGCCATCAACAAACTCAATCTCTGAGACAGAGCGTCGGAATCGCTCGGAAGAAAAGTGGTTTTCACCCCTTTGCCAGTCACCGATTCGACGAACTTCTTGTTCATATCCCATATGGGTTTCACCACTTTCGTCCACTTGTAACCTCTGTTGGCTTTGGGTCTCGTCTCTCTGGCATCGTTATTTCTCTTCATGGCGTGGGTCTGGTCCAGAATGTCTCCGTAATTGTCGAAATCCTGTTCCGTGTAATCGCTGGGCTTGTCGTAAAGGAGCAATCTCCGCAGACCATCGGTCAATTCGTATCTGTTCGAACCGACGATCAATTCATCATCCCCAATATCCACTTCCGTATCACCTACAAAAATCCTTCCCTCCGAATCCTTATAAAATCTATATGACTGATCTCTCTTACCGCCATCATCATCGGACGATGCGACGCCACTAGTGGTGATAGTCGAAGCTGTATCGTCGCCCTCGCTCATATCTGTTTGAATTCCCGTGGGAACGTAATCCGGTGTAAATTGAACGGAATACCGATTTCCAAAACTAGGAGGTAATGAACCCATTCTCAAAGAACTCTCCTTTATAGGTCTCAATTCTTCGACTATCTCCTTCCTGCTTCGCTCTTGACCCTCCGTCACAGGTTTAAATATTTTTGTGGCTTCGCGTTTGAGTTCTATCTCACCAAGACGTCTGCTCCTGTCAGCAGACTGAATGCCCTTCTTAGCACGTTCATACTGGTCTAAAATTAAATCTCGGCGTCTAGGATCCATCTGTAAAAACATCTTTCGTTTTAATTGTTTTTATTATTTTCAAAATTAAATGTTTAATTATATTTTTATGTTTTAAGTAACAAAAAACTCTTTCCGTCTTAATATAATAATCTGAAAATATTCACATCTCAACTGACTGTGTTAATTGAAGTTTAAAAATACATTTAAACAGTACATGACAAACCGGTTTCTGATTTAACGCATTTTGACAGTAGTTTTTACATTTGTCAAAAGATTTTCATTCACACATCAATTCACTGAGTGCCGAATTAAGAGAGAATCCTTTTGATGACTGCGATTGCTATCATGAATATATTAAAAATTTTACCACTCAAAACCTAATTGAGCGGAAAATGCGTTTTAAACATTCCGATAAGTGTTTGACTTTTTTTTCGAACGAACGCTTAACAGTCAATCTCTCTCATCAAGACAAAATACGAATATCTATTACAGATCATCTCTTTCGAACAAAAAACCCTCAAAACTCAATTTCTATCCGTCCCATCAAGAGAAAACATGAATGTCTATAATACAGACCATATTCATAATCGACTCTTTTGAACAAAAAAACCTCATTCACTCATTACGATAACATGTGTTAGTTTTTTTACTTCAGGAAGACGTGACTGGGTTCGCGAATTTCCAACACACCGACGACAACACTCTTCATTCAAAACATTTCCATCAAGTGCTCGTCGAGACCCCACCTCGCAATAACGTGCGCCAGTCTCACTTCGAGAAACGCTACAGTGGGTTTGCGGATTCAAACATCACCTCTTCACGCGAGTCGATTTCAGACCTAAAATCCGCAAGCGAGTTTCCCCCATAGGATTCAGTGTTAAAATCGTGTACGGACGCGGATTGTTAGAATCGGCGAGAGGATGATGTTAAAAACCGCAAAACGTTTTTTTGCTCGCAATTTAACACTGAATCCTATGGGAGAAATCCATTTACCGATTTCAGTCAAAACGGTACATGTACTGTACGTAAAATTTCATGCGTTTTCTGTCATTCTTGGATACAATCAGTGATGTTTGAATCCGCAAATGGATTCTAAAGCACCCTAAAAAACGTTAAAATCTTGTACATGTACACGATTTTAGCACTAAATCCTATGGAGGTGTACATGTACACGTACACGTACATGTACGATGATGCTTGAACCCGCAAATAATACCTACTGACATCAATATTGACTTACTTAAATATGACTCCCATCTCAAAACAGAAAATTATGCCAACCTAATGTTTAGTCAAGGATTTTTACCTGTAATAACAAAACCTACACGACTAACTTATCATTCAGCTACCCTTATTGACCGCATGTTTACTAATAATATTTTATCTAGCTTTCTATCCGGGTTTATAATAACTGACGTTTCGGATCACTTTGGTATAGTTCATGTTGAAACCACACCATTGGATACAATCAAGGGATCAGACACATGGACACGAAAGATAAATGCAGAAACAATAGCCACTTTTAAATCACTTCTCTCACAAAGTGGTTTTTCAATAGTTATGAAGTCGGATAATCCAAATACTGCCTATAACAATTTCTTAAATATATTTCTGGAATTATTTGACGTAGCCTTTCCTAGAACACGGGTCGGTACCTGTAAAAATATTATAAAACGACATCCATGGATGACCAGAGGTCTAATAGTCTCATTTGAAAATAAAAGAAAGTTTTACAACAAAAAGTTAAAACATCCAACCGAATCCAATATAAAAAACTATAAAAATTACTGTAAAATATTTAACAAGGTAGAAAAGATGTGTAAAGCTCACTATTTTACAAGCATTCTCAATAAATATAAATATAACTTGCGTAAAACATGGCAGATGTTAAATGACGCCATCAAAAAACGTAACGTTGCAGGTAGCTTACCAAACTTCTTCACTTATAATGATAAAGAAATTAATGATCCAATCGAAATAGCTGAAGAGTTTAATAATTATTTTACAAATACAGGGAAACGATCGAGTGAAAAAATACCCAGTACTGACATGTCATTTTACGACTTCCTCGATGCAAATTCGACGAATAATTTTTACATAAGCCCTACATGTGTCTTCGAAGTCATAACTATTGCTAAAGCCTTGAAGTCAAAAAGTACAAAAGACTGCGACGATATTAGTTCAAAAATTATCAGGCGAATAATCGAGCCGATTGTCACACCTTTATCACATATTTTTAATTGTTCATTTACACAAGGCTACGTTCCTGATGGAATGAAAATTGCCAAAGTCATTCCAATATTTAAAGCAGGCGACCAGCACCTTCTTACAAACTATAAACCAATTAGTATACTTCCCAGATTTTCCAAAATCTTAGAAAAACTTATGTCGGTAAGAATTTCAAAGTACCTAGATCGCTTCGGCATCTTACATCCAAACCAATATGGTTTCAGGAAAAACAACAGTACGGTGCATCCAGTCATGCAATTGCTTAAAACTATATCAGAGAAAAAAACAAAAAAGTAAAAACAGCACTTTGGCAATATTCCTGGATCTTTCCAAAGCTTTCGATACAATAGATAATGACATTTTAATCAATAAATTATACAGATATGACATCAGGGGATTAAGTAATGATTGGTTTAGAAGTTATATATCGGACAGATCTCAGTACGTTGTATACGGTGACCACAAGTCTAACCGAGCTGATATATCGCATGGAGTTCCACAAGGTTCGATTCTCGGCCCTATTCTATTTTTGATATTGTGTTAATGATATACATCATGCGACATCAATAAACCTACCTTCTATCTTTTGCTGACGGTACTACTGGTCACTCCTCGGGTCCTGAACCAAATCTACTGGCTCTTCGTATCAACGAAGAGCTCAAGAAAATATTTGAATGGTGCTGCACAAACCGTCTAGTTCTGAATGCTACAAAAACCAAGTACATTTTAATTAACCCATCAAGCAGAAGAAGAGTAATTCTACACCACCATTTACTTATCAGTGGGCAGATTATTGAAAGAGTTGGTCAAACTGAAACAGAAAAATCAATTAAATTTTTAGGGATACGTATTGACGAGAGTCTGTCGTACAAATACCATATATCCTACCTCTCATCCAAAATTGCTTGTGCAGATTTAGCATTGAATAGAGTAAAATCTATACTTCCACGTGCAGCTATGAAAACACTCTATTATGCCCTGAATCACTCCCAACTAATGTATGAAATAAATATATGGGAAAATGCTAGATCAAATAAAAAAATAATGCTCCTACAAAAACGCTGTCTCCGCATAATAAATAACAAGAGATATAACGCCCGTAGGGATCCCCTTTTTGGACAATAAAATTCCTAAAGTAAATGACATCTTTAAACTCCAAGCGTGTCTGTTCGTACTTGGCTGGCACCACAATAAATTGCCAGTATCCTTCAATGATTTTTTTCAGTCGGTAGTTAATTGTACGGGAAGAGCCAGTAGACGGACATACCACCTTCAATATGGTGATAATCTCCCAAGTAACATATACCCCAGAATCTGGAATGACTAAGACGCGGATTTACGTAACATGATCAACAGAAATATTTTCAAAAAACAATCAGCTTTGAAACTACTTTCCTTCTACTCGGATAATATCGACTGTAACAATCCTCACTGCCCTGACTATGTTACATGACAGACAGAATACTTCAAAGTAATTGGGTGGGCTTGAATGCCTAAAAGAATACAGTTCAAACGCATATACACCAAAATCTGGTATGACTCAAACGCGGATTTATGTAACATGATCAACAGGAATATTTTCTAAAAAACAAATAAACGTTAAAATTACTTTCCCTTTACTTGGATAATATCGACTGTAACAATTCTTACCGCCCTGACTGTGTTACATGACAAATAGAATTTTCCAAGAGTAATTGGGTGGGCCTGAATGCTCAAGAGAATACTGTTCAAACGCATTGCAAGAATAGAAAAACGTCTGGATATATCTCGTCTCTCGACCTCCTGGACATCTCGTAAAAGCTGTGTCAGATAAGTAAAAAGGAAGTAATGGTCCCTCTCTTTCGCGCCTCTCCCCTTTTTCTCCCTGGTCAGGTCTAAAAGAATTTTATAACTAAATAGGTAAATGGTATTAATCACACGATGATTCTTGGAATAGATTGGCTATTGTAATTATAAATTGATAACGGCAATTTAATTGCATTGTTTGTTTACTTTCTCATTGGGTTTTATGCGAAAAATTAAATTGGGAATAGAGTAGACCTCTTAAACAGGACTGTGTGGACCATAATTTGGATTACAAATGTTACCGACACAGCAATTTAACTGAGAGTCCAGGGGCGGTGGGTAGGTAGGAGTGTAAGTGACACCGAGCCACCAGTGACTAAGCAGTTAATAAGAAGCCTCGCGGTCTTATTCCATTGTTGCACGATTCAACTTTCCGGGAGACAACAGGTAGACAGCCAATCTGGCTATGTTGTCTCCCTGTAGTATACCCGTTATTACACAACTACTATGTGGTACTTATGTATATAAGTACGTTGCCAGTATACTGCTGAATAAAGAATCAATCAAGTTTGCAACTTCATCAGTCAGTATTCAGTGACCTAGAGTTTATAGCTTTTGACTGCAGAATTCTTAAAGTGAAAACTTTATTATTTATTTTTTTTTTATTTATTGGCGTTAAGGTCACATATTTCTGCACAATGGCTAATCACGACCTCGGCAGTTTTACGGGTGGAGGAAGCCGGAGCACCCGGATAGAACCACCGAGCAACGGCAAGCAACGGTCACTTCCCCAACATACTAACTCCACACAAGCGCGGTTAGCAGACAGGTGCGCCATCGGCGAGAAGTACGCCTTAGTACACAACGTCACCGTGCCCCCTCGTGGGCAATGGAGGTGAAATGTCTTGTCTAAGGACACAACGCGGTTGCCGCAGGTGGGATTCGAATCGAGGACCTCTTGGCTTGCAGACCGCACCTCTTCCTACTGAGCCACAGCACCCCCAAAAACTTTATTACGTCAAGTTGATTTTAAAAAGTGATTACTTCAAGAATCAATCCAAAATTACAACCGTTGGTCAAGTTGGTCAAGTGCAAAGCACCATTCACGATACAGCTCCCTTCTTAACTACTGACACAAGAGTCGGAAGTGGGGGGGGGGGGGGGGGGGGCAGGCTGACCCAAGAATCCTGTACTCCTGGGCCAAGCCCGGGCCCCAAAGTTCCGGGTCCCGGGATCAGGATACATGACTACTCCTGGCGATACATGACTACTCCTCTTTAAGAAGTAACCATGGCTAGTTACCGGTTCTTCTACCGTTATTTTAACGGTAATTTTTGACGCTATAAGATTTTATTAGTACAAGACTCAAATATCACTTTAAGCAATCATGTCAAATAAACGATAAATGGTGTGTAAATTTACAGTGACAAATTAAGATGAAGCTGATGATTCTTGAAGCATTTCAGCAGTGTTAAACCGTTCCAATAGGGAGCCAACTAACACCCTGTTCAGAGGTTACGGCATTGGACTACAAACCGAAAGATCCACCCTTCGATCCCCTCCAGTGTCCTTGGACAACGCGACTATTACCGATGGTCTCTGTGGGGGCACGGTGGTGCTGTGTAGTAAGGCGTACTGCACGTCGATAGTGCACTTGTCTGCCCGACACGAGGTGACACTAGCTGTCGAAAGAGACGTTAACCCTTTACCTAACCTGAAAAAAACGACACTTGCAAACAAAATTCTTCAATAACTGATTCTTTTCATCTTTTGCCTCAAAAACATAGGTTATGACCCCTCATTGGAACGAGCTCGTCGAGGTCGTTCTAATGAGGGGTCATAACCTATGTTTTGAGACAAAAAATGACAAAAATAATGAAAATTAATTGGCGATTTTTGTGAGTAGCTCTGGCCGGTTTTCGCTGTTACGTTGGGTAAAGGGTTAAACCCCAATAAAAAATAGCGTGGTGTCAGTGTAACTCTAACTTCATTTTCTTGAGTGCAGTTGTCCAAGTTAGTATTAGACACTTCAAAAGATGCGGCTCCAATTGTGTATTTCCAATTTAATCATACAGCCATTTGAGGCCGAAGGACCGACTGCACGATCGTAACTATCTTCAAATATAGGGGGGTGGCATCAAGGTATCAATGTGACCCGTCGGTTCTTACGTTACGCGCGCACTTACCAAAGCTTCTCGGTGAACTATTCAGACAAGGGGCCTATACATTCATCGTAATTATCCACACCACTTTGCATGGTCGCAGTGAAAGCTGTGGTACACTGCCATAGCTTTTTACCACAGTATTTCCGATTTCCTTGATTAACTTATCAGCTGACCCACCTCGTACATCACCAGACTAGCAAGCCCTGTGACAGATTTTTATGTCTATGCGGAGGTCATTGAACTTGGCAGTTATTGGGTAATAGTACTCCGCCCTAAAAAGGAAGGATTTACGCCCCTAATATACCAAACTGCGATTGACTAGAATTGGATTTATTATGCTAGCCGGGTAGATTAATCATTGAACAGTCATAATTAGTGAACGAGGTCTGAGGAATACACCGGAATACACCGACAATAATGTTCAAGTGACCCCGTATCAATAAATTCAATATACCGACGGTGGCGATTATTAATTGCCAATGGGATTTTGGATTACTCCCCTTGCATTCTACCACGATACGTCTTTTTCTGGAAAATTTAACGAAAGCAAGAAACGGTTTGCAATCACAACTGTTGATAACATTTCGAGAAACAAAATCCGGCATAATAAATACTTTACTTTATTTGCCGGATACGGTGTCACACGATGCTCTGCGAAAACAATATTAGGCTCGGCTGAAGCCTCAGCAAATATTGATTGTTCTCACTTCGACTCATGTGACACCGTATCCACCAACTAAACCTCCTGTAACTTAAAGCATGGTGTCGGGAACAGCCTCTCCTTAGCAAACAAGAGAAATGTAATTGAAATAGAGCATTATGGTGGATCTATAGAGGATGTTATATATATATAATTTCCAATTCTGAAGAAAATAAGGCTAGCATCGCGATGGCTCATTGGTTAGACCATTTTAACTTGCATCAAAAGATTGTAGATTCGATTCGGATCCCTGTCATCTGCGTTATGTCTTTGGATACGATACTTAGTCCCGATTTAGTCGCACTGCAAGTTGGTGGTACAAATGCCTTCAGCTGACACTAACCCTGATTGTGCGTGATTAATAACTTGGAGAGCCCTCAAAGAGGGGTGTATCATTAGGCCTACATCTATCCCAAACCCAATAATCTAACATGTACATTAACAACTGGAGACCACTATCACTGATTAATGTCGATGTAAAGATAGGTTCGAGTGCAATTTTGCTAACCGTATTAAAAAAAAATGTGTTACCAAAACTAATTTCAGAAACCCAACTTGGTATATTGGAGAATTCACACACCTCACTTTCGATCTAATTAATAAAAGTGAAGAGCAAGATATTCCGGGGATGATTGTCTTATTAGACTTTCAGAAAGCCTTTGATTCCTTGGAATATGGCCATTTATTGAAAGAAACTTTATCCTTTCTTAAATCTGGACCTTTTATTATTAGATGGTTCAAAACCTTTTATACAAATACAGTTACATATTGAACAACAGTTATTTGAATGAATGGCGGCGAGGTGTTAGACAAGGCGACCCCCTGTCCCCCTGTTTATGATGAGCGTTGAAATACTAAGCTACCTTAATACTTAACCCTGATGTTCAAGGGATAGGCATACGCCATTCAGAATATTTAATAAACACACTGGCCGATGGCACATGTCTTTTCTTGAACGGGGGTAAAACCACCCTGGGTGGCAACCTTGATACAATCGATCTATTTGCAAAACTCTCTGGTCTCAATGTAAATTCTGTTATTAAAACGCTGGCGCTACTACAATTGATTTATTGTTTAACGGTACTTCTGGGTCCTGATGAAGGGGTATTGAAGAAAGTCCAAACATTGTTTTACAAATTCTTGCGATTCGGTAAACCGATAAAATAGCACGAAATGTTGTATTAATATAATGAAAATTGAGGCATCATATTTCCCCACATAAAGAGCTACTGTTGTGTCCTGAAACTGAAGAATTCAAAATAAACTATTTTTTGATTTAGAAAAGGTGTGAAAAGGGAATTTTCTTTCTTAACGAATTATTGAGTGAGAACAGAACTTTCTTGACCTGTGATATCTTTTCCGCGAAAGATCACATAAAACATCCTTCACAATCTATCAGGGGGTGATTGACGCAATCTCCAAACAGAGGATAGAATTGGTAACAAAAATCATCCCAGACTAGCGGACATCAGAAATCAGAATTAAAGGTGCGCCACAAAACCTTCAAGTGCTTCTATCCAATAATTCTATAACTGTTCGATAAATGACCTCCAAAAAGTCAGATGAAGTGAAAAGAGCTTCTTAATATCGATGTACAGCCAGATGACTGGGCAGGAATATAAAAAAAGATATTTCCAGATCACAGATGACTCATTCCTACGAGGTTTATACTACAAAATTCTACAAAGAATAATTATACCTAAATTCAATTTTTTTTTAAGTGTAAACAGAAATATGCATGTTTTGTAGTGAAACAAAGGAAACAAATCGTCAAATCGTGTCCTGGGTGCATTAAGGCGCCATCTACAATACTAAAGCATCGCAACTGGCGTCCTGGTCCATTCAAGGAATGAAATACATTTATACCTTTAATTCAGAAATCCGATTAGACACCAAGAAGTACGCGTATCTCACTCGTTTTGAACACGCCGTTTCTTGTTTAAAGCAAGGGTTAACAATAAATGTTGCTCGCATCTGTTCTCACGGGAAAGATTCTCCATCGAGAACAGTCGAGAAATTTTAGTTCTGACTATTAGTCTTATTTGCTTGGTCGCGGAATTGATTAGTTGGCCGGTGACGTATAGCATGCCACTAAAAAGATTTTCTAAATTATCTTCTTATCATTACCCTCCTTGAGTTGATAAAACTTCATATTAAAGAGTCAAGTCCCTGGTACAAAATGGCAATCAAGGTGACAGGAAGACATATGTTTTGATAAGATTAACGTCAATTCACATGTGTATTAATTTCTGAGTGTCGGTGCAATCATTTGAAGTCCGCTATGTATGCCAGTGGCACACTGGCGCCTCAAGTTGGCCGGCCCGATGACCATATTTGTAATTGCGGTTTCGACTGATAAAATATTCCAACTACATCATCACGGGATACCTTCAATGGAGGCATGCCTTTATACGATGTAACTGGAGTAAGTTGCAATATTAGTCAGTCGGGATTGTAGTACTTTTTTTATTTATTCATGGATAAGGTTCACATGTAGTTGTCGTGGGGCAACTTCTTGTTTAATTTGCATGTGATCACTGATCATACCAGACCCCAACAGCCCGAATCAGATTCTGCAGAGCTGTATTTTATATGACCTGATTGCGTATGTTACATAAGTCCAAGTAGTCTGGTAAGCATGTACATGATTACTAAATTACAAATATAGCGAAATGGGGTTTGAATTGGGGGGGGGGGGGGGGACCTCGTGGACATATTAAAGAAGCGAACGATTGTTTCGTTCACCTATCGTTCACCTCAGAAGATTTAGGGCGATCTATTTTTAGTTCGCATTGATTACGAAGCTCCAGTTTGACAAACCGCAAAAAGGTTACGTGTATTGCTCTTGATATTCATTTGTTAACGCTTCCAGAACCATGACTTATTTTATAATAACATCAACCTTAGCACCCAAGGTTGTCCTATCGCAATGAAGCATTGCAATATAATAAACTGCTGAAAAGAGCTCCTGGGCGCTTTCCGACAGTGTATTACAACACGACATATCAAGTCAGCAAAAGAAACTCATGACATAAATTTATGTTGCCCGGGTTTCTCGTATCAGCGTTTTTGTTAACAGTGACGCACATATTTGGCCTACTGTTAGTATTATTTTGCCATTTCTCGTGCTTGAAAGCCTGTGAAAAAGTTAGTCGCAAATTTCCTCCACCCTCGAATTTCCTAATTTCTGATTTGTACAGGCCTGCAGACGTTAGATATTACGTTTGGTCCGGCAGAGTCATAATAGATTCATCCCGAGGTTTAATTGTACAACAAATGTTTTGAAACCAGGGGCTTGATACCTGCCCTCACCAAGAAAAATAGTCTCCCGATCTTGGGTTTCGTCGGGCAGAGATTGGGCAAGAAATTATAAAATACCAAGTTGGGCAGATGTTCTTGCTTATCCGACGAAAATATACACACTTTTTGGAATACTAAGTTGGGCGAAATCTCTTGCTTGCCCGACAAAAATATACACGTATTAGAAAGTGCAATAAATACCCGGCTCAGTGTGTCGGTAGAATTTCACATCCAGGGAGAGAGTAACTAATAACAAATGATCTTTATGACCATGATCTGTTGAAAGCACCCAGATGGTCGGGCACCTCTACCTAGCTGGTGTGTAGGCCTAATTGTTGTTTTTTATGTTTAAAATATATTATTTTAGCAATGGAAAGTATATTTGTAGCGTGTAAGTCTTTGATAAAAGCAATCAGGTATGTTCCAAATAGTTGGGCGATATGACCGAATCGTCGGGCACCGACGTCCTACATCCGCCCAAGCTTTTTGTCAGTTAAGGCCCTGTCTGGAGCACCGTGTCTTTAATCATAGTTAACAGATTCCATAATTCTTCAGAATAATATTGAAGGTTATAAAGGTTTACAAGAATGGAGGATTTGTAATGCTGGGATCATTTTTCCCGGTTGTCAGTTATTAAGGAAGAGCCCTATTTTTTCATAGATATATAATCTAACATTATTTCCAAATGAAACAAAATACTGCGTTTTGATTGGCTGAGAGATACGATGTAACTTGTAATCCACAGTAGCTTTTTTTACCCCGTGGTTAACCACAGTGTTAAAACAAGAATACACAATAGCAGGCTATACGGCAAAAAAGTACCCATATTTAATTATTAATTTATACCTTCTACTCGGTGATGTTAGAACAAAAATACAAATACAGGAAATTTAATATTTATGCGTAATAAAATATTACAGATATGGATGTCATTGGAACTGGCTCATTGAGCCAGTTCCAATGCCATCCATATTTGTCTGGTTTTATTAAGAAACTCACAAAGTACAAATTTTCTGTTAGTTTTTTTCCAACAATTCAGGTTAAAGTATTAAGTACACCAAAATTCTTGGAAATAAATCCGTTATCCTTCGCCTCAGGGTGTATGAGTTCCCAAACCGGTGTAAATTCTCATACACCCTGGAAAGCACAAGGATAACTAATATTTTCTCGTAAGCACAACTAATATTATTTTTTACACATACACCTAAAGAGCTTCCGTGAGATAATTGCAACAGAGTGTTAGCTGGTAAATAAGTGATATTCAACATATGTATCTTGGAATATTTAGCATTTCAACACATAGATGATCTATAAATTATGCATTACCTGACGTTTAAGGTCCCTCCCAGCATCGATTGCTACCTCACGGCCGCTACAAAAATATTGCACATTACGGTTTTGATATCTCGACTTGGGATTATGCAATGTAATTGAGTACACGTTTGTGTGTATAGTGAAGATAAGGTCACTTTGATCAAATACCCCCATATTACACGTGAAAAATAATAGTGCCCTGCGAATCTCAAATGTCGAGTCGAATCAGGCAGATGCTTTCGAATCGAATCGAATCGAATCTCGGATCAAATCTCCCCGCTTTTCAAGTGGAAGATATTTGATCTGTTCGCAACCCTTTCTTCATATTGTGAATCTCCGCTGCAGTGTTGCATTAACGGTGGCTCGTCTATTTGGGCAAGCCAATCAAAAAGCGGAATATTCGAGAACGAATCGAAGTAGTTTCGGAAGCTGAACCGCCTTTATCTTTTATCACCAGGTCTCAGAGGCGGACTGGCCGTATGGTTCATCGGGAAAATTCCTGGTGGGCCCCTATTGGGTGGTCCCTAGGGCCCCCAAAATTGATGCAACCTGTGGGTGCTGGAAATTTCGTAATAACGCCCAAGAGGCAAATGGATCTGATTGCAAAGAATGTCGGTATATATTGAAATGTTCTCTATGTGGACTGACAAATGGTAGTCTGCATCGGCAACATTTCGATACACCCACCAGCAGTCTAGTCTGAGTGTGAGTCATTTATCCATTGATAATGCGATTCCGGTTTCGGTTTCCTTTCAGTAGATCTTCTTATGTGGATCGTCATCTCCCCTTGGAATATATTCATATTGACGTGGGTTTTTCGGGTTCCCAGATGCAGCATCTTGATCCGTTCGGTTCACATGTTCCAAACAGAAAGAGAACGAATGAATGAAAAGTTTCAGTGCACCGAAGGCGCACAGAGACGATGTGGAATTGAAATCCCTTGCGACAGGAATAACTTTATTTGGTTTATAGCTTTATTTGCTTATAAATCCACGAGAGTCACAAGCGAGAGCCAATAATCTTATTTAGTTTGAATGTGCGCACTGGTAGTAGGGTAGTGGTTTGAGATCCCCGAGAACCTCGAACTGGAAGATGGCTAGGAATTTTGCATAACTTCAAGAGTTCTGCTCCGTGTTTGCTTGGAAAAGTGGGCATATTTATGGTAATACTGAAACCGCAGTTTGGTGGTTATTTTAGAAAAAAGAGAAAGAAACCCAAACAGTCGCTGGTTTGGGAGTAGCCCCAGCATATTATTCTTAACGGTTACAAAAAGGAAAACAATCCACCAAAATGTGTTTTTGAAAGCTGGTTGTCATCCATCAGCCTATAAGGGAGAGTGGATGCTGAGGATTGGCCGTCTGGTCTGCCTTCCGGGGGATCAGATGACGGGGTGATGGGAGAAAAAAAACAAAAACAAACACACACACACACACACATACACACACACAGAGAGAGAGAGAGAGAGAGAGAGAGAGAAAGAGAGAGAGCGACGCACCCTCACACACACCCTCACACAACAAAACTGTAATTTTCTTAGGCAAATGAAATTAGCAGACCGCTTTAGAAACTCCAGCGGTCGGAAACGTCCTTTTACAGAATCATCTGGTTGGTCACCTCCAGATAGTGAAGTAGATCCCGAAATTATTGAGGCTAGCAAACGAATCATCCAAAAGGTGTTCAGCATGAGCATACTCTCCGATAAAGACAATTTAACAGCTGGTGAACGGAGAGCCCTCACGAAACTTCGAAAAAATAAGAAATTAGTAATTAAACCAGCCGACAAAGATGGGTCGGTAGTTGTTCTATCTGGGGATAATTATATAAAGGAAGCCATGAGACAACTCAGCAATACTAAACATTATAAGAAAATAGATTCAGTTATTTGGCCTCGTAATGGCGAACAATTCAATAAGATCTTAAAATTTCTCCTCGATGAAGGTCACAATTACCAAAAAATAATTGAAATATTTAACAGCTAAGCTCAGTGCTCAAACAAGACAATTTTACATCCTGCCAAAGATCCACAAGGACCGTTCTTCATGGACGGATGACTTAACTCCACTCGGGAGACCAATTGTATCAGATTGTAATTCGGAATCTTATGCGATCTCGGAGCTAATTGATTATCATCTGAAACCTATAGCAAATAGACATCCGAGCTATCTAAAAAATATACAGGACTTCCTGTCAAAACTTTCGAAATTGAAAATATCGAAAAATGCAATTCTGGCTACTTTGGATATCGACAGTATGTATACCAACATTGATATTGATAAAGGTGTTAAATCAGTTAAAATGCATTTGAAAAATATCCGGATGCAAAACACCCGGATGAACAAATTTTGGATCTTTTAGAGCTGAGCTTAAACGGTAATGACTTTCAATTCAATGGAGAATATTTTCTACAAATAATGGGTTGTCCTATGGGCAAAAGATTCAGTCCTAATTATGCAAGCATTTATGTGGCGGAATGGGAGGAAAATGCCTTAAGCAAATGTGCGAAGCACCCTCTCGTATATCTCAGGTATTTAGATGACATTTTTATTATTTGGGAACATTCAAAAGAAGATTTTGATGAATTTTTAGAAATTTTGGACAATCATGATCCAAACATTAAATTAAAAGCTACTATCAGTGAAAGTTCTGTTGATTTTCTCGATGTGACCGTGTATAAAGGCAAGCAATTTCAGGCGTCCGGTCATTTAGATTATAATGTATATTTTAAACCAACTGATTCACATCAATTGTTTTACACAAAATCATTTCATCCTCAACATACATTTAAAGGTATCATCAAATCACAGCTCATTCGTTTCCGCCGCAATTCAAGTGATAAGGTAAATTTCAATGAGGCTTGTTCTACTCTATTTGGCGCCCTCAGATCGAGAGGGTACTCACTGCGTTTTTTGCGTAGCCTGAAATCCCAAACTCTGAAAAAGCTCGAAAGTCCAGCTGAAACTACTGATTTCGAACCACTGAAGATTGAACACAACAAACCGTTGCAGAATGGTAATGGCGCGGTATTTAATTGTAAAAAACCTCGTTGTAGATTGCATCCTTTTATGCCTGATCAAAAAGAGGAATTTTCCTCTGAACAAACGAAAAATCATTATCAGATCCGTAATCCCCTCCATTGTGATTCAAAAAACATTATTTACCTTATCACACGTAAGCTCTGTCGGAAACAGTATGTTGGTCAAAGTCAAAATCCTTTTCGAGAACGTGCTACTAGACACAAACAGGATATAAAATATAATGCTGATGCCTGAGTAGCACAACATTTTAACCTTCCTGGTCATTCTTTGGACGATTCGAAATCCATCCTATTGAACAACCACCAATTAAAGACACATTAGAAGAAACGGATGAATTTAGAAAAAAACGTGAAGCTTTTTGGATCAATACGCTTCAAACCCTCTGGCCATTTGGTATGAACATATCAGAAGGAGAATGCGAAAGGAAGTCCAGCATTCCTTTCACTTTAACATACAACAGAATGAATATCGAAATAGCAAAAATGTTAAAAGATGAATTCAATTTAACCAATGCTAAATTAAATGAACCTTTGAATCTTCGACATGTCATCGCCTATAAGAAAAACAAAAGCTTGCGTAACATACTTGTAAGGACTAAATTAGAGCCCATCATTGAATAACATCAATTATTGCCAGTCAGTTTTACCAGTTCCTAAGCTCATCACTTAGTTTAAATCAATCGTATTCAATTTTTTTGTCATGTTTGAAACCCATCAGGGTTCAGTAAATGAAAACAATTTTTCAGCGGCATATTAAAAGAAAAAAAACGTTTCAGTAGGACATGTCTGTGCCAGTGCGATTTTTAAGAGCGGAGTTAATTTTGACAAAAGGAATTGGCGCCTCCCCGATGTTTGTAAAAACATCCTTATGATTGGAAGTTCAAATTTAGGACGCATTGATCGAAATCCCCATCCGGACATGCAGGTGGAGTGTTACCCCGGCGCCAAATTCAATCATCTGCGCTCTATGTTTAAAGGGCACAGGGTCCAGTCCAGTCCCCAAAAAATATTATTAAATATTGGCGTGAATTCTCGAAACGATAATTCTGATCTTGTAGTTAAGCAGTTGCGGAATATGCTTAGCGATATCAGGGTCAAGTTTAGATCAGCAAACATTTATTTCGCTGAACTAAACTTTTCGCAAAAACTCCCTCAGGCTGAGAGGAGAACCCTGAGCATCATCAACGAAACCATTCGGAAAGTGAAGGACGTTAACGTGATACCAAAAATTGATGACGCGAAGTTTGATGTTGCTCAGGATTTAATCCATTGGACCACGAGAACCGCCAATATTATGTACGACCACTGGTTGAACCACCTGAATTTAAACTAAGTAAAGGCAAAGGTAACAGCCGCCTAACAGATGTGGAATTAGGAAGTAATGTGCTTACCCTGTCTGGCACCGATAGCCTAACAACCCAACAGAAGTCTCTTTTAGATCGCGGTTTAACATTTGTACCAGCACCGAAGCCTAAAACTGGTTATCAAACAAATATACCATCATATAACTGTAATTTTCTTAGGCAAATGTAATTAGCAGACCGCTTTCGAAACTCCAGCAGTCGGAAACTTCCTTTTACAGAATCATCTGGCTGGTCACCTCCAGATAGTGAAGTAGATCCCGAAATTATTGAGGCTAACAAACGAATCCTCCAAAAGGTGTCCAGCATGAACATACTCTCCGATAAAGACAATTTAACAGCTGGTGAACGGAAAGCCCTCACGAAACTTCGAAAAATAAGAAATTAGTAATTAAAACAGCTGACAAAGGTGGGTCGGTAGTCGTTCTATCGCGAGATAATTATATAAAGGAAGCTATGAGACAACTCAGCAATACAAAACATTATAAAACATTATAAGAATATAGATTCACTTATTTGGCCCAGTAATGTCGAAAAATTCAATAAGATCTTAAAACTTCTCCTCGACGAAGGTCACATAACCAAAAAATAATTGAAATATTTAACAGCTAAGCTCAGTGCTCAAACAAGACAATTTTACATCCTACCAAAGATCCACAAGGACTGTTCTTCATGGACGAATGACTTAACTCCACACCCGAGGCTAATTAGATTGTAACTCAGAATCTTATGCGATCTCGGAACTAATATATTATCATCTTAAACCTACAGCAAGTAGACATCCGAACTATCTAAAAAATACACTGGATTTCCTGTCCAAAATTTCGAAATTGAAAATATCGAAAAATGCTATCCTGGCTGCTTTGGATATCGACAGTATGTATACCAACATTGATATTGATAAAGGTGTTAAATCGGTTAAAAATGCATTTGAAAAATATCCGGGTGCAAAACGCCCGGATGAACACATTTTGGATCTTTTAGAGCTGAGGTTAAAAGGTAATGACTTTCAATTCAATGGAGAATATTTTCTACAAATAATGGGTTGTCCTATGGGCAAAAGATTCAGTCCTAATTTTGCTGGCATTTATGTAGCGGAATGGGGGGAGGTGCCTTAAGCAAATGTGCAAAGCATCCTCTCGTATATCTGAGATATTTAGATGACATTTTTATTATTTGGGAACATTCAAAAGAAGATCGAGGGGGTACTCACTGCGCTTTTTGCGTAGCCTGAAATCTCAAACTCTGAAAAAAGCTTGAAAGTCCAGCAGAAACTACTGATTTCGAACCGCTGAAAATTGAACACAACAGACCGTTGCAGAATGGAAGTGCTGCGGTATTTAATTGCAAAAAGCCTCGTTGTAGATTGCATACTTTTATGCCTGATCAGAAAGAGGAATTTTCCTCCGAACAAATGAAAAATCATTATCAGATCCATTGTGATTCACCAAATATTATTTACCTTATCACTTGTAAACGCTGTCGGAAGCAGTATGTTGGTCAAAGTCAAAATCCTTTCCGAGAACGTGTTACTAGATACAAACAGGATATAAAACATAATGCTGGTGCCCCAGCAGCACAACATTTTAACCTTCCTGGCCATTCTTTGAATGATTTCGAAATCCATCCTATTGAACAACCACCAATTAAAGACACATTAGAAGAAACGGATGAATTAAGAAAAAAAAACGTGAAGCTTTTTGGATCAATACGCTTCAAACCCTATTTGGTATGAACATATCAGAGGGAGATTGCGAAAGGAGGTTCATCAAATGAACCTTTGACTCTTCGACCTGTCATCGCCTATAAGAAAAACAAAAGCTTGCGTAACATCCTTGTAAGGACTACATTAGAGCCAATCAATGAATATCATCAATTATTGCCAGTCAGTTTAACCAGTTCCTAAGCTCATCAGTTAGTTTAAATCAATTTTATGTATTTTTTGTCACGTTTGAAACCCATCAGGGTTCAGTAAATGAAAACAATTTTCGGCGGCAAAATAGAAGAAAAAAACTCTTCAATAGGAAATATCTGTGTCAGTGCGAATTTTTAACCTCAAACACGCACACACTCACACACACTCACAGACACACACCCAAAGCTCTTAAAAGGGCTGTTATATCTTTATTCAAATGTTTATTTAATTAGAATCTACTTTGGTCCTAGCCAGGTAAGCTTATTTCAATCCTTGCTTGGTGTTTGGTGGTTTCGTGTGTATGTTAACCCTTTACCCAACGTAACGGCCAAAACCGGCCAGCGCTATTGTCAAAAATCGCCAATTAATTTTCAAAATATTTTCATTTTTTATCTCAAAAACATAGGTTATGACCCCTCGTTGGAACGAGCTCGTCGAGCTCGTTCCAACGAGGGGTCATAACCTATGTTTTTGAGACAAAAAATGAAAAAAATTAGTTATTCAAGAATTTTTTTTGCAAGTGTCGTCTGCTTTTCATGTTAGGTAAAGGGTTAACTGAAAGGAGGTAGGGTGTTCCAATTCCTAATACGCTTACTCTGCTATTTCCATGGGTCTTCTTGATAGAAGTGTTGCAAGAAAATTAGCGAATGTTCAATTAGAAAAGAGAAAGGCAGAGAGAGAGAGAGAGGAATCTGCTATTGTATATTATGACTGTTGTGTGATTGTTGCTATGGGTGGGGCGAGGGGTGGGTTACTCTGGAGCCCACTCCCCGTGCGTAGGTTTGCGAGGCAGTCCCCACAGGGAGGCAATCCTCACTGACTCCACTCCTCCATATCATTATTAGAGAAAGATAGAACTCCGTTACTGTATATTGTAGCTGCTGTTTGATTGTTGCTATTGCTGGGGAGTGTAGTGGGTTTCTTTGTATCCCACTCCCCACACGCAGAGTTGCGAGGCAATCCTCACAGACTCCATTCTAAAGTTCTCAATGAGTAGCGAGGCGATCCTCACTGACTCCACGCAATTTAATTCTAATGAATAATTCTAATTTTCTGAAACTTATTTTGTTTTTCTGTGAAAAGTTCGGTGTTCGTTCAGCTCAACCATTAGTTTACTATCTTGGAGTCTATTGAGGGTTTTGTTTTGTAGGTCTTTTAATCGTGTTTCGATAGTTTCTATTTTTGCTAGCTCATGAAGTTCCTTTATTGGTGCCAACATGGGCTTGCAAAGTGCCATGCGCAGGTCATGATTGTGAACCCTCTGTAGCTTATTAATGTTGGTTTTGCTCAGGTCACTTGCTATTATGGCACCATATTCTAGTATCGAGTGTATAAATGATTTGTAAAGCTTGAGAAGCACGTCTTTGTTTGTTCCCCAATTTTTACCTCTGCTCGTCTTTAGAAAATTGATACGTTTAGTAGCTCTAACTGTAATTTATTTATTTATTTATTTATTTATTTATTTATTTATTTATTTATTTATTTATTTATTTATTTATTTATTGGTGTTTAAGGTCAATCATGACCGTGACAGTTTTACGGGTGGAGGAAGCCGGAGTACCCGGAGAGAACCACCGAGCAACGACGAGAGGCTGCCAGCTCCCCAACATCGTAACTCCGCACTGCAGCACAGACAAGGTTAGACTGGTTGAAGACATCCGCACCATCGACGTGAGTGCAGGGGTGGCGCCAGGGATTTCGCGACAGGGGGGCTGACCTCTCCGACAGGGGGGCTATAATATTTGTCCTCCCAAACGAAGGAAAATGAGTGAAAATTGGTAAATTGAAGAACCAAAATAGAAGCAAACTGGGTATGTTTGTTGATTATTTAACGTAAACATATTATAATAAGGTCGGGAAATATTTCATCTATAAAGCCAGTTTGACGAACGACATTAAGAAATTTTGTGACAATCACTATTCTCTATCAAAGTTCCAGTCCTGCACGGGTTCGAGTCCACCCTGCGACACTGGAGTATAGAACACCGCACATAATAGCGGGACGTCATTGTTGTTTAGATATCGATAGATTCCAAACTTTTACCATGACAATAACCGATGATTAGGTATGGAAGTAATGGAACGCCAGTTGGATAACAACTGTCATAATGCCTTACAAAGATACATACCTCGTTCTTGGTCGATACAAGACGAGATATCTGCATTCGATTGTCGGAAATTTCTCGTGAAGTCGGGTTTACGAGACTCTCAGACGGACTGACTAAAAATCTCCGACGGGGGGGGGGGGGCATTCCCCCCGGCGCCACCACTGGTGCAGTACGCCATAGTACACAGCGTCATCGTGCCCCCATGTGGGCAATGTCTAACCGTAATGGCGTTTACGTGACTGTTTAGACTGAGATTGCTATCCAGTATAAATCCCACAAATTTTGCCTCGTTGCTTGCTTCTAATTTGTGATCGTATAACTGGAGATCCATACTGGGGACCGATTTTCTTTCTTTGCTTTTTAAAGAACGTAACTCTTTGAGTTTTAGTGGCATTGAGCTGTATGCGCCATAGAGCGCACCAGCTCTACAGATCACGAATTGTATCCTTCAAGCGATTTTTGATTATGTTTCGGGACTTACTGGCCGTCCACATGCTTTATCGTCCGAGAACTGCGATAGTTCAACACAGTTTTTCCCTACTTTGTCTATGCCATTCACATATATTATGAAAAGAGGCGGGCTTAGGACCGGTCCCTGTGGCGTGCCCGTTTCGAGTATTTCTTCCTCTGACACCTCGCGGTTAACCCTCACCTTGATTCTTCGGTCAGTTAGAAATGATGATATCATCCTCAGAATTTTAGTGGGTAATCCCAGTTTAGAAGGATTTGGTAAAGTCTTTGTCGGGTTTAGGTACCATGACTCCTGTGGCCACTTTCCAGCATTTTGGGAAGTACTCACGGGATAGACAGCAGTTTAGGTGTTGGGTAAGTCTATAGTAGAAGATGTCGGGACACTGTTTCAGTATTTTGTAAGAGACTTCGTCTTCTCCGGGGGACGAAGATGACTTACATTTTCGGATTACACCTATGACTTCTTCTGCGCTTATCGGTTCGGTTAATTCATGATCGTCCCCATCTTCCGGCCTTTGGTCGAAGTTGGGTTCGTTAAAAATTGAGTTGTTGTCTGGAAAAAATTATTTACTTTTACTTTGAAATCGTTGTCAAATATGCTCCCTTCTTGTGGACGATGAGCTTTCTTTAGAAGTTCGGCAAAAGCGAGAACATGACTCGGTATCCTAATTATCTGTGCCTGACGGGCGTGAATGAAAACTCCATGTAGTTTTGATCGACTTTTCGATCCTCAATCAACAATTGTGTTTGTTTCGTATAGGGTTGTGGGTTAAATTCAGGATAATTAGGAAATTAACATGAAAGTAATGAGAATAAAAACACAATGGGAATGTAGAAATAAGATTAGTTGATTTACTTCAGTCTGATTGGCTTAATGACTCATATCCTGTAGGTGATGTCCCTCTGCATTTTATACTGACTTGTGGCAGCTCAAGTTTATTGGTCTTTTCCCAGAAGATAAAGATCAAATAACTTGAGTGCATTTCCACCCCCAACAGGAATTGTTGTGTTTAGTTAATGACTCACATCCTGAAGGTGAAGTCAATCTACATTTGTGCTGACTTGGGACAGTTCGAGTTTATTGATCATTGGCCAGAAGATAAAGATCAAATAACGTGAGCACATTCCCATCTCCCTCCGAACGGGATTTTTATTTTTAATTTTAAAATTTTTAAAAATGTTTTTTGTATAAAAGGCGGAAGGAAATTACTTCTTTGTTCAACAGAGAATGATCATCTGGTTCCAATAAGGATAACCTAATGGATACCAGGGTTCAACATTGTAAACAGAAAATAAGTTTGAGAATATTGAAAATAAATATTAATTTGGTTTCATCAAGTTCCATTATGGGTAACCTAAAGGATACCAGGAAGCAATATTGTGAACTAAAAATAAGTTGGTGTGAGTATTGGAAATAAATATTAGTTACACGGTGTTTGAAACGGGACTGTACTACCCTTTTGAGATCCGTATGTCTTGAGGCTGAAAGCCGAAGGAAATACAAATGTCAGAAGGGCAATCGTCTCGTAAACCCTGCTGAAACACCGTGTGACGAATTATTACCCTGCCCCTTCAGTGTGTCGAGTTTTGTTTTATTATATAATCTCAAAACGGTATTGCAGTGACGAAAACCCCGACAAAAATAATAATTAGATAAACTGAAAGAAACATATCTTTCTTTATTATTCAACAAGAACGATTTGGAGTTATTTCTCTTCGATTGAACTCAAACATTTGGGAGACTTCAGTCCAAGGACATTGAGAAATGACGCGTCGTTTTTATTGTGGTACACAAGTTTACTTTATAAGTATTTTATTCGATACAGTGGTGAGATGTGTATCTTGGGGGACCGGGGACACTAGTATTCAAACTTGTACAAGTGTTTTAATACGTTTCACCGAAGAGACAAATCATATAACGAGATAGGCTGCACAGCGGATCTGTAATGCAGAAACACCACAACAGAATCCCTCTTCTCGACAGTAAACTCGCACATTGGGGGTATGTACACATGTTTTATTTCAAGTTTTCGGAATATTCTCATGAAACAATATTGTTCTCATTTTGTTTTGTGAGTCTGAATTTTTTTTTTTTATTACAGGCGAAAAGGATTGAGACGATGTGTGAAAGAGAAATCGGCGAAATGTACCATAGAATGTCTGTACACCCCTTTTAGCTGTCACGTGATATTCGCATACACCCCGTTGAACTTCGTGCACCCCGTTGGAGTTAAATGTACCGTACCTGATGCATTGGTTATTGACCAATCAGGAAGCTTGTATAATTCTGAAAGGGTAATAAAATTGGGTATCATCAGGTTCAACATTGTCAACTAATATGGTAGCCTACACCAGGAGTGTACAGTATGAATGAATTTTTACTCTGTATTGTGATTAAAAACAAACTTCCTTCCGAAACTATTTACAAATATTTACAAGTATGTACAAATCTGCACTCTGTAGAATTACTTTTCATACAGTTATGTACAACTGGCAAAGCCAGTTCCTTCTTCTGAATAAAATTTATAATTACTTTCACCCTCCCCGTGAGAAAAGAAGAAAACTTTTCATCTTTATCATCATCTCTTTATGTATATGCATAATAATATTGATTGAATAATTTTGATATAAGAATTGCTTACCTCTGGATGTCTGTGAAGATTGTGGAAGAACATTCACTGGTTGTAGCGAAAATATATTGTCAATAACCCGAAGTACCGAAATTTTCCAGGGAAAAGGTCATTAGGGCTGGAACAGTCTTTTTCTGCTTGTGCCACTCGAGCCATATTTATGCCAAATTTCAGCATCATAACAAGGCTTTGGCGATACTGGGTAGTTTCCTTGGTCTTTCCCAAAGTTCAGCCATGGACATTCTACGGTCAGCGTTGTGGTGGCTAATGTTGAGATAACACTCGTGGCCATGCTAGAAACATCCGTAGAACTGGTATATAGTTTTCGTTTTGGTGTCTTTACACCAACCACCTATGGGTGCTTGACGTCTACAAATCTGATTTTCTGTGTCGTTGTATTCGTGTGGGGTGTGTACACCATCCCTAACAGACATAAATTTCAGCCACTGATGGGCCATCCTACCGCACTTATGGGAATACACTGGTTTAAAGTCGGTAGCTTCCCTCTGCCGGATGTAGCAACCTGTTAGCATTTCTTGCATCAATGACCATAAGTACAAAGCATTGGCATCATAGCCTACAATACCCCCAAAACCCTTTGCTGATACACCGTATCTTTAAAAGATCTTAGACTGGTAACTGTCTTCTCGTACTAACGATTGAATATTATGGAACCCCCCTCCAATATTGTATTCTTTGAAATGAAGATCTTCTCGTTGATGTTCTTGGAGGATATACCATCGTCGAAGGCACTAAAGACATATTTCAGCGTCAGTCCTGGAACGCTAATCCCATCCTTAAACATGTTGATCCCGCTTTCGAAGTAAAACTGGAAAATTTCAGACCACGTGCACATCTACACTTAATACTGATACTTCATACCAAGTGTCGTAAAAACCCACTGAAAACTGTAGAAGGAGTTAAACGGACAAAGTTTGTGACGGACAGACGTACGGACGGACGTACGGACAGACTGACAGACGACGGATGGACGGACGAACACCATTTCAATGTCCTCCTCCAGACATTGCCGTCGGGGGATAAATGATTTAATTTTTTTAATCGCAACTGAAGATATCTTCCAAAACCCTGCAGTTTTGGTAAATTCAAAGTCGACAAGGTGCTATAACTCTGAAAAAATTACTGGAATCGAAAATTCCTTTCCATATGCACATGTATACATCATACTCATAGTGCACACCAAGTTTCGTAAAAATGCAATGAAAAATGCAGGTGGAGTTAAGTGGACAAGCATTTGTGACGGAAATTTTGGTATTACCAAGGGCCGCAACCACGTTGCATCGAAAATTCCTGACCACATGCACATCTACACTTGATACTGATACTTCAGACCAAGTTTCGTAAAAATCGAATAAAACATGTAGGAAGAGTTAATCGAACAAGCCTTTGTGGAGGAAATTTTGCTATTTCCAAGGGCCGTAAAATTTCTGACCATATGCACATCCACACTTGATACTGATACCTCAGACCAAGTTTCGTACAACTCCAATAAAAATTGTAGGAGAAGTTAAGCGGACAAGCCTTTGTGATGGAATTTTTGCCGTTTCCAAGGGCCGTATCCACGCAAAATTCGTCGAATCGAAAATTCCTGACCGCATGCACATTTACACTTGATACTCATAGTTCAGACCAAGATTCGTAAAAATCCAATAAAAATGTAGGAGGAGTTAAGCGGACAAGCCTTTGTGAAAGTTTGCTATTTCCAAGGGCCTTAACCACGCAAAATTCGTCGCATCGAAAATTCCTGACCTCATGCACATCTACACATGATACTGATGCTTCAGACAACGTTTCGTAAAAATCCACTGAAAGCTTTTGGAGGAATTAAGCGGAAAAGTATGTGATGGATGGACGGACTGACGGACGGACGGACGAACACCATTTCAATATCCCCCTCCCGACTTCGTCGGCTGGGGATAACAAGCAGGGTTAGCATTGGTTGAAGAGAGGTGCACCATCGACGTGCAGTACACAGCGCCACCGTGCTCTTCGTGGGCAATCGGATTAAGTGCCTTACCCAGGGACACAATGCAGTTACCCCTGGCGGGGATCGGACCGTGGACCTCTCGGTTTTAAGTTCAATTCCGTAACCACTGGATCACCACGCTCCGTACAATCTGGACATGTCCAGCTTCTTAACAGTGAAAACAGTGAAAACAGTGAAAGCATCTGCACCCATTCCGCCGCCCATCCTAATTTCAGTCTCACCAGTCACTACCACTGTTAGAAGCAAATTTAAAGTGTCCAAGCAATCTCGATGATGAGCTGTTGGTAGCAGCTAGTCCTTTGTAGTACCTAGTGCGGCCTATTCACGCATTCGTTTCTGTTGTTGAACTGTAACCCTTACTGGGTAACATTCCAGCTACATCATCAAGGCATGCCTTGATGATGTAGTTTGAATATTTTATTAGTCGGGACTTGAGCCCTCACAGTCACAACAAATAAGGTTTACAGACCCCCCCCCCCCCCGCCCCCCCCCCCCTCCCCTTTCTTTCGGGTCCAAAGGGTTAAATTATAAGAAATGACTCTTGTTAAGGTTAATATTAAGGAGTTATAAGAAGTTACATTAAAAACACTGGGATACAATTTACCCTCTTGGCTCATCTGTCATATTCAATATTTTCCATGTGACTACAGAAAACGTCATCAACTAAATCGAAACAACAGTGATTTCTGAAATACTGACATGACAGGATGTTCCTAATTTTCTTTCATGTACAATGTACATGTATGACAAGTGTGCTGTTGAGTTCCTTTGTTTTTATTGTTGTATTTCCAAATGCGATAGGTAGATAACGCATGGGCTACAGAACAGTTTTGGACTATCCCGTATGGGCCAGAATGGCTATTGGCAAAATAACATCCGTATAGGCTGGACAAGTAGCTGTCCTGGTCCCTAGTGACCAGGAAGGTTGTGTTTTTATTTATTTGTTAATAAATATGAAGAAACGCCATCCATTTCATCAAAGCAATGATCATAAAGGACCTCATCGCATGATCAGAGACTGCTCAGGACTCAAATGTGTGGGCATAATCTTGGACTGCAGATAAATGTACAACCCGCTTGCTCCTAAAATCAAGACCAGCCTTTGTTAACTGATACACTCACACTGCACCTGACCTTTTTCAAGTGAACTGTAGTTGTTTTGTTTGTTTGTTTTTTGTTTTGTTTTGTTTTTTTTTTTTGTTTTTTTTTTTTTGGGGGGGGGGGTCATTTGAACATTTAAAATGTTCTTTTGAACATAAAAATGAAAAACATGTTCGACCGAAAAATTCCATCTCAATTATTGGCCCCATCCCATATTATGACTTATTTAAGAATATTTTTCGTGAAATTCCAACCTCTAATGGCACAGTTGTCATGTTAACAGCTGAGGTGTTACTTTTCTTGTGATAAGAAATCATAATAAACAACAAACTTGCTAAAATATTGATGTAACAAACGCTACGCTACGCCAAGCATACATAATACGCCCGGTGGGCAGTTTAAAACAATACCGAACTTTACCCCATAAGTTTAAGCAAGTCGTACGGAAACCAACAAACGGACCACTATTATCCTTATAATTTGCAGCTACAAACCAAGTGTGAACATTCTAGCAATGGGCCGTAACTCTCGGGGAAATGAGGGAGAAATTAAATACCAACGTGTCTCTCCATATGTTTATGCCACAAACGATATTTGCAAACTCTTGGTTAAATCAGCCTAAAGTTATTGCACGGAAATCAACAAACGGACCAATTTCAGACAAACAAAGCGCCGTAACTCGGGTGAAATGGGTGGGCGGAGCTGAAATTCGATACCAACCTCAATTCCCATGTGCTGATGCTACAAACCAAGTTTGAAAACTGTAGGTCAAATCATCAGTTATTGCACGGAAACCTATAAACGACCCGGTTTTGCACAAAGGGTCGTAACTCTGGCGAAAATGGGTAGGCAGAGCTGGAATTCATCATCAGCCTGTATTTCCATATGTCAATGCTACGAACCAAATTTGAAAACTCTAGGTGAACTCATACCAATCTTATTAAACGGTCCAATTTTGTACAAACAAAAGGCCTTAACTCTGGCAAAATTGTCCAATTTTGTACAAACAAAAGGCCTTAACTCTGGCAAAATGGGCGGGCAAAGCTAAAATCAATACCAACTTGTATTCCTATATCTTTATGGTACGAACCAAATTTGAAAACTCCAGGTCAAATCAAACACAAGTTATTGCACAGAAACCAACAAACGGCTCAACTTTGTACAAAGTGTCGTAATTCTGGAGAAAATGGGCGAGTGAAGTTTAAATTCAATACCTATTTGTTTTCCCATAAGTTAATGCTCCAAACCAAATTTGAAAACTCTAGGACACATCATGCTCAAGTTATTGCACAGAAACCAAAATGTTTATGGACGGACGGACAAACGGGAGGACGGACGATCGGACAGATAGACAGACAAATAATAACGGGCGTATAAAAAGTGCATGATGAGGAAAATATGTGTGGTCGGGCCTCGGAACCCAAACACCCCACTCCATTCCTAATGTTTTGCAATTCACCCTCCCCATGGGTTTTGTCGTGTTTTTCCATCAGACACCAACAGGTGGCGATTCTGAAGGCAAGCAGAACACTGACAGGAACAAAGTCATCAAGCCACCAAAATGGTCACATAAAAAATAATTACATAAAGAATAATGGGAAATGAAAAGACGTTGTTGAGTCATGTGATGTCTTACATAAATTGCAGTCCCCATTTATGACGTACGATTAGTGTTATTTATTTATATTTAAGGTTTACTTATGCACAACGGCTAATCATGACCGCGACAGTTTTACTGGTGGAGGAAGCCGGAGTACGCGGAGAGAACTACCGAGCAACGGCGAGGCGAGCAACTGTCAGCTCCCCAACATACGAACTCCTCACAAGCAGTGTAAGCATTGGTTGAAGACAAGTGCACCATCGACGTGCAGTATGCCTTACTACACAACACCACCGTGCCCCCACGCGGGCAATGGAGATGAAGTGTCTTGCCCAAGGACACAACGCGGTTGCCGCAGGTGGGATTCGAACCGAGAACCTCTCGGCTTGCAGCCTGCACCTCTACCTACTAAGCCACCGTGCTCCCACAATTAGTGTCAAAAATCTTTATTTAAGTTTGATACTTAATTAATATAGCATGATGCTAAATGCTAAAATAATTAAGTATCGTATTATATTAATTAAGTATCATATTAAAATAAAGATTTTTTACCCTAATCGTAGTACGTCATACCCATTTAACCCTTTACCCAACGTAACGAGAAAAAAACGACCAGCGCTATTCACAAAAATCGCCAATTAATTTTCATTATTTTTTTTCATTTTTTTTTCTCAAAACATAGGTTATGACCCCTCTTTGGAACGAGCCCGTCGAGCCCGTTCCAATGAGGAGTCACAACCTATGTTTTTGAGACAAAAAATAAAAAAAAATTAGTTATTCAAGAATTTTGTTTGCAAGTTTCGTCTCCTTTTCATGTTGGTTAGAGGGTTAACACATTTACCATTTTTGTGAACAGCGCTGGTCGGTTTTGGTCGTTCCTTTCGTAAATAGGTTAAACATGAAGAGTGCAAAACGTTGGTCAATCAACAGTTTTGATCACTGCACGAAAGAGAAATCACAATACCCGGAACAACGCATTGCAGTAAAGCTCTGTTCCATTCATAAATTTTATAGGAGTCAGTCGGTCATGCGAAAACTTCGTGCACCGAGAAGTCGATGAACACAATAATATTTTTAATGCCGTTAATTCTGGTGTAAGGATTTTAAAATGTTGTGACGCGAAGAGATTTAAAAGATAACTGTTTGAGCAACGTTGCAGCCAGAAAGGTAAGCCACGTTTTACAATCAATTTTATTGTTGTTTCAACTAATTGTCCAGCAATTATAGAGTAAGTGTGCAATACTTTGATCAGATTATTTTTTTATTTTCTAAGAAAGGTTCTTTCAGGTTACATCACACCCAAACTTTTTCTGGTAACAATGCCCGAATGCTGAGAAATCGCCCTCAATGACATCTCGGTAAAGCGTGGTTGGGTAAATAGACATTTCTGGACCTTTTCAACAATGAGTCGCGGCTATCAGCTGGCTATGGATGCCCAGAGAGAGGGGAAGCGGGATAGTAACCCCGTGGTCATTGGCGGCTCGTCCTATGGGCCACAGTGACCGAAAGTCAAGGGTCCCCGCCCCAAGCGAGACCCAGTTTGGGAACTGTTTGCCTATTCAATTATCACACCGTCCGGCATTGGAGATGGGCGGTATTGGAATTTTGAGTTCGGTAACGTTTTCGGTATTTTGACGTAGGCATACTGCAGTATCGGTTCGGTATTCGGTATCTGACTTCAGATTTACCGATAGTACGAAAGGAAATTTACATTAGAAAAATACAGAATAACGTCTTTTATCATTCTACCACAGCACTAGAAATGCCACTGCCAGTGAGCTCAACAGTGGCATTCTTTTGCCAACACAAATCATATCTACGGTCATTTTGTGACTTGTTCTGAACGCACCTTAACCTTCGAAGGCCTATTTTAGGTGTCTGTGATCTCCTTCAATTATCACACCGTCCGGCATTGGAGATGGGCGGTATTGGATTTTTGAGTTCGGTAACGGTTTCGGTATTTTGACGTAGGCATACTGCAGTATCGGTTCGGTATTCGGTATCTGACTTCAGATTTACCGATAGTACGAAAAGGGAATTTACATCAGAAAAATACAGAATAACTTCTTGTATCATTCTACCACAGCACTAGAAATGCCACTGCCAGAGAACTCAACAGTGGCATTCTTTTGCCAACACAAATCATATCAACGGTCATTTTGTGACTTGTTCTGAACGCACCTTAACCTTTGAAGGCCTATTTAAGGTGTCTGTGATCTCTTAAGAGGACCCGCCGACAGTAAGCAAACCATTTGGGCAGTGATTTCTAGTCAAATCTTGGCCACAGGTACTCTGCACAAGCTGAGAAATCGAAACAAATGCATGGGATGGATGCTGTCGTGCCCCCATAATAGAATACAAACGTTTATATTTGTATTATATTATGGGGACACGACAGCATCCATCCAAAAATGCTATCAGATATTTTTTTCGATTTCTCATCTTGTTCCGCGTACCTGAGGTCTTCTTGACTGCCTGTTTTGGCAGCCAAGACTTGGCAAGAAATCACTGCTAAGCAACTGTGCAGGTTGTAGTCTATTGACACTTCAACTGCTGTCAAGCCTCAACGAAAGCTTCTAAAAAGTGGATGCAGAAAAAATGGAAAATATCGATGGTTTCGGTATTCAATGATTGTTTCTGGTCGGTTTTTGGTATCCCCACGATATCGGTTCGGTTTTTTGGTAGATTGCCCATCTCTATCCGACAATTAACTGCCAATTTGCCAGTAAATATATAGGCAACTGATGCAACGCCATTTATCGAAAGGAAGATATGTCGAATACGATTCAGTAAAATACACCTCTCTCACTAACTCCTTGAGTGAAGGATTTTGCTCCTTTTTGACATCAACCTTCAAACGTTTCTCTTACCTGCCAAACCATGGTTGGCCCGTTGCGTAATATGTCCGATGGTTCCGTGCACGTACTGTCCCCCACACCCCCAGGCCTATCGGTTCCCCGCCGCCTCTCCCCGGTGTTGAGGGCCCGCTCGCAGATCCCAGTGGGTGGGCTACGCGTCTATTATATTAAGCAAGGTTTGTTGATAAAACCCTTGAACAGATTGTTTAAAGCTGGCCCAGCCGGGTACGTGGCGACGGCGGGGGGGGGGGGGGGGGCTGTGTGTGGGGGGTATCACCACCCCCCAAATCCTGTATCCTGGCCAAAATTTCCAAAAGTTGGAAATTCGGAGGCAAGTCGTGAGTAGTTGGAAATTCCATCTGTCTGAAGTTTTTAGTTGCTTTGGCGATGCTGATGTCTCCTTTACTTCCCAAAATCCCAACTCGGTTTCAAATCGGTTTCAAATCGGCAGAAATTTCAACTGTTATTATACTACTCAAAGTTTGCTAAGCACCAAATATTTGACACATCATTGTGAAATTTGTTTGTGACATATTTGCGATATTTTTGGTGGATATGATTGAGGAATGTATTGAGATGTTCCCCAGTGTTCACATTAGCTCTCTTGACAGGCAGACTTTTCGTGATGGTCGTGGAAAGCATGTACCCCTTTATTTTCTTGATGTTTTCGTGTACTGTCTACATGTACGTGACATGTGTAGGGTATTCAATCTTCATTTCAACACAAACCCTTGTGATTTAATGATTGAATATGGCAAATGTAAATGTAAGAAGACATTTGTCTGAAGCAGAAATGTGGCGGGCTGTATGGATGGTGGAGCAAGAGGCTACCTATCGTCAGGTTGGTGAAGCCGTTGGTGTGCACCATACGGTGATCACCAGAGCCTGGGCAAGATTTCAGCAGTATGGCACACACCAGTAAGACGGCATGGTGGTGGCCGAGACAGGGCAACATCTGCAGTTGAAGACCGGTTTTTGATCATTCAGGCCCATCGGAACCGCTTTGCCACAGCAACCCAGCTTCTCAGTGACCTTCACAATGCATCCGGGGTAAATGTTTCGACGCTGACTATCCGGGCAAGGTTGCACGAAGGTGGTCTCCGATCGAGAAGACAATGTAGTCGCATTCCGCTGTCCCAGAACCACCGCCAGGCACGATATGAATGGGCCATGGACCACGTTGGTTGGACCAGAGTAGACTGGCGACCTGTCCTTGTTACAGATGAGTCAAGGTAATGCCTAGACCACACATATAGGCGTTCTACGGTATGGAGAAGACCAGGAGAGCGATTCCATGCAGCCAACATTGCTGAGCATGACCGCTATGGTGAAGGGTCAATCGTGGTCTGGGGCGGCATCAGCTGGGATAGACGTACAGAGCTCTGTGTCCTTGAACGTGGAACATTGACTGCTCAATGGTAGTGGGTGATAGATTCATTCTGATGGACGATAATGCCCGTCCTCATGTTGCCCATGCTGTCGGGGAGTACCGACAGAGGAAGGGGATGGAGCGCGTGGACTGGCCAGCAAGATCCTCTGACCTCAATCCAATCGAACGTATCTGGATTGAGTTGCAGCTTGCAATTTCAGCCCGTACAGTCCAGCCAAGAAGTATCCAGGAGCTTGGTGCCATGCTGGTCAAAGAATGGAACAACATCCCACAAATGACCGCCAGGAACCTGATTGGGAGCATGAGAAGGCATTGTCAAGCTGTAATTAACAGTAATGGGTCTCATACTCGATATTGAAGCCATATCAGTTCGCTCCGTCAACTTTTTGGCATGTTGAAAAATTTCCTCTTTTACTAATAATATCCATTTTCCATGGTTATCGTATTCAAAAGCTAAAAGATGATGTCAAACACAAACAAAATCTTAATTTCTGTACTTAAATCATTAAAGATATAATTAAATAAAAAATATATACACTTTTCATTACAATATTTCATCTAAAACATAAAACAGGTAGTTGGATGTACTTGGTGCTTAGCAAACTTTGAGTAGTATATTTACAACTACAGTGAACGTAATATCGAGCTTCATAAATATGCATGGTGTCACTCGGTACGAGATTTTTATAGTACGTTTACGTATCGTAATAAAACGAAATCCTCGAAATGCACTTCAATAAAATCACTTCATGTAAAATCGTTATCCTGAGTTAATTCCATCATTCACAGTTACAAAATGACGAAACATCGAAAACTGATCTTTCCTGCATAAGATCTGATTTAATGTTAGGGCAGTATAAATTGTTCAAAGTTCTCAGCCTGAGCATGTGTTTAGCACATATTCAGTTCCCAGAAGAATACCGAATAATAATAACTTGATAATTCTATCATAAATGTGTTGGCTTTTCAGTTACTAGAATCAATTGTATACCCCCTTTCATAGCTTCATTTTCAAAATCTTTCTTGGTAATGAATTTCCTACTACGGGGAGGGTCCTGGTGGTTCCCCCCTCCAGTTGGAAATTCACTACCCTACACCCCCCCCCCCCCTTTCCCACCTCCCACCCCAATCGGATATTCCTTGCCACGTCCCTGGGCCCAGCATTCATGTGTAATGTGCATACAGCTTACGTGGGAAAACCCACAAATTTGTTATTGCCCAATCGAGTAATTTGTGGCGAGAAATCAAGGAAACCTCGTCATTTGACACCTCAAGAATGAAAATATATTATATAGGGTTGACATGATAATAGTTAAACCCTTTTTCTGTTCATGCATTTTCAGGCAAAAAGATTGGCTAAAGTATTTCTTTCTTTTTTTCATAACACAATAAACCAAAAAAAAACACATTTAGGCCCGCCGTAAACCACGCCTCCAATATCTGTCTTAAAAATTACATTGTACAGTTTGAATGGAAAAGAACCCCTGTATTGTTTCATCATGAAAAGTAATTAATATTTATCTCATCGTATTAAAAAGACTTTCAAAATAAAATTTAATAAACAATGAAATCCTTATGCTTTTTATTCCTTGTTCAATATGTTTACACGTAATAGATGATCTTCTGCGTTCATCGTTTTACCCAAATTAAACGTAAACAATGACCGGTCATAATAATCCACAAACAAAACTCACGCCAACAAAACTTTCCAATTTCCAAATATCCTGAATGAACTCTTTCTGAGACAAAGTTCACCCAATTTCATGCCATCTGGGTTTATATCGAATTCCACATTTACAAACTGTGTTTTCAGTTTCTCAGGAATGGTCAAAATCAGAATTAAATTTAATTCAGTGTTGCTTTGAGTGACAACACCCTCACGTCAAGTGGAAAAGGAGATTAAAGTTTTGTGTGAGTCTGGCCTATGACGTTCCTTTTAACTTACGCAATTCATTGGTCAATAAAATTTTTAATGACACAAGAACATGCTTCAGTCAAATCTATCGCTATTTCAATTTTAGAAAACTATGCCTTTTTATTCAGTTATAACTAGGAAGCGTGATGCGACCTGATTTTTTATTTTAATTCCGCAAGTAGAGTGTTTAAATTTATTACCCCTCAAGTTTAATTATAAGGAATGATCGTTTGTTTCTGTCTATTTCTTGAGTTATGAACCCCCAAAAAGCAGAGGCCAATCATAGTGTAACTCAAAAAATAGAAAGAAACAAAAGATCATTCTTTATAAACATACATTTCAGTAACAGTGTTTGGCTGATAATAGTGAATATTTATCAATAATAACGAAAATAGGCCTAATGTGTAGATAAATTTGGCTTTTGTGTTGTATGTGTTGCTCAAGCAGATTTAGGGTATCGGCTGAGACAAACTGACATTTTGGAATGTTCTTCCGTGCAGAAAGGTTTCTATAGAGTTTCTCATCGTATTGTTTCCAGATTTAATGGTTTAAAGAGTCACACAAGAGGTGATAGCATGGCCCATCCCGACCGTAACATGGAAGCTTTTTTTCTGTGAGTGAAAATGTACAGAGGACAGTTCTATATCTTTATAACAATTTAGCTGCTCAATGTAGCTCGTGTAGCATGTTGGACATTTTCTCACTTTGCAGGAATAAACATGTTGGTTTTTTTTTAAGATGAGAGTGTATGGATCAATTATAGTCTCTGTTGTCACGTTATCTCTGTAACCCAAGAGAATATATTCTGCGGTAAGTGGGAAGGTAATGGCTGTCCCCACTTTACCATCAGGTATTGTTCTCATAAAAAGGTGTTAATAGGGTAGACAATAGAGGTTTAAGTTTAAGTCTGTACTATATTTTCCTGGATTTTTCAGATGGATATCTCAGGATGAAATGATGTTTTATTGATTGGCGCTGATAATTAAATTATTTATTTATTTTTTTCGCAATATTTTAACCTTTTTATAACGTGGATAGCAGACGACACTTGCAAACAAATTTCTTGACTAACAACAATTTTTTTTAATTTTTTGTCTCAACATTATTGGAACGAGCTCAACAAGCTTGTTCCATTGAGGGGTCATAAGCTATGTTTTTGAGACAAAAAATTTAAAAACATTTAAATGGTGATTTTTGTTATCAGTTGCAAATGATAGATAATAGATATATACACAATATTTGAATTAAGGTTTCACAAGCCAACGAGATGTGCTACAGAATCACCATATTCATTAACAGTCTTACTACCGTCTAACAACCGTCTCTTTTTATCATCCAGCATGTGGTCCACACGCCGATATTTCTTCCTTCATGGTCTTATAGTACCACCATTCTGTAACTGCAGAATTGTTGCCTCATTGAAACTTCGTTCGTCTTTGATTAAGTTTATAAACTTGTAGATATTTGGATGACAAGCTGCAAGCTTTGACAGTTTACTATGCCATCCTTCAATATGATTCGTCGTAAGCGGACCTGTGTTTTCAAAGTGATTCAACATAAAATTGTCATCACCTTCTACCCACTGCTCTGTTACGTAGTCTGCAAAGTGCGAACTCCAGGAATATCCATATCCACATTCTCTATAGCGAACCACCATTAGTCTCCTATATCGCCAAGTCTTAGAAGTGGGAGAGCTGCAGCACGTTTAACAAACATATTAACACTCTGGTCGATGGCAAATGCAACTTGTAAACCATGCCGTTGGGCATTTTTCCAAATTGCTTGTCTATAATGGAACATGCACCCTTTCATGGTGGATTGGAAGACAGTCCTGGCGGCATTTTGCACCGCTGTCTCAAAGTCGGTCACAACTGTAGATGGACACAGTTCCATGTTTTAATCATGTGCCTTCTGTTTTACCATTTCGAAAAACTGCTGATATGTCGACTGTCTTTTATTTGCCAACAGGCCAAAAACAAGGGAAACATTTTCCCTTCCACAAACGAATGAATTGTGCAAGTTTGGTAAAACAGAGTTGGACACATACTAACGGTTCCATCACAATAATAAGTATCTGAAGAAGCTAGATGTCGAATGTTTTCATCACTAGCAAAAATCAGAAAAGAATTGTCAGGCTCAGCATGTAACAAAACGTTGTGGCCTGTGTTAGTTTCTTTATATGCAGTTGGAAGGTCAATCTGTTGTCTCACTTTAGGAACTGTCGGCAGAGTTTTAGATCTTGCTCTATACAAACTAGAGTCAACTGAATACAGTGTTGGAACAGATTGAATTATTTCATGAACATCATTTGCACGTACACAGTTTAATTCTTCTTGATAGATTGCTGGAATAGTTGTATGGTCGTGTTTGCTTTTTTCTCTCATTTCACTGAGAAATGTGTCCACAACAATTTTAACGTTATCTGGTTCGTGGTTATGTTTGATCCCAAAACTAGTTATTATGCTGTCTTTAATGTTAATAGTAGCCGGACATCCGGCTTTTCAACATCTCCAATGTATATTGTCTCGTCTTCTGTTTTTCACTCGGAACATGAAACCATCATAAATCAAACTGTGACCACCTCTTGCATTGGGAATAAATCGGACATTCACTTGTGCATTAGCCATTTTGATATACTAAACGGAATGAATGAGTGAAAGGTTTTAGCGCGACGAAGGCGCGCAGGGACGATGTGGGATTTACAAATCCCTTGCGACCCGGTTAACCTTATTTTATTTCACTTGGATCATACAGGCCTAGCTTTCCTGTTGCCTCAAATGGGGTCTGAGGGGGTAGGCACGCGGTTAGAATTCCCTGCAATTTACGATGGAGTGATAGATTGTCAATACTCAATCCCTCAACGCCATTAAGCCTATTAGAGTGTGGGCTCTATTCGGTTCCAGCTCGGCGATGGTAGAGGTTTGAGTCCCACCATGGTGGCGAGCCAGAATATAATGTTGTGCGATGGCAAATTTAAGGGAAGAAGAGAAAAGAAAACCAAACAGCAACGCCGGTTTGGTAGCGGCCCCGGTATATGACCATAGCGGTTACAAAAAAGGAGTGGAGAAGGCTCCAACAGTTTAGTTTTGAAAAACCGGGAGTCATCCATCAAGCCTTCTGGGAGATAGGATGCCGTATGTGATTATGAGGTATCTGATTATCCTTCTGGAATTCCAAATGACAACCCCTATCCCACCCACCCCCCCCCCCCCAAAAAAAAAACCACACCCTCTCACAGACACACACCCTCAAGCCCATAAAAGGGCTGTTAAATCTTTATTCAAATGTTTATTTATTAAAAATGTACACTCGTCCCCAACCAGACAAGCTTGTTTCAATCCTTGCCTGGTGTTTGGTGGTTTCTTGTGTGTGTTGCAGAAAGGTAGGTTGCACCAATTCCTCCTACGCTTTGTATACCATTTCCATGCGTCTTCTTGATAAGAGTGTTGCAAGAAAATTTGAGAATGTTCAATGAGAAAAGTTATAGGGAGAGAGAAAGATAGGTATCCGCTATTGTATGTTGTGACTGTTGTGTGATTGTTGCTTTGGATGGGGTAAGGGGTGTGTTTCTTCGGAGCCCACTCCCCACACGCAGAGTTGTAAGGCAATCCTCACAGACTCAGTCCTAATGATCTCAATGAGTAGCGAGGCAATCCTCACTGATTCCACGCAGTTTAATTCTATTGAGTAATTTTAATTTACTGTGGCTTATTTTGTTTTTCTGTTAAGGGTTCGGTGTTCGTTCAGCTTCACCATTGATTCACTGTTCTGGAGTATGTGGAGGATTTTGTTATATAGATCTTATTCAACGCATTTCAATCGCGCTTCAGCAGAGTTGCGAGACAGTCTTCACAGACTCTATCCTAAAGTTCTCAATGTGTAGCAAGGCAATCCTCACTGACTCCACGCAGTTCAGTTATATTGTTTCTATATTTTTTTTTTTTTCTGGAAACTTATTTTGTTTTTCTATCTTGGAGTCTGTTGAGGGTTTTGTTTTGTAGGTCTTTTAATCGCGTATCAATAGTTTCTATTTTTGCTAGCTCGTGAAGTTCCTTCATCGGTGTCTATTTGGCTTTGTATAGTGCCACACTCAGGGCATAATTTTGAACCCTCTGTAGCTTCTGAATGTTGGTTTTGCTCAGGTCACTTGTTATTATGGCACCATATTCTAGTACCGGACGTATAAATGTTTTGTAGAGCTTGAGAAGCACGTCTTTGTTTGCTCCCCAATTTCTACCTCTGATCATCTTCGGGAAATTGATACGTTTAGTAGCTCTAACCGTAATGGAGTTTACGTGACTGTTTAGACTGAGATTGCTATCTAGGATAAATCCCAAAAATTTGGCCTCTTTGTTTGCTTCTAATTTGTGATCGTATAACTGGAGAACGATACTGGGGACTGATTTTTTTCTTTGCTTCTTGAATAACGTAACTTTTTGAGTTTTGGCGGCATTGAGTTTGATGCGCCACATGGCGCACCAGCTCTCAAGATCGCGAATGGTATCCTGTAGACGATTTTTAATTATGTTTCGGACTTGCTGGCTGTACAAATGCCTTTGTCGTCTGAGAACTGCGATAGTTCAACACAGTTTTTCCCAACTTTTTCTATGTCATTCACATATATTATGAAAAGAAGCGGACTTAGAACCGACCCTTGTGGTGTTCCCGCTTCGAGTATTTTCCCTGATATCTCGCGATTAACCCCCCACCTTCATTTTTCGGTCAGTTAGAAATGATATGATTCTCAGAATTTTAGTGGGTAATCCCATTTTCGCTAGTTTATATCTCATGCCATTGTGCCATACAGAGTCGAACGCTTTTTCTACATCCAAGAAAAGCGCTGTTCCGATTTCGTTTTGACTAAATGCTGTTTTCATATAATCGACCAGACTATATACGTGTTCGATTCCCTCTTTCTGACTCCTATAGCTCTTTGCCATTTGTTGAAAACCTGATTGATTCGAGATAGCTGCGAAGTCTCGTAGTGAGAATCCGCTCAAATATTTTTCCAACACAGCTAAGCAAGCTGATTGGGCGGTAGTTGGCAGGGTTGGTAAGGTCTTTGTCGGGTTTAGGTATCATGACAGGGGGCGCGGTGGCTCAGTAGGTAGAGGTGCAGGCTGCAAGCCGAGAGGTCTTCGGTTCGAATCCCACCTGCGCAACCGCGTTGTGTCCTTGGGCAAGACACTTCACCCCCCCCCCCCCCCCCATTGCCCACATGGGGGCACGGTGACGCTGTGTACTAAGGCGTAATGCACGTCGATGGTGCACTTGTCTTCAACCAATGCTAACCCTGCTTGTGTAGAGTTAGTATGTTGGGGAGCTGACAGTTGCTCGCCGTTGCTCGGTGGTTCTCTCCGGGTACTCCGGCTTCCTCCACCCGTAAAACTGTCGTGGTCATGATTAGCCATTGTGCAGAAATATGTGACCTTAAACACCAGTAAATAAATAAATAGGTATCATAACTCCTGTGGCTACTTTCCAGCATTTTGGGAAGTACCCACAGGAGAGACAGCAGTTTAGGAGTTTGGTAAGTCTGCAGTAGAAGATGTTGGGGCACTGTTTCATTATTTTGTAAGAGACTTCGTCTTCTCCTGGGGACGAAGATGACTTGCATTTTCTGATTATACCCATGACCTCTTCTACGCTTATTGGTGCGGTTAATTCATGATCGTCCCCGTCTTCATGCCTTTGGTCGAAGTTTGGTTCATTGAAAATTGAGTTGTTATCTTGGACAAATTTATTTACTTTTACCTTAAAATCGTTGTCATGTCTGTTCCCTTCTTGTGGACGGTGCGCTTTCTTTAGAAGTTCAGCAAAAGCGCTGGCCTTTACCTTGTCGTCCATGGCCATAGTTCCGTCGCTAGTAATCAGCGCATTATTATTGACACTTTTGCTCTTTTGGCCAGTAAGAGTTTTAAATGTATCCCAGAACCTCTTAGGTTTTCTCAGCCCATTTAGGTTTTCTGTTGCTTTTTCCCATCTCACGCGATTGTCGTCAGCTATGGCCTTTTTTACTTCTCCATGAAGGCGATTATACGCGGTTTTAAGTTCTGCTCTTTTCATTTGATCATTCTCTGATTGGTAAGCCCGGAAGGCTTTTCTTTTTTGTTTGATTATTTGAAGAGTTGTTTGGGTTATTTTGTTTATCTGCGTCTTTACTGTTTGTTTGGGACAAATTTCATCTAGTGTACTGCTGATAACCTCGTTAAGATGGGTGCAGGCTTTTTCTAGTTCATGGGCATTTAAGCGGTCATTTGCCTTTATTTTTACTTCGATAATGTTTCTGAAGAGGTTCCAGTCAATTTTGATAGGTTCCTCCTATTCGTGGGAGGATACCTTGCGGGACCAGTATTAATTTCAAAGTGGTGTGAACCGGCAGGTGATCACTGTCTAGCTCATCATCCCCTACAAATATGTCTTGCATTTGACTGGTTAGTGATTTGCTGGTGATAATCAAGTCTAGGATATCTGATTGATGGAGTGGGTTGTTGCTTATGTATGTTACGTCTTGATCGTAATTTACCACGAATAGATCGAGTTCTTCAATGGTGTTGAAAATGGCGTCACCATTAGGCTCAGTCTTATGACAACCGAATACATGGTTTTTGGAATTGAAATCACCCAAGAATATGCAGTGCTTGTACTTTTTGGTAAAGAATTCAAATACTTTAATGGTACCAGTGAGCCAGTGGTGTGATATTTCTCCTGTCCATGTTACTCCAAGCTAAGTGCTTCAACACTGTTCCAAACACTTCCAAAAGGGTTAACAGTTCTTTGTGTATACTAATATTACAAAGGTTGTTCCTTTTCTTTTTCTTTTTGCCTAATAATGGGTTAAGAATGTTGAACGTGCGGTTCCAAGTTGAGTATGAGTAAGTGCAAAGTGTTTCAATACTTTTCCAACCACTTCCAAAAGGGTTAATGGTGCCTTGTGAATGCTGATATTATATTAGTATTCACAAGGCACTATTGACCCGGATAGTCTTTGGTCTAATATAGGTTTGTCTAAATATGGGTTAACAATGTTATACATGTAGATCCAAGTTGAATAGGAGTAAGTGCAAAGTGTTTCAACACTCTTCCAACCACTTCCAAAAGGGTTAATAGTCCCTTCTGAATACTAATATTATCAGGGTTCTCATTGGTCTAAATATGGATTTGTCTAAATATGGGTTAACAATGATGTACATGGAGGTCAATGTTAAGCAGAAGCAAAGTGTAAAGTGCTGTTTCAACACAGTCCCATCCATCTTTAAAGGGTTAATGGTGTTTTGCGAACGTTAATATAGGTTAAAGTATTAGGCCACTTTTCTATAAATAGCTTATCAGTGCCCTGCAAATGAATGTTAGATCCCTGTCTCAGTGCAGACATACTGCCAGTGCAGTATGGCTGTGGTGAGCCAGTGGTCTGATATCTGTTTTGGCACAAGCCAAGCAGCCCTTGAAATTCAAATCATTTTACTAACTAAGGCACTATTGCCATGGTGGAACTGCTTCCTATGGCAATCATCGGGGTTAATGGCGCTTGTGACTGTTGATATATGTTAATACATGTGACTACATTTTAATAGATGGCTTAATAGTACCTTGCGAGGGCATTATCACAGAGTTGCTTGCAAATGAATGTTAAATCCCTGCCTCAGCACAGACATACTGCCAGTGCAGTATGGCTGTGGTGAGCTAGTGGTCTGACAACTATATAGGCACAAGCCAAGCAGCCCTTGAAACTTAAATCATTTTATTAAGACGCTATTGTCATAGTGGATATGACATCTATTATTGTAGGCACAACTTAAGCAAGTTGCCCAGGAGGTGTTTCAATCACATCAAAATGGGTTAACAGTGCGTAATGGTGCCAGTGAGCCAGTGATGTGACACTTTCCTTATCCATGTAACTCCAAGCTAAAGTGCTTTAACACTGTTCCAAACACTTTCAAAATGGTTATCTGTGCCTTGTGAATACCAATATTACCGGGGATGTTTTCTTCTCTTTTTTGTTCAAATTAAGTTGGAACTTGTCACCTTCCACAATAAGCTCCTGTTCGTGGCCAAAGTACACGTAACTATTTGAGGGCACATCTCGATACCACATTATGTAAAGAAATGTCGGATGTCTGTCTCAATATTGGCTGACTGCTGTTGCATCTAGGCTTCGATCCTAAAGATGAGTGTATGACCCGCATAGATATGGGCTAAGAGAGCCTTATGAGTCAAGATATCCGAGCTGTGTTCTCCGCCTAATATGTGTTATCAATGCTTTGTTGGTACGTTTAATATATGTGTTAACAATGCTTTTTTGATAAATCCACTCAACATAGCAGGTGGGGTGAGTCTGTGAAAATAAAATTTAAAACAACTGTTTACAACAAAGTGCAATCCCCATCGCGACCCCCTCCCCTGTGTACCAAACTTGTTGTATGACATAATGTCAAAATTAAGGTCCAGTTCATATTCACTTGAATGTAATATTGCCCATGCAGAATGTCCTTTATCTGTGATCCTTATCTATTTGAGTGGTGGGTCAGCGTGATTATGTTTTAAATGTAATGCCTGAACGAAAGAATATTCCATTCTGTTCTGTCCTTCCGTCTTCCGACACCCAACGTAATGTTCCACTTCTGATCGCCTCGACACATCACCTCACTTGAATAGAGTACAAGCATAGTACAATCTTTTGTCGAATGATGGTGGTGTGAAAAGGTATTAATTTGTAAGGAATTTTACGTCACTTTTTTCATCTCTATCACTGACACAGTTTGGTGGCTCAAGTCGGTCAAAATGTATTAACACAATCATGTTTCTTCGTGCTGGAAACTGTGTGGCCAATCGAATTCATTTTGTACACTATTGTCACTGTGGCGTTTGACTTCATTGGAATTGATAGAAATTAGCGAACCATGTCCAGCAGTTAACCTTTAATAACAACCAAGCACCATGTGTTTTTATTTTTGGAAACAAACAATCAGTGGTCTCTTCTTGTTCGCACACTGGTCACCTCGCTTGATTATTCGTATCAACTGATTGATCTTTATGTTAACCCTTTACCAAATTTGACGGAGCCCGTCCAGCGTAATACGCGATAATGGATATTAAATCTGTTTATTATTATTATTATTATTATTATTTTCATCTTCTGCTTCCGTAACATTGGCGGCTGTGGCTTTCATCTGAATGAGCACGTGGCACTCGTTGGATGAGAGGTGTTTGCCTGTGGTCTTGGAGGCAAAGAGTGAAAATTTTCAGTTACCAAAATATTCTCTTGCGAGTGTCGTTTGTGGATTTGGGGTTAACTCCTGGCCCGTCTGACGCCCAATTTATCTTCGTTTTAGGCTACGACTATTCGGCATACACATCGCCATGAACTAGAGGTGACACGTCAAATAACACAGAGGAAAATCTCTGTGGTGAGGTAGTGCATGCTCATCAGGGTTCATAAACAAAGTCAGACCTCATCTGGTATCCGCTGTCCAGATCTCATTCGTGTGCATTTTCCCTACTCGCGACGCAACGCATGTATCTGTTGCGGCATTGAAGCTGTCATAATTCCCCTGATCAGCATGGTAATTCACCCCAAGGAAACATATATTTGATCTCCATCGCCATCGATGCTGGTATTTATACCTGTATTAGAAATGATATTCATATCAATATTAATTTATTTACTAGCCTGGACACGAAACTTTTCCCCTATAGCTCCCAGTAAAGCTATGTCGGTTATCAAGTCAGTAATGTTTTAACGTTCTAACTTGATATCTCAGCTGTGTTCTTCTTTTCTCTCTTTTTTTTCTTTGAAAATGGAACGAATGATGCACCACACTGTGTTGCCACCCCAATATGTGAATATTATTGTTTTGACATATGTTCAAATCAAGCTCAGCTTTCAAGGACATAAGATTCATCCGAGAACACCTCCACACCACCCTTTAGTTATGATAGTTGACCAATGTCTCGCCATTGCCAGATTGCAATTTGGCGGTGGCTGGACGGTGAGTCATTACCCAAAGTGGTGTTCCTATGCAATTTGAAATTTGGGGGGCGGGGGGTGGGGGTCAGTGAGATTATATTAATCATAATGCTTGAATGAATTTTGCACCACAGAGTGCTGTCCCTACCTCCACCCACCCAACCAAACATGTCAATATTGTTGTGTTTGTCATATGTTCAAAGCAAGCTATAGTGTCATTGGGATAGTATTTACTTCAGAGCACATCTGCACGTTACTCTTTCCTGGACAACAATGCAAACAGCCACTAGTGTCTCCATCTTGATTACTGACCCAGATTTGTGGTTTAAGTCGGTCAATATATGTTGTCAATTAAACCATGCTTCCCCGTGTTGATTCGCTCGACCGTGTCAGGCAATGGTGTGATCATTCAAATTTCTCGTGCGTCCTCTTCTCACTGCAGCGTTTATTTCATGTAAGTCGACAGAGAATTTGTGAATCACGTGGGCACAGCACTCACCCGTTAGCACCGCTACACATTCACTTTTTCCTGAATTAGGCCAGACAGCTGTCTCGGCAAAGCCTGATTGCTACAGCAATCTGGCATTGGCGAGTCCGTGATCTGACACTGTGGATGTTATGCTTTATTTAACGAGGCACGTATCCGTGTTGTTACCAGCCTAAATCCGTTAATATTGCTTTGACGGTATGAGACATATCGGTGTGCTGCACCCCCTCCATCCACCCACCCAACCCAAAATGTCATCATTGTTGTGTTTGACATATGTTCAAAGTAAACTCTAGTTTCATTGGGATGGAATTTATTCGGACACACCATACAATACTCTTTCCTGAATAGTGCATCTGCATATTATCCTGCGCCTAACGAAGCACGCAGCGTAAGAGGGTCGGAACTCGTAAGGAATGCAAACGGCAACTGGTTTCTCTATCTCGAATCTCGACTACTGTACCTGATTTGTGGCCAAAGTCGGTCAATATATATTATCATTTAAATCATGTTTCTTTATGATGATTCCATCGACCGCTTTCAAATTTCTCGTGCGTCCTCTTCTCGCTGCAGAGTCTTGTGAATCATGTTAGTCGAGAGATTTGTGAATCATGTCAGTTCAAGTCGGTCAATAAAGTCAACGGTATGATATGGAGCTAGTGGGAACCCCTTGGGGTGGGGTAGTGTTTGTTCACCACGGTAAACAAACACAGCTTCACATCACTTGGTTCCCCTCATCCATAACTAAATCTAATATTTTTTTCGTGTGCATATGATTTTTCCGTGGGGCAATCTTTGTGTTGCAGCATGGTACATGCTAAATTTTACCTGATCACCATTAACGTAAAGGAATTTCCAAGCTGTTCGACATTGTCACCCACTCAATGAAAATATATAATATTTAACTTTAATCGCCATCGATATTTGCAATCATCTTCGTACTGGAAATGATATTCGTGTCAATATTCATTTGACTTGCCCGAAAATGACCAATGACATTGCCCCCACAAGCTCCCAGTATCTTTATCATCCAAGTCAGTAGTTCTTTATAGTTCTTACCTGACTCTTTATATATGTATTTTTTTTCTTTTTTTTAAAAAAAATTGCTTATTATCATACTTTTAAATAAGTTACTACTGTCTTCCAACTACATAAAGGTGTTTGTCACACATTATCTGCACTACTTGCAAGCCTGAATACAATCTTGTTTATAAAGAAACAATTTGCCTTAACTGCGTTACCTAGTTACGAATAGCTCATCATGTGTTCCCTTGAATCTTATCGTGCTTGGATTGGTACATTTAACTTCAAAGTTTTTTGTAGGAGTTCGAAGTTCTTCTTATCGAAGAAGAGATCTATTTGTGTCCTAATCTATCTTTGCTTGCGCCTCAGCGGGGTTGGGCTGCATCAAAGCCTTAATGTTGTGGTCACTTTGTTCTTTGGACTGTCCAATAAATTGTTAATATCGCTCTTGGATAATCCTCTGGATGAAAATTTATATCCTTACAGCATTGAAGTTTCAACGACTGTACTCATAAGGAAAGTACATGTACTGATAATTTCTGCCCTCCTTGTCATTTCGCTGTTCAACATGACTGTGATTCTCCTACTGTCTGGTGATATTGAAACTAACCCTGGCCCGAATTCTCTCAACTCCGATTACAACCAGAATACCTTAAAAATTGCCCATCTGAACATTCAGAGTTTAAAACCCAAAGTTGACATTATCCAATATGAATTTGCATCATTTGATGTCGTGGCTTTGACTGAGACATGGTTGGATGATAATGATTCCACATCCGATATTCTTGTTCACGGGTTCCAGGAGCCATTGCGATGTGACCGTTTGACAAGGGGAGGTGGGGTAGCTATTTATATCAAAGATGGAATATCATTTCGACCAAGACCAGACCTATATAACTCGAACACGGAGTGCCTGTGGGCGGAGGTGTTTACACAACGAACTAGATCGTTACTGTTGGGTGTGTTCTACCGGCCACCAAACAGTCCCCGTGAAACATGGGTAGCCATATCAGGATCCGTCGAAAAAGCCCGAGACTCCTCAATTGCCGACCTAATTATAACAGGGGACTTTATTGACAATCAAGTGACTCCCTCAAGAATTGGCGTTTCTGAAATACTCCGCTATTTCAATCTGAGACAAGTCGTGAGTGAGCCGACTTGTTTCACCGAGACTTCGGCTTCGTTATTAGATCTATTTGTTCTCAGTGACTCAATAAACATGAAAACTTGTGAGGTCCTTGAACCAATCATCCCAGACATGATCCGATACCATTGTCCAATCTCACTCGAAGTAGAATTCTTGAAACCACCAACTTTATCATTCAAGAGGAGAATTTGGCTTTATTCCCAGGGCAATTATGAAGCGTTGAATGAGGCCTTCTCCCATGCCGATTGGAATGCCCTCTTTGATGACCCATGTCTCGATAACATAGTGTCCAAATTTACTGACAAAATACTTGAAACTGCATCCGCCCACATACCTAACAAATTCATTACCACGCGAATAGATCAGCCGAAATGGATGCACAATGAAATTAGATTACTGCTCAGACAACATAAACGTTTATATCGCATTGCTAAACGTACCAATACCCCGAAACCCTGGGCAAACTACAAACTAAAACGAAATAATGTTGTATCTGCTATAAGGAAGTCCAAAGCTTTACACTTGTCGAAAATTCAGTCCACGCTAATAAGTAGTAAAACGCCGCCATCACAGTGGTGGAAGACCTTGAAAACAGCATCGGGAGCAGTTACTCTGGAATTCCTACTCTCACGCATTCCGACCAAATATTCTCGTCAAATGTTGAGAAAGCCGAAGTGTTTAACGAATACTTCAGTTCTATCTCAACAGTTGATGATTCGAATGCTTCCTTGCCATACGCATCAACACGTGTTTCTGCAATTATTGATTGTATCACTTTACATTGTGATGAAGTGCATACAGCAATGAAATCGTTAAAAATTTCTAAGGCGTCCGGTCCAGATCTAATTAGCCCGCGTCTTCTAAAAGAATGCAAATCATCCTTATGTGAGCCACTCTCCATCTTATTCAATATACTATTGAACAACTCGTATTTCCCATCATTGTGGAAAAAAGCTAATGTCTCTCCGATTTTGAAAAAACACCCTTCCAATTATGTGACGAATTATCGGCCAATATCTTTGATTAGCTGCGTTGGTAAATTACTTGAAAAATGTGTATTCAAACGCTTGTGGGAGTTTTTGATTGACAATAAAGTTCTCAGCCAATTTCAGTCAGGTTTTACACCCGGTGATTCAACAGTCCTCCAGCTCACTGACATATACGATGAATTTTGTCACGCCCTTGATGATGTCAAAGAAGTTAGGGTTGTCTTCTGTGATGTCAGCAAGGCCTTTGGCAAGGTATGGCATGCAGGTCTTATCCACAAGTTGGAAAGTATTGGTGTTTCGGGTGAACTTCTGTTGTTCCTCAAATCGTATCTTACAGATAGGTTGCAACGAGTTGTGATATCGTCTGAGACTTCGTCCTGGAGAACCATAAATGCAGGTGTTCCACAAGGGTCTATTCTTGGGCCCTTGCTGTTCCTTATGTATATCAACGATATAATCAAAGATCTTCTGAGCAGTATACGCCTATTTGCAGACGATACTTCTTTATATTTAATTATAGAAAACCCTGAACAAGCCTCGACAATAATTAATCAAGATCTGGCCACAATTGAACATTGGGCTAAAACATGGTTGGTAGAGTTCAATCCAAATAAAACTGAGAGTATGCTAATATCTCGAAAAACTACCCCTACTATCCATCCACCATTATTCTTTGGCGGTTCTCAAATATCTGAAGTCGCTAATCACAAACATCTGGGAGTCATACTAAATATCACGTGTACATGGAATGACCATATCGACCATATTTGCGCAAAGGCCTGGTCCCGGTTAGACTTACTTAGGAAGCACAAATTTAACTTAGACCGTAGTGTTCTAGAAAAAATATACTTTGCTTTTATCAGGCCCCTCCTTGAATACGCCGATACTGTTTGGGATAATTGCTCTATAACTAAAGTGGAGGAAATGGAAAAAATCCAGATTGCTGCGGCAAGGATTATTACTGGGGCAACCGTCAGTGCTAGTAAGTCCTTACTTTATACGGAAACAGGATGGGAACCGTTGCAAGATAGACGCTACAAACACAAGTTAATCCAGTTCTTTAAAATGTCCCACCGTATGGTTCCGCCGCACATCTCCAGTAAAATCCCGCAACGTGCTTCTTTGACCAATCCTTCACTTAGTCTTCGATCAGGTCAAAACCACCGTGTTCCGTTCTGTCGGACTGAACTGTATAAATCTTCTTTCATACCCAGTGTTACTGACCAATGGAATAATTTGCCCTTGTCCGTGCGTGAAAACTCATCATTGACAAACCTCAAGACTTTTCTAAATGATGGCAACCGACGACCGCCAAGGTTCTACTGTAGATCGAAATCTCGCACAGCCCAAATATATCACTGTAGATTGAGACTAGGATGTAGTAACCTCAATTTTCACTTATATCGCAACCACTTATCACCAACCCCTCTATGCCAGTGTGGAGAGGAAGAGACTCCGGCTCATTTTCTCCTGCATTGTCCAATTTTCTCCGATGCTCGTAATTATTCAATTAATCTCCTTCCGTTTGGAGCGGACTCCTCTACACTTCTATTCGGTTCAGAATTCCTGAGTAATGACGATAACCGCCTTATCTTTGAAGTGGAACACGACTTTATGTTATCAAGTAAGCGATTCGCTAATTAACCCCAATGTAGTACTAGCCCATTTTATATACTTACTATAATAAATACTAACCCACAATTAAATCAAGATGATCTCCGTGGGAATGCCTGTAAACTAAGCTACATTTGTTTACAGTGGTAAATAGGCGAAGCCTTACTGATCAACCGTGACTCTGTTACCAATGCTTGGATGAAAATCCTCCAAATGGGCGTCTTGGGTGGCAAATAATTGGAGTTACCTTGATTATATTTCTATCTTACGTCACGCGTAGTCATTTCGCATAGGTGAGTGACATTAGACACAAATAAATACTCTACGTAATGAAATGCATCCGCCACGCACTTTCCAACTCTTCTTGCAGCTCAACCCATCCCTAACCCATCCCTGACTGTTTTCATACAAGATTAGTTCTGTCGCTTTTCAAACGCTTGTATAATGCAGATAAACACTGTTTGTACTTGATACTCATACCTGCTATTGTCATCGACGTATCTTTGTGATCTTGTGTTGGTGGAAACGGCCTTGTATAAGCTTTCAGCTTACTGCCGAATTCACATTAATGTCTGAAATGTATCTGTTATGGTTTGTTTTGTTTTTTGCAATAAATACTGTTTAAACTAAATACTTTACTGTCTACTGTTGCTTGCGGCTTGCTATAATATGATATGCTGGCCACGTGTTTGTGGCCAAGTTCAATTTCAGCTGCAATCACTCCAGCATTGAGGTGGTCGCATGGTATTGTTTTGTATAATAATCAGTATTTAATTAATCTCCTGCCTTATTAGCAGAGCGACATACTGAACACGGAATTGCAGTCATATATATATATACAGTTATTTGTAAAAACTGTTTGGTTTACGCCTTTGAAGTGAAACACTACTGACTAAATTGTTTATACAAGTTATTGAAAACTCATCAATTAATCAACAGTAATCAGTGTGAACTTAATTGCTTTGACAAACACTGCTGGCAAACTAAGGACCAAAAACTCTTGATTAGCTGTCACTAATTGTTAGAACCGACTATAGCCAAGGTGTAAAGAATTGTTACTTCAGGCTGATGGCAAAGTGGGGATACACCGTAGGTAATTCCCCCTTAGATCGTCTATAACGTTCAATATGATTGTTGTGGAGAAGGAGCTTTCGAAAAATAAGTGATATAGACTCCTTTGTGTTGTCATAGAAAGTAGATAGTTCTGTTTCCGATAGTTTGATTTAGTGAAGTTTAGAGATTGAGTATAATATCCCGTGTAAACTTTTCAGTTGTAAACTTTGCAATATGAATCGTCGGTGATTATGGAGAACTTTTATATATCTCATGCCAGTCAACTGGACTGTAACGATAAATTTAAAGTTTCACTCCATTTTGTTCGGCGTTTCTGATGGGTAAAGTTTCAAGAATATGGGATAAAAGGTTTGGCATACTTTCTTAGACTGTTTAAAGTTTTCGATAGTTTTGTATCTCATCCTTGGAAACCTTCTGTGCTACTGGAGAATTGCTCTCCATAATTTGGGAATTGCATGTATCCCCCCATTATAGACCGTAAATAGTGTTTTGGGGTTATATTGCTTGGAGAAATCTGTAACAGTTAAGAGCTTTTTGTCCCCTCATGAGATCGTTTATAAAACCGATATCACTTTCACACCAGCGTTTATCGAAAAATAATTTGTTGTTGATTTTAAGGGGACGTCCAACCTAACTTTGGGAAATGTTTTGACGTTTTCACAGGTGCCCAAAATACTGATAAAATAATGAAACAAAGTCATATTATATACCAAAAGAATGACAGGAGTACAAGGAAATGGAATATATTCATGTTTCCCGAAAAAAATAAATTATGATTTTGACGACAGGCAAGCTTCCAATGGCATAAGTAACGAATTGCAAAAATCACGAATAGATCATTAATTCCAATGACAGGGATCAAATAAATGACTTTTAACTAATAATAATAATAACACTTAGGCCGGCCGCTGATTTGTCGCGGTTCTCGCATGAGAGGGCCTTGGTTACCCATGTTCTACCAACTGCCTCCCCCTATTCCCGCGCTTCTTCTCTCCTCCCAACACTCGGAAACGAACTGCTTGATGACATCCCTTGCCCCATTCTTCCCAGTCTCTCCGATTAGTATATTAACCCTCTCCTTTGAGTCGCCCCCTAACCACATGTCCTTCATTCTCCCATTCCGCTTCTCCATTATACTCCCCGTGAATCTTGTTCTTTTAGACTGGTATTTTGGACATTCTATAAGAAAGTGTTCCAGGGTCTCCACCACGCCCATGTTACACATCTGGCACTCTTTTTCACTGTTTTTCCCAATTTTTCCCCTCAGCTCCAGGGACTGCGACCTCAGCTTGAACAACAGTGATCCCCCAACGGTGCCATCAAGGTACTCTTCAAAACCAGGCTTCTCTTTATCACGCAGGCCACCCAAAGATCTCTTTGATTTGACCCCCTCTCGCCAATCACGGTTACAATCCTCCATGACCCTTTCTCTGACGATCTTTTTGCCCTGGTTTTCCCCAACGTCAAGGTCCGAGATCTCCATTGAGTAGTTTTCTACTAGCTCCCTCACTTGGACCATCCACCCAGACTCGAACAACGCATATTTTACCATTCCGCCTCCATCGTGTTACAAACGCCCCAAGTAAAAATGCACTTGTAACCATTTTAGGCAAATCGTAAACATGGGAAATTGTTCTTTTCAACAAGAGAATCTGAGAATTACAGAGACGGCCACATTCTTCTCAAGTCTGCAAGGTGATGGAATTGAAAACGCTCAATACATTCACGTGGGAAAGTTACATTGACAATGTCATTATTGCGAGATAAAGTCGAAATTGCAGGACAACTTTTCAATTTCCTTATCCATGAATGCCATTTTTAGAAATGGATCTCTGAATCTGAATCTGAATATGTTTGCTGTGTAGACCGCGTAGTCGCGTATTATAACACAGGTTGGAAGGATGGTGGTAGTTAGTTGCGCTCTGCGACCTTGACACAAAGTGTGTCAATGGCGGTCTGGGTTTTGGCGTTCCAATCCACGATCGTGCGTGGGAAAAAGAGTTCTTGAATTCCTCAGTGTGTGTTCTGTGTACTGCCAGTTTCATGTTGTTATTACTCCTTGTACGAGATGGTCCCTTCTTAATATAGGGATCTTTTGGAATGGCATCACTTCCAGAGATGATGATGCCGAGTGTCTGGATGCGTTTATTTTTCCGACGCTCTTGAAGCAATGGCCAACCAAGTGAGTGGAGCATTTCACTTACGCTGCTGTCTCTGCGATAGTCATTGCAGACAAAACGCGCAGCTCGTCGTTGAGTCATCTCTAATTTCTGTATGTCTTTTTGTAGATAGAGGTCCCACACTGTGCATCCGTATTCCAATTTCGAGCGAACCAGTGACTTAAATGCTGTTTCTTTTAGGGGTTTTGGGGCGTGTTTCAGATTTCTTGTGATGAAGCCGAGTGTGCTATTTGCTTTTGCATTTGTCTTGTTTATGTGTGTGTCCCATTTTAAGCTGTTTGAAAAGGTCAAGCCGAGTAAGGGTTTGAGTCTACTTCTTGGAGGATGTGACCTTGGATGTCGTAGAAGTGGGTGTGTGGGTTTTTTCCGCAATGACCGGAAGATGTAACATTTCTTGGCGTTAAACCTCATACCACACGTGTTTGCCCAAGATTGGAAGTTGGTCAGGTCCTGTTGTAACAGCTCTTGATCTTTGATGGAATTGATTGCTCGATAGAGGAGGCAACCATCAGCAAACAGCCGTACCTGTGATGTCACGTTGTCTGGTAGATCATTAATTGGTAGGAGTAACAGTAGCGGGCCCAGTACAGTTCCTTGTGGAACGCCTGAATCAACAGGGACACAGTCAGAGTGCTCTCCTTCCACAACTACTTCTTTGGGTTCTGTGGCAGAGAAATTCTTGGATCCAAACGAGGATGTTACCTCTGATGCCATAGTGGTTTAATTTTTTCAGCACTCTTTGATGCGGTACAGTATCAAAGGCCTTACTGAAGTCAAGGATTGCCATGTCTATCTGCACATTTTGTCGTGTAGTAGTAGGAGGTCATGTGTTGTTATCAGGAGTTGGGATTCACAGGAGTGTCCTCTACGGATTCCGTGTTGGGCGTTTGTTAGGATCTTGTGGGATTCCAGATGGTTTAGTATATGACGACAGATGATGTGTTCCAGGAGTTTACAGCAGACACAGGTCAGGGAAACAGGTTTGTATTTTTCACTTGCATGTCGGTCCCCTTTTTGAAGACTGGGGGTGATGTATGCTTTTGTCCTGTCCTCTGGTAGCTGCCCTGTGTCCAGCGATTGCTGGAATATATTTGTCAGAATTGGGGCTGACTCCTGGGCCGTCTCTTTGAGTATGTGGTTTGAGATGGAATCCGCTCCACATGCTTTGTTTGGGTTTAATTTCCTAAGAAGTGTTCACACCCCGTTGACATCTATGCTAAATCCATTTATTGGTGGTTTGGGGACACCAAATGGTACTGGTATATTGTCATTGTTTTCTTGAATGAAAACGGATCTAAACGGTCCGTTCAGGAGCTGTGCTTTTGTTTTTGCATCGGTGTTGAGTTGGCCGTTTTGTCGAAGGGGGAGATGTCAGTATTATCAGCTTTCCTTGATTTGATGTACCGCCAGCAATTACCATGTGATGATATCCAACCCATGATGCGGTTTGTACCTTTTTTACTAAAGTTGGATTGTTGGATTGTTTGTAAAAAAGAGGTCAAGGTTGCTGGTTTTTCTTGTTGGTTCGAATTGCATCTGTGTTAGAGTGTGTTGATCTTGGATGTCTAAGAGTTTTTGGCATACCCCAGCTTTGCGAGCTCCTGGTTTTACTGTGTTGGCGTTCCAGTTTATGTCACTAGCACTGAAGTCACCACCCAGATGTATCGTTTTTTTCCAGGTATCTGTCAGGGAGTTTGCCCAGGGACTGGCTCAGAAACTCGAGTTTCTCTGCATTTTCATCTGGGGGTCTATAGGAGCTGCCAAGTACAAGTGATTTGGCACCCTGGAGGTTTACTTTTGCCTAGATGACTTCAGCCTCGGTGTTTGCTTCCACAAGTTCTTCGCTGATATAGCATGACTTTATTGCTATGAATACACCTCCACCATGTAGGGCTCTGTCTTTCCTATATACTTTATATTCCGGTGGAAGTTTCTCTGCAGTATGAATGGTGTTGTCTAGTTTGGATTCACACCCTAGCATGGCATCTGGTTTAATGTAGTCAACTGCAGCTGCGAACTGGGCTTTTTTACTCTTTATGCCTTCGCAGTTTACAATCATGGTTCTCCAGTTGTTGCTTGCCTTAACGGTCATGCATTGAAAGGAAGGGTCTTTAGATGAGTCGATTGATGTGTTTTCCGACGCAATTTCGTGTCGGTTGCCCTGATGTTGTTGCATTGACCGGGGTGAGCTGGATGTCGCCGGGTGGAAGCTTGAGTCAATCGAAGCAATGGAGGTGTTCGCTTTTGTGGGAGAGCCAAGAATGCTGTATTTATTTTCTAGAATGATTTCATATGTGTGGAACGTGAATGACGCAAGATTTGGTGCATCGCATTTGGCGCATATCCACGATATGTCGCTTTTTTCTAGGCTGCGGAGATGGGACGAGCAGTATTCTAAGCAGGAGTTGTGATACCATACGTCACAGTCGTCACAGCAGATGGCCTTTTGCGACCAGTTAACTGGTCTCTCGCAGTATCCACATCGGAAGATGGAGGCATTTTTTGGCCCTGCATTACATTCGATGTCGCCCGCAATCAACAGGAGCGTCTCTAGTAGTACAGCTGGTTGTTCAGCTTTGCTGGGATAAGATCTTACTCCTGTTTTCTGCAGACCCCGAGGGTGTCTAATACTTGTACATAGAGCTGCTAGTGGGTGGCTGTTGGTGAGGTCCTTTGTGTGATTTACCACAATGGTTTCTGGTATGTTTCGGTGGTTGGTGGCCTGTGTTATTTTCCGGTCTGTGCAAAAGGAAGAGGATTATGAATTTTAGTTTGTACATTATATGACTACGGTTGGTGATGACTGATGGAGGTGCTCCACCTAGTCGTGTGCTTGTAAGTTGGTAGGTGATGAATGATAATTATAAATGAAGCTCTGCCCTGCGACTGATGAGGGTGCCTCACCTAGTCGTAAGAGTGGCTGATGTAGTGTTGCTGTTTTTACAGCTGGGGGTTGGCAATGACTGGTGAAGGTTCTCCACCTTGTCTTGTACTCATGAGGTAATGGTTGGCGTGTAGTGTTCTTTTTAGTGGATAAGTAGTGCAAGAAGAGTGTGATATGGGGTGGGTTGCTTCAGTTCGTGAACGTGTTTCGCCTGTTGGTGGTGCAAGTGAGTGACGTCTGGCGAAGGTGCTCCGCATTGGCGCGGTTTAATTAACAGCAGTGAAATTAAATTAAGGAAAGGGTGATGATAGGTGTTCTTGAATGAGAGATCGAAGATGATACCTTGTATTCGTTCTACTTATTCAATCGATTTCAGTTCCTCATCAGTGACGGTGATATCTAAGAAGTCTGGTTCCTGTGAGTTGCTCCTTGTGGGTTGTTTTTTGTAGCACTCTTGGGCGATGTCACGGCGGAGATATCTACACCAACACTGGCTCAGCACTTCTCCTGGGTGTACTCCGTCTTTCAGTAGGTGTAGCTTGAGAGAATAGCGTCCCTTCTTGTCTGCTGTTTTTCTCTGCCTGACCATAAACTGGCTGAATTTTAGTGTCATGTGGCCTAGTTTGGTGTTGATATTTGAAATTTCAGTGTTTAATGTATTAATTTGCTGTGTTATGAGTTTGTCATCCAACTTAAAGGATTCAAAAGACCTTGGTAATGGTGTGTTTTGTGTTTGTAGTGTGGTTTTGTTTGTATTCCGGGTGTGTGTAGAGATAGTGGGCAGTTCAATGAATTTAATGTCTGCTCCCTGTGTCTTTTCGACAATTGTTACGCCCTGTTGTATTCTCTCAGGATTGAGTTCACTGTTTGGTTGGGATGCCTTGATCGGATTGCTATTTGGTTGTTTCTTTTTTCTGTGATGTCACGTGTGCCCATCCAGGAGTGTATCAAAATTGATTTGTGCCTTTTGATAGTCTTGGCGATTCGCTCCAGAAGTAGATCAACTAGAGTCTTGGTTGTGGCTCCAGGGATGCACCAGAGCTCTAGGGGGAAACTTGAGTATTGGCAGTTGTTTCTGATTGTGAAATCTTTGCTGTCAGACAGGAGGACGGCAGTTCCGAGTTTATCTTCGTCGGGAAGATCTATTGTTTCTGAAGCATTCAGGATTTTTTGGAAGGAGGTGTTGTGGCTCATTTGTGTGAATAGTGTTGTGATAGAAGTTACAAGTCGGAACTGATGAGGGTGCCTGACCTAGTTCGTTGTTGACAACTTGACAATGATATCGGTAGTTTTGATAAGGGATGGAATTGATGAGGGTGCCTCACCTAGTTCGTTTTTGACAGTGATAGCGATAAAATAGCGATAAAACTGATGAGGGTGCCTGACCCAGTTTGTATGTAGTGTGTCCAAGTATATGTCTTCACTAAGTTCGATGTTGCTGATGTAAACAACAATTGCACATGGTGTCGGTTGTGTTGCTCAGCAGGATGCGGTTTGCATTGTGATGAAGTTATGTGGGAATTTAGTGGTTATTTTGAAATAAAGTTGAGATTTTGCAATCGACAGATGTTCAGGCGTGTCTACATATGGTGTATTATTAGAAGGAATATTGAAAATAATGTGTTTAAGTGAAAAATATCAGATATTTTTAGGAGCGTTTTGAAAGATACGTCTTACCGTGGCGCATGCGCAATCCCTCTCTACACCTCTGTTTCGTAATATTTTAATTTGGTTATTATCGATACGTAAAATATTAAACTAGATAAATAGGTTTCAAACCAAAAATATATCCAAACAAACATTAATATTAATTGTCAAACTTTTCTTTGAACAAAAATATCATTTGATTGAAGGTCGAGCTGTATTATCACAACTTGCAGTTTCCAATTTCCACGTTTGTCTGCTATCCACATGCTTGCAAAATAAAGAGAACATTTTAGCAATTCGTCTGCAGTGAAATTTGTGAATATATTAATGTTAACTTTCTTTGGTGTCAAATCGATCTACACTGATCTTATTGTCTGAAGCATTGTAATATGAAACTGGTGAAATCGAAGAGGCTTGTCAATTATATGTCAACAAACAAAATTCCCTCGTGGCGAGATTTACCGAAATGAGGCCCGAACACTTGAGAAATACAGATAAATGAAATCATTAACCGAAATATTCGTGGTCTTGTTCACGTCTTTCAATGACTGCCTATCAGATTTGATTCAATCAACAATAAGCAATTATTGTTGTAAAATCGGCTCATTCTAATGACTGCCCACCTTCCCAAAAACGTACTGCAAGAGGACGGTAGTTTGAAAATAAATTCTGCAAAGAAAAGGGTAGAATAAACAACTACACACTTTCAACAGACTGTGGAAATGTTAATATTGAATGCTGTTCCAATCCTTGTTTTCTTATTTGAATTTATTTGTGTATTTCAATGGCAGTTGTTATAAACACCAGAAGTGACCCACAAGAAATAAAGCCAAATAAATAAATAAATCAATAAGGGCATTTTTAACACTAGTTTATCTATGAAATCACTTTTGTCAATTAGCCATTCATTTATGAGGTATAGTTCCTACAAAGTGTTCCAATTACACACTTTTGATTCATGAAGTCACTTGTGCTTCCATATCTGTTGCTCTGAACGAACTGTAATAGTCTGTATGGGGTTGACCCCTGCTGAACATTTTTCATCAAAACAAACAACAAAACGAAATGGCAGCATTTGGGATTGGAGATGTCATGGGTTGGAGTTAGTTTTACTTTTTATTCTTCTCATGGATGACAAAAAGATTTCTCCGAGTCTGTATTGGAAGGATTGTAAAATACAGCCATTCAGTAATGTTAAGGTGGTTTATTGTCAAAATTTTGTTCTCTTACTTATGCAATAGCAGGCCTTCAGGCAGTGCTATCTACCACATGGCAGAAGTTCCATGGCTAATTTCAGTTTTCACATGTTCTATGTTTCTTTCCAAACATTGTGGTATATAATTTACTGAGGTTATTTTTTTGTAGCCATTTTTGGATTTGAGAGAAAATTTCCTGAAATTTGACTAAAGTTAGGTTGGACGTCCCCTTAACATGGCTGATGTAAAAGAGGGGTTCGGAAAGTATGTCTTCGGGGGTTGTGGCGTTCTCTCCATCCAAAAGGGATCATGGATTCAAATCGTTTTTCCAAAAATAATTTGTGTGCTCTCCCACTGTCCTTAAACCTTTCTTATGTAGTTGCCTTGTGACTGCCGAAACTTTCAAAGTCATTTAAAATAAGCGTTTTCCACGGGGCAAAATTGTGGGGGGTCTAACAGTTTAACAATCCATGAAACTTTAAGAGAGTAACTGTAAGTAAGTGGGGAAATTTGATTCCACCGTTATCCAAGGTATTAATTAGCTCGCTTTATCCTATCGATTTTGCCCGACCACAAAAAGTTAAAAAATGTGGATTGAAGTTTGCAAAACAGATAGCCTCTTGTTGGTCGGGCAAAACCGACAGGCAGTGTGTTAACATTGGCAAAGCGAGCGCGTTTTCACTACAACAGTGATACACCCCACCCCAACCCCCACTCTGTCGCCACTTCCCTGTGTGGAATAAAATATCGTTTTACCTCGTATCATGAGTTTTAGGGTCTTCCAAAATAGTTGAACATTGATAGACAGATTATTATTTCGGGTCGTTCAGAAGACTGCTGTTGAACTTCTAGGGGCCCTTCCCTCTTTGCTGATCGATGAATGATAGATTGATAGTTATCGGGTTATGATCTGATTTGTATTTGAAGAGAATATCCGCCTTCTAAAAAAAAATCTGTGAATCGCAAGATATTAGGAAGTAATCCAGTCTTGTCATTTTATTACCTGTCCCCTCCAGGTGTAACGTTTTGATTCGGGGTTTTCTATTCTCCAGATCTAGTTTTTCCATGAATTTCGAAATTGTTTCGTTTGATTTTCTGTTATTTTTATGACTAGTTAACTGTCGATTTCATAGTTCCGGTGAGAACAATTTGTTGTAGAATTCGGGTCTATCCTTATTTTGGCCCAAACACCACAGCAAGTGTGAGTCTTTGGTCTTGGACCGTTATGTAAAGAATTATATAGTTCCCGTATCCTTAACGGTTTTATTATTGAAAACGCGAACAAATTTTTTAAGAGAATGGCTGCACCTTGAATCAGAACAGAAGATTGCGTCAAAACTCCACTCATTTTTCCAAGCATTTTCAACCTCTCTGCATGAGTGCGTGTCCACCAGGAGAGTGATACCGATCTTATTTCCTCAACGTGAGAAAATGCCCCGTCTTTTTGTTTTGTCCGATGAGAGACCACGTCAGTTTAAACTTCCTATATCAATTGGAGCCATAATGGAAGTCTCGTGGAAATGTAAATTCTTGCTTGAGCAACACCTTCAATCTTAAGTATGCTTTTGTTGACGAACTTGAAACGTTGGAAAACGATACTTTGGGTTTAGGCTGCAAATATATTTGAAAAAAAAGTTTTTCCTATAAACAAATACAATTTTATTTGGATACATGGATGTAATAGTCGTCTGTAGTTATTGGCTGAATAGCTGTCAGTCTATAGACCTTATGTCGCCTGGCCAGTGTAAGGGAAAACTTGTGAACCTACCTGGGGAAATGTATTTTTTGTGGCTAAAATTACTAATTTTAAAATAGAGGGAGGCCTCGGAATCCATCTTAGTCTTCAAACATGGTCCCACACCACCTAGAGGGAGATAGCCCCACACGAATTCTCCCCCTGAGACCCTCGAGTCATACCTACGGCATGCCGTGCTGGGTCCCCAGCCCCAGTTAAAAATATTAGCTCATCACAACCCTCCTTCATTGAAGACCCTCTAACTTCATCCCTGCCAGAGTTGTTCAAATTTTGAGAGAAGGTCAATGCGCGTTACAGAACAAGCAGAGTTTCATTTGAAAGTCTTCTGGGTTGCATCCGGTGATAATATAAAGACATTGTCTTTTCAAATGAAAAAAATCGATTAATAGCCACGTAAATTTCTAATTCTTGTTAATGATGAAATCAAGCTAAATTATTGAACATTTTTCTTGATTGAGGTTCTCCTGGAGTGGGGGGTGGGGGATCAAAACTTTTCAAGTTCGAAAAAATTACGTCATAATTCCAGGGACTTCAAAAGTTTTGTGAAACCTAACAATTTGTCAGTCATTACAGTTCTTATGGGGTCTCTGGAATTGTGATTTTTAAAGCAGCCCAATATTAGTAAAATTCTCAATTATTTATTTATTTATTAAGGTTTAACAACACTTTAACAGCCAATGTCATATCGCGTCGGTGACAATATTACGGGTGGAGGAAGCCGGAGTACCCGGAGTACTAGCTGCTAGCTCCCCAACATCGTAACTCTGCACTGCAGCACAGGCAGGGTTAGATTGATTGAAGACATGTGCACCATCGTCGTGTAGTACGCCTTGGGGTTAAGTGCCTTGCCCAAGGACCCAACGCGCGAGTCCGAATCGATCGCTCAGACGGTCACTCATCCAAGGACTAACCGGGCTCGACGTTGCTTAACTTCGGTGAGCTGACGAGAACAAAATTCTCAATTAAACAAAGAATGTTCTCCCTGACCTACCGTCTACCAGTAATTCAATCCAAGCAGCAACGAATCCAAGTCCTAAACATATTACAAGGGTGTTTGCAGGCACTAAACTGCCTGAAATTACGTTATCACATTAAGATTATGTTTTCACACGGTCCAATATAAGGCGTGAGTAGTATGTCTCATATGTTCACCCCCCATTCTGGATGACATCGGTTGATGACCTCGGAGCGTCACCAACGACGCCATGTTGGGTTGTCATGTACCATCGGCCGTGTTGTTACGCTATTGCAATAGTGGTAGGCTGTGGTGTCAGTGTGCAGGCATGCGCTATTACTAACCCTATTGTGACTATCCTTGCGTTCTGTTTGATCCTGGCTATCTCTGCACTCAACCTTTGGCCTCGACCAATCAGATCACTCCATTCATCTACCACCCCTCCGCCCCCACCCCACCCCACCCCCGTCATGTAATTATCTGTTACAAGGGAGTCCCTAAGAATAAGTCCAAGCGTCAATCGAGTGGTGACTGGAACAGATATTGCTCTGACGACTGCTCATGAGCTGTGACACGACATATAACCCCTGTAGTGGCCGCACACGCGCTACCATGTCAACCAACATGACCTCCATGGTAATGACATTTCCGAGGCCCTTCACCGGGGCTCCCAGAATTGTGTCGTTAGGGTATACAACTAGTTTTTCATACGAAATTTCCGAAACGCGAGAATATGCGATTGATTGTCGTTGATTTTATTTTAACTTAGTATATATCGACATCATTTGAATTAGAGAGGTTGACGTCATTCGCAGATTCGGCAGTGACATTGTGATATAAACGTTATTGTGTTTGTTTTTTTTTTCATTTTGGCTCTAGTTTGAACTCAGTGGTCAAGAATTTCTTATCAACCTACCTTACAATTGTTTACAACATGCTTACACTACAGTGGAAGTCCCCAACTCGGAAAACTACTCTCTATTTTCTTCTTTCCCAAGCGATTTGGGAAAGAAAAGTGGTGAAAAGACACCAGGAAAAAATTAGCCAAAACGGGGTCGAGTGCGACCGGCGCATAACCAGTAGGAGACACACTTCTCCATGTACTAATCCACGGGTTCCGGAACCAACGTGCCATTCTATTTTTTCCGCCATCTTAGAAGGATGCGGATCGTCTCGCTCTTCAACAGTGATACCTTTTGACTCGATGGTTCCTGTTCTGATATGTGGATTCATAGCTGTTTCATCACTATTCAGATATGAGGGGGTTGTGTTTTTATATATTCTCTCTATTATTCACTATATTTTTCGTGATAAATCTCTGTACCATACCGATTTCGCGCGCGATTTTCGCTTACCGTGCCGTTTCGATCTTTTTTTCATTAATGCTAACCCTTTGGGTTTTCCTTTTGACTGAGTTAGGTGTCAGCTAGGGCGGTTGGGGCAGCTTTTCTCCCCTCTATTGAGGGTAGAATTCCTGCCAGTTCCCTTTTGGAATATTGGCGTACTTTTCTGTTCCCGTCGGGCCTTTGTTTCCTGCCACCTTATTCTGGTAGCTGGGGTGTCCTGATTTATTTTTTCTTTGGGTTCACATTCCCATCTACATTGCTCTCGCCAGATATGTCTAGGACGATACCTTGCGGGCCATTTTGTTGTCTCAGCATGTTGAAGTTTCCCATTATTCATGCTCCACTTTATTTGGGTGTTGTATTGAAAGACCCTGTGGGCTGGGTGGTCTTCCACCTTTTGGGCTTCCGTCTATTGTGTAGGTCGCGTCCGTGACGATTTCCTCCCGCGCCCGCGGGAAGGGGAACGCAGTCGTTCGGGGCCTCCCGATTCGACTCTGTCTGGAGAGAGTTTTTTATGGCGTGGATACCGCGGTAGCTGCTGACTTTCTAGCGAAGAGATGCCTGGTTCCGGGACTACTGTCCCCCCTCCAGTCGACATCTGAGGCTATCACTAGGGTTGTGACTCCTCTTTTGGGCCGAGCTCGGTTGCTCTCTCCGCTTTTCCGCCTTTGTCAACAGCTACTGATGTATCCGCTCCTGCTGCTACTCCGTCAGTGACGTCATCGGTCTCCGTTTCAATCGGCCTCGGCATATCTCTGCAGGGGTAATTTCTGCTTCTTGGACTTGGGGATATCGGCCTCAATTTTCCTGGCTTCAACTCGGCGAAGTCGGAAGTGGTAGCCGGCCGATCCCTCTGCTGTGGTCTCTCAGCCGTCGAGCCCGGCAGGTTTTGTTTTGGATTCAGATATCCAAGGTGGGGTCACCGTGGACTCTGTTGCGCTTCCGTCCACGCACTCTGGTCCTTCGGCCAGTTTTGGGGGACCGGCGCATTTTTGTGCAGCCTGGACCTTCTGTCCCTCAGAGGTTCGACTATCCTGAGTTCCCGCACTTCAGATCCTCGGAGTATTTCATACTCCTATAAGCGTATGTATTCAGATGTTTCGGCTGCCACCCGTCGCCCCGCTTCGGGTGTTCTAGTGGATCGTGACCCTTCGCTGGTTTTGAGGGTCAGATGCGAAACCACTTTGCCTCCAGCTAGGCTGCTAGTGGCTTCCAGGCGTCCTCCGTGGCGCCAACTACCGGGATTGGAAGCAGGGCGCTGCTTTCTGACACCCCCCCCCCCCCCCCCCCCCGTGGTGTTCCTACACCATGGGAGGCATCGACTGGGATGCCCGACATGAACTATGTGTCTTCCGGCGATGGGTCAGACACGCCTGACGTTGAAGCCATCAATCTTCTGTCTTGGGGGCGGCTCATGACTTTGTGTTTGAATTCCTTCAAACTGTCAGACCAGTCGGAGGTTTCAGCCAGGCTGCGATCATCGGTCGTGCGCTTAAGGCCTGTGGAGCACCCTGCTTCTGGGCGCCTTCAACCGTACCAGCAGGTACAAGTGGTCGAAGCTTTTGCAGCATTGGACTCAAAGTTGAGTTCCAAGGCTATGAAGACTTCGTTCTTCACTAGGCTGATGCCTTTTTGCCCCATGTGCGTTATCGTTCCTACGATTCCGCCAATCCGTCGGTCTGCAAGACTTTGACGGTCTTGGATCAGGACTCCAAGCCAAGTCGCCCGTTATTCCTATGGTGACTTTGGAGTCCATGTTGGGTTTATCCAGAGAGATGCTAGGCACATGCTTTCTCTCTTGGATCTCGTCGTCTCTGCTTTGACTGCTTATCTGCCGCCAGATAAGTTTGACGGCATAAGGCTCCTTTGCGTGTGATCTCTATGACACTCATCCATCTTACTCACACACATGCCAGTAACACGGCTAATTTGGATTTAGTTCGCCGGGACGCTGTGTTGGACACAAGCCGTTCCCTTCCTGAGGGCAGGGCGCTGCTCTTCGATCCGCGACTATTCCATGTTTCCGTGGCGACGGTCCGGGATGACGTCCTGTGTCATTCCACAGATCAGCCTTCTGTTGGAGACCGTTCCGAGCCTAACAAACGCCCTTCTGCTTCCTCTGCGAAGGGTAGGGCTGATCCTCCTGCCGCCGCTTCTTCCTCTTACTCACGCGGTAAGGGTAAGCGTCGGCTGTCCGGAGGGAGGTCTCAGGATCCTTCATCTAGCAGAGGTGGTGGCTTCTCCTCTCACGAGCCTCACCGGGGCTCGAAATGATGGTCTTCACCTCGATTTGTCCCAGGTTGGAGGAGGGATATCCGAGTTTGCAGACCGTTGGGCCACTATCACATCCGATCCTTGGGTGTTACATGTTTGGTCCAGTCTGCGGATATCTTTTCTGAGGCACCCCACTCTGTCGAGTGTGCCTCTTCCAACTCTAGTTCCTTTCGACGTTTCACGTCTGTAACTTTTGATCAGGGAGATAGACATTCTCCTGTCAAAGGAGGCAATTGAGGTCGTCAAGAACATTCATGTAGTGGGATTTTATTAACGCCTGTTCTTAGTGCCGAAGAAGAACGGCCGACTCCGACCGTTTATCGATATGAGTATCCTGAACCAGTCTATCATTGCTCCCAAGTTCATCATGGAGACTTTCAGGTCGGTTCGCCGCTCCATTAACTGGGGAGATTTCGCTTCCAGCATCGACTTGCGGGTCGCTGACTTTCACGTTTCGATTTATCGGACATCGCGAAAGTATCTCAGGTTTGCTTTTCTGGGACGAATTTACTAGTTCAAGGCCATACCTTTCGGCCTCAGCCTTGCTCCTTGGGTCTTCATCCGACTGATGTCGCATGTGATAGCCTTCCATCGCACTCAGTTCAGGGCGACTACTTCGGCGTATCTGGACGATATCCCCCAGAGGCATTGCAATGCTGCTCTTCAGAGTCAACGAGGGGAAGTCGGACCTGGTCCCTTCTCAGTCGTTTTGTCATCTGGGGATGAACTTCCGTACTCATCTGAATACTGTGGTGGTTCCTCGGGCGAGGGCTGTGATTCTCTCGGCCTTCGCCCTGACTCTGACCTAGTCCACGTCCGCGACAGCTCGGAGTATTTTCCAGCTGCTCGGTCTCTGCAGTTCGGTGACGGATCTCATTCCTCTAGGTCGGCTGCATGTCAGACCTCTTCAATACTTTCTCATTTGTTGGAGGCCGAATGTCGATCGTCTGGATCTGGTGCTTCAGTTACCAGCATCTCTTCATGGTCACCTTCTTCCCTGGACGGATGTTCAGTGGATTATGCAGGGAGTTCCGTTGGACTTGCCCATGTCTGATCGTGTTCTGACTTCTGATGCCAGCTATCTCGGATTGTGCGTGACATTGGATCCTCTGGTCTTTCCCTTCATGGTGTATGGGACAAGGATCATGTAGCTATTCACATCAACCAGAAGGGGCATCTTGCTCTTCTTCTGCGTTTCCCGGCAGTGGATCCCCCACCTTTCGAATCGTCAGGTCATTCTGTTGTCCGACAATTCGACAGTGGATGCTTACATTTGGGACCAGGGCGGCAAGCACTCGTTTCTCATGTACGAAATGGCATCGGGATCTTCTACTGCTCGCACAGGATGTCAACGCCGGGGTGGTGGTTCGTCACATTCCCGGTCGTCTGAACGTCCTAGCCGACTCCCTGTCCCGACGGGGCAGGTTCATTTCCACCGAGTGGACGCTTCACGTAGCAGTGTTCTAGTCGCTTTGCGATCTCTGGGGTCGTCTCCACTGAGTCGTTTTTCGACCCGTTGGAACCCTCAGGTGTACACTTTCGTGTCCCTGTGTCTAGATCCTATGGATTTCGCCGTGGATGCTCTGTCACTCGGTTGGAAAGGTCTAGTCGGCTACGCCTTTCCGCCGGTTCCGATTCTGCCTCAGGTTGTAGCCAAGATACGAACCTGCAGTTGTCGAATCCTTCTGATCGCTCCCCTGTCGCCCCAGCGGGTGTGGATCCACACAACTCCGCTCTCTGATGGCGGCTTTTCCGGCGCGTCTCCCTCTACATAACGACCTTCTTTTGCAAGGTCACCCGAGGAGGTTCCATGTCGATCTGACTTCATTGTGCCTTCACGCATATCTTTTGTCAGGACCTGTCTCCTCCGTAGACGTTTATCGAGGCGAGCAGTGGAGTGCTTTTCTTCTTCAAGGCGGCACTACACTGGTTTAGCCTATGCGGCTAAATGGAAGGTCTTCTGTCGATGGTGTGCTAATCACTCTGTTGATTATGCCGATCCTTCGATAACACAGATTGCGGAGTTTCTGGCATATCTGCTTGCTTCTCGGGGTCTCCAACCTGTTACCATCTGAGGGTACAGGTCCATGCTTTCGGAGACCTCTTCGTTTGTGAGAAAGCGTCGTTCGGCACTTTTCTCCAAGCTTATTCGACACTTTTCTTTGAAAAGGCCTAGGATTTTGCAGCTTACCCCAAGATTGTATCTTTCTTGGATGCTGCGTTGCTTGGGGTGTGGGGGGAGGGGCGCCGTTCGAACCTTTATCCCAGATAGATAAGCTTTTTCTCACATACTAGACGGCTTTGTCTGATTGCTTTTGCCTCAGTCAAGGCTAGTGAGCTTCACGCCCTCTCTGTTGGTCCGGCCTTTTCAGGAGCTCCGCCAACAGTGTTGCTCTACCACTGATTGTTCCTTTCTGGCCAAGAATCAGATGCCAGAAACTACTCAGCCTCCAATCTGTATCAGAGCTCTTCTTTCTGCTGAGGGTAATCGCCCTTTGCTCTGTTCGGTTCGTGCAATTCGCATTTACTTAAACCGGACGCAGTTCATTAGGAAAACCGGAACAGATATATTTCTGTCTCTTATCCCAGGTCGACAGAAGATCTCTCCTCAATCCATTTCTAGATGGATTTGTCTTGCTAGCGACTGACGATTTTATTACCAATCGTTTTTCTGCCCACGAGGTGCGTGCATTGTCTACCTCCTGGGCTTATGCTAACTCTGTCAGTTGTCGGATGTCATGCAGGCAGACTACTGGAGAAATGCTTCGACTTTCTCCACCTATCTGCGTCAGTTGCAGGAGCAGTCTGAGGGCCTTTTTTCTTTAGGCCCTCTTTTCTTCTGCTCTGCCTGTCATCAATCCTACCCATTACGGTTCTTGCAAGGTCAGTTCCAGCCCTGTTCTTGGTACTGTACTTTCTGTCTGCGTGTCACACAGGACCAACCGCCTCATGTCCCATTGACATTTACTTATGGTTGTGATGCTATGGTTTTATAGGCCTAGGGAACTCTTCTCCTGTCCACGGTTCCAGCGCAGTCGGGTTATCATGGGGTTGGTTATGTGATTCCCTCCTCCTGTTGTCTATTCAGCCTGTTGTAAACAATTGAAAGGTATGTTCCCCAACCCCTTTCCCTGTTCTTCTTCAATTCCGTCGCAAGTGTTTGTAACATGAAGTCTTATACGTATGCTTACACAAAGTAAGTGGCCCATACAGCATGGTGGAAGTCACATTAAGATGAAATAGATAATATCTTCCTCATGCAGCAGCGGTTCCGTATATTAATATTTTTTTTATTACGATTTTTTTCAGTCTTTCCCACGATTATTCTTACTGATGAAACGCACCTCCATCCAGGCAGTGCAACACTAGAGTCAGCTCTTATTTATCTTTGGGGACAATCTTTCTCATACAAAATATTCGTATATCAGACATCAACTACAATAAAACTGAATTTTAAGAGACGGTTTGCCTGTGGTGTCTGGTGAGTTAGAAGCAAGTGTTACCCGGGGTGTCGTTGTATCTCATAAAAACTATTAAAAAGTAGTTAATAAACTGTCGTAAATTGTTTTTTATGCTCGTTATTCGTCTTATACATTTGTTCGATTACCTTGTAAATTTTCAAACTCTTCAACCGAGAAATCGTGTACTCTCGCGTGAATTTATTTGTATAGTATACTCACCTTTATGACATTAACCTGACACGAACAGGCCTTTAAATTTTCCAAAATAGCAAAGGTAAACGCTATGCCACATTACTGTAATTGTGACCAAATTACGTTGTGTTACAAAATTTGCTTCAAAATTTTGCACCGTTTCGGCCATGAATAGTTTGGTAAAATTACCCTGACGCATGTAATACGGTCACGTGCTTAGTGTAGGATACTCCACATACTACTACGTTCTACTCCGTTTTTACCACGTATTAGTACTACGTATTAGGCTACTACTATACGGCCCCAGTACATATAATATTAGTAATACGTATATATATATTAGTAGATCCAAGGCGGTCTCTTCCCGCATTCCAATAAATAAATAATCATGTTTTTTTTTATTTCAGCCAGTACAGGAGGGGGGGGGGGGGGGGGCGCTCGTCATTTTTTTCCGAACACAAGGCGGGGTTTGTAGGTCAGCGGCTCTGAAAACACGTTTTTTCTATATGCCTTGAATTTTTTGCTCCTACCTATGAGCTCTTGTCTTTCACATAAGTGATGCAAATTGATCAGGGAAGTTTGTATAGTCTTTTTGCCACCACTCCATCACCTCTGGGTTAACAGGGAGTGATAGTAGTACAGGATAAGGGCTAGCATCATGGGAATGTGGACAGACGTTCACCGTTCCCCACTGCACCATCAGTGGTTAACGATTTTGAAAAAAAGTTAAAGCAATTTAAGCAAATTATCATTTATGTAATCTAACATAAACGTAAAGTAGCCAGAACTGACAATAAAAGGACTCTTCTCACCTTGAATAGTAGACATCATACAGTGGAATAACGCCATTTCCCAATGCAGCTGACTACTTTCACAGACTCTCATTACGTAATTATGAATTCCAGTTATATACATGCATGAACAAAATGCAGGGTTGTTATTGATCATTCAAGCCTTGGGCTTAGTGGTGTAGCCTTCAAATCACTTCCCTTTAAATTGTGATATACAGTTAGAAAAAGCTGAACCATCAAATAGTCAGGACATTATATCTTATTGATAGAGGGTTTATTGAGAGTGGAAACTCTCTGTCTTATTGAAACCTGACCTTGGTTGAGCTCTGTTATAATAGAAATAAAATTAACTATTTTTAAAATAAAATATAGCAATCTGTATGGAAGCCTATTAGCTTCACGTCGTTTTTAGTAATAAATTGTACCTACAATTTAGCCAAATTGTAGTTACAATTTAATAAATTGTAGTTACAATTTAGCTAAATTATACTTACAATTTAATAAATTGTAACTACAATTTTGCTAAATTGTAGTTACAATTTAATAAATTGTAGGTACAATTTAGCTAAATTGTAATTACAATTTAATAAATTGTAACTACAATTTAGCTAAATTGTACCTACAATTTAATAAATTGTAACTACAATTTAGCTAAATTGTAACAACAATTTAGCTAAATTGTACCTACAATTTAATAAATTGTAGCTACAATTTAGCATCTGTACTTTTATTGGTCAAGCTAAATTGTAGCTGCAATTTATCTGGCCAATCGGGTTCGTTGTTTTGTTTTCGCTGAAAATGGCCTGATTAATCTCTTTCTTTGAGATGTTTCACACATTCCGCCGGTTGAGTCAGTCACGGCAACAAAATCTAACAATAGAAATGGGAAAATAAAATCATCATCATTTTATTATAAATATAATTATTTTTATTTTGGTTATCATTGGGCATAATTTGAGTATTATTGGGTAACATTGGGGAACAACACATGCCGTAAGAAAGCGAGGGCCCTAGGTGGCGTCGATCTGCGTGGGCCTGTAAGTTCAAGTAATGGACAAGATCAACCATGTTGTGGCCCCGCGGGAGAAAATTTATTCAATCTAAAAGGAAAAGGAGCCATTTCCTGGCACTTGAACCTCTCAAAAACATCGTTTCACGCGATTCATGTTGCATATTTGAGAGAGTGTTATCGTTTTGCACACAATTCCGTGTCAAATGTGGGACCCCCTAAACGAGTGAAGCCCTGGGCGTTTGCCAATCTGGCCATTCCTCAACAATTGGTGGAAAGGTTTTGTGTACGACTTTTGGTGATAATATAGAACATATATAGAGAGAAGGGCGTGCACAGTGGGCGGGGAGGTACAGTCATAATTATACAAAGTTGAAAATGGTTGCTTTTAAAACAAAAACTTCAACAAGTTCTGCCTTCAAGAAAATTAATAAAAAATTGCATAAATTGTTTGTTTACCCCCGTGTACCCCCGCCCCTGACTGCAGACCAAACGCAAATAGCTTGGTTTCGCCCGGCGAGTTCATAATTCCACATCTTAGTCACATACATCCCCGATTTCTGGATTGGATCCGAACTAAAGCACTCGGCGCCAAAATCTACTCCCATGATTTGAAATACCTTAGCTTTATTCTGTCAGCATGCAACCAGGACATTCATAAAACAACTGCCTACCCACAAGCAACGAGGTTCTTTTCATTAGGCCTAATTAGTTATTGTGGTTTCATGACACTTTCAACGACCAGTGGTGTGTTATGTCGGTGACAGGTTTACGGATGGGGGAAGCCAGAGTACCCAGAGAGAACCACCTGGTAAGGATGAACACCTACCAGCTACCACCTCCACCCTGCAGCATAGGCAGGGTTGGAGCGATTGACAACAGAAGTAAGTCGATAGCGGTTTATATACCTCAATACACAGAGTCATCGTGCCCAATGTGTGCACTGGGATGAAATGCCTTGTCCATTATAAAATGAGCGTCGCTCTTTTTTTTACTTCACGAGCTTGAACTCAGAACCTCGAGCACAAAAGTCAAGCTGTCTATCAGTGATTCACCACTACCCCTAAATTTATCCTCATGGAATTAACTCGAATTGAGGATGACCTCCATGCTATCATATTTTATCAATTGAGAACGTTTTACAAATGTTCAAGCATTTTGGAGCTGAGGGTGCCTTCAAAGACTGAAATTTTTCAGGGTCGGGAAAACATCCTCAAAACGCTTACCCTCTTTGGGACGCATTTGTTCTCACTACCGGTACTATAACACCCAAACCCTGCCGGTCTGAGTGTTATGATAGTGAGCCAATTTTAAGCTATCGCCCGAAAATGTCACGGCTTCCGTGTTTCCTAGGCTACACATTGTACATTCCATTTCTATCTAACACTCTTTTTAATGCCCCACCCCCCCCCCCCCCTGCAGTTCTAGTGATTTCGATCTGACCCTGAACAACAGTGACCCCAAGCGAACCACCAAGATAACGTTCAAGAGCGGGCGCCTCTTTCTTACTTAGCCCGTCAAATAAGCTTTTAGATTTAACACCCAACCCTCTGATTCCCATTACAATCCTCTAAAATTCTATAACAAAAACTCGCCGACTGATACTGTTTTAAACTCCTAATATTTGCCCCTCAAATTGATGATTTTCGACTATTTCAAGTGTAAATGCAGGATTGAGTAGTGAGCCATGGTACGTGCGAATGCCACCGATTGGCCACTTAAATTGCTGCTACAATTTAGCATGACCAATAAATGCACAGGCACTAAATTGTAGCTACAATTTATTAAATTGTAAGTACAGTTTAGCTAAATTGTAACTACAATTTATTAAATTGTAACTACAATTTAATAACTAAAAACGACGTGAAGCTAATAGGCTTCCGTAAATCTGCTATAACAAAGCATAAAATTAAATCATAGAATAAAGTGTGTTGGGATCATCTGAGTCAGAAAGGATATGCATGTATTTTATGTTTCAGTGAGATCAAGCTGAATGTTGCAAAAAATTACTAGGAAAGTGACTGTCCTCTCACTGGTCCTGCAACAGATTTTGAGTAAATAGGTTTCAAGCCTCTGAGTTGAATGAACAGCCTCCAGTACACTGGAGGATAACACTGACATTCATTGCGTAAAAGGTAATGCTATATAAATCACAGTGGCGTCACCCGACAAAGCAGAGCCCCAAAATTTCCATTATGCATCCTGACCAAATTTGGAGAGATATGGCAGACCTTTTCAACTCACATGATCGCCATTTCTTTCTCATCTGACTTGCTAAGACGAAACAACTTAGTGGAATTATTGATAGTATATGAAACACGTTCTTAGACTGAGAAGCCAGAATGACTCCGTATGAGACTCAGAGTGATTCTTGGCAACGTGTGTGACTCAAACCAGACAAATCGGAAATCCACCCCCATAAACTGTTTTATCCTGGCCGATATGAGTTGTGCTTCAGTTGTCTCTGGTCATGCAGTAAGAGAGAAACCCGGTCACGTGGCCCATTTACTGCCGAGGGGAAAAACCCCCGTAACGTAGCTGTGTTAAAGTATAATTTTATGTCAGACACATTGCCCATTGTTTTTCCCCTGGATAGATGTAAATGGGCCACATGGTTGAAATTCTCTCTTACTGTCTGACTAAAACTTATTAACCGCTCCATCAAATGAAGCATTACTCATATCGACTAAGGCGCAACAGCGCGGAGTTGATGGGAAATGCACATTTCCCAAGGGTGGATCTAGTAGGGGGGCCCCACCCTATTTTTGCCAGAGCCACGTCATAATGCAGCATTGAGCAAAGTCTGAATTTACGATAAAGGATCACGCATGCTTGCGCAGTTATGGTATCTCATATTCTGATAACACTGGCATAACTGTAACTTTTGGGTCGTACAGAATATGACAGTGGCACTGATTTAGATCTCATAAAATGCCACGTGTAGTTACAAGTTTAGTCAGTATATGGTCCGGTAATTAAGTTGTCCGTAAAAAAGTTCATTGCAGTCCGTGATATGTGAAGCCACCCTGACCCCCAACGACGAGAGGGGGACATCCCCTCTCGCGTACGCCCTGTACTCGCCGCTTCGCGTCATATGGTCAACTGGTGCCTCCCCCCCCCCCACCCCACAATTCCAAATTTCTGGATCCGCCCCTATAAATTCCGACACCAAAGAATCACCCCTCATCACATTGACTATTGGCAGGTTCAATGCAACATTGAGCTGCCTCTACGAATTCTGCACAGATTGCCAAGATGTCTCAGCAAGGTTCTGGGAGCTGTCAGCTGCTCGTCATTGCTCGGTGGTTCTCTCCGGGTACTCCGGTTTCCTCCACCCGTAAAATTGCCACTGTCATGATTAGCCATTGTGCATAAGTATGTGACCTTAAACATCATTGAATAAATACTCAGCAAGGTTCGAGAAAAGATAATTTTTATTCGCGTTTTTCGTATTTAATTGACAATAACCATCTTACGAACATTCAGTCAGGTTTTAGCCCAACGGATGGGACAGTGTATCAGTTGGAAGTTCTTGATAACTACATTAACCCTTTACACAATATAATGACGACAACAGGCCAGCGCTATTCTCAAAAATCGCCAATTTTCATTATTTTTTTCATTTTTTGTTTCAAAAACATTGGTTATGACCCCTCGTTAGAACGAGCTCATCGAACTCGTTCAAACGAGAGGTCATAACTTATGTTTTTGAGACAAAAAAATGAAAAAAATTAGTTATTCAAGAATTTTTTTTTAAGTGTCGTCTGCTTTTCATGTTGGGTAAAGAGTTAAATCGGAAACTGACGACAGTGATGAAGTCGGGTTTGTATTCGGTGATGTAAGTAAACTGTTTGACGGAGTCTGGCATGCAGGTCTTCTGCATAAACCTGATGCAATAGGGTTAAGAGGTAATTTACTGTCTACGTCCAAATGCTTTTTTACTGAACGGTCGCAAGCAGTCGTAATCAAAAGGAAAAAATCGGAGAAAAATTGTATTTCATCAAGGGCTTTCAAGGATGTTTCTTGGGTCCCCTTTTCTTCAATATTTATATAAGGAATATCGTAAATAACATTCACTCCAACATTAGATTATATGCAGATGGCACTTCGTTGTTTTTAATTGTTGAGGATGCTAACTTGGCTGCAAACATTCAGAACGAAGATCTGAAAAGAATTGCTGAATGGGCTAGAAAATGACAGGTTAACTTCAATCTGCTAAAAACAGTTACGCTGTGCTTCATACTTTAAACAAATTCAACTCTCAAACCCCCTCTATACATGTTAGATCCTCCAATTGAAGAAGTGGACACCAATAAGCATTTGGGTTTATACTTCCAATCTTCTGGTTCTTGGAACATTTAGGTGGATAGTCTTGTAAGAATCAGCCTGATAATAAATTGTCTTTGGAGTATAAAATATAGATTGTCGAGAGCCGCACTGGAAACAGGGACGTGGCTAGAGGTTTCCGATTAGAGGGGTGTAGTGTAGTGAATTTCCTTGATCCCTCTCCCCAGTTGGAAACTCACTACCGAGAAAGATTTTAAAAATGAAGCATGAAATGGGGCATAAAGTTGATTCTAGTAACTGAAATGCCAACACATTTATGATAGAATTATCAGGTTATTATTATTTGGTATTCTTCTGGAAATTGAATATGTGCTAAACAAATGCTCGAGCTAAGAACTTTGGACAATTCACACTGTCCTGGAATAAAATCAGATCTTATGTAGGAATGATCAATTTTCGATATTTCAACATTTTGTAACTGTGAATGATGGAATTAACTTGGAGAACGATTTTACATGATGTGATTTTCTTGAAGTGCATTTCGAGGATTTGTTTTTATTACGATAAGTAAACGTACTATAGAAATCTCGTACCGATTGACATCATGCATACTCATGAAGCTCGATATTGCGTGCACTGTAGTTGTAAATAATAACAGTTAGAATTTTGGCCGATTTCAAACCGAATTGGAATTTGGGAAGTAAAGGAGACATCAGCATCGTCAAAGAAGCTCCAAAATCCAGATAGAGGAATTTCCAACTACTTATGACTTACCCACTGAATTTCCAACTATAGGAAATTTTGGCCAGGATTGCCCCCCCCCCCCCCCCCCCCACACACACACACACAGACTCACACCCCACACACACACACGCACGCACACACACACACACACACACACACACACACACACACACACACACACACACATACACATACACACACACACACACACACACACACACACACACACACACACACACACCCTGTCGCCACGTCCCTGGCTGGAAACCCTGTATACTAGCTTTAGAAGAGACCGTCTTTATTACTTTGAAAGAAAGAAGGGAAAGACACAAAATAATCATGCTGCACGAACTCGTATCTGGAAACGCTCCATCATATGTTACGCATCTGGTACCCCGACAGATTACTGATATCTCAACTTACCACTTACGTACGGTACTTCAGATAACCTGAAATACAGTGTGTCGCTCCAGAGTCTTTTCTGATTCATTCTGCCTTCAGTCGTGAAATTGTGGAACAGCCTGGGCGCGGACGTGCGATCCTGTGATTCCCTGGAGCCTCTGAAAAGTTCTCTTCGAAGATATGACAGGGTGATTCCAGAATATTGCTACGCTGATTGTAGGAGAGGTCAAATACTGCAAAGCAAACTTAGAATGAGCTGTAGTGACTACAATGCTCATAAATTCGAACGTTTTTAACAAACCATCCTAAATGTTCGCACGGCAACGATTTTGAGTGTGCAGCTCACTTAATCTCATCGTGTCCTCCTAACTTCCACATCCAGCGTCTGTCTTTTCTTCTAAGCATCGAGAAAATAACATGCAATAGGAATTATATACTATACGGTAACGCAGTATGGCCTAATGCAGTTAATCAAAGATTTTTTGTGACCTTCCAAAAGTATATTGAAGAAACGGAGAGATTTGAGTAGAGGGTATCATCCGCCCATGGGATAAAATAATATAATACAGTCAAAAACGCATCATACGTCAAGCAATCACAATGGACTGCTGGCCGGGGCGGACTGAGCCAAAAAAAGTTGTCGGGAAACATACCAAGGAGGCCACAGACTCGGACAAAATTTTAATTATTCGAAACAAAAGAACGCTGCTTCCTTGCATCTGAGGGATCAATGGCAGTCCGTCCACATAGGGCATATTTTTGACGGTTTTTTTATGTCATTTTTGTCCCTCATTTGGCAAACATGGTTGCGCAAAACCGGGCCCAGAACTCATCAAGCCGACCATAGCTCGGCCCAATGGAAGAAGATTTTGATTTTTCGAACCGCGAGAACGCTGTTTCTTAGCATCTGACCAATCAATGGCAGACTAGACTGTTGGTATATCGAAATGCCCTCTGTGTGGACTGCCAATAGCAGTCCACGTAGAGGGCATTTCGATAAACCGACAGTCGATGCAATCAGATCCATTTCGCCTTTTGGTCATTTTCACGAAATTTCATGCGCCAATAGGTGTTGGGCTGTGTAAATTTTGGAGGTCCTGGGGGCCCCCAAGATGGGGGGGGGGGGGGGTCACCGGGAAATTTCCCGGTGGATCCAACTGCCAGTCCGCCTCTGACTGTTGGCTCCGCACGGTGTACCCGTCCAAGCACCATTATTGTATGTAACTTCTACAATGTAACGGTGAGGTATATAAATAGGCTTAGCCTGTTTGCCGAAACATTTTGATTTCGAAATAAAATATGGGACAAAAAAAGAATAAATTATTTCAAATTTCAGTGCTCTTAGATGGAAATTGGGGAATTTATAATGAGTGTCGCCAGGGGAGGAAGTGGGAAAAACTGTTGGGTACTAGGTGGAATTTTCTGTTTTCCCAGATTAGGGGTCCCACCACCTTCGGAATGGTAGTTTTTGTCAGCCCTATCCGGGACGCCAACTCTCCCAGGTGAGAAACAATTGAGTAGACATTCAAGAAAATGCAGGAGAATTTGTGTTTTGGGGAAAAATTTACATGATTGCGGCAAAAACTTGTTTCGATGCACGGAAACCACCTACCTACTCGGACCTAGTACCCTGGCACTTTCTTGAGCCCACCCCCCCCCCCCACCCCCACCCCCCGATGTAGCCGTATATTGCAGACCATTTTAGAGCTCTATATGTTATGTGACGTTTGCTTTGGGCCATGTTAGGTGGGTAGCAAGAATTCAGGGTGCACCCCCCCCCCCCCGGGGTAACGCCTCGACATCCGGGGTGATGTAGTATCCAACAGCTGCCAAATGTTGCTGAGCCAGGATACCAACAGAATAAATGGTCAACTGATGTGAGGAATATGGTAGTACAGCATACCGGCCCTGACGATTCGCTTGTGCAGTCTAGTTTGCTGGACTATGGGACATGGGTGACCAGCCGAACCGAAAAGACAGATTTCCGGATGTTGTATAACAGATTTACTTCGATCTGCAGTAAATAAAGTGCGGGGAGAAGTCCATAGCCTGTTAACCGATCTGGCGTTGTAACTCATTGGAAGAAGAGGTCGAAGGCTCGTAATTTAGAAATCTGGAAAGGTTTCAGAATCATAGCTGACTAACATCGTCATAAAAATCGATCTTCGATAAAATTATCTCCCTTGAAATTATTCGACGCACGAAGGAGATCCAATTGAGAAGCAAGTAAACATCTTTGACATAAATAGAAAATAAACCCTTGTTTGCTTTTGTTACTTTTAATAAACGAAAACAGCATACAGCTATCGGAACTGTCTGCTGCTGTGTCATATTAACCCATGGCCTGGCCCCTAGGCTTTTAAGTACTTCGGGACGGAGCCCCCTCCGGCACTTCAATCTTTCACCCCACTACAGCTGACAGCCTGACAAGGTTCTGTTGGCACTATTTCGCAGTTCATAGCCCTATATGGATTTTGCGGGTCTCCTGAAAAATTCTACTCACAGTTTGACATATTATTTAAATAAGCATTAAAATAATGTACTGTATATAAATATATATCTAGTATACTTATGAGAGTATTTGGGGGCGCGGTGGCATTGCGGTAACCGGTTCTCGTCAGACCACCGAAGTTAAGTAACGTCGAGCCCGGTTAATCTTCGGATGGGTTGTGTCATTGGGCAAGGCACTTAACCCCGATTGTCCACATGGGGGCACGATGGCGCCGTGTACTAAGGCGTACTGCACGACGATGGTGCGCATGTCTTCAACCAATCTAACCCTGCCTGTGCTGCAGTACGGAGTTACGATGTTGGGGATCTGGCAGCTGCTCGTCGTTGCTCGGTGGTTCTCTCCGGGTACTCCGGCTTCCTCCATCCGTAAAACTGTCATGGTAATGATTAGCCATTGTGCATAAGTATGTGACCTTAAAACACCAATAAATAAATAAATATGAGAGTATATATATGGATAAATACATATGCATATGTATCGCTACGGCGCAGAGTGCAAAGTGCCTTTAACAAATTGGAGCCCTAAAGCGCTGGAAACAGTACGTCAGAAAAAAAGGACGGGCCCCTATGCTTCAGCCTAGTCAGCCTTATGAATAATACGGCCCTGGTCTGTTGTCTTCGTTTATTGAGAGTAACAAAAGTAAACTTTGCTTTTTATGACAAGCTAATTAGAAGCAATATAGTTTACAGATAATCAGCCATTAAGAATATCTATCAGTATGACACTTACCAATAGTAATGTCAACTTTGGCTCTTTGTAAGCCGAATGTGTTTTCACAGTTTTTCCAAGTTTTTATTCTTCCCAGGAAAAAAATAGCAAATCTCATCTAGGCTTTTATATTAATGAAAATGACACAGTCTGTATTTATGTCACGATGCATACACTGTTGATATAATGTACGGGAAAAAAGTTACAGAACATCAAACCAGAGGCGGCGGGGCCAGAGGGGGGGGGGGGGGGGACGTGCCCCTCCACTTTTTTCACAGATATGTTTCGCATTTACACAATGAGTTAAAATGGGCACATGCAAACGTGTCAATACCCAGGCATTTCTGCAACATTATTTGCAAATCCAAACAATATTTAGCCAAAGAATCCCACTCTCGGTCGCTTCGGTTCGTTTCTAATACTTCAACTATCTTCCAACCCGAAGGCTGGTGAAGTAGAAGAAATGGACAAGACAGTGACCACAGAGCGGCATATTCATCTAAACGAAAGACTATAGCGAGTCAGGGTACATTTACCGATATACGATTGTAACCTTTCTCACACTGGGTCGAACCATGGTAGTATTGTGAATTTGTGACCCTCCACTTTTATCGAGCTTCCGCTGCCCCTGCATCAGAAGATGGTGAAAACCCTGTTTTCTTATATTTAAATGTGTTTCACCAGAGAACATTAGTCAAACGTTCAATTTGATTGGGAATACCGATTGTCTACATGGGGGCAGGATGACGCCGTGCACTAAGGCGTACTGTACGTCGATGATGCGCTACCTTCAACCAATCTAACCCTACCTGAGCTGCAGTGCGGAGTTACGATGTTGGGGAGCTGGCAGCTGCTCGTCGTTGTTCTGTGGTTCTCTCCGGGTACTCCGGCTTCCTCCACCCGTAAAGCGGTCATCGACACGGTGTGACCTTGGCTGTTAAAGTGTCGTTAAACCCTAATAAATAATAAATAAAATAAGATTGGGAACGACAATTGTATTTTTATACTACTCGACAGGAAAATGCGCATTTCGATCATACAAATCCGCTAAACTTTCGAAATTTAATTTTTTACATGAAATTCCCACACACTTGAGGGGCGGGGGGGGTGTGGAAAAAAATTGCAAAACACTGATGCCGGGGTGGGTGGGTGGTCAAGGAGGACAAAAAAAAAATTCCGATGCTTGCAAATTTTTTCCTCAGACACTTTTGGGCAAAATTGTATACCGTAATCAGTGAAGTATCATTCAAGAACCAATAAAAAGACACTCAAGTTATCAGGGGGTATCTACCATGGGTTATATATGATTATAAAACTGTTATTGCGGCTGGGCTATGATTCGGCTTATAGTGATACAATGTATGACATAGAAAATGATGCAAGTTAAAATGCATCACTAATTGCAATTATCAAACACTGCACTCTAAGGATAAGTTATCTTGAGGGTGTTCCGTTTGATTGAATTTCAAATATGTTCACCCTGGTGAGATCGTCTGGCTTAGATGAGGAGCAAAGACAATTATGTGAAGTCAGGAACAGTTACAGATTTCAGCTGCAGGAACAATTCTGTACAACGATGTATCCAGACCTATTACGAAAACACCAATAACTCTTATTGCCATTGTAGGAAGTATGTAACACAAAAACTACTAAACATTGAACCTGATTGAACTGCTAATTTATTTCAAACACATCTGAGAACACAGGTGTCAACAAAATCATGTACCAGACCTTCTAGGGCTGGACTTAAAATAAGTAATAAATCCCCTCCCCCAACCCAGCCATGCCCCACCCAAACCTTCGTCAAAAAATAAACAAATACATAAATGACTAAACTCATCAGTACATAGAGCTGCATACTGCTGCATAGAGATTTTTTTTTGCTACATCAACACCCTTCACTTTGATATTGAAGTATACTTTCTCATCCGCAATTATCTCTCTTCATGTCAGTCCATGCTGGTTCATGCATGTAGTCAAAAAAACCAACAATTTGTATCATATTTTACAAAGCTCTCTGAACTCTGTCGAATACCATATATATTCTTGGTTTCTACAACATGTCTGAACACATGGAGAGGTAACTATAGGTAAAAAGTTAATGATATGACATTCAAGAGTGTTAATGAATTACAGTAGTAGGAGCTGCACCGTTCATGCTGGTTTACCCGTACCCCGGAGTCAATGACCCCACGCAATGACCCCGCGCCCAAAGCGCCCAGGCCCTTTTTAGGCTCCCCGTGCCCAAGCCCGTTAGGCCACCTTCACCCTCCCCGTGCCCAAAGCCAGTTAGTCCCTCCTTCCTGCCTAAAACCTGTTAGGCGCCCCTCCCGTGCCCAGAACCCTTTTAGGCCACACGCACCCTCTTTGTGCCCAAGATGGCGGATGACAAGGTGGCGTCTTCCCCCATGATATCTGTGACGTGTCTACCATAATACACAAAGTGGGAGGGCTCCCCCTCCCTGTACCCAAAGCCTATTGGGACCCAAGATGGCGGCCCAAGATGGCGGATGACAAGATGGCGTCTTCCCCCATATCATCTGTGACGTGGCTACCATAATACATAAAGTGGGAGGGATCCCCCTCCCTCCCTTCCTGTACCCAAAGCCTATTGGGACCCAAGATGGCGGTCCAAGATGGCAGATGACAAGATGGCGGCTTCCTCCATGATATCTGTGACGTGTCTACCATATACACAAAGTGGGAGGGCTCCCTCCCTGTGCCCAGAGCCTATTGGGACCCAAGATGGCGGCCCAAGATGGCGGATGACAAGATGGCGTCTTCCCCCATGATATCTATGACGTGTCTACCATAATACACAAAGTGGAGGGGCGGGGGCTCCCCCTCCCTCCCTGTACAACCCAAGATGGCGGCGTCGTTAGTGCGCATGACATCAACAAGATGGCTGCGCCCATATTAGGCATGTGCAATAAGGATGGTGCCCATGATATGGATGACGTCAACAAGATGGCGGCCCACACATCTTTTAGAGATGCACTCACGTAAAAGAATACAACATAGCATTCACTGATTTGGGAACATAGCGGTCGCTGATGGGGGGACTTGGGTACGGGTAGGGGTACTGTTCGCCTCAAAAGGCATGGATCCTTTGTGCTCTTAGTTTTTAATATGTTTTGGGAAACCAGTCAGTACTTTTCATGTCACAAACAAAGTATTAGATTACATAAACTTTAATTAAAATTGAAGTTTATTTTAAAACATGGCTTCCCTCATCTAACACAGAATGGGAATGCTTTCAAATACATCTATGTATGTATGCATCTGGTAAAGTTATCAACAATCATAAAGGGTCTCGAGTTAATCCTCTTACCATTGCGTTGTAAATAAACTTTATCTGGAGGTTTTATCTTCATTCGTATAACCTTTATTGACAAAATTATGTGCACCAAAAACCTATGTGCACATGAGTAAAACTGATGTGCACATGTGTAAAACTGATAAAAACCGATGTGCACATGAGTAAAACCGATGTGCACATGAGTAAAACCGATGTGCAGATGATTAAAAACGATGTGCACATTTTAAAACCGATGAAAACTGATGAAAACCGATGAAAACTGATGAAAACTGATAGAAAACTGATGAAAACCGTTGAAAACCGATGTGCACATGTGTAAACCGATGTGCCCGTATGTAAAACTGGTGTATACATGCGCGTATTTGGGGATATTCTCCACTGTCTTATAAATCGTGATGTCCCCCAATTCTCATTTGTTCTCAGAGCGTTCAAAGAGAGAAGACATGCCGAGCCACAACTGTAAATTTTGTAGGAAAGCATTCTCAAGAACTTTCACACGCAAAAGACACGAAGCTGGTTACTGCCTCAAGAGGTTTGGGATGACGGGTGAAGGCATTCAGTCAAACGAGGGCCCATACTTGAAGTCAAACGAAGAGTATAACTCGTCTGATTCTAACGAGAGCACATATTCTGATACAACCACTGAAAGTAAATATTCAGAGGAGGAGGAAAATGACGAAACGAGCGTAATAGACACTTTAATCATAAGCGCATATGGAGATAATACAGCTAAATTTCAGAGATTGAAAGTGTCGTACGTAGAAAATGGCATGCCCAGACACAAGGCCACCAAAGCGGCCGAGGAAGCTCTTAGAGACAGCTTGAGAGCTTCCCTTTGTAAGAAATTATTTAAGGCCATGAGTCGAGTAAGGCACTTCAGACAACATCCGGTCTATGGAAAAGTTAGAAAAACTGCTCAGCGCCTTCGAGATGAGGAAGGTTACGGAATGAACGAAACTGAAAAATTCGCAATTGAGAAACGAAAATACCTTTTTGATCCATTATTAAGAAAACACACGTTTTTGGATGTGCAGACAGCTTCAGGTGATAACTGGAGAAAGTCCAGAAAAACAACAAAAGAACTGCCCTTTTTCAGGACCACGAATCAGTTACTGAACATTTAATTATGTGTTTTGTATGATTACCAGTAAAATTATTGTAAAAACTACTTATTGTTGTAAAAATTACTTATGGTGCAATTGTAAAATCACTTTTAAAACTGATTGAAAATCCATTTTAACTGCTTGTAAAACCAATTAACTACTTTGTAAAAAACTGATTTTATGTGAAAATAAAAAAACTGAATAGATAGAAAAAATTAGAGTTGTTCATTCCGTTTTTGGCTTCAGGCGACATCATGTAACTCTATACCCAACAGAAGAAAAACTGATTAAGTGTTTGTATAACAGATTAATACTCGTCTTCTTGCCTAGATACACTCTCGGCAATAATAACGCTTGATAAGGGTCAGGGTAATTTTGTCAATAAAGGTTATACAAATGAAGATAAAACCTCCAGACACAGTTTATTTACAACGCAATCGTAAGAGGATTAACTCGACACCCTTTATGATTGTTGATAACGTTACCAGATGCATACATACATAGATGTATTTGAAAGCATCCCCATTCTATGTTAGATGAGGGAAGCCATGTTTTAAAATAAACTTCAATTTTAATTAAAGTTTATGTAATCTAATACTTTGTTTGTGACATGAAAAGTACTGACTGGTTTCCCAAAACATATTAAAAACTAAGAGCACAAAGTCCCCCCATCAGTGACCGCTGTGTTCCCAAATCAGTGACCGCTATGTTGTATTCTTTTACGTGAGTACATCTCTAAAAGATGTGTGGGCCGCCATCTTGTTGACGTCATGCATTTCATGGGCACCATCCTTATTGCGCATGCCCAATATGGCGCAGCCATCTTGTTGATATCATGCGCATTAACGACGACGCCATCTGGGGCTGTACAAGGAGGGAGGCGGAGTATTGTGGTAGACACGTCACAGATATCATGGGGGAAGACGCCATCTTGTCATCCGCCATCTTGGGCCGCCATCTTGGGTCCCAATAGGCTTTGGGTACAGGGAGGGAGGGGGAGCCCTCCCACTTCGTGTATTATGGTAGACACGTCATAGATATCATGGAGGAAGCCGCCATCTTGTCACCCGCCATCTTGGACCGCCATCTTGGGTCCCAATAGGCTTTGGGTACAGGGAGGGAGGGGGATCGCTCCCACTTTGTGTATTATGGTAGCCACGTCACAGATATAATGGGGGAAGACGCCATCTTGTCATCTGCCATCTTGGCCGCCATCTTGGGTCCCAATAGGCTTTGGGTACAGGGAGGGAGGGGGATCCCTCCCACTTTGTGTATTATGGTTGACACATCACAAATATCATGGGGGAAGACGCCATCTTGTCATCCGCCATCTTGGGCACAAAGAGGGTGCGTATGGCCTAAAAGGGCTCTGGGCACGGGAGGGGCGCCTAACAGGTTTTAGGCACGAAGGAGGGAGTAACTGGCTTTGGGCGCGGGGAGGGTGAAGGTGGCCTAACGGGCTTGGGTACGGGAGGGGTGAGGGGAGCCTAAAAAAGGTCTTGGGCGCGGGGTCATTGCGCGAGGTCATTGACCCCTGGGTCCGGGTAAACCAGCATGAACGGTGCAGCTCCTACTACTAATTACAATAGAACATGCCTTACGAGACCGATGTCTTTGGAGACCATGTTTTATGTGCACATACCTGGACATACCAGCTTTACTCTATATTTGATTTGTTATGGGGGACCATCTGCCTGAAGAGACCACTTTGGTCTGATAAAACGAATGTTCTTTCAAGACCTGTCCTACTGTACAAGGTCAACCACTCAATACTGTATGATAAAATTGGTTATGGTGCAGTATGGTGGGAAGGATGATGCAGAAGCATGTATTTAGTGGGGATGGGTGGTTCAGATAACCCCGGGAAAAAATTGTAAAACTAGAAAAAAATTACATGGGGTGGGTGGGTCCTCCGACCGGTCAAAAACAAAAAATCGGCATCGGTGTCTGCAACTTTTTTTCTAACCCCCCCCCCCCCCAAAGCCCCCCCCCCCCCTTCCTCCTCCCCTCCTGCACACTTAGTGAAAAGTTTACTGACAGTTTTTTTAGAAATTTAGGGGAGCTAACCTTCCCGTAAATCTCTTGATGGAAACCTTTCACATCCCATCTCATACATGGCGGTTTATGATTTAGATCACGAAAAATACGAAAACGTCCATCACAACGAGAATCAGAATAAGCTTTAACCCTTTACCCAACGTAACGGTCAAAACCGGCCAGCGCTGTTCACACAAATCACGATTCAATTTTAATTTATTTTTTTCATTTTTTGTCTCGAAAATATAGCTTTTGACCCCTCATTGGAACGAGCTTGTTGAGCGCGTTCCAATGAGGTGCCATTCGCTATGTTTTTGACGCAAAAAAATGAAAAATATTAGTTATTCACGAATTTTATTTGCAAGTGTCGTCTGCTTTTCATGTTAGGTAAAGGGTTAAGGAAATTTAGAAAATCGAAAGACCGCTGACTAGGCAGTTTGGGGAAAATATTGAGAATGTACGCAGGGGTGGGGGCGGGGGGCAGTGTCCATCAAATGCCAGGTGGTAGAGTAATTAACTTGACAGGCAAGCGAAGAAAGTAGAGGAAAAAGTTAGATTGCCAACACGGGAACACAGATATAGAATTAATAACGAATTGAAAAAAACAATCAATGACAGAAAAGTGGATATTCTGTGTGCAGGAGGAGCGGAAAACTGAAGGGGGTGGAACGTAACGACAAAACGATCCTAGGGTTATTTTTCGCAAATGATATTGTACTTGTGTCAGAAAGAGAAGATGGATTAGAGAAAATGCTGTCAATTATTCGTAGAAAAAGGAACAAGTAGAAGCTTGAACAGCATGAAAACAAAATAAAGGCGATAACCGTGGGTCGTAAAATGGAGCCTACTCAAAAGTGGATAATCTGGGAGTTCTTTGTCCCAGAGTGTTACAGCAAACTGCAGCTACTCTTGAAACTGTTGGGGCAACATCGGCATAATAGGAAGAGAAATCTACCGAAACCACACGAATAATTTCGGAATAAACTGACTGAGAGGGGAAGAGAAAACATAACCAGCTGAAACTTTCAATGGTGGGTGTTCAACTCATAACATGTAGTATGGAAGCACTTCCTCAATACCAAACGGTTGTAAAGAGTTTGGAAACCCCGCATAGCGATACGGATAGACGGGTAACAGTGCCGAGCAATGCAGAGCACTGGAAACAGTCTTGGTTGAATGAAAATCAAGGATAGGATAAACACGATGTAACTAACTATGTTGCCTTGACTATCGAGTTAACCTCCCTGACGGCCGGTGGTGTAAACTAACGTTTCAGAATATATGGGATTCCAATATCAAGACGTGTGGGTGGGCAAGTAAGCGAAATAATGGAAAATTATTCAATATTGATCACCTAACCTGGAAGATGGGGCAACTCAAGGTAAAGGTCTCATCAGGAAGAGAATCATGAAGGATTGTCACCGAAATTGGCGAGCAAGGGTCAGACCAAAGAGGTATTTAGGCTGCCTTCGTGAGAAGGTTAAGCCAGTATTTGATGACTACCAAAGAGGGCATTTTTTTTTTTTTTTGGGGGGGGGGGGGGGGGTCACAGATCGCATAGAAACCGTGACTTTTTGATAGAGCAAGGTTTTCTTGTGAAAAACGACCGCTCTATCTAGCTACATTCGGCATGTGGTATACGTACTGCAGAAATAGTATATTGGACTTCGTATATTGGTATATGTACACACACGGGAGCGCGGTGGCTCAGTGGTAGACTGTTGGACTTCTATACTAGAGGTCCCGAGTTCGATCCCCGTCCGGGACGACCCGCGTTGTGTCCTCTGGGCAAGGCACTTTATCCCTGTTGCCTAAATGGGGCACGATGACCCCGTGTACTAAGGCGTACTGCACGGCGATGGTGTACGTGTCTTCAACTGCTGTAACCCTGCTTGAGCGGGACTTGAACAGAGTTAGAATGTTGAGGGGCTGACAGCTGCTCGCCGATGCTCGGTGGTTCTCTCCGGGTATTCCGGCTTCCTCCACCCGCAAAACTGCCACGGTCAAGATTTGAATCGCTAGAAATAGCTGAAAATCGTCGCCTAAGTTCCAATGTGTTCTATGTGCCAGCTATGTGCCAGCAGACACACAGAACACATTGGAACTCAGGGGACGAAATAGTAACACGGGTTCTCCTCGCAAATTTGGTGGGCGATAGAATGTGTTGTTTTTGTTGATAGTTTTCAAATGAATTGCGGAGTGTCCTTCTAATAATTGTTTTTATAGACGCGAAGGCGTGTAATAAACACAGAACGGCACATGCGTGTGAATGCGTGTGAATGGGTTAATCGATATGACACTTGTGCCATAGCGAAAGGATAAAGCTCGAGGCCTGTGACCTCTCGTTTTATCCATCCGCGCTGGCAGTCGTGCCATATCGATTGACCCATTCACACGCGTGTGTCGTTCTGTGTATTTTATTTCTCCGTGAAACGGTCGACGTTGTCAATGACGTAGTGACGTCATTGTGTGCACGTGTCGTTATTAACATTGACCGCTGTTGATATCCACTGTACGATTCGACATTGCGTTATACGGGTCAGGGTGCGTCGGCTTCCTCATTATGTGCGAATATGGTTGTATATTATGGGTGGTATATACCCCTGATGGTCCTCTGTTGGACTTTAATACTAGTTACCTGCCGAATGCTTTATTCTATAATGTATTTGGCACATGTATGGGTACTGTGTAATGCTTGGTCAGGAGGTATTGTAGTGTAATGCTTGGTTACCTGGTACGATAGTATAAGGTGTACAGATTGTACCCCTGTTTGTCTTCAGTCAGCCCTTAGTACTACTAACCCATCGAATGCATTATACCACCGAGGATTATAATAGGTAGTGCGTAACGTTAGGCCACGCGGTATTGTGAGGTAAGGCTGGTAGTATAGAATTAGGGGTTGTACCCCGTTGGTCTACTGTTTTGCCTTTAGTATTACCAATCCATCAAATACATTGTACAATCGGGTGGGGTGGGGGGGGGGGGCTATGGGTAGTACTGCATACTAGGTCATGTAGCTTTGTGGTGGTATGTTTGGTTATTTATAGGACGCACGGTCTGTACCCCTGTTGGTTTACGACAAGCCCACAGTACTACTAATCCATCTGCTGCATCAAACTATCTCACAGCTACTGTGGGTAGAATGTAATCCTAGTAATGAGGTGTTGTGGTTAGGCTTGGTTGGTTTTAGAGTAATACGCGATCAACTGTTTGTTGGTCTACTGTAGACCTTAGTTGTACTAACCCATCAAATGCTTCATTACATCGTGTGTGTTTTTCTAGGAAGTTTGTAATGCAAGGCCAGGCGAATTTGCATGATATGCTTGGTTGTCTAGTATGGTAGTATAATATATACGGATTCTACCCCTGTTGGTCTCCTCTTAGCCCTCAGTAGTATCAAACCACCTATGGCGTTACACTGTCCTACAGTTGACATGGGTAGTACGTAATGCTAGATCATGCAATGTTATGCTTGGTTGTCTGGTACAGTAGTGTGGTCTGTACCCCGTAGGTCTACTGCTGGCCCTTAGTACCACTATCCATCGACGGCTTTGTGCATTCTCACGCGTTGGTATAGGTAGTACGTAATACTAGGTGATGCGATGTTGTGGGCTAATGAATGGTTGTCTAGTATGGTAATATAGGAGGCATTTTATGTACCCTGATGTTCTAGTCTTGCTGTGTGGTGGGTATCTTATGGGAAGTTAACGTGATGCGATGTTGTGGGCTAATGAATGGTTGTCTAGTATGGTAATATAGGAGGCATTTTATGTACCCTGATGTTCTAGTCTTGCTGTGTGGTGGGTATCTTATGGGAAGTTAGCGTTGGTTGCTCCGGCAAAGCGGCAGGTAATCAAGGTCGAATCGCCCCTGCTAAACTACTTACGCTGCCAGCGAGTGTCAAATGTGTAATTGGTAGGAATGGGAACCCTGGAGCACTTTCTCTTAGAATATCCTAAATATCAAATCGAGGGAACAAGATTCATTGGGAGTGTAATGCGGAAATGGAACGGGAGCGTGGAGGATTAGATGTATTAGTGGGCGATACAAAGGAGAGGGTTAGTATGCTGATCACTGAGATTGGCAAGAAAGAAGTGTACGATAGCATTAGTATTGGGAGGACAGAAGTGGGAGTACACGGATAATCACGGCCTGGTCATATGAGAACCACAATAAATCATCTGCTGGCCAAAGTATTATTATTATTATTATTATTATTATTATTATTATTATTATTATTATTATTATTATTATTATTATTATTATTATTAACCAAACACATTGTCGCCATATGTATAACTCAGATTCAATAATAGCCGCACAATTCGTCAATTTTCCTTATATTAACATCAAAAAGAGGGATTGCGGCTCAAAGACATTGGCTTCCATATCTCAGTCATCAAGGACGCATTCGGAATGAATGCCCCACCCCAATCAATTGCTCGTTTCGGTAGGTTGGTGGGAACGCCCAAACACACCTTATAACGAAAGAAACTTTTGTATTACGATTAGTTTAAGATTCAATACTTCATATACTGCACTATATTACTTTAGTAGAGTCGCACTCGTTCTTCATATTGTCTCTATTCCCTATAGGGTCCAATGCAGTGTTTTTGAGGAGAAAAATGAAAATTATTGATTATTCGAGAATATTGCCCGCTATTCGCATTCGATAAAGGGTTAAAAATAAACGTGGCAGAGCCGATATACAAGGACGTAGCTAGTGGAGGGTGCCCCCCCCCCCCTACCTCCCACCCCCAATTATTGCCTAAAATTTTAAAAGTTGGGAATTCGGTAATGTAAATTCCCCAAGTTGGAAATTCAATAATATCAATTTAATTTGCGCTTGTCATTTTTTTTAGGACAGAGCCAAAGTGATTTCCAATTTTCCATCAAATTCTCCGACTTTTCAGTTTCAGCTGACAAAGTTTTCCTACATTCAGACTCGAATCTGTAACCGGTCCGGTTTTTCGAACTCATCGTTCCGTTTCCCTTACACTGACCAGGATGCACAAGGACTAAAAGAGTGACAGCTATTCAGCTATTCAGCTGCCAGTCAGTTGGAATGAGTAGATATTGGGTGAAGAGCTGTCAGTGTGAAGTTTTTATGCAGCATGGTCCGTCTAAGGGGAAACTCATGGACCTACTTCGGAAAATACATTTTTCTTGTGGACAGAATGTCTAGGTTTAAGCCAGCGGGCAGAGGGAGATTTCAGAATCCATCATAAGGGTTCTAAAATCAATTATTTTCCCCGGGGGAGGCTCTCGGACCCCCCCCCCCCCACTAACGAGAGGGAGATAAGATCCTCCCTCAATACATCATAAGGGCTCTAAAATCAATAATTTTCCCCGAGGGAGGCTCTCGGACCCCCCACCCCACCCCCACTAACGGGAGGGAGATAAGACCCCCCCCCCCCCCTCAATACGGGCCTTCGGCCCGCTGGACATGCTTACGGCATGTCGTGCTGTGACCCCAACCCCAGTTAGAAATCTAACTGATCACAGACTCCCCCATTGAAAAACCCCTCTAGCTACGTCGCTACCGATAAAGTGATAGTGTGCTCAGCAAACAACAAAAGCACCCCGGCGAGCTGAAGAAGCCGTAGGTTCTTTTTGTCCTTGGGTTAATTTACACATTTTTCTTTCTTTACTGTGAGATATTTTACGCGACAGCAGAAACGTGCTTGATTCCCATTTACTTGTCTTTTCACAAACTTAAAAACCCTTTGAACCCGTGCGGTCGCTTTTCCGATCAGGGACATGATACGTCATTATATGGGATGGCTATTCAGTAAATGTGTGGGGTTAACCAATCAATATTTTCAACGCGCAGCCCCGAAGCTGCACGTTGAAAATATTGATTGGTCTACCTGGGTCTACCCCAAATAATGAATATGGACTCTTCTAATTGCTGCCATTGAACTGTCGTGGATGATACCACTTAATTGATTTGTGATGCTCAAACTAGTTTGTAAGCAAGCAGTATGCCGATGCCTTTTTTTGACTGAATAGTTTCATATTAATGAACTGATCGAGTGAAACGACGTGAAACTTTTTGTTCATTTGGACGTTAGTTTTTGACAGCTGGCAACTGACGACATGTTTGCTGGTGGGTACAAATCAATCGTAATTAACGATGTGCGTTTCTTTATAACTTTGAACGATTTATTTCACAAAAAAAGAACCTTCCAGGTCTAATCGACGAAATGAATTTGAGTTTGCATGTAATATTTTGGATGAATCAAATAATGTTTTCAGCATCCAAACTTATCGGTAAGCTACGGTTAGGCAGGCATTCGGTACATCATGGGACATGGTAAGATAAAAAATAAACTCAGAATTCTGACTTTGGCACTCTTCGAACTCAGAATTCTTAGATTTTTAGCTAAGAATTCTGATTTTAGTACTCAGAATTCTGAGTTTCTACTCTCAGAATTCTGACTTTAGTACTCGGAATTCTGACTTTAGAACTCAGAATTATGAGTTTGGAACTCAGAATTCTGACCCAAAGTCAGTTCCCAAGTCAGAATTCTGAGATTACAGTTAGAATTCTGAGTTCCCAAGTCAGAATTCTGAGATTATAAAGTCAGAATTCTGAGTTCTAAAGTCAGAGTTTCCAAGTCAGAATTCTGAGAATACAAAGTCAGAATTCTCAGTTCTAAAGTCAGAATTCTGAGATTACAAAGCCAGATTTCCGAGATTACAAAGTCAGAATTTTGAGATTACAAAGTCAGAATTCTGAGTTCTAACGTTGAATCCTGTATCCATATGTAAAAAGGAAAGCTGCTCACATGACACGAGAGCAACGCCTACCCTGCTAGGTTATAACGGACCTGCCCTTTCCTTCCCTTCCCTTCTCCGCTACTCCCCGTCCCTTAATGGGACCCACTCCTGAGTAGCTCCCTGTATCCCCTGACTTTTCAACGAGAGATAAAGGAATCTCGGGTAGGTTTATAGCTGTCGCTAGGGTAGGGTTATTATATATCGGGTATCACCGTCGATTTGTACGGTCGAAATGGACGTGGGAATGGGGTTAAAGTTATAATGTATGACGGGTTCGTGGAATAACAGCGTATCAGAGACGATGTGTCTCAGTCAGCAAAGTGGAAAGTAGGTGTAAAATCCCACTGAGGGAGTGGATGATTCATTTGACTGTGGGGATGAAACTTTTCTGCGTGGAGCTGAGGGGGTTATTTGGTATTTACGGGTGTGTGTCTCGTAAAGTAGTGATTAAACGTTGTGTTTGAGAGTAAGAATCACTTCAAGCAGCGTGGAGTTGGGAAGAAATATTTGGTATTTATTGATGTGTGTCTTGGAAAGTAGTGAATAAACTTTGTGTCTGGGGGTAATAATCACTACAACCAGCGTGGAGCTGGTAGGAAATATTTGGCATTTATGGGTGTGTGTCTTGTTAGATTAAATGGAGTAGTGACCTACCCCAAACTAGGCAGAAATCTCCGGGGAAGGAGACATGTAGGGATCAGGAGGCATCAGATCGCTGGTAGATCGGGGATCTTGGGGGCTACTCGGGAGTGTCAGGAGGGGTCGCATGAACATCTTTTGAACCCAACATTGTGCGGTTCGCTGTTTGGCGGAAGGGCAACTTTCCGTACATTTTGGGAGGGCCGCCAAGTGGGTGGAAGATGTGGCTTTGCGTATTTCTGGCATATTTCTCATTACCTGTAGGGCATTTGCCCCTAACTCAGCAGTCGGTCCTCATCATTCGCACCTCTGACTTCAGATGTGTCATCTGATTACTCGCTCACCATGGAGAACTTGGCAATCCCAATTCAAATCAAGAAAGCTCTGTCAGCTCTGGACATCTCTTGTCCTATCATCTGGATTATCCAGTTGAAAGGCAAGAATGTCCAGCTGACCCTGGAGTTTGAGACAGAGAGCACCACCCCACCTTCCTCTGGGAGAGTTAGTGCCTTTAGTAACAGGAGCCCCTCTCACACTTGTCCTCACCCGAGGGAGTCCGGGAGCCCTGAAAAGAGAGGGAAAAGAAGAAAGATGAATCCATCAACCAAGCGCAGGTACGCCCTGCGCTTGGAAGCCTGGCTTGAGAGGAGAAGAGCAGAGACAGAGTAGTCACCCAATCCAAACCTGGATCTCCTATCTGCTTGCACCAATCAAGCGAGGGCTCCGACAAGTAAAGCGACGACAGCCAGAAAAAGAGATACTATCCGCCGAATTCATTGAAGCCCTGGATGAGCGCACCATCAACGTCTGCGGGTCTCTAAAAATTGACTTCATCGGTTCAGCCAAAACAGAAAATTTAAACAAGACCACTGGGAAGAATGTGCAAACAAAGATAAACTCCCTTCATATCCAGACAAACAACTGGAAGCCTCGCAAATCAGGGACCGGAATTTCCACAAACACATTAAAGAAGCACCCACCTGGAAAAACAAGAAAAATGGCAAAAAGAACACACACCACTAACCTGACCCGGCCTATATTTCTAAATTCCCAATGTACAGTGAATGAGGGTCGAATGGGGCTTGTCCCACACCGTCCCTGCGCGCCCTCGACGCGCGAGGCCATTGAGCTTGCTTGCTTCCTTGCTCGCTTACTTGCTCGCTTCCTTGTGAACCATACCATTCATTTTTCACACCTTGGACTCCGAGGATTAAACAACTGAACAACGGAGCTCGCACTTGTTATCCAAGAAATACTGCTCAGAGTGAAGGCTGTCCTTTCTGCCACCTGGAGTATCCTGGTGCGCAAGGTGACAAATCACCTGACGGTGGATTTTGAGCGAAAAACAGAACCGGAGTCCTTGGAGATGTGTAGCATCTTTCGGGGAGGAGGGGGGGGGAGGCTTCCTCCCGCATTTGTCACCCTCCATGCAAGTGACCCCGAGAAGCTGGATGTTGACCGCCAGATCCAAACAACAGAGGCCAGGAAGAAGAGAAAGAGAAAGAAGGGCCCTCCGCTAGACGACGTAATGTCCGCTGAATGACGGAGTCCGTGGAGAAAAAGAGGAAGGAGAAGGAAGAGAATGGGGTAGGTGAAGGCGTTGAAAGATCAACACCTGTCACCCCTGACCAACCCCTGTCCAGCCCAGCACCCACTTCCACCTCCCCCTCGCAGAAGGGGGGTCTGAAGGACAATAGGTTGCCAGGAGAATATCCACCTCCAACCCATCAGTCTGTTCATCTGAAGAGGAGATGGACGCGGAAGATCTGTCTGCGGCGCAGGAAGTTGTGTTGGAGGACGCACCATCCACCCCTCCAACTCTTGAGGATATACGGGATAAGATGCAGACTCTAATGGTAGCATCCACGGCTGCAGGGTTGGAGGAGGAAACGAAAAAAGACTGGTTACTTAGTAGTTTGAACAGAAAGAGGGGCGAGAAACTCACAGCAGAAAGGACTAGGCCGTTCAAGCCAGCCCCCTAGTCCTCCTTCAATACCAACTACACCTCCAACTGCTCTCTCTCCAACACGTCCACCTCCTCCCAAGAAAACCCCCGGAGAGACAGACGCCGCGGAGTACCACATCCTTCCCTCTTTTAACACGTCCACGCCCTCAAAGCGGAACTACTGGAATCCTAGAGAAGGGCCTGCAAAAGAAGAAGAAAAAAAGGAAGATACCATCCACTAAGCGCCAGGAGAATGAGAATGAGACAACCATTACGCCATCCCCACACAACCTTCCCCACTCTCGCAGATCCGCTCTCCTGTGTCGCAGGAGATGGAAGGCAGAGAGGAGGAGGCGGCGGAATGCGAGATGGAAGTCAAGCTCTCTGAACCTGGGTCTCCTATCGGTTCAGATCTATCCAACCACCATACCATCGAGTCTATCCTCCCGCAGCTACAGGAGGAAAAGAAAGAGACGGAGAAGGTCAACTTCAGCACCATTACATGGAATAAGTTTACTTCCATTGAAACGGTTGCTTCACAGCGGAATACTACACATTCACTATCAACGACATCGGCAGCATGAAACAATACCTCCACTACGTCAACACACAGCTGGATAAAAACTTCCAATTTATGATTCTAGACTGCGCTTCAGCGTCGCTACTACAAAAAACAGAGACCAGAATTTCCACCAATACATGCTCTCCTGTTAACTCCTGACGCACAATTTCTCCTTTTACGCACCCAGACATAAAAGAAAAATTTTCAGTTTACTGTCACAGAGGGTCGAAAGGGGTTTGTCGCAACCCGCCCCTGCGCGCCTTCGGCGCGCGAAACCATTTGATCCTCATTCAAACCATAAATGCAATTTGCTTACATGATGAGACACATGCGAACTACCCAAATGTCTGAGAGACGAATGAAATACACAATGTTTTGTTTTCTGTTTGAACCACTATCCAATTGGGTCTACACTCCCCTTAAAAGATAAGATAAGATTTATTTAGCAAATACACCAGAACAAAGGCAGATTGCTTTGTATAAATAAGCATAAATATGTGTGCTTACCCCCCGTTCCATTCCTATTAAACAATTGTCAAATGACCCCCCCCCCCCCCGGGGGGGGGGGGAGGGAGACCAACAACAGTGTCCTTTCTTCCTGCCAGGTTATAACGGACCAACCCTCCCCTTTTTCGCTACTCTCCGTCCCAAAAGGGAACCCGCCGCCGACTTACCCGAATAGCTCCCTAAGGTCCCTGATCAACCGACGATCTGATGCCTCCTGATCCCTATTTGCCTCCTTCCCCTGAGAATTCTGCCTAACTTGGGGTAGGTCTCTACCTCCATTTTTAATCGACTACGCTGTATCAAGAGAAAGGCAAATATAGGAGGATCCGCAACGTTATGCAAATATGCTAAAATGTAGTGGCAAAAACTTTAAAAATAGTGGGGTCGGGAGCTTATAGGGGACATTTGGCTGCCAAAGTCTATATCGCCGCGGCGAAATAATTAATTCGCCGCAACGAAATAATTAATTCGCTTAGATGGGATATTATCTCACCTCGGCGAGATATTATTTCGCCGCGGCGTGATATTATTTCGACGCGGTGAGATATTTATCTCGCCTCGGCGAGTTATTATTTCGCCTCGACGAGATATTGTTTCAGAAATAACTTTTGGCAGCTAATGTCCCTTCAAAGTATCCAGATACACACTGAAGAATAGTAGGCAAATATGTCTGAACGTGAGCATGGGTGTGATGGACGTGGCTAGCGGATCTTCACTGGAATGGGATATCAGATTTCTAACTGGTGCTGGGGTTCCAACACGACATTCCGTAGGCATGTCCTGAGAGTGCAGGCCTGTGATGGGGAGAGTATCACCCCTTGATGATGGGGGAAGGGGTGTCCGGAAAATTTTTAATTTTTGAACCCCTGAGAAGGATTTTGAGGCCTCCCGCTGGCTTCAATATATAGTCATTTTATCCACAATAAAAATGCATTTCCACAGATAGGTCCATGAATTTCCGCTTACACTGACCAGGCTACATAAGGACTATAAACTGACTGCTATATTGCCAATACCTATACTCCTTCCAACTGACTAGCAGTCAGTCGGAAGGAATAGGGATTTGCTGAATAGCTGCCAGTCTATAGTCCGTGTATAGCCTGGTCAGTGTAAGGGAAACAGAACGATGAATTTGAAAAACCTGATCGGTCACAGATTCGAGTCTGAATTTCGGAGAATGTTGGAGAATTTTATCGAAAACTGGGATCACGGGTTGAAAATTCAAATCGACTTGTCGGAAAAGTTTGAAAAGTTAAAAACATGAAGGAAATTTATTTCGTTGAAATTCCAACTAACAGAATTCATGCCTTCGAATTTCCAACTGTTGATGGTTATTGAGAAGGGGGGGGGGGGGGTGGGGTTGAGACACATCCCTGTCGCTGCGTGCCTGAACGTTATTGTCTTGAAGAAGGTCTGTCTATTCGAATGAGTATACCACTGAGACTAGATCACCAACAGTTTTTGCACTTTAAAAATTATATTTGAGAAATTCATTCGCTGCAGATAGGCCAATAATGATACTGAGCACGGAGCATCCTCCGAGTGGCCAACCATCACAAGGGCATTATTTTTTATACCATGATTACCTATTCTACTATCTAGAAAAAGCCTATGACATAAATTTTAGCTTTACACACCAACCGTGGTGAACACGCCAGCAATGGATTTCAGTAGTTAACATTTACACCTACAGAAGACCTACATCCAAGTTGACCTTTGGTGACGTCGACCTGAATGCAAACATGTCTAACTTTATCGCACGTCGCCTCGCGAAGACTGAAATGAAACTGGCAATTATTTAGTACGTTTTTAAATGAGTTTACCTCATAAGATGCCGAAAGCATCCTTGTCTCATGTTAATAAAGCACCCTTAACTTGAAATAGTAAATTATTATGTTATTAAAACGAAAAAGGCTATGTTTCGTTTTTCCATTTCGTTTCGGCGATAAAATTTGGCAGCGGAAGTACCGCTCACCGATGCTCATGTAAACAAAAACAGATTCGCACGTATGTAAGTCTGCTGTTCAGTAAAAATAATAGCGACTCTTAATAATCTGACGATCATAGTATAAATAAACTATACCCAAATTAGCTTGGTGTAACAAATGTTCACCACTCGTGGTGGAGTGGTGTTAACCGCGCGCCGAAGGCTCGCTGTTAGCCTGTTAACACCACTTCACCACTCGTGGTGAACATTTGGTACACCAAGCTACTATGGGTATATTCTATATATCTCACCTTGGTGGAGTGAAACTGAGCTTTTTTAATCGGTTTGCGTCTACCGTATGCCATCGTATGTCAACAGTTCCTTTGTGTCTCCCACAGGCAATATTTCCCAACCATTCATCACCATATTGAATTTACTGTATTGTGTTGATATGTGGATGATTAATTTTTAACCCTTTTGTACAATATAGTCACAGACTGCAACTTATACTGTTGTGAAAAAAAGATTGCCCCAAAGTGTATTCTTTCTGGAGACCTCAACCGACAGCAGGGGCGGACTGGGTCAAATAATGTTACCAAGAAATGCACCCGAGGAGGGGGGGGGGCGGTCCCAGAGAAAATTTCGATGTTTTCAAACCGAATGAACGCTGCTTCCTTACATCTGAACTATCAGTGGCAGTCCACATGGAGGGCATTTGTGATCGCATTTTTGTATCATCTGCGTCTTAAAGATGGTTGCGACGGTGGTGGTGGGGGGGGGGGGGGAGTGGATTGATATGGCCGACCACAGTTCGGTCCAGTGGGAGACCAATTTGATTATTCGAACTGAAAGAATGCCGTTTTCCTGCATTTGAGCAATCAGTGGCAGACTAGACTCCGCGTACACCGAAATACAATCCATTTGGACTGTCAATGGCATTCCACAGAGAGGGCATTTCGATAACCAGCCAGCATCTTCAATCAGATCCATTTCGTCTTTTGGTCAATTTCATACGAACAGGTGTCGGCTGCATCAATTGCACCCTCCCCTCCCCCCCCCCCCCCCGCCCCCATAGGAAGCCTATCGGAAAATGTCCCGGTGGACCATACAGCCAGTCCGTCTCTGACAGCCAGGCTGCATTCATCTTGGCAATGTTTTTACATCATGATCAACATAACTAATTTGAGGCTTTATGGGTTAACGATGGTCTTCGTGTTCCCGGAGCCCGGGAATGTGAACCAGATGTTATTTGGACGGTTTTCGTGATTCAAAAATGCTAGAATTGAGAGGAGGAACCACCTCTGGAGGGGCTTCTTTCATCACATACTTTAATATAAAATACACAAATTTTATCATTTATTTCGGCAGGAACCCCGATAAATGGACCAGTGTTTGTTTGCCATGGTAAACAAGTTATAATCTACTGGTAGAACAGGGCCGGGTAACCAAAGCCTGGGGTGGAAGCCTTCTAAAGTAGGCATCATTGGTATAAACGATAGTCGAAACTTGACTGTCCCTTTCAAGATATTGCCTTAGATGTTGAAAGTGACCTTAACCCTATGAACTCTGATGTCAAAATGGCAAAGTTTTCAGCAGCAAATATTTCCCACAATGCAGTTTGATATTTAACCAAATATACCTTGTTTGATAGAGCTCAGTGAGCTCTGTCATACAAGATATAATTGGTTAAATTCATAGTTCAACAGGAGAAAAACAGAATGATTGGAGAAAATTCTGTTGCACTACCAGAGTGCTAGGAGTTAAGCACAAATAAAATAAAAAAAATAATTGACTATTTTACAATGTTCCAGTCCAAGAATAATAATTACAATCGACCCTTGCGGATGTCAATTTTTCACATCAAATTTATTACTGCAACCTTTGTTTGTCTTGAATATTATAGACAACTGGACGACTCGATCACTGAACTAGGTTTTGAGAAAGGTGTATTTGCTGTTGTTGTAGTAGACTTGGGTTCCCAGAACAAGGAGACCACTTTTAATATTTTAAATATTGTCATGACCTGTCGGACACGGGTGGCCCATTTGAATTTCTGCATAAATTCCATTGCTTTGCCGTACCAGTGGTATTTCTCAACCGACCTCATTCCATATGCTGTCTTGCAAATGCTGGCGATTCTATTCAATATTTTCAGAATCCGTGAAAAAATGATTTCTGGCGACCATCTTGGGTTTTAGCATTATTTCTGCGTCGCTCTACATGCTCCATTTCGCAACCTCTCTTCGACAACTTTCTATAACACGTTGGCGGTAACACGTCCATCTAGATAGGACCTTTTCTGAAACTGGTTCCTTCTGGTATTCACCAAGATTATGGCCATCAGGCTGTCTAATTATTCACATTTTCTTCCATCCCAAGTTTCTCATGAAATATTCTAACCGGCGCCGACTATTTTTGTCACAACTTCGTGTATATGTAGAAACATCCGAGTTTTGGATTACATTCTGGACAACCCACTCTACCTTTCAGAGCTATGTTCCGTGAACAAACAAACAAAAACTTATGAGCCTGACGACCACAAATCTCATGGTGACAATTGTGGTCACTGGAAGAGATTTACGGGAGAGTTATCTCCCCTTAATTGTTTGAATCTGTCCTTAAATTTTACAATAAGGGTATGAGAATTTCATATAAAAATTGAAATTTTGAAATATTAGCGAATTTGAATCATCGATGTGCGCATCATTTCACAAATTTAAGGCGTTTTCCCGTCGAGTGGTATAAAAATACAGATGCTGGCTTTTTTTTACAATTTTTCCTAATCAATTAGAACGTTTAACTTTTATTATTAACCCTTTACCTAACATGAAAAGCAGACGACACTTGCAAAAAAAAATCTTGAATAACTATTTTTTTTCATTTTTTGTCTCAAAAATATAGGTTATGACCCCTCATTGGAACGAGCTCGACGAGCTCGTTCCAATGAGGGGTCATAACCTATGTTTTTGAGACAAAAAATGAAAAAATAATTAAAATTAATAGGCGATTTTTGAGAATATCGCTGGCCGGTTTTGGCCGTTACGTTGGGTAAAGGGTTAAAAGGAAAACGGCCTTCACCATCTTTCTATGGTTTATAACTTTTTCTGATCATTATATCAATACTGTGAGCCTCGTGACATATAATACATATGCTTTTCTTTTCATTAATATAAAAGCCTAGGAGGTGAGATTTGCTATTTTTTCTGAGAAGAATAAAAACCATCTAGCCTAATTACCAGTCCAGGTGTTCGGATACTCGGAACCGGAGCGACAAAAAGAACGCAGAGCAGAGAAAGGGGCGGGAGAGACAGGGGAGAGTACACTTTTTATTTAGAAAAAACAATCTGCCGCAATGATTTGATTACTCAGTTCTGTATTGACTATTTAATAATCGCCTGTCACATGTTAAATTTAACAATCTGTAGCAGTTTTATTAACCCATTGTCATCTGCAATGTCCAGTAAAAGAGCTGTGAAAGTGGTAGCTCCAGGCAATCAAGACATTTTTATATACTATACATTTTGTAAACACGGAGTTTGAAATAATGGGCACTTCGGATACTGGATAATGGGACTCGGAGCCGACATGTGTTACGGAATCAAAGAACACGAAGTTTTAAAGAAAATGTTCTATCGTTATCTGTTCGTGAATGCGATTTTTAATTCATTTGTAACATCATTCTGTTCATTTTAGGGACCTTCCCTGCTAAGGTGGGTGATCTTCGCGAGGGTCATGAAGTCATCGGAAAGTCATCAAGTTATTATAATATCACGTATAGATGTGTGATACGAGTTTTGTTTGCTAATGCATCTACTGCTCAGCTGACTCGTATTCACTTTTAATTCCTGATATACCACACTCTGATAAATGAAAGCTTAGCAAGCACAGAAAGTACCGATTTTACTGTTGTGACCACAAAGAAAAGACCTTGTAGAATATGATAGAACACTGTACAAAACCACGAAAGCAATGTCTTGATTTATAGACAATAATTGTACGATGGTTGGGAAAGGACATCATGTGATTTTATTTTTCTTATAGTATCTCGATCGATCGAGACAGTATCTCGATCGATCGATCATTACCCAGAGCTTTGCGAGAGCAGCTACTGAAAAATTTCCGTAGGAAACGGAGCTTTTGTTGGATCAACCTTTTCCTGTGCAAAACGTCGGCCCCCTCCAACTAGATCCGCCAAGCGGTATACGTGCTGCATATATAGTATGCTATTGCATGTATAATGATATACGTACACACAGGGCTATGGGTATACCGTATGGGTATGTGATTGAATATCGAAGGGGAAGTTGGATTTTTTTTAAAGTTTCCCCGCGAAACGGTTGGCGTTGCTATTGACGTCGTGGCGTCATTATGAGCACGCGATATCATAGAAATGTTGACCGCTTTTATTTGCACTCCACAATCTTATATGACGTTATTCGGGTAAGGGTGTGTAGGCCTTCTCGTACGAGAGTGATCTCGCAGTATAGTGTGGGCGTTATATACCTCTGCAGATCCCTGTTAGCTCTTGGTACTATTAATCCGCCTTGTACTTTGTACTGTCCTATGTCTGATATAGATGATACGCAATGCCAGTCCAGGCAGTATTGGTGGGTGGTCTACTTGGTGTGTTCTCTTGATATGTTCCAGGTTGTATTTGCGTGTAAACTTGGCGGCATACGTGTCAGACTTATATCCTTTTTATACCCCCATTTTACATGAGTTATGGCCAGTAGTATGTCATGCACGTTTCACCCACATTTGTATGATCCCGGGGGATGACCCCGGAACTAGCGTCATGTCACGTGACCCAGTGGCGCCATGTTGTGTTGTGAGTGGCCATGTTGTTTCGTCATCCCCATAGTGATACGTGGTGTTAGTGCGCAGCGCGTGTTGTTAGGGTGATACGTGTTTCCGTCGTCCATATTGTATACTGGAGGCCGCCATTTTGATTTCTATAGTAGCACGTGGTTGTTATGTGACCTAAAGGCTTCTTATAGGGCAGAGGTATGTTCAGAGGGTGTGTTTAACTGAACAGGAGTAATTACCCGTTTCGTAGAATTACCACAAACAACCCGACAACTTGTACTATTTCGAATCCTTTTAGAATTCTCTGCTTCTGTTTATCTATGCAATAATTTTCGCTTTCCTGACATTGTTCCTTTGCCCTGGAGTATACGCCAGTAAAGTAGAAGAGCCTATCAGCTGGAACAGCCTTGCTTATTATTACTATATTTAGCTTTTCTGGTCTGTTCTTGTTAGTTCTGATCCTATTCCGAGTACTCTTGTTGTTTCAGTTATCTAGATCACCCAATCAGTTCACTTTACTGGCGCTAACTACCAATCCGATTGCTTGATTTTTCCATAATCTGTATGTAGAGTTATCTCCCCTCTGTATAACAAAAGCCTATATCATTCCCAAGGCCAATAAGCTATCGAGCAATTACTGATAAACCATTGCTCGAACGACTCGAAGCCCATCGAGCAAATGTGCTATCGAGCAATTGCTCGTCCGAGTGACTCACACATACAACTCTTAGCCTCATTTCAGAAAAAGGGGTGCCTAAGACTTCGTATTGTATTATTTGAGGATACCTTCTGGAGAATCCCTGTTCATCCTAGCTAGTGGCCGCTTCAATTGAGTCATTATATTCTCGACTAGTCTCTCTTTTGCACTAGACGAGACGTACTATAAACGTCACATCCCTCCCCCTTTATCTTTCCATTCAAGAGCGTTCGTAGAGAAAGTCAACAGTGTCCAACCGTATGTATTCCCTGTCTCGAGACCCTATTACGTACATGGCTGTCTGTTTCAGCAACTTACATTTCAACTGTAAATAGTGTGAATCCCTATTCATTTGTGAACCAATCTATATATCTTGTAGCCGCATCTATGTATTGGTTTTTTCTGTTGTATTTATGGAGAGGAGATAACATAAGTTGTATAACTTGTACTCCAATCCTTTTTGTAAATTTATAGCAAATAAAATATGTTTAAACTAATCCCTTTTTTGTCATATGTGCTTATGTGAAAAGGCACAATGTGACACATTGTGTACTAGCATATGGGCACATGCTGGATGCGCCGATATGTGCTTATGTGAAAAGGCACAATGTGACACATTGTGTCCTAGCACATAGGCACATACGGGTATTTGAGGATACCTATAACCTGGTATTGCATTATTTGAGGACACATATCGGGAATACCTTATGCAGAATCCCTTTTTTGTCATATGTTCTTATGTGAAAATGCTCGATGCGACACATTGTGCACTAGCACAAAGGCACATGCTGGATGTGCCGATACGTGCTCATGTGAAACGGCACAATGTGACACATTGTGCCCTAGCACATAGGCACATACGGGTATCGTCCTTTAACCTAAGTCGATTTTCATGACGAGGTAAGTTAGAGATGAGCTCTGACTTTCTTAACTGAAATCATTTTAGTAAGAAGCTGTCTCATTTTTTTCTGGCCTACCCACCCTACTTTTCATAGCTTTCTTGACTGATTATTTTTTCTGGGTCTGAGACCACGAAGTATTTTGGTAAGAAGTCACTTGTTTTTTATACTTGGGGGTGCGAGGTGTTCGAATATGGAATTGCCGCCCTTATGCCGGCTGTCCCAACACTCTATCGATCAGTCGGTCATTGCGCAAGACGTCAACTTTCTTATGGTGGGTCCAGTAGAAGTTAATTTAGGCTAAGGTCGGGGGTGGGGGTATCGGAGACTTCTTAATAAGGCATTATTATGGTGGGATTTTATAATGCGAATACAAGTAACGTCGAGGAGATATCAGTTTGAAGAAAAACACAATCGATCAATTTTGTCTGATGCGACAACTGTTGATAGTCATCAGATGTAACTATACGGACAGAGGTGGAGTAGTGGGTGCACGAAGAAATTGTCGTCCTTCTTTCTTTTTTTCATTGTGAAACCCGTACAGAACCGTCGCTTTATTTTTGTTATGGAAAAGTCTGACTTGATGTGGCATATTGCATCCAAACCACCAAGGTCCTTTGTTCCAGTCGAATATCAATAATTTATTCTTGTTGCCTGTGAAACCAAATGGAAAATCACTCATGTGTACTGCACTAAGCTGCTGTCGCTGTCATTGAAATAGATATCTTTTTGCACGTAAAATATTTACAGTATTTCACTGAATTATTTATTGTGTTCGATAATATTGCTGACATTTTTGTTATATTGGACCAAGTACAGTTGTTATTAAAATGTTTACAGCCTCAAATGTAAGACTTTTAAAATGTGTCGATGTGCGGAATACTGGGTAACACTCGAAACTCGAAAAGAGTAGTTGGGACGCAACACACTGAAATGTGTGTGAAATGGGAGGAAAGATAACGTCCAATCGTCGAGCGTGTGGGGATCTGCGCGAAGACAATTTAAAATATGATGGCCAAAGAAATTCGCTGTTCTTGGTGAGAACGCTAAGAATGGTACCAGAAGGTGTCATTTGATTCGTCGATAGGGACGGATTTGTTGCACAAATAGATATGTTTGATTATCACTGCATTCGTGAAGGGGTTTGGCCGAGTGGCTGATGGAATAAATATAGCAGAAGCAGTAACGGTCCAGGATTTTCGCTTTGCTGGCGCCACATTTCCAAACATGGGATATAGTGCGAAGTATCATCAACTCGAGTAACAGTGAGTTGGGCCAAACACGAGAAGGGGTATCCACCACAGTCAGCAGTGTCTAGTGGCCTCCCCGAGAAGGTTTTGAAAAATGGGAGGACATTGTGGCCCTCCGGTCGCTTCTTTACAGGTGTCAACCAAACAATCCCCAGTAAACAGCGACCGTATTGTTCATAACAATTGCATAAGGGGTGGGTTAATTACAGTACAGTCGCCGTGGACTGGTCGTAAACCACGCGTTGGCAGTGTTGCCCGCGCATGCGTTTACCAGGTAATAAAAATCATCATTAGCAAAATGTTAATTAATGAAGCATCCGTTTGTACTAACTAACGCACTGACTAAATTTGTGGTGATTTTTCCTAAAATTAGTGTTTGGAGTCTAATATTATCGCGTCGTGGAAATATTACCCACCCGTGTAAAGTGACCGGGCGGCCGTACTGTACAGATATATCACACTTTGGAAGTGTGAACTGGATATTTAAAGAAAACACGCACTATTTAACATGGGTTGGGTACAATTTTCAGCGACAACACAACAGAATCCGATTTTTTAGTCTATTTCAGTCCTTATTATAGATTAACACAGCATTTCTACGGGGGCGGCGGAAGTTCGATAAAAGTGGAGGGCCACAAATTTACAATGCTACCATGGTTCGACCCAATGTGAGAAAGGTTACAATTACATATCGGCAAATGTACCATAACTCAATTTTGTCTCTCGTTTAGAAGAATATGCCGTTGTGCGGTCACTGTCCTGTCCGTTTCTTCTACTTTAATCATCTTCCAACCCGAAGGCCAGCCTTCGGGTTGGAAGATGATTCAAGTAGAAGAAACGGACCGAAGAGACCGAAAGTGGGATTCTTTGGCTAAATAATATTGTTTGGGTTTTCAGATAATGTTACTTGAATGCCTGCATATTGACAAGTTTGCATGCGCCCATTTTAACTCATTGTGTAATTCCGAAACATATCTGTGGACAAAAGTGGAGGGGCGCGTGCCCCCTCCCCCGGCTCTGCCGCCTCTGCATTTTTATCAGACATTGGTTCAACATAGCATTCGTAGCCGCCCCAACCCTCGCTCGTCCCTGTATTGCGACAACGAGATCTTAAAAAACTATTCGCTTTGTCTTGTTTCTACACTAATTTTTTTATTTAAGCTTGTTTGTTTTACAAGGATTGGCGAACAAGTTATGCAACTTATATTAACGCCTCTCCTTGGCCCAATTGCGCAGATATGTGGGATGTCCTTCGAAGCGGCAACTTCGTGGCCTCGCTCTTCTCGAATAATACAAAGGGATCTTTAGCCTGCACGGAGTTCTCCAGGACAGCCATTTTACGTCCCCATCCAATAGGACGGTAAGCTGTGACAGAATAAACCCCACAATTGATGCTGACACAGAGCGTTCGGACGCCTCGAAAACTTTCTCCGGCAGGGGATCGATCCGTGGACCTCTGCCATGAGCGACCAGCGCACTGATCCACTCGACTACCATTCTCTCAACACTAAATAACTAAACTAAAAAAGTTCGGGCGGATCGGGGGAGAGGGGAATTTAAAAGGACACCGGGTCCAGCCTAGGGATCGCGAAGCATGTCACTCCTACCTTTCCTGAACGTTCAGAAACAACGGAAAGTTGAACTGATCTTTCCCCGTGGGAACATCGGGAAGTTAAACAGTGTTTGTTTACCGTGGTAAACAAGCTCCGTTTTACTTGTAAAATAGGACCCGGTCACTAATGCCTGGGGTGGAGGTCTTCAAAATTGGGAATAAACGATTGGCGGAACTTGACTTTATATCCCTATTGTGATCACGATTATCCATTGTGCAGAAATATGTGACCTTAAACACAATAAATAAATAAATAAATAAATAAATAAATAAATAAATAAATAAATAAATAAATAAATAAATAGATTTTATATGTGGCACCTCATTCAATTCATTTGCGAACATTTCTCAAAATGGTATGTATAAATTTGCGAGTAAAAGAAAACTGTGGTCGATGGGTAAACAATGTAATGAACCAAAATAGTAGAACCTTGTTGATTAAAATGAAATTAGAATAGAATCTTAAATCGAATCAGGCAGATTTCGAACTGAATCGAATCCATTCTCATCGCTATTCAAACTGTAGATATTACACCTTTGACAACCTAAAAAATATTATCCGTCTCAATTCAAGTAATAATAATACTAATTATTTGACCTTCCGCTGATTTGTAGCGGTTCTCTTGCGAGGAGGACTACATTAACCCAATCCTTTGCCGACTATTCTTCTCCCACTCTCCTTCCTAATCCCCCAGCATTCAGTCAAAAAGTATTTCATAATCCCCCCGTCGGCGTTTTCTCGACCTCCCTAACTATAACATTGACCCTTTCCTTCATGCCATTTCCCATCCACCTATCCTTCATGTTTTCATCCAATTTCATATTAGTATACGTAAGAGTCTTGTTCTACTAGACAAATATTTGGGGCATTCTAAAATGAAATGCTTCAGGGTTTCCGTTACTCGTAAATTACACATTTGGCGGCACACTCTTTCCTCGCCTTTCTCGATTCCCCCCTCAACTCCAGTAACTTCAATCTCAATTGAACAACATAAAGCCCCCCCCCCCCCACCCCCCCACCTCCCACCCTCCCCAAAACCATCTAGGTACTCCTGGGTTATCATTTTTGTACAACCCGTCCTGAGAGCTCTTGGTCCGAATTCCAGCTTGCCAATTTCTATTGCAATCCTCGAGCACCCTTCCCCTAATAAGGCTACTCCCCTGTATTGGTTGCAATTGCGACCCGTCTGTTTAGCAAGCTGATCAAGAAGCGGAGAATTTCAGAACAGATTTTAAGTACCGGTAGTTTGGGAAGCTGAAACAACTTCAATTCTTCTATCATCAGGTCTCCTGTGGAGGACACCTGCTGATAGAAGAAGAGTTCAAGGAGGTTCCGCTTCCTAGACTACTTTTCTTCCGTCCTAGAATATTCGGCATTTTTTATTGTTTTGCCCAAACAGACGAGTTGCCCTTGAATACATTTCCTGAGTGGAGAATGTCAATATTTCTGGCTGTGGTTGCTTGTAATGTAACAAGATGCAATATTTACAAGATGAAAATCCATGAGATTCGATTGGAAGAGTTCAGGGGGAAATACTTGGCTGTATTTTGAGAACACCTCGATGAATCTAAAACTTCCGAATCAGCACGACTTGAATCGAATCATTGCGTCGATTTCGAATCGAGTCGAATTTCTAAGCTGTAGAGGGTCCTAAACTGGTTAAGAAAGATCATCAATATTTAGTTGTAAAAGCCCTATGCATGGGACTGTATCATTAAATTGTTTATCAACCACAGGACAGAGCAATGTGGACGCCTAATTGCAGTCCCCGCTATTTATTTATTTATTTATTTATTTATTTATTTATTTATTTATTGACATTTAAAGACACTTTCAACAGTCAGGGTAACCCGGTGTCGCATAATATTATGAAGGGAGGAAGCTGGAGTACCCGGAGAGAATGACCGAGCAGTGGCGAGCAACTGTCAGACTCCCCAACGTACTAACTCCCCTCAATCGGGGTTTGCAGTAATTGAAGGCAAGTGCGCCTTCGGCTTGCAGTACGCCTTAGTACATAGCGATACTGTGCTCCCACGTGGGCAATCGGGATGAAGTGCCTTGCCCAAAGACACAACGCAGTTACTGCTGGTCTGGGTCGAACCGTGGACCGTTTTGTTTTGGCTCGAAATCCAATGCTCTAACTATTAACCTTCTACCTAACATGAAAAGCAGACGACACCTGCAAAAAACTTCTTGAATAACTATTTTTTTTCATTTTTTTATCTCAAACACATAGGTTATGACCCCTCATTGGAACGCCCCCCCCCCCCCCCCGAGGGAACCCCGGGAAGAGAAGCAGTGCTTATTTACTTTATACTTATGTTGTGACCATGATGTAGGTCCCGAAAGTGATATCAAATTCCAATAAATAGAACATAAGTAGCGTTGAAATGATTTATGCACGGTAAGTTTCCCTGTATGGTGGGTTTTATTTTTTTATTTATGTTTTTTTAGGGGTGGGCAGTATCGTTATAAACGATTCGCTAAACTTGATTTCACACTTGCGTTGTGGTCCAAATATAGTCGTGAATGCTGACAGTGACCTTAAATACCAATAGATAACAAAGAAAATAATAAGATGTTCAGTCGTAATTCATTCCAGCTTCCCTAATAGCCTTACCGCAGTACGTCTTCAAGGCTGTTTTACGCTTAATTCTTAACCTGCTAAGTAATTTTTAAATATTTTTCAGCAAATTTAGTCATGGCTGCTGTGAAGTAGGCATGACTAGATTTGACGAAAAATTCATTTTGATTTAATAAAAGAAATCATCGGTCAAACAGATGATCCAATGTAGAAGGGACAATTTGGATAAAAGTGCTCTAATTCTACTTATTTCACTGGCAGCTATTTCTTGGCCTGGGCAGGAATATCCGCCAGCAGCACACAAGGAGTTAACCATTTACCCAACTCAGAAAATATCAAAATACATTATTTTAAATATTATTTTTTTCAGATTTTTCCAACAAACAGATTAACAAGACTATATCATGTGACACCTCATTGGAACGAACTCAATGAGCTCGTTCCAATGAGGGAGTCACATGATATGGTTTTGTTGAATTTTTTTTGAAAAATTAATATTTTCCAACGGCTCTTTTTATAAATTACACGGGCGGATATGGCAGATTCGTTGGGTAAAGGATTGGCGCGATGCCAGCGACGCGACAAACTCGTAAGGAACATTTATCCCCAGTTTGGCGTATCAGGAAGAAACCTCTGGAACAGTTTTTCTTGAATCCATTTTTAGCCCGACTCTTTACAGTGAGGGCTATAGTCATGACTTTCGTCCGTCTGTCCGGGCCAACTAAACCTGTTTAGGAGGTATTATTTTTAGGGCGTACCTCCAAATTAGGGTAGTTTTAGGGTTAGGAGAGGAGTTAGGGTTAGGGGTAGCCCCAGGGTAGGGCTTAAGATTGCAGGGGGTTAGGACCCAGGAGTGTGAGGGTTGGGGTCAGGGGTGTGTTTTAGTTTTCGTAGCCTCTTTCCTCCAATATGCATTTTGAACTATTTACAGTCAATACATACGGAACTTTTTTTAAACTCTCGCACCCCCCCCCCCCCCTTCCGGGGACAATTAGGCACTTTTTTTTCTTTCATCAAAAATGCATTTTTACAGGTTTGCTTAACGTTTGTGGTTAAAAACCCAGACAAACACTCGCTCCCCCCCCCCCTCCCCTCCCTCGGTGCCAGTTAGGCATTTTTTTTCTTTTGCTCAAAATGCATTCTGAAGGATTTAGACTGACCACATGCGGAACAAAATGGACTCCCTAACACCCCTTCCACCTCCTCCTCACCCAGGACCATTTAAGCAATATGTTCTCTTTGGTACAAAATGCATTTTTAGCCTGACTGTCTACAGTCAGGGCTTTGGTCATGACTTTCGTCCGTCCATCTGTCGGTCCATCCGTCCGTCGGTCCATCCATCTGTCTGCAAACAATTGGTTTCCGACCGATAACTCCAGTTTGGATTATTATTTGATTTCAACCAAAGTTGATATGTGTATTTTCCAGCTAGTAATACAGGCCAGGTTTGAATATAGGTTCCACAACTCCCCCCACCCCCACCCCCAATCTATAGTTAGGACTTTCGTCCGTCCGTCTGTCGGTCCGTCCACCCGTCGGTCCATCCATCTGTCTGTGAACAATTGGTTTCCGACCGATTACTTCAGTTTGGATTATTTGATTTCAACCAAAGTTGATATGTGTATTTTCCAGCTAGTATTACAGGCAAGGTTTGAATATAGGTTCCACCCCCAAGCGTTCACCCCTCACCCACCAAACCCCGACGGTCGTTTTAGACAGTTTTTCCAAAAATGCATTTTGAAGGATTGAGAGTTATTAAATGCAAACAAAAATAGACTACTATAACACACCACCACTGCATACCAAATATTTTGATTGATTTGGAATTGCTAAATGCAAACAAACAAAAATTGACTACTATAACACACCACCACAACCCTCCCCCCCCCTCCCCCACCTCCTTTTTCGTCCACACACACTCACGCACACCCTCCTCACAAAAATCAGATTTTTTCATATTTTTACTTCTAACCATGGCTTATTAGTCCTTATTGGAACAAGCTCATCAAGCTTGATCCATTAATAGGTCATGAGGTAGGTGTTGGAGTAGAGAAACGAAAAAATAAAATTTGAATAGCAAATTTTGTATATATCACGAGTGCAGATATGGCAGATTCGTTAGGTAAACGGTTAACACAAAAATAGCTCCGACTATTTTGTATCTAAGCATTGCCATTGCTGGGACAGTTGGGCTACATGCATGACATCACTCTAGTTCTATTGAGAGCCGTTGAATAGGTCAACACATTTTATTTTCACTATAAAATGCCGTTTGCCATCTGGTCTATTTTTTCTACCCTTCAAAGTATTATTTTGTTCCTTTTCGTTCAAGCACAGCCTCAGATATTAAAGATTTGAAAATAGTTTAGAATATGCGTGCGTTAAAAAACTACACTTTTGTCAAGTCAAATCTCCCATTTAAATTTTCTGTCCCAAGTTACAAGGCCAATCCATTATAGCTGCCTAAATTGTGTGGGTAGAATTTTCAATTATAAGAGGTCGAACTTGTTATGTGCAGACGATCCTGGTAGACACAAGATTTCTCGTCGGCGGTAAAATCTGACATTGAGAGTAATGACTGCTATTATTGCATTAAACTTAATTTTTATTCACGATGAATAAGTGTTTTTGTTCCTAACAGTGCACTGCTGCGCACCACTTGTCAATTGAAACGCAGTCCATCGATATCTTAACAGGATAACAAACTAACTGGTTTTCTGGGCTCGGACGAAGCGGATTTAGTTGTTATTTAAACATGGTTCAACTAACAATTGCTACAATAACAAATGACCATAAACCAGAGGAAAATGGTGAGTTCATTGTCAGATTATTTCCTTTATTTTTATTTATATGTTTAGAACCTGAAAATGTCGTTGGTGAAGCACAAAATGCAAAAGTCTTGGGCGGACGATCGCACGTACGGTGGTTGTAATGGACAATACAAGAAAGTGACCTTGGAAAGAAACTGCGAAAACCAGAAAAGTGCGCATGTATACGATAATGCGGCATACGTGAGTTCCAACGACATCCATTCCCCCAAAAAGAACCCAAAGTGTCGTTTGAATGAAGGTAAGGAGAAAACTAAACAGTTAGTATTATTATTTAGACGGATGTACAGCTTTAGTGGCAAGGGTTGTAGTAAGCTTTATTGACGCTCTGAGAAAACCTGCCCCCCCCCCCCCCCCAAATTATTCCCACCTCAGACATCTGTCCAATTAGCACGCAATAGTTTAGTTCGGTTGGAATATATGCTGAACAGGCAGTCTCCTGGGTCAGTAAAAATGCAATAGATTTATTGTAGTATGCTTTGACTTTTAGGGCTCCCAGAAGTCAGACGTTTTCAGGGGCAGCGGAACCGGGAGGGGGGTGCTGGGGATGGGGAGGGGGGGGGGGGTGTTCAGCCTCTCCACTTTTTTGCCGGACAATGTTTTTTGTGTGCACATATTTTAACACAACCAATGACTGGTGAAACAAGGGGCGGATCCAGAGCCTCCCCCATAATTTCTCCAGCTATGTTTCTCTCGTACTGGTTCAGTTTCGATGGATTTCGGATCATTTTTTGCAATAAGTGGCAACAAACGCTAAAATGTATACAGCCTGTTGAAAAGTCGGTTAACTGAAATAGATCGTAATCTTACAGACATACAAGTACAAAATCCACCCGCAGACAACATAATCCGCAGACAGTATAATTGCTGTTAACGTCTGGTTAAGCATACAGGTGAGGCCTATTTATCAGCTTTGGTCGTTACGACCAAATCTGATAAAAAGACCTCACCTGCATGCTTTACCGACTTTTTTAACGGCTCTTAAAGTGTGAAATTTTTCAAATACATCTCCAGAAAAATCTCAAAAGATCCCCCCCCCCCCCAGATGCATGGAAATGGGGGTTTTGGGGCCCTGGAATTAAAAATGTTCGTACAACGATCATCCATCTCCCGATGTAGCCCCCTTCTCCCCCCCCCCCCCCCCACCCCCACACTTTGAAAATCGTTCCGCCGCCCCTGGTTTTAATCTCTTTTTTACTCTTGGAGCCTTTATCGGTTTGCTTTCGTAAAATGATGTTAACAAGAACAAGTGGCGTAGCCATGGGGGGGGGGGGGGGGGGGCGTCTGCGAAGCTTTGACCACCCCCAATCTCCATCGACTCTATAAAAATCCCGAATTCAGCAATTGCATGTGTCGTCAACTTATAAAATTACAGTTGACACACCCCGCTTGACGTTCGTTTGAACTTCTTAAAAGCGCTATTTGGGGACTATTTTTCAAAACGTTTTGAAAAATATAAATTCCTACTCCGCCGACCTGAAAAGGACACCACCTTCATACCATTTTCCCAACTCAAAATTTCAATCTCCATGATATGTATACAAGATAAAAAGCTTGGACCCTCCCCATAAAAGGATTCATGAGTCCCACCTAATGTGATTACCTGACGGCGCGCCTGACAAGAACACTGCCCGAAGGGTGGCATATGTCCCCTCCTGTACTACCATGGATAACATATGTCAGCCCAAAACATTACACGTGTCAATTAGTATTGATTGTAATAAAATCAGTTACCACGTCAAACCATGCCTCAAATATGAGCTGGTCCACTTTCTAAATTTTTGTCTGCATCCACTTCATTGGGCACTAAAATTCAAAAATGATATTCAGGATTGTATTAGAGAGTGTGGAAATGCTGTATCCAGATTTTTTAAAAAATGAACTCAATGAGCCATGAGTTTGTCCCAGTGACTTTGACTCGAACGGCTTTATTGTGTTTGTACCTAAACTGATTAAACTATCTTGTTGGGAAGGAGCTGTACTAGTGGCCCCTATGGACGCTCGTCCAAGCCAGAAAATAAGCAGACTGTCATCTGTAAAATGAGGTCCCCAGAGGGTGAATTTTGTGATGCTATCCTGCACAGCTGGGTGGAATCACTAAATTCACCCTCTGTGAACCTCAATCTGAATCAGAGTCTCAAAACTAAACAGAAAGAGGAACCCAGAGGATAAATTGGCCCACTGTATGGGATAGCATCATTAATTTCAACCTCTGGGGACCTCATTCTGCAAATGTCTGACTGCTTATTTTCAGGCCTGCTCTCGTCACTTAGCCTATTCGGCAAAGGAGTGAATAAGGGGTGGGTGGGGGGTGGGGGTGGGGGGGGGTCACAATTAGAACACAACATTGATTAGATAGAATTTAATTTATTCATTTCTTTCTCTAATTTACGGGGTTTGTTTAATGGGCTTAGTAACTGAATTCCTAGAACCCCTAAGAATGATAAAAGGGAAGATACAGTACAATCGCCGTGGACTGGTCGAAATCCATGAATGGGCAGCGATGTCCACGCATGTGTTTACCTGATAATGAAAATCATCATCGGGGAAATTTAATTAATGAAGGTCCGGAGATTAATTGAATTTTTCTTGATTTTATTCCTATAATTAGTGTTTGCAATCTAATCTTATTGCGTCCGTGGAAAGTGACCAGTCCACGGCGGGTGTACTGTTGGCTGAACCCTTTTTGTGGTGAGCAGTGTCGTACCAACTGTTGAGGATTATTTCCATCTGAAAAAGCCTGAAGTGTTATTATTCTTAACAGAAAAACCGAACCAAAGCTGAGTTTTCTTTCCTGAAACTGAACCGCAACCGAAATCGAATGTGACAAAAGACCCCCCCTCCCCCCCCCCCACCCCACCACGAACAATCTTTGTAATTTTCTCCTCCTTTCCTTCCTTCCGAATGTGGCATCAATACTTGTTGAGAGGTCGCAAGGGGATAACAAAGCCCGCGGCGCCCCAACACGCCTTTAACGCAATGAAACATTCTGTCGTTCGCCATTTCGGACGACCGGAGTGGCTTTCAGGGCTTGGGAGAAGTATTGGCGGTGTTTTGTCAGCACAAAATCGCAGAAATTTTATGCAAAAACAAGGCAGGAATTTCTTTAAAAATGGAGGAGATTTTATAGAAAAACAATTTGGCAAGCGGCGGAATTGATGTCACTTGTCTCGTGACTGGTGGTGTCGCTTCCGATATCCTGGGAAGATCCTGCAAAAAGAGACCTGAAATGTCCCTCTCCAACTAGCAACGGCTCGTAGTTTACTTGTTACCTATAGAGACTGGCATCACCTTCTTCCATCTCTCAGTCAAGTATTTCTCACATGTCGCCCCAATCATTCATGAAACTGAGGTTTAGTTGTCCGACTGACTAATATTTCAACTACATCATCAAGGCATGCTTTCGTCCATGCATTCGTCCTCTGTACGCAGCTATACCTTTCCAGTGTGTTGATGGACTGCAATGGAATTTTGTATGAGGGATCCTTATGACAAGCCGCTCCTGCACATGTTATGAAAAAGTTGCCCGCATTTTTCAACAGCGTTACGGTTCTTTGTTTTTAATTCAGTTATGGTTCATCCGTCCAGCACCGTAGTGGGAGTAAAACTGCCTTCAGCAGTAGCTCTTGTTTGTGACGATGCTGGCTAGATATGGCTGTTATGTTAGTTTATGGTTAAAAAAAAATGTTTCACGAAAGTTACAAACGAAGTTCATGGTAAGGCAGGTACAGGGCTTCTAGTGAGATTCCGCATATCGTGACCACCCCATCCACCCCCTTTCTTAGAGAAAATATTACTTTTCCTGCAACTGAGCATGCATCGGTTTATCCACAACAACGCTTTCTCCCTTTTTGTAGATACCGCAGAAGACAGACAGTATTCCCAGTGCTGGTACTCAACGCTAACCTTAGCTATTGTTGTTGTATGCTTATCAATTGCCACGGGATTAGGAGTGGCTATATATTTTACAGGTAGGTGTAACATATTTACAGTTCTGTGTATAGTATAATACTTAATTATAACTAGATGCTCAGTGGAAGACTGTTGGACTTCTATGCTAGAGGTCCCGAGTTCGATCGCCGGCCGGGACGACCCGCGTTGTGTCCTTGGGCAATGCACTTTATCCCGGTTGCCTACATGGGGGCACGATGACGCCATGGACTAAGGCGTACTGCATGTCCATGATGCACATGTCTTCAACCTCTGTAACCCTGCTTGAGCGGAGCTTGAACAGAGTTAGAATGTTGAGGAGCTGACAGTTGCTCGTCAATGCTCGGTGGTTCTCTCCGGGTACTCCGGCTTCCCCCACCCATAAAACTGACACGGTCACGATTAGCCATTGTGCATAAGTATGTGACCTTAACCCTTTACCTAACGAATCGCCCGCATCCGCCCGCGTAATATGCAAATTCACCAGTTGAAAAAATACTTTTCAAAAAATTTCAACAAAACCATATCATGTGACCCCCTCGTTGGAACGAGCTAGTCGAGCTCGTTCCAACGAGGGGTCACATGATATGGTTTTGTTGAAATTTTTTGAAAAAATGATATTTAAAATAATAAATTCTGATATCGTCTACGTTGGGTAAAGGGTTAAACACCAATAACAAACTGACTAATTATAACTAGATAGTTTTGAAACCGCAAAGCGAGATCCCAGAAGTCATCTAACGAAGAACGGCCAACACCGAACGCCCCTAACAACGTGGAGAATATTGTCGCTCGTTTTTATACGGCCGCTCTCTCATGGTATGGTCATATCCGTCCGCCTGTCCGTTTGCCTGTACATCCTTCCGTCTGCCCGTTAGCTTTTGCTTGTCTGCGCATTAAGTTGAATATGAAATGCTCCATGGATGTTGTTTTTGGGCGGATTAGTCGTGACTAGAGGAAGGTTCCATTTGTTAACCAGTTTTCGGCCATATCCAATATGGCAGCCATCTTGAATTTTTGTAATTTTTGCTTGTCCGCGCAATAACTTGAAAATGAAATGCACCATGAGTCCCATTTTTCTGTGGTGGATTAGTAGTGACTGAAAGAAGTTTCTTTTGATAATCAGTTTTTGCAATATCCAATATGTCCTCTGTGGAAGCCATATTGGATTTTCTGTAATCTTTGCTTGTCCGCGTAATAACTTGAAAATGAAAAGCACCATGGACCCTGTTTTTGCGTTGACTATAGGAAGGTTCTTTATGATATTTAGTTTTCTTCCACATATCAAATGTGGCCGTCATGGCGTCATCAATTGCCACGGGATTACGAGTGGCTATATATTGTACAGGTAGGTGCAACATTTTTACAGTTCTGTGTATAATATAATAATAATAATTATAACTAGATGGTTTTGAAATCGAAGTCACCCAACTAAGCACGGCCAACGCCGAACGCTGCTAACAACGTGAAGAACGTGTCGCTCGATTTTATAGCCCCGTTCTCTGCAGCGGGCCGTATTATGGTATGGTTATGCCTGCCTGCTTGCCTGCCTGCCTGCTTGCCTGCCTGCCTGCCCGCCCGCCCGCCTGCCTGAAGAAAGCCCGCCCGCCCACCCAACCTCCCGCCCAACCGCCCGCCCGTCCGCCTGCCTGCCTGCCTGCCTGCCTGCCTGCCTGCCTGCCTGCCTGCCTGCCTGCCTGCCTGCCTGCCTGCCTGTCTACCCGCCCGCCTGCCTGCCTGCCTGCCTGCCCGCCTGTCTGCCTGAAACCGCCCGCCCGAAACGCCCGCCCGCCCGCCCGCCCGCCCGCCCGCCAGCCCGCCCGCCAGCCCGCCCGCCCGCTCGTCCGTGTGCTGTTGGCAACGACCTTTGAACTTAGTTTTGTTAGGTATCAATATTTCCCTTTGGCACACCCTACAGAGCACATTTAAACGGATCGCTTTGAAACCTGCTATTGTTGTTTGGGGGAGACCTCTTCGTGGGAGCTATCGATTTTCTTCCATCTACGTGAAAAACAATGCCGTTGGCAAAGACCTTTGACTTTGAACTTAGTTTAGTTAGGCATCAATATTTCCCTTTAGCACACCCCACAGGTCGCATTTTTGATCAGATCGCTCTGAAATTTACTTGGTATGCTTGTTTGGGGTGACCTCCAGATGGGAGCTATCGATTTTTTTTTACATTTTTGTCAAAACAATTGCCGTTGGCAACGACATTTGATGAACTTATTGCAATTATGCATCAATATTTCTCTTTGGCACACCCTCCACGGCACATTTGTGTTCGGATCACTTTGAAACTTGGCATGCTTCTTTGACCTCCAGAAGGGAGCTATTGATTTTCTTTCCTTTTACGTCAAAATATATTGCCCTCTTCAAGGGCCTTTAACGTTACCCTTTTGAAACATGTGGGGCCTGTTTGGAGCGCTCTCCAGATGTGAGCTTTGATTTTCTTTCATTTCTCTCGAAACGTTGATTCCTGCCCAATCTCTGAACCCGAAAACGTTTAGCACAGTCTACAGTCGTATTAATAAGGAGGGATTTCATTGTAACTTGGTAGGATGACTCCATATGATGTCTAGATGAGAACGTCCCCTTTTGGTCATGATCTGTCAACCATGATGGCTGCCCAATCCCGAAACCCGAAAACTTTTAGTACAGTCTACAGATCATATTTAATATGGAGGGATTTCGTTGTAACTTGGTAGGATGACAGTAGTATATCATGTACCCGGACGAACCTCATTGGGGGAACACATCGGGGGATCTCATGTGACGTAATAGTCACGTGACCCAGTGGCGCCATGTTTGGTTGTCATAGTAACCCGCGTTCGCGGCCATCTTGTGACTCCATCTCCATAGTCATATATGGTGTTAGCGCGTGTCGTTAGCGTGATATGTGTTTCCGTCGTCTATTTTGTATACTGGAGTCCGCCATCTTTTTTTCTATGGTAGCACGTCGTTGATATATGACCCAAAGGTTTCTTATAGGATAGGGGTATGTTCGAAGGGTATGTTCCTTTGTACAAGAGTAATTTCCCGGTTCATAGAATTATCACAAACAACCTGACAATCCCTCCAAATCACCAAAACCCACCTAACCTACCGAAATTGACTTTATTTGCTACGGATTCCCCATGAATCTATTTTAGGATCGCCATACCGTGGTACCGAGAGCCCCACCACCCACCCCCGAACAACTCGAATCCCTTCTAGCAAATGTGCTATACAGCAATTGCTCGATCGGGTAACTCCACATACGACTCTTCGATTCATTTCAGAAAGAATGGATTCCATGGCCACAAACGTTTTCCAAAAAAGGATTCCGAAAAAGGGATTGCGTAAGTGGGATTCTTATCCGATCCGATTCCGTGAAATGGGATTCCGTGAAATGGGATTCCGTGATTTGATATACAACACTCGAGGGTATGGAAAGGGACGGATAACACTCAATTCAACAACTATTACAAAAGCCTGAGCAGATAAAACACGATAACATACTACCAACACGACAAACAACAAAGGCACAGAACGAAGTGAATAAAGATCCAACACAAATAAGATCGAAGTCAACAGAAAGTAACAAAGTGAACGAAAATCGAGCTGATCTAATCTATCACAACCAACATCGAAGAGAACTGATCCTAGTGATGTTGACCAAGTGAACGGAACATAACATGTTGAACGAAGATCAAACTGATCTGATCGAACACAACGAAGATCGAAGTGAACAAAGCATAAAGTGAACGAAGACTAGGACAAAGTTCAACTGAATGAACTCTATAAAACTTAATATTAACTGTAAAACCCCTGTGAACTATTCTGAACTGGAATGAATTTTTAAACTACAACTTCAATGAAAATATAAAGATGGTGACATGAATGAACTCTATTTTTTAACTATAACCCTTATGAAAATATAACCCAGTGTTAATGAATTTAATAATGTTGTGATCTCTGTTTTTGAACTATACACCTAAATATTACGCTGTGTTAACCCTCCTGAACCCAACAAACTTATTTTTGAACTACGAGCTTAATGAAGGTATATATTATTAATACCCTTTGAACTAAAGTCCTCCATTAGAGAAGGGGAATACCCACGAGTGTTATATCAAATCATGGAATCCCATTTCACGGAATCGGATCGGATAAGAATCTCACCCATGGAATCCCTTTTTAAGAATTCCTTTTTTGGAAAACGTCTGTGGCCATGGAATCCCTTTTTCTGAAATGAGTCGAAGAGTCGTATGTGGAGTCACGCGATCGAGTAATTGCTCTATAGCACATCTGCTAGATGGGATTCTAGTTGTTCGAGCAGTATGTGGTGTCACTCGATCGCGCAATTTCTCTATAGCACATTTGCTCAATGGGATTCGAGTCGTTCGAGCAATGACTTTTCAGTAATTGCTCGGTAGCTTATTGGAGAATTTGGGATAGGTATGTCTTGAGGTGGCCTAGAAGACTGGGCCAAACAGGTAAAAGTATTCTCAGATGAGTATCCTATAAAAGGTATCCTCGAAAGGCATCCTCAAATTATACAATACCAGGCCATAGATATCCTCTAATACCGAAATGAGGCTAAGAGTCGTGTGTGCGTGTCACTCGTCCGAGCAATTGCTCGATGGCTCATTTTCTCGATGAGATGACCTTTCAGTAATTGCTCATAGCTTACAGGGGAATTTGGATAGGTATGTCCTGGGGTGACCTATGATGTGGGCCAAACAGGTAATAATATCCTCAGATAAGTATCCTATAAAAAGTATCCTCGAAAGATATCCTCAAATAATACAATACCAGGTCATAGGTATCCTCAAATACCCTCATGTGCCTCTGTGCAAGTGCACAATGTTTCACATTGTGCATTTTTACATAAGCACATTTCGGCAAATCCAGCATGTGTCTATGTGCTACCTGTAATGTGTTCACATAACAGGTATCCTATAAAAGGTATCCTCAAATAATACAATACCAGGACATAGGTATCCTCAAATATCCGTATGCGCCAATGTGCCAGTGCACAATGTGTCACATTATGCATATTCACATAAGCACATATTGGAACATCCAGCATGTACTTTTGTCCTGTAAGTAATGTGTACACATGACATAAACATGTTTCGGGAAGTCAGAATAAACAGAACAAAGAAGTCATAAGAGAGCTTGTAGACACACTGGCAGAAACCGAGAATTTGCTGGGAAGTCAGAGCCAAGTAAACAATTATGGGGTTGTTTGTGGTAATTCTACGAAGTAAATATGGATTCTGGGGGAACTTCGAGGCAGAAAGAGTACTCTAGTTCGATAGAACTTACCCCCAGGTGGCACTAAAAAGGATTCTGGGGGAATACGTAGCAAATAGTCAATTTCGGTACTTTAGGGTGGATTTTGGTGATTAGGAGGGATTGTCATGTTGTTTGTGGTAATTCTATGAAACGGCAAATTACTCACGTACAAAGGAACACACTCTTCGAACATACCCCTTTCCTATAAGAAGCCTTTGGGTCACATAGCAACCACGTGCTACTATAGAAACAAATATGACAGCCTCTAGTATACAAAATGGACGACGGAAACATGTATCACCCTAACAACACGCGCTGTGCATGCGCGCTGGCACCACATATCACTATGGCGATGACGTCACAAGATGGCCGCTCACGCGGGTTATGATGACAACCAAACATGGCGCCACTGGGTCGCGTGACTATTACCTCACATGAGATCCCCCGATGAGATCCCCCCGATGAGGGTCGTCCGGGTACATGATATACTTCTGATGACTCCGTATGATGTCTTGATGAGAACGTCCCCTTTTGGTTGAGATCGGTCGAATGTGATGGCTGCACGAGCCCAAATCCCGAAAACCTTTTGCACAGTCTACAGGTCGTGTTTATGAAGGGATTTTATCGTAATTTGGTAGGATGACTCTGTATAATATCCAGATGAGAACGTCTCCTTTTAATCGCGATCGGTCAACTGTGACGCCTACAAGGGTCCGAACAAGGGCCCGAAGCCCGAAAACCTTTAGCACAATCTACAGGTCGTATTTGTGAAGGCATTTCACTGTAACGTGGTAGGATGACTTCAGATAATGTCCAGATGGGAACGTCCCCTTTTGGTTGCGATTGGTCAATCGTGGTGGCAACACATGCACGAATCCCGAAGACCTTTCGCACAGTCTACAGGTCATATCCTTGAAGGGATTTCATTGTAACACGGTACAATAGCTCGGTATAATGTAATGATCTGTCAACCGTGACGGCTGCCCAAACTCGAAACCCGAAAGCTTTTAAGAAAGGTTACAGGTCTTATTTAATATGGAAGGATTTCTTTGTTACTTGGTAGGATGACTCCATATGATGTCTAGATGAGAACTTCCCCATTTGGTTGCGATCTGTCGATCGTGATGGCTGCCCAAGCCCAAAACCCAAAAGCCCTTAACGCACTCTGCAGGTCGTATTTATGGATGTATTTCATTGTAACATGGTAAGATGACTCGGTATAATGTTTAAATGAGAACGTCCCCTTTTAGTCGTGATCTGTCAACCATGACGGCTGCCCAAGCCCGAAACCCGAAAACCTTTAACACAGTCTGCAGGTCGTATTTAGTATGAAGGGATTTCATTGTAACTTGGTAGGATGACTCCATATAATGTCTATATAACAACGTCCCCTTTTGGTCGCGATCGGTCAACTGTGACGGCTACCGGGGCCCGAAAACCTTTACCACTATCTACAGGTCGTATAATGAAGTGATTTGATTGTAACTTGGTAGGATGACTCCAGATAATGTCTAGCTAGATGAGAACGTCCCCTTTTGGTTGCGCTCGGTCAACCGTGATGGCTACACAGACCCGAAGCCCGAAAACCTTTAGCACAGTCTACAGGCCGTATTTATGGAGGGGTTTTATTGTAACATGGTACGGTATTCAGTATAGTGACCGCGACGACGACAGGGGCCCCAAAGACCCAAAACCTTTAGCACAGTCTACGGTCGTATTTATGAAGGGATTTCATTGTAACTTGGTACGATGACTCCGTATAATGTCTAGATGACAACTTCCCCTTTTGGTCGTAATCTGTCAACCGTGATGGCTGCCCGAGCCCGAAACCCGAAAACCTTTAGCACAGTCTACAGGTCGTATTTTGGCCGCGATCGGTCATCTGTGTTGGCCACATAGGCCTATGACCCAGATTTATTTAACATAGTCTGCAGTTTATATTTATGAAGTGATGTCATTGCAACTTGGAAGGATAACTCGATATGATGTCAAGATGAGACTTTCCTATTTTGATCACGATCAGTCAGCCGTTACCGCCACCTGGTCACGCGACCTGGATTCATTTAGTTTTGTCTACAGGTTCTTTTACAAAGGAATTTAATTTTACCTGGTGGGATAACTTGGTATGATATCTAGGTGAGACTGTCCTATTTTGGTCATGTTCGGTCAACCGTGACTGTCGAACCATCATGTGACCAAGATTCCTTTAGCAAAGTCTACGCATTATATTTATGAAGGGATTTCATTGTAACTTGATGGGATTACTCGTTTTGGAATAATTTCACTGTAGCTTGGTAACCTTGGTTGATATACATTAACTATGAGGGCCACATTAACCTACCCCTCAATTTTTGTAGTGCAGTCTACACCTTAAATTATTGTATAGAAACATATCATACAGGGAACAGAAATTAACATATTCTCAATTATCACAATTCTTGACGGATTTCTTAATCCTTTCATAAACTTTGAACATTTTACTTTTTATTTGTGGTGGATTGGTGGTGACTAGAGGAAGGTTCCTTTCGACAGTTAATTTTCTGCTAAATCTAACATGGATACCATGGTAGCCATTTTGGATTTTTTGTAATTTTTGCTTGCTTGCACAATAATTTGGAAATAAAATGCAGCATGAATCCTATTTTGGTGATGGTTTAGTGGTGTCTAGAGGAAGGTTTCTTTTGATAATCGGTTTTCTTCCATATCCTTTATGGCCACCATGACAGCCATCTTTGATTTTTGGTGATTTCTGCTTGTCCATGCAAAAATTTAAAATAATACTAACCAGGAGATCCCAGTTTTTTTCTGGTGTCATTTCTAGTGTTTGTTGGTAGATTTTGCTTTTCAATAACTTGCATTTTGGCAAATCCAACATGACTGTTCTGTCTGCGCAATAACTCTAAAAAACGAACAAATGACTAATGCATCACATTTCTATTACATTAAGATGCATTTGAAATATATGAGATATATATATGCAATGCAAAATGACTGAATTAATATTACGCGATCATATAATGATGCCACTGCCCAGTGGTGCTCTTGTTGAAGAAATATGTCAGAAATAGGTTACACTTTGAAGTGATGTAAAAAATATCAAAATGGCAGGAAATCGGAAAACAAAAATCAGCTATCTCTTAATTTTTAGCTCTCCAAGTTTCCAACATTCTAAAATTTCCGAAAAATCTGATGCATTTAATTTTTAACCCTATGATGTCACATAAGAGTTTGACTATAGCGGTTGGGAAATTCATAGTATGGCTCCATATTTTCTGATGTGGTTTTTTGCAGAGATGATATTCCCAAAATTCGAAGGGCTAGAATTGGTACCGCTGGCAGCAAGCATCTGAATTTGAAATGACGAAAATAAAAGTGCACAACTTGAAACGAACGTAAATATGTGATTTAATTTTTATAGCTGTATCCCATATAAATAGGACGCTATTGGTCTTCCGAACGTACAGTACATGGGGAGTTTGGGTTTAGCGGTTAAGAATTTCCTGCGCACCCTTCCTCCACACGCTCCCCCTGTGTTATAACGCACACTCCCCCTGTGTTATAACACACAAAAATGAGTAGCATAGAATTTGTACCATAATGCATAACAACACTTTCTCGCCTGTTGCCATGTTCGTGCATCGCGCTGACACCTTCCATTCCATTTGTAAGTGAATTTACTCATCAGTTACAAATTTTCTGCTACCCTTTTCTGTATGTTATAGCATGTAGGGTCAGTGTATGGAAGGAGGGAGCGGTTACAGGACCTATGCAGAAATCATGGAGTATAGTCAATCGTCATTATTTGTCCAACCACATAGTTTACAACTTTAAAGCTTCAGAACACGACTTTGTTTGGAAAAACACATGTCAGACTTGTTTTCCTTTTCCGAGTTAACATTTCTGTACCTTCAACAATAGAAAGATGTATCCCAGTGAATCAGAGTCAGAAAACCATACGACATTTTTTGGCTGTGGCTGTGGATCACTTGGCCGGCATCTTACCCGGAGTGTATTTGATCCAACACAAGTTATCTTCCCTGTCATTGAAGTAGCATACCCCATCCATCTGACCCCCTTTTGGGAGACAAATAACCAATTTTTGCTAAAAGCATCTAAAGGGAAGAAAGGAATGAACAGGTGGGAGAGGATGAAAGGAAAGAGGAAATAGAGGAGTGAGAAGAGGGATGAGCGGAGGAGTGACTCAAGTTTGGATAATCCCAAGATCATCCTTGGATCAGAAAGGGGGTCATTATTGAGCATCTTAGTATCAGGATCATCTTAGGATAAGGATCAAAGGGCAGGAGCAGTAACTGCTGCTTTGAGGAGTGATGGTGGTGGTGTCAATACATGTATTTGTCATGACGCAGGACTTCCCAATAAAATGTTATTCCAACTTCATCAACAAGGCATGTCTTCACCAAAGAAATGAGATGTCCCTCCCCAATTTAGGGTATTTTGAGGTGACATCACAGGAGGTTATGGGGTATAAAATTAAAATGCGTCTGAAGTTTTGAAATTTTAGTATAGTGTAGAGATCTAAAAATTAGGGAGATTGGGGAAGCGTGTCTATAATGGTCCCCTCAACCCAATATAACAGCCAAAACTGGCCAGCGCTATTCTCAAAAATCGCCAATTAATTTTCATTATATTTAAATTTTTTCTCTCAAAAACATAGGAACGAGCGAGTCGAGCTCATTCCAGTGAGGGGTCATAACATATGTTTTTGAGACACAAAATGGAAAAAAATAGTTACTCAAGAATTTTGTTTGCAAGTGTCGTCTGCTTTCCGTGTTAGGTAAAGGGCTAAAGTTATTTTAAAATAATTATAACACAAAACAGTATAAGAAATATATTCTGATCATTTTTGCTTCTCTGAGAACAAATACACAAAATAAATAACAAAATGAACACAGGATCCAGTCTCCCCTGCCATGTCATCTTCTAACACTCCCTGACAATAAAGGCATGGGTGGCATAAGGGTACGTCATTCAGGAGACCCCCCCCCCCTCCCATCCACCCCCACCCCCATCGAGGAAACTGCCTCTTTTATTGTAGGCTGTAGTCCATCCTCATTGTATTCTGTCTTATTAACCAAGATTTTCTTGACTTGTCACTCTTTTATTTTCAATTCAAGTGGTTTAAAGAGAGTGCAAGCGAGTGTCCACATGAAGACATCTGGCCTAAATTCTGTATGCTCTATTGGGTCTGTTGGTCAATCGGTCAGGTTGTCAATTGGCCATTCAAATTTTATTACTTTTTCATTTTGTGCACTGACTCATTGAGATTGTTGCATTTAGGGGTTATGTTTCAAGGGTAAAAATGAAAATATATTTAGTTATTCAATTCATTTGTTAACCCTTTACTTAACATGAAAAGCAGACGACACTTGCAAACAAAATTCTTGAATAACTATTTTTTTTTAATTTTTTGTCTCAAAAACATCGGTTATGCCCCTCAAAGAGGGGTCATAACCTATGTTTTTGAGACAAAAAATAACAAAAAAATAATGAAAATTAATTGGCATTTTTTGTGAATAGCACTGGTCGGTTTTAGCCGTCACGTTGGGTAAATGGTTAAAGTGTCTGCTACTTGCACTAAGTGAAGGGTTGAAAAGCAGTGTGACAAAATACCAAGCTGTACTAAGGTGGATCGAGCTGAACTGAGCTGAAAGAAAGGAAGAGAAACTGATTGTTTTGAATTCGCAAAGCAAATATGCAGAAGTCATCCAACGAAGCACAGCCAACCCGCAAAAGGTGGCCCATGCCGTTTCAGCGGATAAGTCCATTTTGGCAGCCAAGTCTGGTTTGCATTGTGATTATATTTTCCAAATTTCGAGTGGCAAATGTTAAAACTGTAGTTGAAAAGAGAATCGAAACACAAAGGGGTAGGATTTTCTGACAATGGAGAAAAAAATGTTGGGAGGAACACCCTAAAGGTTTGGTTTTTTTGGCACCGGTGATATTATTATGCTGCTATGTTATTTAGTTGGGGGTAGGTCTGTCACTAAAAGATAGGAGTAACTCCTGTCGGAATTGAGGTGAGTAGTATGTCTCGGGCTTTCCACCCTCAGATTGGATTACCCCGGTGGATAACCCCGGAAGTGACGTCATGTCACGAGACCCAGTGGCGCCATGTTGTGTTGTCATGGTAACTCACGTGAGCAGCCATGTTGTGACATCATCTCCATAGTGATACGTGGTGTTAGTGCACATGCGCAGCGCGTGATGTTAGGGTGATACGTGTTTCCGTCTCCCCGTGGGAACCCCGGGAAGTAAGCAGCACTTGTTTACTGTGGTAAACCAGTTCCGCTTTACTAGTAAAATAGGACCCAGTCACCAATGCTTGGGGTGAAAGTCCTCTAAAATGGGCAACATGTAGATCAACGATTGACTAAACTTGACTTCATCTCCAAGTTGTGTCACGATTAGCCATGGTGCATCAATATGTGACGTTAACCACCAACAAACAAACAAACAAACGTGTTTCCGTCGTCCATTTTGTATACTGGAGGCCGCCATCTTGGTTTTTATGGTAGCACGTGGTTGCTATATGACCTAAAACCTTCTTATAGGACAGGGGTATATTCGAAGGGTGTGTTTTATTGAATAGGAGTAAATCTGATTACCAAAAGCAACCCGGCAATTTGTACTATTTCGAATTGTTTCAGAATCCTTTTTAGAACCGCCATACCGTAGATTTTAATAGTAGCACGTAGTGCTTTAGTACCGAGGGGAACCGGGGGTACGTTCAATTGAATAGGAGTAGTTTTTTCTGGTTCGGATTCCCCCCTCCCCCAGAATCCTTTTAGGACCGCCATACCATGGCTTATAATAATAACACGTAGTGCTATAGTACTGAGGGACCCCTTTGGATTATAGCCAACTGACAGACAACCTCCATGGAGGCCTATATATTCCTAAAGCCAATAAGCTATCGAGCAGTTACTGAAAAGTCATTGCTCGAACGATTCGAAGCCCATCGAGCAAATGTGCTATAGAGCAATTGCTTGATCGAGTGACTCCACATACTGCTCGAACGACTCGAATCCCATCGAGAAAAATGTGCTGTCGAGCTATTGCTCGTTTGAGTGACTCGCACATAGGACTCTTAGCCTCATTTCAGAAAAAGGGGTGCCTAAGACCTGGTATTGTATTATTTGAGAATACATTCTGGAGAATTCCTTTTTTGTCATATGTGCTTATGTGAAAAGGCACCATGTGACACATTGTGCACTTGCACATAGGCACATGCTGGATGTGCCGATATGTGCTTATGTGACAATGCACAATGTGTCACATTGTCCAATAGCACATGGGCACGTACGGGTATTTGAGGATACCTATGGCCTGGTATTTTATTGTTGGAGGATACCTGTTGTAGAAACATTACATCCGGGTTCTTCTATTGGGAAAGGTATTAAAGGGGTGTGAGCTCGGTTTTAATCTCACTTGTGTTCTGACCGTCATCGAGTGAAGACATATTACCGGTTCGGTGCATATACTGTTCTAAGTTATTTTCGAGAGTGGATAATGCCACAAGACGCGAGAAGACCCATTGTCAATTCCAGTGCAGATTGTACGAAGTTGTTCCCCCAATCACACAATAGGAAGAGGCATGAAGAACATCACTATCCAAGAAGAACAGAAGAGCAGTGAGACACTGGAGATTCAATGCCTGGCCAGAAAAAAGTACTTTTAGAATTTTTACGGGATGCTGACAAGGAGGAAATCGATGCCGTTCTATGCGCTGCTGGTGGAGATTTGATTACCAGTTTATGTAAATGTGCTACCAACATCCTCGAAGATAAGATACCACTGAATTTGTCTGAATGTGATGACCTGCGAAAATACGACCATGTATTGAAACTGCCGACAGATGATGGAATTTCTACCGATATAAAAAGAAGTATATTACGAAAGAGTTGCCTTCCCTCGCGCGGCGCTTATCAATCCAGTCCTAGCTCTGAAAAGGGTATAAAAGGGATGTGCCAACACCAAATGCGCATTTGTTCTACGACCTCGAAAGAGTGAAGTCATGAAAGTCCATTGCTGCAGATATTGTGATAAAGACTTCTCCAGGAGCTTCACGCATAAGAGACATGAAGATGATTATTGTCCCATGAGGAAATCGGAAAAATCGAGCAACACGATAAGACTAGAGAGAAATTCAGATACACTGCAAATCCTATCTGATGCGGATCGACATGAAGCCAAGAATATGATGAAGACAGCCAATAATGATTTGATACAACGTATATGTGATTGTGCCTTGAATATCTTGAAGGGGGCAGTAGCCGCAGTACCTATAACCAAATCTGAGAGAGCTCAGCTGATTCCATACAAACACCAGATTAGGAGAATTGCCTTACCAAAGAGAGAGAGAACTATCTGATCGGAAAAGAAGACGGATCATACAGAAGGGAGGATTTTTAGGAAAGTTGATCAAACCCATCATCAATGCTCTGTCCGATATCCTATAAAAGGGTTGTGCTCGTAAGAAACTTGTCATTTTAATCTGACCTTCGAAGAGAGCGGACGCAATGCAGTCCAGTTGTGCACCACAATTGGTCAAGAGAATCGGACTCCAATGAGTCGTCGGAACTGCCAGAAGATATGGAATATGAAGAGGAAGAAGCAGACGTTTCTATGGTGTGAAATATCCTTCAAAGTGCCTTTTACAAATACCAAGACGATTTTGACAACCTCATGAACAAATATATCGAGGATGGAATGGACAGAGAAGTTGCAGTTGAAACAGCATATACAGCACTTCAAAAGAGTGTCAAAGAAGCCATTGGTGCGAAATACATTAATAGCCTAGTGTACATTAAAAACTTTTGCAACGACTCAATACACAAAAAATTCAAGAAACAGTCAAGCGCCTTTGTGAAGAAGAGGACTTTGACTTTGAAGAATCCCAGAAATATGCATTGGAAAAGCGAAGGTGTCTGTTCGACAACCTTATGACAAACTATTCATTCCGAGTAGAAGATGATGAAGAAGAAGAAAACGATTAGAGAAAAAAAGTATAAAAGGAGTGTTAGTATGAAAGTAAACTCATTTCCGTTTTTGAACGTCGAAGAGTGAAGATGTCTGTGTCAACAACAGTTCTCAGATTCAAAGATGACTTACACATATAGATTATCAAGAATGATGCTGGATTAAAGATGACTTCCCAAGAATTGGCCCAGGTGAATCATGTGGTGAATGGAGCCAAGAGAAAAAATCTAGACATGGTTGCTGGTGGGAAGAAACAAAGATGAGTGGATACCGACTGTGCAATCATTAACCACCGAAGTTGCCACTACAATCAAGAGAAGAAAGACAGAAGAACTGACTGATGCTTCCACTACAAACGAGAATGAAGTTACTACTCAAACTACGAATCAGTCTGAAGACAAGAGAATGATGCCAGCTCCCATAAAGAACGAAGTTACCAATATGAAGAAGCCTGAAGTTTCTACGGAAACTAAGAATGAAGTTACTGCTCAAAATACGAATCAGCCTGAAGTTTCTACTGAAACTAAGAACGATGTTTTCACTCAAAGCACAAATGAAGTTTCTGCTGAAACTAAGAATGATTTTCAGGAGACTGCAGTTACTACTCAAACTATGAAACAGCTAAAAGACAAGAAAGAGGAACCCAAAAAGAAGAAAGATGCCAGACAGGAAATTAAAGCAACCAACAAAGCCAAGTTACCAGCTATCAATGAGAGAATGTGTTTTATAAAGAACCTCGCCAGACAACGGGAAGAAACTACAACCAACAAGAAGATGAGGTGGTTAGCCCATGAGAGAAGACAGAAGAACTACAAAGACAAAAATGCTGCCTTGAGAAATTGATTTGATTACTCGAATAAAAATGAATGAAATGTTATATACTGTTGTTTGTTTTTTCTCTACTATCCCAACAGAAGAACCCGGATGTAAGGTTTCTACAACAGGTATCCCCCAACAATACATTGCCAGGCCATACAGATATCCTCAAATACCTGTATGTGCCTATGTGCATTTTCCCATAAGCACATATCGGCACATCCAGCATGTACCTGTATACCACTGAGTGCACAATGTGTCACATTGTGCCTTTTCACATAAGCACATATCGGCACATCCAGCATGTGCCTATGTGCAAGTGCACGATGTATCATTGTGCCTTTTCACATAAGCACATATGACAAAAAGGGATTCTCCTGAAGGTATCCTCAAATAATACAATACCAGGTCTTGAGCGCCCCTTTTTCTGAAATGAGGCTATGTGCGAGTCACTCGAACAAGCAATTGCTCGATAGCACATTTGCTCGATGGGATTCGAGTCGTTCTAGTAGTATGTGGAGTCACTCGATCGAGCAGTTGCTCTATAGCACATTTGCTCGATGGGCTCTGAGTCGTTCGAGCAATGACTTTTCAATAACTGCTCGATAGCTTATTGGATTTAGGAATGATATGGGCTTTCATGGAGATTGTCTATTAGTTGGCTAAAATCCAAAGGGGTCCCTCAGTACTATAGCACTACGTGTTACTATTATAAACCATGGTATGGCTGTCCTAAAAAGGAATCGGGGGGGGGGGGGGGGAGGGGGGGGGGGTCCGAACCAGAAAAACTACTCCTATTCAATCGAACTTACCCCCGGTTCCCCTCGGTACTATAGCATTTCGTGCTACTATTAAAATCTTCGGTATGGCGGTCCTAAAAAGGATTCCAAGAGAATTCGAAATAGTACAAATTGTCGGGTTGTTTGTGGTAATTAGATTTACTCCTATTGAATAGAACACACCCTCTGAACATACCCCTGTCCTAAAAGAAGGTTTTAGATAACATAGCAACCACGTGCTACCATAGAAACCAAAATGGCTGCCTCCAGTATACAAAATGGACGACGGAAACACGTTTCACCCTAACACCACGTGCTGCGCACTAACATCACGTATCATTATGGGGATGACGTCACAACATGGCCACTCATGCGTATTACCATGACAACACAACATGACGCCACTGGGTCACGTGACATGACGTCACTTTGGGGGTCATCCAACCTGGGGGTGAAAAGCCTGAGACATACCACTGTGGTGATATGCGGTTTCTGAAGACATTTTTAGATATGGTTTTTGGCAGAGAATAGATTTGCAAAAGTTGAAATAGGGTGGTTTGATACAGGCATTTCAGTTAAAGGACCAAGAAAAACGTGTCAATTGAGTATTGTTTTAGATAAAGGTCAAAAATCAAAAGCGTAAGCCTCACGATCTCGAGTGTTCTGGGCCATCAACAACTGTGTAAAATTCATTATCTGTAGCTTTACATGTGCGAAAATAATCAATGTCTGATGAAAAAAAGCTGACAATCGCTATAAGTGACTACAGCTTTGTGGGTGACTCAATTTAGGCCTTATACGTATCTATGTATATCATTATTAGTGATGCGTTGAAGTGGATTTATGAAGAATTCATCCATTTAAAGTCCGTTTATACGATGAAAAACGATATATTACCAGATGCCTTGCAAAATTTTTACAGAATTGAAAAAAAAAAATTACTGAATAAACTTCAGCTCAGTATCTCGTCATTTTGTCTTTGTGCTTGGTGTGTGACCCATGGGCGATAGGTGCTAATTAACTTCCTTTATCCAAGCTTGATAGTCATTATAAAACATGTCACCAACTCTCATTCTAATCAAATACTTGGAATTGACTGGACTTTTAATCTTGGTGCATGTTTCATAACTTTAATTTGTTTCAAAAACCCAAATTTAATTAAAACAGGGAAGTCAAACTCTCCCATTCTACTTGGTTCACTTTATCTTTATTGGGACACTAGCGTACAACCCAAACCTATCATTGACTCCTGTCAAAATACAACAGCCAATCTTCAAGTTGTTTTCCTTCATCGACACATACAAATGTACTCTCTGTACTAGACATCTAATGCAGAACGCAAAACACAATTTAAACTAGACTTTATGATTCTGGAGAATCATGGCTTTTCCCGATTAGATTCCATGATTTTTCATGACCCCACAGTGTCTGATGAATTGTTTTTAACTGTCTCACTGAAGTTCCCTCATTGATGTTATGAGAAAGGTGAGTATAGTAGTCTCAAACGACTCGGTTTGGGTTTGATAAAAAAAAATGTTTAGGTAAAACCCATCATTAATGGTAGAATGGGTTAATATCAAGATCAATGTTTCCCTATTAGTTTTGCGTCCGGTAAAAGAAGTTTCTCTGTGGCATTTCCATTTGTTGGTGTCCAAAAAACAGACTATTTCTTCAATTTTTGTACATTTAGCAGCCCATGGAGGGTTAACAAATGCATACCAGAATAATTTATCCATGCAGCTGGTCATATGACACCAAGACCTATCAACGGTCATTTTCTCTTGGAAACCCCACAAAATGTTTGTAAAGAAATCCAGGGAAAACGATTTTTTAAGCTATCGATGGGTATCCGTGTTAACCTCCCCATCAGGGGTTAACGCTTGGTTTTTTTAATACCCTTATTACTTACAAAAATGGTCCTTTGTGAATTCCACTTCCAACGAAGGAGATTATGTTTATCTCTCATGTATACATTGGGTGCTGTGCATGTCTGAAAACAGCCCCATGTTAACAAAATTACGATGCTTGGCAGCTTGTAGATGGTTAATAAACGCTCATCGGAGTATTTTGTCCATGCAACTTGTAATGTCACATAAAGACCTACGAATAGTCAATTTGTCTTGAAACCCTACAAGTTATCGTTAGGGAAATTCACAGAAAATGGGAATTTAAAGCTTTCAAGGGATATCTCTCTTTAGCCTGCCCAAAATGGGTTAAGACGTCGACGTTTGAATACCCTTACTACTTACAAAAATGTTTTCGTATAAATTGTACGCGCGATAAAAGAAGGCACTTTTCTTTGTGGTGTACCCTTTGGGTGCTGTTGGTGTGCAAAAACAGCCCATTGTATCGCAATTTTGACCTTCAGCAGCCCGGGGAGGGTTAACTAATGCTGACCGGAATATTTTGTTCATGCGACTTGTAATGTCACACCAAGACCTGCAAATAGCCGATTGTTCTTGAAAACCTACAAGATGTTGTTAGAGAAATCCACAGAAAACGGGTATTTTAAGATTTTAATGGGTATCTCTCTTTAACCAGCCCAAAATGGGTTAAGACGTCAAATTTTGAATACCCTTACCACTTTCAAAAATATTTTCCGATCAATTTTGCGTCCGATAAATGAAGGTCCCTTTTTCTGTGGTATATCGTTTGGGAGCTGTTGGTGTCTAAAAACAGCCCATTTTATCACAATTTTTACGTTTAGCAGCTCGGGGAGGGTTAACTAATGCTGACCGGAATATTTTATCCATGCAACTTGTAATGTCACACCAAGACCTCAGAGTGACCAATTTTTCTTGAAAATCTACAAGACTCGTTTAGAGAAATCCACGGAAAACATGAAGTTTTGAGCTTTTTGGGGGTATTGCTGTTTAACCAGCCCAAAACGGGTTAACACTTGGTTTTCTGAACACCCTTATTACTTACAAAAATGATCCTCGGTGAATTCCACTTCCAATGAAGGAAGTTATGTTTACCTCTCGGGTATCGTTTGGGTGCTGTGGGGGTCTGAAACCGGCCCATTTCATCAAAATTTCGATGTTTGGCAGCCTGTGGAGGGTTACCATATGCATCGCCTAATATGTCGTGTGTATTAAAGGTTGTGGCATAGGCAGGTCTAGTAATGATGAATGTTTAAAAAAAATCCTAAAGACGTGTTTCGAGAAAGTGCCGATAAACCCCAATTTTGGCAGTTTTTTGCCAATTCTGGCGAAATAAGGGTTAAATCGAAAATTCCGATTCGGTACATTTTTAGATTTTTTGCCACTCTATGCGTGTGCCAAATTGTGTGAAAATCGGTTCGAAAATGGCTTCTGAATCGTACGGACAAAAATGTGTGGAAAAAAAAAACAAAAAAAAACCCAAACTAGACTTTATGATTCTGGAGAATCATGGCTTTTCCTGATGAGATTCCATGATTCTTCATGACGCCACAGTGTCTGATGAATTGTTTTTAACTGTCTCACTGAAGTTCCTCCATTGATTTTAAGAGAAAGGTGAATATAGTAGTCTCAGTTTGATAAAACATTGTTTACGTAAAAACCATCATTAACGGTGGAGGGGTTAATATCAATATTGTCGTCCTACGAGTCAATGTCCGACAAAGAGAGTTATGTTTGTTTGACACATACCCACTGAGTGCTGTGTCTGTTTGAAAATGGTCCATTTTATCTCAAATGTATCAAAAATATTGATGTCTGGTCCTGTATCAATTATCTCCTGTTAGACCACAGTTGTTATGCATTATTATGTCATTTTTTCACACCTTGTAGAGCTCACCTATCACATGTCTGTTAATAGCAGAAGTAAATTTCTCTCCAATTGGTTTTTCCCCGTAGGATTAGTTTTATTCATTACAATGAAGATATCCATACATACAACGACAAACATGAAGTTATTACATTCATAAATAGGAAGTGTTGTTTGTACATATGTGTAGATAAAATATACCCTGGGACGGAGAAGGGGAGTATAGCCGTCTTACAAACTAGTAAATATCTAGCCCCGCTGCCGGGGAAATCTTGGCGCCATGCACCACTGCATTTGATAACCGCCTTACAGAGTAGTAAATATACCTGCCCCCCTTCCCATGTTGGGGACCCCCACCTTTTATTGTAAGGTTCCTTAGGCACAACATAGCGTCAATAAGATGGATATATACTGCCACGTCGCCACCCTGGGGCGGAGGAGGGGCAGTGTATAGCCGTTTTACAGACTAGTATATACCTGGACCCACTGTCGGGGAAATGCTATAGTGTCAACACTATTTGATATTATAAGTAACTGATCCCATTGCAGCTAACGTTATTTACTGCTTTCTTATCATGCAGTGGCGGGGCGCGGTGGCATTGTGGTAGCCGGTTCTCGTCAGATCACCGAAGTAAAGCAACGTTGAGCCTGGTTTATCATTGGATGGGTGGCCGTCTGAGCGATCAATTCGGACTCCCATGCTGTGTCCTTGGCCAAGGCACTTAACTCTGATTGTCCATAGGGGGCATGATGCTGCCATGTACTAAGGCGTACTGCACGTCTACGGTACGCATGTCTTCAACCAATCTAACCCCGCCTGTGCTGCAGTTCGGAGTTACGATGTTGGGAAGCTGGCAGCTGCTCATCGTTGCTCGGTGGTTCTCTCCAGGTAATGTGGCTTCCTCCACCCGTAAAACTGTCACGGTCATGATTAGCCATTGTGCATAAGTATATGCCCTTAAACACCAATAAATAAATAATAAATGATACCATGCAGGGCAGTGTGGAATACGAGGGGAGGCGTACCTTTCAATGTGTGTTTGGTTGGAGAAAGAGGCAGGGAGGATGTGGTAACCTTGGTAATTTTGTTTGGATAAATCGACCGCTGGCGTTGGACGCCGTGGAATTGACCGATGAAGCGGGACACAGTGAGAGTGGAACTTATGGGCAGTTATTCTTGATAATAAATAACTATAAATTACTTTTGAGTTCATACAAGGTGAGTATAGTAGTCTCAAATGAGAATGGCCAATATTTGTCTTGAAAACCTACGAGAGGCTTTTAGAGAAATCCTCGGAAAATACGAATTTTTAACCTTTTGAGGGGTATCGCTCTGTAACCAGCCCTAAACGGATTAATGCTTGGTTTTATGAATACCTTCATTACTTACAAAAATGATCCTCAGTGAATTTCACTTCCAATGAGGAAGGTTATGTTTATCACGCAGGTACACATTGGGTGTTATGGGTGCCCCAAAACAGCCCATTTTCTCAAAATGTCTATACTTTGCAGGCTCTGGGGGGTTAATAATTGCTTACCGGAATATTTTGTCCATGCAACTTGTAATGTCACTCAAAGACCTGCAAATGGTCAATTTTTCTTGAAAACATGCTAGATTTTTTTGAGAAATCCACAGAAAACGGGAATTTTAAGCTTTTGAGGGGTATATCTCCTTAACTAGTCGACAATGGGTTAAGACCTCGATTTTTGAATATCCTTACTACTTACAAAAATGTTTCTCTATCAGGTTTGCGTCCAGTAAAAGAAGTTACGTTTCTCTGTGGCATTTCCATTTGATGTTGTCAGTGTCCAAAAACAGACTATTTCTTCAAAATTTTTGACATTTAGCAGCCCATGGAGGGTTAACAAATACCTACCAGAATAATGTATGCAACTGGTAAAGTGATACCAAGACCTATCAGCGGCCATTTTCTCTTGAAACCCTACAAGATGTTTAAAGAAATCCAGGGAAAGCGATTTTTAAGCTTTCGATGGGTATCCCTGTTAACCTCCACAACAGGGGTTAACGCTTGGTTTTTTGAATACCCTTATTACTTACAAAAATGGTCCTCTGTGAATTCCACTTCCAACAAAGGTGATTATGTTTATCTCTCGTGTATACTTTGGGTGCTGTGCGTGTCCGAAAACAGCCCATGTCAACAAAATTACGATGCTTGGCAGCTTGTAGATGGTTAATAAACGCTCACCAGAGTATTTTGTCCCTGCAACTTGTAATGTCACATAAAGACCTACGAATAGTCAATTTTTCTTGAACCCCTACAAGTTACTGTTAGGGAAATTCACAGAAAATGGGAATTTAAAGCTTTTAAGGGATATCTCTCTTAGCCTACCCAAAATGGGTTAAGACTTCGACTTTTGAATACCCTTACTACTTACAAAAATGTTTCTGTATAAATTGTACACTCGATAAAAGGAGGCACTTTTCTTTGTGGTGTACCCATTGGGTGCTGTTGGTGTCCAAAAACAGCCCATTTTATCACAATTTTGACGTTGGGGAGCCCTGGGAGGGTTAACTAATGCTGAACGGAATATTTTGTCCATGCAACTTGTAATGTCGCACCAAGACCTGCGAATAGCCGATTTTTTCTTGAAAACCTACAAGATGTTTTTAGAGAAATCCACAGAAAATGGGTATTTTAAGATTTTAATGGGTATCTCTCTTTAACCAGCCCAAAATGGGTTAAGACGTCGAATCTTGAATACCCTTACCACTTTCAAAAATATTTTCCGATCAATTTTGCGTCCGATTAATGAAGGCCACTTTCTCTGTGGTATACCGTGTGGGTGCTGTTGGCGTCCAAAAACAGCCCATTTTATCACAATTTGGACTTTTAGCAGCCCGTGGAGGGTTAACAAATGCTCACCGCAGTATTTTGTCCATGCAACTTCTATTGTCACATCAAGGCCTGGGAGTGACAAGTTTTTCTTGAAAATCTACAAGACTCGTTTAAAGAAATCCACGGAAAACCTGAATTTTTTAGCTTTATGGGGGTATTGCTGTTTAACCAGCCCAAAACGGGTTAACGCTTGGTTTTTTGAACACCCTTATTACTTACAAAAATGATCCTCGGTGAATACCACTTCCAATAAATGAAGTTATGTTTATCTCTCGTGTATCGTTTGGGTTCTCTGGGGGCCTAAAACCGGCCCATTTCATCAAAATTTCGATGTTTGGCAGCCTGTGGAGGGTTACCATATGCATCGCCAGATATGTCATGTGTATCAAAGGTCGTGGCACAGGCAGGTCTATCAATGATGAAGGTTTAAAAAAAATCTACAATCATAGAGAATGAATGGAAAGTTTTGAAATTGACAGTTTTGATGGACAGACTTATGGACACTATCAGGACAAATACCAAGATGTCAGAAGTGCATTATATGGCACAGGAGAACGCAGTCTTTCCAAAAAAGCAAAACGACTGTATGTGAGACACAAGCAAGCCTGAATATCAGCAATCTGTCATTTGCAAAATGGGGGCTCCAGAGGGTGAATTGGTTCATGCTATCCCATGCAATGGGCCATTGTATCCTCTAGGTACATCTGTCTGTTTTAGCTTGAGACCTTGATTCAGACTGAGGTTCACAGAGAGTAAATTTTGTGATGCTACCCTGCTGTGCAGAGTAGCATCAACAACTTGAAATTCACCCTCTGGTGACCTCATTTTGCAGATGACAGTCTGCTTATTTTCAGACTTGGACATACATCTTCTATCTGATATCTATGGACTTGGACACAAGGCATGGACATGGGCTTGATGGTTAACCAGCATGACAGGAGACTAAAACAGTTACTCAAACTCAACAGACAGACAATTGACCATCCCTAAAACCACAGATATAACTAATAAACCTGGGGCCAGACAAAGAGAGTGAAAAATTCTAAAACCAAAACAGTTGGCTACAAACGACAGCAAAATAGACCAGTCTAATATAAGGTCAAAATCTGTGTGGTGCCAGTGTACCAGCTCTGCATGGACTGTTTGGGCAGGAAAGCACATCATATATTATAGTGGTAACTTTAGGTGTAGTGGGCACCACAGGTTCTGCTGTTAAACATTGAGTTCTGGGATGTACTGAGCCTCACATTCTATGAGTAACTTGAAAATAAATAAAAAAAATAGTGGTGTTTTTAGCCTCAGCGTTCACTGTAAGAAAAAAACAAACCTCTAAACTTGCCGGATTTCTTTTGAAATTTATCAGTCCATCCCAAGCCCAGATGAAGGATGAGGGGAGTTTATTATTAATTAGCACCTATTGATCACGCTCCAAGCAGACAAACACAACGACACACCGAGCTGAAGTTTTTGTTTGCTTGTCATCTGATAATATATAATGTTTTGAAATAAACTTCAAATGGATGAATTCTTCATAATTCTGCTTTAATTCATCATTAATAATGAGATACCATACATATAGGGCTTTAATTTCAATTTTTTTCTGTCAGCTTGGTTTGGCTTGGTACAGCTCGGTATTTTGCCAGATGCGTTGAAAGGTATGGCCTAGTTAATGCTCATATATTTTATGTTCGGTCCATGTGTATCTCCCAATATTTTAAACCAAGATAACATTTTTATTAAGTGTTCATAAAAAGTTTAGGGTCGGGCATGAATATCTGGATCGGTTGATAGGGTGCAACATAAGCCGTAACCTACAGGTTAGGTTATGGGGGAGGTTACGTGTTTCTATACTGACTACCTTAATAATTTACCTTATATCTACACTACGTAAACCTACAGGTTACGGTATGCTAGGCACACCGTAACCTATTTTAAGGTTACGGTGTATGAAGCTTATATCAGTCCTCGGGTTGAGAAACCAGAAGCATTTTCTTTCCTCAGCCTTTGAAGATTTTGAACATCCCCTACATCCTGATCCCTTATTTAGTCAAAGATATTCAATGTGTCAGTTGATATCAATGTATAAATGAGAAGAGGTGATTTTTGTGTAGATTATAAATTGCTGGTTGGTCATATTAACCTCCTTCCCACTCCCGGGTCTTCACTATGAATGACGAATTGAGGGTGTAAACTCAATTTGTCTCGTCAGTGATGGTTTAGGTCCCAGCTGACTAATTTTTTAACTACACCATCAATGATGCCTTTGATGAAGGCAAGTCTTGGTGATGTAGTTGAAGTAATAAATAAATCAGGATAATATTTAAAAAAATTCAATTTACTGTGGTAAACAAGCTCTGTTTTGCTGATAAAATAGGACCCAATCACCAATGCTGATGGTGGAAGTCCTCTAAAATGGGCAACATGGACACTAAAGTTGATTTTATCTCCATGTCGCAGTCAGGGCTTGCCATTGTATAGAAATATGTTACCTTAACTGGTAGAGTGCTGGAAGACCATATTTGGGATTTATTCTGAAATGCCAGTACCACAACTTAAAGGCTTCATATTTTGTGCTTGTTCTTCATATCACATTTGAAGTGAAACTATTTAGTCTGATAGGATTTGCCTTTTTACAATTTATGGTAGAATGTCTATAGGCACTCTCGCCTAAATTGTAACAAGGCAAAGATATGTGATTAAATTTTGATGATCAAAAATAATTTAGCACTCTACCACTTAAACACCAAAAAATAAATTAATAAATGTTTACTAGCAAGAGAGTATCAATATCTTAGACTCCAATCCTGACAAAGATGCCCCCTCCCCCCCCCCCACCCCCACCTCAGCGACGAACCCATCTCACCAAAAAAAAAAAAAAAAACTTGAAAGATACCAAACACTGTTTCCTTTCAGGATTTCGTTAAAATCTGTGAGAAAGCTTAGTTTGAAAACATCAAATCAGTTATGTAAAATCTTTTCAAATTCTTGGATAAACATGTATCTCCCATTTCCTTGGTTAAAAAACAGTAAAAAGAAATATTCTGGCACCAGCACTCTCTTCAGGTGAATAGCTCAAGCCTCCAAGAGACTCTGTTAAATAAACTCCTTGGTAGTGGAAGCATCTACATAGAAATACACTGGTGCATCACCAAGTAATATCATTTCTCCTACTCTCTGCTATGTAATTATATACTCTATTTTACTTGTATACTTTTGCCATCAGGGCGCAGTGGCTCAGGAGGTAGAGGAGCAGGCTGCAAGCCGAGGGGTCCTCAGTTCGAATCCCACCTGCAGCAACCGTGTTGTGTCTTGGGACAAGACACTTCACCCCATTGCCCACATGGGGGCACAGTGGTATTGTGTACTAAGGCGTACTGCATGTCGATGATGCGCCTGTCTTCAACCAATGCAAACCCTACTTGTGTGGAAATAGTATGTTGGGGAGCTGACAGTTTCTCGCCATTACTCAGTGGTTCTCACTTGCTACTCCGGCTTCATCAACCCATAAAACTGTCATGGTCATGATTAGCCATTGTGCAGAAATATGTGACCTTAAACACCAATAAATAAATAAATATTTTTGCCATCATGTTTATATCTGCACTATTTTTATTTTAAAGAATTGTTATGTTTTGGTTCTACAAATGTATAATTTATTTTTCAGTTGCTGGTGATGTGGCTGATGATTCTGCTGAGGTTAAAACCATTAATCAAGATCAATACCAACAGACCTTCAGTTAGTTGTTTAAAATTTCTTTTTATATGTTATAAAAATGTTGCCCACCCGCATATTTTTCACAAGAGTTAGGGCCTTAAATTATTTATGATTTTTGGCCCTTAATTTGCTTTTAATTCATTTATACTTTATTGCTCCAGTACTACAGTGGGGGTAAAATTGCCTTCGGTAACAGGTCTTATTATGTAATGTAATTTTTTCACATCAGGTACAGTTCCATTATGCCATTTGTTGCATAAAGTTGTTGGATAACTACAAGAAAGTTATTTCTTAATATTCTGCATTGATGATACCAGCCCTTGGCATTGAATCTTCAAAAGCTCTCTCGGCTCTCCAGTTCATCAGTATTAGTACAGTGGTACCCTGTTATCTGAATAACTACTTTGCCAGAAGAACATCAAAAGAAATGTTCTAATATTTTAAATGGTACAGTGGAACACTGTTAATTGAATAGCCACTTTGTCAATGAAAGTTAATCAATTAACAGGAGTATTCAGTTAACAGGGATTGTCACTTTCCTGTATTCTAGAGATAAACTTAGCATTCATTCTATTATATCTTGTTTGACAGAGCTCCATGAGCTCTGTCAAACAAGATATAATAGATTAAATGCCTGTATTGGATGCACTGAGGCCGAATAGGTCTATAAACAAAAGAAAACTGGGAGAGTGAGAGCAATTTCTCGACAGGTTACAAGATTTTTTTATTCAATTAACAGGAGTGTACTCTATAACCTATATTCAATTAACAAGTCAAATTTGTACTGGAGGTATGGTAAATGCTTTTGTGTTGGGAAATTATATTCAGTTAACGGGGAAATATGATTAAGAGATTTCCAATTAAGTGGGCTCTACTGTATCTGAGTTTTTGTGTTTGTTTGCATAAAACCTGAAGAACTGTGAAGCTGCTGAAGGTTTGATACACAGACCACAAAAGCCCAAGTATATTGACCAAGAGAACCAATCTATCCAGCCACCAGTCATATTCTGTAATGAAATTGACGGCTGTTATTTACCCACTTTTCGTCAACTTTTAGTGCAGACTACAACAAGCCTGGAAATAAGCAGACTGTCATCTGCAGAATGAGGTTCCCAAAGGGTGAATTTGGTGATGGGAGCATTACTAAATTTATGCTCTGTGAACCTCAATCTGAATCAAGGTTTCAGGCTTAAACAGAAAGAGGTACTCAAAGGATTAACGTTTTGTGATTCTAGCCCATTGTATGGGATAGCCTCAGCAAATTCACCCTCAGGGGACCTCAGTCTGTGAATGACTGATTGCTTACTTCAAAGCTTGGACTACAATTGATGTAACATAATGTCCTGTCACTCACAAATGTATACAGATATTAATTCATGCTCCAGTTATATATATCCTAATCACTAAGTATTTAATTCACCTTGAAAACAGTAACTAACACAATTAGTGAAACTACATAGTGTTATCATAAAGCTACAGCTGTGGCATGTTTTCACTCTCAATATTTAGTTAATATTACTGTGCAATAGTAATGTGACCAAAGATCCAATCCCCCCATGAGAACCCAGGAAGTGGAGCAGTACTTGTTTACTGTGGTAAACAAGTTCTGCTCTACCAGTAAAATAGGTCCTGGACCAATGCCTCGGGTGGATGTCGTCTAAAGTGGGCTGCAAGGTATAAAGAATTAGCTAAACTTTACTTCATCCCTATGTTGGAGTGATGAGACAGCCAAAGATGCTGAAAGTGACCTTAAACACCAATAAGTGAATAAAGTCATAGTTCAGAAACATTTCCCACAGTACTTCAAATAAAATGAATGTCCATGGAATTTAAAAATTCAATCAGATGACAGTACCATATTTCAGTTGGTCATAAAATGTACCTAGCCTTTGAAGTTTACTTTTCTGATCAGCTGAAATATTCCATCCAATCGAATCTAAAAATAGCCAATGAACTACTTAATGGCTACTTTGGTTCTATCTAGACCATAACAGCATCAGGCTCATTTAATAGTTTGACTGGTGGCTTGAGAGCTTATTAGAAGCAATGTCCTAATTATTTTATTACTAGTATGCAAATCAGAATTCTGATATTAGTAGAGCTGAAATGGTTAAGGGATTTTCTTGATTGATTAACCCTTTGCCCAACGCAGACGATATCAAAATTTATTATTTTAAATATCATTTTTTTTAAATTTGTAAAAAAATTTCAACAAAACCATATCAGGTGACTCCTCATTGGAACGTGCTCAATGAGCTCGTTCCAATGAGGGGTCACGTGATATGGTTTTGTTGAAATATTTTGAAAAATTTAATTTTTTCAACTGCTAAAATTTGCATATAACGTGATCGGTTGCGGGCAATTCGTTGGGTAAAGGGTTAATCACATGGATTAAGCTTGGTTAACCCATTAATCACTTGTCCAAATAGATATCTGCATAATTGCTGTACCTTTGATGATTTACAACATGAACCCTTTTTCACCCAACATAACAAACAAAACTGACTAGGCCTACATACAAAAATCTCTATTCAAATTTATTATGATTTCAATTTTTGTCTCAAAAACATAGCTTATGACCCCTCATTGGAACAAGCTCATTGAGATCGTTCCAATGAGGGGTTGTAAGCTATGTTTTTGAGATAAAAATTGAAAATTTTTCGTAATTCATGAATTTATTTTGCAAGTATCGTCTGCTACCCGCAATGGTTAAAGGGTTAAGAATGACCATTTCCAGCTACTAATACAGTATGATGATCATGCAAGTAAACAAGTATGTCAGCAAGTAATTTGCATGCTTTACTCTGTCTCATATAATTGATGTGAGTCAGTGTGACAGTGTTTACCTGTTTTGGAGCAAGTTTGTTCCTTTGTTAACCCATATAATACAGTAGTTCAAAAGTAACAATTAATCGATCAATAACTTTTTGGATTGATCAAGATGTTGATCATTGATTAATCGATTAATCAGTTAACTGTTTCAGCTCTAAATATTATCTGCAGAGCAGTGTAGTGTGTTAAGAATATAAAACACAACATGAAGTCAAAACTGTAAGCAATGTTGGCAAGATATCAAGACTTCATTTGAGTGACATGTGATGTAGAATGAATAGTGATATTGTGAGACATTGTTTCTAGATCACCAAATACATACATGCGAGTTTGAGAAATGACACAATTTAAACATGAAACTGTTGGAATTCTTCCAGATTGTGTACCAGTCTTAAAGCTGGTAAAGTTTAATAATTCTTTCATAACAATAACATGAGTTTGGAGGACCTAAAGGGTTTTTTAACAGTCCAAGAGGAATAAGTAACATCCTGAGGGTCTACTACCAGCCCAAAACTGGGCAATAGGGCAGTTATTCATTCAAAGAGGACCGTTAATAAACTGGGATGCTTAACAAAATCATGTTGGTGCTATTATTACCACAATCTGAAGCTGTTGATGAATTTTGTTTTCATTAATGGCCCACGTCACACTTCCGGTTGCATGACACAATGAATTACAGAGTTCTACTGCCCTGCTAAACTCATGTAACATACCAGACAACACCTGCTAAAGTGATAATAATGATAAATTAGTGGGCAACCTGTCCTAGGATGAGAAGCCCCTTGCACATGACGGAATATCACTGATTCACAGACTTCCTATTTCTATAATAAATTAAGAGTGGCACATCTTAAGTAAACCACCTTTTGGACAACAAGCACATATCTTTACGATTTACGTGGAATGAAGCAACAATGGCACCTTACCAAAAGGCAGAACTTGTCAGTCATGCTAACAATAACCTCATATTTGCACAGAAAAAATGAGTTTTTTTCATATTTTTCACTGAAGTTATTTTTAATGCCCTCGACTTTGGTCAGATGTCATATAGTGATTGAAGTGAGTGGGAGTAGGGTGAGTATGTACCTAAAAACTATTGGGTCTGCAATCATCAAACTTAACACAATTATAAAGGACAGTGGGAGGATGTGTCATTTTGCATAACCAGGCCCATAATTTCATGGTCACATTTCAAGGTAATACTTCAAACCTGTCAATATTCATGTCTCAGCCATAACTCACAAATTGACTACAATTATCAAACATCATAGAAATGTTAAAGACAGTCAAATGGTATGTTGTACATGATAGTTGCTTGCACATCTTCAATATCAAGGTCATAATTGAGCTCCATATGTTGATCATAACCCACTCCTGTCTCAGCCATAACTCAGAAACTATTGGGTCTACAATCATCAAACTTCACACAATTATAAAGGTTAATGGTAAAATCTGTCATACTCCACAGCTGGTGCTAAAATTGCATAGACAAGGTCAGAATTCAAGGTCGCTCTTTAAATCTCAAGGTCACACTTAAAATCTGTTGATATCTGTGCCTGAACCATGACTCAGAAACAAAGCAAACTATGAAATTTCTTTAGAAGGATTGTTGCATATAATAGTAGCTTGTGCATCTACAAGGCCAAGGTCATATTTGAGTTCCATATTTTGATCAAAAGTCATTTCTCAGCCATAACTCAGAAACTATCAGGGCAACACTTATCAGACTTAACCCACCTATAAAGGATGCATGTAATTGGTGGATATGTCACACACCATAGCTTTATGTGTTAGCTTTAAGGTCAAGGCCAGATTTAAAGTCACACTTCAGATCTGTTGATATTCATTATTTGCTACTCACCCATATAACTCCGACTTATAAATAAAACTACAGATATTTATTTATTTATTTATTGGGGTTTAATGACACTTTCAACAGCCAGTGTCATCTTGTGTCAGACAGTTTTATGGGTGGAGGAAGCCAGAATACCTGGAGAGAACCACCAAGCTATGGAAAGCAACTGTCAGACCACCGAGTAACTGCAAGCAACACTCAGACCCCCCCTCCCCCCACCAACATACTAACACCGCTCAAGCAGGATTAGCATTGGTTGAAGACTAGTGCACCATTGGTGTGCGGTACATCTTAGTACACAGTGCCACCGTGCCCCCACATGGGCAATCAGGATGAAGTGCCTTGTCCAATGACACAACACAATTACCCCTCGCAGGGTTTGAAGTTCAATGTCGTAACCATTGAGCTACTGTGCTCCAACTACAGATATTTTCTTACAAATCCAACATCTTTTGTTTGTCAACAGTCTGAATCATCAGTAGTTTTGAAGACCTTACCATTTATATATTCTGACAGTCATTCAGAGCACTCATATAGTGAAAGAAAGTGGACTTTGAGCTAAACCCTTTACCTAACATGAAAAGCAGACGACACTTGCAAAAAGAATTCTTGAATAACTAATGTTTTTCATTTTTTGTCTCAAAAACATAGGTTATGACCCTCATTGAAACGAGCCCAATGAGCTTGTTCCAATGAGGAGTCATAACCTATGTTTTTGAGACAAAAAATGAAAAAAATAATAAAAATTAATTTGCGATTTTTCTGACTAGCACTGGCCGGTTTTGGCCATTACATAGGGTAAAGGGTTAAACACTAATAAAAAAATAATCTTTAAACAACTGGTATGAAATACCCAAGGGTAGCAAAATGCTAGTGCTAATCCATGCAGAAATAAAAGCATCTAATCCATAATATATTTTAATAAATAAATAAATATAAATAAATTCAGAACACTTTTCATTCCGATGGGATACATTGGTGGGAGGGATAATTTGATGGAAAAAGATAGGAGAGCCTGGGTGGGTTTGTCCTGACATTGGCAAAAACAAAATATTTCACTTTTTATCATCAATTTGTTTTCAGCCCCCTCTTTTCCAGAATTCCAGGATTTACTTCACATGATTCAATTGAAATTTGTCATAATAGTAAACACAGTAGTGTATTGCACATTTTTATTTTAGGTGTTACCACACAGCACTAATTCAGATTTCTATTTTTTAGGTTTTCAAGGAACTTTAAAAATAATGGATGTCAAGTGGAAACCTGTGTTGAAAAACAAGTCAAGCAGTGAGTACCAAGTTTTGGAGAGAGATATAAAACAACAGGTAAAAGTTTATATACATGTATGTTCCTCTACAAGCAAGCCTGGAAATAAGCAGTCTGTCATCTACAGACTGAGGTCTCTGATGGTGAATTTGGTGATACTACCCTGCACAATAGGGTAGCATCATTAAATTTAACCTCTGTGAACTCCAGTTTTAATCAATGTCTCAGGCCTAATCTGGGGACCTCATTTTGCAAATGACAGATTGACATATTGCTATTTCCAGTCTTGTCTATACATGTTATAGGTCAAAATCAGATTTGACCAATTACAGTGGAACCCTGTTAATTGAATAGCCGTTTTGTCAGTGAGAATTATTCAGTTGACAGGAGTATTCAATTAACAGGGATATGATCACTTTCATGTGTTCTAGAAATTAGAAACTGAACATTTATTTTATCATATGTTGTTTGACAGTCAGCTCATGTAGCTCTAATAGATTAAAGATTAAATACCAATATTGGATGTTCTGAGGTCAAAGGGTCTATAAACAAGGGGAATTTGGTGATTGTCTACATTAAGTAATGTCTGGGCATATTACAGGATTTTTTTTATTCACATAACAGGATGTTCCGCTGTAACCAATTAACTGGACAAATTTTACTGAAGGTGTGGTAAATAGTTTGTGTTTTGGAAGTTATATTTAACTGGTTGAGTGCTAGAAGCCATTATCAGGGCTTTAAAAAAATGAGGATACCAGAGAAAAAGCCAACATTTTCCTTGCACATGTTTCATATTCAGTCAAAATGCAAATAATATTTTGCTTATATAACTTTGTTTTATTACAAATTATTGGAGAGTGCCTTAGGGCACTCTCCAATAATTTGTCATAAAACAAATTTTGAATAACAAATTCAGACCACCAAAATAATCTAGCCCTCAACCAATTAATTAACAGGGTTATTTTACTGGGAGATATCTAATTAAATGGTCTGCACTGAATTTGATTGGCAATGATTTTAGCATTTATATAAATTGACTCATATAAAAGTTGTCTTGTTGCAGTTTCTTGGAGTGTTTCTCTTGACTCTTGCAGTAGAACAGATGTATGCATTTATATAAAACATGCAATTAAAATAACCTCTGAAAGTTTAAGAAATTAAGTCACATGATTTTCCAGAATTTTTATTTTCCCATTGCAGAATTCCAATGAGCAAGTTGATTATGAGATTGTTATTGAAATGAAATACCATAAATTATAGGCTTGACTTACATCACTTACATCACCAAATGACAGCATCAATTCCCTATCATGTGCTGAGTACACCTTTTTGTTTAAGAATTTGAGTGGTGCAAAAAAAATCAGCCACCTTGACACTTTGCCTGAGGTTTGTGTGCTGATATGTGACAGAATGATAATGCACATTTTGTGAACATATAATCATACAAATGCATTAGGCTTGTGTGTGTCAAGAACGTTCTGTTTGTCGTTGATAATTCTGTGTCACAAGCTGCCATACATGAAATGTCAGGGGCCAGCTCGACCAAAAAAAATCACCAAAAATCTATTAACCCTTTACCTGATAAACAGGATATCAAAATTTATTATTTTAATTAGTGTTTTTTTTCATTTTTTTTTCAAAAAATTCAATAAAAACATCATGTGACCCATCATTGCAATGAGCTCATTCCAGTGTGATAGTCACATACATGATATGGTGTTGTTGAAATGTTTTGGAAATTTTTGTTTCAACTATGCATTTTGTAAACTATATGGGTGGATGCAACCGATTCATTAGGTGAAGGTTTAAAAGGGGCTTTAACCATGGTTTGAAACTTTGGACTGTTGTGAGAAAATTTTTATTTTGGGGACTGAAAAGATGCCCAATCCTTACATCTGAAGCATTTGTCAGAGTATGTTGTAATGAGATTATTTTAATTTGGGTTAAGTAGGGGACACCCAGAAATTATTGATAAACTAATGGATTCTAAAATTCATGTTCTAGGGACAGAATTTTATGAGAATCAGATTCTGATTCTCATGATGATTCCTGCGAATTTATTCCTGAACAGGAGAACTGAATTATGTCATTTTCATTCTCACCCAATTTTTTAAATTTAAAGCTTGGTGTTTGCTCAGTAAATCTAATGGAAACATACTGGACCTCTTTTAACCCTAAAACAAGTGGGCAGTTTTCCTGAATTTCATACTTCACCACACCTTGTGTGTCTAGTGGTATAGGATTGGTTTCTGACCAGTTTTGGCTGTCATTAGATTTGACTAGACACCTTTGCCAAGAAATTTTGACTATTGTCAATAGTATCTCTTCTTGTTTGAATGTTCAAGTACTGGTACCTGTTCTGAAACCACAGAGTTTGTCAAAGTTGGACAGAGACTTTTGACCTTTACCCCTTTACCTAACATGAAAAGTAGATGACACTTGCAAATAAAATTCTTGAATAACTAATTTTTTTCATTTTTTGCATCAAAAACTTAGCTTATGGTACCTCATTGGAATGAGCTCAATAAGCTCATTCCAATGAGGGGGCATAAGCTATGTTTTCGTGACAAAAAATGAAAAAAATAATGAAAATTGAATGGTATTTTTGTGAACAGTGCTGTCCGGTTTTGAAGTTACGCTGGGTAAATGGTTAACAACTTCGTATGGAAGGTATTAAAGAAAAGCCTACCAGTAAAGCCTTTCCCATAATAGTGAAATGACGTTTATCACATAATCACTATCAAAGAGCGAATTACAGAAAATATCATCCACAACACATCTAACTCAAGAATAACATTAGAAGTCGATGTTGTAACATTGTGAGTGAATAGGTTTTGGAAATAGAATTTCACGTTGGCATTGCGGTAACCGTTTCTCGTCAGATCACCTAAGTTAAGCAACGTCGAGCCCAGTTAGTCCTCGGATGGGTGACCATCTGAGCAATCGATTCGGACTCCCACATTGTGTCCTTGGGCAAGGCACTTAACCTCAGTTGTCCACATGGGGGCACGATGACACCGTGTACTAAGGTGTACTGCACGTTGATGGTGCGCATGTCTTCAACCAATCTAACCCTGTCTGTGCTGCAGTGCGGAGTTACGATGTTGGGGAGCTGGCAGATGCTCATCATTGCTTGGTGGTTCTCTCCGGGTACTCCGGCTTCCTCCACCCGTAAAATTGTCACGGTCATGATTAGCCATTGTGCATAAAAAATGTGACCTTAAACACCAATAAATAAATATAAATAAATAGAAATAAAATAGAATTTAATTAGTGTTCTCTTAGTTTTCATTAGCTATCTACCCAATACAAATAGCAGATGATATTTCGAGAAAACAGTTCCTAAATAATTAAATATTTTCATTTTCATTTTTTGTCTTGAAAATATAGCTTATGAAGCCCTCATTGAAACATGTTCATTCCAATCAGGGGTTGTAATCTATGTTTTGTGAGGCAAAAATTGAAAAAACATTTTATTTGGGTCATGATTTTTGTTAACAGTACTGGCAAGCTTTAGTCATTACATTAGCTGAAAGGTAAAATTACACAAATGTTATAAAAAGAATCTCAAATTCATCACTATTTGACATGAAATTTCTGAATCTCTATTCAGGGGCAGTGGAGTGGAGCCAGGGGTGGGGGGTATATTCCAACCTACAGCCTTGTGGTAGCTGGAAAGGTGTGACCTCCCGACCCACACACTTTTTGGGCATTCCACTGCCTCTGCCGCTATTTATTATACTATGGGGACAGTCCTGCTGTACCTTTTCCCTACTAGGATGTTAGTCGTTCGCCTATGATTTTCCAAATAACAGGACTGTTTTTGTAAAACAACTCGGTGGTTAATAGTGTCTAGTTTAAGTTAGCCTTTTCCTCAACATAATCACCAAAACCAGCTAGCACTTAAAATTTCACAAAAATCCCCATTCAGATGTGATTTTTTTTTTTAGTCTCAAAAACCTAGCTTATGACCCCTGATTGAAAACAGTGTGTAGAGCTCATCACAATGAGTAGTCATAAGCTATGTTTCTGAGGTAAAAAATGAAACTATTTGTCATTAAAAAAAGTGTTTGCAAGCATTGTCTGCTATTGAGATTGGGAAAAGGGATAAAGAAAGTGCATTCAGATAGAGAAACCAAAATTTACAATGTCAGTCTGAATCATGGTTGATTTAATTTTTTACAACTGAATCGGAAATATTCCAGGAAGCTATTTTATCGGCCTCTACCAGGATAGGCATTTAACTCTTAAAGGGCAATAAAAGCCTAATTCTGACTTTGATCATATTTGCTACCACAAAACAGGTGCCCAAGGGTGCAGTTTTTGGGCAAGGTGGCATGTTATCCAACAGTACCATGGCAGTTGTTTCTGGACAAATCTTGGCTGCCTATAAAGGCAGCCAAGACTTGCCTAGAAACAACTTTAAAGCTACTGGATGTAGACTGTCAATGTGCTGCAAAAAATCAAATCTCTGTCTAAGGGCTAAGGGGGCACACCCACCTTACTGTTTTCTTTATCAGATGAGTTTTTGAACAGAAAATTGTTATTTTTTCTTCTTCCGTCCCTTAGGTTCAGTACCAGATTATAGTGCCACCTCAAGACCCACCCCACCCAAACCCCCCACCTCACCCCATCCCATCCCCTGTGGGAATCCCAAGAAGTGAAGCAGTTCTTGTTTACTGTTGTAAGCAGACTCTGTTTTATTGGTAAAATTGTACCCAGACAACAATGCTTGGGGTGGAAGTTCTCTTAAATGGGCAACATGAGTATAAACAATTGACTTAAAACTTGACTTATCTCCATGTTGCAGTCACAATTAGCCATTATGTAGAAATATGTCACCTTAAACAACCCCAATAAATAAATAGATTATATATAATACACTCATTCACAAAATATGTAAAGGTGTATTGAACTAGAATGACTTTTCTGTCACTTACTGCTTCTCATTGGTTACCTTCAGCTAATTTGGTTACCTTCACCCATAAAATCTCTGACATGAGAGGAACCCATTGGCTGAAACTGTCTTTAATTTATATCTCAATAAATGAACACACATGAAATGTAACATATACAAACAGTTCTTCTTTTAATAATAACAGATTGATGATTCATTGAAGAACAGTATGTTGAAAGATATATACAACTACACAGTTATAAATGGATTCAGGTATGTTTGTGATGTTTTACATTATTCTGTGTTCTTACAATAATCGTGGAAGTCAGTAGTAGTTTACTCCTTTACCTACAGTTAAAACTAAAAGTCCTGACATGAAATGCACACAAATAGCACGTCAATCTGTGCATTAATCTATGCGTTATGACCATAGTAAGGCTATCACATTCTGTACATATTGCCTGTGCACAAGCAATGTTTCAACCAATGGACCTCCGGGTAACCCGGAAGTCCATTGGCAGAAACATTGCCTGTGTTTGCTAAGAGTACCTGTCGTGATTTGGATACCATTCGATATGGCAATTGCGCGCAATGTCTATGCGCACTCAAGCCTAGATAAGCGCACAGTTCGTGACGCGACTTCTAGTTTTAACTGTAACATGGAAAGCAGACAACACTTGCAGAAAAAATCCTTGAATAACTAATTTTTTTTCATTTTTTGTCTCAAAAACACAGGTTATGACCCCTCATTGGAACGAGCTCAATGAGCTTGTTCCAACAAGAAGTCATAACCTATGTTTTTGAGACAAAAAATGAAAAAATTAGTTATTCAAGAATTTTTAACTTTGTCTTTGATTAGCTTAAGATTCTTTTGGCGGCAACATTCTAGCAAGCTCTTGAATTGTTTGTCATGATCCTGTATCGCTTCATCTTCCTTTTTTCCTTCTACATATATCAAGATATCATCATGTATGTTTTTAACACCAGGTAAGCCTTGTATGTTTTTAACACCAGGTAAGCCTCGTACAACCTGATCTTGATGGTGTTGATATTCCTCGGGCACAGACTTTTTGCCAAATGGCATTAAACTGCATCATCCAAAGGGTGTGTTGAAGGTAGTCAAGTATGAACTTTGTTCATCTAATGCTACATGGCAAATCCCATCTTTTGCTTCAACTGTGCTGAATATTTTGGTGCTGTGAAGCTCCGGAAGAATGTATTCTATATTTGTAAGAGGATAATGGCTTCTCTGAAGTCCTTTATTCAGATCTTGAGGATCTATGCACACTCGTACTTTATTTTGTTTAACACCAGTTACTAAATTTGATATCCATTGGGTAGGTTTCTCAACTGGAGTGATTATTTACTTGTCAACGAGTCGGTTGAGTTCGCTGTGTGGCTTGTCATTTATTGCTATGGGAACACAGAGGATGAACTACTGGTTTTGCCTCTGGGTTCACCTCAAGATGATATTCACCTTAAGCTTCTAATCGACCCAAGCCTTCCAATACATCTTGAAAGTCATGAAACATGTCTTTGTCATTGATGCTGTGCACTTATCTGTTTCAACATGTGAAATGTTTTTAAATTTGTACTCCAACAAACTCATTTGTTGTGCTGCACATGAACCAATAATAGGTACTCAACTGTTGTCATCGAGAACAACAAAATCTGCTATGTATTTGACGTTTTTTAGGTTACAAAATTTCACTTTGCATTTTCCAAGTGGCACTATCGTTGAACCATTACATGTCGTAAGAACTTGATTTGATTTCTTAATATTGTATGCTGATTTATAATCACCTAGAGCTTTCATAGTGATGACATTTCCTGTTGCTGCACTATGAATCTGAAATTTGACCATCTTGCTTTGGATAGTCATTGTCACTTGATTGTTCATTGTCAATCATTGCATGCAATTTGTGTGTAGATCTCTGACTTTGACACACACTTTTGAAATGGTTGAACTTTTGGCATTTCGCACATTTATGACGGTAGGCAGAGCATTTATGTCTCTTTCATGGTGCTTTCTACAGAATTTGAAACTTTAAAGTTTTCTCTCTTTGTTGCCACTATCATGGGGTTTATTGTAATATCTACTTGGATTATAACAGTTATTAGTTTTCACTGATTTTTGCTTTTTCACTGGCTTGACTGCATGCACAGTTGTACCTGTTGCTTCGAGTGTTTTTATCCTATCTTTCAAAAGTTCAGATGCTTTGCATAATGCAATGCTTTTATCTAAGGTCAGTTCGGCTTCACAAAGAAGTCTCTCTCGTAGGTTTGAGTCTTTGATAACATAAACAATTTTATCACAAATCATGGAGGCTTTTGGAGTTCCAAAATTACATGTAGCTGCGAGGACTTTGATGTCAGTAATATATTTATCAAAAGTTTCATCTGATTCTTGCTGCCCACAGTGAAAATGATACCTTTCCATTCTTTCATTTTTTGTAGGGTCACAGTGCTTGTCAAACTGTTCAATGATGGATGTGAGAGTTCTCTTCTCTTCGTCTTCTTCAAATTTCAAAGTTTTGTAAATCACACGACCAGTTGCTCCAATTGTGTATAGGAACATTTTTATTTTAGTTACATATGGCTTCCATCAAAAGCAAGATTAATGTACAGATTAAATTCCTCTTTCCATGTTTTCCATGCCAAGAAAAGGTTATGAGCTTCGAAATTCATCGCCGGCATTTGTAGTCATGCACCTGCCATAATAGCAGTTGTTGTTTTGGATTGCCCTATATTATTGCAGAAAAATCGCAATAATTTTTTGCATAAATGGTATATTGTCTAGTGAGTGGAGATCGTTATTGCATCTGACACCATCTTTCAAGGTGCTTACCAGGCTTTTATTGGAATACTTGAGTATATACAAGCAGATTTAGATTACGGACACATGTTTATTGCTTATCGGAAACTGCACACACACTTGTGCGCATGACAATGAGTGTAGTACGAAAAGGTATACAGGGTGTTATGAAGTTCACGCTATTAAACATTATATTACTCTTGTCACATGTTCTGAAGAAAATACTTAAATGGTATTTATATTTTTTTAAAAAGGTACATAAATATAACTAAACACTAATGTATTTGGTATTTCTTTGTTAATTGGTCAATTGCTAAATTTTTCTTGGTTACAATACCAAAATTTGTTCACATTTCTTTGCCTTGTTACAGTTTATGGGAGAATGCCTGATAAATTCTGACAAGGCAAATCCACACAGACAAAATAATTTTTTTTCAAAGATGATGCAGCCCACATCCACAAAATATGAAACCTACATGCACTTAAGAATACAGCACAAATATGGGCTTTGAGCAGTGTCTCAGCCTGTTATCAAACAAACAAACAAAAATTAATATAATAGCCACTCTCCCTCACTGATTTCAAAAATTCCTTGCTCAAGAATCAAATGTTTTTTTTTTATTTGGCCTTATGTTTTGGGACAATGTGTTGTATTAGAGTAAAACTCTTGTATCAAGATCTTGCCTTAGAAACAAGAGTGAGACTCTGAAACAACATTTTGTACATAAACTTAATGGTGATGATAGATTTATCTTACAGTTTACAAATGTGATGTCATTAACTTGATCAACTAGCATTTTAATTTAAAATGCTGGTCATTTCAGTCAAAACTGTATGTGGCTGCCTTGAACTTTCACATCTCATGATGAATTTATTATTATTGGTGTTTAAGGTCACATACTTGTACACAATAACTTATCATGACTGTGACAGTGTTATAGGTGGAGGAAGCCGGAGTACCCGGAGAGAACCACCGAGCATCGATGAGCAACTGACAGCTCCTCAACATTCTAACTCTATCTAAGTTCCACTTAAGCAGGGTTACAGCAGTTGAAGACATCATTGATGTGCAGTATGCCTTAGTAATGGCATCATCATGCCCCTGTGTAGGCAACCAGGATAAAGTGCCTTGCCCAACGACACAACACTGGTTGTCTTGGATGGGGATCGAACTCGAGACCTTTAGCATAGAGGTCCAACAGTCCACCACTGAGCTCCCCACGATGAACTTAGTGTGTGCATTAATTTGAAATCTTGAAAAGACTGTGTGCACTGTAAATGCATGTAGTTTCAACTTGAATGCTTCTAGTGATTTTCAAATAGAAAAATAAAAACAATGTTGTTTCTTAACTTAATAATTATACTTTTGAGAAATGTTTTTTCTCTTCTTTAACTCTTTGCACCCTCATTTCCTGAAACGATATCACCTTTGTGTACACTTAACTGGAAGATGAGTCAGTCCAATTAATATCAATATACACGGAGGATAAATTAACAGCAGTCTGCAGGTGGACCAAAAGATAGGTCTTATGAGTTCAAAGGGTTAATATATTGTTAGTTACACCATGTTTCAGCAGGATGTACGCGTCTGGACTACCCTTCTGAGATCCATATTTCCTGAGGCTGAAAGCCAAAGGAAATATGAATCTCAGAAGGGTAGTAGAGTCCTGCTGTACATCCTGCTGAACAACCGAGTGGCAAATTTATTACCCTGCCCTTTCAGTTTGTCAAGTTTAGTTTTATTCTATACTCCCCAAATGGTATTCCAGTGATGGAAACCTTGATAAAAGTAATAATTAGAGAAACTGAAAGAAACATATCTTTCTTTATTATTGAACAAGGGAAATCGGCAAAGTGTACCATAGAATGTCTGTACACCCCTTTTAGCTGTCATGTGATAATCTCAAACACCACTTTTGAACTTCATACACCCCAGTAGAGTTAAATGTACCTTACTGGATGGATGCATTGGTTACTGACCAATTAGGAAGCTTGTATAATTTTAAAAGGGTAATAAAGTAATGTATACAATCTCTCACAATTGCCTTTTGATAGCTTTCAATTTGTATCAGGAGCTGCTGAAACATGATGTAATTGGATAATTACAGACTTGATATATACTTTTTGAATGATAAATATTAAAACTTGTACATGTAGAATACCTCTGAGAAATGATTATTTTTCAGCACTGCATGCTTTACCATGTATTCAACAGAGATTTGACTTTCTTTAGCCTTTACCTAACATGATTAGAGTATACCGTATTTACTCTATGTATTGGGACAGCTAAAAATAATTATTTTCACAGGTGTCCCAATTCTTAGAAAATGGGGAAAGAACACAGCCTGGTCTTGATTTGATGCTGAATAAAGTTGTGTGTGATTTGTTTTCCATCACTATATACGAAAATCGCCGTCCAATTTCTTTTATATTTTCATTTTTTGCTTCCAAAACATAGCTTATGATCCCTCATTGGAACATGCACATTTCGCACGTTCCAATGAGGGATCATAAGCTATGTTTTGGAAGCAAAAAATGAAAATTTTTAGTCACTCAAGAATTCTTTTTATGAGTGTTGTCTGCTACTAGCGACAGGTCAACTGAAAACAAATCTCCTGAATGTCCCAAACTTTGGAGCATAAAAAAAATATAGTTTTCTGGAAAAAATGTGTGTCCCAAATCCCAATAAATAGAGTAAATATGGTAATACATAAATAATAGTTCACCACTTATATTCAAGTATGATTTGATGCATGTTGAAAATATTAATTGCTCTACCCGACACATTTACTGAACAGCCATCCTATTTAATGACGTTATGACATATCATGTTCCTGGCCAGAAAAGCGGCCGACTGGGTTCAAGGGGCTGAATGTATAAAGAATTGCTGAATTATGACAGTAACTTGCCACTGGCTGCAGAGTGCAGTTTTCTCAACACACATTTTTTGCCCTCACAGTATGATAGTGCTCCACAATATTTTTCAACGAGTGCATTTTTTAGCTCCCGTAAAATAGAAAACACTGGTGCTGACAGGAGCAATTGCACTTGCACCCATCTCATTTTCAGGATTGACTTGTGGGACAGCTTTTTCACAGCAATATAAAAGGGGATGATTGTGGCTGCATGGGGACTTAAGGGTTAAAAAACTTTAGTGCAGATGAATTTTCAGAAGATGCACAATGCAAAGATATAAAGTTGGCCAAAAGTGATAGGAAATAAACACAGCACCATAACATAATTTCTGAAGACACACAGTTTGTAATTTTACCTTTGCTACTTACTGTCTGAATGAATAATCACCATGAACAACAACTGTGCATTATTTTAGCTTTAATTCAGTTGAGTGCAACAGGCTTTGCAATGCTTTTGCATTACAAAGCCTTCTTGCATTCAAGAAATGAAATACACCCCCACCCATGCTATTCTGTAGATTATGAGGCCTAAAATATAAAACAAACCAACGACATGAACTTTTGATAGCAAAGAAATAATTACAAAAATATAAAGTAAAACAAAAAGATACCTGCCCGCATGCAATTTTACAAAAATGGCCTGAGAAACAGAAGATCTACTTTGTGAGGCCCAACTTCTTAATTTGTAAATTCTGTGTGTGTATGTTGCTAATTCATTAGGTGAAAGGTTAACTCTTTACCTTGGGTGAACAGAACCCCCACTAGCTTTGGACCTGCTAAAGATAGCATCATTTTTCATGTAATTTACACACTGTTACGAGAAAGCTGATCAGAGGCCTCATTGTGATATTTGATTAACACAGATAATAACTCCTTGCATGCTGCTGGCAGATATTCTTGCAAGGACAGAATTCCTATTGCCTCTGAAATAAGTATAATTTGGGCATATTTAATCAAATCGTCTTGTAAATTGAATAGATTTTTCTCCAATCATTTCTTCGGTTAAATTTAGATGAATGTTTCATCAAATATAGTCATGACCACTTCACAGGTGCCATGACTAGATTTTATAAAAATATATTTTGAAAATACTCAGTGGGATAAAAGTTAAGATCTAACACATGTCACACAGTTCAGTTGAGTTTCAGATGTTATGTACATTTGACAACAAAAGTAGAGGGATAGAGTGCCACCACATTTCTCTCAGAAAAGATTGTTGTGATCAGCATGAGGGAAAAAATTCCAGTAATAATCGGTGATAATCTGGGCCAGTCAGATTATCCTTTTCAATGAAACAGTTGAATGAAATACAGAAATACTTGATAACTGTAAAACATGCAATGATCATTTCAACTATTTTTCAGAAAGGGGAGTGTAATAGTGGATTTTGTTGCTGTGTTCAAGCTTCTTTATAAGACTGCAGACGAAAAGAAACTTCTAAATACATTGATTGGTGCTGACATTGTACATGCATTGGCAGAAGGTCTTAAAAGTTTGAATAACAGTTATAGAGAAAATGCAACTGGACCACACATACCACAGAAATTGTTTCAGATTGATGTTAATAGCATTACTTTCAAGAAAGTCAGTAAGTAGATCTCAATATATATGGGAGTACTATTTCATGGAGAGTTTTACCTCTGGGTTCAAAATTGGATGGGGGGGGGGGGGGGTGGTGGTAGGGTGTATCATCACTTCCAGGGGTGCCAGAAGCACTTCCGTGCAGGGGTCAGAATGTGGGGAAAGGGCATTTACTTGTACTAACAGCCATGCCTTGCCATGCCGAAGCATGCATGTCTTGAAGGCTGAAGGCCCGAAATGGGAGAGTTTATGAGGAGGTGTTCCCCTCCCAGTTGGAAGGGGCACCACCTCTCTAACTCTCATATTGAATTTTGAAAGCTCCCAGAATGAATTTGGGGTGTATTTTAGCTTTACTTCGAGAATAAATCATTAAAAAAATTGAGTGCGAACCTGGGAAGGGCATTGTCTGCCCCTTTTTGCCCCCATGGTCCAAAGGCAGGGAGGGCAGCCACCCCCCTCTGCCCCCGTGCTTCTGGCATCCCTGGTCACTTCATCCCTGTGATTCAGAATCTGGAAGTAATTTTTCAATATTAACCCTCAGCACACAGATGTCAAAATATCGAAATTATAGAAACAAAATTGTTCTATAATGCAACTAGGAATTGAACCAATTCAGTTTTGTTTGACAAAACTCAAACTCAATGAGCTCTGTTTAGATTGAATTAGTAAATTTCTACTTGGGAAAAAAGTGCAGCTTGAAATTTTGATTGCTCAACATCAGTGTGCATAGGGTTAACTGACACCTATAGTATAAATGTGTCAATTTCACATCTCTCAGACCTGGATGTGTTAACTGGTACAGTAGAATCCTCTTAATTGAATATCCATTTTGCCAGTGAAAATTATTCAATTAACAGGAGTATACAATTAACAGGGATTTGGTAAGTTTCCTGTGTTCTGGAGGTAAACTGAGCATTTATTCTATTATATCTTGTTTGACAGAGCTCATAGAGCTCTGTCAAACAAGATATAATAGAATAGATGCCTGTGTTGGATGTAGTGAGGTCAAAAAGGTTGATAAATAAGGGGAATTTTGTGCATGTCACAGTAATTTTTTTGACATATTACAAAAATTTATATACAATTAACAGGAGTTTACTCTACAACCCATATGCAATTAACAGATCAAATTTGTACTGAAGGTATGGTAAATGGTTTTGTGTTTGAAAATTATATTCATTTAACAGGGATATACAAATAAGAGATATCCAATTAAGTGGGCTCCACTGTGATGTGCTATATTATTTTATAAAGGTGATTTGTAACATGAGTATTTTTATCAAGGATACCATACTGCCAGAAAAGGAAGCCCTATTTTAGCAAGACTTTCTTCCTAAACAATTGTTTTGATATAATTTATTAGAGAATGCCTATAGATCCAATAAGGGATCATAAGCTATGTTTTAAGGCAATTAATGAAGATTTCTAATTATGCCAGAAATGTCTTTTGCAAGTGTGGTCTTTCTATTTGGTTTGGGTAAAGGGTCAACATTTTTTCTTTCTGTTTTCAGATATCTCTGCATTATTCACAACTACAGAGAGATCATCCTCCACCTCCTCATTCTACGGCACATCGTCACCACAACCAACACCTGAAGATGTTACATCTACTGAACAGAAAATAAACTCAAGTACACCAACACCTAACACTGACGTCATAAAAGGAGCTACACTCAGATCATCATCTACAGTAGAACAAAGTACAGTCACACACACTGAACATAAAAATTTTTCTACCAACACCTCACAAACACCACAACCCAGCCCAACAACAGCTCATACAACAGGAACCACTCTCACAGTTACACACACTGAACATGTAAATTTATCTACTAACACCTCACATACACCACAACCAAGCCCAACAACAGCTCCTACAACAGGAACCACTCTAGTTACACACGCTGAACATGGAAATATATCAACCAAAACATCACAAACTCCAAATTCTAGTCCATCAACAACTCCTTCAGCAGTTACAACTAAACCCACCATCAGACAATCTTCAACTATGGGACATAGTACATTTCCAAACACTGCATCTAAAGATATATTGATCGGCACATCCCTCACATCAGATCAGTCCAAAGTTACATCAGAATCCACTCGGAGACCAGCATCTACAACACTTTCTGACCAAAAAGATGAAAATTCAACAGTCATCACATCTGGAGCATCGTCAACAGGTATTTCCACTCCAAGTGTGGGAATAGACTCTACTCAGTCCACAGATGAGGCAGTATCTGTGACTAGAGGTCACTACAAAACATTGCCTATTTCTGACTCAACGACAGCTGTGCCTCAAACTTCCACTACTGATAAATTATTGGGTTTAACTGATGACGATAGAACTACTACTGATGCTACCAGTTCATTACCTTCTGACCTTGTGACAACTACAACAACACCTTATGATTGCAAGGCTATATTCACACAAACCAGTGTCCTCATAGCATGTATAGAGTCTTTAAATCAGCTGAAGAGTGACCAGTATAGTGTCAAGTGTGGGTAAGTAGTGGGTTAATTATCACACCCTTTATTTAACCTTTAAGGTCGTCAAGATTTTTATACCTTTTCACTCCTGCCCTGTGTCATGTAATGTGTTCTTGGACAAGAGACTTAACTCTTACCTCTTAAGAATATTTTTATCAAATCTAGTCATGGCTGCTTAAAAGCAGCAATGACTAGATTAATGGAAATCATTTGAAAATTTAGCTCAATAAGTCATTGGTCAAAGCCTTGATTTAATTTCGAAGATTCTAGGGTAAATATAATTAAAAATGCCCATATTTTATTTATTCTGGTGGCAGGAAATTTGTTGTCCAGGGCAGGAATATCTGCTGGCAGCAGGTAAAGCGTTAATCATGATTTTCCCACACAGGGCACATTGGCACTGTGTACTAAAATGGTGCACTTGCAGCAATGCTTTCATCTGATGCTAACTTGGCTTGTACCCAGCTAGTAAATTGGGCAGTCTGACTGTTGCTCGCCACTGCTTAGTGCTTCTCTCTGGGTACTCCAGCTTCCTCCACCTGTAAAACCGTGTGTCATGATGTAACTCATCTTTGCTGTTAACCCTTTACCCAACGTAACGGCCAAAACCGGCCAGCGCTATTTTCAAAAATCGTCTATTAATTTTAATTATTTTTTCATTTTTTGTCTCAAAAACATAGGTTATGACCCCTCATTCGAACGAGCTCGTCGAGCTCGTTCCAATGAGGGGTCATAACCTATGTTTTTGAGACAAAAAATGAAAAAAAATAGTTATTCAAGAATTTTTTTTGCAAGTGTCGTCTGCTTTTCATGTTAGGTAAAGGGTTAAAAGTGTTGTCAAACACCAATAAACAAACAAACACATCTGTAGGCAGCCAGTACTTGTCTAGAAGCAATTACCAAGGTACTAGGAGTATAACTTGCAACTTTATCCGCAGACTGCATGTTGGGGCACCTGTTATGTTGCAGTAGAAGGTGATTAACCCTTTGATACTTTTGTACATCTTATGACGTACGAAATCAAACAGCGCGTTGATACTTTGTGGTCATTTGTTTTGTTATTATTTTTTTATTTTTTTAAAGTTTTAACCTCAATTCCTATTTTCTCCCGAATAGTGCTCAGTATCAACCGTTGAGCCAAATGTAATCGCAGCTTAAAATACTAATATAATCTGGCTGTCAAGACTTCTTAACTGGTTGAATGCTAGAAGTTCAGTCAAGGCTTTCAAAACATGAGGATACCAGAGCAAAAGCCAACACTTTCCTTGCTTATATTTCATATTCAGTCAAACACAAACACTATTTTGTTTATATAACTTTGTTTTATTACAAATTATTGGAGAGTGCCTGTAGGCACTCTCCAATAATTTGTAATAATAAAGTTTTGAATAACAAATTCAGACCACCAAAAATAATCTAGCTCTCAACAAGAGAATCACTGATGTGAAAAATATCTTGTTATTTGTACTTTTGGATGTTTGACGTCGCATTTTGAAAAACATTGAAGAAAGTGAATTCCCAGTGACGTTTGGACGTTAGGATAATTAAAGTCTCAAAGGGTTAAAGGCGGAATTAAGTACTTAATTTTCAATATAATAGCCTATATCTGACCACTGCTATTCAGAAACATTAGCCGAATAACGATAAGCTCATGTCACGACATGATACTTATCTTAATACACAAATCAGGATACAAATACTTATCTAGGTACAAACAAATCGACGGATGATTACTTACACAAGTTAAGACCACCACACACTTGAGTGGTCAAGCTTAGATATATGGCTAGTAAGCAATAGTGCTCGAGTGTGCAAGTGTGTTTTTCCTGGGGCAAATGGCTTGTGAGTCAAAAGTCTCACACATCAAATGTGTTAGATTATTTGACTTCTAAGTCCTATTGCTCAAGTGTGCCAGGCATACATACACAGAACAACATGCGTGTGTGAATAGGTTAATCGATATGACACAGTGTCAGCACAGAAGGATAGAATGAGAGACTGCAGGCCTCGAGTTTCATTCTTCTCTGATGGCACAAGTGTTAACAAGAATTAACCCATTCACACATGCATGTCATTCTGTGTTTATTACATGCCTTCCTGTCTATAAAAACAACTATTAGGAGGACAGTCAACAATTCATTTGACAACTATCAACAAAAAGAACACATTTTATTGCCAACCAAATTTGCAAGGGCCCCCCGTGTTACTATTTCATCCCCTGAGTTCCAGTGTGTTCTATGTGCCATGGGCACATAGAACACGTTGGAACTCAGGGGATGATTTTTAGCTATTGCTAGCGATTCAAATTATAATTGCGGTGTACGATTTGTAGAAAATTCCAGTGCAATTTCGCTTCTTTATAAAAATAGTCTGTCAACTGATTTTCATTTTCCGCATGGTTTAGTGTTGATGTAGATTGGGATTTCAGAGAACAAACATGTAATAGAAGTCAGATAACTTACATCTGCACTATATTTTTGTACAACAACCAATGGCCCAGACTTAGATGGTACTAATTCAAAAATATCCAGGGCCAAACGCAAATTTTGCTCCCCCCCAATCCCCAAAATTTGCATGCAAAACTGAAAAAATTATGTCCTATGTGGTCCTCCATACTTTTGTGATCTGCGCATGTGCAGTATCCAGGAAGACACCGAAATTGGCGCCAACCATCATTCTTTGTTTGGCCCTCTGTCAGATAACAACAAACTGACTTCTGTGCTTTTAAATCTCATTTTTAATGATGCCAGGCACAAATCAATGGTGAATTTGGTGGATCTAAGGATGCAGTAGGATAATGGAAGGAAGAAATGGTGGTTTGGAACGTTCAGGGCTGTAACTTTGTAATTTTCACAAAAATTATTTCATGTTTCCCAATTTCGGGTCGTGGGCCTGACGGCATCATTCTTGCTTATGATTTTGCCAATGTTTGTTAAGTGTTCCTTCCCTATCCTTCCTTGAAGCCCCCCAGTTAAACTCCCATGCTTTTTGGCTTGTTTTATTGCATTCTTTTTATAAATTTCTTGGGAGTTTAACGTGTTACACAGAATGTTTATTCTGTATATCCCCATGGTTACGTCCTCACCCTAGGGGTGTTTAGGTGTTTTTCGTCATGCATCATACATCTGATGTATCGTTTTTTCATCTGATGAAGATACATTATACATTCCAGTAGTGTAGCATTTAATTTTTGGATAATTAAAAAAAGTTTTGTCCACACTTAGGCTCTATCGAGATACATTTGGGCCCATCATTCCCTTTGGGGACTTGGGCTCCTGTCAAAATTTTCTCTAAAAATTTTTTTGAAAATTATTTTTCAATTTATAGTTTTGAATGTTATCATGTATCTTTTTCATATATTTTTTGGGAGTTGGTGTGAGTACAGTCGACTTCAATTTGATTCAGATTGAAAGCTTATTGCTCAAATTGCAAGGCGAGGAAGTCTTCCTCTGATTTACATGATGGTTGTCTTGCTTGTAGTCAGTGTTCTCGCACTAATTCTTACTCAACATGTGTCAGATGGGATGAAAAACGTTGGAGACGGGTGTCACGGTATGTTGTTAGCGGCAAGAGACCAGTGCCGGTCCTCTCGCCACAAAGTCAATCTAGTTTCTCAGTTTCTATTTCAGAGGAACAAGAACATGGTGATGTTTACATGATGCCTACAGAGAGTGTGCTGCCATCGTCGCATTTAGATGTTCAAACAGAGTTAGCAGCAAAAGTGTTCATGAATATTAGGCAGGGCAAAAAACCACACACCAGTGGTTTCAGCTCCCTGTCACCAGCTAGCTCGACTGGTGAAGCAGTTACTACTGCGGTCGAAAAGAGTGGAGTGGGTAGAGCGAGCACTTTAAAATATAAACAGGCTCACCCTGCGACAATGGAGAAGAAGAAGCCGGCAAGTTCAGCGGGAAGCTTGGTGAGGTCTGAAAGGAGCGAGAGAGCCCCCCTCTCTTTCCCAACAACATCTGGGGCCAGATGTGGTGGTTCAGAACTTGCATCAGTTGGTGCATACGTCCATACCTCCCGTCCGGGTCAGATGCTGCTGACCGTGAGTCTAATCTGATTCAGTCGGATGGTGAAAGGGATATGGAGGAGGATTACCCTTTCCTTTCGGAACAACACATGGTTGCAATGGATTTAACTCATCAATACTTCTCTGAGTTCATTCCAGTGAATCAGAATGCTGCAACTGCCCGGAAGAAACCGCTGGCATCTTTGGACGCTGACTTTATCCGGACAAAGGAGGAGGTCCTGTCCTTTCCGGTACAGTCTAGACAGGTGTCGCAGGCTTTCGGCCAATTAGACGATATCATATTATATCTTTCCAGTGGGAAGAAGAAAGGTGGTTTCTTGTCGTTATCTTCCATACATTTACCATTTCTTGGACCACGTTCATTTAAAACGGTCGTGGAAGATGTCCAGAGAGTTTGGATGAGCAGGCTTAGGACCTAGACATGTCCTTACCTTCGTCATTCACCATTCACTCGGACACAATTGAGATGGCAATTTCTTCTAACAGAACGAATTTAGATGCTATGTCTTATGCAGATCACCTTACAAGAGCTATGGCGCAACGTCTCAACGGAAAAAAATTTGAGGACATTTCTACCTCTTTAAGAGTTCTTTACAGGGCTGTTATGTTTACCACATATAACTACACCTTAACAGTGGCTAATTTGGAGTTAATCAGATGTGGTGGAGCCCTTGCGTCGTCATCTTTAATAGATGACAAGGTGAAAAACTCTCTACGAGTCGCTCCGGTAGCCGGTCATAAAATTTTTGATGATAAGCTTTCTTTGGTCGATGACCAAGCTACAAAGAAAGCGTCAAACACTCTGCTCCTTAAGTCGGCGTCTAATAGACCCACAGCAGCAGAAAAGAGTACAGGAGGAGGTCCAAGACAAAAATTGTCTAAAGGGGATTCCTCGTGAAAATATAAGAAATCCTCTTACACTTACTCTAGGGATCGTCAATATAGCGACTCGGGAAGGGGGCATAGGTCTTGCCGAGACAACCGGTCAGATGCTCCTAAGCCGGCAGGTCGAGGCTCTTCATGAGGATGATGTGGTTTCTCCTCCCATAAGCTGTGCAGGTCCTACAGGTGATGGTCAGGACCTCTATTGCGTTCCAGTTGGTGGAAGGTTATCAAGATTCACGACAAACTGGATAACTATTACGGAAGACCAGTGGGTGAAAAGTGTGTTCTCTGATGGCCAACGGCTATCTTTCCAAGCAAAACCACCACTAACACGATGTCTGCAATGGACACAACTTCTGTTAAATCCTTGCAAAAGAGAGTCTCTCCTATCGGAGGTAAAGTCTCTCTTGGCAAAGGAAGCAATAGAGGTCATCGAGAACCAAGATTCTCAATGTTTCTATAGTCACCTGTTCCTCGTACCGAATCCAGATGGCTCGTTCCAACCAGTAAAAGATGAGCTGGATAAACAAACTTATCATATCTCCAAAGTTCTATATGGAGACCATTCGGTTGGTAAGGGTGAGCATTCGAGTGAACGACTATGTGGCAAGCATAGATCTAAAGGATGCATACTTTCATGTCATGGTACATCCGGCATTCAGAAAGAACCTATGGTTCGCCATTCAAGGGATAGTATATCAGTTCCGAGCAATGTGCTTCAGTCTGAATCTAGCACCCTGGGTGTTCACTCGAATAATGAACTTGGTAATGTCTCACTTCCGAGCTGATTCGTCTGCGGTAACGTCGGCTTACTTGAACAACATTCTTCAGAGATACGGCAACAAAACTACTCTTCAGGACGATGTTCAGAATCTGCTTCTTTTACTCCAATGTCTCGGCTTCATCGTAAACGAGAAGAAGTCGGATCTAGCTCTGTCCAAGTTGTTCATTCACTTGGGAATGAGCTTCAAGACTCACAACAATCTGGTTCGTCCTCCGTTACCCAGAGCAAAATTAGTCAGTTGTTATGCTCACTTGTGTCCACACTCAGATGCATTTACAGCAAGGGAATTTATGCTACTGATGGGGTTATGCGGAGCAGCTGCCTATCTTATTCCGATGGGTCGCTTGCGCACACGTTCTCTCCAGATATTCTTTACCCAGAACTGGAGTGTGACGACGCATTCGCTCGAGACCAGTATTGTTTTAACGGACCTAGTAAAACAAAAGGTCCAGATTTGGGCAGATATTCAGTGGCTAATTCAGGGAGTTCCTCTGCAGCTTCCAGATACGGCTTTCACAATTATGACGGATGCGAGTCAAACAGGTTGGGGCATGACCCTGAGCCCGACAGACTCGAAGTGCCAGGGTCTTTGAGACTTTTGGTTCCTGGAGAAACACATAAACATCAAAGAAATGATGTCAATATGGTTAGCGCTACAACAGTGGATTCACATTATAGCAGACACGCATGTTCAGATATTGTCGGACAACTCGACAGTAGTAGCATACATCAGGAACCAGGGAGGCACGCATTCGATTCTGTTATGCGAACTAACAGAAATAATTGTCTTGAAGCATCAAGTTCATCTATCAGTCTGTCATATACCGGGTCATCTGAACGTATTAGCAGACTTGCTATCTCGGAAAGGTCGCCTGTTGCCATCAGAGTGGACTGTCAACAAGCGAGTATTCAGACAGATTTGCTACCAGTGGGATCAACCTATGATAGATTTTTTTGCGACACAACTCAACAATCAGTTGCAGACTTACATGTCGACATGCCTAGATCATCGAGCGTATGCAGTAGACGCTCTCTCAATTTCATGGGACGGAATGATAGGATACGTGTATCCTCCAACTCCGTTGATTCAGCAGATCTTGCTATAAATCAAACAGTCTTGTTGCAAGATTCTGTTAGTAGCATCTCTGTTGTCACAGAAACTATGGATCAGTCTTCTCAGGTGACTGTTGTGGGACGTTCCCTGGAAGTTTCCTCCGCTAGAGGACCTTCTTTATCACGAGAAGTCACGCACACTGCATCACAACCCAGAAGGTCTCAACCTTCACATATTTCCATTGTGCGGTCCTTCTTGCACGGCAAGCGTTTTACAGGACGAGCAGTGGATGCAATTTCTAACTGCAGGAGGTCCTCCTCTTCGCTGAATTACGCAGCAAAGTGGAAGGTTTTCTTCCGTTGGTGTAAGGATCAGTCGATGGATGTTTATGATCCGTCCATACTGGATATTGCCAATTTTCTGGTCTACCTGTTAGACGTTCTCAAACTGCAGCCTGTCACTATTAAGGGCTATAGGTCTATGTTATCGGACACTTACGCTCATCATGATAACTTGGCAATTGCATCTAATGCTTCATTATCCAAACTAGTTAGAAATTTCTCTATAAATAGACCTAGAACACTCAGATTAATTCCTAAGTGGAATTTAGCTTGGGTTCTGTTGAAGCTTAAAGAAGCTCTGTTTGAGCCGTTAGACGTTGTAGAATTCAAATTCTTGACCTATAAAACAGCATTTCTTTTAGCCTTTGCTTCTGCTAGAAGAGTTAGTAAACTCCATGCTTTATCTGTTGACAAATGTCACTATCGTAGTGTTGGAAATACCATTACTTTAACTACATAAGTGGGATTTTGGGCTAAAAATCAGGCTCCAGATAAATGTCCTGAACCTATTATCATAAAGGCTCTGCCATCTACGGACAACCGTAGACCTTTGCTGTGTCCAGTCGGGGCTATGCGCATATATAAATGCCGATCAGAGTTTATTAGAAAAGGAAAAAAACGCTTCTTTTTATCATTGACTCCTAACAGAAAAGATATTTCTGTTCATTCAGTTGCTAGATGGATTCAGTTGGCAATATGCATTGCCTATGAAAGTCTATCTTCGGATCAGCTTTCTGTAAATAAGATATCAGCGCATGAAGTTAAAGCGCTGTCCACTTCTTGGGCTTATTCTAACAGTATAGCCATCACTGATCTCATGAAATCTGCATACTGGACACAGCCTTTTACATTTACCAAGTTTTACCTTAGAAATATAGAGTCCATCTCCGGTGACTTTAGATGTTTAGGTCCTCTGTCTATTGCTCAGAATGTCGTCCACTAAATGATTACATCTATAGTTATTTAGGCAACCCGTTCCAGCAGTGATGCTGTTCCGCTGCCCAGAACAAGGGGAAGGGAGGGGGGGGGGGGGAGCAGTTTTTCCCTTATTATCATCTGGCTTTATAGTGAAAAGCAAGGGAAGACCTCCTCTGGTGTCAGTAGTCCCGAGTTGGTGCTGGGATGGTTTTAATGTGTAGCTCTATGTGAAGCAAATTAATATGTCTCATTTATGTATTGTTTTAAAGTGTAGCTCACTGTGAAGCATTTGTATATGTCATGTGTCAACCGGGCATTAATATACAATCCTTGGACACTTTTAAATGAGTATAAAGAGTCTCATTCTCTGGACTATCTTTATATATTGGCTTCCCTTCACCGAATTAGCATAATGGGTTATGCTGGCATTAAAATGGAGAATTTTATATTATGTAATGCTATATTACATTGTTGGTGTTATGTCTTTCTCATTTCTCATAAATGAGAAAGACATATATAATTCCTTTCTCTCCTATTATCCTGTAGGAGCTGTCCTTTAAGAAGTGATTGAGTAATTGGATTTTCCTTTTATATCCTAGGCCCTCCAGCCTTTTTTTACGATTCAGCTAAGTCTGGGCCATTGGTTGTTGTATAAAAATATTATAAATTCAAAGTAATTTGTATATTTTTTTATACTTACCAATGTCCCAGATTCGGATGGCCCTCCCATGAGTGGGCACTCATACCTCCCCGCTGATTATAACATTTAGCAGGCTTTATCGAAAGAATGATGGTTGGCAGAAATTTTGGTGTCTTCCTAGATTCTGTGCATGCGCAGATCACAAAAGTCTGGAGAACCACATAGAGGACATAATTTTTTCGGTTTTGCATGCAAATTTTGGGGATTGGAGGGGCAAAATTTGTGTTTGGCCCTAGATATTTTTGAGTTAGCACCAGCTAAGTCTGGGCCATTGGTAAGTATAAAAAATATACAAATTCCTTTGAATTTATCATTTTTAGATCAACTTGACAAAGTCAAGCTGAGCAATTGCCATCACTTCTCGTCTGTCGGCGTACGTATGTTAGTACATTAGTATGTTAGTACGTACGTCCACAATTTCCTTTGGCACACCTCACAGGTCGCATTTATGATCAGATCACTTTAAAACTTGTTATGCTTGTTTGGGGTGACCTCTAGATGGGAGCTGTCGATTTTCTTCAATTTCCGTCAAAAACTGTTGACTCGGCAAACATTCTTAGAACTTAGTTTAGTCAGACCACAATATTTCCCTTTGGCACACCCTACAGGGCACATTTATGATTGGATTGCTTTGAAACCTGGTATGCTTGTTTAGGGTGACCTCTAGATGGAAGCTATCGATTTTCTTCAATTTCCATCAAAGAATGTTGGCACGGCCAACGTTTTTAGAACTTAGTTTTGTCAGACCTTCATATTTCTCTTTGGCACACCCTACAGGGCACATTTATGATTGGATTGCTTTGAAACCTGGTATGCTTGTTTGGGATGACTTCCAGATGGGAGCTATCGATTTTCTGCAATTTCTGTCAGAAAATGTTGCTACTGCCAACATTCTTAGAACTTAGTTCAGTCAGACCTCAATATTTCCCTTTGGCACACCCTACAGGGCACATTTATGATCAGCTTGCTTTGAAACCTGGCATGCTTGTTTGGGGTTACCTCTAGATGGAAGCTATCGATTTTCTTCGATTTCCATAAAAAAGTGTTACCACTGGCAATGACCTTCAATGAACTTAGTAAAAATATTTCCGTTTGACACACCCTGCAGGGCACATTTATGATTGGATCGCTTGCACTTGGTGAGCTTGTGTGGGGTGACATCTATATGGGAGCTGTCAATTTTCTTCCATTTTTGTCAAAAAATGTTGTCGCTGACCTTTGAACTTAGACCTCAATATTTCCCTTTAACATGGCCTTCAGGGCACATTTATGATTGGATCACTTTGAAACTTGGTATTTGTGTTCTGTGTGACCTCTAGATGTGAGCTATTGCTTTTTTTCATTTCCATAAAAATTTATTGTCGTTATCACCCACCTTTGAATTTACTGCATTTGTGCATCAACTTATCCCTTTTGCACTCTCTGCAGGGTATATTTATGAATTTCCATAAAAAACCCATTGTCACAAGCAATGACCTTCTACTTCGTGCATTTGTGCATTAACATCTTCCTTTGGCATGCCTCAGAGGACACATTCATTATCAGGTTGTTTTGAAACTTTGTATGCTTATGCAGGGTGACAAAGATAGGAGCTATTGATTTTCTTTTCATTTCCATCAAAAACTGTTGCTGTTAGCAACAATCTTTGAATTTATTGCATTTGTGCATCAACATTCTTTGACATGGCCTACAGGCCACATTCATCATAGGATTGTTTTTGAACTTGGTGTGCTCATTAGGCAAGAACTTTAGATAAGAGCTGTTGATCAGCATTCATTTCTGTGAAAAAAGTTGCCATTTACAATAACCTCTGAACATACTGCATTTGTGTATCAACATTCTTCCTTTAGCCAGTCTTACAGTTTTCATTTAAAAATGCATGGATTACTCTGACGTTGTGCACACACAATGCTGTTATGTTGAAATTTCATCAAATAACATTGGTACCAATGATCTTCTTTTTTGCCATTTCATTTATAACTTACCAAGTTCAAGTTTGTCAAGTTGAGCTACAGTATCATTGACATTTTCATTATTGTTTGTGCTTGAGTCCTGTGAATCAGGCCAATCAAATTACACTTCCCTATAATGTGACGTGTACAAAATGACATCTTATACAATAGTAGAGGAAGCACACGTGAGAGCAACATTTTAGACATTTGGCAGAGACATTAATGTCTGTACAACCAGGGTTTCCGCTACGGGAAAATTTGTGGGTCCGGTAGTTTAAAGAAAATGGACCTCAGGTGCCGGAGGCATCTGCCGCAGGTGCCGAAGGCACGTGCTTATAGAGTGGGGTCTGGGGTGATTCTCCCCCATGAAAATTTTGATTTTTAGGTGCTCTCTGGTGGCCTCTGGGGGCATTCTGGTCACTAAAATGCTGAATAATTGAAGTGGAAAATATATATTTTTTCCTCCTACAATTCTCTAAATTCCCACGGGATACACAATACTACATCTGGTTGGAGGTTTCATAAAAATACAAACCCAAAACAACACAAAATCCACGAATCCTGGAAATCCACGAATCCTCATTTTTTAGTAAACTTTGCATGTGTGCTTGAGCTTTGTTTACAACTGCTGGCTGTAATATTCGAAAAGAGCCATGATGCGGACGTGTGACGCCATGCACGTGCAATTACATCATTTATCGCTTGAAATAAAAGCCAGTGATTTCGGACCAAACACGACAATTTGAGTCCGAAATTTTATAGGCGATGTTTAGGATTTGAACTTTGTTCCCCCTCTCGTCTGGGGGTTATAAAGTATCAGGTTGTCGCCAGTAATAGTAGGCATAGTATACAACATAATTATGCCTATATTACGTGGAACAAATGGATCCTGATTGTAGTTACGATACAGCATTGTACTCAACATTTTAACCACCAGCTTTTCTGACTGATCATAGTATGATCAGTAGGGAGAAAGGGGCCGGTCAACGAACCCGCAGCTGGTTAAGCGGAAACCCTGGACAACATTAGATCTGCCGATTTAAAAAATAAGAAGAGCTAAATTGCTCGGGTGTGCTGGAAATGTGACTTGACAGCAAATCTGCCTCTGGAAAAACATAGCTTAGCTTGATTGCTCAAGCGACACATATGTAAAATGCATTTTATCAGAAATTTCCAAATCAGCTGCCCCTGATGCCTGTCAAATTATTCCCAAACCAATACGTACCCAGCTGTAAATTGTATTTCTAGTTTGGACATATGTGCATAAATTGTCCATCATTTTACTGAAATAAATTTCACAAATATCTTCCCAATCAGCTAAAGATAGAAAATCATATAACTTCAGATTGGAATTTGAGAAAAATCATTGAGTATTTAGCGAAATTGCACAGGCATGTGGGAGACATATATAAGATACACAGCTTTTATTGATAGAAAAATAAGAGTGATATATGATGACAATCCACAGTTGATTATGTATATTGGACGTGGGTTTAAAAAAAAACACTACCCTCTCAACTTGCCACAAATACAAGGTGAGTGAGGTTTTTTTAGAGCATCATTGAAATACAGTGGAGCCCACTCAATTGGATATCTCTTAACTGAATAACCCTGTTAATTGAATATAATTTCCCAACACAAAACCATTTATCATACCTCCATTACAAATTTGACCTGTTAATTGAATTTTGGTTATAGAGTAAACTCCAGTTAATTGAATAAAGAATCTTGTAACCTGTCGAGAAATTACCCTGACTATACCCAATTTTCCTTTGTTTGTAGACCTATTTGGTACATCCAGTATAGGCATTTAATCTATAATATTTTGTTTGACAGAGCTCATGGAGCTCTGCCAAACAAGATATAATAGAATAAATGCTAAGTTTATCGCTAGAATACTGGAAAGTGACACAATCCCTGTTAATTGAATATTCCTATTAATTGAATAATTTTCATTGGCAAAGTGGCTATTCAATTAACAGGGTTCCACTGTGTTATTTATAACTGAGTAATGATTCACTGAGTTGTGGTAAAGTGGACAAAGTTTTGATTTACCATTTTATAAGGTAGGTTGTGAAAAGAATTTTGCATTTGGCGACATATTTTTTTTAAAGTTCACTTTTGGCATTTCCTAATTTTATGTCATGACAAATATGATACAGAATCAACTTGATGTGATAGGCCATCATAACAGTAGGCACCATAGCACTCAGTAATAGCCATTGAAAATCGTTAACACAGTCCTTGAAAAGTGCTTAAATAGTGCTTGAATTTAATTCTTTGATATCTATACATACCCTGTTAACCACCTTTGTCACGTGAGTTTGATCTATGGGAGATAATCCAGACTGTGCATTCACATTCTTTGTCACTCCCAAACATGTCCAATATACTGACAAACACAGAATGCTGTTCAGTATAACAAGCTTTTTGAATATCAGAGCATATTTCGGACAAATCACAATATTTCTTTGCCTTTGCTCTGCAGAAATGCCAAATAATGCATTATAGCAGCGATCAACTGCCAGGTTGCCATGTGATTTGTTGAAATATTGGAAAAGCTGTACTGCATGGTACGGATATCAGAGCTCATATCACAGTGTGCCAGTATATATATACACATCTAGCAAACATTTTCCATTCAAATTTTATTAGATCTCTGTTAATTTATGCTTTGTGTCATGTAAGGTTTGGACCTCAAGTTTCGAGTGTCGGACAATAACAGGCCAATGGTCTCCTCATGATGGCAAATGTGGGCTAAATATGGAATTTGCTAGAGTTTGTGGTGGTTAAATGAACAATTCTTGACCAAAGTAGTGGTTGGAAATGAAAAAGTGACAGAGCCTCCTGACCAGACATGTTAACTCTCCTGGGATGCCCAGAAAAATCATGTAAATTCAGTGTAGTTCCAGGCCTCCCAGAAGGGACAAAAATCTCGGAAAATAGTATTAGTATAGTCAACTATTTTTCTGTTTCCAGATGTTCAGTGTCATATCATAGGTCTTCGAAGCTCCGATCATAATGATTGACATTTGACCATACCAAAACTGAAAGTATTTTTTTCATTTTCAACTCAGATTATTTTAGAACTTAGGTGACAAGCATGGATACTTTCCTGCAGTTAACTGATCATTGATAATAGGTGCATTTTGCATCTGTATATCAGAACCAGGGATTGATGTAAAATGAAAAAGTTATTAAAAAAAAGGTATTTTTCCGAATTTCTGCCTCCAAAAGTAACGACCCACAGAACAGAGTGGCTCAGTGGCAACAGTATTTGACAGTATTTGACTTCAAACCGAAAGATCCATGGTTTGATCCCCACCAGGGTAACAGCATTGTGTTCTTGGGCAATGCACTTAATCCCAGATGTCCATGTGGGGGCACGGTGGCACTGTGCACTTGTCTTCAACCAATGCTAGACCTGCTTGCATGGAGTAAATATGTTGGGGGAGTCTAGCAGTTGCTTGCCACTGCCTGGTGATTCTCTCGGGTTCTCCAGCTTTGCCCACCAATAAAATTGTCTGACACAAGGTGATCCTGGCGGTTGAAAGTGTCATTAAACCCCAATAACCCTCTCAGTGGTACGCGCTTATTGATCTTGTTCTTAAGAGTGGTCATAAGCTACGTTTTGAAGGCAAAAAATGAAAAATTGTAATTATTCAAGAACTATTTTTCAGGTGTTGTCTTATTTATTTATTTATTTATTTATTTATTTATTTATTTATTTATTGGTGTTTAAGGTCATGTATTTATGCACAATATCTAATCATGACCAAATTCTAGTCATATTAGGTACAGTGATAAAGTATCTACTGAAATAATTCGTTGGTTAACTGTAAAATATTTTCCTTCTCATTTCTCCACTAGTTATAGTGGAATTTTGTTAAGGGAATAGTCAATATGCAAATGAAAAATATTCAATTAATGGACATATTTAATTTAGGCCAAAAAAGATGATCATGTGTTTCTCTGGCATTCCTGCATTGTCATTTTCGTTGCTAAATAACCTGTTTTTGTTACAAATGCTAACTTAAAAAACAAAAATATTTATTGTTTTATATCACATAAATTTCTAAAGTTAATAAAATGTATGAACTAAACCACTGCTGATGTTATTCTATAGTTGATCCCCCAACACTCTGATGTCAAAATTCCAAGAATCTAAGTTTTTGTTGATGCGACTTGGAATTGAACCAATTCTGTCTTGTTTGACAGAGCTCATTGAGCTCTGTCAAACAAAACAGAATTGATTAACCCTTGAGTTCTCAGATGAATTTTACTTTAATAACTATCATATATACATATATGCAGCTGCAGATGATGTAACAGTGTTTCTATATTATTGTTGGCTGCCTGTTCAGGCAGCCAACAATGATGTAAAAACTCTGTCAAGTTAACTCCTTACATGGTGCTGGTAGATTTTCCTGTCCAGGACAGGATCTCTCTTGCCACTGAAATATAATAATTTGGGCACATTTAAGCAAAGTTTCTCCATGTCAGTTGAATGGATTTTTTCTCCAATGATTCCTTGAGATAAATTTAGATGAATTTTTCACAGCAGCGATGACTAGATTTGATGAATAATATCTTGAAAATACTCAGCAGGTTAAGAGTTAAATGCTTCATACCTGTCACGTTCTTAAGGAAGAATATATTTGTGACAACTTTTTGAGAGCAATATAAAATGAGCTGTTTGTGGCTCTATGGGGACTAAAGGGATAAAATCCTAGTTGGATTATCAGAAACAATTGTGGCTTCAAATTTCAATATTTCAACACAGTTTGACTAAAACATAAAAGAAACTTAAGTATAGGAACCCCTGAGGGTAAGGAAAAAATAATTACAAAAATAATTACAAAAATAAAAAATGCCCACTTACATGCATTTTTTTCAAAAAAAAATGGCATGAGGTGCAGAAGATTTATTTTATGTGGCCTAACCAGAATATGTTATTTTCTAATACAGTGTATCCTGGTGAAATCCAGGATAAAATGTCCATGGACAAAATACCCATCAGACAAAATCCCAATTAGACAAAATCCTCACTGATTCTCAAAATGAAATACAAATAACAGTAACATAAAGTGAAATAAAATTTTATTTTCCAATGGTAATAGTACTTATTTTTACACAATACTTTTTTCAACATTTAAAATAACATTACACAACATTTTACACCCTTCACGCTGTTAATTTTCTAATAATGTTTCTGCCTTAGTTTAGCACAATTGTATTCATAAATAATTGTTTTCTTACAACTTAGTTTTGGGTACTGGCTCCAAGAAAACAATTTTATTTCATTTATAAATAATTGTTGGCTGATAACTTCCAATCAATTGCAAGAAAACAATTTTATTTAAACGATCTCTTGTCCAAAAAGATTTATGTCCACGTTTTACTGTAACTGATTTCATAACATAATTGTCTAACCGCATTTATAATTATATGGTGGTTTAAGGAAATCGGTGAGAAAACAATTACCAGAGATGAAAACGGTTTTGAAAAGTATTTATGGTAGTCAATCTGTCAATTCCAGATGTGCCAATATTAAATTATTAACCCTTTACCTAACATGAAAAGCAGACGAGACTTGCAAAAAAATTCTTGAATAACTAAATTTTTTCATTTTTTGTCTCAAAAACATAGGTTATGACCCCTCGTTGGAATGAGCTCGACGAGCTCGTTCCAATGAGGGGTCATAACCTATGTTTTTGAGACCTCTTCTTGTGGGTCTTCTACAACTAATAAGAGAATTAACGTAACATACTTAAAATTCAGTGGATAGCTGGTCTGGATTAACTCAGTGTAAACATAATACAACAGATATATAATAGGTCAATATTTTTCCGTAAGAAAAAAATAATGTTACACATAGATTATTTTCACCAGTTGCGTTTTTGAGATGGTGTATTGAAGTCTCGACCTTGCTTCTGGATCATATATCAACTCGTCAGTATATGCCCAGAGATGAGGTCATGACTTCAATTCACCTCCATGGTGGTAATAGCCAATTTATCTTACAACATTCCTCCCTTTCTTGACTTTTGTTTGCATAATGAAGGGATTAGGTACAGTTTTTAATGGCATCTTTTTTGAAAATCATTCAGCATCTATAAATTATTTTTTTATGAAAAAAGATCATGACGTCTTGGTATTGCGTTCTTGCGCTGTCCATGACATAGCCCCCATTCATTGTTCTATTTTACTATAACCGCTAAAGTTTATAGTACTGTTTCACTTGTGTATTTCTTTGTTTTATTTTTTGTGTTTAACGCATAGTAGGCCTATATCAAAATATCATCATGGAAAAAAATGATCTAGTCTAATTTATTGCATTAAGCTGGTGATTTATTTATCATTTAATCACTGGTATATAAAAGGTGACCTTGCCATATGTAATAACTTGATGCCGATTGAGTTTAGATAAAAAATGCTTTCTTACTGAATTGAATGCATCTGCAACCTTCAATACGAATTTATATTTTGTCTAGACGTTTTACTTGTATTTGAGGGAAATATGTTCTTGTTGCAACAAGATACATTTTTGTACACAGTACAATACACTCAGGATGATTTGGTACACAAAAACCTGATGGATGGACACTGCCTTTAATAGTTAATACCAGCTGCCAGTTTATCATGATCTAACAGGATATCTTTCCACCTGGATATCCCCTCCTACCTCCAAGAAAGATATCCTAGGATATCTTTCCCCCACCCACCCTGAATATCTTCATTCTCCACCGCCCTTCAGAAAAATACACTTTTTTCATCAATTTGGGGTACTTCTGTTTTGAAAAACATCAACCCACCAAAATAGTAATATCATTTGGGCAAGGATTAACAAAGTTGTGTAATCAATCGCCATATCACAAACAGAAGACATTTTTCCCAAACTTTGTTTAGATTGTGAATGTCTCCACTTTTAAAGTCAAATAGCTTTGAATTAATGAGAAATCTTATTTCATGGGGTGGGGGAGAAATCCAGACCTATATATCTTCCCCCCACCCTCTCCCAACATCACCATGTTAATCAAATTGTGGAAAATGCCCTATGTGAGGTAGAGAGGGGTGGGGAAGATATCCTGGCATGGATATCTCTCTCCCCCAATAAAAAAAGATTTGTCATAAATTCAAAACTATTTGACTGTAAAAGTGGAGACATACACAATCTAAAGAGAGTTTTGAAAAAAACTTTCACCAGTTTATGATATGGTGGTTGATTACATGACTTTGTTAATCCTGGCCCAAATGATATTACTATTTGATGGGAATCCTGGCCCAAATGATATTACTATTTGATGGGTGATTATTTTTTCAAAACATATACCTGAAATTGAAAACAAAAATGTATGTCTCAACATTTGAGCACCAAATGACATTGAAAAACAAGAAAAAAAATTCATGGAGGGGGATATTCAGGGTGGGGGTTGATATTGTAGGATATCTCCTCCCACCCCCAGGGAGATATCCCTGGATATCTTTCCCCAGTGGGGGAAGATGTCCAGAGGAGGTGGGGTAGATCACATGGTACAATGGTACTCAGAGAAGACTTTCATTATTCTAGTGCAGCAAACATATCGCCATCTCCGTCATGTCTCCCGTTTTGCATCAGATCCCTAATTGTTTGTCCAATAGACATTGTAGGCCTGTCCATGAGCTTCAAATTAGCTCATTAGGACATAGTGTATCTTCATTATTTTTCTATTTTTGTCACAAAAACATAGCTTATGACCCTTCATTGAGCTCATTCTAATGAGGAGTCATAAGCTATGTTTTTGGTTCAAACATTGAAAAAAATAGGTTTTTCAATAATTCTGTTTGCAAGTGTCATCTGCTTTTCATGTTAGGCAAAGGGTTAAAAGAGAGGGTTCAACGATTACCACTTAAACACACACACAGTGGAATTTCTATCGGGACATTAACTGTGGGAAAGTAAAAGGAATGTTTCAGTTGATAGCCCGAGATTGAAGAGTTTTTGTGTTTTTTATTATAATTCTAGTTAATGTCCAGGTGGAAATTCCATTCTGTGGATGGCATAGTCGTAATCTCCTTGGTATAATTGGACAAAGGGTAGGAATAAATGGTACAGGTGAAAAGAAATTATGAAACTGATAAAAAATAATATTGCATTTTAAAAAAAGTTGATTTAATGAATAATGATGTTGATGTATGTGGCATTCTTAAATAATTGTTTAGTTGAAAAAACATAAATTGGAAACTTTCCATCAGTTTAGTGTTTCAAATAACTTGACCGTTAAAATTGAAGAGAAAACATTCCAAATTTAATTATTATATTTGCCACAGATGTGATGTGGGCAGTGTTCACGTTGGCCCAAATGTTTTTGGTGTCAAGTGGAATTTTTGTTCAGTGCCAAATTAATGCGAAATGAAAGATTTTAGTGCCAAATGGAATCTCATCGTAAACTATAGAACAAATTAACCATGTATCGCCCCTTGAGTGCAACAAGGTGCCATCTGCAATGCTTTAGCCTTGTTTCACTAAAATAAGGATATTTATATTTACTGTTACCTGACTTTTTTAAGTGTTTTAGTTGAAAAAAAAACACAAATGATAAAAATATAGATATTATTTATTTATTGGTGTTTAAGGTCACATATTTCAGCACAAAGGCTAATCGTGACCACGACAGTTTTACAGGTGGAGGGTACCCGGAGAGAACCACCGAGCAATGGTGAGCAACTGTCAGCTCTCCAACATACTAACTCCACACAAGCAGAGTTAGCATTGGTTGAAGACCTGTGCACCATCGATGTGCAGTACATCTTAGCGCACAATGCCACCATGCCCCCACATGGGGGCATCAGACATTTACCAACTAAAGTCTCCTTCTGATTGATAAGAGGTTTTGCAGTTTACTAATCTGTTGGAAAGATGAGAAATTAACTCTGTTCAAGTGATTACTTTTAATTAATCTGTGTATGTGTGTATATAAGAAATATGTTACATAAAATTAAATATCTGTTACAGAGCCCAAATAGTACTTGTTACATTCAAATTCATTAAAATCCTGTTGAATGTGACACTGAATCCAAATAGTCTAATAGTCTAATAGTCGTATATTCCCTTCCCTGAATAGTCTTTTAAAATGTTCAATGGAATTGTCTATTTTTCTGTATTTTTTCCTCCTAGGGGCAATTTTTCCTCCTCTGCTGATCTGAAGTACAGTCTCTTCGTGAAAAGACTGTTCAGATTTAATAAAGTCATATTTTAAAAATATTTGGATGAGAATCTGCAATAAACAAACTTAACTTGTGGTGCCATCCTTCAGCATGGTCTGTTTCTGTAGATCTACTGTTTCATAGTGGTACCATGTATGTAAACTAGGCCTGAAAATAAGCTGTCTGGCATTTGCAGAATGAGGTCTGCAGAGGGTGAATTTGCTGATGCTATCCCATACAGTGGGCTAATTTATCCTCTGGGTACCTCTTTCTGTTTAGTTTTGAGACCCTGATTCAGATTGAGGTTCACAGAGGGTAAATTTAGTGGCTACCCTGCTGTGCAGGGTAGCATCAATAAATTCACCCTCTGGGGACCTCACTTTGCAGATGACAGTTTGCTTATTTTCTGGCTTGATGTGAACCATAGTTTATTCAATCCAATTCTTTGTTGCATGGTCAGTAAACTTCTCAGTTTCTGGACTCTTGGAGCTCCATTTAATGTGTACCACCAAGCATCACTCACCACTGATACAGGTACAAGTGGAAGAACTACGGCTCTCCTTGTCAATAAGTTTACATCCTCATTGTCCTTATATCGCACTTGCAAACCACACATTTGAACATTTTTCCATAGGGCCTATCTGCGATGAAAAAAAACACCCTTCAACTGTCGTGTTCGGAAAAATGCATTTCTCAGCATTCTGTGTGGCAGTCTCAAAGTCTGTGAATACAGTTGCCATGTCCAAATGAATATTCATTCCCAGGCCTTTAAATTCCTTTATTTTGGGCACACCATTTTGCCCTAATTTGGGCACACTAAAACCAGAAATAACCGCCTTATCCTATTATGTTTTATTGCAATGCCTTTCATTCTGTTTCTATGGTCATTTTATGATGGAAGTTCGTCCCCTGATTTTCAGTGTGTTCTATGTGCCAGTAGGTGTGTTTCATCACTTCGCAGACCTGAAAAAATATTAATCAGAATAATACATCTGTAATACATCCCCCACTCCAGCCCGACTCATCTTCATCCTCAGACCCCAAATACAAAGACTGTTTATCCTCCCTACCTTCATCCACTCTTGTGTCTCTCTGTCCTGTTGAGCATCCTCTCATCCTACAGCCAAGTAATGCCATGTTATCTGTCAGACTCGGTATGGTTCTGGCTGTGGAAAGGTTCATTAAACCCCAATAGAAAACAAACATAATTTTTCTTAAGGTAAGTTTTTGAAAATCCATTTTTTAATAGAGTACTTACTTGGTATTTCATCTTGGTAAATCGAAGTTATGGGCCTAGAATCATGTTGGACCTTTTTCTTCAATTCTTCCAAAAACACATCCACAGCGATTTGTCCAATATCTGCTGAGTGGTTGTGACCAGTTCACCATTATGTTGAATTTGTATTTGTTATGTTTAAAGTTACTGAACAGTCTTTTTTTGCAACAGCGCCAATGCACTTTTTCTCCCTCAGAGTCTGTCTTGATTCAAAACCTGTATTTCTCAAAGAGTAAAAATTCTCCATCACGACCATTTGGTATGAAACTAATTTCTACCTGCCAGCTTGCCATTGTGGAATAGTGAATCTGTCCCAATGGCTCATTATTTATAAACTACATATTTTGTTTTTAACCCTTTGAACTCTCGTGGTATCTTCCATGCCAGATCAATCTCAGCAATTAGAAGAGTCCATATTCATTATTTGGAGGCTGCACGTTGAAAATATTGAAAATATCTACCCCACACATTTACTGAACAGCCATCTTACTTAATGCCTTTATGACATATCATGTGGCTGGCCGGAAAAACGGCCGCTGGGGTTCAAGGGTTTAAAGAAAGATCAACAATAGCATGTTGTTTTTAACCCTTTACCCAACGAATTGCCCTCATCCGCCCGCGTAATATGCAGATTCAGCAGCTAAAAAAATATTATTTTTCGAAAAATTTCAACAAAACCATATCATGTGGCCCCTCATTGGAATGAGCTCGTCGAGCTCGTTCCAGTGAGGGGTCACATGATATGGTTTTGTTGAAATTTATAGAAAAAAAATAAAAAACAATATTTAAATTTATAAATTTTGATATTGTCTGTGTTGGGTAAAGGGTTAATGGTGTTGTTAATGAGGGAAAGAAACAAACTGTTACTAATTAGTGATCATACAGTTTGATCCTTATTAAACTGATCAATGATATGTTTATGTTACTGAATGGAAATCAGAGTTTAAAGTTGAGCCGTCGATGTACTTCTTGTCGGATGAATGAGAATAACCCAAATTCATTATCTTCCCGAATTATAAGAAAGATTAAACAAGATAAAAAGAATATTATTAACGAAGAATGTTTTGATAAGAATCAGAGTGAATGGATAAACTGTTAACAAATGACGGACAATGATTAGACGTAGCTGTTAATTATAGATTACTTGACATCCTTGAATTTTGTCTCGTTTGTGCTGTTACAGTGTCAGACAGTGATTTTTGCGAAAACGATACACTGAAATAATAAATCACAAAGCCTTTGAAACCTACTAAAAGTATATTTTTTATGAAAAATTTTGGTGCCAAATAGTGTATTTTTGGAGCAAAATGAAATATTTTAGTGCAATTGGCAACATTGGCATCTGAACGCATGAACACTGGATGTGGGAATTATGTCCCTTGAATTAAAATGGTGATGAAATTTGTGCTATTCTTCAATTTTACATCAGTTTTTATTCATTTTGATAGTTATTATTTTACTTTTAAATTAAGCTGAGTATTTTTGGAGAGTGTGATGCAGATGTGTGTTGTAAATTCATCATAATTCTTTTTTTTTAAAGCAAATCAAATAAACTTTTATTGTCTCCATTTTCAATAACTTCAGAGAATGTAAAGTTTTTATGTGTACCCATACTATGTATGGTACACATAATGCCGGCATCCGGGGTGACCATCCGTCGTTCGTCCATCCTTTGTCCGTCCGTGATTCTGAGATATTAACCTTTTATCCTTCAAATTGAAAATTCCACCAATCCCTTTGGCATTCGATAACTTGAAAATTATTGCTTGGATTGTCTAGTTACTTTATATTTGTGTTCAGGTTACTGATTTGCCAAGCTGTATAGTTTTTGGTGTAAATCTGATAATTTGATCCTGAGATATTAACCCTTTATCCTTCAAATTGAAAATTTCTCCAATCCCTTTGGCATTCGATAACTTGAAAAATATTCTTTGGAAGTCAAGTTACTTTATATTTGTGTTCAGGTTACTAATGTGCCGAGCTGTATAATTTTTGGTGTAAATCGGATAATTTGATCCTGAGATATTAACCCTTTATCCTTCAAATTGAAAATTCCTCCAATCCCTTTGGCATTTGATAACTTGAAAAATATTGCTTGCATTGTCTAGTTACTTTATATTTGTGTTCAGGTTACTGATGTGCCGAGCTGTATAGTTTTTAGTGTAAATCTGATGATTTTATCCCGAGATATTAACCCTTTATCCTTCAAATTGAAAATTTCTCCAATCCCTTTTGCATTCGATAACTTGAAAAATATTGCTTGGATTGTCAAGTTACTTTATATTTGTGTTCAGGTTACTGATGTTCCAAGCTGTATAGTTTTTGGTGTAAATCGGATAATTTGATCCTGAGATATTAACCCTTTATCCTTCAAATTGAAAATTTCTCCAATCCCTTTGGCATTCGATAACTTGAAAAATATTGCTTGGATTGTCAAGTTACTTTATATTTGTGTTCAGGTTACTGATGTACCGAGCTGTATAGTTTTTGGTGTAAATCTGATAATTTGATCCCGAGATATTAACCCTTTATCCTTCAAATTAAAAATTCCTCCAATCCCTTTGGCATGAGATAACTCAAAAAATATCAGTCCGATTGTCATGCTACTTTATATATTTATTCAGGTTACTGGTGTGCTGAGCTGTATAGTTTTTTATGTAAATCTGATAATTTGATCCGGAGATATTAACCCTTTATCCATCAAATTAGACACTACTCCAATCCATTTCTATATGTACCCATACCTTGTATGGTGTACATAATGTCGGCATCCATGGTGGCCCTCCGTCATACAACTTTCTACTATTTGCGCGTATGGGTACACATCTGACGATTTCATCAGGCTATTTTTCGTTTAGTAGAGCTGTAGGTTAACCGAAACCGAACCGAGGTTTTTAGTTTTTTTTAAAAACCGAAACCGTCGACATCCCGTAATCTAAGGTTTTTCGTTTTTTATTGAATACTCTCTTGCTGCAGAAATTCACAGAATGTAGCCATCCCAGAGCAATGGCAGTGTCTGGGTACTCTCCCTACTCTGGGAAGGCTACATTCCGTGAATTTCCGTCATTTCAGTTTAGTTGTGTTTGCAGCTTTCCTCAAGTTGCGTGAAGGTGTCTGACCTCGAAAAATGGCCAAGCACAATAAAAGTTCTGTATATTTAGGAAATTATTATATTGGCCTTCCTGATTCTTCATGTATTATAGCTTATTTTGGGCATTCATTGAGTTTCTCTCAATTTCACTGCCATTCAGTTATGACTCCGGACATAAGAATGAGTTTAATTGAATTTTGTTTGGCCTCATGAACAAACCGAAAACCAAACCGAACCGAGGTTTTACTCCACCTGAAAAACCAAAACCGAAACCAAACAAGAAATTTAAAAACCTACAGCTCTATCGTTTAGGCCTCACAAAGTAGATCTTCTGTTTCTCATGCCATTTTTGTAAAATTGCATATGGGTGGGCATTTTTAGCTCACCAAAGGGAGCTAAACTTATCACTTGCTGTCCGTCGTTGTCGTCCGTCGTCGTGAACATTTTTCAAACGACTTCTCCTCTGAAACTGCTAGGTCGATTTGCTCGAAACTTGGTATGGATGTTCATTACCATATGTCAATTCAAGTTTGTTCAAATGAAATGGACATGCCCTCTTTGGGCTCCAAAGGGGGCATAACTCTGATAGCACCCTATGTATATTAGAGAAATTACTAAAAAATCTTCTTCTCCCGCACAAGTTGGCAGAATTATTTGATATTTGGTATACAGCATTATGGGGTGAATCTGATTCACGTTTGTTCAAATCGGCCCCCTGGATTCATATTTGGGCTCACTATGGAAGCCCAAATTTGAACTTAGTGCATTTCAGGCAAATTTCTTAAAAAAAATCTTCTTCTCCACATCCAGCAGGCAGAATCTTTTGATATTTGGTATGCAACATTGTGGGGTGGATCTGATTCAAGTTTGTTCAAATCGGCCCCCTGGATTCACATTTGGGCTCAGTATAGGAGCCCAAATTTGAACTTAGTGCATTTCAGGCAAATTTCTTTGAAAATCTTCTTCCCAAGATCCAGAAGGCAGAATCTTTTGATATTTGGTATGCAGCATCCTTAGGGGGGTGAGATTCAAATTTGTTAAAGCCATGTCCCTAGGTCGATATTTGGGCTCACTGTGGTAGCCCGAATGATAACTTAGTTCAAAATGAGGAATTTTCTTTAAAAATCTTTTTCTTCAGATCCAGCAGTTGGAATGTTTTCGTATGTGGTGTGTAGCATCCTTAGGAGGGTGAGATTCAAGTTTGTAAAAGCCAAGTCTGCGGGTCTATATTTGGGTTCCCTGTGGGAACCCGAATTATAACTTAGTCAATATGAGGAATTTTTCTTTAAAAATCTTCTTCTTCAGATTCAGCAGTCGGAATGTTTTGATATTTGGCATGGAGCATCCTTAGGGGGTGAGATTCAAGTTTGTTCAAGCCAAGCCAAGTCCCTGGGTTCATATTTGGGCTCACTGTGGGAGCCTGACTGATAACTTAGGAATTTTCTTTAAAAATCTTCTTCTTCAGATCCAGCAGATGAATGCTTTTGATATTTGGTATGCAGCATCCTTAAGGGGGTAAGATTCAATTTTGTTCAAGCCATGTCCCTAGGTCCATATTTGGGCTCACTGTGGGAACTCAAATTGTAACTTAGTTCAAAATGAGGAATTTTCTTTAAAAATCTTCTTCTTCAGGTCCAGCAGTCGTAATGTTTTGATATTTGGTGTGCAGCATCCTTAGGGGGGTCAGATTCAAGTTTGTTAAAGCCAAGTCCCTGGGTTCATATATGGGCTCCCTCTGGGAGCCCGAATTATAACTTAGTTCAATATGAGGAATATTCTTTAAAAATCTCTTTTTTTAGATCCACTGGTCAGAATCTTTGGATATTTGGTACATGTATAAGCTTTTCTTAAGAGGAGCAGATGCAACTTGTTGAAATCAATTCTCTGGGTTGATATTTAGGCTACCATGTCAGGTGAGTGCCCTCAGGCCCCCTGGGGCCTCTTGTTTTATTTTATTTTTTATTTTTGTAATTTCTTTGCTATCCAAAGTTCATGTTCTTGTTTGTTTTATGTTTTAGGCCTCATCATCTAGAGAAATCAATTCTCTGGGTTGATATTTAGGCTACCATGTCAGGTGAGCGCCCTTAGGCCCCCTGGGGCCTCTTGTTTTATTTTATTTTTTATTTTTGTAATTTCTTTGCTATCAAAAGTTCATGTTCTTGTTTGTTTTATGTTTTAAGCCTCATCATCTAGAGAATAGCATGGGTGGTGGTGTATTTCATCCCTTGAGTGCAAGAAGGCTTTGCAGTGCTAAAGCATTGCAAAGCCTTGTAGCACTCAATGGACAAGTTTATCAATTTTATTAACTAAATATCAGATATAAACCATTTAATTTTCATTTTTTAAAGTTTGCATTGGTTATTAAAAGAGAGCATGTGGCAGCCAAAAGGACCATACAGGAGGGCCACAGAAACAGATTTTTAACTTTTTAGGCCTTACCTTTCATCATAACATAGAGATAGATCATAATTCGAGTTGAGTCATTTCTTAGCTCACCAACTTCAGTTTTGTGAGCTTATGGTATGGCTCGATCGGTCGGCGTCTGCATAGGCGTCTGCATCGGCATCAGCATATGTGTCCAATAATGTTAAAGCTTCTGTTTAGGTCACTTACTCAGCCTATTTCCATATCATGGCTTTTATAATACTGCTATATGATGATTATTATCATTTTACCATGATTTAACCCCTCATACTCTACATTTTAGACATTTTTCTTGACATTTTTAGTTGCGTTTAGTTTTCTGTTTAGCTCAGAATTTCATGTTTAACTAAGTTTTTAGGTCAGCTGCTGTACTCCTTCTCTTCCCATGGCACTTATATTTATCATACATGTTCCTCAGTATCATTGTTCCATGATAAACCCCTCATACCCTGCATTTTAAACATTTTTCTTGACATTTTTAGTTGCGTTTAGTTTTCTGTTTAGCTCAGAATTTCATGTTTAACTAAGTGTTTAGGTCAGCTGCTTTGTTTCTTCTCTTCCCATGGCACTTATATTCATCATACATGTTCCTCAGTATCATTATTCCATGATTAACCCCTCATACCCTGCATTTTAAACACTTTTCTTGACATTTTTAGTTGTGTTTAGTTTTCTGTTTAGCTCAGAATTTTGTGTTTAACTTAGTCTTTATGTCAGCTGCTGTGCTCCTTCTCCTCCCTTGGCACTTCTATTCATCATACTTGTTCCTCAGTATCATTGTTCCATGATTAACCCCTCAAACCCTGCATTTTAAACATTTTTCTTGACATTTTAGTTGCGTTTAGTTTTCTGTTTAGCTCAGAATTTCATTTTTAACTTAGAGTTTAAGTCAGCTGCTGTGCTCCTTCTCTTCCCATGGCACTTATATTCATCATACATGTTCCTCAGTATTATTGTTCCATGATTAACCTCTCATACCCTGCATTTTAAACATTTTTTTTGACATTTTTAGTTGCATTTAGTTTTCTGTTTAGCTCAGAATTTCATGTTTAACTTAGTGTTTAGGTCAACTGCTGTGCTCCTTCTCTTCCCATGGCACTTATATTCATCATACATGTTCCTCAGTATCATTGTTCCATGATTAACCCCTCTGATACCCTGCATTTTAAACATTTTTCTTGACATTTTTAGTTGCATTTAGTTTTCTGTTTAGCTCAGAATTTCATGTTTAACTGAGTGTTTTAGGTCAGCTGCTGTGCTCTTTCTCTTCCCATGGCACTTATATTCATCATACATGTTCCTCAGTATCATTGTTCCATGATTAATCCCTCATACCCTGCATTTTAAACATTTTTCTTGACATTTTTAGTTGCTTTTAGTTTTCTGTTTAACTCAGAATTTCATGTTTAACTTAGTGTTTAGGTCAGCTGCTGTGTTCCTTCTCCTCCCATGGCACTTATATTCATCATACATGTTCCTCAGTATCATTGTTCCATGATTAACCCCTCATACCCTGCATTTTAAACATTTTTCTTGACATTTTTAGTTGCATTTAGTTTTCTGTTTAGCTCGGAATTTCATGTTAAACTAAGTGTTTAGGTCAGCTGCTGTGCTCCTTCTCTTCCCATGGCACTTATTTTCATCATACATGTTCCTCAGTATCATTGTTCCATGATTAATCCCTCATACCCTACATTTTAAATATTTTTCTTGACATTTTTATTTGCGTTTAGTTTTCTGTTTAGCTCAGAATTTCATGTTTAACTTAGTGTTTATGTCAGTTTCTGTGTTTTACTTTTAAGAGGTTGTCTTTTGGTAAGCTTTTTCGCATGTTATGAGCCTGTTTGAAACAGTTCTTGTGTTTGCCAAAGTTACTATCAAAGAGCAATGTTGGTGAGCTATAGGGCATTGGCGTCCTTCTTGTTTAAACACTAGTGGATACTCGTGCCCCAATGGGAAGAAAGTAAAATTATCAGCAAGTATTTGCAAAAACTAACATTGCACTGCAGTATCCTACGGATGGTATGATCTACTTTTATTGATTTATTATGTATTGAATACCTGAATCAAAACCATGCAACTTTTCAAATTGCAAGTTGTTGTAAAGGTAATACATTAACTGTTGAATTTTTTCATATTTTTTTCTAGTGCATTTCACAAAGCAATAATCTGTGTATATCATAAGATCAGAGAATCAGGTGGCACTTTATGTACACTAAAGAATATATACCAGGCAATGGATAACAACAGAGGGTTGGCACAGCTAGCCACAGGGTTGAATCCCAGAGATTGTTATAACCCAGGTAAATATGTCCATCTTTATCACCACAATTAACCCTTCACCTAACAAATCAGCACACCCGCTCAAGTAATTTATGAACTGATCAGTTGAAAAAAATTGATTTTTACAAAAATGTCAACAAAACCATTTCATATGACCCCCTCATTGGATTGAGCTCATTCCAATGAGGGGGTCACATGATATGGCTTTGTTGAAATTTTTTGAAATATTTGAAATAAATAGTTTCCTTAAGCGGAATGATTCAAAAGTTGACAATATTTCGTTAATAAATCAAAGGCAAAATTTAATTTTCACATTCCCAGTGCTATTAATTCTACATTCCTTTAATATCGAAGAATGTTATTTTTTTGGTTTCTGCATTATAACATTTGAATCTCTTGGAATTATGTTTTGATATTTAAAATGATTTTTTTATGATTAAAAATGGGTGGCTAAATTCAATTTTCAAATTTTTGTGTGCATCATGCAGTAGTTATGGTCTAGAATTGTGCAAGACTTATAATATTTGAATGCTTCTGAACAGGGTATGCACCAAGGCCATTATAATGTCCCATGGACACATTCATTCTAGTTTCAGACAAAATCATGGAAGTTGTGAAAAATAAATAGAACGAATTACTTGGGCTTTAATAATTAGGCAAAACAAATTATAATTAGGCCAAACAAAAAATGCATTTGGTTCTTGTACAATAAAGTTTTAAAATCAATCAGGGTGGCTCAGGCTTTTATTTTTTTATTCATTTTGTTTGATAACTGAAGGAGTGACAAATTATTTTTGGTCCAAAAAATTTGTTCACATGTTCTTGCATTGTTAACATTTTTGAGAGAGTGCATGTAAACTGTAACAAGGCAAATCCATACATGTTACATAATTTCACTTCCACAGAAAATGAAGCCTTTGTGTTGTAGTACCTGCACTTAAGAAAAATTTTGACTTCCAAAACTCATAAGGTTAATAAAGAAATGGGAAATACATTTGTGTTCATTCAAAAAAAAAGGAAATTTAATACCATCCACATAATATATGAGTTATTTTCTGACGAAAAAAGCAAAATGGATGTTTACAAAAATATAATAAATAGATACTGTATTTTGAGCTAATGCTTTGTTAAAAACATTTGCTAATTGAAATACATCAATCAATAAAGGTAATATTTTAAATTTTGAATGATTTCATACTAATTTTGGAAGACACTTCAAGCCAAAGACCAGGCAACTTGGGCAAAGATGTTGTCTTGAACTGACCAAATTTGTCCTGCCTTTAGTAAAAAGCGACCTTGAAGTCACCTTGTTAAAATTTGAAGAACCTAGAAATTAAATGATTTCAGACAAAACTTAAGAAAAAAAAATCTAACAAGCATATTATTGGAAGTGTTAAATGATGTTTCAGCTAATTTTCAAAGTAACTAAAAGTAAAATAAAAACATTGAATAAGGCCACACAAAGTAGATTGTTCGTTTCTCAGGCCATTATTTGTAAAATTGCATGCGGTTTTTTAGTTTATTTTTTATTTCTGTAATTATTTCTTTGCCATTAAAAGTTCATGTTCTTGGTTTATGTTTTTAACCTCATTATCTACGGAATAGCATGGGTGGTGGTGTATTTCATTCCTTGAGAGCAAGAGGGCTTTGCAATGCTAAAGCATTGCAAAGCCTTCTTGCACTCAAGGGTCAAATTTTATCAATTTTTTTAACTTGGGTATAATATCAGACATAAACCGTTTAATTTTAATTTTTTTAAAGTTTACATTGGTTATAAAAAGAGAGCATGCGGCAACCAAAAGGATCATTCAGGGGGGCCTGAGAAACAGATTTTTTATTTTTTTAGGCCTAGTCAAGTAATTCAAACCCAACATTTTATTTGCTTACAGTGAAAATAGGTGTATGATTTTGTGTTCAAACAATTTAAAAAAAAAAATTGTTCATACTGAGAATCCTAAAAGAGGTCATTTTTTCAGAAAACAAAACTTTTGATTGAAGACTCCACTTTATTTCTAATGTGAGATGTGAAAAAACAACTGTATTGACATTGTATGGGTGCACTCTATTGGCTTCTGTTTCTAAATGGGTTACAAATGCTGCAAAACGTTCTTTTCAAAAGTAATTACTTGTATAAAAATGTATTTTCTCATCTTTAGTGAGTTATATATAATGAAGCAATCACACAAAAGCTCACTAAGCTCATTTAGCCTCTATGTCTCTCCAGGCTCACTTGTCTGTGTTATCATTTGACCATTCCCTAAAATCTGTAGAGGGAGAAGTGACTTCACCCTCATTTTCCCCTCAGCCCCCCCCCCCCTCCCCACACCACCACCAGACTGGTCACCACTGCCAGCCCATAAACAATGTTCAATGAGAGGGTTTAATTTTAATGAGAGATTGCCTGAGAATCGAAACCATTTTGTTTAGCCTCACAATATGAACTTGGAAAGTTTGGTGTTTGTGAGTAGAATGCACTGTCATTAGCACCTGTAAATTTGAATTCTTCAAAATTTGTGTTAAAAATGTGTATGTTTGCAGGTTTCGGTTGTTTAAAATTGGAAGTTCCTTCCTGGCATACAGTGAGCAGAATACTTTCCAGTAGAGATAATGCCATTGTCACTTGTTAATGCTTTCACAACAAGCTATTAATTGAAAATAGAATACCTTTTCATTTTTGGAATTCACTAAAACAAATTTTCACAATCAATTCCAGTGAGCAGCTCATAAGCTGAGTTTGAATGCCTTTTAAGAATAGTACTGGCTGGTTTTCATCATTATGGTGGGTAATGAGTTGATAAATAAAGGATGTCGACATTGTTTTAGTGAATATCAGGAATTATCTTATGAGTGTGGACCTGCGTGAGTGAAAAAAATACTTTCAAGTCCACACTCATGAGATAATTCCCAATTTTCACTAAAACAGTGTAGATTTTCTTTTTATTATATGCTATGTGACATTTTACTGTGCAATATTCAGCCCAATTCGACTGCAAAGTTTCAAGACAATAACAAAAAGCTGCTGATTGTTCCTTCAAGGCGACGTCATGTGCTGAAGTGTAACATCATTAGGAAGTTACTGAAAAAGTGCTCATGAAAAATAAAACTTTCAGGTCTGCACTCATGAGATAATTCCAGATAATGACTAAAATGGAATAGATTTTCTTTTTTATTGTATGCTACGAGACAATTTATAGCACAATATTCAGCCCAATTCGACCCCAAATGCATATTTTTCAAAACAATAAACATCAGCTGATCGTTCCTTCAAGGTGACGTGATGTGGCGTTGCATGATGTCATTGAGGAAGCTACTGAGGGATATTCCTCGATATCCATTGAGGCGATGGATATCGAGAATTATCTTTTAGATAATTTGCGATAATTCACAGTCTAGCATATAATATTAGATGAGATTTATACGAAGGCTGTACAGTGTTCAAGGTTAGTTACTCGGTTAATATGACATTTTTTTCTAACCAGACAGTGTGACTAACCCTGTGCAATGCACAGGATTAGTCACATTTTCTGGTTAGAAAAAAATGGTAACTGTCATATCACACTCTGCATAAAAATGTACATTATAAGTTATTGTGATGAAATGACGGTAACATGGTCTGAGATTTGTGGCTCGAAGCTTATGTTTAACCGGGACGCAAAGCGTCGAGGTTGAACATATGCTCCAAGCCGCAAGCCTCAGACCATGTTACCGTCAATTCACCACAGTAACGTATATGTTCCAATAAGACACTACTCATGGCCCAAAACCTACATCGTGAAACAAGAGAGGTTTATTTACTAAACATGTAATCGTTAAAAGTTGCCCTGTTAAAGGCAACTTTTAACTATCACAGGTTTAGTAAATAAACCTCTTGTGTATCCCACGTTTGCACTGGATAAATGATCAATAAACCAGAAAAACTCATTCCATCTCCGTTCAAATCGTAAATCGGCTTGAAATTTAAACACACTTCATACGGAACACTGTCTGTGGCATGAGTGAAAAATCCAGAAAAATGAAGTGGCTTACTTGTCGCTCCGTTGGTGAAGCAATTACGAAACGGGCGACGTCATTTCAAATATTTCGCATGGTGACGTCAGACGGTAATATATGCTACTTGAGCCGTAAACATAGAATATACTAAGTAAGCTCTCGTCCAATCAGAGAAGGAGGATTTTAGTCTTGTTGGAACATTCACTAATGTTGTGTAATGCACAGAGTTAGTCACATAATAGAGATGATGTTGTGTATAACCAGAAAGAAGAGTGACTAACCTTGTACATTGCAGAGTTAGTTTGTAAACTAACATACACTGGTTAATTATAGGCAGCCATATCACACACTACATGAAAATATACGTTGACTAAGGCTGTAAAAATGCACAGGGTTAGTTGGTAACATGTTACATGGATGTAGTATTTAAGAAAATAATGGAACTATTTATACAGGATTGAGGAAATGTTTTAAAAGTGAACTCAAAAAATGAAAACATTTTCTATTTTCAATCAATAGCTTGTTTCACATGTATTGCTAGCCATGATATAGCATTCAAATTTTTTTGGTCTTTCTTCCACATGATACAGGGGAGCATACTTCATTGGATATCTCTTAGAGTTAGTCAATTAAATTCCAAACACAAAACCATGTACCATACAAACAGTACAAATTAAACCTGCTAACTGCATATAAGTCACAGAGTAAACTCCTGTCAATTGAATTTATTTATTTATTTATTTATTGATGTTTAAGGTCACATATTTATGCACAATGGCTAATCATGACCATGACAGTTTTACGGGTGGAGGAAGCCAGAGAATCCAGAGAGAACCACCGAGCAACGATGAGCAGCTGCCAGCTCCTGTCAATTGAATAAAAAATCTTATATGATGTCGAGGAATTACCAGACAACCACCAGTAAAATTCTCTTTTTTATAGAATTGTTTATCCTCAGTACATCCAATACAGGCATTTAATCTATTATGAATTGTGTGACTGCAGAGCTCCATGATGAGAATAATCCTCAGTTTATGTCTAGAATACCGCAATGTGATTAATTCCCTGTTGATTGAATACTGTTGTTAACTGAATAACTCTCACTGGCAAAGGGGCTATTCAATTAACAGGGTTCCTCTGTATCTCATTAATATGAATTTATTTAATTTTTTTAAAATAAGGAGACAAACTATATACTAGATGGAAAAGAATATACATTTTGTCATGTGCCCCTTGTTCTTAGGTTAATTGTCTGTATATTTGGAGGTCAAGTTTTGACTGGGAAACTCTCAAGTAAAACCTTGTGCAACCCTGTTAATTGAATTGCCACTTTACCTGTGAAGATTTTTCAATTAACATGAGTTATGCAATTAACAGGGATGTGCCCACTTTATTTTAGAAATAAATGGAGCATTTAATCTATTATATCTTGTTTGACAGAGCTCATAGAGCTCTGCCAAACAAGATATAATAGATTAAATGTCTAATGGGTTTCCTGAGGTAACGTAGGTCATGAAAAAGGGCACATTTGTTGATTTCAGTGTACATTGCATATCTGTTTATTCAATTAACAGGAGTTTATTCTTTAACCTATATGCAATTAACGGGTCCAATTTGTACTGAAGGTGTGGTAAATAGTTTGGTGTTTGAATATTATATTCAGTTAACATGGTTTTTCAGTTATGCGGGCTCCACTGGATTGTTCATTGAGAGTTTCTTTAAACTTTTTACCTACCATGTGTACCACATGACACCAGCAAAAATATTCATGAAAACCATAAAGTTTAATTTTTGGCCTTAAGAAACTCAGATTATGACCCTTATTTTGGAATGAGCTTTTGTAAGCAAATATTGCAAGAATAATGAAAAATTTAATAGTAATTTTAGAAATAAATTAATACTGGCCATATGGTCAGTTCATTTGGTTAATTGTCTGAGAAATTGAAACTGTGATGAGAGTTTCTATTGCAGACTCACATTTACCACCACCAGGAGATGATTCCTGTGATCTATCAACACAACTGAAGCCTGTTGTTTCTATTGACTGTATAGCTGCAGTGAAATTTTTGAATGAAACAGAAGAAAGAAAGTGCATGTAAGTATGCTTTTTAATTGATGGGATTTGTTTCATAAGTAGGTTCTAAGGTTCAAAGTTCAAATCATTAACTCAGATCAAAGAGTGGAACAAGATATATAAAGTTTTTGCCATATATATGCAGCTAATTTGTAGATTTGTAACTAAATGCATTATGGTAAACTTTTCAAAACTGGACAGTCATCTTGTATTATTTCAGAACACTGTCCAGAATTTGTTTATCATGGACTACAGCCTGAAGTTCTTTTCAAATCATCACCAGATTTCATATATATATTTAGATTCATAGCTAGATCAGAATGTCCTATTGTGGTCATGGTCAGCTGCACAGCCTGCAGATTTCATTTGTGAATCAGTTTTCTAAAAAATTGTCTATGTGACTTAGTATGATGTGTTGATGAGCACACCATATTGTGGTAACAGTTGTTGCATATAATGGCTGGCATGGCATCCATCTTGGATTTCTTCAGAACATCCTGAAGTCGCATTTATGTATCGATCTTGAAACTCAACCAGCTTTTTTATTATAAGAAGATGAGCACATCCTATGTTGGTCATGGCAGCTATCTTGGATCTTCTCAGCAACTCTGCAGGTTGCATTTATGGATCAGCTTTCTTGAAACTTGGCAGAATGACAGTATGTCATATTTCAGTCACAGTTGGCTTATGAAATGGCTGCCTTGGCTCTTATTTATTTCTTTTTTCTTTTTAAGTCTTTTTTTCTGATAATAAAAATGACAATAATTCTAAAACAGTTTATTTAAATTCAACATTAATGAGATAGTTATGATATTTATCTTATATAATGCAGCCTAAAATCAAGGTAAGCTACAGTGTCATTGACACTTTTATTGAAGCTTTATTATGTCCGATCCATGACCACTGGGAGAAATTTTATTGAATATGATTATTCATTAAGGACTCATAGGTCTTTTGGTTAAGGCTGAAGAAAAATTATAATATTCCCAGAGAGATTAAACACATCTTGTCTGGTCGATTATTAGTGCTAGAAAGTGAGAGTTTTTATACCATGATTACTGTGTTTATTCAACCTTTTGCGATACAATACAGACATTGGGAAATGTAGTAGATATATCATGCGTGGAATCTTATTTTATTATTTTAGAATAATTTTAGTATGAAAGGCCTAAAAAAGTTACAGATCTGTTTCTCAGCCCCCCTCCCCCCTCCCCCCCCCCCCCATGGCCCATGACACATGGTCCTTTTGGTTACAGCATGCTCTCTTTTTAAAACCAATGTAAACTTAAAAAAATAAAAAATAACTTGTTTATGTATGATAGTTTACCCAAGTTAAAATTGATAAATTTGTCCCTTAAGTGCAACAAGGCTTTGCAATGCTTTAGCACTCCAGGGATGAAATACACCACCACCCATACCATTCTGTAGATTCTGAGGCCTAAAACATAAAACAAACCAAGAACATGAACTTTTGATGACAAAGAAATAATTACAAAAATTAAAAATAAAATAAGAAAACACTCACCCACATGCAATTTTACAAAAAATGGCATGAGAAACAGAAGATCTACTTTGTATTGCCTAATCATTATTATTTTATTATGTAATTTTTAGCAGTAGAAATTTTTTTTTATTTATATGAATTTGTTTTGTTACAATTTATTGGACAGTAATAATAATAACACTTTGGCCAGCCGCTGATTTGTCATGGTTCTCAGACGAGAAGGCCTTGGTTACCTCTGTACTCCCAACTGCCTCCCTATTCCCATGCTTCTCCTCTCCTCCCAACACTCGTAGACGAACTGCTTGATGACATTCCTTTCCCCATTCTTCCCTATCTCTCTGATTAGCATATTAACAGGCACTCTCCAATAAATGGTAATAAAACAATTATTTATGAACAGCATCTTGCTAAACTAAGGTTCCCCTTGCTTGTAGCCTGGTATCTTTGGAAAAAAATACTCAGCACTCTACATTCACTTAATTGAAGTTTAATTGTGGTATAAATACAGAACACAACTCAGAGTATGGGAGACAGGAAACAATGCCCCATTGTAGAGTTTTTCCTGTATTTCACACATGTCCTCAGTGCTCGTGAAATACAGGAAAAACTTCACTTAGGGTGGTTGATTCCAGACCTGTGTACTCCACCCTTGTAATGATCTGTATTAACCCTTTTCCTTACATAGTAGCCAGAAAATTACCTGGAATAAGCCTACCAGAGCCTAAAATATCTCAGAAGCTTCTCAATAAAACCATACAAATATATATATCATTGGAACCAGCTTGTTGAGCTGGTTCTAATGATATCCATATTTGTATTGTTTTATTAAAAATTTCTGAAATTTGTTTTCGAAAAATGTGAAATTTAATTTACTTTTTAAAAATACTGTGTTAGGTAAAGGGTTAACATTAAGTAATTTATACAATTGGGGCTGAAGAGTGATTTTCATTTTTCTGTTTTCAGAATTTTTCAAGACATTGTCAGTTGTGCAGACTTTATTTTTCGAGCGAGCCAGTTTGAGTGCTTGGTGTATGATATTGCTCTGGGTGTTGAAAAAATTCTTTCAGATTTCAAAATTGGCTATGATCCATTGGAAGATACTGAGTGTGGTAAGTGGGATATATGAATTTGACGAAGACATGCTTTATACGAGATTGACAAATATTTTATTACACGCCTATTACTTTTCCTCCAGTTCCATATTTATGAATCTGTACGGAACGTGTGTTTCATATGGATTTCCATGGACAGACTATTTTTCCACCCGATGTCATGGATCCATCAAAAGAACTAAACTCTGCCCATTTCCATAATCAGTCAGTCAAAGCTTTACATTCTGACCCAGATCAATAAGGAAGCTGCAGTGAAGGCCGATTAGAAATGTTTTTAGCTGTGATGAGCAGCTCTCTATGTGGCAATGTCGGTCTGTCTGTCGGTCTGTTTGTCGGTTGGTCTGTCACCAACGAGTGTCACCACAAGTTTTAAAACATCATTGGCATTGCACGAATCGTCGCAGCTTCGGTACTGTGACAGTACATTCTAGTTTGTTCAAATCCTTCAAAATTAATTAAATTAAACTTTTTCTATAAATGTGTTGTGTTTTTATAACACTAAAGTTTCGACTTTGAAGTGAATATCTCCCAGATAATGGCATCTAATTTCTTAAAAATACGAACAAATAACCTATTTACTGGTAGACACAATTTTCATTTATATTTTTCTGCTTACATATTGATCTGTCACATGTGTTTGCCAGTTACACCTGAGTCTTTTTGTTTTGTTTTTTTATTTCAAGCAGATGTCAGATTTAATTTTGAAATAAATGGATTCTTTGTCATTGTGGTGTGTTATAAACACAGAATGCCACAATATGTAAATTCACTCATCAACATGGCACTCACACCATCACGGAAGATAGAGCTCAAGGCTGTGCCTCTCGTTCTATTCTGCCACACTTACACTTGTGCAATATTCACTAATGCCTTTTACACCTCTTGATGTTCGGTGTTTATATGGTACTCATGATGTGATACCTATCCAGTCTGTGGGTTGAAATTTGCTTAACAAGTGTAGCTGTTAGCCTACAGATGGATTTTATTCTGCAGTTCGATCAGATACTGCAATTTCAACGAATTATATTATGTGTACAATCCTTACCAGCAGTAGCATTCTGTGTGCTTCATATTATCTTGTAAGTGAAAGTATTTAGTCTGTGTTGATTTGTCTTAATTATTACAATTTTTGGGAGAGTTTACTTTCCCATAAATTGTAACAAGGGAGAGTTTACTTTCCCATAAATTGTAACAAGTCAGATGCATGTGGACATTCAATTTTTTCAACTCAAAATAATTTTTCACTTTACAAGTTAGTCGCTTTTTTGTAGCCCATAGAAACCTGAATACCCAACTTGCAAATTTTAAGTTAACCATTTGAACTCTAGTGATATCTTCCATGCCAGTTTAATGACAGCAATTAGAAGAGTCCATATTAATTATTTGGGGTAGACCAATCAATATTTTCAACGTTTGAAAATATTGATGGGTCTACCCCACATATTTACTGAACAACCTTCCTATTTAATGACGTTAAGACGTATCATGTTCCTGGCCGGAAAAGCGACCGCTTGGGTTCAAAGGTTTAATGGACCACCTGAAAAGTAGACAAGAAAAGTGAGTAGGTTTCTTTCACCACACTGGTTAACCCAATGGCCCTCGATTTAGCTGCAGATTTTGTTGATGGATTCTCAAGTTTCTGCCTGTCTATCCAATGTTGGAATGGGCTTATATTCACGTCCATATGACTAAGTAGCCACCTTTGTCCATACTATACTTTGATTAGCAGTGGTTTTGGTGGTTTGAGCAAATTAATATTCCATGTAAAATGTTTTTAGCTGTCACAAGCAGCTCTATATGTGGCAATGTCGGTCTGTCGGTCTGTTTGTCGGTCGGTCGGTCTGTCACCAACGAGTTTAAAAAACACCATAACTCCTAAAATACTTGATGGAATGACACCATACTAGGTATGCAAGTGTATCTTCATGATGGTTACTCTCTATCAATACTGCATGTCATTCGGATAATTTCTGTCACATTTATGGACTTGTCACCAATGAGTTTTTTTTTGTCACCAATGAGATTTTGGTCACCAACGAGTTTTAAAACATCTTTGGCATTACACGAATTGTCGCAGCTTCAGCACTGTGACAGTGCACTCTAGTTTTCACATTTTATCAATAAGTATCTATTTGTGTTGTGTAACTGCCTGCAGCATTACAGTTGTTGACTCTGTAATGCTGCAGGCAGTTTTCCTGGCCCAGTATATACTAATGTTGCCAAGTGAAGGTGTTGAGAGGGCATGGCTCAGTGGTTATAGCATTAGACTAAGTCGGAGGTTGATGGTTCAATGCTTACCAGCAGAAACTGCATTGGGTCCTTGAGAGACACATGCTAGACATGCCGTGGCCAAGTGGTTATAACATTGGACTTCAAATGGGAAGATTTTCGGTTTGATTCTGACCAGCTATTATAATATTAGAACGTTCCTGTTCATGTTCTATCGGTCGATAGCACCTGAGTTAGTGTGATTTCTGAAATAAAACCTGAACCATTATGCCAAACAAAAAAATAGCTTTCATTGTTAAGCATTAACTGCAACATGCCATCAATCTTGTAATAACAATGTAGTCGAATTAAAAAACATGACGTCATTTCGAACAAATGACGTCTCTTTAGGAGTCTCTAGATCACCAAATTTGAAAATGACTTGTCACAAGTGCCGTCGCTTGAGAGTTTCTATATCACCAAATGCCAGTGTACCACGCATGTGACGTTGTGTACTAAGGCGTACTGCACGTCGATGGTGCACCTGTCTTCAACCAATGCTAACCCTGCTTGTGTGGAGTTGGTATGTTGGGGAGCTGACAGTTGCTTGCCATTGCTCAGTGGTTCTCTCCAGGTACTCCGGCTTCCTCCACCCATAAAATTGTCATGGTCATGGTTAGCCATTGTGCAGAAATATGTGACCTTAAACACCAATAAATAAATAATGCCAGTGTTTACAACTGTATCATGCTGTTCATGTTATAATTCATTATTAATGCTTGTGTGATAAGTGGTATAATGGAATATAAATTCTTTTTGGATGATGACAGTTGTTAGAATTAAGCAGAGTGAACTTGAGGCGGAGGCTCAGTGAGGTCGAGGAGTACTAAACTTGTGGAAATATAATTGATTGAAATCATAACTCATTTCAGGATTCACTAAAATGGTGAACAACATGTGAGTTTTTAATATTTCTGATTCTTTTGAATTCATTGTTTGCAGTTAAAATTAAAAACAAACCCACTGAAGATGATATATTTGTTGGTAAGTTTGTGTCTTTCGGTGACGAAAAAAGTTAATCAGACACAGCTCCAGCTTTTAGTGTTGAGAAATTCCAACCAGAGCGTGCGTAATCGACACTGATCAATGGTGGTGGAGCTTACATTTTCTTTGTTCTCATGTCTCCAGGGAAGAATGTTCCGATAGTACCCGTGTTTTTCCCCAAAACTTCAGTACTATGACTTTTAGAAGGTGTCAAATTAACCAATCACGGCTGATGTTACAAACGTGAGTCATAATAAAACTATTTGGTCCTTGGGCATCCGGATTACCCACATGGGGATATGGTGGCACCGTGTATTGAGGCATACTGCATGTTGATGGTGCACTAGCTGTCAGCTGCTGCTAACTATGCTTTTGTAGTAGCTAAACATAGAATTTCACTTCAACATTAAGTATTCTAGTTTACCTTTTAAAATTGTTACATTTCAGAACTTATTGTTTCCATATTTGGTCATAACTTTAGAAGGTGGTCTCCTTTAACCCTTTACCTAACACGAAAAGCAGATGACACTTGCAAATAAAATTCTTGAAGCACTCATTTCTTTGATTTTTGTGTCAAAAACATAGCTTATGACCCCTCATTGGAACCAGCTCTTGAGCTCGTTCCAATGAGGGGTCATAATCTATGTTTTTGTGACAAAAAATGAAAAGATAATAAAAATTGAATGGGGAATTTTGTGAAAAGAGCGGGCCTGTTTTGGCCGTTACGTTGGTAAAGGGTTAATTGTGCAACAGAAACCATGTCATTATGTTCAAAGTGAAGATTGCTATTATTATTTCTCTTCGGTGTTAAGTTTTCTTGTCAAATTACTCTTACTTTTTAACTGTTGAAGATACATGTAATTCCACTTTTTGTGGTTATATATCAGCCTGAGATGATATTTCACATTAAAAATCATGCCACTATGTTCAACATCAATGTTGCTGGTACCAAAAATAGGAGTTTCCTTCAAGGCCAGGTTTTTGTAATTGTTACATTTCAGAACTTATTCAAGCCATTACTTCCATGATTGTTTAACACCTACAGTACAAATTATAGCCACTCAACTGAATATCTGTTAATTGAATAACCTTGCCAATTTGATATAATTTACATGCACCATATCATTTCCTTTAGTGCAAATTTGTCCTGTTAATTGCATATAGGTTATATAGCAAACTCCTTTTAAATTAACAATCTTATATGTCATGAAATTACCCTGACAATCAAAAAATGCCCCTTGTGTATAGACCTATTTGGCATCAGTACACCTTAACTAGGTATTTACTCTATTATATATTGTTTGACAGATCTCAATGAGCTCAATAATGCCCACTTTATCTCTAGAATACAGAAAAGCTAACAAACCCCTGTTAATTGCACTCTCTTGTTAATTGAATAATTTCACTGGTAAAGTAACTATTCAATTAATAGGGTTCCACTGTAGTTGGTCACACTTTACAAAGGGTAGGGGTGGGGAATAGTACTCACTTTGTCTGTTCATCCTTCCATTTTTTGACATACTTGTTAACTTACATGATCATTATATTTTATCAGTAGCTGGAACTGGTCATTCTTAAGTTAACCTTTACCCAATGTGGGTAGGAGATGACACTTGCAAAATAGATTCTTGAATTACTTAAAAAATTTCAATTTTTGTCTCAAAAACATAGCTTATGATCCCTCAATGGAACAAGCTCAATAAGCTCGTTCCAATTAGGGATCATAAGCTATGTTTTTGAGACCAAAAATTGAAAACATAAAATCTGAATGGAGATTTTTGAATGTAGAGCTGGCCGATTTTGTCCTTCATGTTGGGTAAAGGGTTAATGCTATAAATCATCAACGGCAATTATTCAGCTACCTATAAAGGCAAGTGATTAATCGGTTAACCAAGGTTTATCCATGTGATTAATCGATCAAGAAAACCCTTTAACCGTTTCAGCTCAAAAAGTTCCAGATCACTCTTAATCTAAATAGATTTTTGGTTTCTGTGCAATAACTTTTGTTTCCTTTGTATTCAAAACAAAAAACTCATACCCAGATTGTGTATAAGATATCAATGACTGAGATTGTGTTTGTGGGTCAGTAGTTTCCTTTTCTGTAACTTCATTCTCCGATTGCATAAGGAGTTGGTGATTGGGATAGTGTCTGAGGTTAAAGTTCAAGGTCACTGTTACTATAAATGGAACAATAACTTTAAATGTTCTTGAAATTACAACAATCAACTTTAATGAACAGCTTTCATTTACAAAGGGTACATAATGAATCAGCTTTAGTTGGTTGGATTTGAAAGTGGGGGTATTCCTTTGTAAGGCCTCTTTTAAGAATGGTGTGTATTGAATCACCTTTAGTTGGTTGGGTGTGAAAGTTGGGGTATTCCTTTGTAAGCCCCCCTTTAAGATGGGTGTGTAATGAATCACCTTTAGTTGGTTGGATGGGGAAGTGGGGGTATTCTTTCCTAATCCCCAGCTCTCTTTCATTTTCATTACCATGTGTAAATGATTCTCTGTTTAATGATCTCCATACCCCACTCAAGGTCAAGATAACCTTAAGATTTGCATTTCTTCATCTGCTACAGTAAGCAGATGCTTAAGGCAGGAAAGAATTCGCTAATGCAATTGCCTTGTTCTGAAATAATATCTTTCTTTATCAGAGATTTTTATGCCCCTGATAGGGAGGCATCTTAAATCAGGTTTGTCCATCCATCCATCCATCGATCCATCCATCAGCCTGTCCTTCCATACATTAGTCTGTCCATCAGTCTGTCCATCTATCTGTTTGACTTAATTTGTTCATCCGAGGCCATAACTCTAAAATGCTTCAGTGGATTTCTGTGAAACTTTACACAAGAGTAAAGATCAATGGAGGGTCTGTTGCACAGCAGCACCATGTGTGAGTGACAAAAGTCAAGGTCACAGGAATGGGTAGACTTTATTCTCTCACAGACTGTATTTGTCCGTCCGGAGCCATAATTCTATAATGCTTGGGTGAATTTCCACAAAACTTCACAGAAAGGTAAAGACCAATGGAAGGTATGTTGCTCAGCAACACCATGTTCAAGTGACAAAGATCAAGTTCACAGAAATGTGAAAACTCAATTCTTTCCCAGTCTGTATTTGTCCATCCAAAGCCATAACTCTATAATGCTTGGGAGATTTTCACAGAACTTCACATAAAGGTAAAGACCAATGGAAGGTCTGTTGCACAGCAACACAAAGTTCAAGTGACAAAGGTCAAGGTCACAGGAATGGGAAAACTTAATTCTCTCACATGATCAGGTTTTTTATCCTGAACAAATTCAACACAAAACTTTTCAATCCAGTATTATATGGCCATAGTTTGGAGGTATCCATGGCCAGGTGGTCACCATTAGTCACACAAAGTCTTGTTTATTATTATTGTTTTCTTGAACTCTTTTTAATCAACCTGATTAGCTTCATTTTTTAGGCACAAAATGAAAATTTTCACTTATTGAAGAATTTTCTTTTGAGTGTCACCTTCGATTCAAGTTGGCATAAGGATAAACCTTGGTTGCAAAGCACCTTGAAAAACAAAACATAATACGTGATTGGTAAGAAAGACAAGTGAAACAATGACCAAATATGTTTTTGTTAATATCCTTATTTTTCCTTCCTTTCAGATACTTTTGTTCCCACTCCTTTTACTCCATACAACACAGAGAAGCCATGTGAAGACCTCAAAGTAGTGTTATATGTTGCATTTTATGACTGTAATAGTTTGTATGGAGATTTTGAAAATGCGACCAGCTCAGAAGAATGCAGGTATGGACTCCTTTTATCAAAAAAACAGACATTGAATAATCACTAATTGTAGTTAAGCCTGCAAATAAGCAATCTGTCATCATCAGTGACAGGCAGAATTTGCATGTTTGACAGGCACTAATTGACTCGTGCATGGTGCAATGACCACTGCAATTTCTTTGAACAAATTAAATCAGAAACATGTCCTACAGCACAAGTCAAAATATGTTGTAGCATAACCGCAATAAACTAAGTATACTGCTGCTCTCCTGCACTGATAAGTTCAGAATCTGACATCATTTTCTGGAAAGCTCTCAGTGAGAGCTTTCCAGAAAATGATGTCAGCTTTTTGTCTTATCAGTGTACCAAGAGAAAGATACATAGTTTATAGTGGTTGTCCTACAACTTATTTTGACTTGTACTGTAGTTGGCTCCATTTTATATTGTACCACATTTACTGTGTGTGTTATACATTGCATGATACAATGCAAACTTTGAAAAATGTTTAGACACCCCATGCATGGAATCTGGCTTACATGTAAGAATGTCATGAAAGAAAGCATCTGATTGGTCATTATGCATCTGATCAATGTCATGGCATGAATGAAATGCTTTGACACAATACAGCATCAAGTGAGAAAGTAAACAGAATGCTGATGGTGATATTCAAATTTAACTGGTAAAGTGCTAAATTATTTTCGGTCCTTAAAATTTCTTTGTGCATCTTTGCCTTGTTACAATTTATGGGAGAGTGCCAGAAGGCACTCTTTCATAAATTATAACAAGGCAAATCCCAACAGATAAAATAATATCACTTCAAAGATAATATGAAGCACATCCACAGAATATAAAGCCTTTAAATTGTGATACTGGCACTTCAGAATAAAGCCCAAATATGGACATCCAGCACTCTACAAGTTAATCATGGTATTTTAATACAGAACACAACACCGGTGGAGTAACATTCATCCACAGAGAATTCTGTCAGATTGGACTGAATTGGTTAAAATGGTAGTTACATTAGGCCTCATAAAGTAGATTTTCTGTTTCTCAGGCCATTTTTTGTAAAATTGCTTGAGGGCGGGTATTTTTTTATTTTTTATTTTTTGTAATTATTTCTTTGCCATCAAAAGTTCATGTTCTTGGTTGATTTATGTCTTACGCCACAAAATCTACAGTCCAGAACAGCATGGGTGGTGGTGTATTTCATCCCTTGAGTGCAAGAAGTCTTTGCAATGCTAAAAGATTGCAAAGCCTTGTTGCACTCAAGGGAAAAATTTATCAATTTTATTAACTTGGGTAAAATATCAGACATAAACCATTTCTTTTTTATTTTTTGAACTTTGCAATGGTTATAAAAAGAGAGCATACGGTAGCTAAAACGACCATGCGGGAGCACCTGAGAAACAGATTTTTAACTTTTTTAGGCCTTATTGGAAGAAATTGCAGCTTCAAATTTTGATATTTCAGTATCAATGTGGAGAGGGTTAAGTAAAAAAAGAGTCTGACAAACCCTAAATTTTAGACACATTTCTTTGCTTATGGAGCAGATGCTCTCACCTCTACCAATTCTACTAGCGGTCATGAATTCCAGATAAATTCAGTGTCATTCCTACATTTCTTATTTTATTGCTTTTATGGGAGTGTGGTGGTAGACTGTTGGACTTCTATGCTAGAGGTCCCGTGTTTGATCCCCATCCGGGACGACCCGTGTTGTGTCCTTGGACAAGGCACTTTATCCCAGTTGCCTCAATGTTGAGGAGCTGACAGTTGCTCGTAGATGTTCGATGGTGCTCTCCGGGTACTCCAGCTTCCTCCACCTGTAAAACTGTCATGGTCACAATTAGCCATAAGGAATGTGACCTTAAACACCAGTAAATAAATAAATAAATTGCTTTTTATTCTTTTCAGTTCATTTTACAGATTAGCATATTGCACATACAGAACACTCAACAAGTTTGCTCGGCAGTTTGGACAAGAGTGCCAGCTGGAACAGCTTATCAACATGTTGTTGAAATCTGATGATGTAAAATATGATGCCTTGAATAAGTTTGATCCATGGGTGTGCCAGAAGGGTAAACTTGTTAGGCCTAAAAAAGTTAAAAATCTGTTTCTCAGGTCCTCCCACGTGGTCCTTTTGGCTGCTGCATGCTCTCTTTTTATAACCAATGCAAACTTAAAAAAATAAAAATTAAATGGTTTATGTCTGATATTTTACCCAAGTTAATAAAATTGATAAATTTGTCTCTTGAGTGCAAGAAGGCTTTGCAATACTTTAGCATTGCAAAGCCTTCCTGCACTCAAAGGATGAAATACACCACCACCCATGCTATTCTACAGATTATGAGGCCTAAAACATAAAAAAAAAATAAACCAAGAACATGAACTTTTGTTGGCAAAGAAATAATTACATAAATAAAAAATTAAATCAAAACCGCCCACCCACATGCAGTTTTACAAAAAGTGGCCTGGGAAATGGAACATCTACTTTGTGTGGCCTTATTTGTTGTTTTTTTTCCTTTGCAAATCACATGATAATCTCCTCATGGTTACAAAGTGTTCCCTACATTCCTTGAAAACCTTGAAAATTCTTGATTTTTAATTTTTTTGGTGACATTCACTAGTTGTGCTTAAAATAAATAATTTGCTGCAACTGTCCATAATTGTTCCTCAGTTCCTATTCAGAGGTCTATTGAAATGACTGCTGCTTCTGAATCCGTCCATTCATCCATCTGTATCCATACTTTTCTTTCGTACTGAATTAGTGTTACATCTTTGAAACTTTGGGACATGCTTGTCAAGCATTTCACTATGGTTCACAAATGTGCATTAAACTGAACAAAAAGAGTCAAAGGTATATTGCCCTGAGATGTAATTGAAAAATAGTTTTTTTTTATAAAGAAAGAGTTCGTATTTCGTGAAGCAACTCCTCACACCTGTTTAGTTGGAGTTGCTGCCCTTGTTGGACTTAGAAATAGGTTGCTTCTTTTTATCAAGTTGGTCAGCTGAGTTGGTCAGAATTTAACAGGTGTCAGATTTTTTCAAGTAATTGTAATATTTCATTTTGCTGTACTCAAAATTCACACTTTGAAATCATTCCCAACGCACAACTCTTCAGGAGATAAATGAAAATGGGTAATTTCATGTCTCCATTATTTCAGCATATCTTTGCATTTAAACACAGAAAGCAAATAAATCAAATTTCATATATTTAGCTCAACTTGGGTGCTATTGTTTTTTTTTAATTTCATTGAAAAACATAACATGGCTGCCAGTGGCCATCTTTGATTTGGATATAAATTTCCAACCATTCCTTTAGCACACCCTATAGGTCGCAGCTCTCACCCGATCTGTCCTAGATTTCATATGTAGCTTTGGGGCAAAGTCTAGATGGGAGTTTTCAATTTTTTTCTGAAGTTCGTTAAAAAACATGGCCACCAGTGACCATCTTAGGTTTGGCATATAAATTGTCAACAATTCCATTAGCACACCCTACAGGCTGCATCTCTCTCTCAATCTTTTTCAAATTTCATATGTAGCTTTGGTGCGATGTCTAAATGGGAGCTATTGAATTTTTTTGAATTTGTTGGAAAACATGGCTGCCAGCAACCATCTTGGATTTGGATATAAATTTTCAACAATTCCTTTAGCACCCCCTCCAGGCCGTGGCTTTCACCCGATCAGTGACAAATGTCTTAGTTGGATTTGGGGCAATGTCTACATGGGAGCTATCAATTTTTTTCAAATTTCAATGAAAAACATGGCGGCCAGTGGCCATCTTGGATTTGAATATAAATTGACCAACAATTCCTTTAGCACACCCTACGGATTGCAGGTCTCACCCGATCAGTTGCAAATTTCATATGTAGCTTTGGGGAAATGTCTAGATTGGAGCTTTCAGATCTTTCTGAATTTCATTAAAAAACATGGCCGTCAGCGGCAATCTCAGATTTGGCATATAAATTGTCAACAATTCCATCAGCACATCCTACAGGCCGCATCTCTCACCCAATCTTTTTCAAATTTCATATGTAGCTTTGGTGTGATGTCTAGATGGGAGCTATTGAATTTTTCTGAATTTTGATGAAAATCTTGGCTGCCAGCAGCCATCTTGGATTTGGATATAAATTGTCTAACAATTCCTTTAGTGCACCCTACAGTCCAAGCTCTCAGCCGATCGGTCCCAAGTTTCATGTGTGGCTTTGGGGCAATGTCTAGATGGGAGCTATCAAATTTTCCTAAATTTCATTGAAAAACGTGGCTGACAGTGGCCATCTTATATTTGGCATATAAATTGTCAACAATTCTATTAGCACACCCTACAGGCTGCACCTCTCACCCTATCTTTTTGAAATATATATGTAGCTTTGGTTTGATGTCAGGATGGGAGCAATCGATTATTTCTGAATTTTGTTGAAAAATATGGCCGCCAGCAGCCATCTTGGATTCAGATATAAATTTTCAGCAATTCCATTAGCACACCCTACAGGTCGCATCTCTTACCTGATCTTTTTTGAATTTCATTTATAGCTTTGGTGTGATGTCTGGATGGGGGCTCTCAAATTTTTCAGAATTTCGTTTAAAAATATGGCTGCCAGCAGCCATCTTGGATTGGCATTTGAATTGTCAACAATTCCATTAGCACACCCTGCAGGCTACATCTCTCACTCAATCTTTTTCAAATTTCATATGTAGTTTTGGTGTGATGTCTAGATGAAAGATATCAAATGATTATGAATTTTGTTGAAAAACATGGATGGCAGCAGCCATCTAGGATTTGGCATATTAATTCTCAACAACTCCATTAGCAGACCCTACAGGCCACACCTCTCACCCAATCTGTTTCAAATTTTATATGTAACTTTGGTATGATGTCCAGAGGGGAGTTATCAAATTTTTATGCATTCCATTGAAAAAGATAGCCGTCACCGGCCATCTTGGATTTGACATAGAAATTGTCAACAATTCCATTAGTACAATCAATAGGCCCTATAGTATCCCTCACCCGATTTTTGTCAGATTTCATTTGCAGCTTTGTTGTGATGTCTTTTCTGTAGAAACTTGAGTGAGTGACATGAGTTACTGTATCTTTCTATTTAGTTCAGTCCCTTCTTGGACAAGTTGAGCTGCAGTGTCACTGACACTTTCATTTTGTGATGTTGTACCTTTTTCACACCCTAGAGCGGAACTGACCAATGTTGAAATCTGTGCAAATTGGTCAGTTGTTGCACATGTATCATCACAATTTGTCTACAATACAGACATGTTAACCTCCCAAAATTTTTTTCTGGGAGATTGAAGACAATTTTCAGGGAGATGACATGATTTTCAGGGAGATATTTTTTTTGCGCGTAGAAACCATGTGTGGATCTATCAATTTTAAATATAAATTAATACCAAATACCCCCTCCCCTCCCCCCCCCCCACACACACACACATAACAGGAAACAGCCCAACAACAATACATCAAAGGAACATACGTCAACGTTCTACTAACTGGTGGTGAGTGACCCAGACCTGTTAACCTCTGGAGGTGACTGTCAGTGAGATTTCGATGAGCTCCCAGTGAGACTCGGATGCTTGTCAGTGAGATTTTTGCACATGGGCAGCACATCAATAATTTCCATGTTACCCCCCCCCCCCCCCCCCCCCTCACACACACATACATTAAACATTCCACCCTAATGTGTTTTATTTGAACAATTTGTCCTTTCAAAAGCCAAACCATAGAAATATAGAGAAAAACAGAAATCAGAAATATGGATGTGGTCATGTGCCAATATCTGAGCTTGTTCCAATGACATCCATATTTCAATGATGGTTTTATGTACAAAATGTTTGGAGATATTTTCGACCTTTTCAGCACTATATCAGTTATGGTGCTGTGTTGAAAGTTTTGGATCCATTTGGGTAATTATGGTTACTTGCGGCGACCTGCGGTAACCTGCGACGATCTGTGGTGTTTAGGCGCACCCCAGAGCCCGGTTGTTGTGGTAATTCGATCTTCCAAAGCCCAGCGCCCCACCTAACCACACCGGTTACTCACTGGAAGTAGTTGGTCATTTACGAAGGGGATTTGGAATGGGGTGATCATTTTTCAGTGAAACGTGAAAATTATGCCACAGCCAGCCCAGGACGAAACATCTCAGGGATATTTTGTTGTCCATTTATCACTACGAATGAAAAAACGTGCAAGTGCCGTAAATTACAAACTTTTTAGAGATTTTTTTCACCAAAAACATAATTTTTTTCACAGCCTGCTTTATAAAATTGCGAATCGGAAATTTTTCCCAATATATTGAAAATTACAGCAACTCATATGTTTGAGCCGTTTGTCTCCAAAATTGGCTATAATTATCTGAAAGTGAAATCCAAAATGCACAATAAATTTGTGCGTATTTTTGCACATTTTTCGATTGGACAAGATTTTATACGTATGGAATTTATTTTTCTATTTGACTGCTACCTGTATACAAGCAAAGGTGTGCCTTTAATATATAATCAATTTCAGCAATTATCCTGCATCTCAAATTCATTTAACCCGCCTGTCAAAACGTGTTGCAATAATCACAACACGGCCATTGACAGAAATGAGAATTGGTCATCAGTTCTTACGTAAGAGGTGACGTTTCACACAAACTTAATGACCTTGCCATTGAGAGTAGAGCACATGCTTTTGTATTTGTAAACAAAAGCTGGTGGATTCAGTTTTTGTCTGGTATGTCGACTTTCCGGGAGATTTTTGGTCCAAATTGACTCCCGGGTGGGAGGGTGGGAGGGGATAGCTAATTCCGGGAGAATCCCGGGCATTCCGGGAGAGTTAACATGTCTGCTACAATAGGTTACCAGCAGGCCTTTTGATTAGCCTAATTTGGTCACATCGGCAAATATGAATCCACTGTGTTGCAAATTGGTGGAGTGAAAAACAGCAATATTTTCACACTCTCTGCACATGCTGTTTCATATACTTTTAAGGATTATTCCCAGACAGAACAGATGGCCAAAGTTTACAGCTTCTGTTTCTTACAGGCATTAACCATTACAGTGAAATCCTATTAATTGAATGGCCACTTTGCCAATGAAAATAATTCATTTAACAGGAGTATTCAATTAACAGGGATTGTGTCATTTTCCTGTATTCTAGAGATAAACTTAGCATTTATTCTATTCCTTCTTGTTTGACAGAGCTCAATGAACCCTGTCAAACAAGATATAATAGATTAACTGGTAGAGTGCTAAATTATTTTTGGTCATCCAAATTTGTTCACGTCTCTTTGTCTTGTTACAATTTATTCTAGAGCGCCACTTGGCACTCTCCCATAAATTGTAACAAGGCAAACCCTCACAGACAAAATAATGTTAATTCCAAGCTAATATGAAGCATATCCTCAGAATATGAAGGCATCAAGTTGTGGTACATGCACTTCAGAATAAAGCCCAAATATGGGCTTCCAGCACTCTACCAGTTAAATGCCTGTATTTGATGTACTGAGGCCAAATAGGCCTGTCTATAAACAATGGAAAACTGGGGAGAGTCAGGGTAATTTCTCAACAGGTTACAAGATTTTTCATTATATTAACAGGAGTTTACTCTATAATCTATTGGCTCATTCTCAATAAAACAGGGCATACAGTGTTGCCGGTGTGGGTCTGCCAAATGGTGGGCCCTATGTGTTTTCCACCATGGAGGTTTTGTAGACCGGCCATTGTGCAAATATGTGCACACCCAAAGTTGGGAATATATCAATTACTTTTGAAGTAGTTATGTATTATATAGGGTCAAATGTAACATTCGTTACTGTTACTTTTTAAAAAATCGCATCTGTGTTTCGCTAAAATGTTCCAGCGGGTAGATTATATTTGCATGTTTAAACGTAGCACTATAAACACTGCTAACGAGAGATGTAAACAAAATTGTAGGGTCTTACTTGATGACACCGATTACCGTCAAAATTAAATGTCACCAAAAATCAGAAACTTCTGTTACAGTACTTTCAGTTAGGTCTGCAGAATAAAAATAACACACCCCTAATGGTGTTTGGTCATTTGTTGTGAATGGCAGTGTGTGCATTTTGAGTCTGCATTGCATTGGTGCTTCGATGGGGCACTTACACCAGCCGATCATTCGTGAAAAGCCCAAACTGACAAGCATGAAAATTAGAATGAAACATCGATTACGTACATTTTCATGGAACCACCTGACCAAACCTTCATATCTAACTCATGGTGGGGTTTATTATAACCACTTCTATGGAACTGACCACTTGCGGATGAACACTTATAGGTATTGTTTCAAAAACATCACTGATAGCTTCAAGTGTACGTTTACCACTATGTAACATCCGTTACAACAATTATGTCATGATCCATGTTTGTCTCCCTTGATGGGCACGCATGTGTTTTTCGTAAGCAAATGTTTACGACCATTTCTGTCGCCTTCAAAAATGATATTTACAGTCTGTCTCAAACAAAAGTTATTAATCAAGGTAAGTGGTTAGTTTGTTAGTGCAACTTTCAATGTCCTGCTTCCTGACCCATTCCGAGTGGATACAAATGTTTCTCTGATTTTAGATAATGATTAATTTCCATTTACCTCTTATTTCCAATACACGACACTTAAAATTCCCATAACGTTCCATTCAACGTTTTACCCTTATTCAAGTACTGGTAACCTCAGTTAAATTGATAATGGAAGTTACACGGAGAAGTGTATCAATTTGTGTATCATTACTATCAAACTTGCAAATAAAGGATTGCTATTAGAATATGAAAACATTTTTAGCAAACAGAAAACTGAAATATTTCACCACAAATTATGTTAATTAACCCTTTTACGTGGGTGATTGGCTGGGCCTAAGTATACATGTGTAATTGTGAAAAGGATTCATTACCATTTTATTATGTTATATAAATTCCATTAGGTAGTTATGTCGGGGGTGCTAAGCCCCCCCCCCCCCCCCACCACACCCCCACCCCACTTTTCCCTAGGGTCCCCAAAAATCAATCTTCAAATTGCTATCTGACTCTGGTTTTCCTACCCAATATCATACCCACAAATACACGGACACAATACAGTAGGACATCATGTCAGGTGTTGGAAATACAGTAGGGCATCATGTCAGGTGTTGGAGAAACACTCAGATATCGCTCCCAGGGCATTGAGATATCAAACTTTTTCATGGCCAAGCTTTCCGAGAATACCAACAATGAGAGGAGGACACCCCTCCCATACCCTCCCCCAGCTTGGACCTGCTGCCTTCAGGAGATGCCTCAGACATCTCGACCCTGCCCCTCCCCACATATCTCACTTAGGCACCCCTAAATCGAAATCCAGTGTATGAAGGGGAGTGGTTTGTAGGGAAAATCATTGATATAGATGATGAGGACTTAGAAATCACCTTCATGGAGCAAAGAAAACAATTCTTCAAGTGGCCGCAATCACCTGATGAACTTTGGATGAGTAGCTGTGATATCCTCATACATTTGAAACCTCTGTTACCACCAGGCAAATCGGCAAGAATGTTCCAAGTTCCCAAGGAAGACGATATAATACATTTATTTTCTAAAAGGAAATAAATGTTCGTTGTTCTTGCCATATGTTTTTGCCCATTTGAAAATTAATTCATACTCTGTATAAATGTGTCTCTTCATATATGATGACACATCAAATATGAAGAGACACATTTATACAGAGTTAAAATCAGCGAGAATGTTTGAAGTCTCCAAAGGAGAATGATATAACATGTTTATTTCCAAACAGGAAATGCTTATTCTTTGTTCCTGCCACATGTCTTTGGTAAACTGCAAACCAGTCTTCAGTCTGTGTAAATGTGTCTCTTCATATATAGTGATGGAGCATATATGAAGATGGCATATTTATACAGACTGATAATTGGCGAGAATGTTTAAACTTCCAGAGGACGGTGGTATACTACGGTCATTTTTAGAAAGAGAAATTTTTTCGTTGTTCTTGCCATATTTTGTTGTCCAATTTAAAATTACTCTTCACTCGGTATAAATGTGTCTGTTCATATATGATAACGAATTAACAACCCCCATCCCACCACCTCACCCCAACCTGGTACAAGACATAAGGTCTTGCAGGCGGCTATATATTACCAGCACAATGTACATGATATATGTTTATTAACTAAATAAGTCAGTAAAAAATCACGAAATACACAACTCTGGGGGCGCTGTGGCTCAGTTGGTAGAGGTGCAGGCTGCAAGCCGAGAGGTCCTCGGTTCGAATCCCACCTGCGGCAACCGCGTTGTGTCCTTGGGCAAGACACTTTACCCTGATTGCCTACATGGGGGCACGATGACGCTGTGTACTGAGGCGTACTGCACGTTGATGGTGCGCATGTCTTCAACCAATCTAACCCTGCCTGTGCTGCGGTGCAGAGTTCAGAGTTACGATGTTGGAGAGCTGACAGCTGCTCGTCGTTGCTCAGTGGTTCTCTCCGGGTGCTCCGGCTTCCTCCACCCGTAAAACTGTCGCGGTCACGATTAGCCATTGTGCATAAGTATGTGACCCAAAACACCAATAAATAAATAAATAATACACAACGCTCCTGGAATGCTGTAACTTGTGCGTCTTTGAGTTTCTTGTAACTTCCTTTACATTTCCCCTAGGTTTACTTATGAAACTGAGATCCAGTTTTCCCATGGAAAAGGAGTTATGGGAATCAATATATATCAATTCGTATCATTGGTTGTGTAAATTAACTGGACAGATTACTGTTCTCTAGACCTAGTTTGGAACTGAGAGAATTGAAAGTATTGTCATGTAGAAGAATATCTCCCGAATTCCCTATACAAATTTATCATCAACTTTCGTGATGATGTATGATTCATATATATTTATCAAGTTGTTCAATGGTGTCAGTTAATCACAACCAATGAGCTTTGAGTTTCATTTTAAAGGTTACCAAGGGTATGTAAATAAACAGTAGTGCAGTTATTTTCCATTGTACCAAGAATTCTTTTGATAATAGAAGTTACAAATTGCAAATTAGTATTTTTATCGCCCCATAAAGCAACATTTGTAACATGAACATTAATTGCACAATGATTGCACCCATTTATTTTCTGTAAGTGTGGATACGCATCTTCCAACTGAGCAGTGCACAAATAAATGGGATCAACTTTATTTTTTCCATATCCTTGTGGCCTATTTGCACTGTCTTATTGAGAATGAGCCTATTAACAGGTCAAATTTGTACAGGAGGCATAAATGGTTTTGTGTTGGAAAATAATATTCAATTAACAGGGTTATTCAGTTAAGAGATATCCAATTAAGTGGGCTCCACTGTATTATTGGTTCTCCTCCTTGAGCTAGGCATTTACCAAAAAGGTTTATCAGTTTTCTGGTGCCAAGCCTAAACCCTGTTTAAATGTAAATTACACATGACATTAGTATTGAAATGATTCATTGATTAGTCAATGTCAATTCGATTAATGCCATTAGTCGACTAGACAATTTCCTGTTGACAAGTTGGAAACAATTATAATATCCCACTACAAGTTACACTGACACTGTCAGTACCCCACCAGGACATGAATTGCTGTTCATTGTTTGTTATCACAGTCAGTTCATTTGGCAACAAGCTAGTTACCCAATTATCAATCACTGTCAACACAAAGTGAACAAATAAAAAATGAAATTGAAAACCACTCATCAGCTGATTGTTTTGACAGTCAGAGAATAAGGCAATGTGTTATCCATGATACTTATTTATGTAAACAATCTAAAAATAGTGTGTGACTAATTTGTGCATGGACTTTTGGAATCGGTTATCATTCATGATGTATTATATTTTTACATTTGTTACTTTCTGGTAATAGACGCCCGACTATGAATCTATGCAAGAGTGTGAAATCCAGTGGTCCCAACTATTTGAAAATACAGCCATTGTGTATTTCCTGTTGTTGATTTTCATCCTGTAATGGAAGCAGTCAGAATTACTATGCATTACATGTACAGTCCATTAAAGACCTGTTTTCCATCACCCCTGATTTCTAGTGTTAAACTAGGGGTGACGAACCCGGTTTGCATTACTATCTATAGCACTGGGAAAATACCAAGTGTAACCAGTTAACCACGTATGGCCCTACCAAAAAATCACACCTAGCGAATTAAATGTCAAACAGGCAAGATATAAATCAATGAAAAGAAAACTATTTTGTTCGAAAATGCATAAACATAAAAAAATTATTCATTTTCCAGGCCTACGTGTTGAAAACGTGTAAATAATACGGCATTTTAATCCGCGGAGTACTATTCTGTTTTTGACACACTGACATGGCCGTAATTCTGTCCATTAATTATTACCAACCAACGAGCTGGCAAAAATATATGTGACATCCCACCAATGCTCACTGCATACTGTAAAAAAACAATTAGAACATCTCGGCGCGGATCCACAGTGGTTTGCATTTGCAGCACAAATGAGTATCTTTAACAGGGTTGGGGCAAATACATTATAAATGTATTGAATATGAATACTTTGAAATTTTATGAACACGAATACAAATACACAAATTTCAAATGTATTTGAATACGAATACGAATACTTAACAATGTATTCATGAATACAAATATGAATACTTGAATACTTTTCAAAATTATTTCTTGCAAATGAATGATAATTTGATCATTCTTATTGGGATTAAGGGTATAAGGGATTATAGGCAAAGAATTAGTTTTTCAGAGGGTGGATCTCTTATTCCTTTAGAATCCAATCAACAGACATAAGTTGGTATTAATGACAAACAAAAGAAAAAAAGAGAGTAAAATCCACTTACACAACCACCCCGCCCCCCTCCTCTCCCCCTCCACCAAAATTTTTCCAACACTTCTATGTAAAAATTACAGAACAAGAATACCAATTTTTACCATTTTTTCTATATGACATTTTAACTTTTTGTCTGAAAAACATAGTTTATGACCCCTCATTGGAATGAGCTCGTTTTAAATATATATATCTATATATCGCCATATACATACTCAATGCCAATTTTGTTTCTATTTTTTCAGGATTTTTTTTCTTCTAAACTGCATCTTATGAGCCCAAAGTAGGGTCATAAGATGCAGTTTGGAAGGAAAAAAATGGAAAAATAAAATCATAAAATAGGGAACTGTGAGAAATTAACACAATTTTGGGGATATTTTTTAAAGTTTTTTTTGTTTTTCTTCTAAACTGCATTTTATGACCCCCAATAATGTCTATCATTACGTGTACAGTACCCATATGAGACTGGTCAATTAAAACCCCAGTTATTGATGCTAAATTTAGATTAGTGCTGTCTATTTATAGAGGAACTATTTATGAGTGGGCGTGTACAGTTAATTACTTATCTTCATTGGCAACAGAGCAACATTAACAAGAACATTGGCTTTGATATATTTTATTGGCAAGCCTTATTGACACATACGTATGTGGAAATAAGAGAACCACAGTGGGTTGCTTATTGACACATACGTATGTGGAAATAAGAGAACCACAGTGGGTTGCTTATTGACACATACCTATGTTTACATTATTTTGGGTGAATATTGTTACCTTATTATTCTATAAAATAATTACTTTGTAGAATAATATAACAATAACATGACTTTCGGGCCTCTAACAGAACCTCTGGTAGTTGATCATTTAATGTCCTCAAAAATCATGTTATTGTTACATTATCCCTAATAAAATGAACTGACTAATCACCAGTTCATGAAGCTTTTAATTCTAATACTGAATAATCTCACTGGCTGTAAATTTAAATACATGTATACTAGCCTGTGTTGTTATTACAATTGAGAGCATTACTGTGTTCCTTTCTTTAAAATTGTGTTGTTGTGTATAAGTCATAATAAATGAAAACAAAACAAGAACGATTTTTTATAAGTAAATTTAATATCAAAAAAATATTTTATCGAAATACATCACTTGCATATGAAAATGAAACATATTACAAATATATACAAAAAAATGCAAGAATAAGTCCCAGAGATACTGATCTCAGTTTGTATACTTGACTTTATCAAAATACACCACTTGCATCTGAAAATGAAATATATGACAAATATATACAAAAAAATGCAAGAATAAATTCCAGAGATAGTGATCTAAGTTTGAACACCAGAGGCCCCCCCCCACCCCACCCCCACAACCACCACCACCAATACAAAAAAAAACAACAAAACAAACAACATGATGTGGCTGTTAATGTGTCCTGTTAATGTGTCGTTAAACCCTAATAAATAATAAAAAATAATAGCTACGCCTGAGTGTATGTAAAAATACGTGGGTGAATATAAGGGGGATACCGAATTAAAATATCTGCGAATGTGCCATTCTAAGAGAGAGTACAGTTCAGTGGGAAAGAGATAGAGAGAGACAGATATACGTGATGGGTGGGGGGGAGGGGGGGGGTAAGAAAAAGTGAAAGAAAATTAGTACACGAAAGTATACCCAAGTGCACTTGGGCGTATGTCTGCATATTACTCTGTGTGTGTGTGTGTGGGGGGGGGGGGGGGGGGCGCAAGTGTGTGTGTGTGTGTGTTGGTGTGCATGCATGTGTTTTGTTTTTTTTGGGTTTGGGTTTTTTGGTTTTTGGGGGATTTTTTGGGGGGGGGGGGGTTCTTTTATGAACTACTGTAAAAAAGACCTACCTCTGATGAAGATATGTCTCATAAGCCTTCATAGGCTGGATTTCATATAAATATTTTGTAAATACTCTGTATATTATGTATGTGTATGGAAATGTGACACTTAAATAAAATATTCTACTACGACATTAAAGTAGTCGGGATTGATGTGATTAATTAAATATAGTAGATTAAATTACCACTTGGACAAGGTGTGAAATAACATATGAGTGGCGCAACAAAGCACAGAGCTGTCCTTCAAACCAACATCTGTTTTAACACCTCTGCACATGACAAGCTTGAGAAAAAATAAGAGACAAATCAACATTTTCAATTACTTTTTTTTTTAATTCAGCAATCATAATTATAACCATATGTAAATAAAATCAATAGAAAATAATATTTTTTTTATTTTTCAATAATGACATGCCGATCGACAAGCCAGACCACCACACGTCATAACCCTAGCTCAAACATGCCCTGAAATTTCGTATTATAATTTTTGGGGTTTGTCCCCCCACACGTGTCTTGAAACCCCAAAAATTAAAATAGGTCTTTCAGGCAGGAGATTTTAGTTCCTCTATCGTAGATTTTCCGGCGCTACCCCTGATTTTTACGTGCAGCCAGCACATCAAAAATTTCAGTGTCTTGGCAGTGTAAGATTCAGTCATCCATACCACTCAGGGTGGCTCAGTTGGTAGAGGTGCAGGCTGCAAGCCGAGAGGTCCTCAGTTCGAATCCCACCTGCGGCAACCGCGTTGTGTCCTTGGGCAAGACACTTCACCCCGATTGCCTACATGGGGGCACGATGACGCTGTGTACTGAGGCGTACTGCACGTCGATGGTGCGCACGTCTTCAACCAATCTAACCCTGCCTGTGCTGTGGTGCAGAGTTCAGAGTTACGATGTTGGAAGCTGACAGCTGCTCGTCGTTGCTCGGTGGTTCTCTCCGGGTACTTCGGCTTCCTCCACCCGTAAAACTGTCACGGTCATGATTAGCCATTGTGCATAAGTATGTGACCTTAAACACCAATAAATAAATAAATAAATAATCCATACCACTCCTAAATGGTGAAGTAAATAGTCCCCCCCCCCCCTCATTCCCCATCCCCGAAACGAGGCAATTGGACTCCAGACTCCCATAAACCCACACGCACAAATAGGCCTATATCATCGATTGCTTGCCCATCTGTACCCCCCCCCCCCCCCAATCTTGGCCAGTTTTCCTTGTTAGTGCATGCAGGTGCTTCAATATATGGATTCCGAAGCATGTTGGGCTGAAACGTCCCAGGGCCACCACAAGCATTCCGTTTTCGATAATGTAGTTTATTTATGTTAATTCCACTCTCAACATGTACATTTTAACATTCCACTCTGGACTTAATATTTAAAATCTTAAATCGGATTCCCTTCCTACCCAACCCACAATTTATTCAAAATTCAGTACCGGTAGCATGATTCTTCTCCGTCAAGAGCTATAGTTAGGTAAAGACCGTCGGGTGAATGTCCAGATATTGTGCTGGTCAAGTTATAATTTTTTCAACTCACATCCATGATTTCAGTACGGTATAATATTTATTTTTTCGAAATTCCTCGAGTTCTGAATCGATTTTGATGAACAACATTCGGAATCGCAATAGCTTTTAATAACTTTTTCAAATTTTGAACTATCTTTTTAATATTTCAAGTAAAAGTAAAGGTAATTTTTCACTGACTGTGAAAAAAATTGATCTAATTAAGAGCCGGTGACTGAGAGATCAAAAGATAAACCGATATCGTCCAAACATCCCATCAGACAGTTTGACATATTCATGCGAGATTAAAAACACTATTCAAACTCCATATTTTGATCGTTTTTTTCTGCCATATTAATGCGTTTTATAATCAAAAAACATGTATGGAGCATACGTATTCAATTTATACTTAAGTGCAATACCTAACAATCACTAAACAACAATGAACTGAAACTATTTTTGGTGGAAGAATAAACCTGATTACCGCACTTGCAAAAAACACAAGTTAATTATAGACAAATTGAAGTCACGTGGTGGGGTTTTGAGACCCCACCTCGTAGTGTAATTAGTGGGGTCTCAATTTCTGTGTTCATATGGGCAGCGTACACGACATGTTAATTGTGGCTAAATGTGGCCTCTTTGGTTCATGTCTTTTATTAATATTTAAACATACATTGCTGGTGAGAATAAAAAAAACTGGCCAGTGCTATTCACAAAAATCAATTAAGCAATTACGGAACTATTGGAAAAATGTTGTAATTCAAGCACAATAATTTTACAGATCTATCAGTCTACACCTTATTTCTACTATTACTGTAGAAAAATATTAGATTAGTATTAATTGGATAATGGAGTTGTTTAGGGATTAAAAATTAATACTTTGGCCAGACTGATATCCTTTGTCTTAAGAATAATCTCTACAATTACAATGTTCAATTTACAGTGAAACAATATTTGAACAATGAAGAGTTTGCTATCAAAAGACAGATAAATAATTCAACTTACCTTCATGTGTAGTATGAAATTTGATGGACCTAATATGAATGTTGGACATTGCTTACATTGAACTTTTATAGTACCAGATGGATTATCTGGTATTTTGTAATGAATAAAAACTAGCAATTTGTTCCTTGATGACATCTTGGTCAAAAACAAGTTAAGTATTCAAAAAGTATTCATGAATACACCTCATATTTGACTGTATTTGAATACGAATACGAATACTTTAAAACTGCATGAATACTGAATACATTCGAATACTTGAAAAAATGTATTGAATACCAAATACGAATACCCCAACCCTGATCTTTAAAAACCTTAATTGGTTGTGTTTGTGTTCAGTGCGGTTCAGGCTCTCATGACCCTCTCTGGTCACACCCTTGTCTTGTTTGAGGCTGAAATGCCCAGACTGAAATGCCGAAATGTCCAATTCATCAAGTCTATGGGAAAATATTTGCCAACTGTATTCATTTTTAGCATTACTGTTCCAACGTTACAGGCCCACCTCTTTTTTTTCAGGAGAGTCAATACGTTGCCGTCTGCGTTCGGAATTTTTATACTCAGAACTTTCAGAATTAAACTTACTCATAAAAAACTTGTAAATTTAATTTTGAAGCCCACTCATAGAATAAATGTTTTAATTCCGACACAAAACGTTCTTTAATTTGCCACTCCCCTCTACTGAGGAGGCCTTCATTGAGTTCACTCCCCCTGTCCCACGCATGTCATCCCAATCCCATTGTCCCTTCTAATCTCCCAGCACTCGTTCTATAATATTTCTCACTGGCACTATCTTAATCTTCCCAACTATAATATTAATGCTTAACAAATCACGTAACGTATCTCTCTCAGACGATCGATAATATTTTCCCCCAGATTTCTGTTTTGATCGAAATTTAATTTTGGATTTAATTTGTAAACACATTTGTATCGTGTTTTTTCTTGTGTCATGGATAGATAAAGTATCAAACTTCGGAAGCAACAGGCAGAAAGTAAGTAATGACAACTTTGATGAATATTAAAGTCTTGCCAAAAATTCGCATCTCAAAGACATATGTCATCATCAAACTTTCCAAATTTCACCGTAGATTAATCAGATGCTGGTCAATTCTCCCAGTTTGTTTGTCAACAAATCAGACCATAATTTTGCAGTTTTTTTAAGTTAATTTTTATTTTCCTTGAACATGAAAATAGACCAGTTATGTTTCTAAAGTCTATATTTGATAATGCACACAGTTGTTTTAATTAACCGTGATAAAAGAAGATAAATAAATGTAAATTACTGATAATGTTATAATGGGTCGGGAAAGATTCAGCCCTGGAAAGATTTGGCTGGGAACATTCAGCCGGGAACATTCGGCCCTGGCAGTGGGCCAAATCTTCTCACTTTGAGTTTGATATTTTGAAATTTATATTTTATTCAGTTATTTGGAAAAGTTATTATTTGAATATATTTTAAGGATTTTTGATCAGAATTTTACATATTTTGTGGAAAATATTTTTTTTAATGAGTTATAAGAATTTGGTCTATTTTGTGAAAAAAATTTCTTAGCTCTTTGCTGGAATGTAATCCATTAATTAAAAGTTCAGCATTTGAATCCAAAATTTTAGAAACCGAAATATGTCTAGTCACTACTAGAACTATTCCATCAATTGACTTGAAACATATTGTTCACTGTCTGCTGAATTTTTTTTTTTTAACTTTGACAGTGACTTCACTAAATGAGAAATGATGTTTGTTATTGTCACTTGGAAGTTTCTGCGGAGTTTTTTAGTTTGGGCGGTGCATCGCAATTTGTTTCCCTCATTATAAATGTGCATTTGTTTTTATTATGATATTCTGTAGAGATAACTTTATTATTGTTGACTGACTCTTGGAAGTTACCGCCAAGATTGTTTGTTTCTTTACTACATTAACTATTAGTGCCCCCTCTCACTCTATGACCCCCATATGATATACCGAGTGTCACATAACCTGAAGGTGAATTAATAAGCAAATAAAGTTATTTAGGCTGCAAGGGATTTCAAATCCCACATCGTCCCTGTGCTCCTTTGACACGCTGAAACTTTTCATTCATCCTGAATATGAAACATTATATGCCAAATATTAAAGGAAATAAACTACAACTGACAAGGAAATAAATTCACTATGAACCAACTTTTGAGACGTAGATGTTAGAATGACCGAATGCCTCCATGTTTACAAATAAAATTTACAGACTTGGAAAAACTAAAAAATAACTTTTGTATTTACATCTATATATCTTAAATGATTATACTTGTACCACCACCAGTGTTTTGTGTGACATTTTGCATATATGTATATAATATCTAAAATTGTAGTGTTTAAGATTTTGTTTTAAGTTGTCAAATAATATTATCTAATGTTATTAGAATTAATAAATAATTACCTTAAACCTCTTTTCATTGTCAATAATATTGTCACTTGTTAATTATGTCACTTGCCAAACCCCCAGACAGAACATGAATAGACTAATTAGCAGTCATCCACTGAGTACACGGCCTTTGATATATTTTATTCAACTGGAAACTTGATTTAAATGGAGGTGAAATTTAAAATATTATGAGCATAAGTCACCTATTTTCACTCCGATTCTGTGACATTGACAACAGTCCACACTTAAAATCTGACACTAAATTGCAAAAAAAAAAAACCTTTGTTTTATTTTCTGGTATTTAAACTTAATCTGGTCTCATTACGGAAGTCACGGTGATTTGGTGATTATCCCGGGCATTATAGTGGTTAGCATTTTTGATTATGGCACAGATGGGATCCTTGATAAGTTGACTTGAAAATTCCATTGTTGTTTCAACACTTCTTGACATTCATTAGGAAATGCCACAAATACGAATGTATTAGATCTCATCCTTTGAGAACATGCTCATACAGATTTTCCCAGTGAAAAGCAATATCTGTGTCGACAGCATACCAGAAAATAAGTGGTCAGACAAGGACAATGTCAGGTACAAAAAGGCCAATGTCTGACTGAGGTTTAAAATCATCAGTCAAAATGTCTGATGGCAAAATTATGAATGAAGTTCAGTGATCAGAACATCATGCATGCTGGAGATCATGTACAAAAGTAGCAAGCTTAAAAATTAATGATTATTGTGATTTCTGGTCCTGGCAAGTTGGGAAGTGTGAAGAAAGTGACCGTTTTGCTCATCAGTATTAACAGCATGTGAAGGAATATGATTTAATATAGCCATACATGTATCTAAATTATGTCTGAAGGGTAATTCAGTTCCAATTCAAAAAGAAACCAATCATATCTTGTTTGGCAGGGCTCATTGAGCCCTGCCAAACAAGGTATGGTTGGATGAATTCTGAGCAGTTTTAAGATGAAGGTACATGTACACCTAAAACACATTATTTCGAATACTCAAACTCCATTTTGTAGTATGTCAGATATCATTCCTAAATGACAGACATGATTCATTTTGTGCCTGACATTTTGTCTGGAAGCGCAATGAAAATTATTTTCAGGCTTGGTCAACAGTGTGGAAAATGATACAGTCCATACAGATTAGTTCTGACTGGTAACCTCTGTTCTCTTAAACTTTGTCTGTTGCACTGTTTGAGTCAACAGGTAGGCCTTAAAGTATTTTGCATGCGCTGGGGAAACTTGATCTTTGACTATATATACTGTTCAAAAAAAGAAATGCAAAACGGGTTTTCTGTGATGAGGTACATTTCTGCGTTATGGGATACTGGGATTGAGAACGAAATCAATTCATAACCAAAGTGTTAATGGATGAATGAAGCACAAATGGAGACATTTCAGACGTTAACATCACAATTCATCGTCATCTAAACTCATTATCTAGTGTGACGACCATTTGAGTCCAAAACTGCTTGGCACCTTCTGTTCATTAAAGCAATTAGATCCAGATGGAAGCTTGAGGTATGGTGGCCCAGTCTTTCTGTAACGCTTGCGCCAACTGCAGTATCGCCTGAGGTTGTGGTTGACGTTGTGGCACACGTCGATCCAGTTGATCCCACTGATGTTCGATCGGGTTCAAACCTGGCAATCTGGAGGGCCAGGACAGGACTTTGATATGTTATCCTGTAGATAAGCTGTCATGTGCCTTGCTGTGTGCGGTCAGGCATTATCATGCTGGAAAATGGCGTTGGCATTCTGCATAATAGGGAGCATGTGTGGATTCCAAATTTCATCTCTGTACCTCTGCGCTGTGAAGTTAGCCTCAACATGGATGAGGTCTGTTCTACCAGTGTGTGAGATGGCTGCCCACATCATAAAGCTACCACCACCAAATCTGTTCACCTCCTGAATGCTGCTAAGCACAAAACGTTCTCCACAACATCTGTACACACAACATTGTTCGCCAACTCAGTGAAGAAGGAAATCATGCCATGCCCTTTGCATCTGACACCATTGAAGGTGCCGTCAACGATGCTGCGCCATCAAAATGATGCCACGAACTGGCTGTCTAGCATGCAGACCTGCCTCGCGAAGGCAGTTGCGAAGGTCTGATGTGAAATCCTATGCCGACCTAGTAGCATTGACGCTTTAGAGGTCACTGTGGTTGTTCTCCCATGTAAATAGCATAACCAGATGTATCGGTCTTGAGCTGGGGTGGTCACTCGGGGTCTCCCAGCTACGTTGTCCCCTGGATTTGGTAGCGCTTCCACAGGCCTGTGATCCTGCTCGGTGAGACATTGAACACTCTCGCTAAATTCAAAGCTGATTCACCTGTTTCCAAGCTGCCACTGGCATTATTTCTCTGAGCTTCGGTCAAATGCGGTATTTTGCATGAGCGATATCCCTTTAATGCTGTGCAAATTCCTATCAATTTCCACGACAATTTATACCTCCACATGTTCTGCTTGCCTGCTCAGAGCATGCAACTTCATGATCAGGTATTCACTCAGTGGAAACTTTGTGTCATTAATTTCCAATATTTGTGGGGTGACGGTGGCCGAAATTATGCCCCAGTGTCCAAAATGTTACATAATGTTTAGACCACCACGATATGTCGTTAACCATATCTACAGCCACACTTCATCACTATATTTTCCAAAATTTGACATGTTACCATGACTGTACCCATTTTGCATTTCTTTTTTTGAACAGTATATATATAACCGAAACAGTGCAAAACCTTTTTTTTTAAATTTCAAACAATATGTAATGTGGGCAGTGTGTTTACCATCAACATCACTATTTGCGGAATTTAAAGGTCTGGTTACCAAGTTTGTATATCTGTTCTGAAGTTGCTCAATATGCCACTATAATAATAATAGTAATTATTGTGAAGAATTTGAAGCCGGTATGGGCTATTTATTTTCCCACGTTTCGTGGAGTTTGTGCATAGACCAGACTACCACTGATGCAATGTGATGTCATAACATTCACCTTACAAACATAAAGATATTAACACAATTAGTGAAACTATGTGGTTTATTTATAAAGATACAGCTGTGACGAGTCTTCAGACATAATCATTTAGCAAACAAGCATGCGTGATGATATTATTGAAGTCATTAAAGATTTGGTCTTTGGAAGATTCAAAGAAAATTCATATATTTTTATACTAAAACCAATGGCCCAGACTTAGCTGGTGCAAACTCATTAATTTCCAGGGCCAAACACAAATTTTGAACCCCCCAGTCTCCAAAAGTTGCATACAAAACCGAAAATTCAAAGTCCTTTCTGCTCCTCCATGCTTTTGTTTACTGCACATGCGTGGTTACTGAAATAGGTGCAAACATCATTCTTCTGTTCGGCCCAAGTCAGTAAACATATCTGAACTGACATCTGTGCTTTAAAATCTCTTTTTTGAAGATGCCAGACACAAATCATTGATGATTATGGTTTATTCAAGGATGTGAAAGGATGCTGGAAGTGAACTATGGTTGTTTTAGATGTTCAGGACTGTAACTTAAAATTATTATGTAAAATTATTCATGTTTCCCATTTTCGGGACATGAGCCTGAACGTCATCATTCTTGTTAATGATTAAACCTACTGTTTGTTAAATGTTCCTCCTCTCTCCTCCCGTGAACCCTCCTGTTAAGCTCCCAAGCTTTTTTGGCCTTTTATTGAAATTTTTTATTAAATTTCTTGGGAGTTTAATGTCATCTACGGAATGTTTATTCTGGTTATCCCCATAGTTATGTCCCCACCCTAGGGGTGTTTAGACTTTTGGAGCCTTGCATCTTCTACCAGATGCATTGTTTTTTCTTTCTATGAAGAACTGGCTTTGTGTCAGGTAGTGAATGATCGGTTACTGACTTTGGGCTTATTGTATGCCTGTTGTTTAGTTTCCGGTTTTTCTTGACGTTTTTAGTTTAACAACACTTTAATTTATCATATTCTAGTATTATAGTAGAGCACAGTTATTATTTTTATAGTAGGATACATGTTTTAAATAATTCCGGTAGTGTAGCTTTAATTATTTAGTATTTGTCCACACTTAGGCTCTATCGAGATGCCCTTGGGCTCATGAGGTTCCCTTTGGGAACTTAGTCATTTTTAAAAAAAAAGCTCAACCGGTGAAGCGGTTACCCCATTTGTGGGAGCCGTATCACTTGGTAAGCCCATAGCATTGGAGGAGAGTGTACAGTGGGGGCTCAAAATCTAAAGTTCACCCAGCGATGATGGCAAAGGAGAAGAAGCCAGCAAGTTTCTCATCGGGATGCTCGGCAAGATCTGGGGTCAGATCACGAGTGGACAGCCTTCTTCCCATCAAGAGTCGGGGCCGACTTTTGCCATTGCAAGAAACTTCACTGAGTCCGAGTTAACGTCCTCACTGGCCAATCGGGGTGCTCTATCCACACTGCAGCTGAGGTCGGTGGCAGTTATGGCTTCTTCCACGGCTCTTACTAAGCACATTAGACAGCTCCCTAGCTATCCAACTTCGGATGTTCAAGCCATTCCGTGAAGATGCTCCCAGTCTTCACCTCCGAAGTCGGGCCATCCAATAGCTAGTGGTCCAAGGTTTGATTATGCGGAGCAATCGGGACGATTGACAAAAAGATCTGGGGACAAATCTCTGTTCCGCGAACATCATGCGGTGAAGAAACATAGGGCCGCTGCTCTGCAAGCCTCAGTAATGGACATGCTGTCACTGATTGCGCAGCTTCCCAGCAAATGGTATGGCCATCAACAGACTCCGGGAGCAAGTTGTCAGACGGTGCTGGGTCGGTCTGGTCATCCGTTCATTCAGATGGAGCTAACCGAAATTCACAGCTAGACCAAGCGGATGCTGAAAGGGAAACAGAGGAAGATTCTCCGTCCTTTTTGGAACAACACATGGAAGCTATGAATTTTATTCATCAGTTTTTTCCAGATCTTGTTCCTCCTTGTCAGCAAGCTGTGTCAGCTAAACAGAAACCACTATCATCCCTAGATAGGGAGACCCTGCGGAGGAAAGATGACGTTCTTTCCTTCTCGGGTCAGTCTGTTCATGTGTCGGAGGCCTTCAGCCAGATTGACAATGCAATATTCAGCCTTGTAAATGCAAGAAGGAAAAGCTGTTTCTTGTCTTCATCTCTATCCATATACCATTTCCTGGACCACTTCACTTAAAAAACGTTTGGAGAAGATGTTCAGAGAGCCCTTCTGCATCTGGATGAACAGGCTTTAGATCTGGATATCTCACTATCCGCTTCATTCAATGTCTGCTCAGATGTGATTGAATCTACAATAGATTCTAGTTGGGCAGTTTTGGATGTTATGTCCTACGCAGATCATATCACCAGGGCTTTGGACCATCATCTTGTTGGGAAAGAATTTGACGATGTTAATTCGTCACTCAGAGTTCTTTCTAGGGCAGTTATGTATGCCATGCATCATGTCACCCTTACAGTGGCTAATATGGAATTGATAAGATGTGATGGTGCCTTAGCATCATCTTCATTGATAGACAATTGGGTGAAAAGCTCACTAGGAGTCACTCCAGTTTCTGGGTTTACCTTGTTTGGCGACAAGTTATCCTTAGTGTATGAAGAAGCTACCACCAGCACTCTTTTGCCGAGGTCAGTTTCACAACAGCAATCGTCTGCTGGACGTGGTAGGCGAGGGCACTCCAATTCACAGCCAGCAAAAAAGGGCTCCTCGCAGGGTTCTAAGAAACCCTCATACGGATACTCAGGGAACTGTCAGTATAGTGACTCTGGAAAGGGCGTAAGTCTTACAAAGACTTTTAGCCAGACACCCCTTATCCGACTGCACAAGGTGCTTCTTGGGGAGGATGTAGTTTCCCTTCCCGAAAGCCTTGAAAGTCATACCGGTGATGGTCTAAACCTCTACTGCTCTCCATTTGGTGGAAGGTTATCAAACATCGCAAGAAACTGAATGGACAAAGCCCCCACTTACAAGAAGTCCATGTTGGACAGTTCCTTCGACAAATCCTGAATGGACAAAGCCCCCACTAACAAGAAGTCCATGTTGGACAGTTCCTTCGACAAATCCTTCATAAAAGGAGTCTTTTCTTGCAGAAATTCAATCACTCCCAGTAAAGGAAGCAATAAAGGTCATAGAAAATCCCAACTCATCAGGATTTTACAGTCACTTGTTTCTTGTACTGAAACCTGATGGCTCGTTTTGACCGGTTGATAGACTTGAGCTGAATAAACAAACTGATTATTGCCCCAAAGTTCTATATGGAAACTATTCGGTTGGTAAAAGCAAGCATTCGAATGAACGACTTTGCGGCAAGCATAGACCTAAAGGATGCATACTTTCACAACATGGTCCATCCAACTTTCAGAAAGTATCTGCACTTTGCCATCCAAGGAAAGGTTTATCAGTTCAGAGCGATACTTTTCGGTCTGAACCTGGCACCTTCAGCGTTCACTCGGATAATGAACCCTGTAATGTCGTACTTCCGAGCTCTTTCGGTGGTGGTAATGTCGGCTTATCTGGACAATATTCTTCAAAGATATGTCGGCAAAGATGCACTTTAGAACGATGTGCAGAGTCTGCTTCAATTAATCCGACATCTCAGTTTCATTGTAAATGAAAAGAAGTTGGATTTAGCTCCGTCCAAGTCCTTCATTCACTTGGGGATGAGCTTTGAGACTCACAGCAATCTGGTTCACCTTCTGATGACCCAAGCAATATTAGTCAGTTGCAATGCTCGCTTTTGTCTAAACTCTCTCACAGTATCAGCGAAGGAGTTTATGCAACTGATAGGACTGTGCAGGACAATGCAGGCTTGATTCTTGATTCCACTAGGTTGCGTACGCACGTGTCCTCTCCAGATTTTCTTTACTCAGAACAGATCTCATAAAACGAAAGGTTCAGATTTGGGTGAATCTCGAGTGGTTGACACGGAAGTTCCACTTCAGGTACCGGATCCGGTCTTTACTATTATGATGGATGTGAGTTGAGTTGGGACACATCACTGATTCTCGCAGACCTGAAGTGTCAAGGTCTTTGGGACCCTTGTTTCCTGGAAAAGCATATAAACATTAAGGAGATGATTCTATTTCGCTTGCACTCAAACACTGGATTGCTCACTTAGCGAACATCCATGTGCAGATTCTGTTGGACACTTCCACAGTAGTGGCTTATTTCAGGAACCAAGGTGGCACTCATTCAATTCCTCTATTCAAATTGAAGGAGAAAATTCTCCTATTTGCTCTGAATCATCGTGTTCATCTCTCAGTCCATCATATTCTGGGACGTCTGAACGTAGTTGCAGACTCGCTCTCAAGGAAAGGTTGTCTGTTGCCATCAGAGTGGACTCTCAACAAACGAATATTTTGGCAGATTTGCTACCAGTGGGATCGCATTCCATGATACATCTCTTTGCCATGAACCTAAACAATCAGCTTCCGATATTCATGTTGCCTTGTCCGGACCACCGAGCATATGCAGTACACACTCTATCGATCTCATGGAACAGGCTATTAGGATATGCATATCCTCCAACTCTGCTGATTCAGCAGATTCTGTTAAAAATCAAACACTCTCACTGCAAAATCTTGCTGGTAGCACCTCTGTCAGCTCAGAAACCTTGTATCAACCTGGTCAGGTGTCTGTTATGGGACATTCCTCGGAAGCTTCCTCCTCTCAAGGACCTTCTGTATCAGGGAATGTCCCACACACTGCATCACTTCACGTATTTCCATTGTGCAGTCCTTCCTGCATTGAGACCAGTTTTCAGGACAAGCAGTGGGTGTAATTTCTAACTGTAGAGGAGCTCCTCTTCGCTGAATTACACAGCACAGTGGAGAGTTTCTTTCGTTGGTGTTCAGATCAGTCAGTGGATATTTATGATCCATCTATTCCTCAAATTGCCAATTTTCTGGTCTGCCTGTTTGACGTACTCAAACTGCAGCCCGTCATGATTAAGGGCTATAGGTCTATGTTATCAGATTCAGATGCATATGCTCATTATGATAACTTGAATATTGGATTAGATCCTTCTCTATCCAAACTAGTTAGAAATTTCTCTATTAATAGACCTAGAACCCAAAGATTAATTCCTAAATGGAATTTGGCTTGGGTTCTCTTGAAGTTTCAAGAAGCTCCTTTTGAGCCGTTAGATGATGTAGAATTTAAAATTCTAACCTACAAAATGGCATTTCTCTTAGCCTTTGCTTCTGCCAGAAGAGTTAGTGAACTTCATGCATTATCTGTTAAAGATTCCCATTACTGTAGTGTGGGTAATACTATTAATCTTACTACGGAGTGGGATTCTTGGCTAAGAATCAGATTCTGGATAAAGGTCAGGAGCCTATTGTCATTAAGGCCTTACCGTCCTCGGACAACCATAGAGTGCTGTTGTGTCCAGTCAGAGTGATGCGCATCTATAAACATCGATCTAGCTTTATGCCTAACAGAAGGGATATTTCTGTTCATTCAGTCGCTAGATGGATTCAGTTGGCAATACAAATCGCCTGCAAGAATCTCTCTTCAGATCAATGCTCTGTCAATAAGATTTCAGCACATGAGGTTGGAGCACTGTCTTCTTTTTGAGCTTATTCATATAGTATTGCTATTACTGATTTAATGAAGACTGTCTACTGGACGCAACCTTCTTCATTCACTAAGTTCTACCTTAGAAATTTATAGTCTATCTCCGTTGACCTTAGATCCTTGGGTCCTCTTTCTGTCGCACAGAATGTCATCCATTAATAATACATTTCAGAGATATCTTAGGCAGTCTGCTCGAGCACTGATGCAGTTCCACTGCCCTCTTCGTTCTGAGGTTTCTTCTTTCAGAACAAGGGAAGTTGGGGAGGGGGACGGTTTTTCCCTTTATATCATCTGGCTTTATAGTGAAGCAATGGAATGGCTCCTCCTGTGACAGTTGACCAGCATCGGTGCTGGGTGGTTTTAATGTGCAGCTCGGTGTGAAGCAACAATTATGTCTCATTTATGTATTGTTTTTAAAGTGTAGCTCAGTAAGAAGCATTGTATATGTTATGTGTCAAACGAGCCTTAATATACAATCCTCAGACACTTTTAAATGAGTACAAAATGTCTCATTCTCTGGACTAGCTCTATAATTGATTTTCTTTTCCAAATTAGCATAACGGGTTATATTGGCATTAAATGGAGAAATTATTGTGTATTACTCCCAGATATGATTGGTGTTATGTCGTTCCCTTTTTTTTATGAAGAGAAAGACAAATGTAATTCCTCTGTCTTCTCCTATTCTCCTGTAGTTGCTATTCTTTATTGTGGAGTAATAGAGATAGTGTATTTCATCTATGGCCCTCCGGCCATTTTACGATTCAGCTAAGTGTGGGCCATTGGTTTTAGTATAAAAATATGATAAATTTAAAGTAATATGTATATTTTTTATACTTTCCAATGGTCCAGATGGGGATGGCCCTCCCATGAATGGACACTCATACCTTCCCACTGATATATATAACATTTAGCAGGCATAACTAGGAAGAATGATGTTGGCGCCAATTTCGGTACCTTCCTGGTTACCACGCTTGTGCAGTAAACAAAAGTATGGAGGACCAGATAGGACTTTGTATTTTTGGTTTTGAATGCACATTTGGAGGATTGGGGGGGGGGGGGGGGGGGTTCAAAATTTGTGTTTGGCCCTGGAAATTAATGAGTTTGCACCAGCTAAGGCTGGGCCATTGGTAAGTATAAAAAATATATAAATTACTTTAAATTTATCATTTTTAGCCCAACTGTTTACAGTGAGGGCGATAGTCATGACTTTCGTCCATCTGTCCGTCTGTTAACATTTAGAGTTTTGGTTAAAGTTTGTGGTTAAAGTTTTTTACGGAAGGTTCAAGTGGGTTTTTTTTTTTATTATTCCTGTTTAGTCATGACTTTCGTCTGTCCGTCTGCTAACATTTGGAGTTTGGGTTAAAGTTTGTGGTAAAAGTTTTTTAGTCAACCTTTAAGTTTTTTTGGTTTTTTTCTTTTAAATTAATATTGCTATTGATTGTATCATTCTCATTGTTTTTTTTTTATGTTTCTTGTTATTTTGGGAAATATTTAACCCTTTTTTGTATGGCAATTTAACTTACAACTTCCAGGTTAAAGTTTTTTTTTGGGGAGGGGGGGGGTGGGGGGGATTAAAATTACATCTTTAATTCTTCAAACAGTTTAGTGGTATGTCACTGTTTCCTATTTGGGACAATGTCTACTATCTACTGAACATTTCTACAGTGATTTTCATTAATGTCGGCAGGATTTTAATCCCTTTTAAACATGTTTTCAGATTTACTTTCTTTGTTGTGTCGCCTGCCCCACGAAGTGGGGAGCGACATATAGGAATTACTTTTGTCGTCCACGTCGTCCGCGTCACACTTTCTCTTATCCGCCACTCCTCTTTAACCTATGAATGGATTTTGATGAAACTTCCAGTGATTCTTTATCACATAATGGCATTGTGCACCTCCTATTTTATTTTTTGATCTGCTGTATTCTTTCCTGAGTTATGCCCCTTTTCCACTTAGAATTCTGTCTGAAATATTAAAATATAGTGCAGGCGACACACGTCTTCCATGGAAGACTCACATCTAAGTATTTGAAATTAGACTTTGCCACAAACTTTCTTACTCTAATTCTTGCATGGTCAATACAACTTAATGATTTCATTTACATCAGTGATTTCTTTTGGCGGTTTTAGGAAATATTTAACCCTTTTTTGCCAATCAATTTTACTTAGTATTCCCAGCTTAAAGTTTTGGATTAAAGTTCTGCTTTTCAAGGTTTTACCTTTCATTCTCCAAACACTCTGTTACAACGTCATCTCTTTTTTTCATTTGGGCAAGGTCTACTGAAGCCATACACAGTGGTTTCAAATAATATTGGCATTAATTTAACCCTTTTTACTACGCTTTTTGAACTTAGTTTCCCTAAATTTCAAATTAGGCTTCTACCACATACTTTGTTACTTTTTATCTCCTCCCATAAGGGATATAGCACAGAGCTTGCACCATCCGTCTATCTGTCAGTCAGTCCATCCATCAGTCCATCCATCCATCTGTCAGTCCGTCCATCTGTCTGAACTTTCTTTATGCCATAACTTAAACAAAATTTAACGGATTTACATTCTTTTCAGTACATGACCACAATTATCCAATGTTATTGCCCTGACCAGACCACGTCAATTGGGCATTTTTTTTTTCTTTCCTCCAATATGCATTTTGAACTATTTACAGTCACTACATGTGGAACGGTTTTTAAACTCACGTAACCCCCTCCCCTCCCCCGGGGCCAATTAGGTCCTTTTTTTCTCTTTTCATCCAAAATGCATTTTTACAGTTTTGCTTAAAGTTTGTGGTTAAAAATCCAGACAAACACCAGACCCCCCTCCCCCACCCCCTCCCTCAGTGCCAGTTAGGCATTTTTTTGGTCTTTGCTCAAATTGCTTTCTGAAGGATTTAGACTGACCACATGCGAAAAACAAATGGACTCCTTTAACACCCCCACCTCCCCACCTCTCCTCCTCAACCAGGGCCATTTAAGCAATATTTTTTCTTTGCTACAAAATGCATTTTTAGCCTGAGTGTTTACAGTCAGGGCTATTGTCATGACTTTTGCCCGTCTATCAGTTGGTCCATCCATCCATCTGTCCATCCTTCCATCTGTTCACCAATCTGTCTGTAAACAATTGGTTTCCGACCGATAACTCCAGTTTGGATTATTTGATTTCAACCAAAGTTGATTTGTGTATTTTCCAGCTAGTAATAACAGGCGAGGTTTGAATATAGGTTCCACAACCTCTCCCCCCCCCCCCCCCCCCCCACTCCCCATGGTCATTTAGGCAGTTTTTCCAAAAATGCATTTTGAAGGATTGGGAGTTATTAAATGCAAACAAACAAAAATTGACTACTCTAACACACCACTGCTGCATACCAAATATTTTGAAGGATTTGGAGTTACTTCATGTAAATGCAAACAAACAAAAATTGACTACTTTTTAACACACCACCACCACCCCCCCCCCCCCCCTGCCCCCTCCCCCCCCCCCCCCCCACACACACACACACTTAGACTTAGGCAATTATTCCCAAAATGCATTTTGAAGGATTGGGAATTATTACATGCAAAAAAGGAAATTGACTCTTATAGCCCAACATTGCTTTATGTACTGCATCTTGAATCCTTTACCTATAACACAAGCTGAAGCCAACAGTACAAATTATTTTTCTGAAACATCAGATTTTTTTCATTTTTTATTTCTAACCAAGGCTTATTAGTCCTGATTGGAACAAGCTCATCAAGCTTGTTCCATTAATAGGTCATGAGGTATGTTTTGGAGTAGAGAAATGAAAAAATAAAATTTGAATAGCAAATTTTGTATATCACGAGTGCAATATGGCAGATTCATTAGGTAAATGGTTAACAAAAAATGGCTCCGACTATTTTGTGTCTAAGCATTGCCATTGCTGGTACAGTCAGGCTGCATGCATGACACCACTCTAGTTTAGATAAAATCGTCTGAAATATTTCAGTTAGTCCAAAAAGCGAACTGCAGGTTCGCTTTTTCGATCAACTGGAATCTGAACATAAGCAGTGAACTTTATTTCTAGGCTGGTTCCAGACCATAACAGCATTGAATTCCTTGCAGATCTAGAATTTGACTTGTGGACTGAGAGCTTGAGGCAGTACATGCCTTTTTAACTATGCCTGTATGGTGCCCAGTAGGGGTGAAATAGTTCCCTGAATGATATCAACCCCTACAGGGATTTATATTTGCATCATAATTTCTTTGGAGTCATGCTCCATTTATTAAATAGATACTAAATACTATCAAACTAACCAACAGTGTGTCAGTGTCGAAGGGCCTCCATGAATATTCAAATTAGTATAGCATATTCAGTTTGATTCATTTCAAATCATTGAATGCCTTTTTCGTGGGCCTGTTCATCCACTCTCAGAAAGGTGCACAACTTTAAAAATGACTTCTCAATGGGCCTCTGGAAGTGGGACAGTGCTTGTTTACTGTGGTAAACAAGTTCTTCTTTACTGGTAAAATAGGACCTTGAACCAATGCCTGGTGTGGAAGCCCTCTAAAATGGGCAACATGGTTAAAAACGATTGGCAAAACTTGACTTCACACCTTTGTCGTAGTCGTGATGTAGCCAAAGATGTGGAAAGTGACCTTTAACACTAAAAATAAATAAATAAATTATTTAATAAATAAATAAAGAAATAAAAATGACTTTTCAGAGAATTTACCCATGATGATCTATGCATAGAGTATGATGCCAGTGAATGAAACAAATCCGAATTGCAAGAAAAAATGCAATTGCAACTGCCCTTACATTCATAATTGAAAGGATTAACAGATAAACTGAAATTTGGAATGGACCTTTTTCTTCGATGAACCAAACTGTATTAAATATTTTGCTTTTGGCCTATGCTGTAACTTTAGCATCACCCTGGAAATAATGACCGAAATTCTGGTAATTGTTTCCTTGGTGATGCAAAAGATAAGAGTGTAGGACTAAAGCAAAATAATAATATCACTCAATTCCTACAATGTATTGTCAATCAATAAAAAATAGGGTTGTCATTTTTGTCCAGTTCGATACAAAATTTGGTACGATTTCAAATACCTTGCTTAGTTTGATTCTAGATTTCACTGACACAGATATTTCCAGTGCTCTGTGCCTTACTGTGTCACACAAGAGTGTATCATTATTTATCTTTCAGGTGTTACACCGCCTCCAGAAAGTGATTCATGTTACTCATCATCTACAATAAAGCATGTCTTAAAGAATGATTGTATGGCTGCCATTCATATTTTGAACAACACTGAAAGTATATTCTCAGACTGCATGTAAGTTGTATCTTTCTATTCTCAACTTTTGAATGGCTAAGGCCTCATAAAGAAGATCTTCTGTTTCTCAGACCATTTTTGTAAAATTTCATGCGGGCGGGCATTTTTTTATTTTATTTTTGTAATTATTTCTTTGCCATTACAAAGTTCATGTTCTTGTTTTTTTTATGTTTTAGGCCTCATAATCTACAGAATAGCATTGGTGGTGGTGTATTACGTCCCTTGAGTACAAGAGGGCTTTGCAATGCTAAAGCATTGCAAAGCCTTGTTGCACTGAAGGGACAATTTTATTAACTTGGGTAAAATATCAGTTATAAACCTTTTAATTTTTATTTTTAGTCGAGTTGTGACAAAGTCAATCTCGACTTATAGTTTGATGAATGGTGGGCGGGCGGGCTTCTGTTGGGCGGGCAGGCGGGCAGATGTAAACAATTGGTTTCCGGATGATAACTTGATAATGGTTTAACCCATGTTCGTGAAACTTGATATGTAGGTGGTATCAGTGAGAAGAAGAACTCTATTAATTTTGGAATTGCTTGGTCAAAGGTCAAGGTCACAGTGACCTTGAACATAGTAAACTGTAAACAATTGGTTTCCGGATGATAACTTGACCATGGTTCAACCCACATTCATGAAACTTCATATGTAGGTTGGCCTTCATGAGAGGAAGAACTCTATTTATTTTGGACTCACTAGGTCAAAGGTCAAGGTCACAGTGACCCTGAACATAGTAAATCAAAACAATTGGTTTCCGGATGATAACTTGATAATGGTTTGACCCATGTTCATGAAACTTCATAGTTAGGTTGGCATCAATGAGAGGAAGAACCCTATGTATTTTGGACTTGCTAGGTGAAAGGTCAAGGTCACAGTGACCTTCAACATAGTAAATCGTAAACAATTGGTTTCCAGACAATAACTTGATAATGGTTTGACCCACATTCATGACACTTCATAGGTAGGTTGGTCGAGGTGAGTGGAAGACCCCTATTTATTTTGGACTCACTAGGTCAAAGGCCAAGGTCACAGTGACTTAAAAACAATTGGTTTCCAGATGATAATTTGACAATGGTTCCACCTACGTTCATAAAACTTCATAAGCAGGTTGGCATTGGTGCAAGACGGAGCCCTATTTATCTCGGAATCACTAGGTCAAAGGTTAAGGTCACAGTGACCCTTCACATAGTAAATTGTAAACAATTGGTTTCTGGACGATAAGTTGATAATGATTAAACCCACTTTTGTGCTGTCACAACTCGACATTGGATTGGTGATTCTATCAGCATTTTTTTAAGTTTGCATTGGTTATAAAAAGAAAGCATGCGGCAGCCAAATGGACCATGCGGGAGGGCCTGAGAAACAGCTTTTTAATTTTTTAGGCCTCATTAGTAGTTGCTACCATGTTATAGAAACTTTGAACTCTCGGACATCAACCCATGTACTCAGCAGCTGATGACTTGACAGTGTTTCTACATTAACTCTTAACCCGCTGAGTGTTTTCAAGATATTTTTCAGCAGATCTGGTCATGGCTGCTGTTAAGCAGCCCTGACTAGATTTAATGAAAAATTCATCCAAATCTAATTAAAGAAATCATTGGTGAAAAATACCTTCAGTTTGCAGAGTGGAAATTTGATTAAATGTACGCAAATAATCCTTATTTCAATGGCAAATGGAATTTCGTCCTTGGCAGGAATATCTGCCTGTAGCATGCAAGGAATTAATCACAATGATAGTAGGGCACTTCGAATCACAAATTTTGGGTTGAATCAAATCAGACAGAGGATTTTGAAATAAATATGAAAAGTAAAGTAAATATAAAGTTTCTCCCCTCAATTATTGTATTCATTGGTGACTTGTCAGTTTGGGCAAGTCAGTCCTAAGCGCAAAAACTTCCAGAATGGAATCAGAGTAATTTTGGAAGCAGAACCTCATTGGCCTCTTCATCTATCATCAGGTCTCCTGTTAAACTTAACATCATATTTTTATTGTGGTCATGCTATAACCGTAGATGCCGAAACTGGCCTTATCTGAAAGAGTTCTCCATGGGAACCCCAGTAAGTGAAGCAGTGCCTGCTTACTGTGGTAAACAAGCTTTGTTTTACTAGTAAAATAGTGCTTCCTCCACTCGTAAAAATGTCACTGACACGATATGACCTTGGCTGTTAATGTGTTGTTAAACCTTAATAAATAAATAAATACTAGTAAAATAGTACTCTGTCACCAATGTCTGTGATGGAAGTCCTCTAAAATGGGCAACAAGAATATAAATGTTTGGCTAGACTTCACTTTATATCCATGTTGTTTTCATGATTAACCATTGTGCAGAACACTATTTTACCTTAAATAAATAAATAAATAAATAAATAAATAAATAAATAAATAAATAAATAAATAAATAAATAAATAAGAAGCCCATATTTGGACTTTATTCTGATATGCAGCTACTGCAAATTAAAGGCTTCATATTTGGTGCTCAATTCATATTAACTTTGAAGCAGAATTCCATCTATATGGATTTGTTTGTCACAAAATATTTCAAACCGAAGATGGCCACCAGTGTCACATGATTTTTATCTCCATGACAACCCTGTTTTTTTTACCTGCGTCGCCAGCAGCAGAGCAGATCTAGTAACCGCTCGACACCATCCGTCAGTCCGTCCAAAACACTTCTTCCGTCAAAGTTTTCTTGTCTTCTATGAAAGGGAATGATTTTATATTTGGTCTGCTGCTTCATAATGATGAGTTGTATCGTTTAACTAATTTTCAGATCTGCCATGCAGCCACTTCCTGTTTGCCGATACTTTGAAATTTGGCTGTACTCACTGAACATTGAAATATTTTGTCACACTTTTCTCGGCTTCTATGCAATGGATTCATTCAATATTTCACCTGGAGCTTGATAATGTTGAGTTGTATCGTGTATGCAATAATCAACTGCATGCAGCGATGCAGGTCCAGACCCAGTATTGGTCTTGGCTTGTTTAAGACTATTTCTAGTCAGTATTACTTTAAAGTTTTATGGAGATTCCTACAATGGTTTTGAAATTATAACCATTTAGTCCAATACCCCATATTTTGGTAAAAATTCTGATGAGAATTCTGACAGCTTTCCTCATTTTTCCCAGAGTTCTTGCCTAGGGTTCGGCAAACGTTCGAGGTTCGATTTGATTTTGAATCTTGTCTTTGATTTGATTTGAAACTATCTCAATTATTTGAAAAAATCAAATCGTGGAAAGATTTGAATTTCATACAATTGTTTATTGTTGACTTTCTGAAGATAACAACTCACCCTGCAGTTTCCTGATGAATATGTTTGGACGTATCCAGTCTAACAAGATAGCACAAATTCAGTCGGAAAATTCATAAAAATGGCCTTTGAAGCAATAGTGCAGATTGTGTTAGGGCTCATTTGCACTATATATCATCCGTTAAATGCACCAAGACACCATCTGCAATGCTGTGGCATTGCAGATGTTGCCTTGTTGTACTCAAAGGATGATGAATGGATATTTATTCAACCACCTTTGTGATACCTGTCAATTTTTATTCCCCCGAAAAAAATTCGGGGGAATCTAGCCGTGATGTCGTCTGTCTGTCCATCTGTCTGTCTGTCCATCTGTCTGTCTGTCCATCCGGGCGTAGACGGAATTTGTATCTGCTCCATAATTTCTTACAGCCTTCAAGGATATTAATGATACTTGGTATTATTATTGCCCACAACCAGAGGGTGTGTCGCGAATAAGGTTGGAATGGCTATCAAGGCTTTTTTCGGGGGAATCAGCCACCCTTTGGTGGCCATCCTCTAGTCTAATATTCTAGTATGCCTATTGATATTGGGTTCAAGATGGAGACAGACAGCACCAGCAGGCTGTAGTGACGAAACAACTGAAAAGTGGATTTGATTTGGTTTCAAACCTTTTGCTTCACTTGATTCGAGATTTGATTCAAGAGAAAGATTATGATTCACCAGACCCTATTCTTGCCTTTCATTGATTTGATTCATTTATCACCATTGTTTCACATTTACCATTTAACCTTTTACCCAACGGACAGGCCACATCCGCCCGCGTAATATGTAATTTCAGGAGCTGAAAAAATATTTTTCAAAAAATTTCAACAAAACCATATCACGTGACCCCTTTTTTGGAACGAGCTCATCGAGCTCATTCCAATTAGGGGTCACATGATATGGTTTTGTTGAAATTTTTTGAAAAATTTAAAAAAATGATATTCAAAATAATAAATTTTGATATTGTCTGCATTGGGTATAGGGTTAAAGGATCATTTCTAGGGAGCATGGTAGTTCATTGGGTAAGGCATTAGACTTTCAAACCAAAAGGTCAACGGTTTGATCCTGACCAATTGATCCTGGCATTCTGTCCTTGGGCAAGGCACTTATCCCTGATTACCTGTGTGTGTGTGTGTGGTGGGGTGGGGGGGAGGTATGGTGGCACTGTGTAGTAAGGCATACTGCACATTGATGGTACACTTGCCTTCAACCAATCCTAACTTTGTGGAGTTAGTTTGGTTGGGAGTCTGACAGTTGCTTAGTGGTCCTCTCCAGATTCTCTGGCTTCCTCTGCCTGTAAAACTATCTGACACTAGGTGACCCATACTGTTGAACTCCAATAAATAAATAAAGGCTGATTACCATATTGCATCTTAAGTTGCAGTTATATTCCATATCATGCAGCCCTCAAACTATTCCTACAGTTTTTTTGCCTTCTCTCAAATATTGGAAAGTAGGTGGGAGTATTGGTTCCAAAGTCATTAAATAATCCTGATTTGATAATGATGGAACCACTTCAGTATAATTTGCTGATGTTGAACGCTTCAATATAATTTGCTGATATATAGGCAATACATGGTAACATTGTGAGTGAGTTGGTTTTGGAAGTAGAATTAAATTAATCTTCTCTTATACACTTTCCTGAATAACTAAATATTTTGATTTTTGTCTCAAAGACATAGCTTATGACCCTCATTGGAATGAGCTATGTTTTTAAGGAAAAATTGAATAAAAATAACAACATTTGGTTTGCAAATTTTGTGAAAAGCACTGGTCAGTTTTAGTCATTACATTAGGTAAAAGGCTAAATTACACATTATGTGGTAAAACAAATCTCAAATTCATCACACATGAAATTTCTGAACCTTAAGATTCACTAAAATCGATTAGAGCCTCCGTAAACCTTCGCTCAGGTCAATTTTTGTGCACTCAGTGCAGAAATTGATATAAAATTGCAACTCATTAACCCTTTACCCGAAGCAGACGATATCAAAATTTATTATTTTAAATATCATTTTTTCAAATTTTTCAAAAAATTTCAGCAAAACCATATCATGTGACCCCTTGTTGGAACGAGCTCGTTCCAACGAGGGGTCACATGATTTGGTTTTGTTGAAATTTTTTGAAAAATAATATTTTTTCAACTGCTGAATTTCCATATTATGTGGGCGGATGCAGGTGATTTGTTAGGTAAAGGGTTAAAGATGCTCTACATTTTTGCAGTGATTAAGTGATTTGCCCATTCATCCGATGGACCTTTTATTGAAAAACAAAACATGTAATCTCGATGATTTTGACTTAGAGAGGAGAATTATTTCGGGCTAAAATGAACCATCATGAACCCTCTTCACACTGATAATCAAAATATTAAAATTTAAAGCAATAAATTATTCCCATAATACAACTAAGAATTTAACCAATTCTGTCTTCTTCAACAGATATGATTGTGCACTGTCAAACAAATGTTAAATTATCTAATTGCATTATAGGAAACATTTCGGTTTGAATCCCACCTGCGGCAACCGCGTTGTGTCCTTGGGCAAGACACTTCATCTCCATTGCCCGCGTGGGGGCACGATGACGCCGTGTACTAAGGCGTACTGCACGTCGATGGTACGCATGTCTTCAACCAATCTAACCCTGCCTGTGCTGCAGTGCGGAGTTACGATGTTGGGGAGCTGGCAGCTGCTCGTCGTTGCTCGGTGGTTCTCTCCGGGTACTCCGGCTTCCTCCACCCGTAAAACTGTCACGGTCATGGTTAGCCATTGTGCATAAATACGTGACCTTAAACACCAATAAATAAATAATAATAATAAATAATAGGAAACATTTGCATGTTTATAGTGATAGCTGAAAATCGTCCCTTGAGTTCCAATGTGTTCTATGTGCCAGTAAGCACATAGAACACATTGGAACTCAGGGGACGAAATATAAACACAGGTTCCCCTCGCTAACTTGGTTGGTGATAAAATGTATTCTCTTTGTTGATAGTTGTCAAATGAATTGCTGAGTGTCCTTGTAATAATGTTTTTCTATAGATATGAAGTCATGTAATAATGTTAATGGGTAATCGACATGGCACTTGTGCCTGCAGCCTCTCGTTCTATCCTTCCACGCTGGTACTCGTGCCATATCGATTAACCCATTAACAGGCGTGTGTCGTTCTGTGTATTTCCACCACTTGTAACAAAAGCTGTGTTATGTGCTTTTCATTGAGGTTAAACCTGCATCTTTGTTTTTGCATTACAAGGAATATGAGATATCATTTTTACAGTGGTCATTTTGTCAGGAACTCTTTGAGTATTTGTAGAGTTCCTTTGGAAACCATTGGTGTTTCAAGTCCTGTGCATTATATTTTTATACTAAAACCAATGGCATAAACTTAGCTGGTGCAACCTCAATATTATTAAGGGCCAAACACATATTTTGAACCCCCAATCCCCAAAATTTGCATATAATACTGAAAATTAAAAGTCCCATCCGGCCCTTCATACTTTTAGTACTTGCACATGCGCAGTACCCAGAAAGAGACCGGAATTGGCGCCAACATCATTTTTTTGTTTGGCCCAAGTCAGTAAACATTTGAACTGACATCTGTGCAATAAATTTTCATCTTTGAAAATGCCAGACACAAATCAATGATGGTTTTCATGGAATAAACAGTGTAGCAGGATGCTGGAAGTGAATAACGGTGGTTTCGGATGTTCAGGGCTGTAACTTTATAATTTTTATATAAAATTATTCATGTTCCCCACGATATGCTTCTTAACGTCGTCATTATAATATGACTCCACTGTTGTTTTGTTACTTCCCTTCCCTCTCCTGAACCCTCCTGTTATACTCCCAAGCTCTTTCAGCTCTTTTATTGAAGAATTTTTTATTAAATTCTTGGGAGTTTAACGTGTAAAATGGAATAGATATTCTGTTTATCCCCTATGTTTACATCCTGTTCATTACTGTTCAGGGCATTTTGTATTCTTGCATCTGTTACCAGATACATTGTTTTTTCTTCATAGATCTAGCTTTGCATCAGGTGGTTGTTGTTCAGTTACTGGCTTTGAGCTTTTGTTGTGCCTGTTGTTGGTTAGTTTCCATTTTTTTCTCTTGATGTTGTCTGTTCAGTGACGTTTTAGATTCGTATTAACTGTTTAGTTAAAAACAATTATTGTTTTTTCTATTGGTGTACATATTATATCTTATTCCGGTAGTTTAGCTTTAATTAGTTTGTGCTTGTCCATATTTAGATGCTATTGGTATGCCTTTGGGCTCATGAGGTTCCCTTGGGGCACACTTATTCTTCAATAAAAATTTTTAAAATTTATTTTGAAAATTTTTGTGATTGTCTATGTTATGTATCCCTGCGATGTTTATTCTGTATTATTATAGGGAGTGCAGCGGACTTATGGTTTTGGCTTCATTATTATTGTATCCATTACATAATTGGTATTTAGTGTAAGTCAAGGAAGCCTTGGAATTAAAGGCTTGTTGTTTGCTGATAGTCGCTCCACTCCTTCAATACTTGTACTATGGGTGTCGACCTTTGTGGTGGACGGTGAAGTTCCAATGTAGGAGCTTTCACCACTGGCTAATACTAGTCTTTCAGTCTCTTTTTCAGAGGAACAAGAACATGGTGGTGGTACTTTGACATGCTGCCATCATCACACTCTGATGAGCCCTGCTCTGATGAGTAAACAGAGCTAGCTGCCAAGGTGCTCATGATATTTGCACAGGTTTAAGGTCGTTAGAAGTTTAATCCTCTGCATGCAGCTAGCTCGACCAATGAAGCAGTTGTCCCTTTTTAGGGAGCCGGGACGCTGGGTAGGTCCATTGCGGTCGAGTAGTATAACGTGGGTAGAGCGAGCACCTCATAATATAAAGCTCACCTAGCGATGATGGCAAAAGGAGAAGAAGCCTTTAAGTTTCTGTACAGGACGTTCAGTGAGATCTGAGGTCAGATCGCGAGTTGCAGAACCCTCACCATGCCGTTAGTAGTTGGGGTCGACTGTGTCCATTGCGAGAAACTATAATGAATCAAGAATAAGAAGCCTTAAAGTTTCTCTATGGGATACTCTGTGAGATCTGGGGTCAGATCGCGAGTTGGAGAACCCTCTCCGTCCTGTTAGCAGTCGGGGTCGACTGTGTCCGTAGCAAGAAACTATAATGAGTCAGAACATGCGTCTGGATGTTTCTTCCACACTGCAGCCAGGGTCCACAGCAGTTATGGCATCTTCTTCTTACATGGAAGCGCATGCAAAGGGGATTAGCCTACAAGTTTCTCAACAGGATACTCATCGAGATCTGGGGCCAGATTGCGAGTTTGAGAGCATTCTCCACTCCATTGGCAGCAGGGTTGACTGTTTTTCCATCGTGAGAAACTTCAGTGAGTTGGTGCACCTGTCCGAAATGTGCAAGTCAGGATGCTCCTTCCACAGTTCAACTGGGTTCGGCTGTGGTTACGGCTTCCTCTACTTCCATGAAAAGCTTGCTAAGGGGTAGAGGCCTACAAGTTTCTAAACAGAATTCTCGGCAAGATTTGGATCCAGATCATGAGTGGGAGAACCCTTGCACATTCATGCTTGCGGTCCGGAATGCTCCTTCCACACTGCTGCCGGGCCAGGTTGCAGCTATGGCTTCTTCCTCTGCTTCATCGATAAAGCATGTTAGACCGCAGACTAGCTGTCCTACTTCGCATGTTCATGCTCTTCCACAGAGATGTTCCCAGTCTTCACCACCGAATTCGGATTAACCTGTAGCTAGTCATTCGAGGCAGTTTTATACGGGACATGCGTAGAAGATCTGGGGTCAGATCTCCATCCCTGAGCTGCATATGGTGAAGAAGAGGATAATCGCTGCTCTCCAAGCCTCATTCATGGACCTGCTGCCACAGATTGTGCAGCGTATTGCAGCATCCCAGTAGTCGCAGGTTCTGCCGTCAACAGTCACAGGCAGTGAGCTGTCAGACGGTGCTGGGCTGGTCCAGTCATCGGTACTTTCAGATGATGTTGACCATATTTTTCAGATGGAACATTCAGATGGTGAGAGGGCTACGGAGGTTGATTCTCCATTCCTCATGGAACGGCACATTAAGACTATGAATTTTTATTCATAAGTTCTTCGAATCTTGTTCCATCTGAATAAAAGTCTGCATTTGCTAGGCAAAACAGCTTAAGGCACCGGGTGAAGGAAAGACGAAGATCTTTCCTTCCTGGATCTTTCTGCTCAGGTGTTGAAGACCTTTGGTCTGATTAACTACGCCTCCTTTGGCTTAGCAATAGTATAAGAAAGGCAATGATCTATTCCTTACGAATAGAAGAACGATAGCTCATAGTTAGGCTGAGTCAGCTGGCTTGTTTGGAGTAGAGCCTTTAGAAGGAAAAAGTACATCTTTTCCTTCCCGGTGTTGTATTCCTAGGCATCAGAGACATTTAGTGCTATTGTGGATGCCATAGAAGCCTTATGTACTGTTAGAGCGGTCTTTTCTATACATTAGCGGCTAAGTCCCCATTTAGTGAGCTGTCTAAAGCTGCAGGGTAACACTCAGATATCTGTCTTCACCAATATATGACTTCTTGGCTGTGTTAGCTATGCTGAGGCCGCTAGCTTTTTGGAATAAGGCCGTTAGAAGGAAAGATTACGTTTTCCGTCTTGGTGTGGTATTCCTTGGTGTCACAGGAAATTAGTCCTGTTGTTGTCGCCTAAGTTTGGCTTATGTGAATTAAGAGCAGTCTGTGTTTAAATATCATTAGCTTCTAACATCATAGTGGCCTTATATATTTTACAGCGTTTTTTTCTTATACATTGCGGCTATAACATCATAAGTTTCCATTTAGTGAGCTTTCCAAGGCCACTGGTGACACAGATATTTGTCTTCATGAGATGAAGACTAATAAGCTGCTTTAGCTAAGCTGAGACTACTGTCTCTGGAATTACAGCTGTTAGTAGAGCGATCCTTTATTCCTTACCTTGAGCGACTATTTTTGTAAGTCTCCGTTTAGTGAGCTTTTAAAGTCGCAAGTTTCACCGAGTTATCTGTCTTCACAGGATGAAGACTTTTTAGCTGCGCTAGTTAATCTGAGACTGCTGTTTCTTTGGAATTAGGGCTGTTAGAAGGAAAGAGTACGTTGTTTTCTTCTTGGTGTTGTATTCTTTGGTATCTGGGGCTTTAGTCCTTTTGTTGACACCTTATTAGAATCAAGTGCAGCCCTTTTTTCCCTTAACTTGAGTGACTAACATTGTAAGCCTCCGTCTGATGAGCTTTCTAAAGTCGTTAAAATTACACCGAGATATCTGTCTTCACGGAAATGAAGTCTTCTAAGCTTTGTATGCTAGTCTGAGACCACTGTCTTTTGAGGAATAGAACCTCTAAGGAAAGGGTTCATTTTTTCCTTCTCGATGTTGTTTTCTTTAGTGTCACAGACTTTAGTCTTATTGTTGACACTATAGTAGCCTAGCTAGAATTATGAGCGGTGTTTTTTCCCTATCATTAGCGGCTAGCATTGTAAGTTTCCTTTAGTGAGTTACTAGGGCTGCAGTTAACAGTCATTTAATTGTCTTCTCGAACAGGAAGACCTTTAGCTACTTCAGCCAGGCTGATACACTGTCCTATTGGACAAGGTACCGTTACAAGAGAAGAGTTTGTTCTCTCCTTAACAGTATTGTTTTTTGTTAGTTGTCTGAGGCTTTTAGCCCTATTGATGACACCATATTAACCTAGTGTGATTAATGAGCGTTCTTTCGAATGCCTATAGTTAACTCCTTTTCAGGAATATATTTCCTGCTATAATTGTGCGCAAGGAGTTCATCTAGGTTTTTATGATCGGGTTCCGGAACATAGTTTTTCCGTCTCCTGCTTCATTTTTATCCAATCTATTGAGGATTATATTTCCACTCGGTGGATTGGATATTATGTCTATATGGTGTATTATTTGGAGTCATGGCGTACTATCTTGATTTCAAGGGATATGTCAGCGCTGTTTCAGCAGATACATTCTTTGCAATAGTGCCATGTTCATCACGTCCCCCTCCGTCCTGAGTGGCATTATGGTGTCGGTCAGACATGAGGGAGCCCTACGGTTTCTATACTATTCTAGATAACTAACACTAAAGCATTATGAGTCATGCTGGGTTAGTGTGATTATTCTTGCTTTGAATAACTATAAGCTTTTTAGCTGTATTCGGTCTTCTCCCATCTCCGTTCAGGATTCCACGAGTTTGCGCAAGTTCACTGAGAGGTCATGTGTTAGTTCACCTTGTTTCACACTGCACACAAAAGATTTAGGTCATCGATTAAATCTCTTATTATTCATACAAATGAAAGTTATTTTCCACCACAATATTGAAATTATATTTTTTGGACGATTGTCACTACGTGGAAGATACAATGGTAGGACAGAATTTTTCCGGAGAAATGGTAAGGCAAAAGAATTTGTCGTCTGACTCTGTCGGCCTGCAATCAGGAATTGTCCAGGAATCTGCAATCAGAATTCCAGACTTCATCTGTGTTCAACAACCCGCAATCAGGTGAACACAACATCTTGTCTCTGACTGTGGATGATCGGGAATGCAGGGTCGAGGTATCAGATGCACAATTGCACAAGAACATGGGGCACCGCTACCAGCATGGCACCATTTTTCCAGCCAAAGGAATTCCAGGACGGCGCCATTTTGTTGCAGCTTACTCAAGCGATTTCGGGACTGCAACAAACTTTTGCAACCACGTTTGATACATTGCTGCTATTACAGGACTGCCTGGATATGGCTTGGATATGATGAGGAGCATATGTCTACGGCATCAGATTTGGAGGAAGAAAGCCTGATGGAGGAGCAGATCGACGAACTCCTACACTCCAACAAAATTACAAAACGGCGCCGGGACAGGAGTTCGGATCGCCAGTCAGAATCACTGGCCAACCAAGACAGCTATTTTTCATCGATTTACAAGGAAATGGAGTTTGAGGAGAAGGCTGGGCCAGCTCTGGATGCTCAACTGGCGACAGTACCAACAGTTTGACTGACAAATGCCTCAGTGAAGACCATTTGAAAACTGTTCAACAACAGTATACCCGACCTCAAAACGTCAACAATCTCCTGGTTCCCAAAGTTAATAGAGAAATTTGGAGCAAGGTGAAATCATCAACATGCTCCAGGGATGTGAAACTTCAGCAGGCCCAGTTAAAATTGACGCAGGACACTTATGCAACTCTTCAAGTTCTTAATAATTTGGTGTAGGGAAATCTCAACAGTCACCACTTGATATTGAAAACAACATTAAAATGTTGGTGGACTCAGCCTGTCCATTGCTGCACACCATGACATGTCTATGTGAAGAAAAGAATTGTTCAAGCCAGATTTGAATAGTCGGTATGCTCCTCTTTGTTTGGTGGCCAACAGTGACTCACAGATTTTGTTTGGCGAAGATCTGGCAACGTCCATGAAAGACATTATTGAGACAGACAAAATTGGTAGTGACATCACAAACCACTATCACAAAGGCAGCAGGGGGGAGTCAGATTCAAGTTTCTTCAAATCGAGTTGCTGGGTTAATATTTGGGCTCCCTATGGGAGCCCAAATTTTAACTTTGTGCAATACATGAAATATTCTTTAAAAATCTTCTTCAGATCCACCAGTCAGAATCCTTTAACATTTGGTATACATCATTTCTAGGAGGGGTCAGATTGAAGTTTGTTCAAATCGAGTCCCTGGGTTGAAAATTTTGGGTCTGGTTCGGACTTTGACCAAAATTCTAAAAAAAATTTTTTTTAGGATTTTTTATGCGTTTTCTTCAATTTTCAGATGAACCCCCCCCCCCCCCACTCCCCAATTTTTAGCCTGAAAATTTTGGGACCGGTTCAGATTCCGAAATTTTGGATCAAAATTTGGAATTTGGGGGGGGGGGGGGGGGGGGGGGTATGCATTTTGTTCAATTTTGAGATGGAAACAAAAATTTTTAGCCTGAAAATTTGGGGTCAGATTCAAACTCCGAAATTTTGGACCAAAATTCAGACTTTTGGGGGGCATTTTTATGCATTTTGTTCAATTTTGAGACAGAAAAAAAGATTTTATAGCCTGAAAATGTTTGGTCCAATCCTAGTCCCTGGGTTGATATTTGGGCCGAAATTTTAACTTAGTACAATATAAGGAAATTTCTTTAAAAATCTTCTTCAGATCCACCAGTCAGAATCCTTTCATATTTGGTATACAACATCTCTTGGAGGGTAAGACTCAAGTTTGTTCAAAGGTGGTCCCTGGGTTATTAATTTGGGCTGCCTGTGGGAGCCTGAATTTTAACTAAGTGCAACATGAGGGAATTTCTTTTAAAATCTTCTTCTTCAGATCCACCAGTCAGAATCCTTTCATATTTGGTATACAACATCTCTAGGTGGGTCAGATTCAAGTTTGTTCAAATCGGGACCCTGGGTTAATATTTTGGCTCCCTATTTGAGCCCAAAGTTTAACTTAGTGCAATGTGAGGTGATTTCATTAAAACCCTTCTTCATATTCACAAGTCAGAATTCTTTCCTATTTGGTATATGACATCTCAAGGGGGATCAGATTCAAGTTTGTTCCATTTGAGTCCTTGGCTTAATATTTGGGCTCTATGGGCAGGGGTGGGGTAGGGGTAGCAGGGTCATGTTAGGTTCAGGTTTGTTCAAATCGATTCCTTAGTGTTTTTCCATAAAATTTGCCCCTCATGACTTCATTCCTTTGTAGTGTTGATGAACCTTGTCTAACTGAATGTGACCCCAAATACTTCATTGAACCACTTTGGCCGGTGAGCAATTAAGGCCCCTTGCACCAACTGAAAAAAACCTTACCACAAAGCCGACAAACACTATTAAGTCAGCCACATACCTGTACCAGTTCTTCTGCCTTGACAACGACTTCACCCGCCAACCGGACAACGCACACAGAATAAACAGAACAGGTAAGCACCAATTTTCCTTCTTGGTCTTTATTTTTCAGTGGTCTCAAATCCAAGTTGCATGGCCTATTGAATAATTTCATTGCCGGTTAGTTGAAGTTCCATGTCCACAATTGGTGGGAAATCACAGCTGACCATTGGATATTGAACAATTTTACAGGCATTAACATTGAGTTGTTGGGCCAACCAACACAGTGCTCTCTACCATGCACAATTAACTTCAGTCTTCATGAACATGAAATTATTTCTCAAGAGATTAAGAAACTTTTGGCGAAAGGCGTTATAAAATCAGGAATGTCCAATTGCATTGGAGAATATATTTCAACTGTATTTATTCAACCTAAAAAAGATGGGTCATTCAGACTCATTTTGAACTTGAAACAATTTAATGAACATATTGACCAGAAACATTTCAAAATGCAAAGTCTACAACCTGCCCTCAGTCTCATGACACCGGGCTGTTACATGGCATCTGTCGTTTGGAAAAACGCCTATTATTCCTTACCAATAAAGGACAGTCACCCAAAATTTTTGAGATTTTTTTTGGAAGGAACAAAATACCAATTTTGCATTCTCTCAAATGGGCTCTCTTCAGGACCTCGTATTTTCACAAAAATTTCTAATGTGTTTTATGCTCATCTTTGATCTCTTGGTCATTTAAATGCATCTTACATGGATGCCTACTGTCTGGTGGGTGAAGATTATGATGATTGTTGCAATAACATCCGGGACACTGTTAATCTGGGCCTCAAAGCCGGGTTTATAATTCACCCTGAGAAATCTCATCTGGACTCCTCACACACACTTCAATACTTGGGGTTCATTTTGGATTCCACTGCAATGACTATCTCACTGACACCTGAGAAAGCTACTGACATTGAAACATTATGAATCCAGTTATTATTCAGGGATAAGGCTACAATTAAGAGTGTAGCTGAATTGGGAGGCAAAATGGTTGCAAGTTTTCCAGGGTTTCAGTTCGAAAAACTTTTTATCGTAATTTAGACACTGTTTAAACTCATGCACTAAAACAAACATGTGGTAATTTCAGCCATTTAATGAGCATCTCTTCAGCAGTCCAGAATGACCTGAGATACTGGATAGACCATATAACAAAATTTAATTACCCCCATTTCCAATGGTAACCCTGAGATCATTTTTCAATCAGATGCTTCAAATCTTGCATGGGGTGATGTTTTTGGAACACAAAAAACAAGGGGGAGGTAGTCAGATGAGGAAGCCAGCCTCCACATAAATGTTAAAGAGCTTTTTAGCAGTTTGGCTAACTTTGCAATCATTCTGCAACACGTTCACCAACAAGCATATTCAAATTTAGAGTGACAACACAACCACAGTAGCATATATCAATAACATGTTTGAACCAAACATACTTGTAATCGTTTGACTAAAAAAATATGGCAATGGGCTTTGAATAGAAATGGGTGGTTATCGGCGACTCATATCCCAGGTGCTCTTAATGTTGATGCGGATCACCAAAATCAACTTCATCATGATAATACTGAATGGAAATTAGATCCACTCATTTTTTGCAAACTTACTCTAATATGGGGCATCTCCTAGACTGACCTTTTTGCATCCAGACTAAATTATCGGGTGCCATAATATCCTGCCTGGCAACCAGACCCATGGGCAGTTGCCAATGATGCATTTTCCTTCCCATGGTATCACACCTTGGTCTACATCTTGCATATGGCAATGGGCTTTGAATAGAAATGGGTGGTTATCGGTGACTCATATCCCAGGTGCTCTTAATGTTGATGCGGATCACCAAAGTCAACTTCATCATGATAATACTGAATGGAAATTAGATCCACTCATTTTTCTCAAACTTACTCTAATATGGGGCATCTCCTAGATTGACCTTTTTGCATCCAGACTAAATTATCGGGTGCCATAATATCCTGCCTGGCAACCAGACCCGTGGGCAGTTGCCATTGATGCATTTTCCTTCCCATGGTATCACACCTTGGTCTACATCTTTTCACCATTTAACTTGTTGGGAAAAATTTGTCAAAAAATTGACAGGGACGAAACAGAGGATTTGGTGATAGCCCCATTTTGGACCACACAAACGGTTCTCCAAACTCACTAGAAAACTTATAGACTGCCCTTTTGTTTTACCTAGGGGGAAATACATACTGACACTGCCCTACAAGAATGAACCTCACCCATTGACGAAGATGCATATGATGGCCTGCAGATTGTCAGGAAAACCCTCCAAAGTAAGAAGATTTCGACATGAGCAGCTGACATCCTCATGTCGTCATGGCGACACTCAACAAAGAAACAGTATCAAACATACATCAGTCAGTGGCAAAAATTTTGTGGTGAAAGGGGTATCAATACACTGTCACCACCTATAGGTATGGTCTTGGAATATCTTACCGTATTATTTGACAAAGGTTTACAATATAGTGCAATTAATACAGCTCGCAGTGCGCTGTCAACCTTTTTGCTGACTGACGTGGGGAAAACTGTTGGCAGTCACCCTTTAGTAATGCGTTTTTTTCATGGAGTTTTCCAACACAGACCAGCTGTTCCCCAAAATTTGGGGGTCTGGGACATACAACCAGTTTTGACCTGGATACAATCAATCACTATTACTAACAGCACATCGCTAAAATTGTTAACCATTAAGCCTTATTAATTTGGCCTTATTAACAGCACAGAGGGTTCAAACCTTACATTTACTGACAATAAGTAATATTATACAGTTTGACACTTACTATTTGATACACATTACAGACTAAGTTAAACAAAGTCGGCCGGGCAAACACATCAGACCCATAGAACTTCATCAGTTTCCAGATAAGAACTTGTATGTATACACCACATTACAAAAATATTTACTGAAAGGATATACAACAACTGTTCATAAGCTATGACAGGGATCAGCCTGGCAACTGATTTTATGGAGAAGTGACTTCTCCCTCCAGAGACTTTAGGGAGAAGTCGGGGGCCAGGAGGGAGAAGTCAGTGGACATGAGGGAGAAGTCGGAAAAAAACAAAACTTATATGACATCGTGACAAAATAAATGTACATAGAGGACACAATTGTGGAGAAAAAAAATAAATAAAAGTTATACAAACATACTTACACACACAAAACTAAGTCATGTAGGTTAAAATCCTCCCCCATCCTCTACAAAAAATTGTGTTGTCCATGTTTCTGAATACCCTAACTCTTTCCCTAACAGTGTTGTCTAGGGTTACCATGCAGCTGATTTTGTATTTGCCTCAATGCAGTGGATTTGAAATTTAGCATTACCCATGGTGAGAGTGTTCTTCTCTGTAATAGATGGTATATTCTTTTAAAAAAAATATTTAAAGCATTTAAAATAAATTTCAAGTTCTCATAAGAAGCTGGGTCATTCAAGGTTTCTGAATGTCCTAATTGAATTGAAAAGCGTAGTTAAAAACGTTTTCGACATCCTTCGTAAATTAAGCGTCATTAACATTTTGAGCTAATTTATTTCTATGGTAAATGACAAAATATTTCAGTTGTCTCCCTTACCTGCTGCACTGGGTGATAATACTCGGTTCAGAAAAATGACAATTTCTACCATCCATCTTACATTGACACGTGCGATTGGTTCTATAAGGCCTGTCATTCTTATCCATCCTAATATGTGTGATTTCTATCATAGCTTTATTACATTTAACCCCCTTCCAACACAAGTTTCAAAGAAAAACTTTCAATGCAAAAATTTGCGGGGCGAATTTAATTTTCAATGCAACCAATTTTTCAATGGAACAGAGCGTAACCGTAAGCAATTTCGATGTTTTTATGGATGAACTGTCCCCTGCACATTTTTGGGGGTTTTGAAATGGTGGTTACATAACTTTAATCAATTCTAATAAACTCAATGCGTGTCTTGTGTGATTCGTTGTTTTTGCTGACACTTTTGGTTTTAAATAGCATTTTGTGCTGGTTGCTATCAGTTTGGGTATATTGTTCGAACGACTACGCCATTACAACTCTTTTCAGAAATATAAAATTGGGCTAGTGTGGGCTATTTTCAGAGCCGTATGACAGATTTTAACAGCAACCGTCGTGTTTACTTTTTTGTGAATGCGGAAGCTTTGGGGGGTTTTTTTAAATAAAACATAAGAAAATACAGTAAACTGCCATGTCTCCCAAGGAAGTTTTGGAGGGCGACTTGAATTTCGCCCCATTGTAAGCCAAGGCGACTTCTCCGCCCTAGTCGCCCACTCGGCTGACCCCTGAGCTATGTACAGCCACACAAATCAGTCACAAAATCGACTATTGCATGTTGGATCAAAACAGGACTTGTAATGGCTGGAGTGGATATGTCATTGTTTACACCACATAGTACAAGGTCAGCCTCTTCCTCATCGGTGGCACACAATTTGGTGCCGTTTCAACTATACTGTCTACTGTAGGCTGGTTCTGAGAAACCACCTTCACAAGGTTTTACAAAAAGCCTATTACCAAATGAAGAGAATTTGCACCCTCCTTGTTATCCACATTCAAACAAAATTAGGTAGGATATAATATATAGCGCCAGCAAAATACAATTACTCTTTATTGAGAATAGCAGCGGCAGTAGAGCTTTTGGGAATGTAGCATGAAGTTTTCTTTTCCTATACCGGTAGTAAAAAATTAATTTTTCACTGTTCCAAGCTTTAGTATTTCTGCACTGGCCTTACTTATCTTGCGATTCAAGTAATGCGGGTGAGGGGGGAGTTCGATTTGATTTGTTTGTCAAACAACCCACCTCCCCCAACACCCTCCCCAACCCCTCCCCTCCCCCCTGCCAATATGTTAAGAGGCGATTACAGGGCATGACGTAGTTCTCTTCATGTAAGCCTCATATGCATTCAATTATATGGATGTCTTTCATTCCTCTTCAATTGGCAGGTGGGTTGTGGTCCAACTGTGACATCAGGGGCACATCCACTCTTCAGTTGATTTGCTTGCGGTGGTTGGTCCTTCCTAAGTTGTACACAAGCATATGTTTCCTGAATAGTAACTGTTTTTGGATTCTGAATTCTTTCATGAATACATTCGGTTGATATTGCTAGCCTTCGTGTACATGTGTGGCAGGCATGTCGGTTATCTGGATGACATTCTCCAAATGTGGCAGTCCACTCAGAGTTGTCTGCTTTTGTTACGACGTAAGTCCTCAGGTTAATCGCATTAACGTCATTTTATTCCTTCAGTTTCCTGATTAGATTTTGTATTGCTCGGTCACTCCGTTGATACAGGCTGTATTAAGACGAGAGTACAGGCAGGATTCTGTTGATTGCGTGCATAATATGTATATATTATTAGGCAGACGTATTATTGAATAGATTCTCTTAAATTCTTGCTCTGCATTAGTATAGAGCTTATGGGAATTTTGGGGCAAGTTGGATCGGTTATGGAGTTTCCAACAGGCCGTCTATGAATACGTTCTTTTTTTTTTTTTGCTTCATTACTTGGAGTGGTATATTCTTTACCCGAACAGTCATTGGTTTTAACAGACCTAAGGAGCAATGAATTATTTGGGGACGGTCCGTGATGGGTTTTTTAATCATATCCCATTCCATGTTCTGAATCCAATCTTCAACTGGAAGTGGTACACAAGGGGAATTCCTATTGTCATACAATTGAATGGTTACAATTTGGAGGTTCATTATTGGAATTAATTGTACACCTGAATGTGGTCGCCTGTTGGTTGGCTCAGAAGCATTTAAGTTCTATCAAATAACTATCCATTGGGATTCAGTTGGACAAGTTTAAGGTTGTACATATTAATATCACCAGTTTTCGTCGACCTACCTACGTATTTTGGATGCGACATACATTTAGAAGCTTGCGATTTTAATAATTGGGATCGCCACGATATAGCCTTAGCTGCTGATATGGCGTTAAGCACCAATAAATTAATAATAATTAATAGCCAGGTGCCTTTTAGGTGAATATATATATTATTCGGTATCGCCTAGTCCAAGCCGCACCCCTCTTTGTTTTGAAGATTATTCCTTCAAAAAAAGGGGGGTAATTTTGATTTACCTCTTCTGGCCTTATAATAAATTTGTAACTATGAGTGAAGCTGTTATCGCCTGTAAATTATTCTGATCTTATGTACGGCATGTTACATTATATATAGCATGTGTTTGTGGGTATCAGTCTCTCACTCTCGGACACGCCTTTCCTAATTTTAAGTGTCTTATTCCGGACTAGTCTTAAAATTGGGGGCTCGTTACACCCAATTAGCGTAATCATTTATGCTAAGTAATAGGGAATAACTTAGATATTGTTCCTTATTTAGGTGGTATGTCTTTTCTATTGTTGTATATACAGACATATATGTAATTCCTTAAAATTTTAATCTCCTTTTCACCTTGGGAGTTCTAATGCAGGCTAAGGAGCTGTATTTTGGCTATTCCTTTAAGTCCTGGGCCCTCAGCCTTTTTACGATTCAGCTAAGTTTGGGCCATTGGTTTTAGTATAAAAATATGATAAATTTAAAGTAATTTGAATACTTTTTATACTTACCAATGGCCCAGATGGGGATGGCCCTCCCATGAGTGCGCACTCATACCTCCCCGCTGAGTTATAACTTCAGTAGGCACAACTAGGAAGAATGATGTTGGCGCCAATTCCGGTCTCTTCCTGTGTACTGCGCATGCGCAAGTATTAAAAGTATGGAGGGCCAGATAGGTCTTTTAATTTTTGGTATTGTATGCAAATTTTGGGGATTGGGGGTTCAAAATTTGTGTTTGGCCCTTAATAATATTGAGGTTGCACCAGCTAAGTCTGATCTATTGGTAAGTATAAAAAATATACAATTACTTTACATTTATCATTTTTTGTCCAGAAAGCAGAACAATTTGACAATGTATCTAATTGCACCTAGATCCTGAAGAAATTCTGGGTTTTTTTCAGAGTTTTTCAAGACATAGTTCATTGTGCAGATTACTTTTTTCAAGTGGGACAGTTTCAATGTTCACTGGATGATTTGGCACTGAGTATCAAAAACATTCTTCCAGATTCGGGAGTGAAATATGATGATCAAAATTGTGGTAAGTTTCAGAACTGAATATGTTGTATTTGCAAAACTTGTGCATAGAAAGGGCAAGAAATAGTGTGTTTGCATTATCTGTGCATATCTTGTCTCCATTCTTTGGTGTTTAATTTAACTCTTAAGGACCTGGACAATTGTCTTGAATTCAAACCTGACCACAGCATGTACACACCCAGTGGCTTAGCAGTGACTCTAGCCAAGGCTTGACTAAAAACCACTGCCTAGGTAACTTGTCTATTGTTAGCAGGATTTCATCATGATGACATGTTTATGACACTTGTTCTATGAAGCACATCCACAGAATATGAAACCTTTAAATTCTGGTACAGTGGAGCCCACTTAATTGGATATCTCTTAATTGTATATCCCTGTTAATTGAATATAATTTTCCAACACAAACAATTTACCTTACCTCCAGTACAAATTTGACCTGTTAATTGAATATAGGTTATAGAGTAAACTCCTGTTAATGGAATAAAAGATCTTGTAACCTGTCGAGAAATTACCCTATTATAAACCTATTTGGCCTCAGTACATCCAATACAGGCATTTAATCTATTATATCTTGTTTGACAGAGCTCATAGAGCTCTGTCAAACAAGATATAATAGAAAAAATGCTAAGTTTATCTCTAAAATACAGGAAAGTGACACAATCCCTGTTAATTGAATACTCCTGTTCATTGAATAATTTTCATTGGCAAACTTGCTCTTCAATTAACAGGGTTCCACTGTACTGGTACTTCAGAGTGAAGCCCAAATATGGGCTTCCAGCACTCTACCAGTTAAGGGTTAACCCTCTGCACACTGATGCCAAAATTTTAAAATATCATCTTGCAAATTTTTCCTTAATTCAATTCAGAATTTAACCACTTCAATCTTGTTTGAGAGACCTCATTGATCTCTGTCACACAAGATGGAATTGGTTAAATTCCTAGTTGCATTGTGGGGAAAAGTTTAATGCTTGATATCTCTTGATTTTCACATTATTGTAAAGAGTTAAAAAATATTTATTTGTCAAATATAATACATACTCAATGTATCTTTGACAACAACATGAAAATAACTGTACAGTATGCATGATAAGAAAGTATGTAATATTATCAAATTGAATGTATCAACAAATTTATTGACAGGATTTGGCAGTAAGCAATGAACTTTTTATTTAGCCATCTCCATCTCTCTTCTTCAGTGTTTGAAGGCAATGGCAAATCTTTCCGCGTGTGGTACACAACTCTGATATTTCAAGAGATAACCCGTGGGGAGATGTGAAGTTCTTCAGAGTTTTGATCACAATACAGCTTATAAGTGTAGTGACTCAGTTAGTCTGGCAGCCCAATACTGGCCTGGGTTAGTTTAAGATCAACAGGCCCACCAAGTGTGCACTGGCTCAGGAAAATGATTGTACTTTCTATCTTCAATTTCAGACAATAACATTTACCTGTGAAACTTTAAATGGAAGAGATGGGATAAAACACTCATCAGTAGAGCAGTCCACTTGGAATATTGTTTCTTTTGATATTACCTTCTGCTTGTCTACTCGTCATAACAAAGAGGCATAGATGCAGCCATTGTTTAACTATAAATGACTACCAGTGTAGTTTGAATATTGTCTGTTGGACTTCCTCATGCTTGCAGGTTGGAGCTTTTGTTCAAAAAGCTACAAAGCCTCTCAAAATCATAAAAAGTCCCCTAATGGTTTTTTCAACTTTTGATGGTGGGAGGTGGTGATTGTAGGGCTGCATGGTATTTTGGTATACCAGTAATACACCTTTAACTGGTAGAGTGCTAGAAGCCCATATTTGGGCTTCATTCTTAAGTGCATGTACAACTTAGTCTTTAAGGGTGTGCCTTGTTACAATTTATGGGAGATTGCTCGTAGGCACTCTCCCACAAATTGTAACAAGGCAAAGACATGTGGGTATCAAGTCGTTTCGGCACCGGGTTGTTTCGCCATCAGTTCTCAGGTCGTTTCGGCACCTAGGTTGAAGTTGTTTCAGCACTTCAGTCAAATCGTTTCAGCACCTGATCTCATGAATGAAAAGTTTTCACAATAATTGATCTTTTGATTATCACTTCATGGGAAAACACAGTTAATTATTCTTGGCTCTCCTGAAGTGTGTGATAATTGATTATCGTTCAACGATATTTTCACAAGAATTCTTTAAATATTCTTCAGATATTTGTATTGAGTGTAATACCGCAGTAATAATAATAATAACACTTCGGTCGACCGCTGATTTAGACACCATGAGACTCTCCAACTTACTAATCTGGTACAAACAGGGTTAACATTGGTTGAAGGCATGTGTAGGCTACCACCAACATGCAGTGCATAATATTAATAACTCTTTGGCTGGCCGCTGATTTGTCGCATTTCTTGGATGAGAAGGCCTTGGTTACCCCTGTACTCCCAACTGCCTCCCTATTCCTAGGCTTCTTCTCTCCTCACAACACTCGGAGACGAACTGCTTGATGACAATGCAGCTTTTGTAATACAACATTTGTTTGGCACAGAAGAATTGCGGACTGAAGTTGAAGGACAGTTTTATCCTGTCGATAGATCTTTCCAACCTAGGCAACCATTGAATGAGGATTCAGTTACGGACGAGGCTCCAATGGTATCAGTGGAGTCCACTGAAACACCAGCTAACTCATAACTAACTACCCCCCCCCCCCCCCCCCCACCATGCAGAAATGTTTTATTGTTTGTTGTTTTCTATCCACAATAAATAGGTGCCGAAACGACTTGGCCAAGTGTCGAAACGGCTCGGTGCTGAAACGACTCGGTGCCGAATCCACCTGAAGTGGTGCCGAAACGACTTGGCCAAGTGCCGAAACGACTCAGTGTCAAAACGACTCGATGCCGAAACGACCAGCATTCGACATTGGGATTTGATGCCCAAAAATAATTCAGCACTCTACCAGTTAAAAAGATATCACTGTTCCTAGTTAGATTGTGTTTGGTGTCAGTCAAATGTTAATACCATGTTTATCCAGTGATGGACCCGGCCAGAAAAGCGTTGAAATTTGACTTGTGTGACATTGAATTTGAAACTTATTCAGGTAAAAAATATAGCAAAACATCTAAGACAACTGTAACATCAGTCTGCAGTACGCCTCAGTACACAGCGCCATTATGCTCCTGCATGGGCATTCATGATTAATTGTCTTTCCCATGGACACAATGAAGTTACCACTGATCAGAAGTCTACCTTTTGTTTAAAGTCCAATGCTCTAACCAATGCTCTAACCAATGGGCCACTACTTCCCAAATTCCAAGGTTAATAAACTGTATGTTACTCACATATTAATGCTATACACAGATTTGACTGAAATCTTGTCTTATTGTTAATTGGAAAACTCTCTATTGAGAGCTTTTCGGTAAAAGATAGTAAGTCAAGAATTGGGTGCTGCCTGCAAACGCCTATAAAAATATTCTAGTTTCTCAGACAACTTTTTCTCAGTTATGATGAGGCTTTTTTTTTGTTTATTCACAAAACAGTTCTGAAAATAGTTGGAGTCAGAAATTTAACTACTTAGTCTATTATCTGGCAAACCAACATTTTCAGCAGTGAAAATGTCTCATAATGTAGTTGAAAATTTAACCAACTATATCTTGTTTCACAGAACCCTGTACAGTTGGTTAAACATTTGTTCCTACAAGTGCAAAATGGTGTCGCAGAAGAGATTTCACATTGAGATAAAAGGTGATGAGGCAGATTTTTTTAATAGCTGAAAATTGGGCACCTTATCAGATTACAAAAAATTGTACTGGTCATTATGTTGGGTACAAATGAAGTGGCACTTGCCCAGCATGTAAATTGTGCCTGTTATTGATCATAACCAGTTACTGTTTACAGAGATTAGCATTTGAGTTTTATTAATTTTAAAGTTTTGCTCAAAAACATACTTTATGACCACTTATTGAAAGGAGCTTGTGAAGCCTGCTTCCTTGAGGTGGTCAGAAGGTATTTCTTTTCAACCTACTCACAATTGTTTACAATTGGCTGTAACGTAAGTGCAAGCCCTACTTCGGAACTAACTCAAGCTTTTAGAGAACTTTTCCAAACAAGTTGGAAAAGTAATAGAGTGCAAAAGCATGAAAAAGATCGAAAAAAGGGTCGAGCGAGACCAGCGCTCTAAATTACAGGTACTCTCTCTGCACACCTCTTGCATTTACCGAGTGCATGCGCAACAACCGGTTGGTTGGCCTCCCTGTGCCTCCTGAGGCACAACCTCCTTTGGTCGGTTGCCGAGATGTCTCGCCTGGCCCCTTGGATACTGCTCAGTCTTCCCAGGAGGTTTCTGCTGGTCAGCCCGAGTTGGGCTACGTCTCCTCTGCTACGGAGGATGACGATTATCTGGAATGTGATTGGCCCCCTCGTCAGTCTTGGGGCAGGCTTTGGATTTCGTCTTCGGCTTATTGCCGGAAGTTCAGTCTTCAGACCAGCCATCTGTGACCGTCCCGCCGCGGTCCACTGTGGAGCGCCGTAACCCTGTTGAGTCTTCTAGCTCTGGGGCTTTGCGTCCTCTGCAATCGGCTCAGGTTGTTGAGTCCTTCCAGGGCTTAGATGCCAAAATGCGTTCTAAGGCCCTCAAGGGTTCCTTCTTTTCTAGAGCTGATGCCTTTCTGCCTCCATCGCGGTTTCGTGTTTACGATTCCGTCTCTCCACCAGTCTTCCAAGGGATGACTACTGTGGATGAGGATTCTTCTTCCCTCGGGTTAACTAAGCCTAAGTCGGCAGTTCTCCCAATGTCGATAGTTGAATCTATGGTGGGCTTGTCCCGAGAGATGCTGGGTATGTTATCTCTGTTGCTGCTCTGGCTGAATATTTTCCACCAGGGGAGTTTGATGATGCTCAGGCACCTTTTCGCGTTTTGTCACAGGCTCTTATGAACTTGACACATGCTCACGCCTGTAACATGGCTAATTTGGAGCTGGCACGCGGGGATGCAGTGTTGGATTCTTCTCCATCCCTTCCTTCTGAGCAAAGTGCTGTTCTGTCTGCCTCTTTGGTGGGACCTCAGTTGTTCCATGGTTCCGTGGAAGCTGTTCGTGGCGAAGTTCTTCGTTATTCGAAGGACCAGCTTTTGCTGCGACAGCTTGACCAACCTGCTGCTGTGGGTGGTGGTCGTTCCAGGCCCGCCAGGCATGCTGCTGCATCTGCCTCGTCGGCGACATCGGATATGCCTTTGGTCCGTCTGCTCCTTCTGCACATAAGAATCGCCGACGTGGCCAGGCTCACTGGCAGCCTCAGGCAGGAAAGTCTCAGGACTCTGTCACTTCCCGAGGTAGTTTCTCCTCTCGGGGGGCCTCGTCGAGGCCGCAAGTGAAGGTTCTCACCTCGATTCGCCTCCAGTCGGGGGAAGGCTGTCGCTGTTTTACGACCATTGGACAGAGATAGCATTGGACCCTTGGGTCCTCGACGTCATTCAATCCGATCTGCGACTGTCCTTCCATCGGCACCCCAGTTTATCTCGGGTGCCCCTCCCAACTCAGGTCCCTTCCGATTCTCTGCGTCGGGACCTTCTGGTGCAGGAGATCGACAATCTCCTCTCCAAAGGGGTGATCGAGGTGGTCAGGAACAGCCTTTCACCGGAGTTTTAGTCGAGACTTTTCTTGGTGCCGAAGAAAAACGGCCAATTTTGTCCTGTCATCGATGTGAGTATCCTGAACGAGTACATTATAGCTCCTCGTTTCAGTATGGAGACTTTCCGGTCGGTTCGACGTTCAGTTCATCAGGGCGACTTTGCTGCCAGTATCAACCTGAAGGATGCCTACTTCCATGTAACCATTTATCTGGCGTCACTGAAATACCTTCGGTTCTTGTTTCGGGATCGAGTTTATCAATTCAGAGCTCTCCCGTTCGGTTTGAACCTGGCTCCATGGGCCTTCACCCGACTGATGTCACATGTGCTTGCTTTCCACCGTACTCAGTCGGCTGTGACTTCATCAGCCTACCTGGACAACATCCTCCAACGTCACCACGATGCTGCTGTTCTGGAGTTAGATGTCCAGCAGTTTCTTTGCCTGCTAGCGTCGCTGGGTTTCAGAGTCAATCGCGAAAAGTCGGATCTCCTTCCTTCTCAGCGATTCCGTCATTTGGGGATGGATTTCGACACTCTTCACAATGTAGTGTCGGTCCCCCATGCTCGGGCGATGATTCTTTCCGCCTTGACTTGGAACCTGCTTCAATCTTCCTCGGTCTCGGCCAGGACTTTCCTTCGGATGCTGGGCCTTTGTGGTTCGGTAACAGATCTCATTCCGCTCGGTTGCTTGTTTGTCCAACCTCTCCAACACTTCCCGTTGGACCATTGGTGTCCAAATGTAGATCCGCTGGACCTGGAACTCACTATTCCTCGGTCTCTGCTTTGTCACCTCCACCCTTGGGCCGATATTCCCTGGCTGACACAGGGTGTTCCGTTGGATCTTCCTTTGGCCGATCGCATCCTTACTGCGGATGCCAACGATCAGGGCTGGGGTGTGACGTTGGATCCTCTCGGTCTGTCTACCCATGGCGAGTGGGACAGCGAGCAGGTGGGTCTTCATATCAACCTGAAGGAGCTCCTTGCTCTTCTGTTGAGTTTTCGGCTTTGGATCCCTCATCTGTCTGACCATTTTGTCCTACTTCTTTCGGAAAATTCGACAGTAGTGGCCTACATACGGAATCAAGGAGGCACACATTTGATTCCCATGTATCGGCTGTCTCGGGATCTTCTTCTGTTGGCGCGGGATGTGAACGCTCGGGTGTCCATTCGACACATTCCTGGGCATCTCAGTGTCCTAGCAGACTCCCTGTCCCAACGCGACAGTGTCCTTCCAACCGAATGGATGCTACATCGGTCGGTGTTTCAGGCGATTTGCGAGCTGTGGGGCTGTCCTCAGGTTGACCTTTTCGCTACTCGCTGGAATCATCAGGTAGAGACCTTTGTCTCACCTTGTCCAGATCCTCTGGCATTTGCAGTCGACGCTCTGTCTTTGGACTGGACAGGTTGGATCGGCTATGCCTTTCCTCCTGCACCGATTCTTCCTCAACTCTTAGCGAAGATTTGTGCTTGCAGTTGCAGGATTATTCTGATTGCACCTCTGTCTCCACAGAGGGTGTGGATCAATCTGCTGCAACCTCTGTTGGCAGATCGGCCAATTCATCTACCTCTATGTCGCGATCTTCTTTCCCAGGGTCATCCCAGGAAGTATCACAACAACCTGGCGAGCCTGTCCCTTCACGGTTGTCTTTTATCAGGTCCAGTCTCCGACGTAGAAATTTTTCGAGACGAACAGTGGAGTGCATTTCTGCATCGCGGTGACATCCCACTGACATGACTTATGCTGCGAAGTGGAAGGTTTTCTGCCGCTGGTGTGCAGATCACAATGTGGATTACCGTGATCCATCAATCACTCAAATTGCGGATTTTCTGGTATATCCTTTTGACTCCAACGGCCTCCAGCCTATTACAATCAAGGGCTATCGGTCTATGCTGTCTGATACTTTCTCTTATTTGGGAAAGCGGTGCATCGGTCATAATCTTTTTCTCTCCAAACTCATTCGGCACTTTTCTTTGAAGAGGCCTCGAGTTTTGCGTCTTACACCCTTGTGGAACTTGGCATGGGTGTTGCATTGTTTGGAGGGTGCGCCATTCGAGCCTTTATCTGAGACCGAAAAACGTTCTCTCACCTATAAGATGGCTTTTTTTCTAGCGTTTGCTTCTGCTCGATGAGTCAGTGAGCTTCATGCGCTATCTGTTGATTCTGCCTTCTTCAGAAATGAGGCTAACAGTGTCACCTTCACTTCTATTTGCTCTTTTCTGGCTAAGAATCAACTTCCTGATTCAGTACCTCCTCCCATCTACATTTGGGCTCTCCCTGCTGTCTATGGCCGGAGACCTCTTCTTTGGTCCTGTTTGTGTGATCAAGACTTAAGGGGTCGGAAGAGATTCTTTCTGTCTCTCATTCCTAAGAGGCAGTCTATCTCTTCCCATTCTATTTCCAGGTGGATCTGTCTTGTAATCAAGCTGGCTTATTCCCGCTTGTCTGCATCGGATCTTGTTTCGAACCGGTTTAATGCTCATGAGGTTCGTGCCATTTCTACATCCTGGGCATTCTCCAATTCTGTTTCGCTCCAGGATGTTATGAATGCAGCTTACTGGAGGAATTCCTCTACCTTCTCCTCCTTTTATCTTCGCCACCATCAGCAGCAATCTGAGGACCTTTATTCTTTAGGCCCTCTCGTTGCTGCTCAGGCTGTTGTGCACCATCATTAAAATTGTTTTTATCGAGGTTGTGCTTCGCTCAGCCTTGTTCTTTTCAGGTGCCTTCTCTCTGTCTTCATTACAGGTTTCGCTATTGTTCTCTGCCCTTCTTGCTTTCTTTCTGCTACTCTTGTTGGTATTGGTTATGTGATTCACCTCCTCCTATTGTTTATTCAGCCAATTGTAAACAATTGTGAGTAGGTTGAAAAGAAATTAAAATTTTTTAGTAAATTTTGTTTCTTAACATACCTACCACAATTGTTTCCCGGAGGCCCACCCTCCTTGGGGATATCTTTGATATCGATGCCTCCCCGCTAAATCACAAACTTCTTGTTGGCGGAAATATGGAATTGACGTCACGGTTGTTGCGCATGCGCTCGGTAAACGCAAGAGGTGTGCAGAGAGAGTACCTGTAATTTCGAGCGCTGGTCTCGCTCGACCCTTTTTTCGATCTTTTTTGTGCTTTTGCACTCTATTACTTTTCCAACTTGTTTGGAAAAGTTCTCTAAAAGCTTGAGTTAGTTCCGAAGTAGGGCTTGCACTTACGTTACAGCCAATTGTAAACAATTGTGGTAGGTATGTTAAGAAACAAAATTTATTAAAAAATTTTAATTTTTTGAGATAACGAGTTAATTCTGTCAACCTGGTGTGCATAAATTTTTCAATTAATCTGAAGCGAGGCTTGGTAATAATTTAATCCAACAGCTCAACAGAACTGTTGGATTAAATTATTACTGATTCTCCCAACCACCAGAATGGTTTTGCCCATTTTGCTGTTGACTGAGATGATATCTTACAGTATGCCAGTGATGAAAGAGTTAATCCACTATACCCTGTCCAACAGAGTTCTGTGAGCACTTTCAAACAGTACATCATGAATTAAATGTCAATTCTGACACCAGAGTGTGTAAAATCACACATTAATTCTGTTTAACTGGTAGAATGCTGGAAGCCCATATTTGGGCTTTAATCTGAAGTGCAGGTAACCCATCTTAAAGACTTCATATTCATGGATAGACTTCACATTATCCTTGAAGAGAAATTTAGTCTTCAAGGAATTGCTTTGTTACAATTTATGGAAGAGTGCCTATGGGCACTCTCCCATAAATTTTAACAAGGCAAAGATATGTTGACAAATTTTGATCACCAAAAATAATTCAGCACTCTACCAGTAAACCCTTTACCCAACACACAGGATATCAAAATTTGATATTTTAAATATTATTCTTTCAGTTTATTCCTAAAATTTCACAAAAACAATATCATGTGACCCCTCATTAGGAGCTTGACAAGCTCGTTACAATGTGGAGTGACAGGATATGGTTTTGTTGAAAATTTTATGCCCCCCACCAATTTGGCAAAGGGGCATTAAGTGTTACCCTTGTCCATCTATCCTTCTGTCCATCCATACGTATATATGTCCATTCGTACGTCTATCCTGAATATGGTTTCCAGATGATAACTTTAGTTTGAACGAAATGAAACAAATACATAAGTTTTTAACCACATAATATAGGTTGTGATTGATAGTGGGCTTGGTCCAATATCTTTTGGCAGAGTTATGGCCCTTTTCTGACTTAGAAGACATGTTGATATTGAAGCGGGGACATTAGTGTCCCAAGGACGCATTTGGTGACCTGCTGTATTGGTGCTATGGTTTAACCCTTTACCCAACACAGACAATATCCAAATTTATTATTTTAAATATCATTTTTTTTAATTTTTCAAAACATTTCAACAAAACCATATCATGTGACCCCCTCATTGGAACGATCTCGATGAGCTTGATCCAAAGAGAGGTTACATGATATGGTTTTGTTGAAATTTTTTCAAAAACAATATTTTTTCAACTGCTGCATTTGCATATTATGCTGGCAGATAGCGGATATGGCCAATTCGTTGGGTAAAGGGTTAATGGAGATAAGATAAGATATTAATTCAATATCAACAAAGATAAATGACTAGAAACTCACGCTTGACAGAGGGAGGTGGAGGGGGGGGGGCAGGGGGTTTAGCCACCCATGGCATTGCACATCTTTGAAAAAAAAAATTTTTTTGACTGGTTATTTGATTGATAGTTAAAGGTTAACTCTTTAGCTAACAAACTTGTTGCATCCTCCAGTGTTTAAAACAAATTGAGCAGTTGAAAACAAATTATTTTTTCAAAATTTTCCACTAAACCATATCATGTGACCCCTCATTGGTACCAGCTCATTAAGTTCATAAAATTAATAATTCAGTGAGGGGTTACATAATATAGTTTTGTTGAAATGTTTGGAAATTTTTAGCTCACCAAAGGGAGCTTAACTTATCACTTGCCGTCCGTCGTCGTCCGTCGTCGTCGTCGTAGTGAACTTTACATTATCGACTTCTCCTCCGAAACTACTGGACCAAATTGAACCAAATTTGATGTGCATGTTCCTTATCATATGTCAATTCAAGCTTATACAAATTAATTTTCCGCGTCTACAGGGGGCCCTACAAGGGGCATTACTCTGATAGCGCCCATAATTTTTTTTTTAAATTAAAAAAATCTTCTTCTCCAGAACCATCATTTAGAATCTTTTGATATTTGGTATATAACATCTCTATTGGTGTCAGATTAAAGTTTGTTCAAAACGAGTCCCTGGGTTAATAATTGGGCTCCCTGTAGGAGCCCGAATTTTAACTTAGTGAAATATGAGGAAATTTCTTTAAAAATCTTCTTCTTCAGATCCACCAGTCTGTATACAACATCTGTGGGGGGGGGGGGGGGGAGGGGGGGTGGGGGGCAGGGGGGGGGGGTCAGATTCAAGTTTGTACAAATTGGGTCCCTGAGTGAGTATTTGGGCTCTCTAATGGAGCCCAAAGTTTAACTTCGTGCATTGAGGAAATTTCTTTAAAAATCTTCTTCTTCAGATACACCAGTCAGAATCCTTTTAAATTTGGTATACAACATCTATAGGGGGGGGGGGGGTGCAGATTCAAGTTTGTACAAATCGGGTCTCTGAGTGAGTATTTGGGCTCTCTATTGGAGCCCAAAGTTTAACTTCGTGCAATTTGAGGAAATATCTTTAAAAATCTTCTTCTTCAGCTCCACCAGTCAGAATATCAAGTTAGTGCAATATATGGAATTTTTTTAAAAATCCTCTTCTTTGGACCATGTAATCAGAATGTTTTATATTTGGTATACAACATCTCTAGGAGGGTCCGATTCAAGTTTGTTCAAATTTGGTCTATGGGTTGATATTTGGCTTTCTGTGGGAGCCCAAATTTTAACTTAGTGCAGTATGAGGAAATTTCTTTTAAAAATCTTCTTCTTCAGATCCACCAATCAGAATCCTTTCATATTTGGTATACAACATCTGTAGGTGGGTCAGCTTCAAGTATGTTCAAATCGGGTCCCGATTCAAATCGGGTCCCTGGGTTAATATTTTGGCTTCCTATTTGAGCCCAAAGTTTAACTTAATGCAATGTGAGGACGTTTCTTTAAAAACCTCCTTTTTCAGATCCACCAGTCAGAATTCTTTCATATTTAGTATATACATTTGCAACATCTCAAGAGGGATCAAATTCAAGTTTGTTCAGTGTGAGTCCCTGGCTTATTATTTGGGCTCTCTATGGGCAGGGTTGGGGGGTGGGGGGGGGGGGGCAAGGGGAGCATGTTAGGTTCAGGTTTGTTCAGATCCATTTCCATAAAATTTGCCTTTGCATGAATGTGACCCCAAACACTTCTTTGAACCACTTTGGCCGGTGAGCGATTAAGGCCCCTTGTGGCCTCTTGTTTTTTAAAATATTTAAAAAAATAAATTTGGTATCAGATGCATTGGGTTATGGGTTAATTGTATATTTCTATTCAGAGTATACTTTTTTCACAGAGATAATATTTTACTTGTATTTTTTAGCCTCATCTCCTTACATTTTTCACTTTTTTCAGACAATCATATACCTACACCAATGTTTCCATTGAACACAGAAAATCCATGTCTGGACATCAATGTGATGAAATTCATAGCAAATTATGAATGTTACCATATATATAAAGAATATGTTGAACTCAATGGAAAGAGCTCAGACGGATGCAGGTACCAAGCAGAATTTTCCCCTTTGTTAGTGAATGTGTTTTGGAGGTTATAGTGGGTTATTCTCTCTTTTGTATGAGAACATTGATACCTGGGGTGTATTTTTTTGCTCCCCAGACAAGCCTGAAAATAATTTTCATTGCACGTCCAGACAAAATGTCAGACACCAAATGAATCATGTCTGTCATTTAAGAATGATATCGGACATATTTCAAAATGGAGTTAAAGTATTCGAAATAATGTGTTTTGGGTGTACATGTACCTTCATCTTAAAACTGCTCAGAATTCATCCGGGAGCACGGTGGCTCAGTAGGTAGAGGAGCAGGCTGCAAGCCGAGAGGTCCTCGGTTCGAATCCCACCTGCGGCAACCGTGTTGTGTCCTTGGGTAAGACACTTCATCTCCATTGCCCGCGTGGGTCTTCAACCAATGCTAACCCTGCATGTGTGGAGTTAGTATGTTGGGGAGCTGACAGTTGCTTGCCATTGCTCAGTGGTTCTCTCCGGGTACTCCGGCTTTCTCCACCCGTAAAACTGTCACGGTCATGATTAGCCATTGCGCATAAATATGTGACCTTAAACACCAATAAATAAATAATAAATAAATAAATAAATCAGAATTCATCCAACCATACCTTATTCATCCATCCAACCAACAAGATATGATTGGTTTCATTCTGAATTGCACCTGAATTACCCTTCAAACATAATTTAGATACATGTATGGCTATATCAAGTCATATTCCTTCACATGCTGTTAATACTGATGAGATGTACAGTCTCTTTCTACACATTTTCCAACTTTCCAGAACCAGAAATCACAATAATCATTAACTTTAGACTTGCTAGTTATGTACATGATTTCCAGCATGCATGATGTTCTGATCACTGAACTTCATTGATAATTTTGGCATCAGACATTTTGACTGATGATTTTAAACCTCAGTCAGACATTGGTCTTTTTGTACCTGACATTGTCCTTGTCTGACCACTTGATTTCTGGTATGTCTCCAGAAAATCTCCATTTTCATTTCTTGAGTATGTGGAGGTCTCCTGCACTTCCCTCTCAATCTCTAGTTTCAGATGCAGATAGAAGTTGGAGAGGAGAGGAAGTCACTGTATGGATCAACTAAACCAGGTGGGATACCCTTGGGAAACATTTCTCTTGTTTACCCCTCTACTTGGGGATCTTCTGGAAAGGGCAATATACTGCACCTCGATATATTTATACCTCCCGCAAACAAAATTTGGGGGGGGGGGGGGTATATAGGAATCACCCTGTCTGTCTGTCCGTCTGTCTGTCTGCTTATCCTTATAAGCGCAACTCCTCCTAAACCGTTTGAAGAATTTTCATGAAACTTTACACAATGGAAGAACTCCATATGAAGATGTGCATGAAGCAATATAATTCCATTCTGACAGGTGCGGGGGGTATCACTTAGTGAGCTTGCTCACAGTACCTCTAGTTCTGTATAGTGTTTCCCACTAAAAAAGATATGAAGTTCCCATGGTAAGGCCTAAAAATTTAAGAATCTGTTTTTTCTTTTTATAACTAATGCAAACTTAAAAAAATAAAAATTAAATGGTTTATGTCTGATATTTTACCCAAGTTGATGAAATTGATGAATTTGTCCCTTGAGTGCAACAAGGCTTTGCAATGCATTAGCATTGCAAAGCCTTCTCACATAAAAGAGATGAAATATACTACCACCCATGATATTCTGTACAGTAGGAGGCCTAAAACATAAAACAAATCAAGAACATGAACTTTTGCTGGAAAAGAAATAATTACAAAAATAAAAAATAAAATAAAAAACAGCCCACCCACATGCAATTTTACAAAAAAATGAGAAACAGAAAATCCACTTTGTGGGGCCTTAGATAATCTTCTTGTGAAGAAATGAGGTTTGAAAGAATTTAAATTTATTTTTTAACTTTTAGTTGTTTTTAAAAAGACCTAGGTCTACTGCAGTATACTGTAGTTTTTCAATCCAGTTATGACCTTTGTTTCCTTCACTCAATAAATCTTTAACTCTTTGTATGCTGTCAAAATTCCAAGCAGCGATTTTTTCTATAATTCAACTATGAATGTAAGTAATGCAATCTTGTTTGACAGAGCTCATGTCAAACACAATTTCATTGGTTAAATTTCTAGTTGCATTTTGGGAATTTTTATATTTCAGCATCAGTGGGCAGAGGACTAACAACAAAAAACAACAACAAAATTTGTATTCTTGCAGATCATAATTGGAAAGTGTGTTTTATTATTTGCTAGTCTGTGAATTATTGCAAATTATCTAAAAGGTATTTCTTGATTTTCATCGACTCGATGAATATCGAGGAATATCCCTCAGTAGCTTCCTAAATGATGTCATGCTACGCCCCATCACGTCGCCTTGAAGAAACGATCAGCTGATCTTTGTTATTGTTTTGAAATGTACCCATTTGGGGTCGAATTGGGCTGAATATTGTGCAATAAAATTTCTCGTAGCATATAAATCTACTCTATTTTAGTCAGTGTTGGGAATTATCTCATGAGTGTGGACCTGAAAGTTTTATTTTTCATGAGCACTTGCATGAGTGAAAAATAATAATTCCAGGTCCACATGATGAATTTTTTAAGTAGCTTCCTAAATGACATTACACTTTGGGCATGACGTCACTTTGAATGTCGCCTTGAAAGAACTATCAGATGCTTTTTGTTATTGTCTTGAAACTGCAGTCAAATTGGGCTGAATATTGCACAGTAAAATGTCCTGAAGCATATTATAAAAACAAAATCTACACTGTTTTAGTGAATATTGGGAATTCAGAAAAACAGTGTAGATATCCTCTATATACTCTTGTGCCAAATTGTTATTTCTGATGTTATTAACTTCACCCACAAATAATGACATGGAAACTTCTCTTTCGGGAACATAGACTTTCACTCTGCTAGTATGGAAATAATGTGTTTTTTCGTCACAAACAGAACAGAGCCTCTACCTATTTCCAAATGCTTTTCCTCATTTAACTTATGAAAGCAGAACAGATTTAATTATATTGACTAATTTTGTTGTTACTTTTCTATTGTAGAGCCTTCTACAGACTTGCTTATTGCACTTACACTATCATGGATAATTTTGCAGCAAAGTTCCAAAAAGTTTGTGAACTGAACTACACCATTGAAGTACTGATGAACTCAAGTAATGGTGTTATAAAATTTGACTCGAAAATTTGTGAAAATGGTAAATATTTCTCAACTGTTGCAGCCAGCAGCTATCCAGTTGATATCAAGAAGAATTTGTTCAAGCCCATCAAATATAAATACCTAAATTATGATTCTGCTATCTAGTTGATATCAAAAATTATATGTACAAGGTCATCAAATATAAATACCTAGATTATCAGTCTGCACTTGCTCCATATTTAGACCCGATTTTTATTAACTCATTTGAAAAATGGTCATATTATGTAATCAGTCTGTCCATCCACCCATCTGTCCATCTATTAACATTTTTGGTTTCCAACCAGTAACTCCAGTTTGGATTATTTGATCTCAACCAAAGGTTGTATGTTCATTTCCCAGCTAGTAATACAGGCCAAGTTCGAATATGGGTTCCACCCAATTTTTTACAGTTACAGCCCCTTTTTTTTTACTAAGAATTCAACTGTCTATTAACAATTTTTAGTAGTACAATTCAAAATGGCTAACCACCATATTTAGCCACACCTGGCAGTGCTCTTGTTTATTGGTATTATGCACCCAAGAACCACAGTTTAATCAGTTTGGGTATGAGTTGACCATCACCTATGTATCATTCTGCACATGGGGCGGCTGTGTGTACCAAAGTACTATCATTATACCCCAACTTTCGAAAAAATTGGGGTGTAAACTGGATTATATGCGTCCGTCTGTGTGTCCATCCATCTGTCTGTGTGTGAGTCTGTCCGAGAATATTCATAATTTTCATAACTTAAGTAAATTATTATTATGGTATGTAATTAAATTGTAACATTTCCCAAGAATAGAATGATTTTCGGTCTTGTCAGATTGTTATTTTTTTTTTTTTTTTATTGTTCACTTAGAAATTGTGTCCGTCCGAGCCAAACCAAATTTTGTCTGTTCAGCCTGTATCTCGGGTATCAAATGTTCTATTGCAATGAAAATTGCCATGAACACTGCTTATGGTATAGGCTTTAAAAAAAGAATTCAATGATATTTCTCACATTCTCCTTTTTAGAGTTATCTCCCAGAGTCCATCTGAGAATATTCTTAACTTTCATAACTTAAGTAAATTATTATTATTATACCCCCACTTTCGAAGAAAATGGGAGGGTATACTGGATTACATGCATCCGTCTGTGCATCTGTGTGTTCGTGCATCCATCCATCCATGTGTGACTCCGTCTGAGAATACCACGTGGGGTATGCACCGGACGACAGTTCAGCTCTTGTTGTTTACTATGTATTAATTCTATTAGTGTATTAACCATTCAAGGCCTAGACGGGGTTTGTACGGATTTTGAAATCCTAGAAAAGTCATACAGAATGGAAATATATTTTCTAGGCCTGGAAGTTTTTGAAAATGGGGGGATTTTATGCTGTAGTCTGGAAGAGTCATGGAAATTTGTCATATGCCATTTCCCTGAAAAGTCATGGAATTTGATTCAAAACCCTTTACCCAATGCAGATGATATCAAAATTTATTATTTTAAATATCATTTTTTTAAATTTTTCAAAAAATTTCAACAAAACCTTATCATGTGAACCCTCATTGGAACAAGCTTGACAAGCTCATTCCAAAGAAGGGTCACATGATATGGTTTTGTTGAAACTTTCTGAAAAATAATATTTTTTCAGCAGCTGAATTTGCATATTACACAGGCAGATGTGGCCTATTCGTTGGGTAAAGGGTTAATTAAGTGTATGAACCCTGCTAGAGAATTTTAAACATACCGGTATTTACTACACTTTGGCAGTCTACATTGTTTATTGTTTGGCTTTACAGTTGTTTCTATGCAAGTCTTGGCTGCCCATATGGGCAGCCAAGACTTGTCTAAGAAACAACTGCTAAAGTACTTAGATTGTAAGTTTACTCAGAGACTGCGTGTTGGGGCACCTGCTTCACTGCTGGAAAATGTGATGAAGAAAGTCACATTTAGGCCTTTAAGAGTTAAATGGAAAGTTTGTGCAAAGGGTGGAATTCCTATATATTCACTCTGAGACCTTTCCAAAAATTTCAAACCTAAACCTTCTTTCATTTCTCTATAGGTTACAACTTAATCTGACATTTTTCTTGCAAATTGAGACAACTTTCTTACATTCGTGGACCAGTTTATTTCATTGGGTTGTGTACACTACTGACATTTTCATTTATTGTGCAATAACTGAATATAATTTTTGAATTTTCCCATAGACAGCATGTTATCAGTATTCTGTTCTGGGCAGGAATATCCACTGGCAGCATCCAAGGAGTTAATGCATACATGGAAAGACATTTTGTTGTCACCCCTTCACCCTCCTGAAAATAAATAATAAAAAATAAAATCTCCCCCCCTCCCTTGCCACAATTTAAAAACAGAAATCACATAATATTTCTTTTTTCTGGCCTTATGTACAGTTGTATCAAGTGCAATCAAGGGCTTCTGATAAGATATGTACAGGCATATACCCTTTGCTTCTACACCAACTTTTAACATATAGGGAGAATCGCTATATATGCTTGTATGTAAGGAAGATTAATAAAATTTTGGAAGCCTTTGTTAGTAAAATTGTGCAAAATGGAAGGAGAATTATTTATATTTTTTATAAAAGATACATTTTTAGACTGAATTCCTGATTACTAATTCACTGTCAGAATTAAAGAGAACTCAAAGAGCACTCTCACACCATAAAATGTATCAACAAATCCATACCAATGAAATAATTTTAATTAAATAATATTGAGCACATCCAATGAATATGAAGCCTTCAAGTTGTTATGCGGGCATTTAAACCAAAGATGTGCTTCGAGCACTCAACGAATTAAAAACTGTAGTATTTATTGTATGAATAATTTGGCTGCATTTATTTTGACTTGGTTAGGTACAAATTGTTGCATCCATTTTACCCTTTACCTAGTGCATAGGATATATAGAGGATATGGAATGAGTGTTTTTCTCATATAATATTTATGAAACGAGTCTAAAAATTTTCCAAACGGAAAATACAGACGAGTTTCATAAATATTATATGAGAAAAACACTCATTTCATATTCTATTTATCATGTGACATACACACCACACACACAAATTAGCCACTTAGTATGACTTTTTAACCCATCACCTAACTTGAGTTGCAGACGGCACTTGGAAAAAACATTCTCGTATAACTAAAAATTTTCATTTTTTGCTTCCAAAACATAGGTTATGACCCCTCATTGGAATGAGCTCGTTCCATTGAGGGGTCATAACCTATGTTTGGAAGCAAAAAGTGAAAATATAAAAAAAAATGAATGGCATTTTTCTTGTAGGTAAAAGATTAATACAATATAACCCACCCTAAATAGGACAGATAACGTAAATTCTCCCTACTGAAATTATGCAAATGTGACCCAGTTGTATTTTGTTTAGCCAATCAAATTGTCCAGTTTTGAAATTGACCAATGAAAGCTCCCAACTCTAATTATGCAAAATATGAAAATGTGGCTCAGTTGTATTTTGTTCAGTCAATCAAATTTTGTCTAGTTTTGAAATTGACCAATGAAATTGCTGGAAGGCTTTATTTATCACTGATTAATATGAAAACAAAATATCAAATGTTTTAAAATGAACAAATTGGACGAGTCATATGATAAAAATATTTATTATTTTAATTATTGCTTTTTAAAGTTGTTCCAAGAATTTCAGCAGCACCATATCATGTGATCCCTCATTGGAATTAGCTCGTTAGAATGAGGGAGTGACATGATATGTTGATATGGTTTTGTTGAAATTTTTTTTCAGCTGCATATCTTGAAAATTATGTGGGTAGATGTGGCAGATTCATTAGGTAAAATATTAACCATTAAATGCCTAATTCTGATTTTTATTATGTTATAGAAACAAAACAGTTGCCCCAGCATGTAGACTTTTGGTAAACTTGCAAGTTACATTCTAATGACCTTGGCAAGTCTTGGCTGCCAATACAGGCAGCCAAGATCTTTTTAAAAACAACTTCAAATCCAAAGAAAGTTGCCTCCAAAGTGTAGTAAAAATCTCTGGCTCCTTGAGGGTTAAAGGCAGCAATATCGCTGTCTGTTTTAGCAGCAGTCTCTGTAATTTTACAAATCACATCAGGCTTACCTGTTGTCACACTATTACATGCCGTTTGTGCACTTGTCTTCTACCAATGCTAACTCTGCTTGTGCAGTTAGTACATTGGGAAGTCTGACAGTTGGTTCTGGGTGTTCTCCATCTTCCTCTACCCATAAACTGTCCGACATAAGGTGACTTTGTTTATCAAAAAGTATCTTTAAACCCCAATAAATAAATTAAATAAATAATTTCTGTGTCACACCTCACAAGCATGATAGTGCATCTCATAAAAGAAGTAGTAAAATTCACTTTGTTTATCCAGTATTTCTGCTTTATTTACAGCTGTAGGTAACTCCACCATTCTTCCGGTTAAAAACTCAACCATATTGCCAGTTGAACAGTGTCATGTTGCAGACTATCTCCAACTAATTAAAAATGATTGTGACAATTCCATATCGATTCTTGCAAAGGTGGAAAAGGATTATTTTTGCAGGTAGGATATTTACTTATGATACAAGGTGCATTGCATGTGTGTATGTTTTTAAACGCAATGCTCTCTAGACAGTTTGCACTACGAAGCTGAAATTGTCAGGAGTTGCAGAGGATATCTGATAGAATTCTGTCCCCCCTATCCCCTCCCCCCACCCTAATATTTTTTCATTAAGGAATTTCAGTTTACTGACTGTGTTAGACTTTCCAGGCAGTTGAAAAGAGGAGAACATTCTCCATAATAAGGGTACATTCAACTGAACAGACTCTAATCTTGCATGGAAAATGGATATCTCCAAATGCAAAAAAAATTATCATTTGTATGTTTGGAGCTGGTCACAAATCTGCCTTGTAGTTGCAAATCATTTTAGCTATGTACTGATAATCTATTACAGTACAAAAGTACCCTGTTGATTCATTTGTCAAATTGTCAGAAATCTACAGTGTGTAACACTTAATTAGATATTGTTTAATAGAATAATTCTATTAATTGCATATAACTTCCATTGACAATACATTTAGCACTATTTTGCCCTGGTAACTGTACATGACTTGAAATAATTACTTGTTAAAGGGAAATAAATGTCTTTTGTTAGAGGTATCATGCCAAAATGGAGAAATAGTTGCATTTTTGGTCCACTCGGCTTATCAGCATGTTTAAATGACTGGTTCTCAGAGCTCTGTTTGTCAGTAATGGCAATATGTCCCACCTTCCATTTTAAAACAGTGTAACTAGTAACCTCTGTATCTGGGTACTCGCGCAACCAAACCTGAATATAAGCAACCTGTCATTTGCAAAATGGAGTCCCCAGAGGGTGAACTTGCTGATGCTATCCCATACAGTGGGCCAATTTATCCTCTAGGTACATCTTTCTGTTTTGGCTTGTTTCACACTCTCATCTTTATTCATATTCATTTATTTATCTACTTTCATACATTTTTTATAGAATGAACATCACATTGTATGGAAAATTTGAATCAATAAATTCATGATGCTCAAGTTTAATATTTTTATACTAATAACCAATGGCCTGGACTAGCTGGTTCAAACTCGATATTATCAAGGACCAAACACAAATTTTGAACCCCCCAATCCCCAAAATGTGCTTACAAAACCAAAAATTAAAAATCCTATCTGGTCCTCCATACTTTTACCATCTGCACATGCGCAGTAGTCAGGAAGAGGCCAGAATTGGCTCCAACATCATTCTTTGTTTGGCCCTAAAGTCAGTAACAATGATCTGACATCTGCTTTAAAATCTCCTTTTTTGAGGATGCCAGACAAAAATTAAAAATCCTATCTGGCCCTCCATACTTTTACCATCTGCACATGCGCAGTAGTCAGGAAGAGACCAGAATTGGTACAAACATCATTCTTTGGTTGGCCCTAAAGTCAGTAACAATGATCTGACATCTGCTTTAAAATCTCCTTTTTTGAGGATGCCAGACACGAATCAATGCAAGAATTGGTGGATCCAAGGCTGTTAATGGATTATGGAAGTGAACAACAGTGGTTTCAAATGTGCAGGGCTGTAACTTTATAATAATTATAAAAGTTATTTCATGTTTCTCATTTTCGGGACATACGCCTGACGTCATCATTCTTGCTAATGATTAATCCACTGTTTGCTATGTGTTCCTTCCGTATTCTTCAATGAACCCCTCCTGTTAAACTCCTAAACTTTTTGGCTTCTTTTTATTAGAATTTTGTATTAAATTTCTTGGGAGTTTAACATGTATCACAGAATGTTTATTCTGCTTATTCCCATGGTTACATCATCACCCTAGTGGTGTTAGGGCATTTTGGTCTTGTATCTTCTATCTGATGTATTGTTGTTTCTTCCTATGAAAATCTAGCTTGCATTTGGTAGCATTTAAATTGGTTACTGACTTTGGGCCTTTTTGTGCCTGATGTCTTGTTTCTGGGTTTTTCCTTTGATGTTGTTTACTTTGGCAATGTCCTCAAATATATGTAGTATTTTATATTATATTACCGTACAGTTACTGTAGGATACATTGATTATTATTCCTGTAGTGTAGCTCATTAAATTTTGGATTTTGCCCACTCTTAGGCTTTATCGGATGCCCTTGGGCTCATAATGTTCCCTTTGGAAACTTAGGCATATTTTTATACTGTACCAATGACCCAGACTTAGCTGGTGCTAACTCTAAAATATTTAGGGCCAAACACAAATTTTACCCCCCTATCCCCAAAATTTGCATCTAAAACCGAAAATTACATGTCCTATATGGTCCTCCATACTTTTACTCCACTGCACATGCGCAGTGTCAAGGAGGTTCGAAATTGGCGCAATTATTATTCTTTGTTTGGCCCTCAATTGAGTTACATCTTACTGATATTTGTTCCTGTAAATCTCAGTTTAAATGATGCCAGACACATAATTATGAGAGAAATGGTGGATATAAGGAGGAAATAGAAAGAGGAGAGGAAGAAACAGTGGAAGGAAATGTTCAGGGCTGTAACTTATAATTTTTTACAAAATTATTTCATGTTACCTATTTTCGAGGCATGGCCCTGTTGTGGTCATTCGTGCTATGAATGTTCCATTGTTTGATCAGTGTTCCTCTCTCCCTTTCCTTTATTCCCCCCTAGCTATTCTCCCATGCTTTTGGCATATTTTTTGTAATGTTCATTACTAAAATTTCTTGAGAGTTTTGGCTTGGTAACAATAATATTCTGTTTTTTCCCATGTTTACGTCCTCACCCTTGGGTGTTTAGGTGTTTTGGTCTGCATCTACCATCTGATGTTCTGCAGTTTCTTCTCTGGAAGTCTCTGTTTTGCATCAGATAGTGTTTAAATTGGTAACTGATTTCGGGCCATGTTTATCAGTGCCTGGAGTCATGTTTCCGGTTTGTGTACACTTTTGTTTATGTTGACAGTGGTTACTTCTGATAGTGATTACTTGTCCTCTGCTTAGTTCAGTTCATAGCAAGATACATTAATGTTGTCCGTAAGTGTTACATTAATTTGTTGAAATGGTTTTAAAATTTTTGTCCACACTTAGGCTTTTTTGAGATTCATTTGGGCTCATTGTTCCCATTGGGAACTTGGGCTTTTCTGAAAATTTTTTCCAAAATTTTTTTTTTTTTAAATTATTTTCTTTCGAAATGTTATAATGGATTATATTATATTATGTATCTTTGTTTCAAGGGTTAGTGCAAGTAATATGACTGTGTATATTTTTTCTTGATGAAAAAATATTGTTCAAATTGTAATGCGAGGATATCTTCCTCTAATTCTCAGGTTCATTGTGTTTCTTATAGTCAATGTGTTCGCACTAATTCTTGCTCTGTGTGTGTTGATTGGAATGACAACGTTGGAGATGTGCGTCACGGTATTTTGTTAGCAGTGAGGAGTCCATTCCGGTCCTCTATCCGCAGGGTCACTCTACTTTATCAGTCTCTTTTTCAGAATTCAGAGTGATGTTTCCATGACGTCTTCAACAAGTGTGTCTCTGTTGTTGCAATATTAGGGCTAGCGGAAAGTGCTCAAGGTATTTCGACAACTGCCGAAGAGTTCCCTAGTAGGACCGAAGGCATTGATCGTCTGCTAGTCTGCCCGGTGTCGAATGGATCGGCATCCGGGTTCGTCCGTTGCGGTCCAGGGAAGCAGATTGGGTGATGCGAGCATTATAAAACATCGAATGTGCACACCCAGCAACAACAGATCCGAGGATAGTACGGAGGAAGCCTGTCAGTCTGGTAGCTAGCTCATCCAGGTCCATCTGGACCGCGAGCGAGAGAGGCCCCCCTCTCTCTTACATCAACATCTGCACCGCGATGTTGTTGTATGTTTGTTCGTTAGTCGGAGCTTACATCCACCCCTCCTGCTCGGGACGCTCCGTCGCATAGACAGTTCGACGCGGCTGTTATATTGGCCTCCTCATCCTCACACCAACACACATGACCGCACCTTGGCTATGTGACCACAGATTTCCAGGGGACGTTTGAATATTATATAAATGCAGGATTGAACATTCCTGGTGCTCCAGCTTCGCTGACCAAGGAATACACGTCGACCAGGTCACTCCATCTGCTAGCCAAGGACACAAGGCCTTTCCAGTTGGGACGTTTGCATTTTATATAAATGCAGGAATGAACATCCCTGGAGCTTCCAGCGGATAATTACGTAGGACCGTGGCTCCACAGGTCTCATTGAGTAACATGAACAAGGTGATGTTACCGTGATGTCTTCGTAAAGTGTGCTTCTGTCGTCACAGTCAAATGAAGAGCTAGCGGTAAAAGTGCTCATGCAGATACGTCAATTGCCTAAGAGGTCCCAAGTAGGATCGACGGTGTTGGCGTCCGCTCGCTCGCCCGGTGTAGTGACCATTCATCGAATGGCTCAGCAGCCGGGTTCGTCCGTTGCGGTCCAGGAAGGAGATTTGGGTGATGCGAGCACTATAAAATACAATGTGCACACCCACTGGCGACGGATACGAGGATGGTACGGAGGAAGCCTATTAGTCCGGTTCCTAGATCATCCAGGTCCTTCTGGGCTGCGAGCAAGAGAAGTTCCTCTCTCATACAACAACATCTGGGCCCAGATGTTGTGGTACAAAACCTTCCTCAGTCAGAGCATACTTCCACTGCTCGGGCCGCTCCGTTATATAGACAGTCCGGAGAGACTGCTCTTTCGGCTTCCTCATCCTCATGGCAGCACACGTGACCGCACCTTGGCTATGTGACCAGTGATATTCAACCAACATTGCCAACGAGGGATTCTACGGCGACCAGGTCATGCCATCTGGTAGCCAAAGATACAAGGCCTTCATACTCCGGACGTTCGCATATAAGAAGTATGCAGGATTCAATGTCCAAGGAGCTTCCAGCGGCTAAATCCGGTAAGACCGCAGCTCCACAGGCCTCCGTTACGGACATGCTATTGCAGATAGCACAAATTATCGCAGCTTCCCAGCAACTGACAGTAACTCTGTCGGATCAGGAATTATCCGAGGAAGCTGGGTTGGTGTGTTCTGCTGCAGGCTCAGGCACGGACGACCAAGAATTACAAGTGGTCCGACAGGATGGCGAAAGGGATATGGAGGAGTTGTATTTTTCCCAACATAATTGCCGTAGAGTGCATCCGGAATTATCATCTGACGTTGTTCCTCAGGACCAAAATGCTGCATTGCCGGATAAGAGACTGATAGCGCCACTGGACACAGAATTCTTAATCGGTGTAGGGACATCGTCCCTCAGTTTCTAACATAGTCCAGAAATGTCTCACGGACATTTGAACGATAGAATGACGCTATATATTACTTGCTACCTAAACGGGCAGGTCCGGTTTCTTATTGGCAAATGCTCTACATCTGCCTTTCATTAATTCAAGGAATAATTTCAAAACGACAGGACAGAGCATTCCGAGAGTTTCTCTGCTTCTAGACGACCAGGCCGAAGACCTAGTATTGTCTATACCGTCGTCTATGTCAATTCCAACCACGATGTTGGAAATGACAGTATCATCTAGCAGGGTTAGCTTAGACACATTATCATACGCAGATCACCTTACCAGAGCATTATCATTACATCTCAAAGGAAAAAGAATTCCAGGATGTACAACCTCCTTAAGAGTTCTTTCAAGGGCCTTAGCATTCTCCATGTATAACTCTGCCCTTTTAGTGGCAATATGGAGTTGGTTAGACGTGATGCGGCCCTGGCTACATCCATGTGTGTGGATAGTAAGGTGAAAAACTCTCTCAGAGTCGCTCTGGTCTCCGGAGAGTTTCTCTTCGACGGCAAGCTTTCCGCAATCTATGATCAGATAACTAAGAAAGCTTCAGACTCTCTGCTATTCAAATCTGCTTCCATAGAGTCGGATTCAGCAGAGAAAAGTAGGACAGGCACTTCTGGGGCGAATACGTCCAAGGGAAGTTCCTATAGAGTTTCCTATGCGTCCTCTAGGTCTTACTCTAGAGACCGTCAGGGTAGCGACTCAGGTAGGGGCCGTAATACTGGCCGAGACATCCAGTCAGATGCCCCTAAGTCGACGGGTGCGAGGTGCGGGCCGTGGAGGACATGGTTTCTTCTTCCGCAAGCCCCGCAGGACCAGGAGGTAATGGTATTAACCTCTATCGTGTTCCAGTGAGCGGAAGACTGTCAAGTTTCTCAATCAATTGAGAGTAAATTACGGACATCCCTTGGATTCGAGGGGTGATTTCGGAAGGACTAAATTGTCCTTCAAACGAAAACCTCTGTTAACTCGAAGTCCAAGATGGACTCAGCTTCCGTCAAGTCCGCAGGGAAGAGGCTTGCTTCCATCAGAAGTCCAGTCTCTTCTGGAATGATCACGATAGAGATCGTAGAAATCCAGGAATTTCCAGGTTTCTACAACCATCCTTTTCTGGTTCCAAAACCAGACGGCTCGTTCCGTCCACTCATAAATCTCAGCTGGATAAACAAGCTGATCGTGGCTCCAAGTTTCTATATGGAGACCATCCGATCGGTCAGAGTGAGTATTCGGGTGTACGACTATGCTACATGCATAGATCTCAAGATGCGTACTTTCGCGTCATGGTACATCAGGCGTTCAGAAAGTATCTTCGCTTCCTCATCATAGGAGTCGTGTATCAGCTCTGAGCAATGTGCTTCGGTCTGAATCTAGCCCCCTGGGCTTTCACTCGAATAATGAACTCGGTAATGACTCAATTCTGAGCTCATTCGTCTGCGATAACATCGGCCTACCTGGACAACATTCTCCAGAGGTACGGCAATGAGTTAACACTTCAGAACGATGTGCAGAATCTGCTTCTATTGCTCCAACGTCTCGGTTTCATAAGTAAATGGTATTAGCGTATTTTCAGAACCAGGGAGGCACTCATTCCATTCTGTTATTCAAGTTAACGGAATGAATCCTTCTGTTTGTACTAGAACATCAAGTTCTCCTATCGGTCCGTCATATTCCGGGTCGTCTGAACGAATTAGCAGACTCCTTTTCACGGAGGGGCCGCTTGTTGCCATCAGAATGGACTCTCAACAAACGAGTATTCAATCAGATTTGCTACCAATGAGAGCGGCCAATGATGGACTTATTTACAACGCGTCTCAACAATCAGTTGCAGACGTATGTGTCACCATGTTTGGATCCTCGAGTGTTTGCAGTATCGATCTCGTGAGACGGAATAATAGGATATGCGTATTCTCCAGCAATGTTGATTCAGCAGATATTGCTCAAGTTAAATAATCTCAATGCAAAATTCTGTTGGTAGCATCTCTATCTCCACAAAGACCGTGGATTAATCTACTCAGGTGTCTGTTGTGGGACATGCCATGGAAGCTTCCTCCACATTTCGGTACATTCTATGGCTAGATGGATTCAATTGACTATCAGTACTGCTTATGATGATATCTTCAACTCAGCAGTCTGTGCTTAAGATTTCAGCTCATGAAGTAAGAGTTCTTTCTACATCATGGGCTTACGCTAATAGTGTTGCTATTACAGATCTAATGAGGGCTGCATATTGGTTTCAGCCTTCCACTTTCACGAATTTGTACCTTAGAAATATTGAGTCCATTTCTGGAGGTCTGCATTGTTTAGGTCCGTTATCTGTTACTCAGAATGTCGTCCACTAAACAGTTGCAACTATAGTTATGTAGGCTTTCGGTTCCAGCAGTAACTCTGTCCTGCTGCCCTCTTCGCTCTGGAGTATTTGATCTAGGGCAAGGGGAAGGGAGGGGTGGGGGGGGGGGGTGTTCCTTAGGTCACCTGCTTTATAGTGAAAAGCAAGGGAATACCTCCCCTGGAGTCAGTAATTCCAGTCGGTACCGGGATGATTTTAAAATGTAAAGCTAATGTTTACTCATCCATGTAATATATTTAAAGTGTAGCTCGGTGTGAAGCATTTGTATATGTCACATGTCATACAGGCATTAATATACAATCCTTGGACACTTTTAATGAGTATAAAGAGTCTCATTTCTCTGGACTTCCTTTATTTATTGGCTTTCCTTTAAAAATAATTAGCGTAACGGGTTATACTGGAGGTTAATAGAGATCATTGATGTTATTGTGCTCAATTACAGAATGGTGTTGTGTCTTTCTCGTTTTGATGCAAATAGAAAGATACATGTAAAGCCTATTTCTCCTTTCTCCTTGAGGGGATAATTCTGTTATATGTAGTTGAGTCTGTTGGATTTTCTTTTTGTCCTAGGCCCTCCAACCTTTTTACTATTCAGCTAAGTCTGGGTCATTGGTACAGTATAAAAATGTTAAAAAATTTATAGTAATTTGTATATTTTTTATACTTACCAATGACCCAGATGAGTCTGGATCTCCCATGAGTTGGGAACTCATACCTCCCCGCTGAGTACCTCCCCGCTGAGTACATAACGCTTACCAGGCACTGGTTGTAAGAATGATAAATGCGCCAATTTCGAGACCTCCTTGACACTGCGCATGCACAGTGGAGTAAAAGTATGGAGGACCATATAGGACATGTAATTTTCGGTTTTAGATGCAAATTTTGGGGATTGGGGGATAAAATTTGTGTTTGGCCCTAAATATTTTAGAGTTAGCAACAACTAAGTCTGGGCCATTGGTAAGTGTAAAAAATATATAAATTACTATAATTTTTTTAATTTTCTCAAAATTTTGTTCAAAATTTTTTTTTAGAAATTTTTCGTATTTAATTTTGATTGATATTTTTCATGTATCTTTATCATATATTTTGTTGTGGAGTTTGTAGGAGTGCTATCAACTTGGTCTTTTGCGATGCACTCCTGCAGATTCTTGTCCTGCTTGTGTACATTGGGTTGACAGACATTGGAGATGGGTGTCGCGGTATGTCGTTGGCAGTGAGGTTCCTATGCCGGAGCTCTCACCGCAAAAATAATTTGAGGTTTTCAGTTTCTTTTTCAGAGGAACGAGAACATGGTGATTGTATTGTGACACCCATCCAAGTGTGCTACCGTCGTCGCACTCTGATGAGCAAATGGAGCTAGCTGCAAGGTGCTCATGATTACAAGCAAGGGATAAGGCCTCTAGTTAGTGTTCTTGACCGATGAAGTGGTTACTCCGTTGGTGGAAGCCGTGACACCGGGTAAGTCCATTGCGGTCGAGGAAGTGCAGATTTGGGTAGAACAAGCACCTCAAAAACTAAAGCTTACCCAGCGACAATGGAAATAGGGAGGAAGCCTGCAAGTTTCTCTGAGGGAAGCTCAGCAAGGTCTTATAAGACCGTGAGCGGGAGAGGTCCCTCTCTAACCCAGCAACATTTGGGGCCAAATGTTGTTGAGAAACTTGCCTGTGTAGGATCCTGCAAGTTTATCTTAGGGAGGCTCAGCGATGTCTGAAAAGACCGCGAGTGGGAGAGGTCACTCTCTAACCCACAACATTTGGGGCCAAATCTTGTTTGATAAACTTGTCTGTGTTGGAGCTAACGTCCACACTCGCTGCTCAGGATGCTTCTTCTAAACTGCAGCCAGCATTGGCTACAGTTGCAGCTTCTTTCTCAGGCAGATATAGCACACATGACCGCATACTAGCTACCTGACTTTGGATATCCAGGCAGCCGCCAGAAGAAGTATCCAGTCTTCGCCCGTGAAGTCGGCCCATCCAGTAGCTAGTGATCCAAGGCTTCGATCATTGGGACGTTTGGAGTAGAGATCTACGTCCGGATCTTCATCCCAGGAGCAGCAAGTAGCATAAATATTGAAGATCACTGCTCCTCAAGCCTCTGAAATGAACTTACTGTCACAGATTTTGCAGCTAATTGCAGCATCCCAGCAAGTGCGAGAGCAGCCTTATGCACACTCGGTGGTGAGCTGTCGGACAGTGCTAGGTCGGTCCAGTTATCCACACACGCAGATGCAATGGACCGAACATCACAGCTGAAACAGTCAGATGGTGAAAGGGTCAAGGAAGAGGATTACCCTTCCCTTTCAGAACAGCATATCGTAGAAATGAATTTTATTCATCAATACTATCCTGACTTTGTTCCACCTGATCAGCAAGTTGTGACAACTAGAGAGAAACCGCTGTCGTCTCTGGACGCAGATTTTGTGCGGATGAAAGAGGATGTTCTTTACTTCTCGAAACAGTCTCGACAGGTATCAGAGGCCTTCGACCATGTTAACGATGCCATATTCAACCTCTCTAGTGCTAAGAGGAAGGCTGTTTCTTATCGACATCTTCAATAAATATACCATTCCTTGGACCACATTCATTTAAAACGGTTTGTGAAGTTGTCCAGAGAGCTCTGCATTTCGATGAGCAGGCTTCGGATTTAGATATTTCCCTACCTGCATCAATCAATATACGCTCGGAAGTGATGGAATGTGCTATTTCATCCAATCTGGATGTGATGTCCTACACAGCTCACTTCACCAGAGTTATGGTGCAACATCTTAATGGGAAGGAATTTGAGGATGTTTGTTCCTTGCTTAGAGGTCTTTCCAGGGCAGTCATGTATGCGACGTACCACTCCGCCCTGACAGTGGCAAATTTGGAGTTGATCAGATGTGATGCTGCCCTTGCGTCATCATCACTTATAGATGACAAGGTGAAAAGCTCTCTCTGAGTCACCCTGGTCAAGGGAACACACTGTTTGATGACACACTTTCTTTTGTCTAGGAACAGGCTACCACAAAGCTTCCAGTGCACTGATACTTAGATCAGCGTCTCAACAACATGCATCAGCTGGCGGGAGTTAGCGAGGTCATTCCAGTTCACAATCATAGAAGGGAGTCCCTCACAAGGGTCTAGGAAACCCTCTCACAGTTACTCCAGAGGTTGTCAGTATAGCGACATGGAGAAGGGTCACAAGTCTTATAAAAAATATGTCAGACACCCCAAGATTGATGGGATGAGGTTTTTTGCGGGAAGGATGTAGTTTCGCCTACTGCAAGCCTCACAAGTTGTATAGATGATGGTCTAGACTTCTGTTGCTTTCCACTTAGCGGAAGGTTATCAACCTAGGAAAAAGTGGATGAAAATTACGGAAGATCAGTGGGTGAGAATGTAGTCTCGGCAGGCCTGCGGCTATCAGTCCGAGCAAAGCTCCACTTACAAAAAGTACATGTTGGACAGATCTTCCGGCAAATTCTTCCAAGAGAGTCTCTCCTTGCGGAGGTAATAGGCTCTCCTATTGAAGAAAGCTATAGAGGTCGTCGAAAATATTCTCCAGGTTTTATCAAGTCACCTGTTTCTCGTCCCGAAGCCAGGCAGGTAGTGCATAGATAGGCTGAGACAGTTGTCTTGTTTGGAATAGAGCCGTTACAGGGAATAAGTACGTCTTTTTCCTCTCAGTGTTGTATTCCTTGGCATCAAGACATTTAATGCCATTGTGGATGCCAGAGTAGCCTTGTGTACTGTTACAGTAGTTTTTTCTTATAATTAACGGCCGTAAGTCTCCATTTAGTGAGCTTTCAAAGGCCGCAAGTGACAGATGTGTCTTCACGTAGACGAAGACTCATAACTGTGTAGCTACCTTGAGATTACTCTCTCTTTTGGAATTACAGCAGTTAAAATAGTGGCTCGTCATTCCCTACCTTGTGCGATGATGGTTGTAAGTCTCCGTTTAGTGAGCTTTCAAGTTCGCTAATTACACCAAGATATCTGTCTTCATGGAGAGGAAGACTTCTAAAGCTACGTTAGCTAGGCTCTGACCGCTGTCTTTTGGGAATAAAACCGATAAAGGAGTGCCTTTCGGTTTGTTTTCCTAGGTGTCATAGACTTGAGTTTTATTGTTTACACCATAGTAACCTAGATAGAATCATGAGCAATGTTTTTCCAGTAATTATGCAGTGACATAACTGAATTTATTATCTCTTAGGACTACTGTCTCTTTGGGAATTTAGGGCTGTTAAAATAGTGGCTCTTCATTCCCTACCTTTCGCAACGATAGTTGTAAGTCTCCGTTCAGTGAGCCTCGATGGTGTCAACTCACACCGATATATATTTGTCTTCACGGAGATGAAGACTTATAAGCTACGGCTAGCGGTGTAAGTCTCCTTAGTGAGCTTCTAAGGCTGCAGTTATCAGCCTTTTTATTGTCTTCACATATAGGAAGACCTTTAGCTGCTTCAGTTAGACTGAGTTTGTTTATTCTCTTCCAACCGGTATGTTTTGGTGTTAGTTATATGAGGCGATAAGCTCTATTGTTGATGCCATATTTACCTAGTGTGATTAATGAGCGTTTCTTCCAACGCTGATACTTAACTCCTTCTCAGGAACATATTTCCTGATTTCAGATCGAACGTAAGGAGTTCATCTAGTTTTTTATGATCGGGTGTCGGAACATTGTTTTCATCTCCCTTTTCATTTCTATCCAGTCTATTACTGTGGATTATACTTCCACCTTAGAGACTGGATATTATGTCAATATGGTGTATTTTTGTTAATCACGTCCCTCTCCATCCTTAGTGGCATTAGGTAGTCGGTCAGACATGATGGAGCCCTGTGGTTCCTATACTGTTTGATAACTAACACAAGAGTGATTCATGTAATGTGGGTGAGGGGGGTAGTTTTCTTCCCGTAAGCCTCGTATGCATTCAGGTATATGCATGCCTTTCATGGCTCCTTGATTGGCGACTTCGTCATGTTCTAACGGTGACCTCATGGGCACATCCACTATTTAAGTGGTTTGTTTCCTGTGGTTGTTCGTTTTTAGGTCATATATGAGCATATGATTCCTTATCAACAAATTGCTAGCCTTAGTGTACATGTGTGGCTGACATGTCAGTTATCTGAGCGACATTATCCAATGTGGCAATTAGTCCACTCTGAAAAGTTTCGCTCAGATCTAGAGCCGTCTGGCCTTTACTTACGACGTATGAGATTATTACTCAGTTAACTGCATATAACGTTGTATTATTCATTCAGTTTCCTGGTTACACTTGTATCACTTGGTCATACTGTGGATACAGGCTGTATTCAGATGAGTACATGCAGGATTTCATTGCTCACATGCATAATATGTGTATTTATTAGGCAGACACATTATTTTACAGATTATATAAATTCTTGCTCTGCTTATTGATCTCATGAGAATTTTGGGGCTATTTGGATCAGTAATGGAACTGCGAATAGGCAAGCTATGCATACGTTCTCAATTTTTGGCATCATTATTCGGAGTAGTATACTCTTTCTCCGAACAGTCATTGGTTGTTACGGACCTAGGAAACAATGAATTATTTCGGGGACCGCCCGAAACGAGTTTGTTAATCATAGCCGGTTCCATATTCTAAATCCAGGTTTCTATGAGATACAGAACACATTCTTGTATGTTCTCACACAGGGACCAGCCTAGGGGGAAATTTTAGGGAGACTTCATGTCTTCCTCCAGAAAAAATAGGGAGACTGCAGAGTCAAGTAGGGAGACTTCATAGGCAAGTGGGAAAATTAAAAATATTTATGTACCCCCCCCCCCCCCCACCCCCACCCCCTTCATATTTTCAGTTTGTGGTCTTCCATTAACGTCCGATTAATCCAGTTCCAGTTGTCTATGATGCATCTATGCCAGGTTAAAAAATCACAAAGTAATTATTGACTGAAAATCCCCCACTGCTACCCTCTCCTTCATGACCCCTCCTCTCTTCTTCATGCCAATCCCCCCAGCACCCTCCTGTGGTTGCCTTTCACCAAAATCTACTAAGCTAATAATTTCCTAAGTCTGAAAGTGTGAACAGGACCAGATGTAAGAAGGTTGCTTGGAAGATACTTTGTTAGTTAATAAACAAAATACATTCTGGTGGAGAGTATTTTGTAAAATAAATGTCATTCCGCATCATTTTTTGGGGCATTCCATTGTCATTCCGAGTCATTTTTTGTCAATCTAGTGCTTAGGAGGACCCCTTTTTCAAGATCCTTCACATGCACACTTGTGCCCTGTACAAAGCTTTTCTTGACATCACTAAAGCTTTTTTTCATGTGTTTCAATTCCATTCGTGTTTTTCTAAGAATAGACGGCCCAACCATTAACAGTCGTCAGCAAAACGAAATAAAAATACAGTGTTAGAAAATATGTCTGTTGTGTATACATTTTCGGCATCCTAAGCGAAGTAACCTACTTTCAAACTGGGTTATTTTGTTGAGTCGCGAAAGTCACCTATTTTCGTTTCGACACTTGAAGCTCTGACTGAAACGGAACAAAATAGAAATAAAAAATCTGCCAAAAGCGACAATGCCAACTGATTGCCATGTGATTTCAAATAAATGATCGCTTATTTGACAAATGAAAATGCCCATTTATCACACTCAAGCACAAAAAATAAATGTCATTCCGCATCATTATTTTGGCATTCCGGTATCATTCCGCGTCATTTCGTGTCAATCCAGTGTTTAGGAGGACCCCTTTTTCAAGATCCTTCACATGCACACTTGTGCCCTGTACAAAGCTTTTCTTGACATCACTAAAGCTTTTTTTCATGTGTTTCAATTCCATTCGTGTTTTTCTGGGAATAGATGGCTCAACAGTTAACAGCCGTCAGCAAAACAAAATAAAAATACAGTGTAAGAAAATACGTCTGTTGTGTATACATTTTCGGCATCCTAAGCAAAGTAACCTACTTTCAAACTGGGTTATTTTGTTGAGTCGCGAAAGTCACCTATTTTCGTTTCGACACTTGAAGACCTGACTGAAACGAAACAAAATAGAAATAAAAAATCCGCCAAAAGCGACAATGCCAATTGATTGCCGTGCGATTTCAAATAAATGATCGCTTATTTGACGAATGAAAATGCCCATTTATCACACTCAAGCACATTCGATTCTTGAAAATAATCATTTTTATGTAAACCTCGGATCACTCAGTTCAGCCTTTCCTCATTTTGGCTAATTTTTAGAGGGCAACTTGTAATCGCCCAGACTATTTTTCTAGGTGACTTAGAGCTTAGAAGGGTGACATAATCGCCCTCAAGGCTGGTCCCTGTTCTCACGGTTCAATTGGAGTGTTAGTATTGGAATTAATTGTACACCTGAACGGAGTCGCCTGTTGGTTGCCTTAGAAGCATGTTTGCTCTTTAGATACTTTCCATTGGGATTCAATTGGACAAGTGTATGGTTGTACACATTATATCACCGGTTTTTGACCTATCTTCGTATTCCGACTCCGATATACATTAGAAGCGCGTGCTGTTAATTAGCGGGATCGCCATGATAGCCTTAGCTTCTGATATGGTGTTAAGCACCAATAATTAATAATAATAATAACTGGGTGCCTGTTGGGCAAATATATATTGATTATTTGGTACTGCTTTTCACTGATTCCAGAGCGCTCCCCTCTGTTTTGAAGAATATTCCTTAAAAAAAAAGGGGTGGGGGGATTTTTCTTCATCTCCTCCAGTTTGATAAGTGTGTAACTATGAGTGAAGCTGTTTTGTCTGTAGATTATTATTGATCCTAGATACAGCTTGTTTATTATTTATATATGGCGTATGTTTGTGGGGATTAGTCTCTCACTCTCGAAGACACCATCCTAATTTAAGGGGCTTAGTCCAGACGAGCCTTAAAATTGGGGGCTTGTTACACCCTGTTAGCATAATCTTTCATGCTAAGATTACAGAATTACTTGGATATGGCTCCTTAATTATGATATGTCTTCTCTATTATTGTATATAGAGACATACATGTAATTCCTTTTAAATTCCTTTTAAATTTATTTTCCTTTCACCTTGGAATGCAGGCTTAGGAGCTATATTTGGTCTGCTAATTCTGAAGTCCTAGGCCTCCACCTTTTTACGATTTAACTAGTCTGGGCCATTGGCTATTAGTATAAAAATATGATAAATTTAAAGTAATTTGTATATTTTTTATACTTACCAATGGCTCATACAGGGATGGGCCTCCCATGAGTGGGCACTCATACCTCCCAGCTCAGTTATCATTTAGTATGCTCATCTACAAAGATGTTGGCGCCAATTCTGGTCTCTTCCTGACTACTGCGTATGTGCAGATGGTTAAAGTAAGGAGGGCCAGATAGGACTTTTAATTTTTGGTTTTGTATGCAAATTTTGGGAATTGGGGAGTTCAAAATTTATGTTTGGTCCTTGATAATATCGAGTTTGTACCAGCTAGTCTGGGCCATTTGTAAGTATAAAAAATATACAAATTACTTTAAATTTATCATTTTGCATGACATCAGACCTTTGATTTTGAGGTGCACAATTACACTTGCGTGCCATCATGTTGTTGGTTTAAATTTGGGTCTTTACCCTTTTACCACTTTGTATTCCCTGGCAGACCATGGAACATTTCTTTATTACTTTACTTTCCCAACTCTTCAAGTGGTTTGTCTCAACAGTCACCATTATTACAAAAGTGATAGAATATTATTTACCTCGAATTTGAAACTAGTTTCAGTGAGAAGACATGTATATTGCCGTTGTTATTATTATCATTATTTCATTGTATCTTGTAGTTTTTAGCTTAACTTGACAAAGTAGTTCTTGTCCCATCATACCTAAATTTCATGTTCAGGTTCGAGGTCATGTCTAGATGAGAACAACCCATGTTTTCATCCGTCAGCTGTGGCTGTGCGGGTTAAAAATATGAAAACCTTTAGCACAGTTTACAGGTCATATTTATGAAGGGATTTCATCGTAACTTGGTAGGGTGACTCTATAATATCTAGCTGAGAACGTTCTATTTTGGTTGGGTTCAGTCAACCGTGATGGCTGCAGGGGCATGTGACGTAGATTCTGTTGACACAAGGCCTACACGTTGCATTTATGAAGGGATTTCATTGTAAATTAATAGGATGACTCAGTATAATGTCAAGGTGAGAATGTCCTATTTTGGTTGTGATCGGGCAATGTGATGGCCGCACAGGCATGTGACCTAGATTTGTTTAGCACAGTCTGCAGTCAGTATTTATGAAGAGATTTCATTATAACTTGGTAGGATGACTCGGTATTATATCTACATGAGATTGTCATATTTTGGTCACGATTTTGGGCATGCAGGCCTGAAAATAAGCAGTCTGACATTTGCCAAATGAGGTCCCCAGAGGGTAAATTTGTTGATGCTATCCCATACAGTGGGCTAATTTATCCTATGGGCACCTCTTTCTGTTTAGTTTTGATACCCTGATTCAGGGTAGCATCACTAAATTCAACCTCTGGGGACCTCATTTTGCAGATGACAGTCTGCTTATTTTCTGGCTTGTGGGCATGTGACCTAGATTCTTTGAGCAAAGTCTACGAGTTATCTTTGTAAAGGGATTTCATTGTAACTTGGTAGGATAACTCATTTTGAAGTGATTTTACTGTAACTTGGTAATTTTGATTGTCATACTTTAACTGTGAGGGCCACATCAACCCAGGCCTCAGTTTTTTAGTACAGTCTACACCTCAAATTATTCTTGTTCTTGGTGATGAAGGGTACAGTACTTAACATATTCTCAATTATCACAATTCTTATCCTCCTTTCATAAACATTGAACATTATCCTTTTCATCAAACACTACACACTGCCAAGTTAAGCTGCAGTGTCATTTACACTTTCATTATATATGTCTAGTGAGTAGACAAACTTGAAATCCCTGGGATATACCACTGTAAAAACTGCACACCTGGGTTAAAAAATAGAAGTGTTATTCTTTGTGTGCCTATATTTTTCAAAATCAAAGAACTGTGACATGATGCAATAGCTTATTTGAGTTCCCCAGCTTTACAAATGTGCTATTAGTAATATTCACATGAATGTGATAATTCCACAAGATTACAAGTTATTTTTGTCCATGTTCACCATTTTATTTTCAAAGAATAAACCTCAACATTAGATATCTGGTACAATAACTTTGTGATACCCCTGTTCAGACTGTTCTTTATGCACTGTTAAAAATTCAGTTCAGATTCCATGTCAATATCAACATCGGAACCCTGATTCAATTCAGGGACCGAAATTCCTGTTCACAGAGCACTGGTACACAACAATATTGATCCCAGTGTAGAATTGATCCGGTCATTCAAATGAATTGTCTTAGTCCTTTTCGACATTATTCTACATACGTTCAATAGCAAAGACACAGATATTCTAGGTATCAACCACTGTGATGTATGACAGTGGTATCCAACCACTCTGTGCAGATTACCATGGTCAAGTTAAACTGTTGCAGTCTTTTTGGATTAACTCTTAATCGCCTGAGTATTTTAAAAATATTTTTTGTCAAATCTAGTCATGGCTGCTTTACAGCCATGGCTAGATTTGATGAAAAATTCATGAAAATTTGACTGACAAAATCACTGGTGAAAAAGTCAATACAATTTGCAGGGGAAAATTTTATTAACTGCAAAAGTGCTAAATTATTTTTCCTTATCAAAATTTGTTCAGATGTCTTGGCATTGTTGCAGTTTATGGAAGAGTGCCAAAGGGCACTCTCCCATAAATGATAAAATTGTCAAATTTTGTTAACTGGTAGAGTGCTAAATTACTTTGATTATCAAAATTTGTTCAGATGTCTTGCCTTGTTACAGTTTATGGAAGAGTACCAAAAGGCTCTCTCCCATAAATTGTAACAAGGCAAATCTTTGAAGACTAAATAATTTCACTCCAAAGATAATATGATACTTCTGAATAAAGCCCAAATATAGGCCTCCAGCACCCAACCAGATAAATGAGCTCAAATTTTACTTATTTTACTGGCATGAGATTTCCTGGCCTTGGCAGGAATATCCACCAGCAGCATAAAAAGAATGAAGAAACCTCACTTTCAATACATTTGTTTATTTTTCAGTGTTTATACAGAATCAGTAACGTGTATCCATTATTTAGCTGTTCATTTTTCTCTTCCTTGTGCTTATGATCTGAAGACTATTATTACAATATTCGATAAATACATTGATGAAATAAGTCCTGCATTAAATACAGATGAGTGTAAAGGTAAGTTAACAACATAATTTATTTATATCATTATTTTTAGGCAAAAAAAATGGTTTTGGTTTTCAGGCACCTCCCTCATTGAAACTTATCCCCTCATTGAACATTTTTATTGGCTTGTATTGTCTTCCAAAATTACTATGAAATCATAAGACTTTAAAATTTAAATTTTTTTTTGATAGATGTATATTTATTGGGACATATTTTCAACAAAGCATCATTAAAACACAGTGTATGTTTAGGCCTAAAAAAGTTAAAAATCTGTTTTTCAGACCCTCCTGGATAGTCCTTTTTGCTGCTTAATGCTCTCCTTTTTTCTTTTTAACCAATGCAAACTTCAAAAAATAAAAATTAAATGGTGTGTCTGATGTTTTACCCAAGTTAATAAAATTGATAAATTTGTTCCTTGAGTGCAACAAGGCTTTGCCTTGCACTCAAAGGCTGGAATACACCACCAGCCATACTATTCTGTAGAGTAAGAGGCCTCCAACGTAAAACCATCCAAGAATGCCAATTTTTTATGGCAAAGAAATAATTACAAAAAAAGAAAAAGAAAATAAAAAACTTCTCACCCACATACAATTTTACAAAAGATGGCCTGAGAAACAGAAGATCTACTTTTTGGGGGGTCTTGTTATATTTATTTTCTAAACATCCAGTTTGCTCTGTTCTTCAAAAAATAACTCAAATATTATTTGGATGGTATTTATTGTTCGAAAAGTGTGCATAAATATAATTCAACACTTGTATTTTTCCACTTTACCTAATGGCCCAGACTTAGCTGGTGCTTACTCCAAAATATCGAGGGCCAAACACAAATTTTGCCCCCCCAATCCCCCAAATTTGCATGCAAACCGAAAATTAGAAGTCCTGTCTGACCCTCCATACATTTACTCTCCGTGCATGCACAGATGCCAGGAAGTCACCGAATCTGGCGCCAATAAATCTTTCTTTGTAGAAAAAAAGATTATAATAATTCAGCAGGAAGTTATGGGTGTCCAGTACTGCCCACTCTTGGGAGGGCCATTCCCATCTGGGTCATTGGTAAGTATAAAAAATATATAAATTACTATAAATTTTTTCTTATTTTTATACTGTAACCAATGACCCATACTTAGCTGAATCGTAAAAGGCTGAGGGCCTAGAACTGTGCTTTTAAATCTCAGTTTATAATGATGTCAGACACAAATCAATGGTTAATTTGGTGGATCCAAGGAAGGAAGAAACGGTGGTTTGAAACGTTCAGGGCTGTAACTTTATAATATTTATAAAAATTAGTTCATGTTCCCCAATTTCGGGACATGGGCCTAACGTCATCATTATTGCTAATGATTTTTCCACTGTTAAGTGTTCCTTCCCTATCCTTCCTTGAAACCCCTCAGTTAAACTCCCAATCTTTTTTGGCTTGTTTTATTGAAATTTTTTATAAAATTTCTTGGAAGTTTAACGTGTTACACAGAATGTTTATATCCCCATGGTTACGTCCTCACCCTTGGGGTATTTTGGTGTTGTGGTCATGCAAATACATCCGATGTATCGTTTTTTCTTCTGATGAAGATCTTGTTTTACAACGGATAGTTCAAAATCTGTTGGTGACTTCGGGCCGTGTTGCCTGGGGTCTTGTTTCCAGTTTTCATTCCGACGTTGTTTACATTGACAACGCACTATTTATATATGTAGTTTCCTATTTATTATACCCCACGCAACGAAGTTGCAGGGGTATAATGTTTTTGACTGGTCCGTCTGTCAGTCCGTCAGTCAGTCCTACTTGTTTTCCAGACTTTTTTTTTACACGCTTCCAGATATTCAGCTGATTTTTGGTATGTGAGTGTAACATGGTGACCTACAGATCAAGTTTGCATTTTTTTCCGCTCCACTGATTTTTACCGAAATTACGGCCCTTGGACTCTGAAAAATTCATCAAAATTACAGTTTTTCGGACTTTTTTCTACACGCTTCCAGATATTGAGCTGATTTTTGGTATGTTAGTCTAACATGGTGGCCTACAGATCAAGTTTGCATTTTGTTCCACTCCGCTGATTTTTACCGAAATTACGGCCCTTGAACTTTGGTAAGTTCATCAAAATTACAGTTTTCCGGACTTTTTTTCTACACACTTCCAGATATTGAGCTGTTTTTGGGTATGTTAGTCTAACATGGTGGCCTACAGATCAAGTTTGCATTTTGTTCCGCTCCACTGATTTTTACCGAAATTACGGCCCTTGAACTTTGAAAAGTTCATCAAAATTACAGTTTTGCAGACTTTTTTCCTACACACTTCCAGATATTGAGCTGATTTTTGGTATGTTAGTCTGACATGGTGGCCTACAGATCAAGTTTGCATTTTGTTCCACTCCACTGATTTTTACCGATATTACGGCCCTTGAACTTTAAAAAGTTCATCAAAATTACAGTTTTCCGGACTTTTTTCCTACACGCTTCCAGATATTGAGCTGATTTTTGATATGTTAGTCTAACATGGTGGCCTATAGAACAAGTTTGGGTTTTGTTCCGCTCCACTGATTTTTACCAAAATTACGGCCCCATAGACTTTGAAAAGTTCATCAAAATTACAGTTTTCCGGGCTTTTTCTCTGCTTGAATTCTTTCAATACCGTTGAAACTACAGAACACTGTTTTTTGCAGTATTCCTAGAATCTGTGTTTATTTTTAAAAAATGATTAGAGCTTGAAATATCGGGGCGCGTGGTGTATGTGAGTGTGCTCACTAAGGTTCTATATTTATTATGGTAGGACTGTTGTAAGATACATTAACTGGTTCAGTGCTAGAAGCCACAATCAGGGTTTTCAGAGAAATGAGGGTACCAGGGCAAAATCCAATATTTTCCTTGTTCATGTTTCATATTCAGTCAAATGCAAATATTTTGTTTGTTTTAATTTGTTCTATTACAAATCATTGGAGAGTGCCTGTGGGCACTCTCCAATGATTTGTAATAAAACAAGTATAGAATTACAAATTCACACAACCCAAAATAATCTAGCCCTCAACCAGTTAAATATTCTGGTAGTGTAGCAATCAATTTTTTGGATAGAAAAATAATTTTTGTCCACACTTGGGCTCTATCGGGATACATTTGGGAACATCGATCCATTTGGTAACTTGGGCTGTTGTCAAAACTTTTCAAAAAATGTTTTTTGTGTAAATTATTTTTTGATTTATATTTTGAATGTTATTTGTTATGTATCTTTTTATAATATTTAATGTGGAGTTGGTGGGAGTACGATCGACTTTATTTTGCTTCATTATGAAAGCTTATTGTTCAATGCAAGGCGAGGAAGCCTTTCCTCTGATTTACATGTTGGTTGCCTTGCTTGTAGTGGATGTACTCCCACTAATTCTTGCTCAACATGTGTTGCATGGGATGACAAACATTGAAGACGGGTGTCACGGTATGCTGTTAGAGGCGAGAGGCCACAGCTGGTCCTCTCGCAACGAGAGCCCACTGCCGGTCCTCTTGCCAAATAGTCGCTATAGTTTTTTAGTTTCTATTTACAGAGGAACAAGAACATGGTGATATTTATGCGACACCCTCAGAGAGTGTGCTTCTGTCGTCGCATTTAGATAGTCAATCAGAGCTAGCGGCTAAAGTGCTCATGAATATTAGACAGGGCAATAAACCACAGTGTGGTTTCATCTCCATGTCGCCAGGTAGCTCGACTGATGAAGCAGTTACTCTGTCCGTGGGTACCTTGACGCTGGGTGTGTCCGTTGAGGTTGAGGAGAGTAGAAAGGGTAGAGCAAGCACTATAAAATAATAACAGGCTCACCCTGCGACGATGGAGAGGAAGAAGCCGGCAAGCTCGGTGAGGTCAGAAGGACCGTGAGCGAGAGAGCCCCCTCTTTTTCATAACAACATCTGGGGCCAGATGTTGTGGTTCGGAACTTGCGTCAGTCGGAGCATACGTCCACGCCTCCCGTCCGGGATGCTCCGTTCAGTTCACAGCCGAGGTCGGCTATAGTTATGGCTTCTTCTTCAGTGTCTACCAAGCAGACAAGACCACACCTTGGCTATGTGACTTCTGATATCCAGCTGCATCGCTGAGAAGGTCCACTCTTCATCAAAAGTCACACCATATAGTAGCCAAGGAGACAAGGCCTCATTCATCGGGATGTCCACAGAAAGGAGCCATCTCGGACACACTGTCCCAGGAGCAGCCGGCAGCCAAGGAACAGAAGACCGCTGCTCCTCAGGCCTCCGTAACGGACTTGCTGTCGCAGATTGCACAGCTCATCGCAGCATCCAAGCCAGTGCAGAGGCAGCCAATGGCAGTCTCAGAACCTGAGCTGTCAGATGGTGCTGGGTCGGTCCAGTCATCTGCGCATTCAGATGCCGATGACCGTGAGTATAATCTGATTCAGTCGGATGGTGAAAGGGATTTGAAAGAGAATTACCCTTCCATTTTGGAACAACACAGGGTGGTGATGGATCTAATGCATCAATACTTCCCTGAGTTCGTTCCTGAGAATCAGAATGCTGGGACCACTTGAAAGTAGCACTATTCAGTAGCTAAGAGACGAGGCCTCATATATCAGGCCATCCGGAGAAAAGAGCCATCTCAGACACACTGTCCTGGGAGCAGCCGGCGACCAGAACAGAAGACCGCTGCTCCTCGGGCTTTCGTAATGGATTTGCTGTCGCAGATTACGCAGCTCATCACAGCATCCCAGCAAGTGCAGAAGCAGCCGACGGCAGTCTCAGAACTTGAGCTGTCAGATGGTGCTGAGTCGGTCCAGTCATCTGCAGGTTCAGATGCTGCTGACTGGGATTTTCAACTGATTCAGACGAATGGTGAAAGGGATACGGAGGGGGATTACCCTTCCCTTTCGGAACAACACATGGTTGCGATGGATTTAATCCATCAACACTACCCTGAATTTGTTCCAGCGAATCAGAATGCTGTGAATACTTGCAAGAAACCGCTAGCGTTGTCGGACGCTGACTTTATACAGAAAAAGAGGAGGTCATGTCTTTTCCGGTTAAGTCTAGACAGGTGTCACAGGCCTTAGGCCATTTAGACAACACCATATTCAACTTTCCAGTGGGAAGAAGTTAGGCGGTTGCTTGTCATCATCTTTTGTAATTTTACCGATTGTTGAACTACGTTCATTTATAACGGTCGGGGAAGATGTATAGAGAGCTCCTCTGCATTTGAATGAGCAGACTAAGGACCAAGTTATGGCCTTACCTTCATCATTCACTATTCACTCGGACACAACTGAGATGGCAATTTCTTCATTCAGAGCGAATTTAGACTCACTGTCTTATGCAGATCACCTTTAAGAACTGTGACGAAACATCTCTACGGAAAGGAATTTTAGGACGTTCGTACCTCATTTAGAATCCTTTCCAGGGTTAATATATTTATCACATATAACTCTGTCTTGACAGTTGCTAATTTGGAGTTAATCAGATGTGACTGAGTCCTTGCGTCGTCATCTTTAATAGATGACAAGGTGAAAAACTCTTTATGGGTCGTTCCAGTATCCGGACACTAAGTTTTTGACAATAAGCTTTAATTGGTTTATGATCAAGCTACAAAGAAAGCATCAATACTCTGCTCCTTAAGTCGGCGTCTAATCGACCTGCAATAGCAGAAAAGAGTGAGGGACGATGTCCTAGACAGGAAATCGTCAAAAAAGGACTCCTCATGAGGGTATAGGTAACCCTCCTATAATTACTCTAGGGATCATCATACAGCGACTTGGATAGGAGGCGTAGGTCTGATCGAGACTACTGGTCAGACACCCCTAAGCATTGGCTCGAGGCGCTTCGCGAAGGAGACGTAGTTTCTCCTTCCGTAGGCCCCGCAGGTACTACAGGTGAGGGTTAGGACCTCTATTGCTTAGCAGTTGGCGGATGGTTATCAAGATTCGCATCAAACTGGATAACTATTACAGAAAACCAGTAAAAGAAAAGTGTGGTTTCAGACGGTCTACGGTTATCTTTCCGATAGAAACCACTACTAACTTAATGTCCGTGATGGACAATGCTTCTGTCAAATCCTTGCATAAGAGTCTCTCCAATCTGAGGTAAAGGTTCTCTTGAGAATGAAATAATAGAGGTCGTCAAGAATCAATAATCTCTAGGATTCTATAGTCACCTGTTACTTGTACCGAAACCAGAGCCAGAGAGCTCATTCCGACCAATAATAGACTGGAGCTGGATAGCAAGTTTATCATAGCTCTAAAAGTTTATTTATGGTAATCATTTAGTCGATAAAAGCGAGCATTCATGTGATAGACTATGCGGCGAGCATAGATCTATGGATCCATTCTTTCAATCCCTGGTATATCCGGCATTCAGAAAGTACCTACGGTTCATCGTTCAAGGGATAGTATTTCACTTCTGAGTGATGTGCTTCGGTCTAAATCTAGCGCCCTGGGCTTTCACTCGAATAATGAACTCGGTAACGTCTCACAACAATCTGGTTCATCTGCCGTTACCCAGAGCGAAATTAGTAGTTGTTATGCTTGCTTTTGTCGTACTCTCAGACTCATTAACAGCAAGAAATTTTATGTGACTGATGAGGTTGTGCGGAGCGGCTATGCATCATATTCCGATGGGTCGCTTATGCACACTTCCCCTCAAGTTATTCTTTACCTAGAATTGGAGTGTGAAGACGCATTCGCTCAAGACCAGTATTGTTTTAACGGATCTAGTAAACAAAAGGTCCATATTTGGGCAGATGTTCAGTGGTTAACTCAGAGTTCTGCTGCAACTGCCAGATCTGGCTTTCACAATTATGACAGATGTGAGTCAATAGTTTGGGGCACGACCCTGAGTCCAACAGACTCGAAATGCAGGGGTCTTGGGATCCTCGGTTCCTGGAGAAACACATAAACATCAAAAAATGATGTCAATATTGTTAGTGCTACATCAATGGATTCACATTATTTGCGGACACGCATGTTCAGATATTATTGGACAACTCGATAGTGCTAGCATACATCAGGAACCAGGGTAGCACCCATTTATTTCAGTTATGATAACTAACGGAGAAGATTTTTCTATTTCGTCACGTATCATCATGTTCATCTCTCTATCCGTCATATACCAGGTCGTCTGAACGTACTAGCAGACTCGCTCCTCGGAAAGGTCACCTGTTACATTTGCATTGGATGCTCAACAAGTGAATATTTGGGCAGTTTTGCTACCAGTGGGTTCGCCCCATGATAGTTCAGTTTGCGATGCACCAGAACAATGAGTTACCATCATTTGTGTCACCATGCCCAGACCATTGAGCACATGCAGGAGACGCTCTGCAGAATTTATGGGGATGAATAATAGGATGCGCATATCCTCCAGTTCATTTGATTCAGTAGTTTATGTTTAAGATTAAACAGTCTCGTTGTGAATCCAACTAGTAGCACCTCTGTCATCACAAAAACCTTGGATCAGTATTCTCAGGTGTCTGATATGGGACACTCCCCAGAAGCTTCCTTCATGAGAGGGCCTTCTTTCAGGGGAGGTTTTTTTCTTTACGTCCTTCTCTGCTCATAGTGGCATAATGGAGTTGGTTAGACATGAGGGAACCATTGCGGTTCCTATATTATTTGACAACTGGCACAGGAACGATTAAGTAATGCGGGTGAGGAGATTTTGATATGAATTCGAATTCCCCCCCTCCTCCCCCCCCCACACACACACACACACACACACACACACACACACACACACACACACACACACACACACACACACACACACACACACACACACACACACACACACACAGAGTCTTGTTTTCCCTACATACCGAGGTACCCCATTGTCTGTCCTTTGTGTGGACTAACGGTTTCAACCTCGTTTTGCCGGTACAGTTCTGGGAAAACAACCGAGGTAAAGGGTTTCTTTTGTCTTTTGTACCTCGGTAAGGCGAAACACGCAAACTCTTTTGTCTAGTTACCTCGTCAAGTTGGTAAGACAAACACACACACACACACACACACACACACACACACACACACACACACACACACACACACACACACACACACACACACACACACACACACACACACACACACACACACACTGCCTATGTGTTTAGATGCAATTACCGGGCAAGACGTAGTTTTCTTCCCGCAAGACTCATATAATTTAATACATACATACTATGTATTTGGGTCATATTCTATGGCGACCTCATGGGCACATCTGCTTTTTAGTTGGATTAGTTTCCTGTGATTATTTGTTGATTTGTTATATACGAGCGCTTATTTAAATATCATCACAATTAAATTGCTACTCTTTGAGTACCTCGGAAGCTGCATAACCAGTTAACTGGTATTCAGATGATTACATGCTAAATATAAATGCTCTAGCGCATTATATTATTAGGCTAATGCTTTATTGTATTTTGTGGACCTTGAAATTATAATCTATTTTGGGGGCAGTCCATGTCTGAAGCCTGTTAATCATACCTACTTCCATTTCTAGATCCGGGTTTCTGTTATGTCAGTACTCAATTTGCATATTCTCATGTGTTTACGGTCATAGATATCGGATAGTACATGTTGGAAAGTGTTGTTACTGGAATTTATTGTACAGAGGCCATCTGTGGATTACCTAGGAAGTGTGTTTTCTCTTCAGGGATCATTCAGTGTGGCTTGATTGGACATGTGTATGTTTTATTTCATATCACCGGTTTTCGACGTATCTGTGTATGCTGTCTGCAGTGTACATTATATAGCAGGCCATATTAATTACCAGGATCATCGCTATAGCCTTAACTTGTGAAGTGGCGTTAAGCACTCATATAATTTAATACATACATACTATGTATTTGGGTCATATTCTATGGCGACCTCATGGGCACATCTGCTTTTTACTTGGATTAGTTTCCTGTGATTATTTGTTGATTTGTAATATACGAGCGCTTATTTTAAAATCATCACAATTAAATTGCTACTCTTTGAGTACCTCTGAGGCTGTATAACCAGTTAACTGGTATTCAGATGATTACATGCTAAATATAAATGCTCTAGCGCATTATATTATTAGGCTAATGCTTTATTGTATTTTGTGGACCTTGAAATTATAATCTGTTTTGGGGGCAGTCTGTGTCGAAGCCTGTTAATCATACCTACTTCCATTTCTAGATCCAGGTTTCTGTTATGTCAGTACTCAATTCGAATATTCTCATGTGTTTACGGTCATAGATATCAGATACTACATGTTGGAAAGTGTTGTTACTGGAATTTATTGTACAGAGGCCGCCTGAGGATTACCTAGGAAGTGTGTTTTCTCTTCAGGGATCATTCAGTGTGGTTCGATTGGACATGTGTATATTATATTTTATATCACTGGTTTTTGACGTATCTGTGTATGCTGTCTGCAGTGTACATTATATAGCAGGCCATATTAATTACCAGGATCATCGCTATAGCCTTAACTTGTGAAGTGGCATTAAGCACCATCTATTAATCATGAATTAATACCAGAGTGCCTGTTCGATGATTATTTATATTGATTTTTGGTACCGCTCTTATTGATTTCAGAGCTCTCCCCTCTTTCTTTTGAAGATTCCTTCAAAAGAAGTGGGGGGGGGGTGTTGATTTTTACCTCTTCTCTGGCTTAATGGGTATGTAACTATGAAGGAAGCTGTTTTATCCATAATTATATCTTTCATACAGCTGAAGTGTTATTAAATGGCGTGTGTTTGTGGGGGATTTTCTCTCATTCTCAGAGACGCCATCCTAATTTTGGGGGGTTTTAGTCTGGACTAGCCTTAAAAATTAGGAACTTGTTACATCCTAATTAGCATTGTCTTCAAGCTTAGAATAAGGAATTACTTAAATTAGACTCCTTATGTAGGATATGTCTCCTCTATTACTGTATAGAGAAACATACAGGTATTTCCTAATTATTCTAATTTCTTTTCATCATGGATTGCAGGATTGAAACTATTTAGGAAGTCCTAGGCCCTCCACCTTTTTACGATTCAGCAAAGTCTGGGCCATTAGGTATAGTGGAAAAATATTATAAATTCAAAGTAATTTGTATATTTTTCATACTTACCAATGGCCCAGATGGGGATGGCCCTCCCATGAGTGGGTACTCATACTTCCCCGCTGAATTATTATGTAATACTCTCTTTTACAAAGAATGATGTTGGCGCCAATTCCGGTCCCTTCCTGGCATCTACGCATACGTGGAGAGTAAATGTATGGAGGGCCAGAAAGGACATCTCATTTTCGGTTTTGCATGCAAATTTGGGGGATTGGGGGGGGCAAAATTTGTGTTTGGCCATCGATATTTTTGAGTTAGCACCAGCTAAGTCTGGGCCATTGGTAAGTATAAAAAATATACAAATTACTTTGAATTTATCATTTTCGGTTTTGCATGCAAATTTTGGGGATTGGGGAGGCAAAATTTGTGTTTGGCCCTCGATATTTTTGAGTTAGCATCAGCTAAGTCTGGGCCTTTGGTAAGTATGAAAAATATACAAATTACTTTGAATTTATAATATTTTCTATCCCCGTGGGAACCCCGGGAAGTAAGCAGCACTTGTTTACTGTGGTACACCAGTTCTGCTTTACTAGTAAAATAGGACCCAGTCACCAATGCTTGGGGTGAAAGTCCTCTAAAATGGGCAACATGTTGATCAACGATTGACTAAACTTGACGTCATCTCCATGTTGTGTCACGATTAGCCATGGTGCATAAATATGTGACGTTAACCACCAACAAACAAACAAACAATAATATTTTCTATCTCTTGGTTAACTGATTGAGTGCTTCGAAGTCCAAATGTGGGTTTTCTTCTGAAGTGCAGGTATTTATTTATTTATTTATTTACTTATTGGAATATAACTACACTTTTGACAGCTGGGGTCACCTCGTGTTGGACAGTTTCATGGGTATAGGAAGCCGGAGAACCCAGATAGAACCAGTGAGCAACTGACAGACACCCCAACATACTAACTCCCCAGTGTACTAACACTACACAAGGAGGGTTAGCATTGATTGAAGAGACAAGTGCACCATTGATGTGCAGTATGCCGTAGTAAACAGCGCCACCGTGCCTCCACATGAGCAAATTGGATGAAGTGCCTTGCCCAAGGACACAACATAGTTACACCTGGCAGGGATTGGAAGTGCAGGTACTACAACTTACATGTTTCATATTCTGAGGATGAGCTTCATAATATCTGTGAAATGAAATTATTTATCCTGTATGGATTTGCCTTGTTACAATCTATGGGAGGGTGCTAAATTTCAACAAAATAAAAACATGTGAACAATTTTTCTAACCAAAAATAATTTAACACTCAACAAGTTATCAAAGACTGAAAATACAAGTTATAAAACTCTTTTTCACCAGTGATTTTTAGCACAACTTTGGCAAAGCCAAATTTGAGGTATTGTCATGGCCCGTCGTCCGTCGCGTCGTCAACACAGCTCGGGTTAGAGGCCGTATTTATGAACCAATCTTTACGAAACTTCTTGGGTACCTTTGTTATCACCGTGGGATGAGAATGAGTGTTTTGGTGTCTGGTCCAAAACTCAAGATGGCCGCTGGTGGCCATTTTGTCCAAAATTAGGTGCAATCAGATTTTTATGCAGAACTTCCATATGAAAGATCTGATTTGAATAATTGTTTGGATGAATGTTTAGTACCATGGGATACATCACATATAATACAGGTTTTTGTCTCGAGCATAAATTATGCAAATTAGACTAACTTTGATTTTTTTAGTCTTACTTTCAGCACTGTAAGTGCAGATACCAATACGGCTCGGGCTAGAGGCCATATTTATGAACCAATCTTTATGAAACTTCTGGGGTGCCTTTGTTATCACCGTGGGACGAGAACAAGTGTTTGTGGGTCCGGTCTGAAATTCAAGATGGCCGCTGGCAGCCATTTTGTACAAAATTAGGTGCAATCAGATTTTTGCGCAGAACTTCTATATGAAAATGCTGATTTGAATAATTTTTTGTGTGAATGTTTAGTACCATGGGATACATCACATATAATGCAGGTTTTTTTCTCGTACATAAATTATGCCAATTAAACTAACTTTGATCTATTTAGTGTTACTTTCAGCACTGTAACTGCAAATGCCAATACAGCTTGGGCTAGAGTCCGTATTTATGAACCGATCTTTACGAAACTTCTAGGATATCTTTGTTATCACCTTGGTACGAGAACGAGTGTTTTGGGGTCCAGTCCAAAATTCAAGATGGCCACCAGCAGCCATTTTGTACAAAATTTTGTGCAATCAGTTTTTTACTTAGAACTTCTATATGAAAGCTCTGATTTGAATAAATTTTTGTGTGAATGTTTACTAACATGGGATTCATCACATATAATACTTATGTCCTATTCTTTAGACCATTGCAGTCACCTTGTAATTGATTTACTATGGTTGACGTGGTCACAACAAAACTCCTATTTCTCTTATTCTTTATTGTTGACTTGGTCACAACAAATACTGATTCCTGTCATATTCATTATTGTTGACCTGGTCACAGCAAATACTAATTCCTGTCATATTCAAAGTTGAGCTACAGTGTCATTCACACGTTCAATTCAGTAAAATTTTCATGAATTTTTCATCAAATCTGGTCACGGCTGCTGTAAATAAAAGCCTCCTTTCCTGACAGATTTGAAAAATTAAACACAACATTCACAAATGGGCTGCATTTGTTTTATAACAAGAATTTAATAGTAGTTTAATGGAAGGAGAAGCACTAAAGAGCAATATTTTTGATAAACTTCCAACAGTTTTATTGAATTTTGTTGGGCAACAATCTGGATAATTTGAAGTAGCATTTTGACATTGAACATCGCACTTCTGTGAAATTGATTCTCTTAACTCCCTAATAGGAGATATTGAGTTCTAACTTTTTCTAAAATTTTGCATGTCTGCATATAATAAACTAATATTAGTTAATTTTGTCTCACCGTTTTTTTTTTATTTTAGATGCTGAGAACCAAGTAAAGTTGTCTTCAATTGTGCCTTTCAATTATGATAATCCTTGTGAAGATATAAACTTTATGAATTATTTTATGTACTTTCACTGTGATTTTGACAGTGTAATATACCATGGCAAGAACACTACAGAACAGTGTAGGTAAGTTAGGAAGGCACATTATTTGATATACAGAGGATATGGAATGAGTGTTTTCTCATATAATATTTATGAAACGAGTCTAAGAATTTTCCGTTTTGGCAAGCCTCTGGTGAGCCCAAACAGAAAATTCGGACAAGTTTCATAAATATTATATGAGAAGAACACTCATTTCATATTCTATTTATCATATGACACACACAGGCACAAATTAGCCACTTAGTATGACATTTTAACCCATCACCTAACTTGAGTTGCAGACCACAAAACATCCTTGTATAACTAAAAATTTTCATTTTTTGCTTCCAAAACATAGGTTATGACCCCTCATTGGAACTAGCTTGTTGAGCTCATTCCAATGAGGGGTCATAACCTATGTTTTGGATGCAAGAAATGAAAATATAAAAAAAAAACGAATGGCGTTTTTCTTGTAGGTAAAAGATTAATACAATATAACCCACCCTAAATAGGACAGATCACGTAAATTCTCCCTACTTAAATTACGCAAATGTGAACCAGTTGTATTTTGTTTAGCCAATCAAATTGTCCAGTTTTGAAATTGACCAATGAAAGCTCCCAACTCTAATTATGCAAATTATGAAAATGTGGCCCAGTTGTATTTTGTTCAGCCAATCAAATTGTCTAGTTTTGAAATTGACCAATGAAATTGATGGAAGGCTTTATTTCTCACTGATTAATATGAACACAAAATATCAAATGTTTTAAAGTGAACAAAACAGACGAGTCATATGATTTATATAGATTTATTTATTTATTGGTGTTAAGGTCACATACTTATGCACAATGGCTAATCATGATCATGACAGTTTAACGGGTAGAGGAAGCTGGAGTACTCAGAGAGAACCATTTAGAAAGATACAACATAATAATAAAAACATAATAACATAACCCTGTTTCCAGCAGTAATCCATTTACAATACAATCGATTGCATATTGGTTAACTGGCAGAGTGCTGGAAGCCCATATTTGGGATTTTTTCTGAAGTGCAGGTACTGCAACTTAAAGGCTTCAAATTCAATGGATATGCTTCATATTATCTTTGAATTGATATTATTTAGTCTGCTAAGATTTGCCTAGTTACAATTTATAGGAGAGTGCCCACAGGCACTCTCCTATAAATTGTAACAAGGCAAAGACATGTTAACAATTTTTGGTGGTCGAAAATAATTTAGCACTCTACCGGTTAAAAGAAAATTGCATATTGGTGAAAAGAAAATTGTAAATGTCAGTTATGTAAATTATGTAATTATAGAATTTTGAAAACTCCAGAAATTCCTAAATGAAATATATATTTTTCTAAATCTAGCAACACAATTGCCTGAGAATCAATTCCTTTTTTTTTGGCCTTAAAACAACATAATTATAACAGATATTCATTATTTTATTATCAAATTAATGAGTTACAGACAGTACTACAAAAGGAACATAACTTTGCATAAGTTGCATAATAATATATCACAAATATCATCAGGAAATGGGAAAAAACAATAATTGCCTTGTAATTGGAATTGCTAATCAATTTGTGTGAACTGCTAATCATTTTCTCTAAATTCCATGTACAATGCTAATCGAAAATTTCAAGTTAAATCGATCCCTGCTTTTTATAACAAATGCAAACTTAAACATATAAAAATTAAATGGTTTATTTCTGACATTTTACCCAAGTTAATAAAATTGATGAATTTGTCTGTTGAATGCAACAGGGTTTTGTGGTGCTTTAGCATTGCAAAGCCTTCTTGCGCTCAAGGGGTGAAATACAGCACCACCCATGCTATTTGTAGATCATGAGGCCAAAGACATAAATGAAACCAAGGACATGAACTTTTGTTGGCAAAGAAATAATTACAAAAATAAAAAATATATTAAAAAATTTTATAGAAAATGGACTGAGAAATAGAAGATTTACTTTGTGTGGTCAAATGCTTTTTAATTTTGAACAAGAGTATCACATGTGTGAAACTGAATTCTTAAATAAAAATGGAGTTCACAAATGTTCAGCACAATACAAGAAGTTTCAAAAATAGTTTATAATAGTGTTTGTTTGATTCTATACAGATGTGATCAAATAGATTATAAAATTTACCATTTTTTGACTTCTCAGTTTAGGTGCCAAACACTTAACCCATTACCTAATGTAATGATCGAAAACTGCCAGTGTTATTTACAAAAATTGCCTTTCAGGTTTGGTAATTTTCGTTTCAAAAGTATATGTGGGAGGGTCTGAGAAACAGATTTTCATCTTTTTTAGGCCTTAGCTTATAACCAGATATTGGAACAAGCCTGTTGATCTCCTTCCATTGAAAGGTGATAGGATATGTTTTTTAGGGAAAAAATGGAAAGAAAAAATTAATTTATTCAAGAAATTTTGGGTATGATGTGTCTATTGAAGTTGGGGTTAGGTTTATGGTGAAAATAGCTGATCTGACATTTGTCAAAAATGTTGAATGTTGCATATTCGTTATGCCAGAATCATATTTGGAGGTCTGATATTGTCGTCAAAGACAGATCATCCGATTCTGCCGAGGTAGATGCTTTAGGTGAGTTTAGCCCTTTGCCAAATTAACTGGACAATGTTTCAAATTTTTGCCTTAAAAATAGCTTATGACCCCTCATTGGAATGAAATCATTCCAGTGAGGTGTCATAGGATATTTTTTTGAGTTAAAAAGTGAAAAATTCCAGTTATCGAGGCATTTTTTTTTGTTTTGCTCTTCTTAGTCATGTTAACCTGTTTACCCATCGTAATGGCCAAAACCGGCCAGCGCTATGCTAAAAAATCTCCAATTAATTTTCATTATTTTTTCTTTCAAAAAGATAGGTTATGCCCCCTCATTGGAATGAGCTCGTTCCAATGAGGGGTCATAACCTATGTTTTTAAGAGAAAAGATGAAAAAAATTAGTTATTCAGGAATTATTTTTAGCTTAACTTGACAAAGTCAAGATAAGCTATTGCTGTCACACGTGCGGAGGTCTGTTAAACTGTTAACCTGTGAGTCTGTTAGTTTGTGAGTCTGTTCACATTTTCTTTTAGCACAGGCTACACCCCCGTAGTTCTTGTCCGATCATCACAAAGTTTCATATGCAGGTTTGAGGTCATGTCAAGATGAGAACGTCCCCTTTTGGTCATGATCGGTTGACTGTGATGGCTGCCCGAGCCCAAAACCCGAAAACCTTTAGCACAGCCTACAGGTCATATTTATGAAGGGATTTCATTGTAACTTGGTAGAAGGCCTCTGTATAATATCTAGATGAGAACATCCCCTTTTGGTCATGATCTGTCAACTGTGATGGCTGTGCATGCCCAGAACCCAAAAACTTTCAGCACAGTCTGCAGGTTGTATTTATGGAGGGATTTCATTACAACTTGGTAGGTTGACTTTATATAATGTCTAGATGAGAACGCCCTCTTTTGGTCAAGATTGGTCAACTGTGATAGCTACAGGGCCCCAAAGCCCAAAAAGCTTTAGCACAGTCTATAGGTCAAGTTTATGAAGGGATTTCATTGTAACTTGGTAGAATGACTCCAAATAATGTCTAGATGAGGACGTCCCCTTTTTGGTCATGATCATTCAACCATGACTGCTGCCCGATCCCAAAACCCCGAAAACTTTAACACAGACTACAGGCTGTATTTATGAAGTGATTTCATTGTAACTAGGTAAGATGGCTCAGTATAATGTCCAGATGAGGACGTCTCCTTTTTGTTGCGATCAGTCAACCATGATGGCTACATAGGACTGAAGCCCAATAACCTTTAGCACAGTCTACAGGCTGTATTTATGAAGGGATTTTATTGCAACTTGACAGGATGACTTGATTTGGAATAATTTCACTGTAACTTGGTGACTTTCATTGACATACATTAACTATGAGGGACACATACATTAACTGTGAGAGCCACCTTAATCCTCCCCACGTTTCTTTAGTAGAGTCTACACCTCATATTATTTTTATTGAAAACACAGCATACAGGGAACAGAAATTAACATATTGCCAATTATCACAATTCTTGTCTTATTTCATAATCCTTTCATAAACATTGAACATTATGCTTTTTATCGAACACAACACACAGACAAGTTAAGCTACAGTGTCATTGACACTTTCATTGCAAGTGTCATCTGCTTTTCATATTAGGTAAAAGGTTAAGTAAAGAGTTAACCCTTTACCTAACGTAACGGCCAAAACCGGCCAGCGCTATTCTCAAAAATCTCCAATTAATTTTCATTATTTTTTTCATTTTTTGTCTCAAAAACATAGGTTATGACCCCTCGTTGGAACGAGCTCGTCGAGCTCGTTCCAACGAGGGGTCATAACCTATGTTTTTGAGACAAAAAATGAAAAAAATTAGTTATTCAAGAATTATTTTTGCAAGTGTCGTCTGTTTTTCATGTTAGGTAAAGGGTTAAGAAATGAGTGGACATTAGGTAACATAGAAAAAATTACATATTTTTCTGGGAGAAGGCTCAAACAAACTCATTTTTATTTTTCTTGTAGATACCTTCAACACATAGAATCCTGCATTGCGAGAAATTTGACCGAAGCTTACAAGTGTGTGGAATCTGAAGCAATAAAATTTGTTGACCAAATGTTTGCAGTCGTTTTACGATTCAATGTTACAAAAAGATGCCCAGGTATGTCAGGCTACATTTTCTTCCAAGTGAACCTTTCTTCCTCTCTCGTTCCTCTTTGGCACTCTAATTATTAGTAATAACAGAATAACAGAATAACCCCGCTTATTGAATAAAATTTCCAAACTCAAAAACATTTACTATATTTTCAGTACAAATGTACCCTCTAAATTGCAAATAGGATATTGAGATAACTCCTGTTAATTGAAAAAAAAATCTTGTAATCTATTAGTGAATAACTCTGACAACTATTGAAGCCCCTATCTTTACAGAACTATTTGGTCTCTGCACATCCAATATAGGCATTTTTTCTATTATATCTTATTTGACAGAACCCCACTGGCTCTGACAAACAAGATATAATATAAAAAATCCTCAGTTTTTCACTAAAAAACAGGAAAATGTCCATTTTCCTGTTAATTGAATATTGTTTGCAGACAAAGTGACTATTCAATTAACAGAGCCCCATTATAGAGTTATTGTAACAGCTGGTTTTCAGAAATCCTTTCAGTGGTTTATCACTGAACACAAGTTATGTTGGAGATGAAAAAGCCACTCTATTAGAGTTGTAGTGAAATCCATTCTCCACATACTGTAGATGCAACAATATGTACCATATCTGCAGTACTGTGATCACAATGAGATCTTGATTAGATCACAACACACTTGCACCAGTGGATCAAGCTTTCCAAAGTAAAATACTTTGAAATTATGACTGCATCAAAGAAAAACAAATTTGATTAGATTTTCTCACATTTCATTTTCAACAGGGTTACTGGGAGGAAAATGGAGAGAGAATTTTGATGACATCACTTCTGAGTAATGATTCAGTCAAAATTCTCTGTCTGCTTTTGTTTATCTCATCGCAGCCTCTTTATTCAACTCAATCTTCATCACATGCCAAAACACATAGAATAGATTTCTCACGATGACAGAAAGAACCAGCATAACATATCATCTCATCTGCAGTAAGGCTATAAATTGCCCTCTTATTGGAGAACACGATGTTGTCAGGATTGTTTCGATTGCCATGTCTGCTTCTCATTTTCATTTCTCTTCTTTGATTTTTTTTTTCCTTTTCTTTTTTTTTTTTTTTAAACAGAAATGGCAGGAAGACAGCCTCTAATGCCAACTCCCTGTTGTGCAGTCATGCATTTGTGAATTATGTTACCTCTGTATATTTTTTTGTTTGTTAATTGTGTACATGTTGTGTTACTAAATAAATCAACCAATCAATTACAGTACTGTGCAGCCACACAGATTACCAACCTCTGCTTACATTTTAGTGGTTACAACATTGAACTTTAAGCCAAAAAGTCAATAATTCTACCCTGACCAGCAGTAACTTTGTTGTGTCCTTCGGTAAGACACTTGATCTCAGTTTCCCATGTGAGAGCCAGGTGGCACTGTGAACTAAGGCAAACTTCATATTGATGGTGAACTTGTCTTGAATCACTACTAACACTGCTGTAAGTTGAGGAGTCTGATTGTTGCTCACTGCTGCTCGGTGGTCTTCTATGGGTACTCAGGTTTCCCCCACCTGTAAAACAGGGCTACATGATTCAATTACCCCCTGCAAACAAAGTTTGCATCTGTCCATCTGTCCATCTTTATAACTCCATATGAAGATGTGCATGAAGCAATATAATTCCATTCTGACGTTTCCAAAGGGAGATAATCTAACTTATACAGTTCAGGTGCGGGGGGGGGGGGGGGGGGGGGTCGGGGTGTTGGGGGGGGAGGATCACTTAGTGAGTTTTCTCACAGTACCTCTAGTTGAACCCCAAGAAACAAAGAAGCAAAATACTGTGAAATTAAGACTGCATCAAGAAAAACAATTGAAAATTGTATCCTACATTCTATTTTTTCACATTTCTTTTTCAACAGTGTTGCAGGAAGGAAAATAGATGGAGAATTTTGACATGATCGTGATCTAGATGCAATTTGATTGAAATTCTCTTTACACTTTTGTAATCACACTATTGTACAACCACACCAATTTCCAAGCTCTGCTTGCATTGTATGAAACATTTATAGGATTATAGCCAGCACTAATTAAATACATCAGTTGGATTACCGACTATGACAGATTTTGATCACCTTCAGGTTTTGACAATCCTTAAGTATAGGTGCAGGTTGGGGAATGTAGCAATAGACTCCAGATCAAAATATTGTAAGTTTCGATACTACACATCCACAGTACATGTGCCTTCACCAGTGATAATCCTGTTTGTGTGGGGTTAGTTACTTAGAGAGTCTGGTAGTTGCTATATTGTAAATTAAACACTGGTTTGGCCTAAAAAAGTTAAAAATCTGTTTTTCAGGTCCTCCCTCATGGTCCTTTTGGCTGCTGCATGCTCACTTTTTATAACCAATGTAAACTTAAAAAAATAAAAATTAAATGGTTTATTTCGGACTTTTTACACAAGTTAATAAAATTGATAAATTTGTCCCTTGAGTGCAACAAGGCTTTAAAAGTCTTTTGCAAAGTTTCCTTGCACTCAAGGGATGAAATGCACCACCACCCAAGTTATCCTGTAGATTATAAGGCCTAAAATATTAAACAAACCAAGAACATGAACTTTTGATGGCAAAGAAATAATCACAAAAATAAAAAATAAAATAAAAATCTGCCGGCCCACATGCAATTTTACAAAAAATGGCCTGAGAAATGGAAGATCTACTTTGTGGGGCCTTATCAAATTTCATTAAATTTTGGTTTGTCATTTTATATCAACAACTATGGTTACAACTATGATTTGTTAAAAATTAAGGGAGTTATTCTTTTCTGAATGTTACTTTCTATTTCAATGTCTATGTAATAATTTTAACAGTAATTCCTATTAAAAAAATTCTTGGGTCTCAGGCTATTTTTCCTCAAATTTATGATGAGTCTGGGAGACTTTTTTTTTGTTTATTCACAAAACAGTTCTGAAAATAGTTGGAATCAGAAAATTTAACTACTTACACTCTTATTTGGCAAACCAATGCTTTCAGCAGTGAAAATGTCCCATGATGTAGTGGAAAATTTGGGGGCACAGTGGTTCAGTAGGTAGATGAGCAGACTACAAGCTGAGAGGTCTTCAGTTCGAATCCGCATTGCGTCCTTGGGCATGACACTTCACCCAAGTTGTCCATGTTGGAGCACGGTGGCATTATGTACTAAGGCATACTGCACATCGATGGTGCACTTGTCTTCAGCCATTGCTAACACTGCTTGTGTGGAGTTAGTATGCTGGGGAGTCAGAGAGTTGCTCGCCACTGCTCAGTGTTTTTTTTAGGGTACACCGGCTTCCTCCACCTGTAAAACTGTCCAACATGAGGTGATCCTGGCTGTTGAAGGTGTCATTAAAACTCCAATAAATAAATAAAGAAATTGTTGAAAATTTAAACATGGTTAAATATTTGTCCTGCAAGTACAAAATAGTGTCATAGAAGAGATTTCCAGATGAAAAAAAAGGTGATGAGGCAGATTTTCTATGATAGGGAGGTGCCTGAGAAACAAGAATTTTTTTTTTAAAAACCTAACCATCAGATTTCAATAACTGTTTTGTATGCTTATTTATATTAACAGTATTTATTTAATGTTTGAAAACTGAGGTGATTGCTGGAGAATTGTTGGAGTTACTGCCCTTTCTCATGTCCTTTTGCTTGAAATTTTTGTTTTTTAATAACTTAATAATTATATCAGATTTAAAAAAAAACAAATATGCTGATTGATATTGTTATCCTGGACATGTCTGAAAACCAACATGATTCCTTGAAAACAGTCAGAATTATTACCCTTTGTGTATTCTGCTTCAGTAAACAGTTCTCATGTTTACAACGTACACATGTGTACACCTTAACTTCACTAAACATTTTATCTGGGGAATTGTGGACAACAGATATGTCTCTCAAAGCTTATCTATTTTTCTATTCGTTCAATTTATCTGTTTTTATACGCCCATTTGAAAAATGGTCATGTGATCATTCTGTCCATCCATCTGTTAACATTTTTGGTTTCTGACCGATAACTCCAGTTTGGATTATTTGATCTCAGCCAAAGTTAATGTGTATTGCCTAGCTGGTAATAGAGGCCAAATTTGAATATGGGCTCCATGCAATTATTTTTACATGAGTTACAGCTCTTATTGGACTTTGAATTTGACCCTCTATTAATATTTTTTTTTTTTTTTTTTTTTTTTTTTTTTTTTTGGGGCGCGGTGGCTCAGTTGGTAGAGGTGCAGGCTGCAAGCCGAGAGGTCCTCGGTTCGAATCCCACCTGCGGCAGCCGCGTTGTGTCCTTGGGCAAGACCCTTCACCCCGATTGCCTACATGGGGGCACGATGACGCTGTGTACTGGGGCGTACTGCACGTCCATGGTGCGCATGTCTTCAACCAATCTAACCCTGCCTGTGCTGCGGTGCTGAGTTCAGAGTTACGATGTTGGAGAGCTGACAGCTGCTCGTCGTTGCTCGGTGGTTCTCTCCGGGTACTCCGGCTTCCTCCACCCGTAAAACTGTCACGGTCACGATTAGCCATTGTGCATAAGTATGTGACCTTAAACACCAATAAATAAATAAATAAATATTTTTTTTGTATTTTGTGGTAGTACAATTCAAAATGGCTAACAGGCATTTTAGCCATACCTGGCAGTGCTCTTGTTAGATGTTAGCAATCCCAGAAATGCCAGCACTGTTTACTTTATAACAAGAGAAATAACTTTCAATAAGCATCAAACACAGTTCATAAAGTATAATGTGTCCTTACTAGTGAAGATAAATCAGTCTGGGTTTCTTTTGTCTTCCCGAGTTTTTTTTCTTGCTCTGAAATTGAACTTAATTCTATGGCATTTTGGCTGAAAATATATAAAATTAATTATTTTTCAGTTGAACAGGTCTCTACAACCCAGCATCCTTGTGGTCCATCCTCATATAAGAGAATTATAGAGAAAAGCTGCTTTGCTGGTGCCACTGCTTTCAAAACTAAGCCTAATCATTCTGATGACAAATGCAGGTGAGATTTGATAATAGAGTTGGAACTCTGTTAATTAAATTGCTACTTTGGCTGTAAAAGAATATTCAGTTAATAGGGTATTCGGTTAACTGGGGGAGTGCTGAATTATTTTCAAAGGTGATTTGTAACTTGACTATTTTTTTTAAAATTCTATTACTAACAGCAAGGGAAGCCATGGTTTAGAAAAAATTTGTTCATAAATAATTGATTTGTTACAATTTATTGGAGAGTGCCAATGGGCACTCTCCAATAGATTGTAACAAAACAGTTTTGCATGAGCATTTTTTGTTCTTCTGCTGAGTAAACATCCAGCTAATGCATACAGTGTAAAGCCACTATAGTGGCTTTCAACGCTTTTTAATTGAGCCATAACAGTTGACGTCTAGCACTCTACCAGTTAACAGGAATATGGAAATTTTCTGTATTCCAGTGAGAAACAGAGCATTTATTTGACAGGGTTCATACACTACTACTGAAAACTGAAAAATTCATAAAAATGGCAGGGATTCTTGAGCCCTCTTTACGGTAGTGTCTTAGGCCCATGCCATTGGGAATATTTGCATTGTGAGGGTGCCAACTGGAAATTTGTTTTGGAGCAGAAGAAACATACAAAGATTAAGAAATATTAGCTTCAATGTGAACTGAGAGCATTAATACAGAAGCTGCTACATGCAGTGATTTTTATTACAAACAATAACATGAAATTTTCTGTGTGTTCCATTTGAGGCACAAAATAATGTTCAATACAATCTCTGTAATCTCCTCTAATCAAACTGTTCTTATACTATTAAAGAAGAATTAAGTCCCTTTCTATGCTTTGTTGGGTTGGCAGGTATTGGTTTCTAGGAGTTTCTAAGGGTTCATGATTGCCCGGTTCAGGACACCAATTGTAATTTACATTTTTGTTTGAGTTGGGTTTGAGATTAGGGAACTTGGGGTTGGGAACTGGGAAAAGTAATGCCTTTGGGAAAGGGGTCCCATAATATCCATTGTGGACATCAAAAAAATCGCTGAATAAAAAATATGACAGAACACAAGGGTGGAGTACAGGGGTCTGGAATCAATGACCCATGGTAGAGTTTTTCTTTAATTTGAGTCTGCTGAATGCACATATGAAATACAATAAAAACTCATCAAGGGTCATTGATTCCTGTCCTCCAAACTCTACCTGAGCTGTGTTCTGGATTTATTCCATGATTAAATTTGTATCAAGTGAATGAAGCTGATACTTTCAACTGGTAGAGTGCTAGAAGCCCATATTTGGGCTTTATTCTGAATTTCAGGTACCTAAAGTTAAAGGCTTCATGTTCTGTGGATGTCCTTGATATTATCTTGTAACTAAAATGACTTCATCTCCATTGATTTGCATTGTTACAATTTATGGGAGAGTGCCTATCCCATGAATTGTAACAAGACAAAAGACAAAAATGTGTGAACAAATCTTGAGGCTAAGAAAAGATTTAGCACTCTACCAGTTAAAAAAATTATCACCTTCAGCAATCTGATAACTTGCTTGCTTGACATTGTTTTGTGTTGAATTATTTCATTCATGTCATAAACTTATTCAGATGCATTATGTCCAATCAGATGTGCTCTTACATGATGTTCTTAAGCATAAACCAGATTCCACATGTGGTGTATCTAGAATATTTCTCAATGCTGTACTGTATCACATAATGTTGAAAATGCACAGCAAATGTGATATAATGTTTCCCAGATCTGGAATCCTGGAAAAAAGCAATTTTTTGTGGGGTTTTACTGGAGAGTACTGCAAAACCAGGCATTATTTCTTCTCAACCTACTCACAATTGTTTACAATTGGCTGTAACGTAAGTGCAAGCCCTACTTCGGAACTAACTCAAGCTAATAACTTTTCCAAACAAGTTAGAAAAGTGGAAGAATGCAAAAGCATGAAAAAAAGATTGAAAAAGGGTCGAGGTACTCTCTCTGCACACCTCTTGCATTTACCGAGCACATGCGCAACAACCGTGGCATCAATTCCTTTTTTTCCGCTATAGTGCATGGTCGGAATTTTTGTGACTCATGCTGCTCAGCTTGTTTCTTCGAGAACAACTTGAATAATTCGCTACAATTATTGTTTTATGTGCATTCTAGGATGGTATCCTTTACTCAAGCTCAAAATTGTTGTGTTTTTCTTTATATTTATGCTCATTTTAGCTTGTGTTATCTTTGCTTATCTTGCCTTTTCCACGCATGAAAACGCAACCCGTGTTGATTGGTTTTCCACCGGTGGGAAGCTTGAATCTTTGGATTCTTTTTGGGGATTTTTCCCACAAGAAATTATTCTGTCACCTTTTTGAACAATGTTGAAAACACTCCCTTGTCCTTCTTGTATGCAGGTGAAACGAGTCGATGATGTTCACACTACTTGTGTCACTTGCAACAATTGTTCTCAGGAGCATTCCTGTGGTGTTTGTGGGGTTTGGTCTTCCAAATTCTGGGCTTCTGTTAACAAAGTGGTTCTAACCAGAGCTAGAACCCCTTGTTCTCGGGGCAAAGGTAGCCTTGCCTCCTTGGATATTTCTGAGAGTGCTTGTGGTCAGCAGCCTTTTTTGGTAGCAAGTTCCTCCGCAACTGTTGGTGGTGCTTGTGCTGTATGCCTGAAGTGGGGACTGTGGTCTCCCTTCCTTTGGTTCCTGTGGTCACCCTTGAGGCGACTATTTTCGTTGAGAGTTTTTCCGAGGTCAGCTCGGTCGCTCTCTCCGATTTGCCACCTGCATCATCTGTAGTTGCTGAAGAAATTGTTCATGATGCTCCTATCTTGCATGATAGTGCTTCTGCCATCTCTTCCAGGGATGGTATACAGTCTTGGGGCCCAAGGCTGTATTTGGTGGTGTGTCACAGGGCTCCCAGCCTTCCCTGGCTTCTCAGCAAAGCTGTAAGGGTTTGCTGGCAGTCCTGTCTCATCTGGCTAGGTTTGCTTCTGGCCAGTTGAGATGCGCGGTCGTTTCGGCAGCAATTCCTCATTCCTCGGGCGAATCGTTGTTCTGCCTTCCCCTGCTGGTGAGCCGACTAGCAGGATGGGGCTGGGACATTCTAAGCCAGAGCCTTCTGTTGGACAGAAGCCAGTGACAGCTCCTGTTAGCTGTCACTCTTGGGACCTTCCTCCGGTGATTTCTCACTGTGTCCCAAGTCTGTCGATCGATCGATGCTTGTGGTCAGTCTCAGAGGATGTGCAGTTGGGGCCTTCTGTCTTGCAGAGGCCAATGGCAGGTTCCTGTCATTCTTGGAACAATCCTCCGGTGTCTTCTCATTGTGTCCCAGGTCCAGCTACCGATCGACATTCGCCGTTGGTCTCTCTAGAGGATTTTCAGGCAGGGCCTTCTGTTTTGCAGAGGTCAGTGAATGCCCCTGACCTTTTTGAGGATTTGGGTTCTTCTTCTAGAAGGGTCCATTGGGAAGACACTTTGTCGGGGGCAGCTGCTCCAACAGATTCTCAGGGTGAGCTGAGGCAGGCCGTTCTGGCGCTCACCCGGATGCTTTCTAGCAACCCTCAAGTTGGCTTCCCTGTGCCTTCTGAGGCACAACCTCCTTTAGTCAGTCACAGAGATTCCTCGCCTGGCCCTTTGGATGCTGTTCAGCATTCACAGGAGGTTTCTGCTGATCAGCCCGAGTTGGGCTATGTCTCTTCTGCCACAGAGGATGACGATTTGATTGAAGGCAACGGGCCCCCCTTGTCAGTCTTTAGATTTTGTTTTTGGCTTATTGCCAGACATTCAGCCTTCAGACCAGCCATCAGTGACCGTCCGGCTGCGGTCCTCTGTGGAGCACTGCAACCCTGTTGAGCCTTCTAGTTCTGGTGTTTTGTGCCCTCTGCAATCCGCTCAGGTTGTTGAGTCCATTCAGGGCCTGGATGCCAAAATACATTCCAAAGCCCTGAAGGGTACTTTCTTTGCATGATCTGATGCATTTCTGTCCCCATCGCGGTTTCGTGTCTACGAATCCGTCTACCCACCAGTCTTCCAAGGGTTGACAACTGTGGATGAGGATTCTTCTTCTCTCGGGTTAACTAATCCTAAGTCAGCAGTTCTCCCAATGTCGGTAGTTGAATCCAAGGTGGGCCTGTCCCAAGAGATGCTAGGCATGTTGTCTTTCGCGGACCACGTCGTCGCTGCCCTGGCTGCCTATTGTCAGCCAGGGGAGTTTGATGATGCCCAGGTGCCTTTGCTTGTTTTGTCTCAGGCTCTTATGAACCTGACACATGCTCACGCCTGCAACACGGCTAATTTGGAGCTTGCACGCCGGGTTGCAGTGTTGGACACTTCTCCATCCCTTCCTTTTGAACAACATGCTGTTTTGAGGTTTGCCTCTTTGGTTGGACCTCAGATGTTCCACGGTTCCGTGGGAGCTGTCCGTGGTGAGGTTTTCGTCATTCGAAGGACCAGCTTTTGTTACGACAGCTGGACCAACCTGCTGCTGCAGGTGGTGGTCATTCCAGGCCTGCCAAGCGCCCAGCTGCATTGGCCACGTCTGCCACACCTTCGGCTATGTCTGCTCCTTCTGGTCAGAAGAAACGCCGATGCGGCCAAGCTCGCTGGCAGCCTCAGGGAGGAAAGTCTGAGGACTCTGTTGCTTCCTAAGGGGGAGGTTTCTCCTCTCGGGAACCTCGGCGAGGCCACAAATGAAGATCCTCACCTCGATTCACCTCCAGTCGGGGGAAGGTTGTTTCTGTTTTTCGACCATTGGACAGAGATAACGTTGAACCCTTGGGTCCTTGACATCATCCAATCAGGTGTGCGACTGTTCTTCCGTTGGCACACCTGTTTATCTCGGGTGCTCCTTCCGACTCGGGTCCCTTCCGATCCTCAGCATCGGGACCTTCTAGTGTAGGAGATCGATAATCTTCTCTCAAAGGGTCAATCGAGGTGGTCAGGAACACCCTTTCTCCGGGGTTCTACCCAAAACAGCCAGTTTCGTCCTGTCATCGATCTGAGTATCCTGAATGAGTCCATCATAGCACCTTGTTTTAGTATGGAGACTTTAAGGTCGGTTCGATGGTCGATTCATCAGGGTGATTTTGCAGCCAGTATCGACCTGAAGTATGCCTATTTCCATGTACCCATTCACCTGGCATCACGGAAATACCTTCGGTTCTCATTTCGGGATCGTGTCTTTCAATTCAAAGCTCTCCCATTCAGTTTGAACCTGGCTCCTTGGGCCTTCAGCCGACTGATGTCACATGTGTTCACTCTTCACCATATTCAGTTGGCTGTGACTTTGTCGGCCTGCCTGGACGACATCCTCCAATGTCACCACAATGCTGCTGTCCTGGAGTCCGATGTCCGACGGTTGCTTGGCCGGCTGGCATCGCTGGGTTTCAGAGTCAATTGCGAGAAGTCGGATCTCCTTCCTTCTCAGCAATTTCGTCATTTGGGAATGGATTTCGACACTTTTCACAATGTGGTGTCGATTCCCAATGCTCAGGCAGTGATCCTTTCTGCCTTGACTCGGAACCTGCTCCGATCCTCCTCAGTCTCGGCCAGGACTTTCCTTCAGATGCTGCAACTTTGCGGTTCGGTGACAGATCTCATTCCGCTGGGTTGCTTGTTTGTCCGACCTCTCCAACACTTCCTGTTGGACCATTGGCATCCGAATGTGGATCATCTGGACCTGGAACTTCCTTTTCCTCGGTCCTTGCTTTGTGACCTCCACCCTTGGGATGATGTTCCCTGGTTGACTCAGGGTGTCCTGTTGGATCTTCCTTCGGCCGATTGCATCCTTATTGTGGATTCCAGCGATTCGCGTTGGGGTGCGACGACGGATCCTCTTGGAATCATCAGGTAGAGACCTTTGTCTGGATCCACTAGCCTTTGCGGTCGATGCTCTGTCTCTGGACTAAACAGGTTGGATCGGCTATGCCTTCCATCCTGCACCGATTCTTCCTCGGGTGTTGGCAAAGATTCGCGTTTGCAGTTGCAGGGTCATTCGGATCACACCCCTGTCTCCACAGAGGGTGTGGATCAATTAGCTGCAGCCTCTGTTGACAGATTGGCCAATTTGTCTACCTCCACACCACGATCTTTCCCAGGGTCGGCCCAGGAAGTATCACAACAACCTGGCGAGCCTGTCCCTTCACGCCTGTCTTTTATCAGGTCCTGTCTCCAACATAGAGGTTTTCCGAGATGAACAGTTGAGTGCATTTCTGCATCACGGCGACATTCCACTGGCATGACTTATGCTGCTAAGTGGAAAGTTTTCTGCTGCTGGTGTACAGCTCAACAAGTGGATTACCGAAATCCATCAATCGCTCAAATTGCAGATTTTCTGGTAAACCTTTTTGACTCCAAGGGCATCCAGCCTGTTACTATTAAGGGTTATTGGTCTATGCTGTCAGATACGTTCTCTTATGTGGGAAAGTGGTGCATCGGTCGTAATCTCTTTCTCTCCAAACTAATTCGGCACTTTTCTCTGAAGAGGCCTCGCGTTTTGCATCTTACACCCAAATGGAACTTGGCCTGGGTGTTACATTGTTTGGAGGTGGCACTGTTCGAGCCTTTATCTGAGACTGATATGCGTTTTCTCACATATAAGACTGCTTTCCTTCTAGCGTTTGCTTCTGCCAGACGTGTCAGTGAGCTTCATGCGCTTTCTGTTGATTCAGCTTTCTTCAGGAATGAGGCTAACAGTGTAACCTTCACTACTGATTGCTCTTTTCTGGCCAAGAATCATCTTTGTGATTCGGTACCTCCTCCTATCTGCATTCGGGCTCTTTCTGTTGTCATGGCCGGAAGCCTCTCCTTTGTCCTGTTCGTGTGATTAAGATTTATATTAATAGCAAGCAGTTAATTCGGAAGAGCTGGAAGAGATTCTTTCTATCTCTCATTCCTGGGAGGCAGTCTATCTCTTCCCATTTTATTTCCAGATGGATATGTCTTACAATCAAACTGGCTTATTCCAGTTTGTTTGCTTCGGATCTTGTTTCGAACCAATTTAATGCTCATGTGGTGCGTTCTATTTCTACTTTCTGAGCGTTCTTCAATTCTGTTTCGCTCAGGGATGTTATGAATGGGGCTTACCAGAGGAATGCTTCTACTTTCTCCTCCTTTTATCTCCGCCATCTACAGCAGCAATCTGAGGACCTTTTTTCTTTAGGCCCTCTCGTTGCTGCTCAGGCTGTTGTGCACCCACGTTAAATATGTATTTTCAGGTTTATGCATTGCTCAGCCTTGTTCTTTTCAGGTGCTTCATTCTTTTCAACACTGTGGTGTTGGTGTTTCAGCTTCTTTTTCAGCACCTTTCTGCTTTCTTCTTTTACAGGTTTCGCTGTCATTCTCTGCCCTCTTTGCATTTCTTTCTGCTGTGCTTGTTGGTATTGGTTATGTGATTCACCTCCTCCTATTGTTTATTCAGCCAATTGTAAACAACTGTGAGTAGGTTGAGAAGAAACTAAAATTTGTTAGTAAATTTTGTTTCTTAACATACCTACCACAATTGTTTACCGAAGGCCCACCCTCCTAGGGGATATCATTTGATATTGATGCCTCCCCGCTAAATCACAAACTTCTCATTGGCGTAAATTCGGAATTGACATCATGGTTGTTGTGCATGGGCTCGGTAAATGCAAGAGGTGTGCAGAGAGAGTACTTGTAATGTCGAGGGCCGATCTCGGTCGACCCTTTTTCGATCTTTTTTTTTTTCATGCTTTTGCACTCTTCCACTTTTCCAACTCGTTGGAAAAGTTGTTAGCTTGTTTTAGTTCTGAAGTAGGGCTTGCACTTATGTTACAGCACTTATGTACAGTAGGGCTTGCACTTATGTAAACAATTGTGGTAGGTATGTTAAGAAACAAAATTTACTAAAAAATTTTAATTTTTGTAGCACTGGATGCATGCTGTGCACATTTCGAATGACTGTTTCCCTTCTTTTCTGTGGAGCACTATTAATTAAAACCGTCATTAAACTTGCTGGGTATTTTCTTTAATTTCTTTTCCTGAAATCCAGTCATGACTCCTGCGAAGTAGTCATGACTGGATTTGATAAAAAATTCGGACAAATGAAGCCCACCTATTATTCATTATTTGTTTGGACCAATTTACAGTGACGCATTCTGTTGAACAGAAGCTAAGGTATACCCTTTCTGTATGCAAGAGTATTTGTGTCCTGGTGAGAATATCTGCCAGCAGCATGCAAGGAGTCAACTCTTAACCAGTTGTGTATTTTCAATATATTGTTCATAAAATCTAGGCATATCTATACTATATTTTAAAATGTCTGCATGTGTGTATGTCTGTCTGTCTGTCTGTCTGTCCGCTATAGAAATGAATATTGGGCCACCCCAAGTGTCCAAAATGGGTCTAATAGGAGTACTTTTTTATGGCGGTGGTCATCGTCAGGTTTAAAAAAGTGTGTGGGGTGGGGGTGTAGGGGGGGCACCAAAAGTTATGACCAAAATTTTTCTCACCGATATAGGTCTTCAAAGGGGTCTACTAGGGGTAATTTTTTACCAAGAATCTAATGGTGAGGTTTAAAAAAGTGCCGGGGTGGAGTGAGGGTGGGGGTGTAGAGGGGCACCAACAGTTATAATACTCTCCTCAGCCCGAGCAACGGTGGGTAACCTTGCTAGTGTGCTATAAAACAGCTATGAATAGGTTTTTACTCATGAAATCACTGGTGAAGAAATCCATTCAATTAAAGGAATTTTTTATTAAAAGTGTCCAAATAGTGCTTGTGTCAGAGGAAAGAGAAATTCTGTCTTGGGCAGGAATATCCACCATCAGCAGGCAAGGAGTTAACCCTCTGCGGCCTAGAAATTTTTATACACTTTGACAGTCTATATATCCTGTGGTTTTGTAGTTTTTTCTAAGCAAGTTTTGCCTGCCTAATAATATAACCATAACAACTGCATGTTGGGGCACCTGTTTGACTGCAGTAAATAGTGATCAAAGTGAGAATTAGTTCGCTAAGGATTAACCCTTGAGGGTCTGACGATTTTAAACATTTTTGCTACATTTTGACAGTCTTCATATTCTGACTTAGCAGTTGTTTCTAGGCAAGTCTTGACTGCTTAGACTTGCTAAGAAACAACTGACAATGCTCTATGGATGTCACTAGCAAGTTTATGATGGGATTGCGTGTTGGGACACCTGTTTGTTGTGGTAAAAGTGATTAAATTCAGGATTAGGCCTTTGAGGCTTAAGGCTGTGAAATATTATTATTTTTGTATGGTAAAAAATTATTTTGTGGCTTTACCGTGCCAGTTTGGATGAATCTGCATCAAGTGAAACATTCAGTTTGCTAGATGTCAGTAAGGCATTGTACCCATTAAATGTAGCATTCATATGCAACTGAAAAATACTGGAATTTTCTTCATTTAATATTGCAAAAGTTCTGGAATTTCATTCAAAACCAAGTGTACATACCTTAATTCAAAATGTTTAATTCTTTTATATCTTGTTTAACCCTTTACCTAACAAATTGGATGCATCCACCTGCATAATTTTAACTAAATTAAAAAAATTTCAACAAAACAATATCATACAACCTCATTGGAACAAACTCAATGAGCTCATTCCATGATGGCATTTGTTGAAATTTTTTAAAATATTTTAAAGAACATTAATTAAGGCCACACAGATCTTCTGTTTTTCAGGTCATTATTTGTAAAATTGCATGTGGGCAAGGGGTTTTTATTTTATTTTTTATTTCTGTAATTATTTCTTTACCATCCAAAGTTCATGTTCTTAGTTTATGTTTGAGGCCTCATAATTTACGGAATAGCATGGGCGATGGTGCATCTTGTCCCTTGAGCACAAGAAGGCTTTGCAGTGCTAAAGCATTGCAAAGCCTTCTTGCACCCAAGGGACATATTTATCAATTTTTTTAACTTGGGTAAAATATCAGACATAAAACATTTAATTTTTGTTTTTTTTTAAGTTTACATTGGTTATAAAAAGACAGCATGCAGTGGCAAAAATTACCATGCGGGAGGGCCAGAGAAACAGATTATAAATTTTTTTAGACCTAAAATAATAAATTTTGATATTGTGTGCATTGGGTAAAGGGTTAACAGTTCAGAGTTCTGTAAAATAAGATATTATAGTTGAAACGTTGATGCACTGAGTTCAATTAGACCTATAAACATTAACTCATTGGTTGTAAATTTAATTTTTCTGTTCCATTAACAGGAGTTTATTCTTTTACCCATGATGTAGTTAACAGTGATATGTCTCACTTTGAAAAGAATGTTGTCATTCTAGATATAAAGGAGCAGTATAACATTCATTGAACAGGGCTGCCAAGAGTTAACTCCTTACATGCTGCTGGAGGATATTCCTGCGAAGGACAGGATTTCTCATGCCACTGAAATATGTATAATTTGTGAACAATTAATCACATTTTCTCTCTGTAAATTAATGGACTTTTTGACAAATGATTTCTTGACTTAAATATGGATAAACTTTTCATCAAATACAGTCATGGCTGCTTCATAGCAGCCATGACTAGCTTTGGTGAAAAATATTTTGAAAATACACAGCAGGTAAAGAGTTAAGGATGCCTTTAAAGTGTTGATTCTACAAAATGCCTATAAAATGATGGAAGATCTTTGGAGCTAAATTTGTCAACTTTTATTGACATGTACAAATATTCCTGATTATTCCACAAGGCCCTTTAACATATGGGAGTTTTGAGAAATATTCAAGATTATTCATGAATAATTTGTTAAGGATATTCGAAAATACTCATGTTCATTAATATTGCAGGTTATTTCAGGTCAAGTACTATTTAACATTCCAGAAGATTCAGGAATATTTAACAAAATGTTTAAAGAATATTCTTGAATTTTCTGTATAATATTCTAGAATATTCAAAAAAATAATTCTAGAGGTTTCATGAATAATTCATGTTTTAGAAAGCAGGGAGAACCATGACACCTCTCTAATGAAGATAAAATTTGATGTTTTGTGACATTGATCCTGATATGCTGCAATGTAATGCATAATTGGAAAGTCCTCCAGGATCTCCACAGCATATTACAACAAAGAACATTGGCTTAATTACAGAAACTCATGCAATGAGCTGCAGTATTCTCAGCCTTTTCTCTGCTATTTGTCTGTATTGAGGTTGATGCTGTCTATAGCCAGTATATTGTAAAACTGCTGAGATTAATGCTTAACACTTAAGGGCCTGGAGATTTTATACATTTTTTTCTATACTTTGACATTCCACATACTGTGACTTTGCAGTTGTTTCTAAGCAAGTCTCAGCTGCCTGCATCAGCAGCCAAGACTTACCGAGAAACAATGCCAAGACACTTTAAATGTAACTTGAAAGTTTACCCAAAGACTGCATGTTGGGACACCAGTTTTGTTGCAGAAACAGTGATTAAAATCATAATTAGGCCCTTAAGGGTGAAGACTGAAACTAACACTACTGGTGTTCATAAAAAGGGAGTGGCCAGCTTTATAGCTTGGTTTTCAAATAATAGTTTTATACAGAATTTACAATCCATGTTTTTTGTTTCCAGCATCTACATCGATACTGTTGCATGCATATATTTTGTTGCATCACACGATCTTCTTCCTTGTGCTGACCAGTTGGATTTTATTGCTGATCAGTTGGACAACTATCTGAACAATGATACAGTTCAAAGTTTTAATACATCTACATGTAGAAGTAAGTGACGGAATTAAATTTCCATTTTTTCAATTGTATTTTAGAGTACAGTTGAGCCTCCAAAAAGCCTTTCCTTGTCGACTTACTAAGATGGTGAGGCCAATTGTCCAAGAGGAGCTTTGGTGCATTGGTTAGTGTCTGGGGCCTCTGATTGATGTGTATGAGTTTGATCTAGACTAACATTAAGTTCTTCACCTAGTCTTGACTGCCTAATAATCATACATGTATAATTATTCTTTTTCGAACAAAATTCCTGCCTGTATGATCCTTATTTGGCCCTGTATGATTATTAATTTTCAGCAATTGAATGTGCAGAGCAGCCGCTTATCTCAAGAAGTTTAAAAAAACAAACTAGTCAGGTACATGTACAAGCAAACACAGGATGAAATGAAAATGTTAACTGGTAGAGATCTGGAAGCATATATTTGGGCTTTATTCTGAAGGACTGTTAACATAACTTTAAGACCAAGCTCTCAATGGATGTGCTTCATACCATTGCTGAAACAGAATTAATTAGTCTATAAGGTTTTGCCTTGGTGCAATTTATGGGAGAGTGCTGTTGGCACAAGTCAAATCCATGTGAAAATTATGATAACTGAAAGTAATTTAGTCCTTCACCACTTCAAGAGCATCAGACATCTGTGTTATAAAAAATGGCTCTGAGCATAGTGGCTGGCTCACATCTTGGAATTTTCCACCGTATAGTATTATTCGATCCTATACTATTATTAATTTTAAGAAATTTTCCTCCCTGTACTATTATTTTGCCCTGTACTATTATTAGGCACTCGAGAGTATTAACCCTTCAAATAATGAATCGGCCATATCTGCCTGCCTAATTTACAAACTGTGCAGTTGAAAAAAATTATTATTCTTTCAAAGACACAATGTTGCCAGCAAGGGGAGCCTTCATTCAGTAAGATATTATTAATAAATAATTGTTTTATTACCATATATTGGAGAGTGCCAGCTGGCACTCTCCAATAAATTGTAACAAAACAATTTTCTATATTAAATAGTTATTCTAGTGCTGAGTAAACAAGAAGCTAATGCACAAAGTGTAAAGCCACTAAAGTGGCTTTCAGCAGTTTTCAGTAGAGCCATGAAAAACAATTCAACAAAACCATATCATTTGCCCCATTATTTGAGTGAGCTTTTCAAACACATTCCAATGAGGGGTCACATGATATGGCTCTGTAGAAGTTTTTTGAAAGACTTGAAAAAAATAATTAAGAGAACAAATTTTGTGCATTGGATAAATTGTTAAAGGTACAATAACCCTCAGATTTCAAAAAAATAAGTTGGCCTTTTAACAAAACCACAATGTTTGTTGTGCAAAAGTATCCTTATATTTCATATATCTTGTATGAGCATGCTCATATCGCTTAAATAAATTAACTTGAAGGTGAGAATTTACTGGCTTTATCAAAAAATTATGCCATAGTTTTTAATCCCAGTCTTGTTACCCGATCACTCATAGAAATGTCTGGCACCATGTCCCTGGGTTCATATTTAGGCTGAAAATTTGGGGTCCTGGTCCGGACTCAGAAAATTTTGACCAAAATCCGGAAATGAGTTTTTAGCTTTCAGTCAGGAGAGCTATAGTGATCACTCACTGTCCATCGTCCATCATCCATCGTCCGTGAACATGGTGTTTGTGTCTTCTCCTCCCAAACCGCTGAACCAATTTAATTTATATTTGAGATAATAGTTTGTTATGACATCGCAATATGATTTTGTTCAAATCAAGTTGCCTCGCCTCTTGGTAGGGCCACACCCAAAAAGTGTGCTTAAATCTTAAAAAATCTTCTTCTCATGAACCAGCAGTAGTAGAGACTTGATATGTGGTGTGCAGCTTTCTTTTGAGGTGTAGACTCAGATTTGTTCAAGAGAAGTTTCTGGGGCTATATTTGCCGTTGTTATGGGAGGGGCAAGTATTTTTGCTCCTCCCAAAATTTCTATATTTATATACTGTACCAATGACCCAGACTTAGCTGGTGCTAACTCCTTAAATGCTAGGGCCAAACACAAATTTTTCCCCCAATCCCCAAAATTTGCATCAAAATTCGAAATTTCAATGTCCAATGTGGTCCTCCATACTTTTTATCCACTGCACATGCACAGTGTCAAGGAGGTCTCGAAATTGGCGCCAAAAGTCATTCTTTGTTTGGCCCTAAAATCAGTAACATCTCATTGATACTCATTGATATTTGTGCTTGTAAATCTCAGTTTAAATGATGCCAGACACATAATTATGAAAGAAATGGTGGATCTAAGGAGGAAATATAAGGATGAGAGGAAGAGACAGTGGCAGGATGTGTTCAGGGCTGTAACTTATAATTTTTTTACAAAATTATTTCATGTTCCCTAATTTCGGGGCATGTGCCTGTTGTTTACATTCTTGTTATGGAATTTCCACAGTTTGTTCAGTGTTTCCTCTCTCCCTTTCCTTAATGCCCCCCTTGCTATTCTCCCATGCTTTTGGCATAATTTTTGTAATTTTTTTTTTTTTTACTAAAATTTCTTGGGAGTTTTGGCTTGGTAACAGAATAATTATTCTGTTTTTCCCCATGCTTACGTCCTCACCCTTGGGTGGTTAGGCATTTTGTTCTGCATTTACCATCCGATGTACTGCAGAGTCTTCTCTGGAAGTTTCTGTTTTACATCGGATAGTGTTTAAATTGGTAACTGATTTTGGGCCATGTTTACAGTGCCTGGAGTCATGTTTCCGGTTTGTGTACACTTTTGTTTATGTTGACAGTGGTTACTTCTGATAGTGATTACTTGTCCTCTGCTTAGTTCTGCTCATAGCCAGATACATCAATATTGTCCGTAAGTGTTACATTAATTTTCAAATATGTTTTAAAATTTTTGTCCACACTTAGGCTTTTTTGGGATCCATTTGGGCTCATTGTTCCCATTGGGAACTTGGGCTCTTCTGAAATTTTTTCGAAAATTTTTTTCTTTTGAATTATTTTTTCAAAATGTTATAATGGATTATATTATATTGTGTATCTTTGTTTTCAAGGGTTAGTGCGAGTACTATAACTGTTTATATTTTTTCATGATGAAAGAATTTTGTTCAAATTGTAATGCGAGGAAGTCTTCCTCTGATTTTTATGTTCATTGTGTTTCTTGTAGTAAATGTACTTGCACTAATTCTTGCTCAGTGTGTGTCAATTGGGATGACAAACGTTGGAGACGTGTGTCACGGTATATTGTTAGCGGTGAGAGGTCCATGCCGGTCCTCTCTCCGCAGGGTCACTCTAGTTTTTCAGTCTCTTTTTCAGAGGAACAAGAACAGGGTGATGTTTCCGTGATGTCTTCAAGAAGTGTGCCTCCGTCGTCGCAGTCTAATGAAGAGCTAGTGGCTAAGTGCTCATGGAAATACGACAATTGCCTAAGAGGTCCCTAGTAGGATCAACAGCATTGTCGTCCGCTAGCTCACCCGGTGAAGCGACCATTCATGGAATGGTTCGGCAGCCGGGTTCGTCCATTGCGGTCCAGGGAAGGAGTTCGGGTGATGCGAGCACTATAAACATTGAACGTGCACATCCAGCGACGACGGATCCGAGGATAGTACGGAGGAAGCCTGTCAGTCTGGTAGCTAGCTCATTCAGATTTACCCAGACCGCAAGTGAGAGAGGCCCCCTCTCTCTTACAACAACATCTGGGCCGAGATGATGTTGTATGTAACGTTCATTAGTCGGAGCATACATCCACTCCTCCTGCTCAGGACACTCCGTCGCATAGACAGTCAGACGCGGCTTGTCTATTGGCTTCATCATCCTCACCTCAGCACACACAACCTCACCTTGGCTATGTAACCACAGATATCCAGCCTGCTTCGCCGACCAGGGAGTCCACGTCGACCAGGTCACGCCATCCGCTAGCCAAGGACACGAGGCCTTTCCATTTGGGTAATTCACATATGAGAAGTATGCAGGAATTATCGTCCCTGGAGCTTCATAGCAGCTATCAGAAACTCTTTCAGTAAAGAAACTGTCTGAGCAAGCTGGGTCGGTTCGCTCCCCTGCAGAGTCAGTAAGGGACGACCAAGATTCTTATGTGGTCCAGGCGGATGGTAAAAGGGAATCAGCACAGCTGAAATTTTCCCTTTCCGAACAACTTAAGGTGGCCGTAGATTTCATCCGGCATCACCTTTTAGAAGTTGTTTTTCCAGACCAAAATGCTACGTTACCTGATAAGAAACTGAAAGCATCACTGGACACAGACAGACTTTTTCGGCCGGATTAGGGACACTGTCCTTGAGTTCCAACCCAGTCCAGAAATGTCACGGACATTTGAACTTTTGAATGACGCTATATTCAAGCTAGCTTCTAAGACTGGCAAATCCGGTTTCTTATCGCCTAGCGCTATACAGCTGCCTTTCATCAATGCTAGACATAGATTTGAAACGGCAGGACAAGGCGTGCTTAGAGTTCCTCTGCATTTGGACGACTAGGCTGAAGACCTGGAATTGTCATTGCCGGCATCCATGTCTATTAACTCCAGTATACTGGAGATGACAATCTCGTCTAATAGAATTAATTTAGACGCATTATCTCATGCAGATCACCTTACCAGAGCGTTATCACTACGTCTCGAAGGGAAAGAATTCCAGGATGTTCAAACTCCCTTAAGTGTTCTTTCGAGGGCTATAGCATATTCTACGTATAACTCCGCCCTTTCAGTGGCAATATGGAGTTAGTCAGATGTGATGCTGCCCTGGGTGCATCCACAAGAGTGGATAGTAAGGTGACAAAACTCTCTTCCAGTCGCTCCAGTCTCAGGAGAGCTTCTCTTCGACGTTAAGCTTTCTACAATCTATAAACAGATTACTAAGAAAGCTTCGGATTCTCTGCTTTTAATTCCGCTTTGAAAAAGTCAAACTCAGCAGGGAGGAGTAAGGCAAGTACTTCGGGGGCGAATATGTCCTAAGGAAGTTCCTATAGAGGATCTAAGAAAGCCTCTACATCTTACTCCGGAGACTGTCAGAGTAGCGACTCACATAGAGGTCGTAATGCTGGCCGAGATATCCGGTCAGACGCCCCTAGGTCAACTGCGCAAGGTGCGGGTCATGGAGGACGTGGTTTCTCCTTCTGCAATCCTCGCAGGACCAAGAGGTGATGGTCTAAACCTCTATTGCGTTCCAGTGGGCGGAAGGCTGTCGAGATTCTTAACCAATTGGTTGTCAATTACGGACAACCCATGGGTGCAAGGGGTTATTTCCGAAGGTCTAAGTTCAATCTCTTCTGGACAAGAACGCTATAGACATCATAGAAAACCAGGAATCTCCAGTTTTCTGCAGTCACCTGTTCCTGGTTCTAAGATCAGATGGCTCGTTTCGTCCAGTTATAGGTCTGAGCTGGATAAACAAGCTGATCGTGGCTTCAAAATTTTATATGGAGACCATCGGATCAGTCAGAGCGAGCACTCGAGTGAACGATTATGCTGTGAGCATAGATCTCAAGGATGCATACTTTTATGTCAGGGTACATCCGGCGTTTAGAAAGTACCTTCGCTTCACTGTCCCAGGAGTTGTTTTCAGTTCCGAGCAATGATGCCCTGGTATGAACCTAGCGCCCTGGGCCTTCACTCGAATAATGATCTCGGTAATGACTCATTTCCGAGCTCATCCGTCTGTGCGAACGTCAGCCTACTTGGACGACATTCTTCAGGGTTACGGCAGCAAGTTAACGCTTCAGAACGCTGTTTAGAGTCTGCTTCTATTGCTCCGACATCTTGGTTTCATAGAAATGAAAAGAAGAAGGATCTAGTGCCGTCCAAATCATTCACCCACGTTGGAATGAGCTTAGAATTGCACAACAATCTCGTTCGTCTGCTATTAACCAGAGCGATATTAGTCAGTTGTTACGCTCGCTTTTGTCTTCACTCAGATGTAGTAACTGTGAGAGAATTCATGAGACTGACAGGTTTGTGCGGACCCACTGCGGATCTTATTCCAATGGAGCGGCTATGCACTCGTCCACTCCACATATATTTTATCTCAGAATTGGAGTGTGAAGACTCATTCGCTCGAATCGAACATCGTCTTGTCGAATCAAGTGAAACAAGACATTCAGACTTGGGCAGATATTCAGTGGTTAACTGAAGGAGTATCACTGCAACTGGGCGCAATTCTGAGCCCAACGGATTCGAGGTGCCAGGGTCTTTGGGATCCGCAGTTCCTAAACAAGCACATAAACATCAAGAGATGATGTCAATATAGCTTGCGCTACGTCAATGAATGAACATTCTTCAGAATTCGCATGTTCAAATTCTGTCTGACAATTCGACAGTAGTAGTGTAAATTTGGAACCAGGAAGGCACTCATTCCATTCCATTATTCAATTTTATGGAAAGGATCCTTCTATTTGTCCCAGAGCATCAAGTTCTTCTATCGGTCCGTCAAATACCGGGTCATCTGAATGTTCTAGCAGATTTCCTTTCTCGGAAAGGTTGCATGTTGCCGTCAGAATGGACTCTCAACAAATGAGTATTCAGTCAGATTTGCTTCCAGTGGGATCGTCCAATGATAGACTTATTTGCGATGCATCTCAACAATCAGTTGCAGACGTATGTGTCGCCATGCCCAGATCCTCGAGCTTTTGCAGTAGATGCTCTCTTGATCTCTTGGGACGGAATGATAGGATACACGTATCCTCCAGCGCCATTGATTCAGCAGATATTGCTCAAGATAAAGCAATCTCACTGCAAAATTCTGTTGGTAGCATCTCTCACCCCAGAGACCATGGATAAATCTACTCAGGTGTCTGTTGTGGGACATGCCGTGGAAGCTTCCTCCACAGGAGGATCTTCTTTCGCAGGGGAAATCGTGCACACTGCATCACAACCCGCAAGGTCTCAACCTTCACGTATTTCCATTGTGCAGTCCTTCTTGCATGGCAAGCAAATTACAGGACGAGCAGTTGGCACAATTTCTGACTGTAGGAGGACATCCTCTTCACTAAATTATGCTGCGAAGTGGAAGGTTTTCTCATGGTGGTATAGGGATCATTCTGTTGATATTTATGATCCCTCCATTCCAGACATTGCTAATTTTCTAGTCTACCTGTTTGATGAGATCAAACTGCAGCCTGTTACCTTTAAGGGTTATAGGTCTACGCTATCTGATACCTATGCACATCATGATAGTTTACAGATTGGATCTAATGTCTCTTTATCTAAGTTAGTGAAAACTTTTCGATAAATAGACCTAGAGCCCTTAGATTAATTCCTAAGTGGAATTTAGCTTGGGTTCTTCTTAAGCTAAAACAAGTGCCATTTGAGCCTCTTGACACGGACTTCAAATTCTTATCTTATAAGACAGCTTTTCTCTTAGCCTTCTCTTTGGCGAGAAGAGTTAGTGAGATTCATGCACTATCTGTTGATGATTCTCACTATCGTAGTATAGGTAATACTATTGCCTTGACTACTAATGTTGGATTTATGGCTAAGAATCAGGCTCCTAATAAGTATCCGGAACCTATTGTTATTAAGGCTCTTCCGTCTTCAGACGGGCATAGGCCTTCACTCTGTCCTGTTAGAGCTATACGTATTTACAAACGTAGATCTGAGTTCATCAGAAAGGGACGTAAACATTTCTATCTGTCTTTGCTGCCTAATAGAAGGGACATTACGGTCCATTCTATTGCAAGGTGGATTCAATTAACTATCCGTACTGCTTATGAAAAATTATCTTCAACTCAGCAGTCTGTGCTTAAGATTTCGGCGCATGAAGTGAGAGCTCTATCTACATCTTGGGCTTTTGCTAATAATGTTGCTATTACAGATTTGATGAAGGCTGCATATTGGTCTCAGCCTTCCACATTCACAAATTTTTATCTTAGAAATATTGAGTCCATTTCTGGCGACCTGCATTGTTTAGGTCCGTTATCTGTTGCTCAGAATGTCGACCACTAAACAGTTGCAACAATAGTTATGCAGGCTTTCTGTTCCGGCAGTGACTCTGTCCTGCTGCCCTCTTCGTTCTGGGATATTTGACCCAGGGCAAGGGGAAGGGGGGGGGGGGGGGGTGGGGGATGGTATTCCCTTAGATCACCTGCTTTATAGTGAACAGCAAGGGAATACCTCCTCTGGAGTCAGTAATTCCGAGTCGGTGCTGGGATGGTTTTAAAGTGTAAAGCTAATGTTTAACTCATTCATGTAATATTTTTAAAGTGTAGCTCGGTGTGAAGCATTTGTATATGTCACGAGTCATACAAGCGTTAATATACAATCCTTGGACACTTTTAATGAGTATAAAGAATCTCATTCTCTGAACTTCCTTTATTTATTGGCTTTCCTTTAAAAATTAGTATAACGGGTTATACTGGATGTTAATAGAGATCATTGATGTTATTGTGCTCAATTACAGAATGGTATTGTGTCTTTCTTTTTTGATTCAAATAAGAAAGATACATGTAAAGCCTGTTTCTCCTTTTCTCCTTGAGGAGATAATTCTGTTTACATGCATTTGAGCCTATTGGATTTTTCTTTATGTCCTAGGCCCTCCAGCCTTTTTTCTATTCAGCTAAGTCTGGGTCATTGGTACAGTATAAAAATGTTAAAAAATTTATAGTAATTTATATATTTTTTATACTTACCAATGACCCAGATGGGGATGGCCCTCCCATGAGTTGGGAACTCATACCTCCCCGCTGATTACATAACGCTTACCAGGCACTGGTTGTAAGAATGACTTTTGGTGCCAATTTCAAGACCTCCTTGACACTGCGCATGCGCAGTGGATAAAAAGTATGGAGGACCACATTGGACATTGAAATTTCGGATTCTGATGCAAATTTTGGGGATTGGGGGGCAAAATTTGTGTTTGGCCCTAGAATTTAAGGAGTTAGCACCAGCTAAGTCTCGGTCATTGGTAAGTATAAAATATGTATAAATTACTATAAATTTTTTAACTTTCCAAACCAAGAGGCAGATTGGATCAAATTTGATATGAGGGCTTATTTGGTCATAAGTACTTAATTTATGCCCAAATTGTTTTTCCCGGCGCCCCATGGGAACTGCTGGAGCTAAAAATAGAAAAATTAAAACGCCCATATCTCCATAACTACATGGCACTGAGAATTCTTATTTGGTGTGAAGCTTCCTTTGGACCAACAGAATGGAATGGTAAAAAAAAATTGCTATCGCTTTCATCAAGGGGTACTTTTCTGGGACTTTGAAAAAGTGCTGAGTCAGCATTTTTTAACACTGTGGGTAATGGGAAAAACATTTAAGACTACCAAACAACTGCTCCAAAAGCTTTCAAATTTCACATATAACATCTTTGGAAGATTGTTTCACAGGTTTATTGAAATCAATTCCCTGGGTTCATATATGGGCTCTCTATGGGAGCCCAAATATTTAAATTAGTGCAGTCTGAGGAATATTCTTTAAAAATCTTCTTCAGATCTACCAATAAGAATCTTTTGATATTTGGTATGCAGCATCCTTAGGGGGGTGAGATTCAAGTTTGTTCAAGCCAAGTTCCTCGGTTCATATTTAGACTGAAAATTTGGGGTCCCATTCCGGACTTATTGGACCAAAATCCAGAAATTTTTGTTTGTTTTTTTTTATGCATTTCGGTCAATTTTAAGACAAATTTTTTTTTTTTTTTTACACTGAAAATTTGGGGTTTGGGTAAATTTGGACCAAAATCCGGAAATTAGTTTTTTGTTTTTTTTGCATTTGGGTCAATTTTAAGAAGAAAAAAAACTTTTAGGCTGAAAATATTTTGTTTGGGACTTCGAAAATTTCCGAACAAAAATAAAAAAAAATCTGTTTTTTATGCGTTTATCTCAATTTTGGGACGTAAAAGTGCAGGAACTGAAAATAGAAGGAAAATCCTGTGTATTGTGTGGGCACAATCACTTCATCTAGTTGGTATATGCTTTTCTTAGGAGGGACATATGCAGCTTATTCAAGTCAAGTCCCTGGTTTGATATTTAGACTACCATGTCAGTTGAGCACCCTCAGGCCCCCTGGGGCCTCTTGTTTGGTTTTTTATGTGTTTTGGTCAATTTTAAGACAAAATTTTTTTTCTTTTTACACTGAAAATTTGGGGTCCAGGTGGGACTTAGAAATTTTGGACCAAATCCGGAAATTGTTTTTTATGCATTTTGGTCAAATTTAAGACCAAATTTTTGTTATTTTTTCCACTGAAAATTTGGGGTCCGGGTGGGACTTAGAAAAAAATCCGGAAATTAGTTTTTTTTGTTTTTTATGCGTTGTGTTCAATTTTAAGACAAAAAAAATGTCTTTTTCTTTCACTGAAAATTTTGGACCAAAATCCCGAAATGAGTTTTTTTGTTTTTATGCATTTTGGTCAATTTTAGGATAAAAAAACTTTTTTTTTACCCTGAAAATTTGGGGTCCGGTTGAGACTTAAAAATTTGGGCCAAAATCCGGAAATTAGTTTTTTTGTTTTTTATGCGTTTTGGTCAATTTTAAGAAGAAAAAAAAATATTAGTCTGAAAATATTTTGTCTGGGACTTCGAAAATTTCCGAACAAAAATAAAAAAAATCTGTTTTTTATGTGTTTATCTCAATTTTGGGACCTAAAAGTGCAGGAACTGAAAATAGAAGGAAAATTCTGTGTATTGTGTGTGCACAATCGCTTCATCTAGTTGGTATATGCTTTTCTTAGGAGGGGTGTATGCAGCTTATTCAAGTCAAGTCCCTGGTTTGAAATTTAGACTACCATGTCAGGTGAGTGCCCCTGGGGTCTCTTGTTTAACATCCTCTTTCACGTACAAGCAAAATGTGAGAGTCAATATTTTTTGCAAATTAATGGCTTATTGTTCCTTTGAATGCAGTATATCCTTTCAAAAGGCAATGATCCTGTGTGTTCTTGAAAATCTTTGATGTCAGTGATTTAAACTTTTACTTAATGCAGCATCAATATATGGCCTTTCTATTCACAAAAATCAGTATTCAACTTTCAATTTCAGGACTTAAAATATGTCCTGATTCTCGAGAATTGGTTTTTATTCTTGTGAACTTCCTTCTGTTTTTAAATAATTGAGAATATGAGAATACTCTTATACCCTTGTGAGTGTGACCAGTACATATTTTAATACTACAACCAATGGCCCAGACTAGCTTGTGCTAACTCAAATTAATCCAGGGCCAAACACAAATTTTGCCTCCAATCCCCCAAATTTGCATGCAAAACCGAAAAAATTAAGTCCTAGGTGGTACTTTTGAGATCTGCTCATGTGCAGTATCCAGGAAGGTACCGAACTTGGTGCCAACCATCATTCTTTTTTGGCCCTAAAGTCAGCAACAATGAATTGACATCTGTGCTTTAAATCTCCTTTTTTGAAAATGCCAGACACAAATGAATGGTATAATTGGTGGATCCAAGGCTGGGAATGGATGACGGAAGCGAACAAGGTGGTTAGAAACATTCAGGGCTGTAACTTTAAAATAATTATAAAAATTATTTCATGTTTTCCTATTTTGGGACATACACCTGACGTCATCATTCTTGCTAATGATTTTTCCACTGTATGTTAAGTGTTCCTTCCCTATCCCTCCTTGAAGCCCTCCTGTTAAACTCCTAAGCTTTTTGGCTTTTTTTTATTTAAATTTTTTATTAAATTTCTTGCAAGTTTAACGTGTATTACAGAATGTTTATTCTATTTATTCCCATGGTTACGTCCTCACCCTAGGAGTGTGAGGTTATTTCGGTCTTGCATCTTCTATCTGATGTATCGTTTTTTCTTCATATGAAGATCTAACTTTACAACTGGTAGCATTAAATCTGTTACTGACTTTGGGCCTTTTTTCTGTGCCTGATGTCTTGTTTCCGGTTTTTCCTTTGACGTTTACATTGGCAACGTCTTTAAATATATGTAGTATTTAGGTATTATATTACTATAGAATTATTGTAAGATACATTGATTATGATTCTGGTAGTGTAGCTAAAAAAATTTGGATTTTCTCCACACTTAGGCTCTATCGGGATGCCCTTGGGTTCTTCATGTTCCCTTTGGGAACTTAGGCTTTTTAAAAAAAAATTTCGGAAAATTTTTTGGAATTAATTTTTCGATTTTGCTTTTGATTGCAATTATTTATGATTCTTTATTATATATTTATTGTGGAGTTTGTAGGAGTACTATCGACTTATTTTGATTGAATCATGAAAGCTTACTGCTCTAAATGCAAGGCGAGGAAGTCTTCCTCTGATTTACATGCTTGTTGCCTTACCTGTAGTCGATGTACTCCTGCAGATTCTTGTCCTACATGTGTGAATTGGGATGACAAACATTGGAGACAGGTGTCACAGTACGTTGTTGGCAGTGAGATGCCTATACCAGTGCTCTCACCACAAGATAAGTCGAGTTTTTCAGTTTCTTTTTCAGAGGAACAAGAACATGGTGATGGTATTGTGACACTCGCCAAAAATGTGCTACCGTCGTCATGCTCTGATGAGCAAACAGAGCTAGCTTCAAAGGTGCTCATGAATATTAAGCAAGGGATAAGGCCACTAGTTAGTGTTCTTAATCCCTTGCAAGCAGCTAGCTCGACTGGTGAAGCAGTTACTCTGTCCGTGGGAGCCGTGATACTGGGAATGTCCATTGCGGCCGAAGGAAGTGCAGATTTGGGTAGAGCGAGTACCTTAAAATCAAAAGCTCTCCCAGCGATGACAGAAATAGGGAGAAAGCCAGCAAGTTTCTTTTTGGGAGACTCAGCGAGGTCTGACAAGGCCTCGAGTGGGAGAGGTCCCTCTCTAACCCAACAATATCTGGGGCCAGAGGTTGTTTTGAGAAACTTGCAAAGGCTGGAGCATATGTCCACACCTGTCGCTCGGGACGCTCCGTTTAAACTGCAGCTGGCCTCGGCTACAGTCATGGCTTCCTCCGCTATGAATTATAAGCACACACCACTGTATCCTAGCTACCTGACTTCGGATATCCAGCCAGCTGTGAAAGATGGAGCTAGTCTTCGCCCGTGAAGTTGGACCATCCTGTAGCTAGGGAACCGGGGCTTCGATCATAGGGATGTTCGGAGAAGAGATCCATCTCCAGAACGCCGTCCCAGGAGCAGCAAATGGCTAAAAAACAGGAAACTGCTGCTCCTCAAGCTTTGGTGACAGACCTGCTGTCGCAGATTGCGCAGCTGATCGCAGCATCCCAGCAATTGCGTGAGCAGCCTCCCGCAGACTCCAGTAGTGAGCTGTCGGATAGTGCTGGGTTGGTCTAGTCATCTATACACGCAGATGCAATGGACCGGGAAACACAGCTGATTCAGTCAGATGGTGAAAGGGATAAGGAAGAAGATTACCCTTCCCTTTTGGAACAACATATGGTAGCGATGGAATTTATCCATCAATACTATCCTGCATTTGTTTCACCTAATCAGCAAGATGCGACAACAAGGGAGAAACCGCTGTTGTCTTTAGATGCAGACTTTGTACGGAGGAAAGAAGTTCTTTCTTTTCCCGTACAGTCTAGACAGGTGTCGCAGGCCTTCGACCATGTCGATGACACCATATTTAACCTCTCTAGTGTGAAGAGGAAAGGCGGTTTCTTATCAACATCTTCCATAAATATATCATTTCTTGGACCACATTCATTTAAAACGGTTGGAGAAGATGTTCAGAGAGTTCCTCTGCATTTAGATGAGCAGGCCGGGGATTTAGATATGTCCCTACCTGCATCATTCAACATTCGCTCGGATGATATGGAATGTGCTATTTCATCAAACAGAGCGAATCTGGACGCAATGTCCTACGCAGATCACCTTAAAAGAGCTATGACGCAATGTCTCAACGGGAAGGAATTTGAGGACGTTTGTTCCTTGCTTAGAGTTCTTTCCAGGGCAATCATGTATGCCACATATTCTGACTGTGGCATATCTGGAGTTAATCAGATGTGATGCTGCCCTTGCGTCGTCATCACTTACAGATGACAAGGTGAAAAGCTCTCTCCAGGTCGCTCCGGTCTCCGGACATACTCTGTTTGATGACAAGCTTTTGTTAGTCTATGAACAGGCTACTAAGAAAGCTTCAAGTGCTCTGCTTTTGAAGTTGGCATCTCGACAACACGCTTCAGCAGACTGGGGTAAGCGAGAACATTCTAAATCTAAATCATCGAAAGACAATGCCTTGCGAGGGTTCAAGAAACCCTCATATAATTAATCTGGAGGTCGTCAATACAGCAACTCGGGAAAGGGGCGTAAGTCTTATCAGGATTATCGGTCAGATGCCCCGAAGCCGATGGGACGAGGATCTTTGTGGGGAGGATGAAGTTTCTCCTCCTGTAAACCTCGCATGTCCTACAGGTGATGGTCAAGACCTCTATTGCTTGCCAGTTGGCGGAAGGTTATCAAAACTTGCGAGAAACTGGATAGCAATCACGGAAGATCACTGGGTGAGAAGTGTAGTCTCAGAAGGCCATTCTGAGCAAAACCCCCACTAACAAGATGTCCGCATTGGACAAATCTTCCGGGGAATCCTTTCAAAAGAGGCTCTCTTATTAAAGGAAGCAATAGAGGTCGTCGAGAATTAAAATTCTCAAGGTTTTTACAGTCACCTGTTCCAAAGCCAGATGGCTCGTTCCAACTGGTAATAGACTTTAGTTGGATAAACAAGTTGATCGTGGATCCAAAGTTCTGTATGGAGACCATTCGGTCAGTAAGAGTAAGCATTCGAGTGAATGACTATGCGGCAAGCATAGATCTAAAGGATGCTTACTTTCATGTCCTGGAACATCCAGCATTCAGAAAGTATCTGCTGTTTGCCGTGCAAGGAACGGTTTATCAGTTCAGAGCAACATGCTTTGGTCTGAACCTGGCTCCTTGGGCTTAAACTCGAATAATGAACTTGGTAATGTCATACTTCTGAGTAACGTTGGCTTACTTGGATGACATTCTTCAGAGATATGGCAACAGAATTATGTTCAGAGTCTGCTACAATTGCTCCGGCTTCTCGGTTTCATAGTAAACGAGAAAAAGTCAGATCTAGCTCTGTCCAAGTCGTTCACTCACTTGGGAATGAGTTTCAAGACTCACAACAATCTGGTTTAGTCAGTTGTTATGCTCGCTTTTGTCTAAACTCAGACGTAATAACAGCAAGGGAGTTTATTCGACTGATGGGGCTGTGCGGAGCGGCTGCAGATCTCATCCAATGGGCCGCCTGCGCACGCGTCCCCTCCAGATATTCTTTACTCAGAACTGGAGTGTGAAGACTTTCTGAATCATCATGTTCATCTCTCAGTCTGTCATATACCGGGTCATCTGAATGTATTAGCAGACTCGCTCTCTCGGAAAGGTTGCCTGTTGCCATCGGAGTGGACTCTCAACAAGTGAATATTCAGACAGATTTGCTACCAGTGGGATCGTCCCATGATAGATCTTTTTCCGACTCACCTAAACAATCTGTTACCAATGTTCATGTCGCCATGCCCACATCATTGAGTGTATGCAGTAGATGCTCTGTCAATCTCATGGGATGGGATGATAGGATATGCATATCCTCCAGTTCCGTTGATAGAGCAGATTCTGTTAAAGATCAAACAGTCTCACTGCAAAATCTTGCAATTAGCACCTCTGTCATCACAGAAACCATGGATCAATCTTCCCAGGTGTCTGTTATGGGACGTTCCTCGGAAGCTTCCTCCACGAGAGGACCTTCTAGATCGGGAAGTCCCGTGCATTGCATCACAGCTCGGAAGGTCTCAACCTTCACGTATTTCCGCTGTCCTTCTTGCACGGAAAACATTTTACAGGACGAGTAGTGGACGCAATTTATAAATGTAGGAGGACCTCCTCTTCGTTGAATTACGCAGCAAAGTAGAGGGTTTTCTTCCATTGATGTACGGATTTGTCTGTTGACATATATGATCCTTCCATTCCACATATTGCCAACTTCTTGGTCTACCTGTTTGTCGAACTCAAACTGCAGCCCGTCACTATTAAGGGCTACAGGTCTGTGTTATCAGACACGTATGCTCATCATGATAACTTGGCTATTGGATCAGATACTTCTTTATCCAAGCTTGTTAGAAATTTTTCTATTAATAGACCTAGAACCCTCAGATTAATTCCTAAGTGGAATTTGGCTTGGCTTCTGTTGAAGCTTAGAGAAGCTCCTTTTGAGACGTTAGACGTTGTAGAGTTCAAATTCTTTACCTATAAAACAGCTTTTCTCTTAGCCTTTGCATCTGCTAGAAGAGTCAGTGAACTTCATGCATTATCTGTTGATGAATCTCATTACTGTAGTGTGAGTAATACCATTACCCTCACTATGGAAATGGGGCTTTTGGCTAAGAATCAGATTCTGGACAAGCGGCCAGAGCATTACGTGTACACTCCATATAAAACCGCACTTCGCGTACCCCACTTTTTGTGTAGAAAAGTGGGGTACCCAAGTGCGGTTAGGAGAGAAGCATTACATAATCAATTAGTGCTCGACGAGAAATTTCTTCCAGAGTCTGAACCTGATTAGTAATATTAGTCTTCAGTCAGTGAATTTCTAAAACCTGCATTTCATAAAATAATGATATAAAAATATTATATCTGTCTTTTCCAGATCATTGTACCCCGGAATAATGTCCGCTTTTAAACAATTCGCCCAATATTTTTCGAGATATTTAACTTGTTTCCGTATTAAAATAAAATGTTTTGCCGATATGTCATTTGGATTCCCCCCTGTATAATTAAAGGTAAGTTTATCGCCATCGAACATGATCTTGTCCACCTTCATTCTCGAAACATTTCATCGAGACATTTTTAAATAAAATTACCGAATAGAGGAAGTATTTTAAAATAAAACAAATTCTGTGCGTTGCTATGTTTTTTTAGAACAATAATGTGACAGTCTCGGCGATACATCCTGTCTTTACGAAGTGCGGCCCCTATTTTTCAGACTCGGAATCATTACGAACTCGGCATATGATTTAATATCATTGCAGATAAGCTGCTTCACGTTTACCTCAGTAATTATTTTTGACGAACTAAATTGAGAATGAAACAGAATTAATAAATAAATCCATCTGCTCCTTCCGGTCATTTTCGTAACAACTCGGGTGGATTTTTTCAAATTACGTTCAGTCTTCGGAATCATGAAATTTTAGAAGAAGAGACATACGAATCATGGCCTACGGTAAACAAATTTATAGTGTAGTTTAGGAAGTGGAAGGCACCCACAATGGGATTTTCATGTCAACTTCCAATATCTGAAAAAGGCATGAAAAATTGGTGGCGTCACTGGGGGCCGGGGGAGGGGTAGGTATTTGCCCCTTAAACACAGATTTTGCCCACATTTGCTTCCCACGTCCATAACACACACACACACACAAACTCTCTCTCTCTCTCTGTCTCTATCCCCCCCCACCCCACCCCACCCCACCCCCGTAACCATGGCGTATTCACGCCTCCCGTGAGTCAACGATCGACAGTATAATCTCTCCACTTTTAAATCTGATCCGCCGCGCCTGGAAAAATTCTCCCTTAAAATTTTATATATTTTCCTTTTTTTACAGCTTGTGGCCCTCATTAACGGGGGAGGGGAGCATTCCAATGAGGGGCCATAAACTATGTGACTGAAACAAAATATGGAAATTCACTAAATTCACAACGCCAATGGCCGAATTTGGCCAGCACTCAGGCTATACAAAAATCTGCATTCAAATTTTATTATGTTTAAGTTTTTGTTTCAAAAACATAGCTTATGACCCTTCATTGGAACGAGCTAGTGGATTTTGAGTCTTTCCATTGAGGGGTCCCAAGCTCTGTTTTGAGACAAAAAAATTCAAATTTTTAGTTGTTATTAAAGAATTTATCTTGCAAGTGCCACCTGGTCCTGTAGGCGGGTGGAGACTATTGGATCACCGGATTTATCTTCCTAGCATTTGGTACGTTTTTTCTTGGAAATAGTATGTTTATTTTCGTGGCTGGAAACTGGGTAGACTGATAACATTTTGGCCAGACGCTGTCGTCTGTATGTTGGTGTTTTGGTAATAATAATTCTCCCCAGCTAGCATGGGTTTCTTTTCAATAGATGCTTCAAATGCTTCGGCCCTTTGACAGATTAATAAGTAAATTAGCCTTAGAAAAAGGTGTTGAACATATGACATACCAGTATACAATTATGCTCAATTAGCTACTTCTGTTCAGTGGCGTGTTAAATTAAATCCTTTGTTTGTTGTTAATCCCCAAGAAAATGTTAAAAGAAACGAAACACTTGCTATGTTTCATCATATCACACCCCCCAAATATAAAAATATTCACAGGAAACATTTTTAAAATCTCCTGAAAGTTAGTGCTTGCGCGGTCTGGAGTCCAATGATATTAGCTTCAAATAAGAGACTTCATTAGTTGAAACTTTGGATATTTAGTGCTTAACACGATGTCTTGATCAAGTAGTCCAATAATATTAGCAATGAACACGCGTCTCATCAAGCTTTATTTATTTTTTATTATTTGTTGCTAATATTATTGGTGGACTGTTTCATTATCCACATCATAGTATGATGCCGCAACACTACCACCGAGTTAGGGTGAGAACGGTTTCAGTTTCGCCGAATTGAATAGAGCATGCGTTTTGGCCCTAATCTTTTCAAAATCAGCCCCCCTCCCCCTACAAAAAAAAGAATGGGAGCCAAAACTCGTTTTATCACCAATATCAGTCACCGCTGATATGACCGATTCCCCGGGTTGAATAAGATGTCACAACGTTGTTCTCATGACCATAAACTCAAGTAATGTATTCCTGTGTGGCGTCATTTCGTTCCCGTGGGGACACACTTCATCGATCGGAATGGTCCCGAGTTGAATTATGATACCGTGTTTTGAAGTAGCTCCAGGAAAAAGATGAGAGAAGCATGGATCGGGTTTACCCAAATTGGATCTGATCCGTGTTTTGAAGATAATCTCCCCCCGGGTTTGGGGTTCCATAGCGGCTGTCAGATAGAATAAAAAATGTGTTTTAATTTTTACATTTGGGGGGATTATCATGTTATATCCCGGACGAAAAGCAGATAAATTGCCAGTATGTTCAAAAAGAAAAATGTGTAGTTATCTGTACCCGTCCATTTCGGTTGAGAATCAGAATGTTTTTTTCAACAACAATGACCTCGATTAAGCGAGTTCAGACTATTTTATATCATGTAAATCCAATAGATGGAAGAGCCACACTGCTTCACGGGATCGTCAAAATTCACATTTTTTTAAAAGATTTATTAGAACACAAAACGTGAATTATTGGACCGATTTTCACATTTAAAGGATTCTTTTGATCCAGAAAATTCTCTCCAAAAATATTTCAGGCACAGAAAAAGGATTTAGTGAAGAAAACTTATTATGTAAATTGCGAGGTGTTTTCCCAATCAACACTGATTAATGAGTAAATACCTGCTGTTATATAATCTTACATAACGCACTCAGTCGACATTGGAATAATTTTTTTATATGGAGTGTACACGTAATGCCTATTATCATTAAGGCTTTACCGTCATCAGATAACCATAGACCTTTGCTGTGTCCAGTCAGAGCTATGCGCATTTATAAATGTTGATCAGATTTTATTAGAAAGGAACGAAAACGTTTCTTCCTTTCTTTTGTTCCTAACAGAAAAGATATTTCTGTTCATTCCGTAGCCAGATGGATTCAGTTGGCAATACGTATTGCCTACGAAAATCTATCTTTGGATCAACGTTCCGTCAACAAGATTTCAGCGCACGAGGTTAGAGCACTGTCCACTTCTTGGGCTTATTGTAACAGTATAGCCATTACTGATCTTATGAAGGCTGCTTACTGGACACAGTCTTCTATATTTACAAAGTTTTACCTGAGAAATTTAGAGTCCATCTCTAGTGACCTTAGATCTTTGGGTCCTCTTTCTGTTGCTCAGAGTGTTGTCCACTAATGTTACATCTATAAGGTCTTTAGGCAGTCTGCTCCAGCTCTGACGCTGTTCTGCTGCCCTCTTCGTTCTGTGGAATTTTACCTTAGAACAATGGGAAGGGTGGGGGACGTTTTTCCCTTATGATCATCTGGCTTTATAGTAAAAAGCAAGGAATACCTCCTCCGGTGACAGTAGTCCAGCATTGGTGCTGGGGTATTTTTAATGTGTAGCTCAGTGTGAAGCAATAACATGTGTCATTTATGTACTGTTTTTAAAGTGTAGCTCACTGTGAAGCATTTGTATATGTCACGTGTCATACGAGCGTTAATATACAATCCTCGGACACTTTTAAATGAGTATAAAGCATCTCATTCTCTGGATTATCTTTATATATTGGTTTTCCTTCACTGAATTATGCTGGCATTAAATGGAGAATTATATATTATGTAATACTCAATTACATTGTTGGTGTTATGTCTTTCTCTTTTCTCCTAAAAGAGAAAGACATATATAATTCCCATCTTCTCCTATTCTCCTGTAGGAGCTATCCTTTACTGAAGTAATTGAGAGATTGGATTTTCCTTTAAGTCCTAGGCCCTTCAGCCTTTTTACGATTCAGCTAGTCTGGGCCATTGGTTGTAGTATAAAAATATGAAAAATTTTAAGTAATTTGTATATTTTTTATACTTACTAATGGCCCAGATGGGGATGGACCTCATATCTCCCCGCTGTTTATAACATTTAGCTTCTGTAGAAAGATTGGTGGTTGGCACCAATTTTGATACCTTCCTGGATACTGCACATGCGCAGATCTCAAAAGTATGGAGGACCATCTAGGACTTATTTTTTTCGGTTTTGTATGCAAATTTTGGGGATTGGGGGACAAAATTTGTGTTTGGCTCTGGATTAATTTGAGTTAGCACCAGCTAGTCTGGGCCATTGGTAAGTATAAAAAATATACAAATTACTTAAAATTTTTCATATTTTTACACTGTAAAGCAATGGCCCAGACAAGCTGGTGCTTAACTCAAAGTTATTAAGGGCAAACACAAATTTTGAATCCCCCAATCCCCAAATTTGCTTGCAAAACCAAAAATTAAAAGTCCTATCTGGCCCTCCAAACATTTACTCTCTGCGCATGCGCAGATGTAAGGAATTGTCTGGAATTGACGCCAACATCACTCTTTGGCCCTAAAAGTCATCAACAATGAAATAACATCTGTCTTTAAAATCTCCTTTTTAGAAGATGCCAGACACAAATCAATGCAAGAATTGGTGGATACAAGGCTGTTATTAGATGAAGGAAGTGTTCAACGGTGGTTTTGGACGTTCAGGGCTGTAACTTTATAATATTTATAAAATTATTTTATGTTTCCCAATTTTGGGACATATGCCTTATGCCATCATTTTTAAAAATGATTATTCCACTGTGTGTTAAGTATTCCTTCCCTATCCTTCCATGAACCCTTCCTGTTAAACTCTTAAGCTTTTTGGCTGTTTTTTATTGAAATTTTTTAAAAAATTTCTTGGGAGTTTAACATTTATAACACAATATTATTCTGTTTCGTTTTCGTTTTTTCTTTGTATGAAGATCCAGCTTTGCATTTGATAGCATTTCAATTGGTTCTGATTTTGGGCCTTTTTGTGTGTCTGATGTCTTGTTTACATTGACGTTGTTTACATTATCAACGTCCTCATATTTAGGTAGTTTCTTATATTCTATTACTGTAATATACTGTAGAATACATGGATTATTATTCCGGTAGTGTAGCTCCAAAAATTTTGAATTTTGTCCACACTTAGGCTCTATCGGGATGCCCTTGGGCTCTTCATGTTCCCTTTGGAAACTTGGGCGTTTTTCAAAATTTTTTTTTTTGTTTACAAAAAATATTTTGAATTTAATTATGATTGCTATTATTCATGTATGTCAGTTATATATATTGTTGTGGAGTTTGGAGGACTGATATTGACTTTAGTTGATACACTCTTGTGGACTCTTGTCATGCTTGTGTTGCACTGGGATGACTGATGTTGGAGTCAGGTGTCATGGTACGTTGTTGGTGGTGAGGTTCTGAGGATCAGGGCCTCTTACCACGTTTTAATTCATTCTGCCAGTTTCTATTTCAGAGGAACATGAACATGGTGATGATATTCTGACACCCATCCAAGTGTACTACCGTCGTCGCACTCCATGGAGCATCTAGACCTAGCTGCAGTGCTCATTATTGCAAGAGTTAGGGCCTTTGGGTAAAGGTTTTAATCTCTTGCAAGCAGTTAGCTCGACTGGTGAAGCTGTACTCCGTCTGTGGGTACCCCGTGACATCAGGTAAGTCAGTTGCGGTTTAAGAAGTGGATTGGGTAGAGGCAGCACTATAATATAAATAGCTCACCCAGCAATGATGGAAATAGGGAGGAAGTCTGCAAGTTCTTGTACTCGGCGAGGTATGATAGACCGCGAGCGGGAGAGGCCTCTCTCTCTAATATAGAAATGTCTGGGGTCAGATGTTGTTTTGAGAAACTTGCACAAGCTGGAGCATATGTCCGCCCTCCACTCAGGATGCTCTGTTTAGTCTGCAGCCGGGGTCAGCTTCAGTCAAGGCTTCCTCGGCTACGTTTCACAAGGCCGAAATGAAGTTTTCTGGTTGGAAACTTGCACAAGACGGAGCATATGTCCGCCCGTCACTTGGGACACTCTGTCTAGTCTGCAGCTGGAGTTGGTTTCAGTCACATCTTCCTCCGCTACATTATTTAAGCACACATGACCGCATCCTAGCTACCCGACTTCGGATATCCAGTCTGCTGCACCACTCTTCACCCATGAAGTCGGACCATCCGGTAGCTAGGGAGACGAGGCCTCGATCATCGGGACGCTCGGAGAAAGGATCCGTTTCTGACACACCATCCCAGGAGCAGGAACAGAAATCTGCTGCTCCTCAGGCCTCGATGACGGACTTGCTGTCGCAGATTGTGCAGCTAATCGCAGCATCCCAGCAAGTGCAGATGCAGCCTCCCTCAGACTCAGAATCTGAGCTGTCGAACCGTGCTGGGTCAGTCCAGTCATCTGTTCATGCAGATGCAATGGACCGAGATTTGCAACTGATTCTCTCGGATGGTAAAAGGGATAAGGAAGAGGATTACCCTTCCCGTTCGTAACAGTACATGGTTACAATGGCTTTCATCCATCAATACTACCCTGCTTTTGTTCCACCGAATCAGAATGCTGCGACGACAAACGAGAAACCACAGGCATCATTAGGCACAGACTTTATCCAGACAAAGGAGGAAGTCCTTTCTTTTCCGGTTCAGTTTATGCAGGTGTTGCATGCCTTTGGCCATATAGACGACACCGTATTTATCTTCTTGAGTACGAGGAAGAAGGTGGTTTCTTTTCTTCATCTTCCGTTTACATGCCGTTTTTTGGACCATGTTCATTTAAAAACGGTCGGGGAAGATGTTCAGAGAGTTCTTCTGCGTTTGGATGAGCAGGCCGGGGATGTAGAGGTATCCTTACCTGTATCATTCACTATTCGCTCAGACACAATTGAGACAGCAATTTCTTCAAATAGAGCGAATTTGGACGTTATGTCTTATGCAGATCACCTTACAAGAGCTAGGCACAACATCTCAAGGGAAAGGAATTTTGAGGACGTTCATACCTCTCTTAGTGTTCTTTTCAGGGCAATTATGTATACCACGTATAACTCCGCCCTAGCAGTGGCTAATCTGGAGTTAATCAGATGTGATGCTGCCCTTGTGTCGCCATCACTGATAAGATGACAAGGTGAAAAGCTCTCTCTGAGTTGCTCCTATTTCCGGACATTTTATTTTCGACAACTAGCTTTCGTTAGTCTATGAACAGGCTACTAAGAAAGTTTCTAGTGCTCTGCTTTTGAAGTCGGCATATCAACGACCCACTTCAGTAGACAAGAGTAAAGGAGGGCGTTCCAGACAAAAATCGTCAAAAGGAAACTCCTCACAAGGGTACAAGAAACCCTCTTATAATTACTCTGGAGGTCGTCAGTATAGCGACTTGGAAAAGGGCGTAGGTCTGATCGGGACTAGGTCAGACACCCCTAGGCCGATGAGACAAGGTTTTTTGTGGGGAGGACGTGGTTCCTCCTCCCGTAAGCCCCACAGGTCATACAGGTGATGGTTTAGACCTCTATTACTGGCCAGTTGGCGGAAGGTTATCAAGCTCTGCAAAAAACTGGATAACAATCACAGAAGTTCAGTGGGTGAGAAGTGTAGTCTGGGATGGCTTACGGCTATCATTCCCAGTAAAACTCCACTAACAAGTTGTCCACGTGGGACAAATCTTCCATTAAATTCTTGCATAAGAGAGTTTTTCCAACCGGAGGTATAAGCTTTCATATCAAGGAAGCAATGCAGGTCATGGAGAAACAGGTTTCTCAAGATTTTTACAATCACTTATTCCTCGTACCAAAGCCAGACTGCTCGTTCCAACCGGTAATAGACTTGAGCTGGATAACAAGTTTATCATGGCTCTAAAAGTCTATTTATGGAAATCATTCAGTCGGTATAAGCGAGCGTTCGAGTGATCGACTATGTGGCAAGCAAAGATCTATGGATCCGTACTTTCATGTCCTGGTACATCCGGCATTCTGGAAGTACCTGCGGTCCGCCGTACAAGGGAAGGTGTACCAGTTCAGAACAATATGCTTTGGTCTGATTCTGGCCCCTGGGCGTTTCACTTGAATTATGAACTCGGTAATGTCTTACTTACGTGCTCATTTGTCTTTGGTAACGTCGGCTTACTTGGAAGACCTTCTATAGGGATATGACAACAGAATTATTCTTCAGAACGATGTTCAGAGTCAGCTTCTATTACTCCGACGTCTCGGTTTCATCGTAAACGAGAAAAAGTCGGATCTAGCTCCGTACAAGTCGTCTATTCACTTGGGATTGAGCTTTGAGACTCACAACAATCTGGTTCACCTGCCGTTACCCAGAATGAAATTAGTCTGCTGTTATGCATGCTTTTGTCTACACTCAGACGCATTAATAGTGAGGGAATTCATGCGACTGTTGGAGTTATGTGGAGCGGCTGTGGATCTCATTCTGATGGGCCACCTGCGCGCTCAACCCCTCCAGATATGCTTTACTCAGAACTGGAGTGTGAAGACGCTTTCGCTTGAACCAGTATTGTTTTAACGGACCTTGTAAAACAAGGGTTCAATTGGGCAGATATTCAGTGGTTAACTCAGGGAGTTATGCTGCAACTGCCGGATCCGGCTTTCACGATTATGATGGATTTGAGTCTGACGGGTTGGTACGCGACCCTAAGTCCCACAGTCTTGAGGTGTCAGGGTCTTTGGGACCCTTGGTACCAGGAGAGATGCATAAACATCAATGAGATGATGTTAATTAGCTAGCGCTACGACATTGCATTCACATAATTACGGACGTAACGGGGGTGATTTTTTACCTCTCCTCTAGCTTGATAGGTATGTAACTGTAAGGGAAGCTGTTTTGTCCGTAATTATATCCTGCATACAGCTGGAGTTTTATTGTGTATGGCGTATGTTTGTGGGGGGATATTCTCTCATTCTTATATTAAATACGCCATCCTAATTTTTGGGGCTTAATCCGGGCTAACCTTGAAAATTGGGAACTCATTACATCCAATTAGCATAGTCTTCATGCTAAGTATACGGAATTACTTGATCTGGGCTCCTTTTGTATGATATGTCTTCTCTATTACTGTATGGAGAGACATACTTGTAATTCCTAATAATTTTATTTTCCTTTCACCTTGGATTACAGGATTGGAACTATGTTGATCTACTAATTCTGAAGTCCTAGGCCCGCCACCTTTTTATGATTCAGCTAGTCTGGGCCATTGGTTTATAGTGTAAAAATATTATAAATTTACAGTAATTTGTATATTTTTATACTGTACTTACCAATGGCCCAGACAGAGATGGCCCTCCCATGAGTGGGCACTCATACCTCCCCGCAGAATTTTTATGTAGTACTCTCTTCTATAAAGAATGATGTTGGCACCAATTCCGGTCACTTCCTGACGTCTGTGCATGCATGGAGAGTAAATGTATGGAGGGCCAGATAGGACTTTTAATTTTTGGTTTTGCAAGCAAATTTTGGGGATTGGGGGAGGGGGGTGGGGGGGGGTTCAAAATTTGTGTTTGGCCCCTAATAACTTTGAGTTAAGCACCAGCTAGTCTGGGCCATTGGTAAGTATAAAAATATACAAATTACTGTAAATTTATAATTTTCCATAGTTAAAATAAAACCTCATATTTATATATTTGCTGGAATTTAAACCCTTAAGAGCCTTGTCCTACTTCCTCTGGTGAGTTTCTTGTCTTGTATGTCCATTTAGAGCACTGTTCCCACATACATGATTTTGGTGGTCATGCTGTCGGTAGTTACAGTACCTTTGCCAATGGTTTCTAGTGAAGTCTTGGCTGCCTATTTAGGCAGCCAAGACTTCACAAGACACCGCTGCTAAGGCACAGTGTTACCCTAACTATGAGGAAGCAAAAGATAAGGAGAATTCTCCATGCCAGTAAGAACAATTTCAGAATCTATGATAAGAATCAAATGAACATTTTCTGAAAATTAAAGATGATTTTCATTGTTTTCTGTGCGAGTATCATTTACGAGAATCGAGTTGGTTTTGTGCATGAATTTTAATCCCTGAATATTCATTTTTGGCCTCCTAAACATACCTTATGACCTTTCATTGAAATGAGCTTGTTGAGCTGGTTCCAGCGATTGATCATAAGCTGTATGTGTTTGAGGCCAAATATGTATGTAACTCCACATTGTGATTTAAATTTGAGTTTGTGTAATACAGTGGGATCCTGTTAATTAAATAGCCTCTTTTCCAGAGAAAAAAATTTAATCAACAGGAGAATACCATTAACAGGAAATGGGTAATTTCATTCAATTAACAGTAGTTTACTCTATAACCCATATGTAATTAACCCTTTAATCAACAAATTAGCCACATCCACCATTGTAATTTACAAAATCAAGCATTGCAAAACATTTATTTTTCAAAAAAGATTAACAAAACCATATCATGTGGACTCTCATTGGAATGAGCTTGTTCTAATGACTGTCCACATGATATTGTTTTGTTGATTTTTTTTTTAAATCTGAAAAAATAATATTTAAAATAATAAATTTTTATATCGTCTGCGTTGGGTAAAGAGTTAACAGGATAAATTTGTGCTGAAGGTATGGAAAATGGTTTGTTGTTTGTAAGTTACATAAAATTAACAGGGCTATTAAATAAAAAGATATACATGTACAATTAAGTGAGTTGCACTGTATTCCATGGTTGCCTTTTGTTCTGTGTGGCATTGTGGAATAGTTGGACTTGCACATTATCTAGATGGAATAGTATTTTTAAAAAAAACAATAATGCATATCAATACAAACCAGAATAATGGGTATGAGAAAATTTCAACCATTTCAAAACATGGTCTTATAAATAACTGACTGAAAAACTATTCTCTCCTTTTGTTTTTAATTTTTTTCAACATATTTATTTGAACCAAAGTTGGAAATAAGCAGACTGTCATGTAAAGAATGAGGTCCTTAGAGAGTGAATTATTTGAGGTTACCCTGTGAGCCTCAATCTGAATCAAGGACTTAAACCTAAACAGAAAGAGGTACCCAGAGAATAAATTGGTCCACTGTATGGGACAGCATCAGCAATTCACCCTCTGTGGACCTCATTCTGCAAATGACAGACTGCTTATTTCCAGGCTTGATTAGAACCTTCAGAATAGCCTTCCTCTTGGTTAGGAAGTGAGAGCAAAATACTAGTACAAACAAAATGGAAGAACTGTGGGGAAGCATTTTGCTTCCTAATTTTGTTGCAGTTCCCAGTGGCTCTGTGAGTGATTGGTATTACTGAAATAATTTTCAAGCGATCCACCTGCCCCATTTTTAGCACCACTTTGACGTAGTCAAATGTGAGGTTTTGTCATGGTCTGTCTGTCCATCAACAATTCAATACAGCTCTGGCTTGAGGCCATATTTATGAACCGATCTTTACAAAACTTCTTGTGTACCTTTGTTATCACCGTGGGACGAGAACGAGTGTTTTTGGGAGTGGTCCGAAATTCAAGGTGGCCACTGGCAGCCATTTTGTACCGAAATTAGTGCAGTCTGTTTTTAGCTCACCGAAGGGAGCTTAACTTATCACTTGCCGTCCGTTGCCGTACGTCGTAGTCCTTCGTGAACTTTACATTATTGACCTCTCCTCCCAAACTACTGAACCAAATTTGGTGTGCATGTTCCTTATCACATGTCAATTCAAGTTTATACAAATAAACTTTCCGGGTCCACAGGGGGCACCACGAGGGGCATTACTCTGATAGCACCCATAATTTTTTTTTTAAATTAAAAAAATCTTCTTCTCCAAAACCACCATTTAGAATCTTTTGATATTTGGTATATGACATCTCTATTGGGGTCAGATTCAAGTTTGTTCAAATCGAGTCCCTGGGTTAATAATTGGGCTCCCTGTAGGAGCCCGAATTTTAACTTAGTGAAATATGAGGAAATTTCTTTAAAAATCTTCTTCTTCAGATCCACCAGTCAGAATGCTTTCATATTTGGTATACAACATCTATAGGGGGATCAGATTCAAGTTTGTACAAATCAGTTCCCTGAGTTAGTATTTGGGCTCTCTATTGAAGCTCAAAGTTTAACTTCGTACAATTTGAGGAATTTTCTTTGAAAATCTTCTTCTTCAGCTCCACCACTCAGAATCCTTTCATGTTTGGTATATGACATCTATAGGGGGCTCAGAATCAAGTTTGTTCAAATCGAGTCCCTGGGTTTATATTTGGGCTCCCTGTGAGAGCCTGAATTTTAACTTAGTGAAATATGAGGAAATTTCTCTAAAAATCTTCTTCTTCAGATCCACCAGTCAGAATGCTTTCATATTTGGTATACAACATCTATAGGGGAGTCAGATTCAAGCTTGTACAAATTGGGTCCCTGAGTGAGTATTTGGGCTCTCTATTGGAGCCCAAAGATTAACTTCGTGCAATTTGAGGAAATTTCTTTAAAAATCTTCTTCTTCAGATCCACCAGTCAGAATCCTTTCATATTTGGTATGCAAAATCTATAGGGGGGTCAGATTCAAGTTTGTACAAATCGGGTCCCTGAGTTAGTATTTGGGCTCTCTATTGAAGCCCAAAGTTTAACTTCGTACAATTTGAGGAAATTTCTTTAAAAATCTTCTTCTTCAGCTTCACCAGTCAGAATCCTTTCATGTTTGGTATACAACATCTATAGGGGGGTCAGAATCAAGTTTGTTCAAATCAAGTCCCTGGGTTTATATTTGGGCTCTCTATGGGTGTGGGGGGGGGGGGGGGGGCCGGGGGGCATGTTAGGTTCAGGTTTGTTCAAATCCATTTCCATAAAATTTGCGTTTGCATGGCTTCATTCCTTTGTAGTGTTGATGAACAATGTCTAACTGAATGTGACCCCAAACACTTCTTTGAACAACTTTGGCCGGTGAGCGATTAAGGTCCCTTGGGGCCTCTTGTTTATACAGAACTTCTGTATGAAAGTTCTGATTTGAATAAATTTTTGTATGAATGTTTAATAAAATGGAATACATCACATATAATACGGGTTTTTTTCTTGTGCAGAAATTATGCAAATTAGATGAACTTAGATTTATTCATTGCCACTTTTACGTTTTAAGTACACATGTCAATACGGCTTGGGCTAGGGGCTGTATTTATGAATCGATCTTCACGAAACTTCTTGGATACCTTTGTTATCACCTTGGGACAAGAACGAGTGTTTTTGGGTGCGGTCCAAAATTCAAGATGGTTGCCAGTGGCATTTTGTACCGAACTTAGGTACAATCAATTTTTTGTACAGAACTTATATGAAGGTTCTGATTTGAATAAATTTTTGAATTAATGTTTAGTATCATGGAATACATCACATATAATACAGGGTTTTTCCTCGTGCAGAAATTATACAAATTAGATGAACTTTGATTTATTCAGTGCCACTTATACACAGTAAGCACACATGTCACTACGGCTCGAGCTAGAGACTGTATTTTTGAACCGATCTTCACGAAACTTCTTGTGTACCTTTGTTATCACTTTGGGACAACAACGAGTGTTTTTGGGTGCGGTCAGAAATTCAAGATGGCTGCCAGTGGCCAATTTATATCAAAATTAGGTGCAATCAGTTTTTTGTACAGAACTTCTATATGAAGGTTCTGATTTGAATAAAGTTTTGTATGAATGTGGACTACATCACATATAATACAGATTTTTTCTTGTGCATAAATTATGCAAATTAGATGAACTTTGATCTATTTACTGCTACTTATACACAGTTAGTGCACATGTCAATATACGACTCGAGCTAGAGGCTGTATTTATGATCCGATCTTCACAAAACTTCTTGGGTACCTTTGTTATCACCTTGGGGCGAGAACGAGTGTTTTTAGGTGCGGTCTGAAATTCAAAGATGACCACCGGCGGCCAATCAGACAAACTGATTTATTCAGTGCTACTTATACACAGTAAGTGCACATTTCAATACGGCTCTGGCTAAAGGCATCTAACTGTCACCCACCTTTACAATACTTTACCTGTACGTTTGTTACAGACTACGGTCAGTATTTATGTACAGACCTTTACAATACTTTACATGTATCTTTGTTATCAGGTCATTACCTAGATGTGTGTCATTGCTGTGTCACATACTATACATGTACATGTCTTACACAAGTTGAGCTGCAGTGTCATTGACACTTTCATTTTACTAGATCCGTTGATATTGATACCTTCTTGCTCTAACCCAAATGAGGAATGTAAACCTTCTAATCTACCAATAACATTGAGAGGTGTAATGCCTTTCACATCCCTACAAATGTCAAACTGTCACATTTCTGAAGAGCAGAATGTAGCATTAAAGTTTGGCCTAAACGGAACATTAGTTCTCCACCTTGTCTGCTAATGTCTTATAGCATGCACAAAATATCCCTTTTGAAATTTTATTCCATTTGTTCACTCGAAACTGCTTGATTTCTTGTGAGAAAATGTTGGTCATCTCAGATGTTTCAACTTTAGGGCCCCCTGAAGCTTTGCAGATTTGATGCCATATCAACATTGATGACTTGATTCAAGATTGACATCGAATCAGCTTCCTGATTTATATATTTTTATACTGTAACCAATGACCCAGACTTAGCTGGTGCTAACCCAAAAATATCTAGGGCCAAACACAAATTTTACCCCTTAATCCCCCAAATTTGCATGCAAAACTGAAAATTGGAATTCCTATCTGGCCCTCCATACATTTTACCCTTTGCACATGCGCAGACTCTAGGAAGTCACCTAATCTGGTGCCAAATAAATCATTCTTTGTTTGGCCCTTGTCAGATAACAACAAACTGATATTTGTGCTTTTAAATCTCAATTAATAATGATGCCAGACACAAATCAATGGTTAAATTGGTGGATCCAAGGACGGAACTAGATGAAGGAAGGAAGAAACAATGGTTTGATATGTTCAGGGCTGTAATTTTTTATTATTTAGTAAAATTAGTTCATGTTCCGTAATTTCGGGACATGAGCCTGATGTTATCTCTGATAGATTATGATCCATCCACTGTTTATTTAATATTCCTTCCCTGCCTTCCCTTGATCCCCCCAGTTAAGTTCCCAAGCTTTTTGGCTTGTTTTAATAAAGATTTTTTATAAAATTTATTGGGAGTTTAACGTTTTATGCAGAAACTTATTCTGTACATCCCCAGGGTTACGTCCTCATCCTTAGGGTGTTCGGGCATTTTGGTCATGCATCTTACATCCAATGTATCATTTTTTCTTCTGAGGAAGATCTTGCTTTACATCGGATAGTCTTGTTTCTGTTACTGACTTCGGGCCGTGTTGCCTGAGATCTTGATTCCGGTGTTTTGTTTACATGTTTAGGTAGTTTCCTATTTTTATTTAGGAGCAACAGTTGTAGGTAACATTAAATATTCTGATAGTGTGGTAGTTAATTTTACACAGTTTTTATAATTTTGTCCAGAGTTAGGCTTTTTTTGGCTCATCGTTCCCTTTGGGAACTTGGGCTTTTATATTAGGAAAATTTTTTCAAAAATTTTTATTTTATTTTTGAAAGAGTTTTTCTTTTGGATATATTTATTTCATTGATTATATTTATTGTTATCTTATATTATATGTAGATTTGGTGGTGGTACAATGACATATATTAGTTTTAGGTAATTATTTTTATCTAATAGTATGGCAAATAGTGGAAACATTTCCTTTATTTACTCGGTCGTTGTAATGAGTTTACTTGATGTACTACCACTAATTCTACTCCATGTGTCAGATTTGATAATCTGAATGATGGGCGTCATGGTTTGTGTTAGGTGAGTGGACACTATCAGTCCTATCATGGCGAGGGGACTTGGTGGTCCTCTCGTCAAAAGGTCATTATCGTTTTTTAGTTTCTATTTACAGAGGAACAGGAACATGATGTGGCTTCGTGATGCCATCAAGGAGTGTGCTGTCATCGCAAATCAGTCAAGAGCTAGTGGCAAAAGTGCTCAGGTATTAGACAAGGCCTAGATCCTTAGTAGGATTGATGACCTTGTTGCCAGCTAGCTCGACCGGCAGATCTAACTCATATGTGAGGGACATGATGCCAGGTATGTCCGTTGCGGTCGAGAAGAGGAATAAGGGTGTAGCGAGCACTATAAACATACAAACATGCTCACCCTGCAACGTCGGGAAGGACGAAGCATGGGAAGGAGGAAGTAGACAAGTTCTGAGGTATGCTCGTCCGGATCTTCATGATCATGCGCAAGAGGGAGGTCCCTCTCTCTTATAACAACATCTGTGATTAGAGGTTGTTGGTAGGATCTTGGCGGTCGTGTTCTGAGGTATGCTTATGCAGGTCTTCCGTGATTGTGAGCAAGAGAGAGGTCCCTCTCTCTTATAACAACATCTGCAATCAGAGGTTGTTGGTAGGAACTTAGCGGTCAAGTTCTTAGGTATGCTCGTACAGGTCTTCCGTGATTGTGAGCAAGAGAGAGGTCCCTCTCTCTTATAACAACATCTGCGATCACAGGTTGTTGGTAGGAACTTGTGTCGGTCTAACAAATTCGGAGGTACGCTCGGCAGGTCGTCCGTGATTGCGAGCAAGAGAGAGGTCCCTCTCTCTTATTATAACAACATCTGCGGCCAGAGGTTGTTGGTAGGAACTTGGCAGTCAAGTTCTAAGTATGCTCGTCCAGGTTTTTAGTGATTGCGAGCAAGAGAGAGGTCCCTCTCTCTTATAACAACATCTGCGGCCAGAGGTTGTTGGTAGGAACTTGTTGGACAAGTTATGAGGTATGTTCGTTCAGGTTATCTGTGATTGCAAGCAAGAGAGAGGTCCCTCTCTCTTATAACAACATCTGGGGACAGAGGTTGTTGGTACAAACTTGTGTCAATTGAAACTTACGTCCACAGGCGCTCCTTCCATAGACTGCCACGGCGGCCAGTCTTATAGCTTCCTCTATGTTCGAAAAGCACACATGACTGTGCAGGTCCATTGTCGCTAGTTAGCTTGAACGGTGAAATAGTCACTCAGGTCCCTGAGAACTATGACGCCAGGTGTAGACGATCCGGGCTAGTAAAAGAGAGATCATATAGGGTGGAGCGAACAAAATGATATGCAATTATGCTCACCCAGTGACAACGGAAGGAGGAAACCGATAAGGTCCGAGGCCAACTAGTCATATGGTTTCTTCTACATACGGATAAAGTTATCTTTGTATTGCACAGGGCTATAAAACCCAATGAGTGGTGTCAGTTCCCTGTCGCCCTGTCTCTCTTTCAACAACATCTGGAGCCGGGTGTTGTTGGTGGGAACTCACGTCAGTCTGTGCTCACATACATAGCTATTGTCCGGTAAAGAGAAAAGAAGAGGAACAAGCACTCCCGACCGCACCTTGGCCAAGTGACTCAGTTTCCCGGTCTTCATCGTCAAAGGTCCATCTTTAGTAAGAAGTCGCACCATCTAGTAGCCAAGGAGATGAGGCTTCATTCATCGGGTCATCCGCAGTAATAACTATATTGGACTCCCTGTCCTAGGAGCAGCCGGCAAAGAGGCTATTCGTGACCACTGCTTCTCAGGTCTCTGTAACGGCCTTGCTGTCACAGTTGCACAGCTAATCGCAGTATTCCTGCTAAGGCAGAAGCACTCAACGTGGATCTCAAAATCTTGAGTTGTTGCATAGTGCTTATTTGGTCCAGTCACCTGCCTGTTTAGATGCTGGTGACTGTGATTCTAACTGATTTTAACATATGATGGATAGGATAACTTTTCCTTCCGGAACAACTCTTGGATGATATAGATACCATACATTTTCATTTCCTTGATCTTGTTCCAGTGATTCAAAATGCTGCGGGCAATTATGAGAAACCGCTAGTGTAGTTAGACGCTGACTTCATCCGGTTAAGAGCAGGGTAATAAGATCTCTTTCCGGTTAAGTCTACACGGGTGTCACAGATCTTCGATTCTGTATTCGACACCACATTTATCTTCCGGCAGAAAAAGTAATTCAGTTTCTTATCTTCTTCCTCTGTATTTTTAATTGTTTGTGATGGTTCACATACTTTTAAAAACAACAGGGGAAGATGTTGAGAGTTCCTCAGCATTGATTGAGCAGGCTAAGATACTAGTTTTAGCCTTACCTTCATCATTTAGCTGTTCACTCGGATGCAATTGAGAAGATAAATTCTTAGTCAGAGCAAATTTAGTCTCATGGTCTTATGTACTTAATTTTAAGTACTGTGATGCATTGTCTATATGGAAGGAATTTTGTGGTCGTTTGTACCTTTTAAAATTCTTTCCAGACATAGTATTTATTTCTCGTCTTAACTTATGTTAAGTGAGAGTTATTCTGATGCAACGAAGCCTTGTGTCTTCATCTTTGCATTTGACTAGGTGGAAAACTTGTCATAAGTCGCTTTAGTCGTCCAACTCTAGTTTTTATGATAAGAATCTATTCTCGTCTCTTTAAGCTGGGGTCTAATGTACCATCACCAGCAGAAAGAGTACGAGAAGTTGTCCTAGACTCAACTCGTCTATTTGGAATCATAGCAAAGGTATAGGTATACCTAAGTCTTTGATGGTAACCTTTCATTATTGTAGGATTAAACTACAAGAAAGCATCTATTCTCGACTCTTTAAGTTGGGGTCTAATCGACTACAGCCAACAAAAGAGTAGGAGAGTTTGTCCTAGACTCAATTCGCTTATAAGGCTCATAGTGAAGGTATAGGTATCTCTCCTATATATAATTCTTTAGGTTTGTCTATACAACCACTTGGACAGGGGTTTCTCGTCAGACTGAGTTACTGATCAGACTCCCCTGAGCCGGTGGTTCGAGGCTCTTATAGAACTTGGTACGGCCGATTTTGACTGGAAGTGGATAATTAAGTTATTTATGATTATCTTTCAGTCGATAAGCGAACGTTCGGCAATTGCAGCGAGTATAGTTCTTTAGATCGCTTGTATTGTGAACTAGATAATGTCTCATGGGATTTATGATAGGATTCATGTATCTCACTATTCATTTGGCTGATTCATCTGTTTCACAGATCGAATTAACCAGCTGTTTGGCTCGCTTTTATCTGTTATCTGACTCATTAACAGTGATAGTTTTAGGCGCCGGATGGAGTTGTGTGGAGCGGCTTGGAATGTTTTTCCGATGGGTTGCTTACACACATGTCTACTCCAGTTATTAACTGGAGTGGTAGACGTTTTTCCCTCTTGACCTGATTTGTTTTAGAGAATCTTTTAACATAAGGTCAAGTTTGGGCATATATTACGGTTTTCTCAATTATTACGGACGTGAGTTCATATATTGTGTTACAATCCTGAGTCCGGGGGCCTCTCTATGCACATCAGAGTTTATCAGAAGAGAAGTAACGCTTCTGTTGTCATTATTTTCCAATAGAAGGGACGTTTATGCTCATTCTATTGTTAAATAAGTCAGTTAGCTATTCGTACTGCTTGGGTTATTTATCTTCCAATTAGCAGTCAATGCTTAAGATTTCAGTGCATAAGTAAGCACTGGCTATATCTTGCACTTATTCTAACTGTTTGGCTATTATATCATCTTATGTGGGATCTCTTCAGGATAGTTAAGTTTTTGGCGCATGGGAATAATAGTTTCCATTATTTGTGTCGCTAGTATAAGGCTTTTGAGCGCATACATTGACGCTCAGCCATTTTCACGGGAATGAATGATAGGATATGTGTATCCTTCAATTCATTTGTTTCTATTGATTTTATTGAGGTTATGGGGTCTGCTATTGAGCATTCGCCAGAAGCTTCCCCATTAGAGGGTTTTCTTCTTTAAGGGAAGTTTTATTCTTCATGTCATTCTCCGCTCGCAGTGGCATTACGGAGTATTCAGACGTGAAGTAGCTTTATGGTCTCTATATTATTGCTGTCTGCGTCAGCAATGATTAAGTAATGTGGTTGAGGAGGTTTCGACGTATATTTGAATTCCCCCTCCTCCCCCACACACTCACGCTGTCGCGCATATATTTTTTAATACATACATACTTTGCGTCTGGGTCATGTTGGATGGCACCATCATATGCATATATGCAGTTCTGTTGCATTTGTTTTCGGTATTTATTTTCTGATTTTGGAGCCGGTTTATCATTCCTACCTCCATTTCTAGATCCTAGTCTCTATTTTGTCGGTTCTCAAATCGCATATTCTCACATGTTTATAGTTGTAGATACCAAATAGTACACGTTGGAGAGTGTTTTTTTCCAGATTTAATATTACAGAGGCCTCCTGTGAATGATCTTGAAGCGTGTTTTCTCTGCAGAGATTGTTCATCTTATCCCGCTTTTGTATGTATATGTTATAATTGATTTTTCATTCATTTCATCATACCTGTATACGGCGTCTGTAGTGCATATTTTATAGCGGATAATGTTATTTACTAAAATCATCACTATAGCCTTGGCTTGTGAAGTGGCGTTTAGCACCATTTATTATTCATGAATTAATTTTTTAAGTGCCTGATCGATATTTATTTATATCGTTTCCGGGTTCTGCCTATTGATTCTAGAGCTCTCCCCTATTTCTTTTGAAGTTATGTTCAAAAAGGAGGGGGGTCATTTTGTCCACTTCTCTGCCTTGTGGGGTATGTAACTATTGAGGAAGCTGTCTTGTCCATACTATGTTCGGCGATCAGCTGCAGTATTATTGTGTGGCATAGGTTTATAGGAAATTTTCTCTCATTCTCAGTATGCCTTAATTATTTTTAGGGCTAGTCTAGACTAGTCTCAAAAATTGTTTATTTGTTACATCCTAATTAACATGATTTTATGCTTAGATTTAGGATGTACATAATTGGGATACATATTAGGTTATGTCTCTTCTATTATGGTATTAAGAGACATACATGTAAATTCTAATTTCTTCATCATGGATTGAAGGATTTGATCTATGTTGATCTACTATTTCCGAAGTTCTAGGCCCTCCGCCTTTTTATGATTCAGCTAAGTCTGGGTAATTGGTTACAGTATAAAAATATGAACAAATTTATAGTAATTTATATATTTTTTATACTTACCAATAACCCAGACGGGAATGGCCCTCCCATGAGTGGGCAGTACTGGGCACTCATACCTCCCCGCTGAATATTATAATCTATTTTTATACAAAGAATGATTTATTTGGTGCCAGATTCGGTGACTTCCTGGAGTCTGCGCATGCGCGGAGGGTAAAATGTATGGAGGGCCAGATAGGAATTCTAATTTTCGGTTTTGCATGCAAATTTTGGGGATTGGGGAGCAAAATTTGTCTTTGGCCCTAGATATTTTTGGTTAGCACCAGCTAAGTCGGGGTCATTGGTAAGTATAACGATTATATAAATTACTATAAATTTTTTCATATTTTTAAATTGGTCAACTCATGATTTTCTTGTTACCAGTTGAGTTTTTTTTTTCAATCAGCTTATCGGAATGCTTGTCTGCCTCACAAATTACATTGTTACCACAGGTCTTTTAAAGAGAAGTCTGGGAATTGAGTGCTCCACTTTATAAGGGCTATTGTAGCTATGTAACTTGTGACCTTGCCTCTTGGGTACTCATGCTTTCTGCGGTGCACAATCCATAAGGTTACGCATGTTACTTTGGTAAAATAACAAGTGATCTCACAAAAATTGTTTCTCTCTGTTTCTGGTTCAGTTTGCTTTCAGTTTGCATCTGATGTCAACATTTACCACCCCCACCACCCCTCCCCCACCCCCCCCCCCCCTCACAATTCTATTTGAGGAGAGAAACTCCACACATTTCATGAATATGTTGTCAAGTGCATTTCAGAATTCTATTTCAGAATAAAAATAGGTAAACAAAACAACTGGATTACTATTCTGAGTTATCTGGTCATGTCAGGAATGATTTGACAATTTCAAACTGGCCCACTGAAACATACCCATGGTTACTTGGAGATCATGTTACATGTGTAATGGCCTATTCCAGGTATTAATAAGGATGAAAAACTGCTAATGATTTACTGTTCTTACAGATGAAAGTGGAATGATAGAACTTCCAGGAGTACTTACATTCAATTATACCTACCCATGTAGAGATCTGAATTTGATAAAGTATTTTGGGGCATATCACTGTAATGCCACAGAAGATTATGAGCTGCTGAACAAAGAAAAATGCAGGTATGTTGTTTGAACTATTACTTTTCACCAACAACTAACTTTCATCCATGACAAAAATAGACAGAATGCGATAGACATAACGAGTTGGAATGACGTAGTCATATTTCACGAGAGCTTATGGCTCTCAAGAAATATGATTATGCCATTCCAATAGGTTTTGTAAAACACCCACTGATTCAAACACACATCGCATTCTGTGTTTATTACACATCCCATGCATTAAAATTTATTTAAATAAACAAGTTTTAACTCCGAAGTTTAAACCCAAAGGTGAAGAGTCCATTTGTTTTGTTTGAAGCTGTACTGATCAAATGGATCGATAAAAAATCAAAACAACCTTTTGGGAACCAGTCTAAATTACATTCATTTTCTTTTTATTGGGCAGGTTTGTTGAAATTTGTAATGCTGTATCTCTGTCTTGTGTCCATTCCTGCCTAAACATTTGGCGGCTATTATTGTTAGTAAAAATATAAGTACAAATTTGGGCAGATCTACAAAACAGCTGGGAGAAACTTTTTTAAAAGAAGTTCAAAGCATATCAAGATGTCCAAAGATTTACTGAAATAAAGTCTACCAATTTAGATATAATGGTATCTGCAGTCGAGACGGGACTGGGTTAATGTTGTGGCTGGAAATGATTGGGGATTTTTTTACTATTATCTCATTTTTAGTTAACTAATTCTTTGTGAACCAACTTTATTTTGCTTTTGACATTTTCATTTTCACACTACGCGACAGACGATCGATAGTTGTACAACGAAATCTGGAAACTTTTCAAAGCATAACTAATGACTCAATGGGAAAGGAACTAGTATAAATAGTGCTGGGAAAAAAGTTCTGGCTTGTACATCACTAGTTGAATACAGAAACATTTATGTCATAATGGCGATTCCGTTAAATACAAGGGTTTAAAGTTTAATGCATGTGTAATAAATAATTATTGATAGTGACAGTAATAGCCAGAGGTTGGGTGTATTCCACTGTTTGTGGTAAGTTACACCAGTAATTTTCTATCATAGTTGACTGTTTTTATTTGCCATATGAATTGGTTCCTTTTTAAAACTCCATTAATTCCTCTTATTTTATCCAACATAATTATAAAAGGTCACATTAGTTGTTTGTTGATAAATATATTATCACTAGTAGGTCATTGCCCAGAGACCTACATCAGATTCAGTCTTTTGTACATTCTACATTCACAGATCCATGACCTAAAGGAGACTTGTCAATGATATTACCTTGACAAAAGACCTTGAATTTGATACAGATCACCCCAGGGTGATAAATATGCTTAATAAGGCCTGAAAAAATTAATCATTTGTTTCTCAGACCCTCCCACATCTTCCTTTTGGCTGCCACATGCTCTCTTTTTATAACCAGTGCAAACTTAAAAAAATAAAAATTAAATGCTTTATGTTTGATATTTTACCCAAGTTAAGAAAATTGATAAATTTGTCCCTTAAGAGCAACAAGGCTTTGCAACTCTTTAGCATTGCAAAGCCTTCTTGCATTCAAGGGATGAAATGCACCACCACCCATGCTATTCTGTAGAATCTGAATCCTAAAATATAAAACAAACCAAGAATATAAACTTTTGCTGGCAAAGAAATAATTACAAAAATGAAAAAATAAAATAAAAAACCTCCCAACCACAGGCAATTTTACAACAAATGGCGTGAGAAACAGAAGCTCCACTTTGAGGGGCTTATCAGATTTCATTAAATAAAGGTTTTATCAAGTGTCAGTTTCACATACCACTTCCAAGCCTGAAAATAAGCAATCTGTCATCTGCGGAATTTGGTCCCCAGAGGGTGAATTTGCTGATGCTATCCCATACAGTCAGCTAGAATTCCCCAATTTATACTCTGGGTACCTCTTTCTGTTTAGGCCTGAGACCTTGATTCAGAGTGAGGTTCACTGGGTATAAATTTGGTGATGTTGCCCTGTTGTGCAGGTAGCATCACCAAATTCACCCTTTGAGGACCTCATTCTGCAGATGACTGCCTGCTTATTTCCAGGCTTGACCACATCATACTTTTCCATAAGTCATTGTACACTATCTGAGGACAGAAAGTCAGACATGTCAACGGACACATATGGTTATAATACTGCTCTACATTTGACTTCATAATTTCATTGTTTTCCTGATTAGTTTTGGAACATTTTTTCCCTTTACAAACTCTGCACCTGTGTTGTCACCATCCATTGTAGAGAGTCATAAAACATCATGCTTGCTGTGCCACAACAATGCCAATAATGATTCACACCTTTGAAAATGTATGTTGCCTTGCTTGAGCTTCTTTTTTTTTTGTTAGCCTTCAGCTATGATAAATGCCTCCTATTTGTTCCATATGTACTTGTGTTTTATTTTTACACAATTTGAAAGAGTTCAGAAATATGTGACCTTAATCACCAATGAATAATTTACCAAGATGCTAGCACTAGTACTGAGTTTTGCAGGCCTGGCATTCTTAAGAATGCAGGAGGGTAAAAAATCGATCTCCTCACATGGCCTAGGGGAGCGATTAGCTCTCCCAAGCTTACAAAAGCTGAAAGTGGCAAAATGAAGTTGTACTATTAATAAATTCTGCCTATTAGGCTTTGTACATTTTATTTGTTGCTGCTAACCAGGTAGTCTCTGTGAGACAGCTACACTGCCATTTCCACACCTCCAGGCCTTGGTAAGACCGGAGGTGTGGGAGGAGCAGTTTGGATGTATTGCATAGTAGAGATCTGAAAATTCTGTGGGTTTTAGGAATAGGCTGTTGTGGTAATCATTATTTTCTGAGGCTAGGGGGGCTATATTTTTATACTGTACCAATGACCCAGAATAGCTGGTGCTAACTCTTAAAATATAGGGCCAAACACAAAGTTTGCCCCCCAATCCCCAAAATTTGCATCTAAAACCAAAGAAAACATGTCCTGAAAGGCTCTCCACACTTCACCTCTACTGCGCATGTGCAGTGTCAAGGACGTTCCGAAATTGGCGCCATTAATCATTCTAAGTTTGGCCCTTCATCAGTTAACATCTGACTGATCTTTGTGCTTGTAAATCTCAGTTTAAATGACGCCAGACACATAAATATTAGTGAAATGGTGATTCTAAGGAGGATAGAGAAGGAGGAGAGGAAAAATGTGTGACAGAATATTATCAGGGCTGTAACTTAAAATTTTTTAATGAAATTATGTTAAGTTACCTATTTTCGAGGCAGCAGCCATTTTGTTGTCATTCTGATTATTTAGTTACACTGTTTTTTCAGTGTTTTCCTCTCTCCCTGTCCTTTAAGTCTCCCCTTGCTATTCTCCCATGCTTTTGGCATAGTTTTTGTAATTATTATTACTAAATTTTCTTGGGAGTTTTAGCTGTATAACAGAATGAATTCTGTTCTTTTCCCCATGTTTACGTCTTCACCTACGGGTGGTTAGGCGTTGTGTTCTGCATCTACCATCTGATGTTCTGCAGTTTCTTCCCTGGAAGTCTCTGTTTTGCATCAGATAGTGTATTTTTTGTAACTGATTCCGGGCCTGGGTGCCTGGAGTCTTATTTTAGTGTTTTTACATTCATTGTTTACTTTTACAACAGCCCTCTGTGTGAGGTGGGTATTTCTGGAAAATAATATCTTGATGTTATTTTAATCATAACTAGATACATTATTATTGTTCGTAAGTGTTGAATAAATTGTTTAAAATATTTTTAAAATTTTTGTCCACACTTAGGCTTGGGATCCATTGGGGCTCAACGTTACTTTTCAGAAACTTGGGCTGTTCTGAAAAAATATTTTTTCAAAATATTTTGATTTCAATTATTTTTTCTATATTAATGGATCATATTATTATTATGTATTTTGATTGCCAGGGGTTAGTGCGAGTACCAGGACTTGTTTTCTTTTCACTTTGAAAGGATATTGATCAATTGTAATAAGAGGAAGTCTTCCTCTGACTTTTATAATCATTCTATATGTGGTCAGTGTACTCGCATTAACTCCTGTTCTGTATCGTATGATTTCGATGACAATATGGGAAGCGTATGTCACGGTATGTTATTGGGGAATTGGACACTCCGGTCCTTTCCCCGCAGGGTCACTCTACTTTATCAATTTCTATTTCAGACGATCAAGATTAGGGTGATGTATCTGTGATGTCTTCCAACAGTGTGCCTCCGTCGTCACAATTAATGAAGGGCTAGCGGAAAAGTGCTCATGTAAATACGCCAATTGCCTAAGAGGACCCTAGTAGGTTCGACGGCCTTTGACGTCCGCTAGCTCGCCCGGTGTAGCGTCCATTCACCGAATGGTTGGGCAGCCGGGTTCGACCGTTGCGGTCTAGAAGGAATTTTGGGGTGATGCGAGCACTATAAATCAACCAAATGCACACCCAGTGACGGCGGATCGGAGGGAGAACGGAGGAAGCCTTTTAGTCCGGTTCATAGCTCGTTCTGGTCCATCCGGACGGCGAGCGAGAGAGGCCCCTCTCTCGTACAACAACATCTGGCCCCAGATGTTGTGGTACAAAATGTTTCGCATTCGGAGCATACGTCCGTCGCTCGGGACGCTCCGACATATAGTCAGTCCGGAGTAGACTGTCAATAAGGCTTCCTCATTCTCATAGTAGCGCACACGACCGCTCTTGGCTACGTGACCACGGATATCCAGTCAGCTTCGCCAGTCAGAGAATCATCGGCGACCAGGTCACACCATCCGGTAGCCAGGGACACGAGGCCTGCAGACTCCGGACGTTCGCATAGGAAGTGTGCGGGAGTCAACGTACACGGAGCTTCCGGCGGCAATGCATCGTAAGACCGCTACTGCACAGGCCTCGGGAACGGACGTGCTTTCCTAAATAGCACAGTTTATCGCAGCATCCCAGCATCAACTGAATCTGTCGCATATTTTTTATCCGACGATGCTGGGTCGGGACGCTCCGCGGAAGCGGGTACGGACGTCCGAAAATTTCATCCGGTCCGACGGGATACCGAAAGGGATTTGGAGGATTTCGAGCTTTCCCTTTCGGAACAACATATGCTGTTGTGTATGTCATCTGACTTGGTCTTCTACAGCTTCTTTCGTCGGACCAGATTGCTGCGATGCCGGATAAGAAACTGATAGCGTCGGTGGACTTAGAAATTTTTGGGTCGGTTCAGGGACATCGTCCCTCAGTTCCGACATAGTCCAATAATGTCACACAAACTTTCGAATTATTGAATGACGCTATATATATTATTATTATATGCTTGCTATAACCAAGCATTTCTGGTTTCTTGTTCGCAAAGTTACGGAGATGTCTTTCAAAAGTGTGCCTCTGTCGTCATAGTTAATGAAGAGCTAGCGGCAATAAATGCTCATGGAATATGTCTATCGCCTACGGAGTAACATTCGCTAGCTCACCCGGTGTAGCGTGCATTCATCAAATGGTTCGGCTGCCGGGTTCGTCCGTTGCGGTCTAGGAAGGAGATTTGGGTGATGCGAGCACTTTAATTACTTTAGTACTCACCCAGTGACGGCAGATTGAGGACAGATCGGAGGAAGCCTGTTAGTCCGGTTCCTGGCTTGTCCAGGTCTGTCCGGGCTGTGAGCGAGAGAGGTCCCTCTCTCGTCCAACAACATAGGGGACCGCATGTTGTGGTTCTGATATTTTACATTCGGAGCATATGTCTGTCGGTCGGAACGCTCCGTTATATTGACAGTCCGAGAGACTGTCCATAATGCTTCCTCATCCTCACAGCAGGGCACACTACCGCACATTGGCTACGTGACCTCGAATATCCGATCAGTTTCGTCATTTAGTGATTCCACGGCGAATAGGTCGCGCCATCCGGTAGCCAAGGGACACGAGGCCTATACACTCCGTTCGCTCGCATATTGGTAGTATGCACGGGGTAACGATCACAGAGCTTCCAGCGGCAATGCATTGTAGGACCGCTTCTCCTCAGGCCTCAGTGACGGATGTGCTATCCGAGTTAGCACAGTTGTTTTGCAGCATCCCAGCAATTGACAGTTTCTTGGTCGAATCAGGAATTATCCGACGGCGCTGGGTCGGTGCGGTCCGCGGTTGCATCAGGTACGGACGACCGAACGCTTTATAGGGTCCGACAGGATGGCGAAAGGGATTCGAAAGATTTCGTAGTATCGGAAGCTGCCATTCATATCTTCTGGCATTATCTTCCAGTGATTGTTATTTCGGACTACATTGCTGCGATGTTGGATAAGAGACTTATAGCGTCATTGGACTCGGAATTTTCGATCGGTTCGGGGACATTGTCCCTGACTTACCGACGCAGTCCAATAATTTCATTACAACAGGTGTTTTATTTTTCGACGCTATATATGCATACAGCCTGCTACCAAGCATGATAGTTTAGTTTCTTGTCCCCGTTGCTCATTTCTGCCGTTTTATCATTTATACGAATAGTTTAATTTGGCAGTGCAGGGCATACCGAGAGTTCATATGCGTCTAGACGGTGTGGTTAAAGACTGGAAATATTCTTTTTCGCCGTCTATGTCTTTTCCAACTTCAATGTTGGAAACGACAATGATGTCTAGTAGACTTAACTTAGACGCTTTATCATATGTGAGGCGTTATCATTACGTCTTCAAGAAAAGATTTACGGGATATTATTCTCAATGTATTCTTTTGAGGGCAGTAGTTTGTTCACGTATAACTCCGCCCTTCAGTGGCTGATTGGAGTTGGTTAGACGTGACGCAGCCCTAGCTACATCCACGCGCATGGATAGTAAGGTTAAGAACTCTCTCAGAGTCGCTTCGTTCTCGGAGAAGCTTCTCTTCGACGGCAACTTTTCAGCAATCCATGAATTGCTCGATTTACACGTTCTCTTGTCTATCTAGTGTTACAAGAGATTCAGACTGGGGCAAACATTCGGTGGTTGACTCAGAGAGTGCCACTGCAGTTGCCGGACCCGAGTGTTGCTGTTATGACGGTTGCCAGTCAAACAGATTGGGATATAATACTGATCCCAACGGATTCGAAGTGCCAGGGTCTTTGGGTTCCGCAGTCTCTTAGCAACCAATTATCTTCCGCGGAATAATGTTTTTTAGGCTTGCTTTATGTCATTGCATGAACATTATTCAGAAACGCATGCCCAAATCCTGTCCGTTAATTCGACAGTAGTGGCGTATCTCCAGAACCAGGGAGGCACTCTTTCGTTTCCGTTATTCAATATAATGGAAAGAATCCGTCTGTTGGTTATAGTACACCAAGTTCTGTTTTGGTCCGTCATATTCCGGGTCGTCTGATTGTTTTACCGGACTCCCGTTCACTTAGGGGTCACTTGTTGCTGTCAGAATGGACTCTCAACAAACAAGTATTCAATCAGATTTGCTATCTATGGGAGCGCCCATTGATGATTTATTTACGACACAGCTTGCTAATCAATTGCAGACGTATGTGTTGGCTTGTCCGGATCTCTGAGCTAATGTTGTTAACGCTCTATTGATCTATAGGATGGAATGATAGGATACGCGTATCCTCCGGCTCTGTTGTTTCAGCAGGTATTGCTAAGATAAACAACCACAATACATTTCTGTTGATAGCATCTCTATCTTCACAGAGACCATGGGTAATTTACTCTGTTGTCTACTGTGGGACTTAACGTGAAATCTTCCTCAATGTGAGGATCTTTTTTCACTGGGTAAATCGTGTCATCTTTATCACAACCCGCAAGGTCGCAACCTTCATGTATTCCGTTGTGTGGTCCGTATTGCATTGTAAGCATTGTACTGGACGAGCTTTGGACGCGATTTCTTACTATAGGAGATCCTCTTCTTCGCTATTCTATGCGGCTAAAGTGGAGGCTCTTCCGTCGTTGGTGTAGGGATCATTATGTTCATATTGTTGATCCCTCCATACTACTCATTGCAATTTTTTAGTATACTTGTTTCACAAGATCTACTGCAGCCTGTTATTATTAAGGTTATAGGTTTATGTTACCTCATACCTATGCACTCTAGGATAGTTTACAATTGAGTCTTATGTCTCTTTATCTAAGTCAGTTAGTAACTTTTTGATAAATAGACTTAGAATCTTTAGATTAAATTCCTATATGGAATTTAACTTCGGTTCTTATTTAGCTAAGTAATCATTTGAGCCTCTGGAAACAGTAGTTTTCAAATTCTGACCTTTTAGACAGTAATTCTGTTGGTTTCTTTTTTACTGAAGAGTCAGTGAGTTTCATGCACTATCGATGGATGATTTTCACTTTCGTAGTTTCGGAATCACTACTTCCTTTACTATTTAGGTTGGATTTTTGCATAAGAGTTAGGCTCCTAATATCCGGAACCTATTGTTATTAAGGTCCTTCTGTCTTCGTACGGGCATAGGCCTTTACTCTTTCCGGTTAGAGTTTATGTATTTATAAACAGATTCCTGTTTATTACTACGGGCGTAAGCTTCTTCTGTCTTTGATGCCTAGTAGAAGGACGTTACGCTCCATTCTATTGTTAATGGATTCTATTAACTGTCGGTACTGCTTATGGTATATCATTGACTCAGCAGTTGTGCTTAAGATTTCGGCTCATGAAGTAAGAGTTCTTCTACATCTTGGGCTTACATTAATAGTGTCGCTATTGTAGATTTTTGAAGGCTGCTCATTGCGCTCAGCCATCCACATTCATGAATTTTTATCTCAGAAATATCGAGTCCATTTCTGGAGGCCTCTATTGTTAGGTCTATTATCTACTGCTCAGAATGTCATTCACTTAACAGTTGCTACTATAGCTAGGTAGGCTGTCTGTTTCGACAGTGTCTCCGTTCTGCTGCCCTCTTCGCTCTGGGCTATTTGACCCAGGGCAAGAAAAAGGGGGGGGGGGGGGAGGGTGTTCCCTTGGGTCACCTGTTTTACTATGAAAACAAGGGGATACCTCCTCCGGAGTTAGTAATTCTGAGCTGTTATTGGGATGGTTGTTTAGTGAGAAGTTTATGTTTTAAAATTCATTCAAGTCTTAGTTTTTAAAGTATAGCTTTTGAATATTGCATATGTCAACGGACATGATTATGCAATCCTCAGACACTTTTAAGGAGTATAAGAGTCTCTATTCTCTAGACTTACTTTATTTATTGGCTTACTTTAAAAATTATTAGTATAAGGATTATATTGGATATTAATAGAGTACATGGATGTATGAAGCTCAATTTTGGAAGGTGTTGTATCTTTCTAATTTATCATAAATAAGAAAGATACATGTAAGGCCTATTACTTCTTTTTCCCTACAGGGGATGACTCTATTTTATATTATTGAGCGTATTCCATTTTGCTCTATGTCCTTGGCCCTCCAGCCTTTTTACTATTCAGCTATGTCTGGGTCATTGGTACAGTATAAAAATGTTAAAAAATTTATAGTAATTTCTATATTTTTTATACTTACCAATGACCCAGACGGGGATGGCCCTCCCAGGAGTTGGGAACTCTTGCCTCCCCGCTGAGTACATAGCGCTTACCAGGCACTGGTTATTAGAATGATTAATGGCGCCAATTTCGGAACGTCCTTGACACTGCGCATGTGCAGTAGAGGTGAAGTGTGGAGGGCCTTTCAGGACATGTTTTCTTTGGTTTTAGATGCAAATTTTGGGGATTGGGGGGCAAAATTTGTGTTTGGCCCTATATTTTAAGAGTTAGCACCAGCTATGTCTGGGTCATTGGTAAGTATAAAAAATATATAAATTACTATAAATTTTTTAACTTTTCGCCCTCCTCAGTTTTTTTAAGGCAAGCAGTAGGTGAGCGAATAAATCGCTATCCTGAAAATGCCAGGCCTGGTTTTTTGCTCAGAGCCACCAATTGGGTACCATATTTATTTGGCCCAATGTTTAGGATTATTGTCCTTTGAGTCAGAATTGTCTCTACTTTCTCTTCTTTTATCAACACCAGGACTATTCATCACTTGAAACAATTTATAAGCTCATTTTCACTGTCGACTGTCAGAATCATTTTTTACTTTTTCTAAAGCTTCTGACAATTGAAAACATTTTCCTTAGTTTCCTTTGTTCACTATTTCAAAGAATTTATTCAACCTGATATAAAATGTAGAATGGCTTCATTGTAACCAATTATATCCACATATTCAATAGTTGTGTGAATTCTCCTGTGTTAAATCCTGATACACATAGGGTCATGGTGATCTCCATTTGTGGTCTGGCAGATTGAGAAACAGAGATCTCGGTGTTTGGTGGCAAACAAAAGATTTCTTCAAAAGTAAAGCTGAGCAGACTATCTATCTTTTCCCAATCTGATCTGATGAACAACTAGTTGGAATCATAACAATGTACTGACTTTGACAATGTTTTGAACAGCTTCTTTTTCTTACTGGCGTCAAATACACCCATGTTTAGCCTCTGTAACAACAGTGTCAGTGCAGTGACACTATAGAATGACTTACTGAAAACATTTTAAATGGGCATCCACAGAAGCTGACTATAAAGACGAAATTCTCTTGCTGAATTACAAAAGATTTTTTATCATGCAGTGACAAGAAGACCTATATTTATGATGAATTAATAAACAAGGTTTTGGGATATTGCACCCCCCATGAAAGTGTATTTTTGCCATTTTATTCCCGATAAATTCACCCCCTTTCAGCTTTGGAATTTGCCATTCATTTTTTGTTTATTTTTTTTTTATTTTGTGTCTGAGCTAGTCAAAACTCTTCTGCTTTTTCCCAAGTTAAATTCTAGCATTTTTTATTTGGTAAAGTGCTGAATTATTTTTAAAAAGTGATTTTTAAATTGTGTATTTTTTTGAAGATGCTATTACTGCCAGCAAGGAGAGTTTTGATTTATCAAAATTTTGATTGTTAATAATTGATTTGTATAATTTATTGGAGAGTGCCTGAAGTTTATTATGCCCCCAACTTGAAAAATCGAAGGGATATCTATTGGAGATCTCTGACCATGCATCCATGCATCCATGCATGCATCCATGCATCCATCCATACATCCATCTGTACTAACATTTTTCAATGTACCTCAGCCACTGCTACTCCAATTTGAATGATATTTGGTTTTGTGATAGAACATCATGAGGAAAGGAACGATACCTGTATAGCATGAGTTTCTTCCAGACATTTTTTCCAGAGTTATGGCCCTTTTACACTCTTTTGAATTTTGGCAGGTTCGGACATTGGCACAGGTTTTGCCGTGCCCCTCTTGTATAAACATTTTTTTGTTCTACTGCGGAGCAAACATCAAGCTAATGCATATAGTATAATACCACTATAGTGGCTTTCAGCAATTTTCAATAGCTCCATGACAGTGGCCTCAAGCACTAAATCCATGACAGTGGTTTCAAGCACTCTACCAGTTGACCCCTAAAAGCCTATTTCCGACTTTCATGACCTCAGAACAGGTGCCCTCAACATTCAGTCATGGGGAGGTCCTGCTGACAATAGACATATTGCCTAGGCAGTGGCATCTAGTCAAGTCTTTGCTGCCTGAACAGGCAGCCAAGACTTGACTAGAAAACACTAACCCATTGGACATGTGTAGGTTGTGGTATGGTTTGATTTCATCACAATTGTCCAGGCTCTTAACTGGTTGAGTGCTAGAAGCCACTATTTATTTATTTATTGGTTTTTAAGGTCACATATTTCTGCACAATGACTAGTCATTACCATGACAGTGTTACGGGTGGAGGAAGCCAGAGTACCCGGAGAGAATCACCAACCAATGGTGAGCATCTAGCAGCTTCCCAACATACTAACTCCACACAAGCAGGGTTAGCATTGGTTGAAGACAAGTGCACCGTTGATGTGCAATACACCTTAGTACATAATGCCACCATGCCCCCATTTGGGCAATGGGGATGAAGTGTCTTGCTCAAGGACACAACATGGTTGCCACCGGTGGGATTCAAACCAAGGACCTCTTGGCTTGCAGCCTGCTCCTCTACTGACTGAGCCACCACGACCCCGCTAGAAGCCACTATCATGGCTTTCAAAAAAATGAGGGTACCAGAGCAAAAGCCAACATTTTCCTTGCTCAGGTTTCCAATTCAGTCAAATGCAAATAATATTTAAATAAAATTTTGTTTATATAAGTTTGTTCTATTACAAATTATTGGAGAGTGCCTGTGGTAACTCTCCAATAATTTGTAATAAAACAAATTTTGAATTACAAATTCAGACTACCCAAAATAATCTAGCCCTCAACCAGTTAAGGATTAAAGCTGCTCTATGCAGATGTTTCTGTGGTTATCCACACTCCATATACCACCTACTTGTTAATTGTCACCTACCTAATAATATTCTTTCAATGTTATCTACATTCTATTTAGCTACTTTGATGAAATCAAGAAGTGCTTATTACATGAGGTTCCAGAAAGCATCCACTGCTATGAAAATGATGTGGTCCTGTCCATCAATGAGTTAGCTATTATGTTTAACATGTCTGAATGCATGGGTGAGTATTTTGTTTAACTCACTGAATAATAAAAGAATGACAATTAGATATCCTTGAAGTTTGAAATTAACCCTCTGCAAACTGATGTCAAAATACAATGCCTGCCATTTTGAAATGACACAAGAGCAAAGAAATGCCTTCTTGGGAAAAGGTTTGGGATGGTGATTGCCTCCAAAGTTTAACAGTCATTTCTCTATGATAGGAAGCCCTTTACCATATGATTTTCTTTATCACCATGCAGCCTTTAGAAGGTCTTTCTCAGACTTTGCTATCTGAGAACAGGTTCTTTCAAATTACTTTCGGGAGCGTGGTGGCTCAGTGGTAGACTGTTGGACCTCTATGCTAGAGGTTCCGAGTTCGATCCCCATTCAGGATGACTTGTGTTGTGTCCTTGAGCAAGACACTTTATCCTGGTTGCCTCAATGGGGGCATGATGACCCTGTGTACTAAGGCATACTGTACATCGATGGTGCACATGTCTTCAACCGCTGTAACCTTGAATGAGTGGAGCTTGAACAGATTTAGAATGTTGAGGAGCTGACTGTTGTTTGTCGATGCTCGGTGGTTCTCTTCGGGTACTCTGGCTTCCTCCACCCGTAAAACTATCACAGTCACTATTAGCCATTGTGCATAAGTATGTGACCTTAAACACCAATAAATAAATAAATAAATTTCACATTTAAATAAATTTCACATACTTTCAGGAAAAGGTTTTGTAGACAATAGTCAACTTTGGCTGTGTTTCTAGTCAAGTCTTGGTGCCTCTAGAGACAGCCAAGACTTTGCTAGAAATCACTGCAAAGCTACTTGACTCACAAGGTGTGGTGTAGGACAAAGTCCAAGGTGTGGCATAAGAGAGAGTCTGCAAAAAACCCCAACCCTTTAAGGTTAAAAGAATCTTAGGATGTTTCCGTTAGATTTGGTGTATGAAATTATTCTAAAATGAGTTGGGCTATAGAGGTCACAGGCTATTGTTCGCCTCAAAATGACTGGCCTGAAATACTGAAGTTTTAAAGAAGAAATACTTCCCATAATACAGTGGAGCCTACTTAATTGGATATCACTTAATTGATTAACTCTCTTTATTGAATATCATTTCCAAACACAAAACCATTTACCATACATTTAGTACAAATCTCACCTGTTAATTGCATATAGGCTCTGTCAAACAAGATATAATAGAATAAATGCTCAGTTTATCTCTACAATGTGGGAAAGTGACAAAATCCCCATTAATTAAATAATCCTGCTAATTGAATAATTTTCACTGGCAAAGTGGGTATTCAATTAACAGGGTTTCTCTGTACAACTGAAAACTTTACCCAAAGATATAATTGGATAAATTCTTTGTTCTGCATAAGAAAAAACTTTGACATTAAAGAGAACTTTATCGCACTACCAGAATGGTTGAAGTATACTCTTAAGAGCCTGTACAGTTTTCAAATATGTTTACTATTTGTCTAGTTGTGGGGCAGTGATTTGTCATTAAGTCATGCTGCCTGTGTAGGCAGCCAAGACTTGACTAGAAATCACTGCCAGAAAAGTGCTTTTGATCCTCGGAGAAATAGCCTTGGGAACCCCAGCAAGAGTTAACTATGGGTTCCCATTCCTAGAATGTCCTGAAATTTAGAAATCCCTTGCCAAGGACCTGGAAAGTCCTTAAATATTAGAACCTTTCTGGAAAAGCACTTGAAAAGAGGAAAAAAAGATTAATTTCAGGTATATTTAACTCACTTCACTCACTGGCATGAGTCTTCTCTACCTGATAGAATGTGTACCTCGTACAATGAGGATCATTAGATTGGAAATATGATTGTGAGTCTGAGATGACATTATTTTTAGCTCACCTACTTCTATTAGAAGTGGTGAGCTATTGTCATGACCTCGGGCGTCAGCGTCGACGTTGGTGTAGGCGTCGGCATCCGGCGTGTCCAATATTGTAAGATTTAATGTTAAGGTTAATTTCTCAAAGATCAGTGGGATCAGGCCTTTGATATTGCATATGTAGGTTGTAGAGGACAATCAGAACAGTATTTAACCCTGATACTACGACTTTTTTCCAAAGTTCACCTAAAGTTTTCTGCCAAAACTTGTAAGAATTTGCGTTTAGGTGTTGTAAGAATTTGCATTAAAGTCAGCTTTTGTGCAGATTGTGCTGCTTTATCTTCTCATTACTGTTGATTTTCATATTTCAATAACAACTGTAGGTATTAACCCTACTGTATGCAGAAATTTAACGGAAATTTTCTCTTTTTTTCAGTCAAAATTTTCATGTTTTTCTCGGACTTAGTAAATTTTAAGTTGTAAAACTTTGTAAACTTTGTGTTTAGGTGAGTTGTGTTTCTATGTGTCTTTCCAGGCGATTAATGTTCTACACTTGGGTTACTGAACTCCATTACAGTAATATTTAACCCTCATTACATGCATTTTTGAGGAATTTGAGGCTGATTTTCTGCCAAAACTTGTTGTAAGAATTAGCATTTAGGTGTTGTAAGAATTTGCATTAAAGTCAGCTTTTATGCAGATTGTGGTGCCTTCACCTCTCATTACTGTTTATTTTCTCATTTCAATAACTACTTTAGGTATTAACCCTACTGTATGCAGAAATTTAACTGATTTCTTTTCTTTTTTTCAGTCACAATGTTCACGTTTTTCTCTGACTTACTCAATTTTAAGTTCTAAAAGTTTGTGTTAAGGTGAGTTCTGTTTCTATGTGTCTTTCCAGGCAATTGATATTTTACACGTGGGTTACTGAACTACATTGCGGTAACGTTGCACCCTCATTACATGCATATTTGAGGAATTTGAGGGGGATTTATGGGACTTATATTCACTTTCTTTAAAAAAAAATTTTGCTAACTTTTTTTTTTATTTAATACTTTCTCATACTTGTTACTAATAACATTAAGGCTTATTTTAGTTGTTGATGTGATGTATTTTTGTTGGGACTTATAGTCACTTTCTTGAACGAATGTTTTTCCGCAACTCCTCTTTAACCAATGAATGTACTTCAATTAGAATTTCAGTGATTCTTCATTACATAATGCCATTTTGCACCTCCTATTTTATTTTTTTTTGATCTGATGTATTTTTATTTTGTAAAAAATAAATTTATGAAAGCTTTTCCTAATTCTTATTTATGATTTAATATCTGCCCTCACGATTCATATTCTTAATCATAAACATTTCTAAAAGAAAAAAATGCTCTTATATCCAATGATTCTATGTTGAATTGATATATAATAAATGCAGAAATATAGACTTTCCAAAGCCATCACATAAACCACATTAATCATTTGATGCCTAGTTAATGATTTATTTTAACTAAATATTAGGCATGTTACATTGGAACGACATTATCAAGCGCAAATGTAGGTGAGCGTTGGGATGTAACAGTATTGTTTAAATTATATCAGCTTACATGTTCATGTAACAGTGTGTAACTTATGGAGGAATGCTCTCTGCTTTTATCCCTCATCTTTATCTGCATGAAAACTTTGGAAGTTATAGGTCCTGGAAACTCTTTGAATTTATTCACATTGGTTTACCATGTTAAAATTTACTGGTCAGTGTCCATGAGCACTCCAGTAAATTTTGACAAGATCAAGTCATTTGAACTAAATAGTTTTGCTTGTAGGAGAATATATGGTACGTGTGCAGTGGCTCAGTGGTTACAGCATTGGACTTCAAACTGAAAGATCCCTGCCAGGGGTAACTGCTTTGTGTCTCAGGGTATGGCACTCAGTCCTGATTGCTTACATGGGGGCATGGTGGTACTGTGTTTATTTGTCTAGTTTTGTTGTAGTATAGGCAGCCAAAACTTGACTAGAAATCAGTATCAGATTCATGATTTTGATCCTCGGAGAAATAGTGATGGGAACCCATACAAGACCACTATGGGTCCCAGGTTTCCTTGAATTCTTAAAACATCCCAAAATTTGGAAATTCCTTGCCATGGATCTGGAAAGTTTTTAAATATTGGAACCTTTCTGGAAAGACACCTGAAGAAAGAACAATCAGAGAAGATTCATTTCAGGTATATTCAACTCACTTCACAATAAGCTGATCGAGTACTGCTGGAATGAGTCTTCTCTACTCAATAGAATGTTTACCTAGTAGAATGAAAATCCAGCATTAGATTGCAAATATGCTAGTGAGACAACTTTATATATTGGGTACAAATTATATCAATTTATATGTTCATGTTTCCAGTGGCGGTGCTACGGGGGGCATGTGGGGTGGGGTGGGGTGGGGGTGCATTTGCATCCCCCCAATGAAGGCTTTGCCCCCCTCCCAGTTGCTCCCCCCCCCCCAACCATCTCGCATGCATTTCCATCCACCCTCACACACAAACACATTCAGTCACTCTCTCTCACACACACACACCCCTCTCTTTTTTTATTCTCAATAATTTCCCATACACACTTAGCCCAAAGCCTCAGGCTAGCTGATGAACACATCCAGGCAGTAGAGATTTAAAGACTCGGATGCAGATACTTATAAGTTATAATTAAGTTATGAGCCAACAAAGGCATGTCTATCCATATCCCTTGTCTAAAAAAATTCATGGATTTCGCATTATGACAGACTGGCATTATGAGTCTCTCTCTCTCTCTCTCTCCTCTCTCTCTCTCTCTCTCTCTCTCTCTCTCTCTCTCTCTCTCACACAGACCCACCAGACGCGGATCCAGGATTTTTTGAAAGGAGGACCACTAATTACCATTACATTTAGTCGAACCTTTGACCCAAAGTCCGTAATATAATTTTTTGGTTTGGTACGTCCACAGGACGTACCAAACCAAAAAAGTATATTACGGACTTTGGGTCCAAGTTTGGACTACCTCATAACAAAGTAATGATATGATCCTTTACGTATTTGCCCCCCTTCATGGGAGTCTGCCCCCCTAGTTGCCCCCTCCCCCCACAAAAAAATTTCTGCCGCCGCCACTGCATGTTTCTCATCTTTATCTTCTTGAAAACTCTGGAAAATATATCTGCCAGAAGCTCCCTGAATTTGTTCACATTGGTTTATCTTGTTGCAGTTTGCTGGATAGTGCCAATGTGAACTAAATAGTTTTGCTTCTAGGAGAATATAAGTTACAGGTGACAAGTGAGTGAATAGCATGTGATTGGTGTGAGACTAGCATTTAACTGGTGCATGACTAGCATGTGGCTTACACATGAATAGCATGCAGCTATCACCCGAATGGCATGCAACTAGCACACAACTAGCTTACAACTAAGCATGTAACTATTATGAGTTATGGGCAGCACAATGAAATTAAAATAAAATAAATACTTAATTTTGTGGGCAGCCCAGAAAATAAGCAGTCTGACATTTGCTGAATGAGGTCCCCAGAGGGTGAATTTGATGATGCCATCCCATACAGTGGGCCAATTTATCCTTGGGTAGCTCTTTCTGTTTAGTTTTGAGACCCTGATTCAGATGAGGTTCACAGAGGGTAAATTTAGTGATGCTACCCTGCTGTGCTTCACTAAATCCACCCTCTGGGGACCTGATTTTTCAGATGACAGTCTGCTTATTTTCTGGCTTGTTTGTGGGGACAGATGTGATGATCAGTGTTCAACCATTTACCAAAAATGGTCGCTGACCGATTACCGGTTATTTGAGCTCACAATCGGCCAATTCTGATGCCATTTCCAATTGTAATACTGTGCACTACAAGACAAGTCGAGGCTCGAAAGAACTACATTGAACTGAACATTTTTCACAGCATTAAACTTTGTTGATTGGAAGTGCAGTAAAATCACCAGTCGCACACACTTGGGTGTTAAACATGGCTCTCAAAGACACGTTTACTGCCCAAGTGCGTGCCACTGGTAATTTTTCTGCGACCAATGAGTCAATGGAGTCCAACCTTCACTTTTCTGGTATGAACTGCCGATTGCCGCAAGTATGCTCAATTGTAAGCTTTACGTGTCGTTTAACATGCTTATCCCATAAATGAGCATCTAGAGAGATTAAGAATACACATTGTGGTTGTTTCTCAACTTTATAGAATGGCATTGTTGACATCAATTTACATTAACGATTGAACAACTGCAGAAGATAATAAAATGTGGTTAATGAATCATCACAAAATGCTTGGAAACAATCGGTTGAACCACTGTTCCAGGAGCCATTGCCATTGTCACCCGATTGCCCACGATCGGCTGATTGTGGTGGCTGGTTTCAATCATCAGTTGAACACTAGTGATGATTCCCACTGAATTTGGAAATGATCTTCATTGGAACGGAAAATATTCCAGCCAAACTCAAAGCCCACCCCCTCCAAACCCACCCACCCACCCACCCACCACAAAAAGAAGACAAAATGCTTACAAAGATGATACAGATTTATATTCAAGGACCTCCAAACCGAGATTTTATTCCTTTGGCTGTCTCTAAGGCAATCTTCTCCATTTGCTTTTTTTACAATGGTTTAGTGTGATTGTAGAAAGGAGAGAATAATGAGAAAAACATTGACTAAACATAATTTTGGCCTTAAAATTTCAAATAAAAAAATACCGAAGGCAATTTGTGTTGCATTTGCACTATAGCCATAGATGCTAGAAGTGGTTTTATATTCCAGTCAACAAACAAACATGAACTTCAAGTTTGTTTACTGGAATGAACACAAACTTACCCCCACAAAATGAATAAAAATTAAAGAAAACAAATAAAGCTATGATAAGAATTGTTTGAGAGCAATTCATATACTGATAGAGCTTTTGTGAAATGACCCTTAAACCTTTACCCAACAAATCAGCCACATCCGCCCGTAATATGCAAATTCAGCAGCTGAAAAAATATTATTTTTCAAAAAATTTCAACAAAACCATATGATGTGACCCCGCTTTGGAACGAGCTCATCAAGCTTGTTCCAATGAGGGGTTACATGATATGATTTTGTTGAATTTTTTTTTTAAATTTAAAAATATGATATTTACAATAATAAATTTTGATATTGTCTGCATTGGGTAAAGTGTTAATAAAACAAAATGAAGTTTTAATGTGCATAACATTTCCAGCCCTGGTTGTTTTAAAATCGCTCAATGGCGATAACACCACATTGAGCTCAGGGAAGCAGTAAATTGCCAACATTAATGTTTACTCTTGGCTAAGCCATAATTCAACCCAGGGGAGCCATTTTTCAAAATGGGTGATTTGTGTTGTTGAGAAGATACTGATCCCACCACCTGAATTTGTTGATGGTCAGACCAAAATATGTGTTAACATTTCACACTGATCTGGACTTCAGTCTGCAGGGCATGCAGCCACATTCACATTATGTACCCTTAAATGTCACTAAGGCTGTTTTACTGGTAGAGTGCTAAGTTATTTTTGGTCATCAATATTTCGTTCATGTGTCTTTGCCTTATTACAATTTATGGGAGAGTGCCAAGAGGCACTCTCCCATAAATTGTAACAAGGCAAACCCATATAGACTAAGTAATTTCGCTTCTAAGATAATGTGAAGCACATCCACAGAATATGACACCTTCAGTCTGGGGTACCTGCTCTTCATATTGAAGCCCTCATAATGGCTTCTAGCACTCTACCAGTTAAGATGTCCCATACATTTTGTAAAGAAAAGTGAAAAATGTGTAGGGCTGCTTAGCAGCCTCTCTATTTTGGCAGGAAGGCAATCATATTTGGAAATGGAGTTCATGGTGATATGGGGGAATTTGCCTTTTAACCCTTCACCTGTCTTGAAAAGCAGACGACACGTGCAAAAAAAATTCTTGAATAACTGATTTTTAAAAAAAATTTGTCTCAAAAACATAGGTTATGATCTCTCAGTGGAATGAGTTCGTTCCAACAAGGGGTCATAACCTATGTTTTTGAGACAAAAAAATTAAAAAATAATGAATATTAATTCGCGGTTTTAACCGTTACATTGGGTAAAGGGTTAAATGTGGTAATTTACATTTGATAAAATCTCCATCATGTCTGTTTTGCAGCCAGATCACCTCTGCAATTTTAAATGTTATTTCATTATTATATTGTTATTGTATGAAATGCTGGACTTGGTTTTGCTCAGGTTTGCCATTCTGTAAGATTATTTGTACCCAAACCCCCTCCCTATCTAATAAAAAGCATCTGGTATGAAGTTCAGGAGGGTGATTGCAGTTTTTTATTTTTGTAATTATTTATTTGCCAGCAAAAGTTCATGTTCTTGGTTTGTTTTATGTTTTGTGCCTTATAATCTACAGAATAACATAGGTGGTGGTGGTGCTGTTTCATCCCTTGATTGTAAGAAGGCTTTGAAATCCTAAAGCATTGCAAAGTCTTTTTGCACTCAAGGGACAAATTTATCAATTTTATTAACTTGGGTAAAATATCACACATAGACCATTTAATTTTTATTTTTTTGAGTTTGCATTTGTTATAAAAAGAGAACATTTGGCAGCTAAAAGGACCATGCAGGAGGGCCAGAGAAACAGATTTTAAAATTTTGTAGGCCTTCAAGTCTGGAAATAAGCAATCAGTCATTTAAAGAATGAGGTCCCAGAGGGGGATTTTGCAGAGTACTATCCCATACAGTGAACTAGAATACCCCAATTTATCCTTTGGGTACCTCTTTCTATATAGGCGTGAGACCTCGATTCAGATTGATGTTCACATAGGGTAAATTTTGTAATGATACTCTGCTGTGCAGGGTAGCATCACCGAATTCACCCTCTAGGAACCTCATTCTGCAGATGACAGTCTGCTTATTTCCAGGATTGTAGGCCTTACTATAGGCTTTTTTATTGCTACCATTGGGAGATGTTAACCATTAAAACTCTTTATCCAGCCGTATTAGACTTTATGGTCTCAGAAGAGGTACTTCACTAGAAATTACTGCACACCACGCCACCTCTGACGAGTTCAAACTAGAATGAAACGGGTCAGGTTATTATAGCTACAAACAGGGTATAGCTCAACTATCTACTCTCTCGGTCTCACCAGAGCTTTTATTAAATATATTATAATTACTTTAAGTGGATAGCTACACTATGGCCAACATTACAGCCGAGAGCTCTTTAAGCTCATTAAGCTTAACATCAAGCAGCAACACTACTGTACTCCTAGCAGACGATGATGAGGAACACAGAAGTAAAAGACAAAAACTCGACCATAAACAAACCCACATTATGGAAACAGACTCTCCTAATGTAGAGATCACCCCGGCTAACCGTCCAATCTACAAGAATCTCAGAAACCTTAGCATTAAAATAGCCAAACAAGAACTACAGCAACAATTCCTCAATAAATGCGCTTCAGAGAATCTATCCCCGATAGGACTGAGGGCCGCCATACCCCAGTGTCAGGGCCACAGAACAGACATTACCAAAACCATCATCCAGGACATACTTATTAAAGCCAGCAATGAAATACTGTTGGCCACCATTGAACAATTAAAAAACGAAATGGGCAAACTACAGACAACCCTCCAAGAACAAATAGCCCATGCTAAACAAACTGTAGAACCATCACAGTTTAGAATAATGGAACGACACACCCAATCACTATGTGAGAAACACAGAAAAAGCCAGACAACCAAATACGAAAAGAGCATCATATTCCTCCAAAATCAGAAGCAGAATTATCGCTTCTATATGTTATTAGACAGCAAAGAGAACTACACACCACAAAGACCCCAGAACTACGACCCAAGACATAACTCTACAAGAAGAGCCAACAACAGAGAACGAAGATATAATGATAGAAGAAACAATCCACCAAGAAGACCCAGAAACTCAGCACCACCACCACCGAGAAATAACCACCAGGGACTCAGAAACTTTTTGTACGAACTCAAAACTTTATGTAATCAACATGAACCCAATAATAACAACAATGCCAATTATTCAGAGTTAGTTATTAATCTCTCTGACCGAACCCTCACACCTGCAGAAGTCTCACTCCTTAGCAAAGGCCAGAATTTCTGCCCGACACCCAAACATTTGGACCGAGCATTACTTTCAAAAGACGTAAAAAACTTCTTCCGCCGCCATCCGCTGAAAATCTTCTTCCATGAACTGGAATCACCCACTCAACACACCGACTCACTATCCGCTAAACTTACCTACAAATTCCGACCCACCAGTCATTGGTCCCCCAACCCAGGGCAAGACCCGTGCCTAGAAGCCCTATATAGAACCACCAACTATAGGATTTTAACAAACCCCACTTTCCACCTGGGAACCCCGAACCTCACACGTGAGGAATACACGGCAATGAGCAACTTAGCCAAAGACCCGAATATCGTAATTAAAAGAGCGGATAAAGGCTCAGCAGTTGTCATCCAGAACCGATTGGATTACATTACTGAAGCAATACGCCAACTCAACAATGAACTCTTTTACATTGTAACCAAAGAAGATTTGACTGAACAACACAACTTAGTCGTCAAAAAAGCACTTGACCAAATATTCAGGCAAGAACAAATTACTGAAAAAATCAAAGAAGGCCTCACTAACCATGACCCTCGAACCCCTGAACTCTACCTCTTACCAAAGATCCATAAATGCCAAACCAAAGGCCATGTCCCTGGACGACCTATCATTAGCGGCAATAACGGCCCCACAGAACTAATAAGTAGTTTTGTAGACAAACATATCAAAAGCTTCGTTTCCACTTATCCGAGCTACTTAAGGGACACCACCCACTTGCTCACCATTCTGGGAGATCTTCAACCATTACCAGACACATTCATCCTATGCACTATGGACTATCCTCTACACCAATATCCCAAACCAAGAAGGGCTAGTCGCAGTGGCTCAGTGTATCAGGAGACACAAACCAAAATGGAACATATCACCCACCAATTTACTAGACCTCCTTAAAATTGTTCTCCATTGCAATAACTTTGATTTTAACAAAGAAAACTATCTTCAGATCGGAGGAACTGCTATGGGCACTAAGCTAGCACCCAGCTTCACCAACATATTCATGGGAGAACTTGAAACCAAACTACTCAACACATCTAGGCTCAAACCACAACTCTACCTCCGCTACATTGATGACATCTTCCTCATATGGACACACGGAGAAGACTCCCTCAAAGAGTTTATAAATCACTTTAACAACTCAGACAACATGATTAAATTCACAGCAGAATATTCTACCACCTCTGTCAATTTTCTTGACGTAACGTTAACCAAAAACGGAAACACAATCAAAACGGACCTATACACAAAACCCACGGATAAACATGCCTACTTAAGGGCCGACTCGTACCATCCACAGAAACAAAAAGACCAGATACCATACAGTCAATTACTATGCATTAAACGTATCTGTACCTCCACTGAAGATTTTAACAAACACGCACACTCCATGATTGAACACTTCCTTGACCGAGGCTATCAGAAAGCCCTCCTTTTTGACACCTACAACAAAGTCAGGAATCTCGACAGACGTATGCTACTTGAAAACAAACACAAACACACACACCCAACTGAGCCTACAGACACAACACCATTTGTAGTCACACATAACCCCGAAAGTCGGGATATATATTTATACATCAGACGCCTTTGGCCAATATTAAACAGTACCACCCAAGGACGTACTCTATTCTCCCAACCTCCACTTCTAGCCAGGAGACGAAACTCAGCACTCACAAACATCCTGACTAGAGCCAAACTACCCAAACTTAAACAAACTAGCGGCCGAGTTATACCGAACCCATTTTCGCCATGCTCAAACAAAAACTGCTCTGTCTGCCCTAACCTACCCAAACACCATTGGTTCTCAGGAAAAGCCTCGAAAACCAGACACCGAGGCCCTTACAAAACCAACTGTATGTCCAGAAACTGCATTTACCTCATCAGCTGCTCAGAATGTGGTAAACAATACGTGGGCGAAACAAAACGCCACTTCTACATCCGCATCAAGGAACACTTAGCGGATATCAGACTTAAAAGAGACACACCTGTCTCCTACCACTTTAACCAACCTAACCACACACTGAGCAACGTCAAGTATAGGATTATACAAATTCTCAACACCAACCCAGATGACCCGAAAAATTCGGATAGAAGACGCACTGCTGAAATCACTTGGATCTTCCAACTTAAAACGCTCATACCGTTCGGCCTGAACAGAAAGGACTTTTAGTCTATTATTCTCTTGTACCCACATTTTTACTTTCTGTTCATTACGCCAAGGGCCCTCAATCAGATGACGCTGCAAGGACAAACATGTCACAGTTAAGGCGACGTAACAATAGACTTAAGTGAGAGGAGACCAGTTACGCCAGTTTCACTTCATAAAATGACTCATAAATGCACTGAGTGTTCCAGACATTATAACAGCCACCACAGTTGGTGAAGACATAGACGTATACACCATGACAAAAAAGCTGGGTTATGTGCAACATATGTGGCATGAATTTAAGATGCCAAGAATATCTCAAAAAACATCTAAAAATGAGACACGGCAATCGACAACTCCAGCCAGATCCTACAGCATCACCACCTAAAAGTGTACAGGACATCATCGACCAATTCAGCAATGACGTCGAACCACTCATAACACCTCTCTCAGACAGAGAGACAACCCAACATCAGGACATTCTAGGATTGGCAGTTCATGAAATTTTCACCAATACCAAACATACAGAAACAATAAACCCAGACGCAAGAAGAGGAGAAAACACCGAAACGGAAAATGCTACTAACATCTACCAAGATATCACCATCAACTCAGATATTGGCTCACCTCACCCTTACAACTTCAGCCACCTAGGCAACACGCCCTGTAATGCAGATATCAGTGAACTCTATAAGACGGACCGAGTCTTCAGGTTCGCACGTCACAGCCTGGAACATTTTGCAAACAGTCATCAAAACAACAGCTAAACAAGAGCTGTATCCTTTTCACAAAATAATAATAAAGACTATTCAGATTTATACACATTTATTATTTTCTTATAACAATTGCTAAAGTCCCCCAGACCTCTTAATCGCTTGTCATCTCCCAGCTATTCAACAACTACATTGTCACCACACCTTCCCCTCAACGGCGACACTGCTATTACCTACAAATAAAAAGAAAAACAACCCATTATCCATTGGTTTACAGTCCATCCTAAAGACTAACTATGAATGCCCCAGGACACCATTAACACTGCATTAGAACATTGGTACCGCCATACCCGAACGGTACCGCCAGATGAAACTCTACAAGCAACAGTCCATTGTTACGTCACAGAACAAACAATAACGGTACCAGTAAAGCACACCAACTGCCACCGGTACCGCATTGTACACACAGGTACCGCCACACCATAAAACGGTACCGTCACATTGCATAAATGGTACCACCATACTGATAAACGGTACCGCCACACTAATAAATGGTACCGCCACACCAAACAGTATAAATAGGGGAAGGCCGCACCACCACACCACCTCTGACGAGTTCAAACTAGAACGAAATCGGTCAGGTTATTATAGCTACAAACAGGGTATAGCTCAACTATCCACTCTCTCGAGCTCACCAGAGCTTTTTAGCTCCGCTGACAAAGTCAGCAGAGCTTTTCTTATACTGATTCGTCCGTCATCCGCCGTCCGTCGTCCGTCTGTCCGTCGCCAACATTTTATTTGTCCGAGCCATAATTTCTAAACCGCTGAATATTTTTCCACCAAACTTCATAACAATATGTATTATCAATAGACGGTCAAGGTCACAGGTCACAGGATCAAGAAAATCTTAAGATATTTTTGATATTTGTTTGTCCAAGCCATAATTTCTGAACCGCTGAATATTTTTCGGCTAAAGTTTGTAACAATATTAGTATTAGAAAACATGCCCATGCGATCAGTGGCCCTCAGCGGAGCTCTCTAGGCATGACAGGCCTCTTGTATTAAATATATTGTGCAAACATAGATTCTTCATAATTATACTTCCATGTGTAGACATGGAAGTACATTGTAAAATGCTATTTTTCCCTTTTATTATTGTAATACTTCTTCCTATTATTATTATTATTATTATTACTTCTTCCTATTATTATTATTATTATTATTATTATTATTATTATTATTATTTAACACCTTCTTAATCTAGAGAACGGCAAGGCCTAGAACCATGATATTTTCAACATGTCTAGTATATTCAGTCCAAAAATGGCTGGGGCCCAACTTATGGTTCGGGATATCGGTTGGGGTAAAAAAATTTGATGACCCTCGTTTATCTAAAATTCTTGTTATAGCTACTTCTCCACAATGGTTTGAGGTATCGAGTTTGGACTTTTTGCATTATGTATGCCTGTACGTGTGCAAAAATGATGAGGGTCAGAATTCCAATTCGGGAGACACAATGGGTTGGATATATTTACTATAGCATTTAAGGCTCATTACATGAAATGCTTGTTATCGCTACTTCTCTGGAATGACTTGACCTATCAAGTCTGCACTTTTTCCATTACATGCGGGTCAAAACTTTGACGGCACCCTTTATGGAAAATTCTTGTTATCACTACTGCTTTAGAATAGTTTAAGTTATCGAGTTTGGACTTTCTGTTTCATGTTTGTCTATATGTAGGAAGATACTATTCAAAAATGGTGAGGGTCAGACTTCCGGTTCAGGAGATACTATGGGTTAAAAAATGTGGCCTTAGCATATAATGCTCTTTACATGAGGTGCCTGTTATGGCTATTCCAGAACAGCATGGCCTATTGAGTTCAGAGTTCTTTTATTATCTGCACCTTTATGCCTGGTATATTTATTCTAAAAATGGTAGGGGTATGACTTCCATTTCGGGAGATCGGTAAGGTTGAAAATCTGACAACCCTCTTCATAGAAAATTCTTGTTATTGCTACTCCTGCAGAATGGTTCGAGGTATCAAGTTCAGAAGTTTTGCATTGTGTGGGCCTATATGTGATATTCAAATCTGGTCAGTCACCTGGTCCTTTTTATTGATTCATTACACATGGAAGTATTGAAATTGCCATGCAAATTAAAAATTCTAGGTGTTTGTTTTTTAGTTTGTTTTTCATTTTTATTTCAGTTACTGGCACATCACCTCCTCCAAGTGTACTGTGTGATTCTAAAGAGTATAACAAAATGATAATTAACTCCAAATGCCAGTCTTCACTTAGAGAGATAAGTATTGTTTCTGATGATCTGAAATGTAGGTAGGTTATTATTTTGGAGCGAATGCATTGATATTGCTGATATTAGAACACATGCTACCAACTGTGTTTCAGCTGTTCTATTGAACCCTTTACCCAATGCACAGAATTTATTGAGGTAATTATTGTTGTTGGTTCTCTCCAGGTACTCCAGCTGCCTCCACCCAAAGAACAGGCTGACACGAGGTGACCTTGGGTGTTGAAATTGTCCTTAAAACACCAATAAATAATTATTGTTGTTTAAATTTTTTATTTAAATTTCAACAAAACCATATCATGTGACTCTCATTGGAACGATCTTGGTGAGCTTGTACCAATGAGGGGTCACATGATATTGTTCTGTTGAAATGTTTTTGAAAATATATTTTTTTAACTGCTTAATTTATAAATTATGCAGGCAGATGTGGCTGATTTGTTGGGCAAAGGGTTAAGCATGCTGTATATATCAATCATGTTATCAAATGATTAAACTCATATTTCAGAGTCACTAAGGTGATATTATTTAACATTCCTAAAATTGTTCCAACTGTATGCAGCTGAATTCTTTGATGAAATGTGAATCCTGAGCTTTGGTTATCTGCTTACATTTTGTATGCAATGTATCAAAAAGTTATGATTTCTGAGAGTATCTTTCTAATAAATTCAGTAGTGAAAATTCATGTTAAATGAAATGGCCTTATAGAAAGCACTGTTTGTTTTATTGAGCATACTGCTATAAGCTTACCTGACTGAAAGTTAGGGTGAGCTGTACTGATCACTCTTATTCCATATGTCTATCATGAAGGTGGTGTTTCAGTCCCAAACCACTGGGCCAATTCAGATAAATATTTTATGTGAGTGATGTTGGAGTAAAACATTCCAATTTGTTGAAATCAGTTATACTTCCCCAATGGGTACACCATCTAACTGTTCACTTTTTGATTTCTGTTTGGAAACATGAACTGTACTCATTACATCATGCAATGCAATTAAATACACCACCACCCAAGCTACTCTGTAGATTATTAGGCCTAAGGCATAAAACAAACCAAGAACACAAACTTTTGATGGCAAAGAAAAAATTTCAAAAATAAAATAAAAACCACCCACCAACATGCAATTTTACAAAAAAATGGCCTGAGAAACAAAAGATCTACTTTGTGGGGCCTTATATCAATGTAATTTGCTCATCAATTTTTCCTCGCCAGAAAACGAGAGTCTCAACTTTTCCAGTACACATCATGCCTGTCTCAAGTGGGCTCACATGATGTTATTGACATGCTCTGATTTTAAAGGCAACAAGTTAACTAGCGTAGACAAAAACGTGTGTGCCTTGGTGCCAAGCAATCCAAATAAAGATTTCACCATTTATTTTTTCAGTTTTTCAGTTTCCATTGTCATATAATTAACAAGCTATTACAACTGTCTATTAGTCTGGGCTGTCATATTCCAGCTCGTTGTTGAGACCAGATCAGCCAGCAAAAAACATGATGCCTATGGTTTCTTATTTAATCTGGCAGATCCGGTCTTAATTGTTAACTCTGTGTAATATAACAATCCAAATTAACCCTTTACCTGGGAAGGTGGTGTCTCAGTGGTTTTGGAATTGGATTTCAAACCGAAAGGTCTGTAGTTCAATCCCTGCCAGAGGTAACTGCATTGTATCCATGGGCAAGGCACTTAATCCTGATTGCCTGCGTGAGGGCACTGTGGCAGTGTGAACTAAGACGTACTGCACATTGATGGTGCACTTATCTTCAGCCAATGCTAACCCTGCATCTGTGGAGTTAGTAAGTTGGGGAGTGTGACAGTTGCTTGCCATTGCTCAGTAGTTTTCTCTAGGTACTCCAGCTTCCTCCACCTGTAAACAGGCTGACACGAGGTGGCCCCAGCTGTCGAATATTTTAAGTTCCATCATTAGGACCGTGACACTGATTGGTGTCAACAAGGTTTTGGCCATTTGAATGCCGTAAAAATTAAAAAGCAAATTAGGTTTGGTACCCCACCACATGACAGTGATGTCTTGTATTAACAAAGGAAACGCAGCAATTATCCAGTTGAAAAGTGCTTGTAGTTCAATTTTCATGTAGACTGATTGTTACATGGGAGGTGTGTGATAAATACAAAACTGCACATACGTGTGAATGGGTTAAGAATTATTGCACTCGATTGCTTTGTACACAATGCCACATGGACAATCAGGATTAACTGGTCAAGTGCTAAATTATTTTTAGTCATCAAAATTTGTTCATAAATCTTTGCCAGGCTATAGGCACTATCCCATAAATTGTAACAAGGAAAATCCATGTAGACAAAATAATTTAGATTCAAAGATAATATGAAGGACATCCACAGAGTTTGAAGCATTTTGGAGTAAAGCCCAAATATGGGCTTCCAGCACTCTACCAGTTGAGTGTTTTGCCCAAAGACACAATGCAGATAGCATGGGTCAGGATCGAACTGTCTACCTTTCAATTTAAAGTCCAACATTTTATTTAACCCATGAACCTCCACACTCACCTTCATTAAATCACTGCAGAATCACAATATATTGCCATTTGTCAAGTGGAAATTCCACCATGTATAGTGCTGGGGCAGAGCCACTGAACTGAAAACTGTAAAGTTTTTAGCTTAACTTGACAAAGTCAAGCTGAGCTATTGCCATCACTTCTTGTCCGTCGGCATACGTACATACGTCTGGGCATCTGTATGTACATATGTACATACACTTCATCAAATATTTTATATAACTTCGTCAAATTGCCGTCATGCTCGGAAGTTTACTTCCTTCTAAGCGGCTTTCATTTTTGACTAATACTTATTCCGTTACGTTAAGTGCCGTACCAATGTGTATCGCGTCATGGGAACGTAAAATTTAGCGTCACGCTGATCCTAATTGTTGAATGGGAATTATAAAATTGATCGTGATACGCGTACGTCTTACAGATCGATTTATTATTTGGCAAGTGGCTGCCTAGCTCCTAATCACGAACCCGTCTATAAAATCGCCGATGCATGTCTTCCTTGGGTGGCAACAAGTAAAGATATGTTCCGCATTACACGTTGTTCACTGTTTTTAATTGTAAATTATGGACAAACAAGACCGTATCATATCTTCCTAAGGTGGTAACGAGTGGAGATATATTCCGCGTTATCGCGCGCATTTTTGTGTTCTCAGCCTTAGAATTAGAAGCATTCAATCATTTATCTCAACCTCGCCCTGGTAACAGAGGCAGAAGCGAGTTCGCATGCAGTATTCACACATTCAGCCATTCCTTGACCTGAATTGTTCACACGCGTTGTTCTCCATATTCAAGTGTATTGCTTGTAAAACCACCGTATCATATCTCCGTTGGGTGGTAAAGATATGTTCCCCGTTTCATGTTGTTCCCCGTATCCGAGTCTATTACGCGCAAAATAACCGTATCATATCTTCCTTGGGTGGCAACAAGTAAAGATATGTTCCACGCTTCACTTTGCTTTTTGTATTCAAGTGTAAATTATATAAAAAAAAAAAAAAAAAAAAAAAAATACCGTATAATATCTTCCTTGGGTGGCAACAAGTAAAGATATGTTCCGCGTTATTACGTAAAAAGCAAATATGAATTAGACACTTTCTAAAACCTCGCCCTGGTAACAGAGGCAGAGGCAAGTACTAGTAAGTTCGTATACCGTATTCACACATCCAACCACTCCGCGCGCCTCCATATCTCCATATCTCCGCCCCAGTACCCAAACCGCGTCAATCAGACATCAATACCGCTGATGGAAAATATAATTTTTTTATACCCTCCTTGCATAGTAATAACCCCCCCCCCCCCCCCGCCCGATCCTTCCAGGGTGTGTAAATGTCTTGTCCCAACCCACTGTTGCGGCATATATATGCCATCCACCACTGATCTAAGTGCAGTCCCTCCTATAATGTCTACACTGACAATCGTAGGCTAGGGTTCCATACACACCCCCCCCCCCCCCCCCCCCACACACACACACACACCACATTCACATGATGTACGCACTGACATGTACCAAATGATCATAATCTCGCAACATATACACGCTATGTCCAACACCAATGCGTGTTTAGGTGTAATTGCTCTGTACACTAATTTATGTCCCCCCCCCCCCCCCCCCCCGTTCAGCAAGTTTATAAATGAGAATATTTGGAATTATTCTTGTCTATTGAGCCCATTGGGTTTGAAGTTTGCTAATCCAAATTGCTTCACGACCCCTCCTGTAAGCTGTATTTTGTTTATTAATTTGTTCAATCCCAATAATCTTAAAATTGTTTATACTATGGTTTTTGGTCAGAAAATGATGTGGTATCGGTTCATCCATAACCTCAAGTTTTATTCTACTCAGGTGGTTTTGCATTCTCTCATACAATTTTGTCCCCGTCTCTCCCACGTACACGACTTCATTGCACTTGTCGCAGAAAATCCCATATATCACATTCCTGGACATGCAGGTGATTTTTTTGCCTATGTGGTAGGCCGTCCCGTCCTTGTCTGCGAATTTGCACATTTTCTCTCGCATCTATCAGATCCCGTCCCTTGATTGTTGAACATTTTATTATGCTTGCTGTGGACTATGATATCTCCCAAATTTTTCAGTCTTTTGTACGAAATCAGGGGAGGTTTTTCGAATGCCAACTTCATGCGTTTTGAGCGGTGTAAAATGGGCATCCGTTCCCGCGTTATTTTCCCGATGTCGGGGAGGTGCCGCGAGTATGTGACCACAAACGGGACTCTTTCGCCGGTTGAATTGTTGGATCATTTTTCAAGTAACTGTTTGCGCTCGATTTGATCGACCTTTTCTAGTTGTTCGCTTACAAATTTTTCGTCGTAACCTCTGGCATGCAGGTGCTGTTTTATATCATTTTTGTGGCATTCATATTCAGCATTATCGGAACATATTCTTTTTACTCTTGAAGCTATTCCATATGGTATCGCTCTTTTAGTGTTGATTGGGTGATCTGACTTTGCGTGTAGGTATTGATGCGTGTCCGTGGGTTTTGTATATAAACCGGTTTTAAGAAATCCGTCTTCAATTTTGACTACCGTGTCTAAGAATTCTATCTCATTTTCAGACCACCTTAAATCGACCTGTATTCTTGGGTGTATTATATTTGCCAAAGAATGATATTGTTTCAGAGACTCCAACCCATGCGTCCATACTCCCCAGATATCATCAACGTACCGTACCTGTTCAAGGGGGTGTAACTTCGATGCTTTGGACAGTTTCTCTTCCCATTCACCCATATATGTGCACGCATAATTCATCCCTAATCGCGAACCTATTGCAACGCCGTCGGTTTGTAGATAATGTCTTCCTTTAAATGAAAAATTGTTGTTGTCCAAAACAGTTTCTATGAGTTTAAGACCTATCTCTGTTGGGAATAATTTTCTTTTAGAGTTTTCTAGTGCTTTTTTACATGCTAATATACCTTCATTACGTGGGATGCTTGGATATAGTTTCTTGACGTCCATACAGTACATTATGCTGTTTTCAGGGAGTGGTTGGGGTATACTGTCCAGTCTGTTCAAGAAATGTGTGGTGTCGCGTATGTAGGATGGTAATGACTCAACGTGTTGTTTTAATTCAGACTCCATCACTTCTGCTATTTTCTCTGTTGGGTGGTTTATTCCCGAAATTATTGTTCTTAAAGGGGCTTCATTTTTATGCATTTTGGGGTTACCTTTTACTCTTCCAGCCTGTGGCTGCTTAGGTATCATGTACGCTAATACTTTTTTGTCTATCAGTTTGTTTTTTTCTAGTTTTTTGAGTTGGCTTTTAATCTTGTTTGTTATTTTCTCTGTCAGATTTACAGGTACTTCTTTGTATGTTGTTTGGTCCCCCAACTCCATCAAGATCTCATTTTCATATTTACTTGCATCCAAAACGGTTATTCCAGACCCTTTATCGGCTGGTCGCACGACTATTGTATTATCATTTAACAACTCCCTCAGAGCCTTCTCCTCCATTTTTGTTATGTTGTTTCGCACGCGTTTTTTTATGCCCTTCAAAATATCTTCACGTACTATCTCTAAATAAAGGTCAAGGTGCTTATCTCTACCTTCTTTAGGGGTCCACGGGTTACGCTCTTTAAATTTATCATTAATATATTGCTGTTTATTGTCTAGGAAATACTCACATAGTCGCATTCTTCGCTCCCATTCTTTTATCTCAACGATAAGGTTCGCCATATCCAAAGTTCTTTCAGTTGGGACAAACTTGAGACCCCTTTTAAGTAATGTTCTTTGGTGTTTTGTTAGTTTCTTACCGGATAAATTAAACACGTTATTTTGCTGATTTATTTTAGTTTTGTTGTGCAGAATTTTACTCTTTATATCTACATACATGTTATTTTGATCATCGCTCATATCCTTAACTTCTACAGATTCATCCTTTATGGAGGGTTTCTCAGACTTTTTGTCGGTAATTTTTGTTGTATAACCCCGGGGATTCACAGATTCGTCCTTTTTGGAGGGTTTCTCAGACTTTTTGTCGGTAATTTGGTATGAGAATACTGCCTCTCATTTTCCAGTATACTCATACTAACCGATGCTTCAGCTACTCAGGTTGTCTCGTTTTTTACTGGAACTTCCCTGCTCAACATGTTGTTCACTGCCGGTATGCCACTTTTCAGTCACTTCCGTCATCGCGCCATGTATTTGAGCACACCTATGCATAGTTTGTGTCCACTGCAATCGAAATGACTCTGTGAAACCTCTACCTCTGGTTAACCCCCTGCAGCTCTTTATGGATCGCATTAAAAGTTACTCAATCAATAAGTCGGTGGACAATCCTGCCCAAACTACTGCTCCGACCAGCAATATGTAGACCATGTTCTGCAAAACAATTATACAACCATGGATGATTCGTTGGTAGTTCCAACATAACATGAAGGTAGAGTCGGCAACTTTTTTGCATAATTGATATGATCCGTGGCAGCAAACAGACTGAGCATATCTCTAGTACTCACCAGATGCAGATTCCAATCTCCCATGCGCTCTGCTCAGATGAAGTTTTTCAGTGTTTGCACGTATTCCATATACTGCAGCCATAACTTCGCCGTTGGAGATTTCTCAGTTAAATTTGACTTGTATGCATCCAAGCATTGTTCCAGCTTCAGCAACTCCCGAGATTCAGCAGCTTCAGCTTTTGCCAGTGGTATATCTCCCTGATCAATGCCTTCATACAGGGTGCGGATCTTGTCCACTTCACTCACAGTGAGCCTTCACATTACACCTGCCATGTCAGAACTGATTTCATTGAGCTGATGGTTGCCAGAAGTATCACCAGACTAACCGGACATAGATGTTTCCAAACCTGAGGTGGTTTCTGTTGATGTTTCATCATCTGACATGACACCATCTACATCATGTAATGGCGGGAGTACTTCCACAATCAACTTGTTGAAGAGTGCAGATTTCACTAAGAAGTGGACCCGCAGAGCTCTGGACACAGCCTTTCCTGATGTCATGTGCGGAACAGTATTCTGCCCATACACCTGTTCCAAAACTTCTTCAGGACCAGACCCCTTCATCATGGAACCTATGCTGCTCATGAATCATGAAGCTCATAATAGTATGGAACCCACCGAGCCTACATACTATCCTCATCTCATTGTTTGTTATTATATCCATAGCTTTAAACCATAAAGGTTGATCAAACATAATGCTCTTTATTTAGGGGAATCCATTGACCTGATGTCAAATTATGTATTAAAATACATACTGTTGATTCATTCCAACGACTGATACTGTAGTTAAGATCTTTTTCTTAATTGACACATGTCGAAATCGTGCTTATTTTTGCGTAACCGATGTTGAAAAAATGCAAAAAATGCTCAAATTACCCCCTAACTTCAGAACACTGTAGGAAATTTCCCCAAAATGGATTTTAGAGGATTTTGGAAATGTTGTTGATAAAAGATTTCCGCTCAGAATGACCCCAAAAAACATCCATTAACAATTTGTTCCAGGTCGACCCACAGTTTTGGCTCCTACGACCAGACTACTGTAGGATTAATTTATTACTGAACCTTCCTATGCATCAAGCCAGAAAATAAGCAGACTGTCATCTGCAAAATGAGGTCTCCAGAGGGTGAATTTAGTGAAGCTACCCTGCACAGCAGGGTAGGATCACTAAATTTACTCTCTGTGAACCTCAATCTGAATCAGGGTCTCAAAACTAAACAGCAAGAGGTACCTAAAGGATAAATTGGCCCACTGTATGGGATGGCATCATCAAATTCACCCTCTGGGGACCTCATTCTGCAAATGTCAGACTGCTTATTTTCTGGCCTGCTATGCATACAAAATGTATTTGCCATATTTTATGTAAATAATATTCTTTAGTATGATACCAATAGGGAGCTCAGGACTGAGGCTCTAATAGAACTTGTGGAAAATTGTCTTTGTTTTTCAGATTTAAACTAAGCATCACTCTAGTTTTGCATGTATATTTCAGTTCATACAAGGATACAATAGCTTGTATTCATTACCTTGCTATTCGAGATAATCTGAAGTGTGCTGGCAATTATGTGTTCATTGCTGAGGAACTTGATGCTCATTTCAGTTCTACTGGACAGATGAGCAATTTCAACTTTCAATCCTGTAGAGGTGAGCTTTTTGTAAATGTTATGTTTTCAGATTTCTCTTAACTCTAATCCGTAGCATATAACTGGTGCCTCATTTTTGTGTGAAACAAGGGGGGGGGGGGGGGCATAAAAATAGGGCACCTAAATTAAGATTCACTGTTAGGGGAACTAAAATTATTACTACAGAAGGTCAAGGCTAGAGATTTTGGGGAGGATAGGGATTCTTCTGCCCTCTTTGGGAAAGGGTTCAGAGATCATGCCATTGGGAGAATTCGAGTCATGGGGGCTCTAATTGGGAATTTTTTTGATGGGAAGAAACATGCAAACACTAAGAAATTTTACATTCAAATTGAACAGAGAACATTAAGGATGATTCCTTAGCAATTGTATGTATAGTACAAGTACTCTGTAATAAACAATCACATAGATCATGTTCACCCCAGTCTTTGTGGTCTCTATTAAACTGTTCTTATACAGTGGAGCCCACTTAATTGGATATCTCTTAATTGTACATCCCTGTTAATTGAATATAATTTCCCAACACAAAACCATTTACCATACCTCCAGTACAAATTTGACCTGTTAATTGAATATAGGTTATAGAGTAATCTCCTGTTAATTGAATAAAAAATCTTGTAACCTGTCAAGAAATTACCCTGACTCTCCCCAGTTTTCCTTTAGTTATAGATTTATTTGACCTCAGTACATCCAATATAGGCATTTAATCTATTATATCTTGTTTGACAGAGCTCATGGAGCTCTGTCAAACAAGATATAATAGAATAAATGCTAAGTTTATCTTTAGAATACAGGAAAGTGACACAATCCCTGTTAAATGAATACTCCTGTTATTTGAATAATTTTCATTGGCAAAGTTGCTATTCAATTAACAGGGTTCAACTGTACTATTAAAGAATAACTTGTCATTTGCCTTTGAATTCAGGCACTTTCTAAGCTTCATTAGGTACAATTAAAATTGAATGCACAATTGGTGTCCTGACCTGAGTGGTCATAAGTCCTCAAGAAAACAATGGTTTTCTGAGGCTTTATGACTACTATCCAGTTCAGGACACCAATTGTGCATTCACTTTTTTTTTGAGCGGGGATTGAGATTGGGACATTTAGGGTTGAGAATTGGGAAAAATCCTGCCTAATTGCCCCTGTAGACACCCAAAAGAATCATTGAGAGTGATTGTTATTTTGTTCAGGTGAATGTATTTTATACAAGTAATATTATCAGAAAGTTTACTTATAAGCTTCTATGTTGGTAGTTGTTTTAACACTTTATACAGTGATGAAAATAATAAATTTACATGACACTGCACATCAGATAGGAAGTGGGAAGTAATGTTTAGGAACAAAATGTGACATACTTGTGTCTATTTTACTTGTAGTCTCTGTAGTGCTATACATCACCTCAGGACTACCTTTTTGCACTCCTAATATGTCAGTCGCAGAACATTATCTAAAAATTCTATGCCACAACCTATACCTTTCAGTGCTCTAAGCCCAGGGTGGTCTAGAGTGAGGCATAGAAATTGTTAGAAATTTTTCGGAGCACAACAGAGGGTTTACCTCAGTTGTTAGTAAGGTGTGTTGTGAAGAACTGTGTAACATAACCATCAGATGAAACTCTTCTAAAACTTTCTTATATAACTACATTTTTAATTTTTAACCCCAAAACAGAACTTATAATCAATTCTTGCAACAAGCTCATTGAGCTCTTTCTGATGAGGGATCATAAGCTTGGTTTTGGAGACAAACAATGAGAAAATAATTAAATTTGAATAGTGATTTCTGTGAATTGCGCCGACTGGATAAAGCCATTTTGTTATGTAACAGGTTATCAGGATTTTCACAGTTGTGTAAATAAATGAGAAATTATTGATCAAGCAAAGTTATCGAAAACTTAGGGAAAATTGCAAAGAAGTCATTAAAAGGTTATTGAATTCTATCCAGAGTTGTCAAACCAGTGAAATCAGTTTACTGTGGTCAACCAGTCTGCAAAATGAAAAAAATTTAAGTGTGAGGATTGAATACTTGTTTTGAGAGGAATCCATATTTGAAGATAAATGTAGTGTTAATCATTACAAACTTGTCATTTTACCATTCATATCAAGAAATTCCATTACGCTATAAACAGAATACAACTCAAGCTTATATATTATTTATCTGTTAGAGTGCTGGAAACCCATATTTGAGCTTTACTTTGAAGTACAAGTTCCACAACTTGAAGTCTCAATATTCAATGGATGTGCTTCACTTTATCTTTGAAGTAAAATTTTTTAGTCTGTTAGGATTTGCCATGTTACAATTTATCGTAGAGTTCCTATTGGCACTCTCCCATAAATTGTAAGCAAGCAAAGACATGTGAACAAATAAGGAATGATTGTTTGTTACTATCTTCTTCTTGAGTTGTGAAAACCAAAAAACAAAGGCCAAACTGTGTAAATGTGCATAGCCCATTTACACTATGTAGGCCTTTGTTTTTTGAGGTTCATTACTCAAGAAATAGACAGAAACAAATGATCATTCCTTATAATTAAATTTGAGCGGCAATAAATTTAAACATTCTCTACTTTGCGGAGTTAAAATAAAAACCAGGACACATCATGGTTCCTTGTGATAACTGAATACAAAAGGCAGAGTTTTCTAAAATTCTGTTTGAAATAATGATACATTTCATTGAAACATATTCTTGTGTCATTAAAAATTGTTTTGACCAATGAATTGCAAAAGTTAAAAGAAATGTCATAGGCCATGCCCACAGAAAACTTCAATCTCCTTTTCCACTTGATGGGAGGGTGCTGTCATTCAAAGCAACACTTTAGTTAAATTTAATTCTGATTTTGACTATTTCCTGAGAAACTGAAAACACAGTTTGTGAATGTGAAGTTCAATATAAACCCAGATGAGATGAAGTTGGTTGAACTTTATCTCAGAAAGAGTTCATTCTGGCTATTTGGAAATTGGAAAGTTTTGCTCGTGTGAGTTTCATTTGTGGATTATTATGACTGGCCATTGTTTACATTTGATTTGGGTAAAACGATGAATGCAGATGATCACCTATTGCATATACACAAATTGAACTTGGAATAAAAAGCATGATAAGGATTTCATTGTTTATTAAATTTTATTCTGAAAGTCATTTTAATATGATGAGATAAGAGTAATAATTACTTTTCATGTTGAGGTTCCTTTCCATTCACACTGTGCAATGTAATTTTTAAGACAGACATTGGGGGCGTGGTTTAGGGCAGGCCTAAAAGCATTTTTTTGGTTCATTGTGTTATGAAAAGAGAAAGAAGAAGTACTTTAGCTACTCATTTTGCCAGAAAATGCATGAACAGAAAAAGGGTTTAATAATATTCTGATGACCAAAACTAATTTACCACATTACCAGTTAAGTAACAGATAACAGGCAGCAACAAAACCATGCCAACATTGACAAGAAATAACTACATAAAATTACTGAGCTCACCATTATTAGCTCACCTTACTGAAAGTCTGGAAGAGCACAGTCATCTCACTTTAACCATGATCATCATCTGTGGTATAGTTGGTGTTTGAGTTTTCTCAAAACCACTGGTCCAGTTTCATTACAATTTCATGTGGGTGATGGTAATGTTATGGAGCAGCATTTCGGATTTGTTCAAATTAAGTTTCTGTGGCCCCATTGGGAGGAGGGGTGGAGAAAATTGTTCCAATTTTTAGCTCACCAACTTTAGTTGTGTGAGCTTATGGCATGGCTCGATCGGTCGGCATCGGCGTACGTGTCCAATAATGTTAAAGTTTCTGTTTAGGTAACTTATTCGCCCTATTTCCATATCATGGCTTTTATAATGCTTCTATATGATGATTATTATCATTTTACCATGATTTAACCCCTCATACCCAACATTTTAGCCATTTTTCTTGACATTTTTAGTTGCGTTTAGTTTTCTGTTTAGCTCAGAATTTCATGTTTAACTAAGTGTTTAGGTCAGCTGCTGTGCTCTTTCTCTTCCAATGGCACTTATATTCATCATACATGTTCCTCAGTATCATTGTTCCATGATTAACCCCTCATAACCTGCATTTTAAACATTTTTCTTGACATTTTTAGTTGCGTTTAGTTTTCTGTTTAGCTCGGAATTTCATGTTTAACTTAGTGTTTAGGTCAGCTGCTGTGCTCCTTCTCTTCCCATGGCACTTATATTCATCATACATGTTCCTCAGTATCATTGTTCCATGATTAACCCCTCATACCCTGCATTTTAAACATTCTTCTTGACATTTTTAGTTGCATTTAGTTTTCTGTTTAGCTCAGAATTTCATGTTTAACTTAGTGTTTAGGTCAGCTGCTGTGCTCCTTCTCTTCCCATTGCACTTATATTCATTATACATGTTCCTCAGTATCATTGTTCCATGATTAACCCCTCATACCCTGCATTTTAAACGTTTTTCTTCACATTTTTAGTTGCGTTTAGTTTTCTGTTTAGCTCAGAATTTCATGTTTAACTAAGTGTTTAGGTCAGCTGCTGTGCTCCTTCTCTTCCCATGGCACTTATATTCATCATACACGTTCCTCAGTATCATTGTTCCATGATTAACCCCTCATATCCTGCATTTTAAACATTTTTCTTGACATTTTTAGTTGCGTTTAGTTTTCTGTTTAGCTCAGAATTTCATGTTTAACTTTGTGTTTAGGTCAGCTGCTGTGTTCCTTCTCTTCCCATGGCACTTATATTCATTGTACATGTTCCTCAGTATCATTGTTCCATGATTAACCCCTCATACCCTGCATTTTAAACGTTTTTCTTCACATTTTTAGTTGCGTTTAGTTTTCTGTTTAGCTCAGAATTTCATGTTTAACTAAGTGTTTAGGTCAGCTGCTGTGCTCCTTCTCTTCCCATGGCACTTATATTCATCATACATGTTCCTCAGTATCATTGTTCCATGATTAACCCCTCATACCCTGCATTTTAAACATTTTTCTTGACATTTTTAGTTGCGTTTAGTTTTCTGTTTAGCTCAGAATTTCATGTTTAACTTAGTGTTTAGGTCAGCTGCTGTGTTCCTTCTCTTCCCATGGCACTTATATTCATCATACATGTTCCTCAGTATCATTGTTCCATGATTAACCCCTCATACCCTGCATTTTAAACATTTTTCTTGACATTTTTATTTGCGTTTAGTTTTCTGTTTCGCTCAGAATTTCATGTTTCACTTAGTGTTTATGTCAGTTTCTGTGTTTTACTTTTACGAGGTTGTGTTTAGGGAAGCTTTGTCGCATGTTATGAGCCTGTTTGATACAGTTCTTGTGTTTGCCAAAGTTACTATCAAAGAGGAATGTTGGTAAGCTATAGGGCGTTGGCGTCCTTCTTGTTTTTAAAAAACCCTGTTATGAACCAAGGGATTTTTTCTTTTGAGGCACAGAATAAAAGTTGTTCAAACAAAGTTTGAGGAGCAATATTTACAGTCATTCTGGGAAGGCAACAAATTTGTAATCACTGTACTTAAAAGGTAATGGGGAAAATATTTAAAAATGTTCTCATAAACTTCTGGTCCAAATACCCCCATGTTTGTTATATATCATCTTAGTTAGAATGATTTACAAATTTGTCCAAATCAAGCCCCTGAGGTCATATTAAGGGTATAATGGGCCTTAGTGTTTAAGCCCCATTGGTAATGGGGAGCATACAAAAAAAAGTTCTGTTTCTATACCAAGCCCCCATTATTATATATAGGTGTGTCAGGGTAGTGGCTAGGTTTTAATATGTTGGTAATAGTAATGATGTTGAAAAAAGTTTCTTCTCACAAAACACCAGTCTTTATGATTTCATATCTGAAATTATGTTCTTACATGTTGGTTCAAATTAAAACCCTGGGATCATATTTGGAACTTTATCTGACCCAATGTTTGAACTCACTGAGGCACCAAAACAAAATGTTCTTCGCACAGACAACTGAACCAGAATCCAAAGTGGTTTCTTGTTGGGTATATAACATCTTTGTAATGATTATGAACAAGTTGGATCAATTCAAATACCTGGGTTCATATTGTTGGGGGCAGTCATAAGTCGACCATATTTTATTTTTATTTTGAAGGTTCGGTAGTTTTTTGAAGTGAAGTTCCTGAGCGTGAAGTTCATTTCAGTTCATTTCAACACAAGGAGTCATGGTGATGTACCTTAAAAAAAAATCTTGTATATTTATTTTTGACATAATTATAATGTCACTGTCATCTACATCCTCAAATTTTATTTTTTTAAATTTATTGTATATATAAGTCCCCTCAAAGTAGATCTGTTTCTCAGGCCATTTTTGTAAAATTACATGTGGGTGGGTGGTTTTTTATTTTATTTTTTTTATTTTTGTAATTATTTCTTTTCATATCAACCTCATCTTTCTCAAGCAATTTGGGAAAGAAAAGTGGTGCAAAAGCACCAAGAAAAAATAAGCCAAAACCTATGGCTTTTGCTGTGGACGCTTTGTCACTCGATTGGAATGGTCTAGTTGGCTACGCCTTCCCGCCGGTTCCGATTCTGCCTCAGGTTCTAGGCAAAATTCGAACCTGCAGTTGTCGAGTCATTCTGATCGCTCCCCTGTCGCCTCAGCGGATGTGGATCAATCAGCTCCGCTCGCTGATGGTGGCGGTTCCGGCACATCTCCCTCTATGTTGCAACCTTCTTTGCCAAGGTCACCCGAGGAGGTTTCACGTCGACCCAACTTCATTGTGCCTTCACGCATATCTTTTGTCAGGTCCTGTCTCCTCCGTCGAGGTTTTTCGAGACGAGCAGTGGAGTGCATTTTTTCTTCAAGGAGGCACTCCACTGGTTTAGTTTATGCAGCTGAGTGGAAGGTCTTCTGCCGATGGTGTGCTGATCACTCTGTTGAGTATGCCAATCTTCGATTTCACAGATTGCGGAGTTTCTGGTATATCTGTTTGATTCTCGGGGTCTCCAGCCTGTTACCATCAAGGGTTACAGGTCCATGCTTTCAGAGACTTTTTCTTATGTGGGGAAGCGTCGTATCAGCACTAATCCTTACCTCTCCAAGCTTGTTTGGCACTTTTCTTTGAAAAGGCCTTGGACTTTGCAGCTTACCCCACGATGGAATCTTTCGTGGGTGCTGTTTTGCTGAGGGGGGGGGGGGGGGGGGCGCCGTTCAAACCTTTATCCCAGGTGGATATGCCTTTTCTCACTTATAAGATGGCGTTTCTGATGGCGTTTGCTTCTGCCAGACGGGTTAGTGAGCTTCATGCCCTCTCGGTTGACCCGGCCTTTTTTAGGAGCTCTCCCAACAGTGTTACTTTTACCACTGATTGCTCTTTTCTGGCCAAGAATCATTTACTACTTCTCCTCCTATCTGTATCAGGGCTCTTCCTTCTGTTGAGGGTAATCGCTCTTTGCTCTGTCCGGTCCATGCTATTCGCATTTATCTCGATCGAACTCGATTCATATGGAAAGGCAGGAAACGTTTTTTTCTGTCTCTTATTCCTGGTCGATAGAAGATCTCTCCCAATCCATTTCTGAATGGATTTGTCTTGCTATTCGTATGGCTTATGGTCGTTTAGCAGCTGGCGATTGTATTACCAATTGTATATCTGCCCACGAGGTGCGTGCATTGTCTACCTCTTGGGCTTATTCTAACTCCATCAAGTTGTCGAATGTTATGCAGGCAGCCTACTGGAGAAATGCCTCTACTTTCTCCACCTTCTATCTGAATCAGTTGCAGGAGCAGGCAGAGGACCTTTTTGCCTTGGGTCCTCTTTCTTCTGCTCAGGCTGTTGTCTGCCCTAGCCATTAGGCTTCTTGAAGGTCAGTTTCAGCCTTGCACTGTTACTGCCCTTTTCTGTCTGTGTGTCACACGGACCCATATGTCTCCTTTCATTGTCTTTTATTACCAATGATTGTGACGTTATGGTTGATAAGCCTCGGGACCTCTTCCTTCTGCTTCACGGTTCCAGTGCACTGGGGTTATGTGTGGGTTGGTTATGCGATTCCCTCCAGCCTATTGTCTATTCAGCCTGTAGTAAACAATTGTGAGTAGGTTGATAAGAAATTTAAGTTTTATAGTAAATTTCCTACCTACCACAATTGTTTACATGGAGGCCCTCCCGTCTTCTTATACGGGTAAGAATCCTTCCTCCCCACTGATCACATAACTCTAACGTTGGCGGATTCAAAAAGAATGAGTCTTTAGCAACGTATATGCGCACTGGCAACGGAAGTCGTGGAGTTGTACTTGGGAGAGAGCGTCCCGTACTGGGTCTGCGCCGGTTGCACTCGACCCAGTTTTGGCTTATTTTTATTGGTGCTTTTGCACCACTTTTCTTTCCCAACTTGCTTGGGAAAGACAAAAATAGAGAGTATATTATCCGAGTTAGGGACTTCCACTGTAGTGCAAGCCTGTAGTAAACAATTGTGGTAGGTATAATAAGAAAGGAAATTTACTATAAAATTTAAATTTCCATCAAAAGTTCATGTTCTTGGTTTCTTTTATGTTTTAGGCCTCATAATCAACAGAATGGGTGGTGGTGTATTTCGTCCCTTGAGTGCAAGAAGGCTTTGCAGTAGTAAAGCATTGCAAATCCTTGTTGCTCACAAGGAACCAATTTATCAGTTTTATTAACTTGAGTAAAATATCAGACATAAACCATTTACTTTTTATTTTTTTAAGTTTGCTTTTAGAAAGGGCAGCCAAAAGAACCAAGTGTGAGTTCCTGAGAAACAGATTTTTCACTTTTTTAGGTCTAATACTGACTTGTTTCCACACTGGCTCATCATTGCAGAGACAACAGTAATAAAAGTGACCATCAGCATTAGGAATTGGAAAAGTTGATAACATTTTGGAACTTCTATCTCTTTGTTTTATCAAACAGTGTATACTTTAAATAATAATGGTAGTTGGAGTTGGTATGAAGAGATAGCCAAAAAAGTGTGAGATCTTAGTTGGACTTTTACATCTGATGATATCACAGTGCTAAAGCAATTGAGGAAACCTATCTTCCTTTTCCATCATGAAACCTGAACAGAAATGGAATGGCCTTTCCATGGAATCTACATGCCTGAAGAATCTTATTTTGAGACAAATTTTAGAACTTCCATCTGCAATTTGTTTTAGGCACTGGGATATAGGGTTTTCATTGGAAAAATATTGAATTTAATTTTTATTACAGTTTCAGATACTGATATAATGCCACATCTGCCATTTCCATTCAATTACAAGAATCCTTGTAAAGATTTGTTTATGCTGGTGTACATTGGAAAATACCTGTGTCACTTGAAAATTGAGAAGATATTCCAGCCAACTTCACAGACAGAGAAATGCAGGTATGTCAAATAAAGTCTGAAGAGTATTCCTCCTAGACAGCCTTGACAGTAGAAAAATTCTATCTGAGAGGGTTGTTATGTGTACATTGGTGGAGAGAAATGTTATACTATTCAAAAAAAGTAGGGGATATCCCAACTGATGTTGATATTTTCGAAAATGGTATTGGATACATGCGGATGGACACATCAATATGTTACCAAGTTTAGTGTGGATCATGAATGTCACTGGCCCACGAAAACTTCATGCAGGTTTTTTGCATGAGCACCACGTTAATATCTGTGGGTTACATTTTGAAATTTTCATGTGTACTGGACTGGCTTTTTCGGAGGTCTCAATATTCATTTCTAGGCATAAACTCATTCATCAATAGTAACTTTTGAGGTATGCGAAGACTGCCATGTGACAAACGTTTACGTGCCATTGGCATGTTGGAAGCTGGCAACAGACAGACTGCAGTGGCTCAAATTCTCAATGTTACTCAATCAGTGATTAGCAGGTTGTGGTTACGCTACCGTCAGACAGGCAGTGTTGAACACAGATGTCGGTCAGGTCATCCAAGGGCGACAACTGCTAAGCAGGATCATTTCATCTGAACCACAGCATTACATAACTGCCATCAAATTGCCTCAGAAATTGGACAGCTGCTGCACCGAGCCACAGATGTATGAGTCAGTGATCAGACTATCCGAAATTGCCTACAAAGCTGGAATTTGTTTGCTTGACGACCTCGAATAATTCCATGTTTGACTGAACGTCACATAACAGCAAGGCGTAATTGGTGTGGAGCATGGCATCACTGAGACAATTGTTGGTGGAGCAACATCATGTTTTCTGCTGAATCGAGGTTCACTCTCGACTTCCACGACAGGCAAAGCCCTGTGAGTCTGTTGTGAGCCAGTTCACATTTTCTTTATCACAGGCCACACCCCGTAGTTCTTGTCCGATCATCACTAAATTTCATGTCCAGCTTCGAGGTCATTTCCAGATGAGGGTGCCCCATTTTGGTCACGATCGGTCAACCATGATGGCTGCATGGCTTTGAAACCCCAAAACATTTAGCACAGTCTACAGGTCATATATATGAAGGGATTTCATTGTAACTTGGTAGGATGACTCTGTATAATGACGAGATGAGAATGTCTTATTTTGGTTGTGATCGAACGGCCACATGGGCACGTGACCTAGATTTGTTCAGCACAGTCTAAAGTTCATATTTATGAAGCGATTTCATTGTAACATGGTAGGATGACCTGGTATGATGTATAGATGAGACTGAGTGTCCTAGTTTTGTCACGTTCGATCAGCCATTACTGCCACTTGGGCACGTGACTTAGATTCCTTTAGCACTGTCTACAGGTCGTATTTATGAAGGGATTTCATTGTAACTTAGTAGGATGACTCAGTATGGTATCTATATAAGACTGCCCAATTTTGGTCACGATCGGTCAACCATGACTGCCGGATGGGCACGTGACCTAGATTCATTTAGCAAAGTCTAGGAGTCATATTTATGAAGAGATTTCATTGTAACTTGATAGGATGACTCATTTTGGAATGATTTTACTGTAACTTGGTAACTTTGGTTGACATATGTTAACAGTGAGGGCCACATCAACCCAGACATCTATTCTTTAGTACAGTCTACACCTCATGTTAATCTTGTTGAAAACATAGCATGTAAGGTACAGAACTTAACATATTCTCAATTATCACAATTCTTGTCTTATTTCATAATCCTTTCATAAACATTGAACATTATCCTTTTCGGAGGTCTCAATTATCCTTTTCAAAAAACACTACACACAGTCAAATTAAGCTGCAGTGTCATTGACACTTTCATTATTACCTGGTAACATCATTGCCCACATTGGATTACAGCCATTCCACTGTGACTGTACTGTACATGTATTTCTGTGTGAATGGTGCATTTTTTTTTTCAAAGATAATCATGATCACTATGATGCAGCAAAGACTGGTGGAAAGCCAACTAACTGGAACAAGTGGGGTTTCTTTTATATGAATGAAACCTGGTCAGTAATGCAACTATGTACTCTTGCCATCTTCACCAGTGTCGAAGGCCGGTACCAAAAGCCTTCCCATGACTTTCAGCTCAGACACATTGATAGGTCAACCTTCACTTTTTAAAACATCCAAAATCCTGTGGCAGTTGCCCCCTTAACCCCCACCCCTCTCACTTTCTTGGCACTAGTGCCACTCATTGGAATAAACTCTGTGAGCTTGTTTCAATGAGTGGTCATAAGCTAAGTTTTGGAGGTAAAAAATGAAAAAAACATTAGAAAATTTGCTTGGCAATTTTTATGAATAGCACCGACCAGATGTGGCTATTAGGTAAAGATGTAACTAACTAGTGTTGCTCAAGATTATTAATTTTGGTATTTAGATTTTGTTCACACAGAATTTTTTTACATTTGAAATCATGAGTGAATGTCACTCTTCAGTAAATTGTAATATGACAAGTCCCTTTGAATTGAATTTTGTTTCTTCCAACAGAATATGACGCACATTCTCAGAATATACAACTCTTTAATCGAGGTGCTGTGGGATTCAATTGGACATTTATTAATAGAATGGACCTATTAATTGCATATAATTTTGAAATACCAAACCATATCTTCTCAACCTACTCACAATTGTTTACAATTGGCTGCAACATAAGTGCAAGCCCTAACTCAAGCTAAGAAACTTTTCCAAACAAGTTGGAAAAGTGAAAGAGTGCAAAAGCACGAAAAAGATCAAAAAAGGGTCGTGCGAGACCGGCGCTCGACATTACAGGTACTGTTTCTGCACACCTCTTGCATTTATTGAGCGCATGCGCAACAACCGTGCTGTCAATTCCTTTTATTTCCGCCATTGTGACATGGTCGGAAATTTTGTGACTCATGCTGTTTATTTGCTATTATCTTCGTGAACAACTTAATTCTGTATGTGCTTCTTGTCAATTTATGTGCAAGTGGACTGTATCCTTTATCAAGCTCTAAATTTATTATTATTTCATAATATTTATGCTCATTTTTGCTTGTCTTCTCATACATATTCTTGCTTTTCCCCCGCGTGTAAACGCGACCATTGTTGTTTGGTTTTCCATCGGCGGGAAGCTTGATTTTTTTGATCATCTTGGGGATTTTTTCCTAATTGAAATTATGCCTAAAACAATTCCTTGTACCTCTTGTTTGCAGGTGAAACATGTGGACGGATGTCATGCTACTTGTGTCACTTGCAACAATTGCATACAGGCCCATTCCTGTGGTATTTGTGGGGTTTGGTCCTCTAAATTCTGGGCATCCGTGAACAAGGTGGTTCTCTCCAGGACTAGAACCCCTCGTTCTCGGGGTAAGGGTAGCCATCCCTCTTCAGACATTTCTGAGAGTGCATGTGGTGACTCTGTCATGCAGGATGTTGATCAGACTCTTTCAGTAGCAAGTTCCTCTGCTACTGTTGACGGTGCTGGTGCTGTGATGCCTGAAGTGGAAACTGTGGTCTCTTTGGCTTCTGATATCACCCTTGAGGCGGCTGTTTTCGTCGAGAGTTTCTCCGAGGTCAGCTCGATGACACTCTCCGATTTGCCTCCTGCACCGTCGACAGTTGCTGGGAAAGGTGTTCCTGCTAATCCTATCTTGTATGATAGTGGCTCTTCCATCTCTTCTGGGGATGGCGTACAGTCTCGGGGGTCTGAGACTGTATCTGCTGGTGTGTCTCTGAGCTCTCAGCCTCCCCTGGCTTCTCAGCGAAGCTGTGCGGGTTTGCTGTCTGCTCTGTCTCATCTGGCTAGGTTTGCTCCTGGTCGGTTGGGCTGTTTGGTCGCTTTGATCGCTTCGGCAGCGATTCCTCACCTATTGAGCGAATTGTTTGTTGTTCCGCCTTCCCCTGCTGGTGTGCCGACTAGCAGGATGGGGCTGGGGCATTGGCATCCAGGGCCTGCTGTTTTCGGCAGAGGTCAGTGACAGCTCCGGTTAGCTGTCACTCTTGGAACCTTCCTCCGGTGATTCCTCACTGTTTTCCAAGTACGGCTGTCGATCAATGCTTGTCGTCGGTCTCAGAGGATGGGCTGTTGGGGCCTTCTGTCACGCAGAGGCCAATGGAAGGTTCCTGTCATTCTTGGGACAATCCTCATTGAGTGTCTTCTCATCATGTCCCAGGTTCAGCTACCGATTGATGTATGCCGTCGGTCTCTCTAGAGGATTTGCCAGCAGGGCCTTCTGTTCCACACAGGTCAGTGATTGGGTGTCACTCTTGGGACTATCCTCTGGTGTCTTCGCACCATCTCCTGCTGATTGACGTTCGTCGTCGGTCCCTTCTGAGGATTTGGGTTCTTCTGCTAGAAGGGGTCCATTGGGAAGACACTCCGTTGGGCACTGCTGCTATGATGGATTCTCAGGGTGAGCTGCGACAGGCCGTTTTGGCACTCACCCAGGTTGCTTTCTAGCAACCCTCAAGTTGGCTTCCCTGTGCTGGTCAGCCCGAGTTGGGCTATGTCTCTTCTGCTACAGAGGATGATGATTTTCTTGAAGGCGACGGAGCCCCCTCATCAGTCTTGGGGCAGGCTTTGGATTTTGTCTTTGGCTTATTGCCAGACATTCAGCCTTCAGACCAGCCATCAGTGACCATCTGACCGTGGTCCTCTGTGGAGCGCCGTAACCCTGTTGAGCCTTCAAGCTCTGGGGTTTTGCGTCCTCTGCAATCGGCTCAGGTTGTTGAGTCCTTCCAGGGCTTGGATGCCAAAATGCGTTCCAAGGCCCTGAAGGGTTCTTTCTTTTCACGAGCTGATGCTTTTCTGCCTCCGTCGCAGTTTCGTGTTTACGAATCCATCTGTCCACCAGTCTTTCAAGGGATGACTACTGTGGACGAAGATTCTTCTTCCCTCGGGTTGACTAAGCCTAAGTCAGCAGTTCTCCCGATGTCGGTCATTGAATCTATGGTGGGCCTGTCCTGAGAGATGCTGGGTATGTTATCTCTCGCAGACCATGTCGTTGCTGCCCTGGCCGAGTTTGATGATGCTCAGACGCCTTTGCGTGTTTTGTCGCAGGCTCTTATGAACCTGACACATGCTCACGCCTGTAACACGGCTAATTTGGAGCTTGCACGCCGGGATGCAGTGTTGGATTCTTCTCCATCCCTTCCTTCTGAGCAGCGTGCTGTTCTGAGGTCTGTTTCTTTGGTTGGACCTCTGAAGCTGTCCGTGGTGAGGTTCGTCGCCATTCGAAGGACCAGCTTTTGTTACGGCAGCTGGACCAACCTGCTGCTGTGGGTGGTGGTCGTTCCCGGCCTGCCAAGCACCCCACTACATCCAGAAGCTCCTTCTGCAGCCTCAGGGAGGAAAGTCTCGGGACTCTGTTCTTCCCGAGGGGGGTGGTTTCTCCTCTTGGTGGCCTCATAGAGGCTGCAAATGAAGGTCCTCACCTCGATTCGCCTCCAGTCGGGGGAAGGCTGTTGCTGTTTTCGACCGTTGGACAGAGATAACGTTGGACCCTTGGGTCCTCGACGTCATCCAATCCAGTCTGCGACTGTCCTTCCATCGGCACCCCTGTTTATCTTGGGTTCCCCTCCTGACTCAGGTCCCTTCCGATTCTCTGCGTCAGGACCTTCTGGTGAAGGAGATCGACAATCTCCTCTGCAAAGGGGCGATTGGGGTGGTCAGGAACACCCTTTCACCGGGGTTTTACTCAAGACTTTTCTTGGTACCGAAGAAAAATGGCCAGTTTCATCCTGTCATCGATCTGAGTATCCTGAACGAGTCCCATTATAGCACCTTGTTTCAGTATGAAGACTTTCCGGTCAGTTCGACGTTCAGTTCATCAGGGCAACTTTGCTGCCAGTATCGACCTGAAGGATGCCTATTTCCATGTACCCATTCATCTGGCATCACGGAAATACCTTCGGTTCTCGTTTCGGGATCGAGTCTTTCAATTCAAAGCTCTCCTGTTAGATTTGTACATGGCTCCTTGGGCCTTCACCCGTGCTCAGTCGGCAGTGACTTCATCATCCTACCTGGACGACATCCTCCAATGGCACCACGATGCTGCAGTTCTGGAGTCCGATGTCTGACTGTTGCTTGGCCTACTGGCATCGCTGGGTTTCAGAGTCAATTGCGAGAAGTCGGATCTCCTTCCTTCTCAGAAATTTTGTCATTTGGGAATGGATTTCGACACTCTTCACAATGTGGTGTCGGTTCCCAATGCTCGGGCGACGATTCTTTCTGCCTTGACTCGGAACCAGCTCCAATCTTCCTCGTTCTCGGCCAGGACTTTCCTTCGGATGCTGGGCCTTTGCGGTTTGGTGACAGATCTCATTCCGCTGGGTCGCTTGTTTGTCCGACCTCTCCAACACTTCCTGTTGGATCATTGGCATCCAAATGTGGATCCTCTGGAGTTGGAACTTCCTATTACTCGGTCCCTGCTTCATCACCTCCACCCTTGGGCCGATGTTCCCTGGTTGACTTAGGGTGTCCTGTTGGATCTTCCTTCGGCCGATCGCATCCTTACTGCAGATTCCAGCGATCAGGGCTGGGGTGCAACGTTGGATCCTCTTGGTCTGTCTACTCACAGCGAGTGAGACAGCGAGCAGGTGGTCCTTCATATCAATCAGAAGGAGCTCCTTGCTCTTCTGTTGAGTTTTCGGCTTTGGATCTCTCTCCTGTCAGACCACATTGTCCTACTTTTGGACAATTCGACAGTGGTGGCCTACATCCGGAATCAAGGAGGCACACATTCAATTCCCATGTATCGGCTATCTCGGGATCTTCTACTGTTGGCATGGGATGAAAATGCTCAGGTGACCATTTGGCACATTCCTGGGCATCTCAACATCCCAGCAGACTCCCTGTTCCGACGCGACAGTGTCCTTCCTACCGAATGGATGCTGCATCAGTCGGTGTTTCAGGCGATTTGCGAGCGGTGGGGGTGTCCTCTGGTAGACCTTTTCGCCACTCGCTGGAATCATCAGGTAGAGACATTTGTCTCTCCTTGCCCAGATCCACTGGCATTTGCGGTAGACGCTCTGTCTCTGGACTGGACAGGATGGATCGGCTATGCCTTCCCTTCTGCACCGATTCTTCCTCAAGTGTTAGCGAAGATTCGTGCTTGCAGTTGCAGGATCATTCTGATCGCACCTCTGTCTCCACAGAGGGTGTGGATCAATCTGCTGTGGCCTCTGTTGGCAGATCAGCCGATTCATCTACCTCTCCGTCACGATCTTCTTTCCCAGGGTCGTCCCAGGAAGTATCACAACAACCTGGCGGGCATGTCCCTTCATGCCTGTCTTTTATCAGGTCCTGTCTCTGACATAGAGGTTTTTCGAGCCGATCCGGTGAGTGCACTTCTGCATCGGGACGACATTCCACTGGCATGACTAATGCTGCTAAGTGGAAGGTTTTCTGCCACTGGTGTACAGCTCAAAATGTGGATTACCGTAATCCGTCGATTGCTCAAATTGCGGATTTCTGGTGTACCATTTTGACTCCAAGGGCCTCCAGCCTATTACTATAAAGGGCTATCGGTCTATGCTGTCTGATAATTTTTCATATGTGGGAAAGCTGTGCATTGGTCATAATCTTTTTCTCTCCAAATTAATTCGGCACTTTTCTTTTAAGAGGCCTCGAGTTTTGTGTCTTACACCCAAGTGGAACTTGGCATGGGTGTTGCATTGTTTGGAGGGGGCGCCATTCGAGCCTTTATCTGAGACCAATATGCATTTTCTCACCTATAAGAAGGCTTTCCTTCTAGCGTTTGCTTCTGCCAGACGTGTCAGTGAGCTTCACGCACTATCTGTTGATTCTGCTTTCTTCAGAAATGAGGCTAACAGTGTCACCTTCACCACTGATTGCCCTTTTCTGGCCAAGAATCAGCTTCCTGATTCGGTACCTCCTCCCATCTGCATTCGGGTTCTAACTGCAGTCGATGGCCGGAGGCCTCTTCTTTGCCCTGTTTGTGCGATCAAGACTTACATTAATCGCACTCAGTTCATTCGGAGTGGTCGGAAGAGATTCTTTCTGTCTCTCATTCCTAGGAGGCAGTATATCTCTTCCCATTCTATTTCCAGATGGATCTGTCTTGCAATCAAGCTGGCTTATTACAGCTTGTCTGCTTCGGATCTTGTTTCGAACCGTTTTATTGTTCATGATGTTCGTGCCGTTTCTACATCCTGGGCGTTCTCCAATTCTGTTTCGCTCCGGGATATTATGTATGCGGCTTACTGGAGTAATGCTTCTACCTTCTCCTCCTTTTATCTCTGCCACCTACAGCAGCAACCTGAGGGCCTTTTTTCTTTAGGCCCTCTCGTTGCTGCTCAGGCTGTTGTGCACCCTCGTTAAATTTGTTTTTAGCTGCGACTAGCAGCTCTATAAGTGGCAATGTCGGTCTGTCTGTCGGTCCTTCGGTCTGTCTGTGACCAACGAGTTTCAAAACTGAATAACTTTTGAAATACTTGATAGAATGACTGTATATTTGGCATGTAAGTGTATCTTATTGATGTCTAGCCACTGTTCAATACATGTGTTGTCCCAAATATTTTTATTGCAGTTATGGCCCTTGATGGACTTAGAATTTTGTGAGATTGCCCCCCCTGTCGCAGCTACGGCGTCAATGTTGTGATTTTTATCGGGTTTGTGCTCCGCTCATCCTTGTTCTTTTCAGGTGCCTTCTCTCTTTCTTCGTTACAGGTTTCGCAATTATTCTCTGCCCTCCTTGCTTTTCTTTCTGCTGCTCTTGTTGGTATTGGTTATGTGATTCACCTCCTCCTATTGTTTATTCAGCCAATTGTAAACAATTGTGAGTTGGTTGAGAAGAAATTAAAATTTTTTAGTAAATTTTGTTTCTTAACATACCTACCACAATTGTTTACCGGAGGCCCACCCTATCTTTGATATCGATGCCTCCCCGCTAAATCACAAACTTCTGATTGGCGGAAATACGGAATTGACGTCATGGTTGTTGTGCATGCACTCGGTAAACATAAGAGGTGTGCAGAGAGAGTACCTGTAATGTTGAGCACCCGTCTCGCTCAACCCTTTTTTCGTGCTTTTGCACTCTTTCACTTTTCCATCTTGTTTGGAAAAGTTTCTTAGCTTCAGTTCATTCTGAAGTAGGGCATGCACTTCCGTTACAGCCAATTGTAAACAATTGTGGTTGGTATGTTAATATATATACATTGTGTTTCATCAAATGTTCCTGGGAGCATGGTGGCTCAGTAGTTAGAGCACTAGACTTCAATCTGAAAGGTCCATGATTTGATTCCCACCAGGGGTAACTGCAACGTGTCCTAGGGCAAGGCACTTAATCCTGATTGCCCACTTGGGGGCTCAGTGGCATTGTGTACTATGGCACATTGGAAGCCAGTGGTGCACTTATCTTCAGCCAATGCTAACCCTGCTTCGATGGAGTTAGTATGTTGGTGAGACTATAACAGTTGCTTGCCACTGATTGGTGGTTCTCTCCTAGTAGTCCAGCTTTCTCCACCCATAAAACGCTCTGACATGTTTTGACTCTATCTGTAGGAAGTTTCATTAAACCCCAATAAAAAAAGAACTATAAAGAATGTTCTGCTGATAGCCTCCAAATTCTGTAGCTGTACAGACCACTTTGGCCCCAATACAAACATTTAATATTTTATATCTTGTTTGATAGAACTCTGTAATCTCTGTCAAAACAGATCTAAAAGAATAAATGCTATTTTATTGCCACTATACAGGAGAGAGACTAAATACAATTTGATTGAATATTCTTATTGAATATTATGTACAGACAAAGCAGCTACAGTTGAGCCCACCTAATTGGATATCTCTTAACTGAATGAATCTGTTAATTGAATATAATTCCCCAACACAAAACCATTTACCATACCTCCAGTACAAATTTGATCTGTTAATTGAATATAGGTTATAGAGTAAATTCCTGTTAATTGAATAAAAAATCTTGCAACCTGTCGAGAAATTGCCCTGACTTTCCCCAGTTTTCCTTTGTTTATAGACCTATTTGGTCTCAGTACATCCAATACAGGCATTTAATCTATTATATCTTGTTTGACAGAGCTCATGGAGCTCTGTCAAACAAGATATAATAGAATAAATGCTATGTTTATCTCTAGAATACAGCAACGTGACACAGGCCCTTTTAATTGAATACTCCTGTTAACTGAATAATTTTCTTTGGCAAAGTGGCTTTTCAATTAAGAGGGTTCTGCTGTATTCAGTGGGGTGGTTCCACTGTACTGGCACTGCTCAATAGAGTCCAAATATGTCATTCTAGCACTCCGCCAGTTTAAATTTAAAGGAAACATATCAATACAACATGGAATTTCTTTTCTGATGAGGCACATTATTAATGTTGACATGATCATCCAGACACCTAAAAATGACTCCTTTTTGTACAATAAGGTCTTTAAAAAATATTCCTGATTCTTGGGCAATTTTTCCTCAATTTTATGTTGAGGGAGGGAGCCTTTTTTTCACAAAACAGTTCTCAAAATAGTTGGAATCAGAAATTTAACTACTTACACTATTTTGTGGCAAACTAACATTTTCAGAAGTGAAAATTTCCCATAAAGCCACACAAAGTAGATCTTCTGTTTCTCGGGCCATTATTTGTAAAATTGTATGCGGGTGAGCGGTTTTTTATTTTATTTTTTTATTTTGTGTAATTATTTCTTTGCCATTAAAAGTTCATGTTCTTGGCTTTTGTTTTAGGACTCATTATCTATGGAATAGCATGGGTGGTGGTGTATTTCGTCCCTTGAGAGCAAGAAGGCTTTGCAGTGTTGAAGCATTGCAAAGCCTTCTTGCACTCGAGGAACAAATTTATCAATTTTTTTAACTTTGGTAAAATATCAGACATAAACCATTTACTTTTTTATACGCCCGTTTGAAAAAACGGGACGTATTATGTTATGGCATTGTCCGTCCATCTGTCCGTCCATCCGTCTGTCCATCTGTCCGTCCGTCCGTCCATCCGTCCGTCCATCCGTCCGTCCGTCCGTCCGTCCGTCCGTCCGTCCGTTTGGTTTCCGAACAATAACTTTAGTATTTGTTTTCCGAGCGGCTCCAAATGTGGTATGTGGTTTAATCACAACAAAATACAGGTCAAGTTCGAATATGGGGTCGGTCCGAACATTTTTCGCCTGAATTATGGCCCCAGTTGGACTTAGAATTCGTCAAATATTTGGTTTCCGGATGATAACTTTAGTATTTGTTTTCCGATCGGCTCCAAATGTGGTATGTGGTTTAATCACAACAAAATACAGGTCAAGTTCGAATATGGGGTCGATCCGAACATTTTTCGCCTGAATTATGGCCCCAGTTGGACTTAGAATTCGTCAAATATTTGGTTTCCGGATGATAACTTTAGTATTTGTTTTCCGATCAGCTCCAAATTTGGTATGTGGTTTAATCACAACAAAATACAGATCAAGTTCGAATATGGGGTCGGTCCGAACATTTTTCGCCTGAACTATGGCCCCTGTTGGACTTAGAATTCGTCAAATATTTGGTTTCCGGATGATAACTTTAGTATTTGTTTTCCGATCGGCTCCAAATTTGGTATGTGGTTTAATCACAACAAAATGCAGGTCAAGTTCGAATATGGGGTTGGTCTGAACAATTTTTGCCTGAATTATGGCCCCTGTTGGACTTAGAATTCGTCAAATATTTGGTTTCCGGATGATAACTTTAGTATTTGTTTTCCGATCGGCTCCAAACTTGGTATGTGGTTTAATCACAACAAAATACAGGTCAAGTTCGAATATGGGGTCGGTCTGAACAATTTTTGCCTGAATTATGGCCCCTGTTGGACTTAGAATTCTTCGTCAAATATTTGGTTTCCGGATGATAACTTTAGTATTTGTTTTTCGATTGGCTTCAAACTTGTTAGTCTTTTTCTCAAATGACCGTAACATATATATATATGCCAGTATAAATTTCTCGCACTCTAAAAAAATTGCAAATGTGTTAAAATGGTACAATTTGAACAGTTCACGGGCGTATGATGCAATGCCCAGCGGTGCTCTTGTTAAAGTTTACTTTGGTTATAAAAAGAGAGCATGCGGCAGCCAAAAGGACCATGCGGGAGGGCCTGAGAAACAGATTTTTAATTTTTTTAGGCCTAATGTAGTTGAAATTTTATCCAACTATATCTTGTTTGACAGAGCTATGTGAGCTCTGTCAAACAAGGTATAATTGGTTAAATATTTGTCCTACAAGTGGAAATAGTGTCATAGAAGAGATTTCCAGGTGAAAAAAGGTGATCAGGCAGATTTTCTATGATGAGAGAGGTGCCTGAGAAACAAGAATTTTAGAATTTTTTTATTAATGGCCTAAGAGGGGACAAGTTATGAAGCATCATGGAGTGACTTCTTCTCCCACCATATTTGATTTCATTCTCGGTAAATTCAGCATGTTTATGAAATGTTCTGATGAAACTCATGACATAAAGTGCTTCCTGATTTTGAAAAAGTGCCTTCAAGACATAAGATGATTAAGTTATCCAAACTATCATAAAAGAAAATTAAACGAAAACTTTAACCCTTTACCCAACCACACAATATCAAAATTCATTATTTTTTTTTTCTCTCATGTTTTACAAATAATTTCAACAAAACCATATCATGCTTAAGCTGATTGTTCCAATAAGGGATCACATTGCAAGGATTTGTTGAAATGTTTTGAATTTTTTTTTTAAACTGCTCAATTTGTAAGCTACGTGGATGGTTGTGGCAGATTCATTAGATAAGGGGTTAATTGTCCCCCCACCCCCAATTGTTTGTGGGGACTATTAAAATAACCAGTGTCTGTCCATGCGTGTGTCTATGCGTGCATTCGTGTTTCGTCCCACATTGGTTTCCCAACGAAAACTTTAGTTATAGTAGGCTGAATCAACTGAAATTTGGTCTGTAGGTGTATCAAAATAAAATACAGGTTCAGTTCAAATCAGGGTGGAGTTCGACAATATTTGCCAGAGTTATACCCCTTTCTCAACTTTGAAAAATTCCTTTTTTTGGGGTTTCCCGATAACTTTAGTTATATTTGGCCAAATCAAATGAAATTTGGTATGCAGATGTATCAACATAAAATGCAGGTCAAGTTCAAATCTGGTGTGGTCCAACAATTTTTACCAGAGTTATGCCCCTTTTTGGCTCACCAACGTTAGTTGTGTGAGCCTAAGGCATAGCCCTCATGTAGGCGTCTGCGTCCGCTCTGAAATATTTTGAACTTTTGTGTACAGGTTTTGTTTTTTTGGCTTTTTAAAAATTTTTTTAGTTTCTGCATATTGCCATGGTGGTTCACTATAACATTTAACTCTTTTCCAGGGTATTTTGTCTTAATTTTAACCCTTTGAATCAAATTTTAGACTTATTTTGATGTTTGCGTGCAGGTTTTGATGGGTTTTTTTTTCCTTTCTTCCAAGCGGAGATTTACCTTGCAGCATATGGCCATGCTTTCTATTGTATGTAAACATGCATCTTAGGGCTAAGTTTGTATTATTTAACCCTTTTCCCGCTGAATTACTTCAATTTTGGACTTTTATGTACAGGTTTTGGACTTAGGCTTACAGCTTTTTACGTTTATGTACAGGTTGTGATAAAAAAAAAAATTTAAATTGAGGTTGACCTCACTGCATATTGCAGTAGTGGTTATTATAATTATAACATTGATATCTTTCCAGTGCATTTTTTAAAAAAAATTTAACCCTTTAAATAGATTTTTAGACTTATTTTGACGTTTGCGTGCAGGTTTTCATGGGGTTTTTTTTCCCTTTCTTCCAAGTGTAGATTTACCTTGTAGCATATGTCCATGCTTTCTATTGTATGTAAACATGCATCTTAGGGCTACGTTGTATTCTTTAACCCTTTTCCTGCTTAATTACTTCAATTTTGGACTTCTTTTGTTTACAGGTTTGGATTTTTGTGCTTTTTAAAAAAAATTTTTCTTCTTTGCATATTGCTATGGGTGTTCACGATAACATTTAACTCTTTTCCAGGGTATTTTGTCTTAATTTTAACCCTTTGAATCAAATTTTGGACTTATTTTGACGTTTGTGTGCAGGTTTTGATGTTTTTTTACTTTTATGTGCAGGTTTTGAGGTTTGTCTTTCTTCTCTTCCAAGTGGCATCTTACCTTGTAGCATATTGCCATGGTTCCTATTTTATGTTAGGATGCTTCTTGGGACTATTGTTATATTATTTAACCCTTTAGCTGCTTATTTACTTTAATTTTGGACTTTTGTGTGCAGGTTTTGTACTTTTGTGTTGAGGTTTTGATATTTTTTTAAAAGTGGAGTTTTACCTCACTGGCATATTGCCATGGTGGTTACTGTAACATTTTCAGGGTATTTTTCTAAATTTTAACTCTTTGAAACAAATGTGATACTTTTTTGACTTTTATGTGCAGGTTTTGAGGTTTGTCTTTCTTTTCTTCCAAGTGGATATTTTTCAAGTAGAGTTTCACCTTACTGGCATATTGCCATTGTGGTTACTGTGACAGGGTATATTTCTCAATTTCAATTTTAACCCCTTGAAACAAATGTGATACTTTTTTTACTTTTATGTGCAGGTTTTGAGGTTTGTCTTTCTTTTCTTCCAAGTGACAACTTACCTTGTAGCATATTGCCATGGTTCCTATTTTATGTTAGGATGCTTCTTGGGCTATTTTTATTTTATTTAACCCTTTAGCTGCTTATTTACTTTAATTTTGGACTTTTGTGTGCAGGTTTTGTACTTTTGTGTGCAGGTTTTGATATTTTTTTTAAGTGGAGTTTTACCTCACTGGCATATTGCCACACTAGTTATTGTAACATTTTCAGGGTATTTTTCTAAAATTTAACCCTTTGAAACAAATGTGATACTTCTTTGACTTTTATGTGCAGGTTTTGAGGTTTTTCTTACTTTTCTTCCAAGAGGATATTTTTCAGGTAGGGTTTCACCTTACTGGCATATTGCCATGGTGGTTACTGTGACATTATCAGTGTATTTTTCTCAATTTTACCCATTGAAACAAATGTGATACTTTTTTTTATTACTTTTATGTGCAGGTTTTGAGGTTTGTCTTTCTTTTTTTCAAAGTGGAGACTTACCTTGTAGCATATTGCCATGTTCCTATTTTATGTTAGCATGCTTCTTAGGGGTTATTATTATATTATTTAACCTGTTAGCTGCTTATTTTCTTTAATTTTGGACTTTTGTGTGCAGGTTTTGAACTTTTTTTTTTACTCCAGCCACCCCTTTACATTGACCACCTGTTGGTGAGCTACGGGGTACTGATACCCCCTCTAGTTTGACTGAAAATTAATTTCTTTTGGTTTCCTGATGATAACTGCAGTTGTTGACCGAATCAAATAAAATTTGGTATGTAGATGTGTGTCAACATAAAATCCATGTGAAGCTCTTATCGGGGTTTGATATGACATTTTTTGACAGAGTTATGTCCCTTTTTCGACTGAAAAATTCAATTTTTTTCAAATATTTCGAATTGCACACTTTTTTTCGGGGGACGTTTGGCCAGGCGACCTTTTATTGAAACTGTTCAGTGGTCTTCATACTCTCATTCAATTTTTATTTGAAACATTGTAGACTCATTTTTTAATGTTTTCCCAAAAATTCTTGGGGACAGTTTCATTCTCCACCCATGTAATAAAACACAGTAAAAAAAAGTTTAGACATTGATTAGACAGTTTGTGTTTTCAATTACTCACCAGTGGTTCTCAAAAATTTTGGACATGCATGTGTAGTCAAATGGTTCAAATCTGCTCTCAAGCAATAGATAAACCATTTGATGGTTGACAATTACATGCAGGTAAGAGGATTATTTTGTCAACCAGTATTCAGTTAAGTAGAGTTCTTTTTATAACCTGATGACCAATGCTTGGGGTGTGTCTGCTCTAGGGCCCTGCGAAGCATCGAGATTTGATTCAATTTCAAATATCAAGTTCGTATTTGGTTCGATTTGAAACTGGCTTCCTGATTCATTTCTCTTTGAATCTTTTCACTGGAAGATAGCTTGGCATCAGTCACATTTGTTATCTCATAGTTCTGTTTGACATTGTACATAAATAATGCTGAAAGTGAAGGCGGGGTGTAATTTCTGCTTTATTAACATAAAGAGCCTTTGCACCCATGCCACCACCTATGCTAACTCCAGTCTCATTAGTCACTACCATTATCAGAAGCAGATTTAAAGTTTTCAAGGTATCTGGATGAGCTGTTGCTAGCAGCTAGTCCTGTGACGTACATAGTGCAGGCAATTCGTGCACTTGTTTCTGTTCTTGAACTGTAAACCTTACTGGGTAATAATATTCAAGCTACATCATTAACCATCCCTTCAATGAAGGCTTGTCTTGATGGTGTAGTTGGAATATTTTTTTAGTCAGGATTTGAGCCTTCACAGTCATATCAAATCAGGCTTACAACACCCCTTTACACCAATCGGTCACATTCTAGAAACCCCTGATTCGATTCAAGGTTTTATTTGATTTTGAATAATAGACATGCTTCGACTTGAGATTCAATCTGAATTGAAAATTGGTGATTCACAGGACCCTAGTCTACTCCAAACACGACAGTGTAGAATATAAACACTTGGTTGTACTTTACTCTTATGCTGTTGTATTATGATTCATTATACAGTGGAGCCTACTTAATTGAATATCTCTTTACTGAATAACCCTGTTCATTGAATATAATTTCCCAACACAAAACCATTTACCATACCTCTAGTACAAATTTGACCTGTTATTTGAATATAGGTTATAGAGTAAACTCCTGTTAATTGAATAAAAACTCTTGTAACCTGTCGAGAAATTACCCTCACTTTCCCCAGTTTCCATTGTTAACTGGATCAGGGCTAGATTATTTTGGTGGTCTGAATTTGTTATTCAAAACTTGTTTTATTACAAATTATTGGAGAGTGCCCACATGCACTCTCCAAACATTTGTAATAAAACAAATTTATATAAACAAAATATTCTTTGTGTTTGACTGAATATGAAATATAAGCAAGGAGAGTGTTGGCTTTTGCTCTGGTATCCTCATTTCTTGAAAGCCCTGATAGTGGCTTCTAGCACTCAACCAGTTAATAGACCTTTTTGTCCTCAGTTCATCCAATACAGGCATTTAATCTATTATATCTTGTTTGACAGAGCTCATGGAGCTCTGTCAAACAAGATATAATAAAATAAATGCTAAATTTATCTCTAGAATACAGGAAAGTGACACAATCCTTGTTAATTGTTTTCTCCTGTTAATTGAATAATTTTCATTGGCAAAATGGCCATTCAATTAACAGGGTTCCATTGAATAGCTGAACCACTTTCAGCACGTGTAATCGTTGCATATTTTTCAACTTTATGAATGACTAATTCATTTAAGGCCCCCACAAAGTAGATCTCTTCTGTTTCTCAGGCCATTTTTTTTTAAATTGCAAGTGGGCGGGTGTTTTTTTATTTTATTTTTTCATTTTTGTAATTATTTCTTTGCCATCAAAAATTCATGTTCTTGATTTGTTTTATGTTTTAAGCCTCATGATCTATAGAACAGCATGAATGGTGTTATATTTAATCTTTTGGGTGCAAGAACGCTTTGCAATGCTAAAGCTTTGCAAACCCCTGTTGCACTTAAGGGTCAGGGCCTAATTTATCAATTTTATTAACTTGGGTAAAATATCAGGCAAAAAGCACCTAATTTTTATATTTTTGAGTTTGAATTGGTTATAAAAGGAGAGCATGCAGCAACCAAAAGGACATTGTGGGAGGGCCTGAGAAACAGATTTTGGTTGGCTGACCTATATATTACTGTCTAAAACATCGAGCAATCTCATTGGGTGTATCTATGTACTACTGGTTCGAATTAATGCACATGTAAATAGAACTATTTCAAAATAAAAACAAAAGTAATATTTGATGATGCAGGTTGTTCACTGGTAATAAGAAAGATATCAGTAACAACTGGCTTTGTTTATGAAGTGATTATTGATGGGATTGACTTTATTACAGTTCTGCCGATTGACTGGTGAATTGACTGACTCTGCGCTCTCCTCTACAATTGGAAAATGCCACCGTGTGTGTGACCCATACTGATCAGAGAGATTCCCTGGAATCATGGTCAGGTGTAGGTTTATAGGAATATACAGTTGAAACTAGAAGTCCTGTCACAATTAGTGCAGAAAATGCTCATTAGTTGTTGCACTTCTCACTGCAGGAGAATGAAGTAGTCTGAAATACACAAGAATGCTTGCACTGTGCAGTGCAAAATATAATATTAGCAAGGCCATTAGTGAAATCATGAATTGGACTGATCAAACAGAAAGAAAATATTGAGACTACATTATGTGGATGGTGGATTACTACTAAATCATTGTGGGGTAGATTTTTCACTCACTCATTATTTACAATTTCTGAGGACAAGACACAAGAAGAACTTGCAAACCTTTATCACATCGACCACCGGGTTGAAAGTTTACAAGTGTTTCTCAGGCTGTTGTGAACAATTATAAATACTTTTCGAGTGACGAATATATAGCGCTGCGATAAAATAAAAATCCAATGTCTTCATTTTGTTTACGTCGTTGAATTTTAATATGTAGTTACATTGTTACATATACATCTAACTCCCAAGAGGTTAGCAATGATGTTAATGATCTCTATTTACTAGTATAGAATTGTTTGGCACACTGTTTTGGAGTTACGCTAATGGGGCAGTTTGAGTTTGATAGGGACAAAAATTGCATTTACTCAGCACACTATTACTTCAAAGTAGTGCAGAATACATTGACAGGACTTCTAGTTTGAACTGTAATTGTGACACAACACTTAAGAATACATTGTTAAATGGCACATATACAAACATCAAAGATGATTAAAATAATTTAACCCTTCACCTAACATGAAAAGCAGACAACACTTGCAAACAAAATTCATGAATATCTAATTTTTTTCATTTTTGGTCTCAAAAACATAGGTTATGACCCCTCATTGGAATGAGCACGATGAGCTCATTCCAAACAAGGGTCATAACCTGTGTTTTTGAGACAAAAAATGAAAATTAATTGGCGATTTTTTAGAATAGCACTGGCCGGTTTGGGCCATTACGTTGGTAGAGGGTTAAGAAGAAGGTCATGGAATGGACTTCAAAATACCTGAAAAAGTCCTTGAAGGTCTTGAATTTTTTTTTCTCAAGCATGAACGAACCCCATTTCATGTATAAATTTTTTTTTTGTGACAGAATACTTTTGGAGTTAACATTTGTCTCTTAGTACTTAATAATCACATATGACATGTTTTCAGGGCTGTTTCATGGGTAATAAGGATGGCAAATTGTTCAGCAATGGGAGTGTCCCAAGGATTCGGTTGTCCACTTGAAGAATCTAACACAACACTCTGGCAGTATCTTTGGCCAAAAATAGGACCGGTTAAAAGGAGTTGTGATGGTAAGGAATCATTCAGTTTGACATAGAATTTAGGAGCATGCCAATTCTCCCTTTTCAGAATTCAAAAAGTGGGAATGAAAAAGGAAGAATTAGGTTAGATAAAATTGTGCTCACAGTACATGTTTCCAAAGGATGTATTTGACTGATTTAAGAGTGTTTGGTACTAAATTTGAAGGTATTAACCCTTTACCCAATGCAGACGATATCAAAATTTATTTTTTTAAATACCATTTTTTAAAACTTTTCAAAAAATTTCAACAAAACCATATCATGTGACCCCTCGTTGGAACGAGCTTGACGAGCTCGTTCCAACGAGGAGTCACATGATATGGTTTTGTTGAAATTTCTTGAAAAATAATATTTTTTCAAATGCTGAATTTGCATATTACGCGGGTGGATGCGGGCGATTCGTTGGGTAAAGGGTTAACTACTTTTGTTTGCACCCTCAAATGTTTACTTAGGTTGGATTATTTTTGTTAATTGTTCAGGCTTGTTCTCCGTGTTTTATTAATTTGAAAAATGTTTGTATTCCCGTGAATTTGTAAAAGTCTTTAACTCTTTACCCAACAAATCTGCGACATCTGCCCACATAATATGCAAATTCAGAAGCTGAAAAAATAGTATTTTTCAAAACATTTCAACAAAACCATATTATGTCACCTCTCTTTGGAACAAGCCCATTGAGCTCATTCCAGTGAGGGGTCACATGATATGGTTTGGTTGAAATGTTTTGAAAAATTTCAAAAAATTATATTTAAAATAATACATTTTGATATCATCTGCATTGGATAAAGAGTTAAAATATATGCAGTGAAAAGAGATTAAATCAGTAAAGCAGTGTTCTAAGTATCAACTATTATTTCATTGCAGAGCAGTGCCTCAACTGTTAACATTTTTTCCATTGCAATTTTTCATATTTTAAGTGGCTCATACTGCAATTTTTAGTTTATTAATAACAGGAAATGAAAAAGTTTAAAATATATAACCCTTTATTGAATAAAATGGCTATCACAATTCAAATATATAATTTTTTCAATTTTTGCTTGTCTTACATACCTTGTGATCTCATTGTAATGAGCCCCTCAAGCTTTTTCCAATGAGAGGCCCTAAGCTATGGTTTTGTTGCGTCCATTCATCCAACCTGTTGTGTATGCAACTTCTTCTAACATTTATGAACTGGTTTTGATAACTGATAGAATGCTAAATAATTTTTGGTCAGCAATATTTGTTCACATATCTTTGCCTTGTTACAGTTCATTGGAGAGTGCCTGAAGACATTCTCTCATGAATTGTATAAGGCATATCAACACAGCCTAAATAATTTTACTTAAGAGAAAATATGATGCACACCCACAGAATATGAAGCTTTTAACCTGTTGTACATGCACCTCAAAATAAAGCCAAATTTAGGCTTCCAGCACTCAGTCATTTTACAGTTTTAGGAACTAAATTTTTAAGTTGTTAACCTTTTTGTTTCCACTTTAAGTATTTACTAAGTTGAAATTATTTTGTTTAATTGTTTAGAATTAATCTCCACATTTGATTAATTTTTCTATTTGGATACATAGTATATCTTATTCCGGTAGTTTAGCATTTATTAGTTAGCGGTTGTCCACACTTAGGCTCTATCGGGATGCCCTTGAGGTTCCCTTGGGGCACGTAAGCTTCATTCAAAATTTTTGTCAAAATATTTTTAAAAAATTTTATTCGAAAATGTTTTGTTTTGTCTATGTTATGTATCCTTGTGATGTTTATTTTTGGGAGTGCAGCGGACTTATATTTTTTACCTCATTATTTTTGTTGCCATTATAATAATTGATATTTAGTGTAAGTCCAAGAAGCCTCGGAATATAGGCTTGCTGTTTGCCGATAGTCATGGCACTCCTTCAATACTTGTACTATGGGATGCAAATGTTGGACCCGGGTGTCGACCTGTGTGGTGGGTGGTGAAGTTCCGGTGGAAGCCTTCACCGCTGGCTAATACTAGTCTTTCAGTCTCTTTTTCAGAGGAACAAGAACTTGGTGATGGTACTTTGACAACTGTTCATTATGCACTCTGATGAGCCCTGCTCTGAAGGGTAAAATAGAGCTAGCTGCCAAGGTGCTCATGATATAAATGCACCGGATTAATGCTGGAGTAGCTTAATTCTCTGCATGCAGCTAGCTTGACCGGTGCAGTGGTTGGCCCTTTTAAGGGAGCCGGGTAGGTCCGTTGTTGTCGAGTAGCATAATGTGGGTAGAGCGTGCACCTTATAATATAAAGCTCACCCAGTGACAATGGTAATAAGGAGAAGAGGCCTTTAAGTTTCTCTATGGGATGCTTTGCAAGATCTGGGGTCAGATCTGAGTTGGAGAACCCTCACCATCTCGTTGGCAGTCAGAGTCGACTGTGTCTGTTGTGAGAAACTATAATGAGTAGGAACATGTATCGGATGTTCCTTCCACAATGCAGCCGGCGTCGGTTGTAGTTATGGCTTCTTCTTACATGGAAGCGCATGTAAAAGGGATTAGCCGACAAGTTTCTCAACGGGATACTCAGCAAGATCTGGAGCTAGATCGCGAGTTTGAGAGCGTTCTCTGTCCCATTAGCAGCCTGGGTTATTTGTTTGTCCATTGTGAGAACTTTTATGAGTCAGAGCACAGGTTCTGCCATCAACAGTCTCCAGTAGTGAGCTGTTGGACGGTGCTGGGTTAGTCTAGTTATCTGTACATTCAGACCATATTTCAGATGAAACATTCAGATGGTGAAAGGACTATGGAGATTGATGCTCCAGCCCTCACAGAACGGCACATTTTAGACTTTGAATTTGTATTCATAAGCTCTTTGAATCTTCTTCCATCTTAACAAAAGTCTGCGTTTGCTAGGCAAAAAACAGCTTAAGGTACTGGGCGAAGGAAAGATAATGATCTTCCTTCCCTGATCTTTCGGCTTAGGTGTTGGTCCGATTAACAATGCCTCTCTTGGCTTACCAATAGTATAAGAAAGGCAATGATCTATTCCTTATGAAAAGAGGATCGATAGCTCATAGATAGGCTGAAACAGCTGTCTTGTTGGGAATAGAGCCGTTAGAAGGAGTAAGTATGTCTTTCCCTTCTCGATGTTGTATTCCTAGGTGTCAGAGGCATTGAGTGCTATTGTGGATGCCATAGTAGCTTTATGTATAGTTAGAGCAGTTTTTTCTTATACATTAGCGGCAAACATCATAAGTCTCCATTTAGTGAGCTTCTAAGGCTGCAGAGTTACACTCAGATATCTGTTTTTCACCGATATATGACTTTTAGGCTCTGTTTTTGGAATAAGCTGTTAGAAGGAAAGATTTACGTTTTCCTTCTCGGTGTAATATTCCTAGGTGTCACAGACACTTAGTCCTCTTGTTGTCACCTTAGTTTGGCTTATGTGAATTAAGAGCGGTCTGTGTCTATATAACATTATTGGCTAATGTCATAGTGGCCTTACATATTGTTACAGCGGTCTTTTTCTTATACATTGTGGCTAATGTTGTAAGTCTCCATTTAGTGAGTTTTCCAGGATGCAGGTGAAACAGATATTTGTATTCATAGAGATGAAGACTAATAAACTGCATTAGCTACCTAAGACTACTGTCTCTGGAATTTCGGTTGTTAGAGCTGACCTTATTCCTTACCTTGAATGACTAATGTTGAAAGTCTCTGTTTAGTGAGCTTTCAAGGTCGCAGTTTCACCTAGTTATCTCTCTTCATGGGATGATGATTGAGTGGTGTTTTTATCCCTGTCATCAGTGGCTGGCATTGTGAGTCTCCTTTCGTGAGCTTCTAGGGTCGCAGTTATCAGCCATTTAATTGTCTTCTCGAATAGAAAGACCTTTAGCTGCTTCAGTCAGACTGAGACCACTGTCCTATTGGGCAAGGTACCTTTACATGAGTAGAGTTTGTTCTCTCCTTAGCGGTATTGTTTTTATGTTAGTTATCTGAGGCTTTTAGCCCTATTGATAACGCCATATTAACCTCGTGTGATTAATGAGCATTGTTTCGAATGCCTATAGTTAACTCCTTTTCAGAATTGTATTCCTGCTATAATCAGTACGAGATGCAAGGAGTTCATCTAGGTTTCTTGTGATCGGGTACCAGAACATAGTTTTCGTCTCCCGCTTTCATTTTTATCAAATCCAATGTTGTAGACTATGTTTCCATTTGATGATTGGATATTATGTCTATATGGTGTATTATTTGATGATGTGGCACACTGTCTTGATTTCAAGGGATATGTCAATGCTGTTTCAGTGGGTATATTCCTTGCAATAGTGCCATGTTCATCACGCCCCCCCTTCGTCCTTAGTGGCATTATGGAGTTAGTCAGACGTGAATGAGCCGTAAGGTTTCTATACTATTCTTGATAACTAACACTAAAGCGTTACGAGTTATGCCAGGTTAGTGTCATTCTACTTACTTCGACTAACTACAAGCTTTTTAGCTGGATTACTCTTTATTGAGAATAGCAGCAGCAGTATAGCTTGGGAATGTAGCATGAAGTTTCTTTTTCTTATAGCGAAAAAGGAATTTGTCACTGTCCCAAGTCTTAATATTACTGCGGCGACCTTACTTATCTAGCGATTCAAGTATTGCGGGTGAGTTCGATATGATTTATTCGTCGAACCCCCCCCCCCCCCCCCCCCCCCACACACACACACACACACATGCACACAGTATGTAAAGAGGCAATTACAGGGCAGGAGACATAATGCTCTTCCTGTAAGCCTTGCATGCATCCAATAATATGCATGCCTTTCATTGCTCTTCGATTAGTGGGTGGGTTGTGGTCTGAGGCCAACATCAGTGACCCAGCCACTCTTGTTGGTTTGCTTCCTGTGATTGATCGTTCATAAGTGATATATGAGCATAAGATTCCTGAACAGTAACTGTTCTTGGATTCCAAATTCCATCATGAATACCTTTAGTTGATATTACTAGCCCTCGTGTTCCTGTATGGCAGGCATGTCGGTTATCTGGGCAACATTCTCCAAATGTGGCAATTAGCCTACTCTGAGTAGTTACGCTCAGAGCTGTCTGCTTTTCTTACTACGTATGAGTCTGTTCCTCAGGTTAATCACATTAACGTCATTTTAAGGTGGGATTCTGTTGATCGCATGCATAATATGTATACATTATTAGACAGATTTATTACAGAATAGATTCATGTAGGGAGTTTCCTACAGGCCATCTATGCATTTGTTCTCTATTTTTGACTTCATTATTCGGAATGGTAAATTCTTTCTCCGAACAGTCATTGGTTTTAACAGACCTAGGGAACAATGAATTATTGGGGACGGTCCATGACAAGCTTTTTAATTGTATCCCATTCCATATTCAGAATCCAGTGCAAAGTGGTACATGGCATATTCCTACACTCAAATAACTGTATGGTTACAATTGGGTGGTTCATTATTGGAATTGTACACCTGAACGTGGTCGCCTGTGTGTTGGCTAAGAAACATATAGTTCTATTAGATAACTTTCCATTGGGATTCAATTAGACAAGTTTAAGGTTGTACATATTTATATCACCGTTTTTTGACCTATCTACATATGCGGCATACGTTTTGAAGCTTGCAATTTAATAACTGGGTTTGCCATGATGTAGCCTTAGCTGCTGAGGTGTCATTAAGCACCAATAAATTAATAATATATTAATAATAATTAATAGCCGGGTGCCCCTCTTTGTTTTGAAGATTATTCCTTCAAAAAAAAGGGGAGAGAAGGGGATGTTTTCTCCTTACCACTTCTGGCCTTTTAATAAGTGTGTAACTATGAGTTAAGCTGTTATCGTCTATAGATTATTCTGATATTATGTATAGCTTGTTACATTATATATGGCGTGTGTTTGTTGGCATTAGTCTCTCACTCTGGGACACACTTTTCCTAATTTTACGTGTCTCATTCCTGACTAGCCTTAAAATTGGGGGCTTGTTACACCCATTTAGCATAATCATTTATGCTAAGTAATAGGGAATTACTTGGATATTGCTCCTTATTTTGGTGGTATGTCTTCTATATTGTGGTATAGCGAGACATATAGGTAATTCCTTAAAATTTGAAACTCCTTTTCACTTTAGGAGTTGTAATGCAGGCTAAGGAGCTGTATTTTGGTCTGCTAATTCTTCAAGTCCTAGGCCCTCCACCTTTTACGATTCAGCTAAGTCTGGTCCATTGGTTTTAGTATTAAAATATGATAAATTTAAAGTAATTTGTATATTTTTAATACTTACTAATGGCCCAAACGGGGATGGCCCTCCCATGAGTAGGCACTCATACCTTCCCGCTGAGTTATCACTCCAGTAGGTACAACAAGGAAGAATGATGTTGGCGCCAATTCCGGTCTCTTCCTGGGTACTGCGCATACGCAAGTACTAAAAGTATGGAGGGCCAGATAGGACTTTTAATTTTCGGTATTGTATGCACATTTGGGGGATTTGGGGGTTCAAATTTTGTGTTTGGCCCTTAATAAAATTGAGGTTGCACCAGCTAAGTCTGGGCCATTGGAAAGAATTAAAATTATACAAATTACTCTAAATTTATCTTTTTTTTGACAAATTATTTCTTGAGTCCAATTGTTGTGAATTTGCCATCAAATCTTGTCTAGATTTGATGAAAAATATTTAAAAATTACTCAGCAGGTTAAAAGTTAATCCTTTACCAAATGCACAAGATATGATAATTTGATATTTTGTTAAATTTGATAAATTTGATATTATGATTAATTTTTCCAAACATTGCAGGAAAACCATATTATAAGACCCCCTCATTGGAACAAGCTCAATGAGGGGTCACATGATATGGTTATAAATGGTTATAAATATATATTTAATTACATCCAGGTGGTGAAAACATTACCAATGGAGAGGAAGGTGAAAAAGGATGCAATAGGGAATCTTACAAGAAAATCATAGAAACTTACTGTTCAGATTCAGTCTCTGTACTTTCAAATGTTACCACAGAGAGTAAATGCAGGTAAGCCCCATTTAATGTTTATAGATATGCAGTATATGGTGAGCAGATTGTTACTAAAACATCCACCCAATTTCTGATCAGACATTAATGCTGTAGAAAAGTATAAGCACGACAAAGGTTTCTGCCAATGATCCTCCAGTCACATCTCAGGAGTCCATTATTTATGATCAATCTGGTTAGCAACATTTCCAATCTATATTTTAAGGCTTCTTCCTTTAAACAGAGATGTTTCATTTTACGATGATAAACGTTTACGATTTTCATAAACGTTTACACGGGATGAAGTTTAGCTATGTCAGGCACAAACACAGAAACACACACACACCGACCACTCACCTCACAAATATTGAATGGCAGGCTCTTCCAGGGCATGGACTTTCGATTTTGACGTAAACTATTTTCCATTCATCTCACTACTGTCAAGTATCATTACTGTGTAGAAGAATTATTTCCCAAATCAGATACCTTTAGAAGATGTATCGCATGTGTACTGAGGCACAAGTTACGTGACTGGGTTGGCAAGGAGTTATGTAGACTCTAAATCAAGGCCTGGGAGCAAGAAGGAGCCAACTGCTTTAAGGTTTAATCATCATAAAGCATGGTAGTTGGCTCCTTGTTCCACTTGGGCTTTGAAAGGTAGATAAGAGGCCATTTCTGGATGAACTGTTTGTAATTGCAGACGATTTGTCGTTCATCTGCCTTTTTATTTATATAAGCACCAGACAGATCATAAAATTGTTCCTCTTAAATATTATGCCCTGCTCTTCTGTGTATGCACACTGTGCAGAGTAGGCCTAAGCTATATTCTGCTATAAAACTAAAAACTCCATAGAAATGATAGAAGAATAAAAACTTCATAGAAATGATAGAATAGGGTTGTTTGAGTGTGCAACCTTCGCCACCATTATTATAAAATCTGCCAAACTGAAATGAGTCGGCGACTTCCCACCTAGTTTACGGCAGCAGTTATAACGTTGCTAACGACTGCATGAGTTGTCTGCCACAGACTGCCAGTATGATTTTTAGTGAACTTCAATAGATGCTTCATCGGGTTGAACTTCTTGTTGCCAAGATATTTTTATGATGATCAAATAAAATGTTGTTGCAAAGTTAGCTTTGCTGCTGCAAAAGATATTTCCGACGGGAAAGTTGTTCCGTCTCGAAAATCTGCCGAATACCATTTCCCAGGACTACTTTCACTCATACTGGTAGTAGTAGCACGTTTGTACGTGTAAACATTTGCATTTTGTTTAAATATGGTTGTTTAACCATTTACAAAAATTTCTAAACATTGAAGCCTTAGTATATTTGACCCATATTTCCCTCAATTCTGACACCCTAAAATCTCCATCCTCCATGTAGTCAGCATTGTGGACCCACCTTAATTAGTTAATATCTTAACTGAATAACCCTATTATTTGCATATAACTTCCACATACCAAATCATTCCCCATACCTTCAGAACAAATTTGACCTGTTAATTGTATATGGAGTACAGAGTAAACTCTTGTTAATTGGGTAAAAAATCTTTTAATCTTTCAAAGAATTTTTCTGCCAACCACTGAATGTCCCATCTGTATTAACCTGTTGAACCTCAGTACATCCAATGTTGGCATTTAATCTATTATATCTTGTTTGACAGAGCTCATCATGAGCTCGGTCAAACAAGATAAAATAAAAATCAGTGCTTACTTTATCAATGGAGTTTTATCCTTCTGTGATGGCACAAGTGCCATATTGAATAACCCATTCACACGTGCATGTCATTCTGTATTTACTACATGCCTTCACATCTATGAAAACAATTATTAGAAGGACAATCAGCAATTCATTTGACAACTATTATCAAAAACAACACATTTTATCACCAACCAAATTTGCGAGGGAAATCCACATTACTATTTCGTCCCCTGAGTTCCAGTGTGCCTGCTGGCACATAGAACACATTGGAACTTAGGGGCGAATTTCTGATATCGCTAGCAATTCAAATTTTAATTGAATTGCATGATTTGTAGAAAATTCCAGTGAAATTTTGCGTGTATTCAAAAAACGTCCGTCAGTGATTTCCGTTCTGCACATATGTGCAGAACAGATTTTCATTTTCTGTACGGTTTAGTGTTGCTGTAGATGGAGATTACATAAAACAGGCATGTAATAATTCTGTTATGGGTAAAGCGTGAAATTCTTGAAAGGGCAAGGGATACTGTTCAAGAGAAAATTGATCAGCTTCTATTGATCAAGTATCCAAACAAACGGAAATATACTAAAAAGTTCATTTTGTAAATAAACTGCTTTAAAATATTCCCAATTCAGTCCTTTATGACAAAAAAAATGGAAGGATGTTTGGTACTTTTCCCAAAAGGATGGATGCTGCCTCTTCATCACTTGAGTGTGTGCTTTTGCTCCTTAGGCCACACAAAACAAATTAATTGATTCCCAGTCTTTGAATCAACCGATTTTGTAGTAATATTGGAAGGAAGACACTGCAAGGCAATAAAAATGTCCATTGTGGGGGATTGGTTTTGGTTGGGGATTGAATAAAAACAAAAGGTTTTTGGCCTTGCTTTTTTTTTATTGAAGTTTACCAACACTTTAGACAGCCAGGGTCACCTTATATCGGATAGTTTTATGGGTGGAGTATACTGTATACAGCACCACTGTGCCCTTACGGTGGGATTCAGTGCCTTGCTCAAAGACACAATGCAGTTACCCCTGGCAGTGATCAAATCATCAAACCATAGACCTTTCGGTTTGAAGTTCAGTGTCCTTACCGCAGAGCCACCAGGCTTCCTTTTGGTCTTACAAATTTTATACAATACACAGGATATGTGTAATTTTTTGTTTATTGAGGATTAATGATACATTCAGCAATCAGAGTCACATCGTGTCAGCCCCTTCAATTTAATATTTCTTAATAGAATAACCATTTTAATTGCATAAAACTTTTAAACCCAAACCATTTACAATTCCTTAACTCCTTGCATGCTTCTGGCAGATATTCTTACCCAGGCCATGTAATCTCTTGCCACTGAAATAAGTATAATTTTGGCACATTTAAGCAAATTTCCCCAGCATGTATAGAATGGACTTTTTGACCAAGTATTTCTTAACTTGAATTTAGATGAATTTTTCGTCAGATCTAATTGTAGTACAAATTCTGTTTTACTGGTAAAATAGGAGCCAATAACCAGTGCCTGGGGTGAAAGTCCTCTAAAATGGCTGCCATGCATATAAATGATTGGCTGGATGCAACTTTATGTTGCAGTCACAAATTGCCATTACGCAGAAATATGTGTCCTTAAACAGCAATAAATAAATATGCAAGGAAGGGATTGTAAATCTTTGATTTTTAAAGGTGATCTGCAATTAACAGGGTTTTCCTATTAAGAAATGACCAATTTAGTGGGATGACCTGTACTTTTTGGTATTATCACTTATAAATTCTTTCACTTGAGTCTAAATACTGCACTTTGCTGGAAACAGTGTGAATGTCTGTTTTTCAAATTTACCAAAGTGCAATAGAATGATTTAAAAAAAAGACATGGATTAGGCCTATATAAAGTGTTTTCTTATTTCGCAGTCCATTTATCCTCACAATTCTGTAATGGGAGGGGGGAGGGAGGCCTTTTTTCATTTTTTTTTTCCTTGTTTGGCCAATCAAAAAAAACAGTCCTTAAAATAGGTGAAATTCGAAATTTAGCTCCTTACACTTTTATGTGGAAAAATCAATGATTTCAGAAATCGAAATTTCCCATAATGCAGTTGCAGTTGAAAATTTAACCAACTATATCTTGTTTTACAGAGCTCTGTGAGCTCTTTCAAGCAAGTTATAGTTGGTTTAATTTTAGGTCCAACAAGTGCAAAATAGTAACATCAAAGTGATATCTAGGTGAAAAAAAAAAGTCATTTTAATGATGAGGGAGGTAACTGAGAAACAAGACACTTTTTATAGCCTTATATTGCAAATGGAATGGTCTGGGATTTAAATCCCCTCCAAGAGTTCCCTGTAGCATCCTTTCCTGAATCTTCAGAGTGGTACATGGATTAGGCCTATATAAAGTGTTTTCTTATTTCTCAGTCCATTTATCCTCACAATTCTGTGATGGGAGTGGGGAGGGAGGCCTTTTTTCATTTTTTTTTTTTCCTTGTTTAGCCAATCATAAAAAACAGTCCTTAAAATAGGTGAAATTCGAAATTTAGCTCCTTACACTATTATGTGGAAAAATCAATGATTTCAGAAATCGAAATTTCCCATAATGCAGTTGAAAATTTAACCAACTATATCTTGTTTTACAGAGCTCTGTGAGCTCTTTCAAGCAAGTTATAGTTGGTTTAATTTTAGGTCCTACAAGTGCAAAATAGTAACATCAAAGTGATATCTAGGTGAAAAAAAAAGTCATTTTAATGATGAGGGAGGTAACTGAGAAACAAGACACTTTTTATAGCCTTATATTGCAAATGGAATGGTCTGGGATTTAAATCCCCTCCAAGAGTTCCCTGTAGCATCCTTTCTTGAATCTTCAGAGTGGTGCATGTGGTTCAGTATAATTTCTGTTGGTGGTTGATGCTTAATACTAAAAGAAAGTCCCTGTACAACAGTTCACATCATGCCCATTCAGTTTTATGTCAAGACATTTGAAGGTTTCAGTTTAGTGCTGCATTGCATCTTCATAGATATTCATAATTTCACTTTTTTCAGCCATTTGGTGTTGTTAATATTTTATATTTGATTGAGATATACCATGCATCAATTTGGTTAACATGCTTTATTTTTCAGTGTGTATGAAGACACCATAACATGTATCCATTTCTTTGCTTCAAATAAGTTACTTCAGTGTGCATCAGATATTCAGTTCATAGCCACAGCATTTGATGAGTATCTCAATTTAACAGGGAATAGAGATTTTGATGCCAAGACTTGCAGAAGTAAGACACTCTCATCGTTATAAAGTTTTTAATTTTATGTCGAAGTCCATCTTATTTTGGGATGAAAACATTACATAAAAAATATGCATTTCCTATTTCAGTTTAGTCTTAAATTTATGTGGTTGTCTACAGGGCCCTGGTTGATTCACTGATGACACAGCACAGATATCACAGACAGCACACTTTTTAGCTGTGCCATGAATCATATCAGAATGGCACAGTTCTGTCACAATTACCAAGTTCAAGGATGACTCACCCAGAAGTAAATACACCCTTTGGCAAGCCGAATAAAAAAGTGCCTTTCCCTATATGAGCACTTTTGTGCAGTTTGCAACCTTTAACCCTTTACCCTACGAATCGCCCGCATCCGCCCGTGTAATATGCAAACTCCACAGTTGAAAAAATATTATTTTTCAAAAAATTTTAACAAAACAATATCATGTGACCCCTCATTGGAACGAGCTCATGTTGGAATGATTTGAAACAGCTTATTCTAAAAGTTGTCACATGATTTACTTTGAATGTTGAAATGAAAACAATTCAAAGTTGTTGCATTTTGTGGTTTTTCTATTCTTGCAGACCGATTCTGTAGTTTTGCTGTGTCATTCTGTTATTCAGCTAAAACTCCCAAGAAAATTTAGTAATAATAATTACAAAAACTATGCCAAAAGCATGGGAGAATAGCAAGGGGGAACTTAAAGGACAGGGAGAGAGGAAAACACTTAAAAAAACAGTGTAACTAAATAATCAGAATGACAACAAAATGGCTGCTGCCTTGAAAATAGGTAACTTAACATAATTTCATTAACAAATTTTAAGTTACAGCCCTGATAATATTCTGTCACACATTCTTTTCCTCTCCTCCTTCTCTATCCTCCTTAGAATCACCATTTCACTAATATTTATGTGTCTGGCATCATTTAAACTGAGATTTATAAGCACAAAGATCAGTCAGATGTTAACTGATGAAGGGCCAAACTTAGAATGATTAATGGCGCCAATTTCGGAACGTCCTTGACACTGCGCATGCACAGTAGGGGCGAAGTGTGGAGGGCCTTTCAGGACATGTTTTCTTTAGTTTTAGATGCAAATTTTGGGGATTGGGGGGCAAAATTTGTGTTTGGCCCTATATTTTAAGAGTTAGCACCAGCTATGTCTGGGTCATTGGTAAGTATAAAAAATATATAAATTACTATAAATTTTTTAACTTTTGCTGTGTAAAGGACTGTTTTTAATAATTAGATTAATTTTGTAACAACTTTTCAACAATGTCCATAGATAATGTTGGAAGGTTAAACAATAAGCTTTAGTTCTTCACATTTGCTTTATTAACGTTAAACTCACAAATTGTTTCTTTTATGGTTTTTCTATCTTACTGGCTGATTCGGGAGTTTCATTCGGTAAAAGAACTGTTTTTAACCATTTATTTAAGTTTATACTATGTTTTAAGGAATGCCCATAGATATTCTTTATTTATGTCTCCCCTTCCCAGAAAGGAGACATATTGTTTTAGTGCATATTCTTCTTCTTCTTCTTCTTCTTCTTCTTCTTCTTCTTCTTCTCATGCAAACTTTGTCCGGGCCATAACGTTTTTGTCTTTTGACCTACACCTTAGATACTTGGCATGTGGATGTATCACGATGAACCGGTGTGTAGTGTACCATAGTGACCTTCATGTGACCTTGACCTTTGACCTGAAGGTCAGATTTATGCTCTTTTCTAAGGAAAACTGTCTGGACCAGAACTTTTTTGTATTTCGAGTTAGGCTTTAGATATTTGGCATGTGGATGTATTACCATGAGCCGGTGTGTAGCGTACCATTGTGACCTTCATGTGACCTTGACCTGAAGCTCAGATTTGTGCTTTTTTCAAGGAAACTGTCCGGACCAAAACTTGTTTGTCTTTTGAGCCAGGCCTTAGATATTTGGCATGTGGATGTATAACCATGAGCCAGTGTGTCGCATACCATTGTGATCTTCATGTGACCTTGACCTCAAGGTCAAATTTATGTACTTCAAATAGGGAGTAATTGTCCAGACCAGAATTTTTCTGTTTTTTGACCTAAGACTTGGTTATTTCACATGTGGATGTGTCACCATTAGACCGCATGTTGTGACCTTCACGTGACCTTGACCTCAAGGTCAAATTTATGTACTTCAAATAGGGAATAATTATCCAGACCAGAACTTTTTTGTTTTTTGACCTAGGACTTAGATATTTGACATGTGGATGTATCGCAATTAGACCGCATGTCACATGTAATCATGCCCATCATGTGACCTTTACCTCAAGGTCAAATTTATGTACTTTAAATAGGGAGTAATTGTCCAGACCAAATTTTTTTTTTTTGACATGTGGATGTGTCGCCATGAAACCGCATGTCTGCTACCTTGATGAACTGCATGTGACCTTGACCTCTGACCTCAAGGTCAAATTTATGTATTTCAAATAGGGAATAATTGTCCAGATCAGAACTTTTTTGTTTTTTGACCTAGGGCTTAGATGATTGGCATGTGGATGTATCACAATGAGACCACATGTTATCATGACCTTCATGTGACCTTTACCTCAAGGTCAAATTTATGTACTTTAAATAGGGAGTAATTGTCCAGACCAGAATTTTTTTTTGACATGTGGATGTGTCACCATGAAACTGCATGTCTGCTACCTTGATGAACTGCATGTGACCTTGACCTCTGACCTCAAAAGGAAGGGGAGACATATGTTTTAGTGTGCTAAAACACTTTCTAGTTGATTGTGAAACAGTAGGCTCAGACTTAACATTTGTCCAATAAATTATTATTTTTAATCAAAAATTACATTGTAACTTTTAGGCTGGCAGTAACCATGTTGAAATGATGTCACTGTGCTGCTTACACCACCTCAACAAAATTTATAGTGCTGTCACTGTGACACCACATGTTCTGTCCTAGTTGATTGGGAAATTTGCTGTGACGGCCAGGTACGCTTGTTTGCAACACCTGTATAATTGCATGACACAATATATCCCTGGCTGTTGAAAGTGTTATCAGACCCCAATTAACAAACAAACAAACAAACATGTCTTAAACTATTCTGTCAGCATTTGTGATAAGCCTTAATTTTTTCTTATTTTCTGCTCATAAGCACAATAACCAGAACAAATATCAATTGATTTGGTCAGGATGTGGTATGTCAGACTTTCTTGACAATGTGAAAACTGGTATGGTTCGGCCATAATAAACAGAGGTATGGGTTTTAATTAGTTCATTTTGGGCTATTTTCAGCTTGTTAGCATGATACCTTGAACAAATATCAATGGATTTCATCAATTTTTGGTATGTTAGCCTTTCTCAAAAATGGCTTGAATGAGTTCGAAAACTATTACAGTTTGGCCACATTGAGCAGAATTATGTGCCTTAATCAGATAATGTTTGCCTGTTTTCAGCTTCTGAGCATAGTAATCTCAACAAATACCAATGGATTAGATTTTCTTATAATGACAAGCCTTACAGATTTGAAAAAAACTCAACCACTGCATCAGCGATGCGTAATCCTTGTTTTTTTGTTCTACTGTCATTCCTATGACTTTTTTTCTCAATGGATAAATTTATATAAATGGTATCTAATGTTTTTCAAATAAATACTGAGCAGGCCTGAAAATAAGCTGTCTGACATTTGCAGAATGAGGTCCCCAGAGGGTGAATTTGATGATGCCATCCCATACAGTGGGCCAATTTATTCTATTGGTACCTCTTTTTGTTTAGTGTTGAGACCCTGATTCAGACTGAGGTTCACAGAGGGTAAATTTAGTGATGCTACCCTGCTATGCAGGGTAGCATCACTAAATTCACCCACTGGGGACCTCATTTTGCAGATGTCATTCTGCTTATTTTCTGGCTTGATATTATCTCATGGTGTGGTGTTGTATTTCGTCCCTTGAGTGCAAGAAGGCTTTGCAATGCTAAAGCATTGCAAAGTCTTGTTACACTCAAGGCACAAATTGATCAGTTTTATTAACTTGGGTAAAATATCAGACATAAACCATTGAGTTTTTATTTTTTCAAGTTTGCACTGGTTATAAAAAGAGTGCATGCGGCAGCCAAAGGACTTTGCAGGAGGGCCTGAGAAACAGATTTTTAACTTTTTTAGGCCTAAACTTAATTGACCTTTAGGCTGTGGTTATGATATAGACATAGATATTGAAACTGATAAGCAAACAAACAAATTTGGGAGATGTTGAAGTAATTTACAGCTATAACTTTGGTTCAATAAACTGAAGCTGAGCCATGAAAAATTCTGCATTGTTCCAATTAAAATATTGGGAGTTCCATTTTCAAGTTGTCTCAGGATTAAGAAGATTGAAAAAACAATGCATGTATAGGGGGTTACAGTTAAAATATTAGAAGATTTGAATTTCCATCCATACAATAATATAAGCCTCAAATCTTACCAAAATGTTTAAGAAATACATGTAGACACAAGGTCTGTTTCTTAAAACTTTTTAGGTGCTTCCCACCTATTCGCATGGGTTTACAATTTTTATCCATGTGAAAATTCCAGCTCAAGGTTGTTGTGATGACAGTCTATTCTTCATGGACTGTTAGTGTCTAATTGTGTTGGGATCCCAAATTAGAGATCCTCAGTGTGAGCCTTCTCCATAAAAATGCTTCTAAGCCTACACCTCCCCATGGGAAACCCACAAAGTAAACAATTTCTTCTTTACTGGTAAAATAGGACCAGATAATCAAAGCCTGGGCTGGAATTCGTCTAAAATGAAATGATTCACTAAACTTTGCTTCATTCCAAAGTTGTCATGATATAGCTATACATGCTATAAATGACCTTAAACACCTGTAAATAAATAACCCTTCACTTAGCCTAACTGTTAACTCTCTTCGGTGCTATAAGAAGAAAACTACGAGGGTGGAGTCCAGGGGACAGGAATCAACAACTCGAGTTGTAGTATTTCTTATCAACCTGTCTTCCAATTGTTTCTTACAGGCTTGCACTACAGTGGAAGACCCTAACTCGGAAAATATTCTCTCTATTTTGATCTTTCCCAAGCGATTTGGGAAAGAAAAGTGGTGCAAAAGCACCAAGAAAAAATAAGCCAAAACTCGGTAGAGCGCCATCGGCGCACACCCAGTAGGGGATGCTCTTCTCTTAGTACAACTCCACAACTTCTGGAACCAGTGCACAAGCAGTAACTAATGAATCATTCTTTTTTCATCCGCCCATGTGGTCGGATGTCCATTTGCAATTGAGAAACAGTGATAATTCAACTCGTTGATGATGGTTACCTGTGACTGGAATTATGGATCTGATGATCGTATAATAAAAGGACTGTGTTTCATATATTCTTGTTATTATTTTCAACCACTTTTTCATTGTATTTTATATATTTTCTGTGTCGCGCGCAACTTTCGCGTACCTTGCGGTTTGGACATAAAATTTTTCGGTTGAGAAATTTATTATTATTGGAGTTGGGTGTCATTAGGGTGCTTTATGGAAAGGATTTCTCCTCTCTGTTGAGGGCAGAATTTATGTTTTTTGGGGTCCCTGTCGGCTGTCTGGATTCAGTTGTGTTCCAACCGGTTCTTTTTCTGCCACCTTTCTCTCATAGTTGTGGGTGTTCTTCTACTTTCTACATCTGTTGAGTTCACCTTTTTCTTCTACTGCTCTCACCTCTGTTATGTCCAGTACTGTTCCTTGAGGGCAATGCCTTTTGCCCATGCATGTGGTGTATGGTGGGAGGGGGATGTGGGGGGAACCACTTTTATGTCCCCGTGTCCAGATCCTCTGGCTTTTGCCGTGGATGCTCTGTCACTCGATTGGAATGGTCTGGTCAGCTACGCCCTTCTGCTGGTTCTGATTCTGCCTCCGGTTCTAGCCAAGATACGAATCTGCAGTTGTCGAATCATTCTGATAGCTCCCCTGTCGCCTCAAGAGGGTGTGGATCAATCAGCTCCACTCTCTGTTGGTGGCGGTTCTGGCATGTCTCCCTCTATGGCACGACCTTCTTTGCCAAGGTCACCCGAGGAGGTTTCATGTTGACCCGACTTCATTGTGCCTTCACACATATCTTTTGTCAGGTCCTGTCTCCTCCGTAGAGCTGTTTCGAGATGAGCAGTGGAGTGCATTTCTTCTTCAAGGGGGCACTTCACTGGTTTAGCCTATGCGGCTAAGTGGAAGGTCTTCTGTCGATGGTGTGCCGATCGCTCTGTTGATTATGCCAATCCTTCGATAACACAGATTGTGGAGTTTTCTGGTATATCTGTTTGATTCTCAAGGTCTCCAGCCTCTTGCCATAAAGGGTATGGGTCCATGCTTTCGGAGACCTTTTTGTATGTGGGACAGTGTTGTATCGGCACTAATCCATACCTCTCCAAGCTTGTTTTGCACTTTTCCTTGAAAAGGCCTAGGACTTTGCAGCTTACCCCAAGATGGACTCTTTCTTGGGTGCTGCATTGCTTGGGGGGGGGGGGGGACCGTTTGAACCTTTATCCCAGGTGGATATGCGTTTTCTCACGTACAAGATGGCTTTTCTGATGGCTTTTGCCTCAGCCAGATGGGTAAGTGAGCTTCACGCCCTCTCGGTTGACCCGGCCTCTTTCAGGAGCTCTCCCAACAGTGTTACGTTTACCACTGATTGCTCCTTTCTGGCCAAGAATCAGATACCAGAAACTACTCCACCTTCCTTCTGTTGAGGGTAACCACCCATTACTCTGTCTGGTTCGTGCAATTTTGCATTTATCTCAATCGGATGCAGTTCATTAGGAAGGCAGGAAATTATTTTTTTCTGTCTCTTATTCCTGGTCGACAGAAGATGTCTCCTCAAGCCATTGCCCGATGGATTTGTCTTGCTATTCGCATGGCTTACTCTCGTCTAACGACTGGCAATTGTATTACCAATCGTATTTCTGCCCACGAGGTGTGTGCATTGTCTACCTCTTGGGCTTATTCTAACTCCGTCAAGTTGTCGGATGTTATGCAGGCAGCCTACTGGAGAAATGCTTCTACTTTCTCCACCTTCTATCTGCGTCAGTTGCAGGAGCAGTCTGAGGACCTTTTTGCTTTGGTCCCGCTTTCTTCTGCTCAGGCTGTTGTTTGCTCTAGCCATTAGGCTAGTCACAAGGTCAGTTCCAGCTCTGTGCTGTTACTGCCCTTTTCTGTCTGTGTGTCGCACAGAACCGTACGCCTCATCTCTCATTGTCTTTTACTAATGTTTGTGAGGCTATGGTTTGATAGGCCTGGGAACCTCTTCCTCTATCCACAGTTCCAGTGAAATTGGGTTATGTGGGGGTTGGTTATGTGATTCCCTCCATCCTATTGTCTATTCAGCCTATAGTAAACATTTGTAAGGTAGGTTGATAAGAAATTTTAAATTTATAGTAAATTTCCTTTCTTATTATACCTACCACAATTGCTTACATGGAGGCCCTCCTGTCTTCTTATTCGGGTAAGAATCCTTCCTCCCCATTGATCACATAACTCCAATGTTGGCGGACTCAAAGAATGATTCATTAGTTACTGCTTGTGCACTGGTTCCGGAAGTCGTGGAGTTGTACTAAGAGAAAAGCGTCCCCTACTGGGTGTGCGCAATGGCGCTCAGCCCAGTTTTAGCTTATTTTTTCTTGGTGATTTGCACCACTTTTCTTTTCCAAATCGCTTGGTAAAGATCAAAATAGAGAGTATATTTTCCAATTGTGGTAGGTATAATAAGAAAGGAAATTTACAATAAAATTTAAATTTTCATACAACAACCAATGGCCCAGACTAGCTGGTGCTAACTCAAAAATTAATCCAGGGCCAAACACAAATTTTGCCCCGCAATCCCCAAAATTCAAGTCCTGTCTGGTCCTCCATACTTTTCAGATCTGTGCATACGCAGTATCCAGGAAGGAACCAAAATTGGCGCAAACCATAATTCTTTGTTTGGCCCTAAAGTCAGCAACATTCAACTGACATCTGTGCTTTTAAATCTGAGTTTTGAGGATGCTAGACACAAATCAGTGGTAAAATTGGTGGATCCAATGACATAAATGGATGATAGAAGTGAACTACAGTGGTTTGGAACGTTCAGGGCTGTAACTTTATAATATTTTTATCAAAATTATTTCAATTTTTTTCATTTTCAGGACATGGGCCTGACGTCATCATTCTAGCTAATGATTTATCCACTGTTTGTTAAATGTTCCTTTCCTATCCTTCCTTGAATCCCTCATGTTAAACTCCCAAGCTTTTTCGCTCATTTTTATCGAAATGATTTATTAGATTTCTTGGGAGTTTAACATGTATTAGAGAATGTTTATTCTGTTTATCCCCATGGTTATCTCCTCGCCCTACGGGTGTTGGGTCCTTTGGGTCATGCATCTTCTATCCGATGTATCATCTTTTCTTCATTTGAAGATCTTGCTTTACATCGGGTAGCTTTAAACTCTGTTACTGACTTTGGGCCTTTTTATTCTGTGCCTGATGTCTTGTTTCCGGTTTTCCTTGACGTTGTTTACATTGGCAATGTCCTTAAATATATGTAGTATTTAGTTATTATTACTGTAGGATTGTTGTAAGATACATGTTTTAGTATTCCGGTAGTGTAGCAATATTTTTTGGAATTTTGTCCACCCTTAGGCTCTATCGGGATACCCTTTGGCTCTTCATGTTCCCTTTGGGAACTTGGGCTTTTGTCAAAATTTTCTCAGAAAATTTTTTTAATTTCATTTTTCAATTTCAATTTTGATTGTTGATTAATATGTATCTTTTTCATATATTTAATTTGGAATTTGTTGGAGTTCGATCGACTTGATTTTGATTGATTATGAATACTTTTTGCTCAAAATGCAACGTAAGGAAGTCTTCCTCGGATTTACATGTGTGTTGCCTTGCTTATAGTCAATGTACTCCTACGAATTCTTGTCCTGTATGTGTTGATTGGGATGACGAACGTTGGACATGGGTGTCACGGTATGTTGTTAGCGGTGAGAGGCCGATGACGGTTCTCTCACCGCAGGGTCACTCAAGTTTTTCAGTTTCTTTTTCAGAGCAACAAGAACATGGTGATGGTTATGTGACACCTACCAAAAGTGTGCTACCGTTGTCGCGCTCTGATGAGCAAACAGAGCTAGATGCTAAGGTGCTCTTGAATATTAGGCAAGGGATAAAGCCACTGGCCAGTGGTTTTAATCCCTTGCCAGCAGCTAGCTCGACCGGTGAAGCAGTTACTCTGTCCGTGGGACCCATGACACCGGGTATGTTCACTGCAGTCGAAGGAAGTGTAGTGGGTAGAGCGAGCACCTTAAAATCAAAACAAGCTCACCTAGCGATGACGGAACTAGGGGAAAAGCCAGCAAGTTTTTCGTTGGGAGGCTCGCTGAGGTCTGACAAGGCAGCAAGCCAGAGAGGTCCCTCTCTAGCTCAGCAATATCTGGGGCCAGATGTTGTTATGAAAAACATGTGCGGGCCGGAGCATACATCCACACCTGCCACTTGGGATGCTCCATTTAGACTAGACTGCAGACGGCCTCAGCTACAGTCACAGCTTCTTCTGCTACGATCATAACATACACACGACCGCATCCTAGCTACCCGACATCGGATATCCAGCCAGTTGCGTGAAGAAGGGACCACTCTTCGCCCATGAAGTCGGACCATCTGGTAGCTAAGGAGATGAGGCATCGATCATCGGGATGTTCGGAGAAGAGATCCTTCTCCGGAACACCGTCCCATGAGCAGCAAGCGGCTAAGAAATGGAAGGTTGCTGCTCCTCGGGCCTTGATGATGGACTTGCTGATGCAGATTGCGCAGCTGATCGCAGCATCCCAGCAAGTGCAGGAACAACCTCTCTCAGACTCAGAATCTGAGCTGTCGGATGGTGCTGGGTTGGTCCAGTCATCTGTTCATGCAGATGTAATGGACCAAGATTCACAACTGATTCACTCGGATGGTGAAAGGGATAAGGAAGAGGATTACCCTTCCCTTTTGGAACAACACATGGTTGCGATGGATTTCATCCATCAATACTACCCTGAATTTGTTACACCGAATCAGAGTGCTGTGACAACAAGAGGGAAACCCCTGGCATCTTCAGACGCAGACTTTATACAGAGGAAGAAGTTCTTTCTTTCCCAGTTCAGTCTAGGCAGGTGTCGCAGCCTTTGGCCATGTGGAAACTGCAATCTTATCAAATAGAGCAAATTTGGACGCACTGTCCTATGCCGATCACCTTACTAGAGCTATGGTGCAATGTCTCAATGAAAAGGAATTTGAGGACGTGCGTACCTCTCTTACAGTTCTTTCCAGGGCAATCATGTATACCACGTATAACTCTGCCCTGACAGTGGCAAATCTGGAGTTAATTAGATGTGATGCTGCCCTTGCATCGTCATCACTTATAGATGACAAGGTGAAAAGCTCTCTCCGGGTTGCTCCGGTCTCCGGACATACTATATTTTTATACTGTACCAATGACCCAGACATAGCTGGTGCTAACTCTTAAAATATAGGGCCAAACACAAATTTTGCCCCCAATCCCCAAAATTTGCATCTAAAACCAAAGAAAACATGTCCTGAATGGCCCTCCACACTTCACCTCTACTGCGCATGCGCAGTGTCAAGGACGTTCCGAAATTGGCGCCATTAATCATTTCTAAGTTTGGCCCTTCATCAGTTAACATCTGACTGATCTTTGTGCTTGTAAATCTCAGTTTAAATGATGCCAGACACATAAATATTAGTGAAATGGTGATTCTAAGGAGGATAGAGAAGGAGGAGAGGAAAAATGTGTGACAGAATATTATCAGGGCTGTAACTTAAAATTTTTTAATGAAATTATGTTAAGTTACCTATTTTCGAGGCAGCAGCCATTTTGTTGTCATTCTGATTATTTAGTTACACTGATTTTTCAGTGTTTTCCTCTCTCCCTGTCCTTTAAGTCCCCCCTTGCTATTCTCCCATGCTTTTGGCATAGTTTCTGTAATTATTATTACTAAATTTTCTTGGGAGTTTTAGCTGAATAACAGAATGAATTCTGTTCTTTCCCCATGTTTACGTCTTCACCTATGGGTAGTTAGGCGTTGTGTTCTGCATCTACCATCTGATGTTCTGCAGTTTCTTCCCTGGAAGTCTCTGTTTTGCATCAGATAGTGTATTTTTGGTAACTGATTCCGGGCCTGGGTGCCTGGAGTCTTATTTTAGTGTTTTTACATTCATTGTTTACATTTACAACAGCCCTCTGTGTGAGGGGGGGATTTCTTTAAAATAATATCTTGATGTTATTTTAATCATACCTAGATACATTATTATTGTTCGTAAGTGTTGAATAAATTGTTTAAAATATTTTTAAAATTTTTGTCCACACTTAGGCTTGGGATCCATTGGGGCTCAACGTTACTTTTCAGAAACTTGGGCTGTTCTGAAAAAATATTTTTTCAAAATATTTTGATTTCAATTATTTTTTCTATATTAATGTATCTTATTATTATTATGTATTTTGATTGCCAGGGGTTGGTGCGAGTACCAGGACTTGTTTTCTTTTCTCATTGAAAGGTTTTTGATCAATTGTAATAAGAGGAAGTCTTCCTCTGACTTTTATAATCATTCAATATGTGGTCAGTGTACTTGCATTAACTCCTGTTCTGTATCGTATGATTTCGATGACAACATGGGAAGCGTATGTCACGGTATGTTAGTGGGGAATTGGACACTCCAGTCCTTTCCCCGCAGGGTCACTCTACTTTATCAATTTCTATTTCAGACGATCAAGATTAGGGTGATGTATCTGTGATGTCTTCCAACAGTGTGCCTCCGTCGTCACAATTAATGAAGGGCTAGCGGAAAAGTGCTCATGTAAATACGCCAATTGCCTAAGAGGACCCTAGTAGGTTCGACGGCCTTTGACGTCCGCTAGCTCGCCCGGTGTAGCATCCATTCATCGAATTGTTCGGCAGCCGGGTTCGTCCATTGCGGTCTAGAAGGAGTTTTGGGGTGATGCGAGCACTATAAATCAACCAAATGCACACCCAGTGACGGCAGATTAGAGGGAGAACGGAGGAAGCCTTTTAGTTCGGTTCATAGCTCGTTCTGGTCCATCCGGACGGCGAGCGAGAGAGGCCCCTCTCTCGTACAACAACATCTGGCCCCAGATGTTGTGGTACAAAATGTTTTGCATTCGGAGCATACGTCCGTCGCTCGGGACGCTCCGACATATAGTCAGTCCGGAGTAGACTGTCAATAAGGCTTCCTCATTCTCATGGTAGCGCACACGACCGCTCTTGGCTATGTGACCTCGGATATCCAGGCAGCTTCGCCAGTCAGAGAATCATCGGCGACCAGGTCACACCATCCGGTAGCCAGGGACACGAGGCCTGCAGACTCCGGACGTTCGCATAGGAAAGTGTGCGGGAGTCAACGTACACGGAGCTTCCGGCGGCAATGCATCGTAAGACCGCTACTGCACAGACCTCGGGAACGGACGTGCTTTCCTAAATAGCACAGTTTATCGCAGCATCCCAGCATCAACTGAATCTGTCGCATATTTTTTTATCCGACGATGCTGGGTCGGGACACTCCGCGGAAGTGGGTACGGACGTCCGAAAATTTCATCCGGTCCGACGGGATACCGAAAGGGATTTGGAGGATTTCGAGCTTTCCCTTTCGGAACAACATATGCTGTTGTGTATGTCATCTGACTTGATCTTCTACAGCTTCTTTCGTCGGACCAGAATGCTGCGATGCCGGATAAGAAACTGATAGCGTCGATGGACTTAGAAATTTTGGGTTCGGTTCAGGGACATCGTCCCTCAGTTCCGACATAGTCTAATAATGTCACACAAGCTTTCGAATTATTGAACGACGCTATATATATTATTATTATATGCTTGCTATAACCAAGCATTTCTGGTTTCTTGTTCGCAAAGTTACGGAGATGTCTTTCAAAAGTGTGCCTCTGTCGTCATAGTTAATGAAGAGCTAGCGGCAATAAGTGCTCATGGAATATGTCTATCGCCTAAGAGATCCCTTGTAGGATCGACGGAGTGACATTCGCTAGCTCACCCGGTGTAGCGTCCATTCATCGAATGGTTCGGCTGCCGGGTTCGTCCGTTGCGGTCTAGGAAGGAGATTTGGTTGATGCGAGCACTATAATTACTTTAGTACTCACCCAATGACGGCAGATTGAGGACAGATCGGAGGAAGCCTGTTAGTCCGGTTCCTGGCTTGTCCAGGTCCGTCCGGGCTGTGAGCGAGAGAGGTCCCTCTCTCGTCCAACAACATAGGGGACCGCATGTTGTGGTTCAGATATTTTACATTCGGAGCATATGTCTGTCGGTCGGGACGCTCCGTTATATTGACAGTCCGAGAGACTGTCGATAATGCTTCCTCATCCTCACAGCAGTGCACACGACCGCACATTGGCTACGTGACCTCGAGTGTCCGATCAGTTTCGTCATTCAGTGATTCCATGGCGAATAGGTCACGTCATCCGGTAGCCAAGGGACACGAGGCCTATACACTCCGTTCGCTCGCATATTGGTAGTATGCACGGGGGTAACGATCACGGAGCTTCCAGCGGCAATGCATTGTAGGACCGCTTCTCCTCAGGCCTCAGTGACGCACGTGCTATCCGAGTTAGCACAGTTGTTTCGCAGCATCCCAGCAATCGACAGTTTCTTACTTGAATCAGGAATTATCTGACGGCGCTGGGTCGGTGCGGTCCGCGGTTGCATCAGGTACGGATGACCGAAAGCTTTATAGGGTCCGAAAGGATGGCGAAAGGGATTCGAAAGATTTCGAGTTTTCCCTTTCGTAGCATCGGAAGCTGCCATTCATATCTTCTGGCATTATCTTCCAGTGATTGTTATTTTGGACTACATTGCTGCGATGTTGGATAAGAGAGTTATAGCGTCATTGGACACGGAATTTTGGATCGGTTCAGGGACATTGTCCCTGACTTACCGACACAGTCCAATAATGTCATTACAACATGTGTTTTATTTTTCGACGCTATATATGCATATAAGCCTGCTACCAAGCATGATAGTTTAGTTTCTTGTCCGCAATGCTCATTTCTGCCGTTTTATCATTTATACGAATAATTTATTTTGGCAGAGCAGGGCATACCGAGAGTTCATATGCGTCTAGACGGCGTGGTTAAAGACTGGAAATATTCTTTTTCGCCGTCTATGTCTTTTCCAACCACAATGTTGGAAACGACAATGATGTCTAGTAGACTTAACTTAGACGCTTTATCATACGTAATCCACCTTACTGAGGCATTATCATTACGTCTTCAAGAAAAGATTTACGGGATATTATTCTCAATGTGATTTCTTTTGAGGGCAGTAGTTTGTTCACGTATAACTCCGCCCTTCAGTGGCTGATTGGAGTTGGTTAGACGTGACGCAGCCCTAGCTACATCCACGCGCGTGGATAGTAAGGTGAAGAACTCTCTCAGAGTCGCTTCGTTCTCGGAGAAGCCTCTCTTCGACGGCAACTTTTCAGCAATCCATGAATTGCTCGATTTACATGTTCTCTTGTCTATCTAGTGTTACAAGAGATTCAGACTGGGGCAAACATTCGGTGGTTGACTCAGAGAGTGCCACTGCAGTTGCCGGATCTGAGTGTTATGGTTATGACGGTTGCCAGTCAAACAGATTGGGATATAATATTGATCCCAATGGATTCGAAGTGCCAGGGTCTTTGGGTTCCGCAGTCTCTAAGCAAGCAATTATCTTCCGCGGAATAATGTTTTTTAGGCTTGTTTTATGTCATTGCATGAACATTATTCAGAAACGCATGTCCAAATCCTGTCCGTAATTCGACAGTAGTGGCGTATCTCCGGAACCAGGGAGGCACTCATTCGTTTCCGTTATTCAATTTAATGGAAAGAATCCGTCTGTTGGTTATAGTACACCAAGTTCTGTTTCGGTCCGTCATGATCCGGGTCGTCTGATTGTTTTACCGGACTCCCGTTCACTTAGGGGTCGCTTGTTGCCGTCAGAATGGACTCTCAACAAACAAGTATTCAATCAGATTTGCTATCAATGGGAGCGCCCAATGATAATTTATTTACGACACAGCTTGCTAATCAATTGCAGACGTATGTGTTGGCTTGTCCGGATCTCTGAGCTAATGTTGTTAACGCTCTATTGATCTAATAGGACGGAATGATAGGATACGCGTATCTGCCGGCGCTGTTGTTTCAGCAGGTATTGCTAAGATAAACAACCACAATACATTTCTGTTGATAGCATCTCTATCTTCACAGAGACCGTGGGTAATTTACTCTGATGTCTACTGTGGGACTTAACGCGAAATCTTCCTCAATGAGAGGATCTTTTTTCGCTGGGTAAATCGTGTCATCTTTATTACAACCCGCAAGGTCGCAACCTTCACGTATTCCGTTGTGTGGTCCGTATTGCATTGTAAGCATTGTACTGGATGAGCTTTGGACGCGATTTCTTACTATAGGAGGTCCTCTTCTTCGCTATTCTATGCGGCTAAAGTGGAGGCTCTTCCGTCGTTGGTGTAGGGATCACTATGTTCATATTGTTGATCCCTCCATACTACTCATTGCAACTTTTTAGTATACTTGTTTGACAAGATCTACTGCAGCCTGTTATTATTAAGGTTATAGGTTTATGTTACCTCATACCTATGCACTCTATGATAGTTTACAATTGAGTCTTATGTCTCTTTATCTAAGTCAGTTAGTAACTTTTTGATAAATAGACTTAGAATCTTTAGATTAAATTCCTATATGGAATTTAACTTCGGTTCTTATTTAGCTAAGTAATCATTTGAGCCTCTGGAAACAGTAGTTTTCAAATTCTGACCTTTTAGACAGTAATTCTGTTGGCTTCTCTTTTACTGAAGAGTCAGTGAGTTTCATGCACTATCGATGGATGATTTTCACTTTCGTAGTTTCGGAATCACTACTTCCTTTACTATTTAGGTTGGATTTTTGCATAAGAGTTAGGCTCCTAATATCCGGAACCTATTGTTATTAAGGTCCTTCCGTCTTCGTACGGGCATAGGCCTTTACTCTGTCCGGTTAGAGTTTATGTATTTATAAACAGATATCTGTTTATTACTACGGGTGTAAGCTTCTTCTGTCTTTGATGCCTAATAGAAGGACGTTACGCTCCATTCTATTGCTAATAGATTCAATTAACTATCGGTACTGCTTATTGTATATCATTGACTCAGCAGTTGTGCTTAAGATTTCGGCTCATGATGTAGGAGTTCTTCTACATCTTGGGCTTACATTAATAGTGTCGCTATTATAGATTTTTGAAGGCTGCTCATTGCGCTCAGCCATCCACATTCATGAATTTTTATCTCAGAAATATCGAGTCCATTTCTGGAGGCCTCTATTGTTAGGTCTATTATCTACTGCTCAGAATGTCATTCACTTAACAGTTGCTACTATAGCTAGGTAGGCTGTCTGTTTCGGCAGTGACTCCGTTCTGCTGCCCTCTTCGCTCTGGGCTATTTGACCCAGGGCAAGAAAAAGGGGGGGGGGGGGGGGAGGGTGTTCCCTTGGGTCACCTGTTTTACTATGAAAACAAGGGGATACCTCCTCCGGAGTTAGTAATTCTGAGTTGTTATTGGGATGGTTGTTTAGTAAGAAGTTTATGTTTTAAAAATTCATTCAAGTCTTAGTTTTTAAAGTATAGCTTTTGAATATAGCACGTGTCAACGGACATGATTATGCAATCCTCAGACACTTTTAAGGAGTATAAGAGTCTATATTCTCTAGACTTACTTTATTTATTGGCTTACTTTAAAAATTATTAGTATAAGGATTATATTCGATATTAATAGAGTACATGGATGTATAATGCTCAATTTTGGAAGGTGTTGTATCTTTCTAATTTATCATAAATAAGAAAGATACATGTAAGACCTATTACTTCTTTTTCCCTAGAGGGGATGACTCTATTTTATATTATTGAGCGTATTCCATCTTGCTCTATGTCCTTGGCCCTCCAGCCTTTTTACTATTCAGCTATGTCTGGGTCATTGGTACAGTATAAAAATGTTAAAAAATTATAGTAATTTCTATATTTTTTATACTTACCAATGACCCAGACGGGGATGGCCCTCCCAGGAGTTGGGAACTCTTGCCTCCCCGCTGAGTACATAGCGCTTACCAGGCACTGGTTATTAGAATGATTAATGGCGCCAATTTCGGAACGTCCTTGACACTGCGCATGCGCAGTAGAGGTGAAGTGTGGAGGGCCATTCAGGACATGTTTTCTTTGGTTTTAGATGCAAAATTTGTGTTTGGCCCTATATTTTAAGAGTTAGCACCAGCTATGTCTGGGTCATTGGTAAGTATAAAAAATATAGAAATTACTATAAATTTTTTAACTTTTGACGACAAGCTTTCATTAGTTTATGAACAGGCCACTAAGAAAGCGTCCAGTGCTCTGCTATTGAAGTCAGCGTCTCAGCAACTCGCTTCAGCAGGCTGGAGTAAAGGAGGGCCTTCCAAATCAAATTCTTCGAAAGGGAACTCCTCACGAGGGTACAAGAAGCCCTCATACAATTACTCCAGAGGTCATCTATATAGCGACTTCAGAAAGGGGCGTATGTCTGATTGGGACTATCAGTCAGATGCCCCTAAGCTGACAGGGCAAGGATCTTCACGGAGAGGATGTAGTTTCTCCTCCCATAAGCCTTGCAAGTCCTACAGGTGATGTTCAAGACCTCTATTTCTTGCCAGTTGGCGGAAGGTTCCCAATCTTCGCGAAAAACTGGATAGCAGTCACGGAAGATCAGTGGGTGAGAAGTGTAGTCTTGGATGGCCTACGGCTATCATTCCGTGTGAAACCACCACTAACGTGAAGTCCCCGTTGGACAAATCTTACGGCAGATCCTTTCAAAGGAGAGTCTCTCCTAGCGGAGGTACAGGCTCTCTTATTAAATGAAGCAATAGAGGTCGTTGAGAATCAAAATTCTCAAGGTTTTTACAATCTCCTGTTCCTTGTACCGAAGCCAGATGGCTCGTTCCAACCAGTAATAGACTTGAGCTGGATAAACAAGCTTATCGTGGCTCCAAAGTTTTATATGGAGACCATTTGGTAAGAGCGAGCATTCGAGTGAACGACTATGTGGTGAGCATAGATCTAAAGGACACTTACTTTCATGTCTTGGTACATCCGCCATTCAGAAAGTACCTGCGGTTTGCCGTATGTACAAGGGAAGGTTTATCAGTTCAGAGCAATGTGCTTTGGTCTGAACCTGGCTCCCTGGGCATTCACTCGAATAATGAACTTGGTAATGTCATACTTCCAAGCTCATTCATCTGCGGTAACATCGGCTTACATGGACGACATTCTGCAGAGATACAGCAACAGAATTATACTTCAGAATGATGTTCAGAGTCTGCTTCTATTACTCCGACATCTCGGTTTCATCGTAAATGAGAAAAAGTCAGATCTAGCTCCGGCCAAGTCATTCACTCACTTGGGAATGAGCTTCGAGACTCACACCAATCTGCTGTTACCCAGAGTGAAATTAGTCAGTTGTTATGTTCACTTTTGTCTACACTCAGACGCATTAACAGTGAGGGAATTTATGCGACTGATGGGGCTGTGCGGAGTGGCTGCGGATCGTATTCCGATGGGCCGTCAGCGCACGCATCCCCTCCAGATAGTCTTTACTCAGAACTGCGAGTGTGAAGATGCATTCGCTCGAAACCAGTATTGTTTTAACGGACCTAGTAAAACAAAAGGTTCAGATTTGGGCAGATCTTCAGTTGTTAACTCAGGGAGTTCTGCTGCAACTGCCAGATCCAGCTTTCACGATTATGACGGATGCGAGTCAGACAGGCTAGAGTGCGACCCTAAGTCCCGCAGACTTGAAGTGTCAGGGTCTTTGGGACTCTCGGTTCCTAGAGAAGCACATTAATATCAAAGAGATGATGTCAATATGGCTAGCACTTCAACATTGGGTTCACATAATAGTGAACGTCCACATTCAAATCCTGTCAGACAATTCGACAGTAGTTGCTTACATCAGGAACCAAGGCTGTACTCATTTGATTCCATTATGCAAATTAATGGAGAGGATTCTCCTATACGTCATGAATCATGGCATTCATTTATCGGTCCATCATATACCTGGTCATCTGAACATACTAGCAGGCTTGCTCTCTCAGAAAGGTTGCCTGTTACCATCGGAATGGACTCTCAACAAGAGAATATTCAGACAGATTTGCTCCCAGTGGGATCGCCCCATGATAGATCGTTTTGTGACACACCTGAACAGTCAGTTGCCGACGTTCGTGTCGCCATGCCCAGATCATCGAGCGTACGCAATAGACGCTCTGTCAATCTCATGGGACGGAATGATAGGATATGCATATCCTCCAACTTCAGCAGATTCTGTTAAAGATCAAACAGTCTTGTTGTAGAATTCTGCTAGTAGCACCTCTGTCATCACAGAAACCTTGGATCAATCTTCACAGGTGTCTGTTATGGGACTTCCCCTGAAGCTTCCTCCACGAGAGGACCTTCTTTATTAGGGGAAGTCCTGCGCACTGCACCACAACCCAGAAGGTCTCAACCTTCACGTATTTCTGTTGTGCGGTCCTTCATGCATGGAAAACATTTTACAGGACGTGCAGTGGACGCAAATTCTAACTGCAGGAGATCCCTGCTCTTCGTTGAATTATGCAGCGAATTGCAGGGTTTTCTTCTGTTGGTGTGAGGATCAGTCGATAGACATATACGATCTGTCCATACCAAATATTGCTGATTTCTTGGTCTACTTGTTTGACGATCTCAAACTGCAGCCCATCACTATTAAGGGCTATAGGTCTATGTTATCAGATACTTATGCTCATCATGATAACTTGGGGCGCGGTGGCTCAGTAGGTAGAGGTGCAGGCTGCAAGCCGAGAGGTCTTCGGTTCGAATCCCACCTGCGGCAACCGCGTTGTGTCCTTGGGCAAGACACTTCATCCCCATTGTCCATGTGGGGGCACGATGACGCCGTGTACTAAGGCATACTGCACGTCGATGGTGCGCATGTCTTCAACCAATCTAACCCTGCCTGTGCTGCAGTGCGGAGTTACGATGTTGGGGAGCTGGCAGCTGCTCGTCGTTGCTCGGTGGTTCTCTTCGGGTACTCTGGCTTCCTCCACCCGTAAAACTGTCACGGTCATGATTAGCCATTGTGCATAAATATGTGACCTTAAACATCAATAAATAAATAAATAAATCATGATAACTTGGCTATTAGATCAAATACTTCATTATCCAAGCTAGTTAGAAATTTCTCTATCATTAGACCTAGAACCCTCAGACTAATTCCTAAATGTAATTTGGCTTCGGTTCTGTTGAAGCTCAAAGATTATAAATAGCAAGGGGGGGGGGGGGGGGGGGGGGGTATGAGTGCCCACTCATGGAAGGGCTGTACCCATCTGGGCCATTGGTAAGTATAAAAAATATACAAATTACTTAAAATTTATAATATTATTATACAACAACCAATGGCCCAGACTAGCTGAATCGTAAAAAGGCTGGAGGGCCTAGGACTTAAAGGAAAATCCAATCTCTCAATTACTTCAGTAAAGGATAGCTCCTACAGGAGAACAGAAGATAGGAATTATATATGTCTTTCTCCTTGATTTATTTATTTATTCCTTCCTGGATACTGCACATGCGCAGATCTGAAAAGTATGGAGGACCAGACAGAACTTGAATTTTTTGGTTTTGTATACAAATTTTGAGGATTGGGGGCAAAATTTGTGTTTGGCCCTGGATTAATTTTGGAGTTAGCACCAGTTGTCTGGGTCATTGGTAAGTATAAAAAATATACAAATTACTTAAAATTTATAATTTTCCAAGTGTTTCACGAGTACCGATGGTGCACATGAAATACACGAAAAACTCCATTAAGGATCGTTGATTGTGTTCACCATAGTTTTCCAGAGTTGAGTTTTGTATTTATACAGGGGAACCCTATTAACTGAATAGCAACTTTGGCAATGAAAATTATTCAATTAACAGGAATATTCAATTAACAGGTATAGTGTCACTTTCCTGTATTCAAGAGATAAACTTAGCATATACTCTATTATATCTTGTTTGACAGAGCTCCATGAGCTCTGTCAAACAAGATATAATAGATTAAATGCCTCTATTGGATGTACTGAGGCCAAATAGGTCTATAAACAAAGGAAAACTGGGGAGAACCAGGGTAATTTCTCAACAGGTTGCAAGATTTTTTATTCAATTTATAGGAGTTTACTCTATAACCTATATTCAATTAACAGGTCAAATTTCTACTGGAGGTATGGTAAACTGTTTTGTGTTTAGAAATTATATTCAATTAACAGGGTTATTCAGTTAAGAGATATCCAATTAAGTAGGCTCCACTGTACTATTATTAAACTTCAATTAAGTGAATAGAGCTGATATCTTTAAGGAAAAATGTCACCTTCAGCAGTCATTTAATTTCTGGCTTGACACTGTTTTGTATTGAAGTATTTCATTCAAATCATAACATTAGTCAGATAGCACCATTCAAAGTTCATTATTTTTATACCCCCACTCTCAAAGAGAATGTGTGGTATACTGGATTACATGCATCCATCTATCCATTCATGTGTCTATCTGTCTGCCCGACCATCCCTTCAGTGATATCGCAGCAGTGAGTGGATGGATTTCAATGAAAGTTTGGTATGAAGGATCCTTGTGATAAGCCTTTCCTGCACATGTTATAAAAAAGTTGCTCTCGTATTTTTCACCAGAGTTCCTGTCCTTACTTTGTCAATTTTTCATGATTTTTTGGTCCAGCACTGTAAAGGGGGTATTCTTGCGTTTAGCAATAGCTCTTTTTTTTCAATTTTTGCCTCTAAAACATGGCTTATCATACCTCATTGGGAGCATGGTGACTCAGTAGTTATGGCATTGGACTTCAAACCAAAAGGTCTGCAGTTCGATTCCTAACCCTGTTTGTGTGGAGATGGTACTTTTGAGAAACCTGACATTACTTGCCGCTGCTTAGTGGCTCTTTCCAAGTACTCTGGTTTCCTCCACCTGTAAAACTGTCTGACATGAAGTGAACCTGGCTGTCAAAAGTGTTGTTAAACCCCAATAAATAAATAAATAAATAAATAAATAAATAAATAAATAAATAATCATACCTCATTGGATCAAGCCAAGCAAGCTCATTCCATTGACTGGTAGAGTGCAAAAATTATTTTTGGCCACCAAAATTTGTTCACAGGTCTTTGCCTTGTTACAACTTATAGGAGAGTGCCTGTGAGCACTCTCCTATAAGTTGTTACAAGTCAAATCTTAACAGACTAAATAATATCACTTCAAAGATAATATAAAGCACAGCCACAGAATTTGAAGCTTTTAAGTTGCTGTACCTGCACTTCAGAATAAAGCCCAAATATGGGCTTTCAGCACTCTTCCAGATAAGGAATCATAAGCCCTATTTATAAGTAAAACATGGGAAGTTATAAGTTGTAACAAGAATAATTAATAAGTGCAAGTATCATGTTCTGTTTAGGTTAGGTAAGGGGTTAATTGTGGAAGTACTGGTATACTTTTCCTGTATACTTACCTGACAAACTTGGCTTTGAGCTACCCAAGTAGGCACAAGATTATACCATTGTGTCTAGAAAGTCTCTCTAATCATCACCTGAAGTGTTTTATTCAAATGTAATGACACTGAAATTTAAGTAGCATAAAGGTTTGCTGCTCTGAAGTTAATTTGGATGTGTAGAAAGCCAAGTCCTGACTAGGAACCGTTATTATTTCAGTGCTTTCATGAATAATGCCGGAAGGTAGTACAGGGTGTTCCACTTAATTGTATATGCATTGATAGAATAACCCTGAGAGCTTTATACATTCATCATATACCACACCATTCATCATACATGTGTGTATGTAAGTATATACATGTGTATGTGCACATATGTGCATGTATGTATGTCTGTGTAAGTGCGTGTGTGTGTGTATGTATTAGCTGAGACAGTCAGTACCGTTGTACACAAACAGAGTGTTAAGGACTCGACTACCTGAATTAAGGATCTTGCAACTTCAGACTTCTGATTTGCATCACATGCACATGTGTGTATGTAAGCATATACATGTGTATGTGCACATATATGCATGTATGTATGCATGTATGTGTTGATGCATGTGTGTATTTGAGGTTAAAAAATCGCACTGGCACAGACATTTCATACTGAAACGTTTTTTTCTTTTAATATGCCGTCGAAAAATTGTTTTCATTTACTGAACCCTGATGGGTTTCAAATGATACCTGTAATGCAAGCCAACTTGCTCCAGCCACCATCCACCTTGAAAAATACCTCGTTATGAGGACGCCCCAAATGTTCATTACTCTTGATGTTTATTTTGACTGTTTTCTTGTTTTGCAACATCGTATCAGAAAATTAATTAAGGATCTTGCAACTTCAGACTTCTGATTTGCATCACATGCACATGTGTGTATGTAAGCATATACATGTGTATGTGCACATATGTGCATGTATGTATGTATGTATTGATGCATGTGTGTATGTGCATGTGTATGTGCGTGTGCGTATGTATTCATCAATATCTATTTCCAGTAATATATACGTACTCAGAAATGCAATCGGTTTATCTTCCCTGATACCTGTAATGCAAGCCAACTTGCTCCAGCCACCATCCACCTTGAAAAATACCTCGTTATGAGGACGCCCCACATGTTCATTACTCTTGATGTTTATTTTGACTGTTTTCTTGTTTTGCAACATCGTATCAGAAAATGATTCTATTTATACATCACATACAAACCCTATTGGTCATATCCACTTATATAGGAGCTTATTGTTAAAAAATCACAGCAGTTTTTGCATGGGAATCAATTCACGGGATAATGGTAACTATAGTGGTGTCCTAAATGGCGGGTAATATCGGTATCGACGAGCTCCGGACAAACCCTGAATATGATTTTATTAATCACCTTAATGAATGTTTAGAAGCTAATAATGAAGAAAATGTATCGCCCCTTAGCCATCTGTTAGGGAAATGCTTGTATCACTCACCAGAACAATTTCGCAACTCATATTGTAATACTGATAAGTCATTTTCCATGTTCCATATAAATTGTCAAAGTTTAAATGCTCATTGGGACTCGTTATCTGATCTTCTGTCATCAATGCAGACCACAAATAACAGTTTCGATGTCGTAGGACTAAGTGAAATATTCACTATCCCTCCGAACATTTCATATAAACTTGACGGATACAATAGTATTATTAAGAATACAAGACCGGACGGTGATGATGGGCGTGGTGGTGTTGCGTTGTTTATTAAGGAGGGACTTGACTTTAAAATAAGAGACGATATCTCTGTGTTCATACCGCACGTTATGGAAACTCTTTTTGTAGAAGTTCAAATCAGTAATATTTCCAGAATAATTGGCGTTATGTATAGACCAAACACGCAACCTAAAGCTAACATCGATATTTATTTATCTAAATTAGCCGAAATAACCGACAAATTAAAATTTGAAAACAAAAAGTCTTACCTAATTGGCGATATGAATATTGATCTGCTAAAATCCGACTCACATCAAAAAACTCAAGACTATATAACCCATATGTTCTCTGAAGGTTTTATCCCATTTATCTCTAAACCAACTAGAGTCACCCCCTTCACCGCCACCTTGATTGATCACATCTTTTCCAATAATGATTCTGCCCCTACAGATGCAGGAATAATCATTACAGATGTTTCCGATCACTTTGGGACTTTCTACATTGAGTCTACAAACCGCAATAAACGAGATCAACATATTTTACTAAAAAGGAAAGTAAACGAGAATAGTGTAAATCATTTTAAAACTATCTTACAACAAAGCGATTTTGCCTCTGTTCTGGAATCAACCTCTGCTGATGACGCATACCATAATTTCTTAGAAATCTATACAAATGCATTTGAGATATCCTTTCCGCTAGTACGCGTACACGAAACCAAAAAATACATAAAGCGTCAACCCTGGATGACAAATGGTCTCCTAACGTCTTCAAATAAAAAAACAAAATTCTATAATAAAAAATTGCAACATCCAACTGAATTGAATATACAAAATTACAAAAATTATTGTCGTATTTTTAATAGAATCAAAAAACAAAGCAAGGCAATGTATTACAGAAATATCCTAATGGAAAACAAAAACAATTTACGTAAAACATGGAAAATTTTAAATGACGCAATTAAGAAACAAACATCAGTAACTAGACTTCCCTCTACCTTTAAACATGACAACAGTGATATTAATGACCCTCAAGAAATTGCCAACAACTTCAATCATTTTTTTGTGAACATTGGAACGAATACACGCGGCCAAATTAAAAAGCCTAACATTGAATTTACCCATTTCTTGAAAAACTGTTACTCAGACAACTTCTTCATGACCCCAACTACTCCATTAGAGGTAATAAATACCATAAAGGCAATGAAATCTAAATCTAGTGAGGATTTCAACAACATAACGTCAAAGATAGTCAAACTGACAAGCGATATAATTGCCTTGCCTATAGCACACATTATCAACAACTCTTTTGAAAAAGGGGTGGTGCCGGATGGTATGAAAACAGCTAAGGTTATATCAGGATCTGATAAAGAGTTCACCAATTACCGACCAATAAGTATATTACTGGTATTTTCTAAAATTATGGAAAAGATTGTGTGCAACAGGCTGACAAACTTTTTAACCAATTTTGACATACTCTCACCAAACCAATATGGTTTTCAGAAAAAACATTCCACTTTACACCCAGTTATGCAATTACTAAAACACATAGCAACCTCAAACAATAAAACGACTAAAGACCACACACTGGCGATATTTTTAGACCTTGCTAAAGCATTCGATTCTATAAACCACGAAATATTATTAAACAAACTTGCTTATTACGGTATCAGGGGCATATGTAATGACTGGTTCAAAAGCTACTTGACAAATAGAAAACAATACGTTCAGTACTCCAACACAAAATCCTCTCTGATGCCTATAACGTGTGGTGTGCCTCAGGGCTCAACTATGGGTCCCATTCTGTTCCTGCTGTATATCAATGATATCCACCACGCCACCTCTATTAATCTTATTTCTTTTGCAGACGACACAACCGCGTATTCATCTGACTCTGAATTACAACAACTAACACAATTTGTAAATAAGGAACTTCAGCATATATTTAGCTGGTGTTCCGCTAATCAGGTTCTTTTGAACTGCAAGAAGACCAAGTATATTTTAATCAATCCCAGTTCAAAAAGGGCAACCCCTTTTAACGAATCCATAAAAATCAACGATACTGTATTAAAACGGGTGGGTGTCAATGAGGATGAAAGATTTATTAAGTTCCTTGGTATTAATATTGACGAACACCTGTCCTTTAAATCACATATCACCCATCTGTGTTCTAAGATAGCATGCTCAAATTATGCACTCAACAGGGTCAAATCTATACTTCCCCACGATGTCATGAAAATTTTATAGTTCGCATTGATACACAGTCGTCTAGTATATGGTATACAGATATGGGGGAATTCTAAATCAACCAACCAACTTTTCCTACTACAAAAACGCTCAGTTCGCATAATTAATAACGCACGTTTCAATGCCCATACTGACCCTCTATTTGCTCAAGATAAAATAATGAAAGTTACAGACCTTTTCAAATTCCATGCCATGCTATTTTTATTCGATTGGAAAAATGGATCTCTTCCCCAGTCACTAAATGCAATGTTTTCACTCTTTAATAATAATACTACTGGTCCCACCACCAGGTACTCGGTATCGATTCGTGTCTGCAGAACAAGAACAAAATCCTTAGATTACCTTCCTTGTTTCAATTACCCTAGGCTTTGGAACGACCTGGAACCGAGTATAAGAAATGTTACTAATCGTATTGCGTTTAAGAAAATGTTAACACAAAAACTTCTCTCAAATTATCAAACACAAATTACATGTAACAACCCGTATTGCCCAGACTGTACTACATAGTTTACCATACTAATCTGTAGTACAGTTCTACATTTTTTTTATCGGCTAGCTCATCAGTTTGTCACTCATCTTATTCCCAAACTATTATCAATATTATTTTCAATATATTCTAATAATATTATTATTATTCTAATAATATTATTGATATTTTAAGTGTTTTGTTTCCCACGCATTAATGCAACAATGCAAGAATACAACATTACTCCAAAAGGATCTGTATTTTCCTCTTCCCAGCTATATACTCTGTCTGATATGATGTTGCTCTAATTACATTTCTACCTCGGGGGATATCAGGAAGACAGCCAATCTGGCTATGCTGTCCCTCAATGGTATGTATATGTATCACAATATTATTCTGTAACTGAATTGATTATTATATTTTACATACCGTTAAATAAAATGAATTGAATTGAATTGAATACCTTCAAAATAAATTTGACATGTTAATTGCATATAGGCTGTAAATCAAATCCCCTTTGGAAATTCTGGGAAGTTCCCCATGGAAGTGAAGGTCTACTGTGATAGCTTGTTCTCCTCCACTGGTAAAGTAGGACTTGGAAACCAGTGCTGCTGGGGTGCAAGCCCTAAGTTGAGGTTGTGTTATAACCATAGGTGCTGAAAGTGATCATATATGCTAGTAAATAATTATAATAATAATAACAACAGAGTAATTCTCTGTAAATAAAAATATGGTGATTTCCCTGGATTTATCCAAAAATTCTTGTGACGGCCCTCAAATTCTTTACAGGCCTAACTGGTCTTCATACTTCCAATATGTGAATTTTTCCATTATTTTATGAGCTCTGTCATACAAGATATAAAATAATAAATACTCACTTTATCGCCGGGAAGTGAGGTAGTACTTGGTTACTGTGTTAAATAAGCTTTTCTTTACTGGTAGAATAGGACCAAGTCACCAATGCTTGGGGTGGAAGCCTTAAACACCAATAAATAAATAAATAACTCGCACAAACTATTTGCAAATGTACAAATTCTGGCTTATAGGATATACCTATCTTTGAATATTTTGCTTTTGCAAAATGGCTGTTCAGTTAACAGGGTTTCACTGGATGTGGGCAGTATTATATCGCTAATTTCATAAAGATTATTTAGAAATGATATATTTCTGATCATAAAAGTTGTTTTATAGATTCTGAAAATAAAATAGAACTCACCAATCACAGACCATTCAACTACAGTGAACCATGTGCTGATCTAAATATTATTCAGCATTATATGATGTATAGCTGTAAATTTGTTGATGGGAAGTTACTCAATATGAACTCTGAAGAACTGTGCAGGTTTGTATCCCATTTATCATGCAAAACATTATAGAACTTATTAGGCCTCATAAAGTAGATTTTCTGTTTCTCAGGCCATTCTTTGTAAAATTGCCTGCAGGCAGGCAGGCATTTTTTTTTTTTTAATTTTTAAAATTTTTTGTAATTACATGTATTTCTTTGCCATCAAAAGTTCATGTTCTTGATTAGTTTATGTCTTGGGCCTCATAATCTACAGTCCAGAACAGCATGGATGGTGGTATATTTCGTCCATTGAGTGCAAGAAGTCTTTGCAACGCCCTCAAGGGACAAATTTATCAGTTTTATTAACTTGGGTACAATATCAAACATAAACCATCAAATTTTTAATTTTTTAACTTTGCAGTGGTTATAAAAAGAAAGCATGCAGTGGCCAAAAGGACCATGCAGGGGGGGGGGGGGGGTGGGGGGGTGGGGGAGCCTGAGAAACAGATTTTTACCTTTTTTAGGGCTTATCAAAGTTATTTATGAATTGATATATTTTAAACCTGGCACATATGTTAACCTGACCATGGAACCTGTGTGCACCTGCTATTTTGAGACTGATTGACCATGTCATTGCAGAGTTAATGACCTTTTTACTTAGAATTTGTCATTTATGGTCATAACTTTTGTCGAAGCTTGTGTTCCTTCATTTTCCTGTTAATTTTTTAAAAACCTGACGCAGGGAATAACCATCTTGCGCACCTATGATTTTGATATGGGTTGAACTCATTTTGGCAGAGTTATTGTTTTTTTGCCCCCTTTTGACTTAAAATTTGTTTTCCATTGATACAACTTTGTTCGAGCTTGTATTCCTTCATTTTATGGGTTTTTTGTAAAACCAGCAATGTTTAACCAGCAAGGGAACCTGTGTTCCTGTGATTGAGCTCAGCCAGACTCATTTTGGCAGAGTTATTGCCTTTTTTCTACTTGGAGTATTTTTACAACTTTCATCATTTTGTTTGTGCTTGTGCAGTCATGTTTTTAAAAACTTGGCATAGAGATTAACTAGCATGGGAACCTGTGCACTTGTGCTTTTGAGATTGTTCACACTCATTTTAGCTGAGTTATTGAACTTTTTCAACATAGAATAATTTTAACATTCTCCTTAATGTAGAATGTGGATTGTATTTTTAGTCCCATTGGGACAGACACCCCTAATTTCATCTAGTCACCATACCTCTCTGCCATTTAACAGTGTTAGTATGCCACACATGGAAACTGTAAATGAATGGGAAAAGTGCCATTTTTTTATTGTTGCTGGAAATCCTGGAAAAATAGGACATTATTTTTGTTGCATCAACTGCAAACTGTGCACCTTTATAAGTGACGCCCTTTCAGTTCTGGTGAATGCTGTGAATTAAGAGTATCATGAAATTTGTATTTGAAATGGAATAAACAAACATTCAATAGAGAGTAATCGCTTGACTGGACTGGTTACGTGAAATAAATCATGAGAGGTGAGGGACGTTGTACAAACACAAGTGCACGAATGCACACGAGTCTTTTACAATATAGCCCCTCGCCTCGAATGAATTATTTCACGTAACCAGTCCATTCAAGCGATTACTCTGTTTATTAGTTTTCATTATTAACGATAATTATATTATTTAACGCTTTAACTAATGTAATGGCCAAAACTGGCCAGCGCTATTCTAAAAAATCGGCAATTAATTTTTATTTTTTTAATTTTTTTTTGTCTCTAAAACATAGGTTATGACCCCTCATTGGAATGAGCGTGTTCCAATGAGGGGTCATAACCTATGTTTTTGAGACAAAAAATGAAAATAATAGTTATTCAAGAATTTTTTTTGCAAGTGTCATATAACAGTTCAAGAATTTTTTTTGCAAGCGTCATATGGTACCTAATGTAACGACCAAAACCGGCCAGCTATTCTAAAAAATCGCCAATTAATTTTTATTATTTTTTTTTTTTTTTGTCTCTAAAACATAGGTTATGACCCCTCATTGGAACGAGCTTGTTCCAATGAGGGGTCATAACCTATGTTTTTGAGACAAAAAATGAAAATAATAGTTATTCAAGAATTTTTTTTGCAAGTGTCATATGCTTTTCATGGTAGGTAAAGGGTTACAAAAAACAATGAAGTCCACATGACACCCAGGGCAAAGCATCTTCGTTTGCATGCACAGATACATGGTTGCATACTTCGCTTGTGAAGTTATCATTTATAATCAAACCCGGAAATCCCAGAAAATCACACTTTGGAAAGTAATAAGTGGAATAATAGTGAGGGAATCATGCTGACAACATGCAGAAAGTGCATCATTTCCAGCATTCATATTAAAGACCGCTCATTTGTGCAAGGTTTGCGGCAGTAACCATCAATTGGCAGCATGTGAAATGTGCATTTTGAAACTGAAAATATTTGAATTTTCGTTATTTAGTACTGGCCAAATACATTTTACTTAGGAAAATGTGTACAAACCCTGCATTCAAGGGCTTGGCCTGTTTTCGACCTGTTTAACTGTCTCATTACCAGTAAATTTAGAGGCTTAAATTGGCAGTGAATTCTAATCAAGTCTTGCATTTTAAGACATCTGTTCTGAGGCCTCAAAGTTTGTCAAAGTCAGTCTCAGGTCCTTGAGAGTTAACATACTGTTCATCAGGCCTGGAAATAAGCAGTCTGACATTTGCAGAATGAGGTTCCCAGAGGGTGAATTTGATTATGCTATCCCATAAAGTGGGCTAATTTATTCTCTGGGTACCTCTTTCTGTTTAGTTTTGAGACCTGATTCAGATTGTGGTTCACAGAGGGTAAATTTAGTGATGCTAACCTGCTATGCAGGGTAGCATTACTAATTTCACCCTCTGGGAACCTCATTTTGCAGATGACAGTCTTCTTATTTTCTGGCTTGCTTTTCATGCAGCCTGTGATAAATTAAAGTCAACCCATCACTGTCTCTATATTATCTTGGCATGAAATGTGAGAGAAACACTCCATTATCAACACAATATCCAGTGCATTTCTGAAATATAAAAATGTGCTCCATTTCAATTCACTTCTTAAACTAACCAGTTATCACATTAAATGGGCATATCCAGCCAGCATTGTTCACAACAATGTCATTCAAATTTATTACTTTTTTTCCAGTTTTTGCCTGAAAAACATTGCTGATGACCAAGCCTGGGAATAAGTGGACTGTCATATTCAGAATGAGGTCCTCAGAGAGTGAATTTGGTGATACTACCCTGCACAGCAGGGTAGCATCACTAAAATTACCCTCTGTGAACCACAATCTGAATCAAGGTCTCAAGCCTAAACAGAAAGAGGTACCCAGAAGATTTTCTGGCCCACTGTGTGTGATAGCATCAGAAATTCACCCTCTGAAGACCTTGTTCTGTAAATGACAGATTGTTTATTTCCAGGTTTGCAGATGACCCCCTCATTAGGATCGTTTCAATGAGGTCATCAGGTTGTGTTATGTAAATGGTTAACTGTCATCCACAGGTTAGCCATAGGATTCCAAAATAAAGCATATTTTGAAAAAACATTATACTTTTTTAATGGTCATCAAAGTAATTTTACTCATGGGGATGAACACAGCATTTTCACATGTAGCTTTTTATATCACTGCATACCTGGCAGGGGTATATAGTATTCCTCGTGTCCATCAGACTGTTAGTCAGTCTGTCAGTCCCAGAGTTGTATCATCCACTCACTCACACCTTTCAAGACGGCCATCTGAAATTTTGCACAATGCAAAACTATGTTTTTGCCTCAGTTATTGCCCTTTATCTACTCAGAAGAATCCATGTGTTCTTTAATTGAGGGTACCTTCATGCTGTTATCAACTCCTCCCACAGTTGCTAATGTAGAGAGTTGAAACTTTAAGATATGGTTACACATGCCTTGGGGATATGCAACACCTATAAACTTTGCAGAAAAAAAGTATTTTTAACAAAGTTACTGCCCTTTATCGACTTAGAAAATTTCCAGTGTTTTTTTTTATTGAGGGTACCATCATGGTGTAAACAACACCTTCCACAGTTTGTAATGTAGAGATTTGAAACCTTAAGATATGGTTACACACACCGTGAATATGTACAACATTTCTAAAGTCTGCAGAAAAAATATTTTTGAACAGAGTTATTACATTTTACCAACTTAGAAAATTTTTATTTGAGTGTACATTCATGGTGTAATCAACACCTTCCACAGTTTGTAATGTAGAGATTTTAAAGTTTAGGATATGATTACACACACAATGAAGATGTGCGACATCTATAAAGTTTGGGAAAAAAATGTGTTTTTCATAAAATTAGCAAATCAAATCAAGTCACTCTTACATTTGGTAAAGAGGCGGAGTACCTTTTTGTGTCACCCTGTTGTGACATTTAATAGTTTTTTATGATAATGCCCCAATTGTCTGTAATCTGTCAAAGGTCTGTCATCTGTAATCACAAGTCAAGTTCAAATTGGGGTGCGGTCTGACAATCTTTGCCAGAATTATGGAACTTTTTCGACTTTGAAAATTTATTTTTTGGGGTTTCCTGATAACGTTAGTTACGGTTGGCCAAATCAAATAAAATTTGGTATGTAAGTGTATCAACATACAATACAGGTCAAGTTTGATTCAGGGTGTGGTCCAACAATTCATTGCTAGAGTTATGTCCCTTTTTTGACCTCGAAAAATCCAATTTGTTTTCAAATACCTTGAATTGCACACTCTTTTCGGGGGACGTGTGGCTGGGTGGCCTTTCATTATATTTTATTTTTATTTTATGCTAGGTATGTAGAAGAAACCAGTAACTGTGCTGCTCAAGTCATGTCCTCGGCATTCCAGTGTCCATATGCTGAAATGAAAAATACAATCAATAAAGCGGTATCAAAAGATTTGAATTTTGTTACAACATGTAATAAAACTGAAGGTAAGTAATATATAATTTTATCTTTGAAATGGCAGAAATATTTTGTGCAGTGTTTTTATTATTTTTGTTTACAACATTATTGATTGAAATTGAAATTTCATTTAACTGGTTAAGTGCTTGAAGCCCATATTTGGGCTTTAATCTGAAGTGCAACTTAAAGGCTTCATATTCTTGGGATGTGCTTCCCCAATAATAATTTAACACTCTACCTGTTAACAAACTCTGTTACCTTTTGACTTGAAACAGTTATAAAATTATTTGTACTTTTTGCTTTAACCCCTAGGTCTGTGCAATATTCCAGACCAGGCTACACTGTAGTTCACATCCTGTTGATCTAATGGATTAGCAATGATTTCAGTGAAAATTTGACAAGAAATGACTGACAAGGTGATATGACTATTACTGACAAGATGTTTTCTTGATTGTATTTTACTGGGTGAGGGCTAGATTATTTTGGGTGGTCAAAATTTGTTCATCAACATCTCTTTTTTTCAAATTATTGGAGAATGTCCACATGCTCTCTCCACTAATTTTTTGTAATAAAACAAATTTATATAAACAAAATATATATTTTTTTTTTGCGTTTGACGGATTATGAAACATGAACAAGCTAAATGTTTTAAATCAATTTTATGTTGAGGCTGAGAGACTTTTTAGTCGAGTTGTGACGAAGTCAAACTCGACTTGCAGTTTGGTGAATGGCAGGCAAGTGGGTGGGTTTTCGAGCGGGTTTTATAAACAATTGGTTTCTGGTCGATAACTTGATAGTGGTTCGACCCACATTCATGAAACTTCATAGGTAGGTTGGCCTCAGTGAGAGGAAGAAACCTCTTTATTTTGGAACACACTACGTCAATGGTGAAGGTCACAGTGGCCTTGAACATACTAAATCATAAACAATTGGTTTCCAGATGATAACTTGACTATAGTTGAACTCACATTCATGAAGCTTCATATGTAGGTTGGCCTTCATGAAAGGAAGAATCCTATTTATTTTGGACTTGCTAGGTCAAAGGTCAATGTCACAGTGACCCTGAACATAGTAAATCAAAACAATTGGTTTCCAGATGATAACTTGATAATGGCAGTGGCCTTCAACATTGTAAATCTATAAACAATTGGTTTCTGGACGATAACTTCATAATGGTTCGGACCATGTTCATGAAACTTATAGGTAGATTATAGGTTCCGTTGAGCAGAAGAACCCTATTTATTTTGGACCTGCTAGGTCAAAGGTCAAGGTCACCTTGAACATAATAAATCATAAACAATTGTTCTGGATGATAACTTGACTATGGTTCAACCCACATTCATGAAACTTCATATGTAGGCTGGCCTTCTTGAGAGGAAGAACCTTATTTATTTTGGAATCACTAGATCAAGGTCACAGTGACCCTGAACATAGTAAATCAAAACAATTGGTTTCCGGATAACTTTATAATGATTCGACCCACTTTCATGAAACTTCATAGGTAGGTTGGCATCAGTGGGAGGAAGTACTCGCTAGGTGAAAGGTCAAGGTCACAGTGACCTTCAACATAGTAAATCATAAAGAATTTGTTTCCGGATGATAACTTGATAATGGTTGACCCACATTCATGAAACCTCATAGGTAGGTAGGCCTAGGTGAGTGGAAGACCCTTAATTATTTTGGACTCGCTAGGTCAAAGGTCAAGGTCACAGTGACCTTGAACATAATAAATTGTAAACAATTGGTTTCCAGATGATAATTTGACAATTGTTCCACCCATGTTCATGAAACTTCATAGGTAGGTTGGCATTGGTGTAAGAAAGAACCCTATTTATTTTGGAATCACTAGGTTAAAGGTCAAGGTCACAATGACCCTTCACATAGTAAATTGTAAACAACTGGTTTCCGGACAATAAGTTGATAATGATTAAACCCACTATTGTGCTGTCACAACTCGACATTGCATCTGTGATCCTATCAGCATTTTTCATTTTTTTAATCCACAAAATAGCCCTGAAAATAGTTGGAATTGGAAATTTAACACCTTACACTATCATGTGGGAAATCATTTGTTTCCAGCAGAGCTTTGTCAAACAAGATATAGTTTTGTGTTAAGGTGAGTTTTGTTTCTGTGTGTCTTTCCAGGTAATTGATATTGAAGACATCTGTTTTTGAAGTCCATTGCAGTAATATTTAATCCTCATTTTATGTATATTTCAGGAATTTGATGGGGATTTTAGCCAAAACTTAGTTATATTTTGGTTGTAAGAATTAGCATTTACATCAGCTTTTGAACAGATTGTCATTCCTTAACTTCTCATTACTGCATATTTTTTTTATTTTATTTGAATTAACATCTTCAGGTATTAACCCTATAGTAGGAACAAATTTTATGGAATTTGTTTGTATTTTTCAATCAAAATTTTCATGTGTCAATTTTCAGGTTGTAAAAGTTTATGTTTAGGTGAATTTTGTTTCTATGTGTCTTTCCAGGTGATAGATATGTTAGACTTGGGTTAGTGAAGGCCATTGCAGTAATATTTAAACCATATCTTCTGTTTATTTCTGAAATTTGATGAAGATTTTTAGTCAAAACTTAAGTTATTTTCTTGATGAAAGAATTGGCATTTAGTTCAGCTTTTATGCACATTGTGGAGTCTTTACTTCTCACTGCTGAATATTATTTTATTCAAAGACCAGTTTTATATATTACCTCTACTGCATGCGCAAATGTTAAGGAAAACATTTTTGCGGTCAAAATATTCATATTTTTGCAAACATAGTCAATTTTTTAAACATTTTATGCCAAAAATGACTTGGTTTCTAGTTGTAAAAAATTCTGTTTAACTCAGCTGTTTTATAATTTGTAAGAGTTTGTATTTAGCTAACTTATTTTAAATCCCATGACCACAAAGCTTTTATATCGCAGTTATGTTTTGTTCAGGACTAACCAAACTCCCTTTAAACCTTGTACTGTGTATATTTTGCAGGGATTTTTTTTCTGGGTAATTTATTAAGATTGGCAAAAAGATTTGTTTGAAAGATCACCAGATCTTTTATTCCATTAATTGTATTTACTGTATTGTCCAAATGCAATTAACATGTCAAATTCAAACATGAGGTGACCCTGGCTTTTGAAAGTGTTGTTAGTTCAACATAAATAAATAATGAAATAAGGCCTAAAAAAGTAAAAAAATTGTTTCTCTTGCCCTCCTATATGGTCATTTTGTCTGCTGCATCCTCTCTTTTTATTACTAATGTAAACTTAAAACAATAAAAATTAATTAGTTTATGTCAGATATATTTGAGTTTATAAAATGGACTTTGGACTCAAGGGTAAAAATTCACCACTACCTTCCAACATGAGGTGATTGTGGCTGTCAAAAGTGTTAAACTCCAATAAATAAAGATTTACCATGACCAATGTTATTCTGTAGCTTATTAGCAATAAAACAAAAAACAATCCAAGAATATGAACTTGTGATGGCAAACAAATAATACTTAAAAATATAAAATAAAAATGCATGCCTGCACGTATTTTCTCCAAAAATGCCCTCTGAAACAGATCTACTTTGTGTGGCCTAATAGATCAGATTTTACCAAAAGATGGTATGAATGGTTTGATGTTTGAAGTTATACACAGTTAACAAGATTATTAACCTTCCACACCTTGATGTCAAATTGACAAAGTTTTCAGCAGGAAATATTTCCCATAATGCAGTTTGATATTTAACCAAATATACATTGTTTGACAGAGCTCGATGAGCTCTGCCAAACAAGATATAATTGGTTAAATTCATGGTTAAATAAAAGAAAAACAGAGTGACAGGAGAAAATTCTGCTTCACTACCAGAGTGCTAAGGGTTAAATTAAGAAATATCCACTTGAGTGAGCCCCTATGTATATTGTGTTATCATCTGATATATTTGGAACAAATAATTTTTTTTTTTTTGGCAAATAAAGGCACTCCAGAAGACAATGATAAAGGATGTGAACAGCCAGACGTTAAATTCATAGATGCCATTCAAAGCAACTGTTTTGCCTCAATGTCCAGATTTCTAATTGTTCCAGAGAAATACAAATGCAAGTAAGTGTTTTAGAGGTGGCAGGTGGCTGTATATCTGGCAATGTCTGTCAGTTGTGCTGTTGGTCTTTCAGTCTGTTGGTCTGTTAATAATGAGTTTTTAACTCTGTAACCTTTGAAATACTTGGTGAAATGACATATTTCATATGCAAGGGTATCTTATTTATGTTTAACCCCATGTTCAATGCAAGTGTTATTTGGAAAATTCTGACCTAGTTATTGCCCTTGAATTGGCTGGGAATTTGCTTCATTTTTACTATCCTTTGCAGCTTAGATGCAAACTTGTTTTTTTTTTAAAGACAGTTAAAACAGTGAAATAAATCTAATAGCACATGAATAATTGTGTAATTTGAAACGTGTCTACTTAATGTAAATATTTTGAGTTTATAGATAGGAGACATTCTTTGAAAATGTTTGCTTGAACATAATTTAGATTGTTTTGTTCAAAGTGGAAGGGAATATACTAGAACACTCTTAACCCTTTACCCAATGTAACAGCCAGCGCTATTTACAAAAATAACCATTTAATTTTCATTATTTTTTTCATTTTTTGTTTCAGAAGCATAGCTTATGGCCTCTGATTGGAATGTGCTTGTTGAGCTCATTCCAATGAGGGGTCATAAGCTATGTCTTTGACGCAAAAAATGAAAAAAATTAGTTAATCAAGAATTTTATTTGCAAGTGTTGTCTGCCTTTCGTGTTAGGTAAAGGGTTAATTGGAAAGCAACTTTTCTGTAGAGAAATATTCAGTTAACAAGGGTATTCAATTCAACAGGAATTTGGTAATTTTTCTATCTTCTAGTTATAAACTGACCATTTATTTTATTATATCTTGATCTCATTGAGCTCTGTCAAACAAGATAAAAGAGATTGAATGCCCATATTGGATCTATTGAGGCAAAAAAAAAATGTCTGTGAATATGGGAATGTCAGTGAATGTCATGTATTCTAGTGATAAACTGGGCATTTTTATACTGTACCAATGACCCAGACTTAGCTGGTGCTAACTCTTAAAAATATAGGGCCAAACACAAATTTTGCCCCCCAATCCCCAAAATTTGCATCTAAAACCAAAGAAAACATGTCCTGAATGGCCCTCCACACTTCACCTCTACTGCACATGTGCAGTGTCAAGGACGTCCCGAAATTGGCACTATTAATCATTCTTTGTTTGGCCCTTCATCAGTTAACATCTGACTGATCTTTGTGCTTGTAAATCTTAGTTTAAATGATGCCAGACACATAAATATTAGAGAAATGGTGATTCTAAGGAGGATATAGAAGGAGGAGAGGAAAAATGAGTGACAGAAAATAATCAGGGCTGTAACTTAAAATTTTTTAATGAAATTATGTTAAGTTACCTATTTTCGAGGCAACAGCCTGTTGTGGTCATTCTTGTTAATCAAATTACACTGCTTGTTCAGTGTTTTCCTCTCTCCCTTTCCTTCAAGTCCCCTCTTGCTATTCTCCCATGCTTTTGGCATATTTTCTGTAATTTTATTACTAAAATTTCTTGGGAGTTTTAGCTGGATAACAGAATGAATTCTGTTCTTTTCCCCATGTTTACGTCTTCACCTATGAGTGGTTAGGCGTAGTGTTCTGCATCTACCATTTGATGTTCTGCAGTTTCTTCCCTGGAAGTCTCTGTTTTGCATCAGATAGTGTATTATTGGTAACTGATTTCGGGCCAGGGTGCCTGGAGTCTTGTTCTAGTGTTTTTACACTTATTGTTTACATTTACTACAGCCCTCTGTGTGAGGGGGGATTTCTTGAAAATAATATCTGGATGTTAATTTAATCATAACTAGATACATTATTATTGTTCGTAAGTGTTGCATAAATTGTTTAAAATATTTTTAGAATTTTTGTCCACACTTAGGCTTGGGATCCATTGGGGCTCAACATTACTTTTCAGAAACTTGGGCTGTTCTGAAAAAATATTTTTTCAAAATTTTTTGATTGCAATTATTTTTTCTATATTAGTGGATCATATTATTATGTATTTTGATTGTCAGGGGTTGGTGCGAGTACTAGGACTTTGTTTTCTTTTCACAATGAAAGGATATTGTTCAATTGTAATAAGAGGAAATCTTCCTCTGACTTTCATAATCATTGTATATGTAGTCAGTGTACTCGCATTAACTCCTGTTCTGTATGTGTTAATTTCGATGACAAAATGGGAAGCGTGTGTCACGTTATGTTAGTGGGGAATTGGCCATTCCGGTCCTTTCCCTGCAGGGTCACTCTACTTTATCAATCTCTATTTCAGACGATCAAGAATAGGGTGATGTATCCGTGATGTCTTCCAAAAGTGTGCCTCCGTCGTCACAATTAATGAAGAGCTAGCGGAAAAGTGCTCATGTAAATACGTCAATTGCCTAAGAGGACCCTAGTAGGTTCGACGGCCGTTGACGTCCGCTAGCTCGCCCGGTGTAGCGTCCATTCATCGAATGGTTCGGCAGCCGGGTTCGTCCGTTGCGGTCTAGAAGGAGTTTTGGGGTGATGCGAGCACTATAAATCAACCAAATGCACACCCAGTGACGGCGGATTAGAGGGAGAACGGAGGAAGCCTTTCAGTCCGGTTCCTAGCTCATCCAGGTCCATCCGGACTGCAAGCGAGAGAGGCCCCTCTCTCGTACAGCAATATCTGGCCCCAGATGTTGTGGTACAAAATGTTTCGCATTCGGAGCATACGTCTGCCGATCGGGACGCTCCGATATATAGTCAGTCCGGAGAGACTGTCAATAAGGCTTCCTCATTCTCATGGTAGCGCACACGACCGCTCTTGGCTATGTGACCTCGGATATCCAGTCAGCTTCGCCAATCAAGAGAATCATCGGCGACCAGGTCACACCATCCGGTAGCCAGGGACATGAGGCCTGCAGACTCCGGACGTTCGCATAAGAAAGTGTGCGGGAGTCAACGTACACGGAGCTTCCGGCGGCAATGCATCGCAAGACCGCTACTGCACAGGCCTCGGTGACGGGCGTGCTATCCCAAATAGCACAGCTTATCGCAGCATCCCAGCAATGACAGAATCTGTCGCATCATGTATTATCCGACGACGCTGGGTCGGGCCACTCCGCGGAAGCAGGTACGGACGTCCGAAAATTTCATCCGGTCCGACGGGATGCCGAAAGGGATTCGGAGGATTTCGAGCTTTCCCTTTCGGAACAACATAAGCTGTTGTTTATGTCATCTGACTTTATCTTCTAGAGGTTCTTTCGTCGGACCAGAATGCTGCGATGCTGGATAAGAAACTGATAGCGTCGGTGGACACAGAAATTTTTGGTTCGTCCCTCAGTTCTGACATAGTCCAATAATGTCACACAACTTTCGAATTATTGAACGACGCTATATATATTTTTATTTGCTTGCTATTAACAAGCATGTCTGGTTTCTTGTTCGCAAAGTTACGGAGATGTCTTTCAAAAGTGTGCCTCTGTCATCATAGTTAATGAAGAGCTAGCGGCAATAAGTGCTCATGGAATATGTCAATCGCCTAAGAAGTCCCTAGTGGGATCGACGGAGTTGACATTTGCTAGCTCACCCGGTGTAACGTCCATTCATCGAATGGTTCTGCAGCCGGGTTCGTCCGTTGCGGTCTAGGAAGGAGATTTGGGTGATGCAAGCACTATAATAAACATTAGTACACACCCAGTGACGATGGATTAGAGGACAGATCGGAGGAAGCCTGTTAGTCCGGTTCCTAGCTCGTCCAGGTCCGTCCGGGCTGCGAGCGAGAGAGGTCCCTGTCTCGTACAACAACATATGGAACCGGATGTTGTGGTACAGATATTTCGCATTCGGAGCGTATGTCCGCCGCTTGGGACGCTCTGTTATATTGACAGTCCGAGAGACTGTCGATAATGCTTCCTCATCCTCACAGCAGTGCACACGACCGCACATTGGCTACGTGACCTCGAGTATCCTGCCAGCTTCGTCATTCAGTGATTCCATGGTGAACAGGTCACGCCATCCGGTAGCCAAGGGACACGAGGCCTATACACTCTGTTCGTTCGCATAATAGAAGTATGCACGGGGTAACGAACATGGAGCTTCCAGCGGCAATGCATCGTAAGACCGCTTCTCCACAGGCCTCAGTGACGGACGTGCTATCCAAGTTAGCACAGTTTATCCCAGCATCCCAGCAATTGACAGATTCTTGGTTGGATCAGGAATTATCCGACGGCGCTGGGTCGGTGCGCTCCGCTGTTGCTTCAGGTTCGGACAACCGAACACTTTATAGGGTCCGACAGGATGGCGAAAGGGATTCGGACGATTTCGAGCTTTCCCTTTCGGAACAACGGAAGCTGCCATACATATCTTCCGGCATTATCTTCCACAGGTTGTTCCGTCGGACTACATTGCTGCGATGCTGGATAAGAGACTAATAGCGTCATTGGACACGGAGTTTTGGATCGGTTCAGGGACATTGTCCCTGACTTACCGACACAGTCCAATAATGTCATTAGAACATTCGAATTATTTAACGACGCTATATATAAGCTTGCTACCAAGCATGATAGTCTAGTTTCTTGTCCGCAATGCTCTTCTGCCTTTTATCAATTCTAGGAAATAATTTATTTTGGCAGAACAGGGCATACCGAGAGTTCATATTCATCTAGACGGCGGGGTTGAAGACTGGGAATTATCTTTTTCGCCATCTATGTCAATTCCAACCACGATGTTGGAAACGACAATGATGTCTAATAGACTTAACTTAGACGCTTTATCATACGTAGACCACCTTACTGAGGCGTTATCATTACGTCTTCAAGAGAAAGAATTCCAGGATATGATCCTCAATGTGATTTCTTTCAAGGGCAGTAGTTTTTCCACGTATAACTCCGCCCTTCAGTGGCAACCTGGAGTTGGTTAGACGTGACGCAGCCCTAGCTACATCCACGCGTGTGGATAGTAAGGTGAAGAACTCTCTCAGAGTCGCTTCGGTCTCGGAGAAGCTTCTCTTCGACGGCAACTCTTCAGCAATCTAGGAATTGCTCGATATACATGTTCTCTTGTCTATCAAGTGTAGCAAGAGATTCAGATTGGGGCAACATTCGGTGGTTGACTCAGAGAGTGCCACTGCAGTTGCCGGATCCGAGTTTTATGATTATGACGGATGCCAGTCAAACAGGTTGGGGTACAATATTGATCCCAACGGATTCGAAGTGCCAGGGTCTTTGGGTTCCGCAGTTTCTAGGCAAGCACTTATCTTCCAGGGAATAATGTTCTTTAGGCTTGCACTATGTCATTGGATGAACATTATTCAGAAACGCATGTCCAAATCCTGTCCGATAATACGACAGTAGTTGCGTTTCTCCGGAACCAGGGAGGCACTCATTCGATTCCGTTATTCAATTTAACGGAAAGAATCCTTCTGTTTGTTATAGTACACCAAGTTCTGCTTCGGTCCGTCATATTCCGGGTCGTCTGATTGTATTAGCAGACTCCCTTTCACGTAAGGGTCGCTTGTTGCCGTCAGAATGGACTCTCAACAAACAAGTATTCAATCAGATTTGCTATCAATGGGAACGCCCAGTGATAATTTATTTGCGACACAACTCACTATTCATTTGCAGACGTATGTGTTTGCATGTCCAGATCCCTGAGCTTATGTTGTTAACGCTCTATTGATCTAATAGGACGGAATGATAGGATATGCGTATCCTCCAGCGCTGTTGATTCAGCAAGTATTCCTAAGATAAACATCCATAATACAATTTTGTTGATAGCATCTCTGTCTTCACAGAGACCGTGGGTAAATTTACTCAGGTGTCTACTGTGGGACTTACCGCGAAAACTTCCTCCATGAGAGGATCTTCTTTCGCTGGGGAAATCGTGTCAACTTCATCACAACCCGCAAGGTCTCAACCTTCGCGTATTCCATTGTGTGGTCCTTTTTGCATGGCAAGCATTGTACAGGACGAGCTTTGGATGCGATTTCTTACTGTAGGAGAACCTCTTCTTCGCTATACTATGCGGCTAAAGTGGAGGCTCTTCCGTCGTTGGTGTAGGGATCATTATGTTGATATTTTTGATCCCTCCATACTTGACATTGCAACTTTCTAGTATACTTGTTTGACAAGATCTACTGCAGCCTGTTACTATTAAGGTTATAGGTCTATGTTATCTCATACCTATGCACTCTATGATAGTTTACAATTGAGTCTTATGTCTCTTTATCTAAGTCAGTTAGAAACTTTTCGATAAATAGACCTAGAATCATTAGATTAAATTCCTATACGGAATATAGTTTCGGTTCTTATTTAGCTAGTAATCATTTGAGCCTCTGGAAACAGTAGTTTTCAAATTCTGACCTTTTAAGACAGTAATTCTGTTAGTCTTCTCTTTTACTGAGGAGTCAGTGAGCTTCATACACTATCGGTGGACGATTCTCACTTTTGTAGTGACGGAAACACTACTTCCTTTACTACTTAGGTTGGATTTTTGATTAAGAGTCAGGCTCCTAATAATATCCGGAACCTATTGTTATTAAGGTCCTTCCGTCTTCGTACGGGCATAGGCCTTTACTCTGTCCGGTTAGAGTTTACGTATTTATAAACAGATATCAGTTTATTAGTACAGTCGTAAGCTTCTTCTGTCTTTGATGCCTAATAGAAGGACATTACGCTCCATTCTATTGCTAATGGATTCAATTAAATATCGGTACTGCTTATGGTATATCAATGACTCAGCAGTTTGTGCTTAAGATTTCGGCTCATGAAGTAAGAGCTCTTTCTACATCTTGGGCTTACACTAATAGTGTCGCTATTATAGATTTTTTAAGGCTGCTCATTGCGCTCAGCCATCCACATTCATGAATTTTTATCTCAGAATATTGAGTCCATTTTTGGAGGCCTCCATTATTAGGTCTATTATCTACTGCTCAGAATGTCATTCACTTAACAGTTGCTACTATAGCTAGGTAGGCTTTCTGTTCCGGCAGTGACTCCATCCTGCTGCCCTCTTCGCTCTGGGCTATTTGACCCAGGGCAAGAAAAAAGGGGGGGGGGGGAGGGTGTTCCCTTGGGTCACCTGTTTTATTATGAAAACAAGGGGATACCTCCTCCGGAGTTAGTAATTCTGAGCTGTTACTGGGATGGCTTTTAAGTGAGAAGTTTATGTTTTAAAATTCATTCAGGTCATAGTTTTTAAAGTATAGCTTTTGAATATATCACGTGTCAAACGGGCGTTATTATACAATCCTCAGACACTTTTAAGGAGTATAAGAGTCTCTATTCTCTAGACTTTATTTATTGGCTTACTTTAAAAATTATTAGTATTAGGATTATACTGGATATTAATAGAATACATGGATGTTATGATGCTCAATTTTGGAAGGTGTTGTGTCTTTCTAATTTATCATAAATAAGAAAGATACATGTAAGGCCTAATACTCCTTTTCCCCTAGAGGGGATGACTCTATTTTATATAATTGAGAGTATTTCAACTTGCTCTATGTCCTAGGCCCTCCAGCCTTTTTACTATTCAGCTAAGTCTGGGTCATTGGTACAGCATAAAAATTTTAAAAAATTTATAGTAATTTATATATTTTTTATACTTACCAATGACCCAGACGGGGATGGCCCTCCCAGGAGTTGGGAACTCATACCTCCCCGCTGAGTACATAGTGCTTACCAGGCACTGGTTACAAGAATGATTAATGGCGCCAATTTTGGGACGTCCTTGACACTGCGCATGCGCAGTAGAGGTGAAGTGTGGAGGGCCATTCAGGACATGTTTTCTTTGGTTTTAGATGCAAATTTTGGGGATTGGGGGGCAAAGTTTGTGTTTGGCCCTATATTTTTAAGAGTTAGCACCAGCTAAGTCTGGGTCATTGGTAAGTATAAAAAATATATAAATTACTATAAATTTTTTAACATTTATTCTATTATTTATATCTTGGTTTTCAGCTCTGTCAATCAAGGTACAGCATGCCATGTACAGAATGTACCGAGGCCAGACAGATCCTTAAACATAGGGAATTCAGTGGCTGCCTAAGTGATTTTTTGATAAATTGCAAGATTTTTGTATTCACTTAAGGCCTCATAAAGTACATTTTCTGCTTCTCGGTCTGTCTCGGTCCATTTTTTGTAAGATTGTATGTGGATGCTTTTTTTTATTTTTTATTTTTTGTAATTATTTTTTTTGCCATCAAAAGTTCATGTTCTTGGTTGTTTTATGTCTTAGGCCTCATTATCTACAGTCCAGAACAGCATGGGTGGTGGTGTATTTTGTCCCTTGAGAACAAGAAGGCTTTGAAATGCTAAAGCATTGCAAAGCCTTGTTGCACTCAAAGAACAAATTTATCAATTTTATTAACTTGGGTAAAATATCAGACATAAACCATTTAATTTTTGTTTTTTGAAGTTTGCATTGGTTATAAAAAGAGAGCATGCGGTAGCCAAAAGGACCATGTGGGAGGGCCTGAGAAACATATTTTTTACTTTTTTTGGCCTAATAGAAAATTTTTCTACAACATGTATGCAATTAACAAATTGAAATTGCACTGAAAAAGTATGATAGTTGGTTTGGTGTTTGAAAGTTACATTCAATCAACATGGATATTGGTCAGATATCGAACATGAATATTTATATATATTAGATGTCACGTGACTTTCCCACATTCTGATTGGTTGAACAGAAACACCCTATTTTCCGATAGTTTGTCAGCGAAATCGCACAGACCTACTATCATTTTTGAAAAAAGAATAGTGCACGGTAATAGTGCATGGTTATAAATAGTAACATTTGAATTCGCTTAGAAAATTCCATTGAAGCGTAAATACAATACAAGGCATCTCGTCCCATATACATTATTACATTTAGTTTAGAGAAATAAAAATATGTGTATTGAAAGTGATGTTTGTAGTAGTGTTGGGGTGGGGAGGAGGTTAATGTGTGTATTGTGTTTCTTGGGGTTTTGGTTCTCTACCTCTCTATCCCAGAACTATGAGTGGCAGAATTAACTTAGTTTAACTGTTTAAACCATGAACCATTTTCTTTTCTCTTTGGCTGTGAATAAGAATATTATCCTTGCATATATGACCGATGAAGAACCCCCCCAACACACACACACACACATCTAATATAATAAATATAGCATGACTTTTCGTTGACTGTGCCAAAATAGTGGTCCTCGAGGAGAGAATAGTCCCTCCGCTGCACGTCGGGACTATCCTCTCCTCGAGGACCACTATTTTGGCATAGTCAACTCAAAGCCATGCTATATTTATTAAATATATTAGACCCTAAAAATCTGTTTCTCAGGCCTCCCTCGTGGTCCTTTTGGCTGCCACATGCTCTCTATTTATAACTAATGCAAACTTAAAAAAATAATAATTAAATAGTTTTTGACTGATATTTTATCCAAGTTGATAAATTTGTCCCTTGAGTGCAACAAGGCTTTGCAATGCTTTAGCATTGTCAAACCTTCTTGCACTCAAGGGACTAAATACACTACCACCCATGCTATTCCATAGATTATGAGGCCCAAAACATAAAACAAATCAAAGACATGAACTTTTGAATGCCAAAAAATAATTACAAAAATAAAATAAAAAACCGCTTACCCACATGCAATTTTGCAAAAAATGGTCTGAGAAACAGAAGATCTGCTTTGTGAGGTCTTACTAATTTTTAACAAATAAGACATAGAACTCATTCTATCTTGTTTGACATTGATCATACAATGTGAAATATTTACCCATTGATGCCTTAAAATGAGGGCACATGCTTTCATAGTGTTGCTGAGTGTAGCAACAGTAGCTGAGCTATCGCTCAGATGCTATTGCTTTTCTCAACAATGCTATGAGTGCATAGTGTCCCAAGGCATTGATAGGTTGAGCACATCACACCTGCTCATCTCAACAATCAATATAGTGAGGAAAAATAAGAAAACTGTAACTCGCCATCATGTTTTCTGACATTTGTTCAAAAGTAAATCAGTATTTTTGTGAAGCTTTCGAATGTGTATGTTTGGCTTTAGATCAATCATTTATTCTGTTTTATCTTGTTTGACAGGAGCTACATGAATAAGTACTCAATTGATTATTAGAATGTTGAAAAAAATGAAATACTGGCTAATTGAATACTTTTTTTAACTCAGTATTGTTCATTGGTTAAATGTCTATTTGATTAACCTTATGCACACTGAAGTCAAAATGCAAAAATTGCAAGTTGTACTTTTTCCCATAATGCAACAAGGAATTTAACCAAATCAGTCGTGGGTGACAGCACTCAAAGTGCTATGTTAAACAAGATGGAATTTGTTAAATTCCTTGTTGCATTATGGGAAACAATTGCAAGTTGAAAGATTGATTTTCAACCTCAGTGTACAGAAGGTTAATAAGGTTTTACTATATATTTTTTGTAAGAGAACAAAATAAAATAATCAAGATTTTAACATTCACTGTTCAAGGAATCAACTTTTCGACCACAAACAGCCTATTGAGGTACACATGTCCTGGGGAGATATCTTGGGAAGACAGACCTGTCTTACACCCCCCACCCCCACCCCCCACCCCCCATTTGAATATATATTGATCACTATGCCATTTCACCATCATCTGCATATCTTTAACCCTTAAAGGCCTGTACATTTTTATACATTTTGGCTACACTTTGATAGTCAACATCCTCTGACTTTGCAGTTGTTTCTAGGCAAATCTTGGCTGCCTTAATTGGCAGCCAACACTTGCCTAGAAAAAAACTGCCAAGATACTTAGAATTTAGCTTTCAAATTTACTTGGAGGCCACATGTTGAGACACCTTTTCAGCTGTGGTAAAAAGTGAGCAAAATCAAAATTAGGGCCTTTACCTAACAAAAAATCAGACAACACTTGCAAACAAGGTTCTTGAATAACTTATTTTTCTTTTTTTTTTCTCAAAAACGTAGGTTATGACCCATCATTGGAATGAGCTTGATTAGCTTGTTCCAAAGAGGTGTCATAACCTATGTTTTTGAAACAAAAAATGAAAAAATAATGAAAAATAATTGCAGAATTTTGTGAATAGCGCTGGTCAGTTTTGGCTGTTATGTTGGGTAAAGGGTTAACAAACTTGATGGCTTCGCTTCAGTTGACACAGCTACCTATCCCACCTCCTCACCACTAGAGGATGATTTTCTACCCCCACAACTGCATGACTTCATCTAAATCAATAATAAGTGACATCGGTCAGAATGTCAACTGTTCCACCATGCTTCAGTATGTTTCTCAATCACTGTTGTAAGCTGCTGCTAAGGTATATACCCAACTTTTTGATTCCCTTTCCATATATGTAATTCACTTTTCTCGGCATTCAGTTAGTAGAACAGTAAATTTTCATTGTGTGAGCAGTACTTTTTGATTTTCATGATGTCAATTGAAGAGCTGATGGGTGAGTGTGTGTGATGGCTTGCCGAGTATCTAGCCCAAATATCTTGTCATAAAGGTGAGATTTCCCCCATCTCACAACCACCCCCATCAGGGATAATTTTTCTCCCCCCCCCCCACCAAAACACTCTGACATCATCAAAACTAATCTAGGGGCATGTGCAGCTATATCAAAAAAGTTTGTTGCCCATTTCTGAAAAAATCTGATTTGCTTATTGGAAAGAGCACAGAAAAGTTATGTATATTCCACAGGTTTATACCATGAAATTAAATTTCAATCCTGGCAAGACAGGGGTGAAAGATTTGTAGCGAAGTGAACATTGACATAATCCGATGGCGTTCCAATGACGTCAGTTGGGCACATCATCAATCGATGGATGGATGCTGTAGTGACAGGAATTAAGTTAAGAAATTGAACAAACTGTATACAATATACAAACAACAATACTTTGAACACCAATGGAACATAAAATACGGTCATGTGGGTCATGTGAGATAGATATCTATCTCACATGGCCTTCTCACATGAGACACACATATCTTGCATTGGAAGGGGGGAGAAATATATTTGACCGGTGACTGCAGGGAAGAGAATGCAGGCGAGTGAATAATCACTCTCCTCATTTTGATTTTGCAAGAGTGAAAAATTCAGGAGAAAGATTTTAATCTAGTTTGGGCTAGTAATCTTCATGACCAAGTCCTAAGATATTTCATGGGTACTTTGAATCAATCATGAACCATCTGTTGGAAATGCCATGATAAATTAAACCTTGTGGTCTCTACCACCCTGAATTAGAGTGGGTGTAAATAGCAGAAAGAAGCAGTTTTAATGAAATCACTGGCTTTCTAAATTAAGTGATATTTAGTAATTCAGAAAAACCTCAATTTGCAAAATTGTTGCTTCACGGGTTCTGAAATGCTGAGATGCCTAAATTCAACTTCATAGCAAATTGTTTTCAAAAACACAGATTGTCTAAGGTTTTTTTTATGGATTAGTATTCTCAGAGACCTTAAATAGAATATCTGTCAAGAGGTGTCACCGTGTATGAACTCAAATTTTATTAGTCCCTTACGGGAACAGTAAGGGGACTATAGGATTGCACTCCATCCATCTGTCCGTCTGTCTGTCCATCCATCCATCCATCCATCTGTCCGTCCATCTGTCCATCCATCTGTCCGTCCATCCGTCCGTCCGTCCTTCTGTTTTTTATGTTACCACCTCTCCCTCCAACATGCTTCAAGCTACACCTTTCATATTTGGTACATGGATAAGGGGATGATTTTTTTTTCAAAATCCAAGATGGCGGAAAGGCGGCCATTTTTGTTGTGTTTTTTAAGCTTTTTTTTCTCTATTTTCATGTTACCACCCCTCCCACCAACATGATTCAAGCTACACCTTTCATATTTGGTACATGGATAAATGGTTCTGAGGGGATGATGCACGCTCAAAATTTTTTTTTCAAAATCCAAGATGGCGGAATGGCGGCCATTTTTGTTGTGTTTTTCAAAATTCAAGGTGGCGGAATGGCGGCCATTTTTGTTGTGTTTTTTAAGCTTTTTTTCTCTATTTTGATGTTACCACCCCTCCCACCAACATGGTTCATGCTACACCTTTCATATTTGGTACATGGATAAATGGTTCTGAGCGGATGATGCTCGCTCAAAATTTCTTTTTCAAAATCCAAGATGGCGGAATGGCGGCCATTTTTGTTGTGTTTTTTAAGCTTTTTTTCTCTATTTTCATGTTACCACCCCTCCCACCAACATGATTCAACCTACACCTTTCATATTTGGTACATGGATAAATGGTTCTGAGGGGATGATGCACGCTCAAAATTTTTTTTTCAAAATCCAAGATGGCGGAATGGCGGCCATTTTTGTTGTGTTTTTTAAGCTTTTTTTCTCTATTTTCATGTTACCACCCCTCCCACCAACATGGTTCAAGCTACACTTTGCATATTTGGCACATGGATAGAGGGTTGTAATGGGATGTTGCACGTTCAATATTTTTTTTCCAAAATTCAAGATGGCGCCATGGCTACCATTTCTGTTGTGTTTTTTAAGCTTTTTTCTCTATTTTATGTTACCACTACTCCCTACAACATGGTTCAAGCTGCACTTTTCATATATGGTACATGGAATAAGGATGTTGTGAGGGGATTATGCACGCTCAATTTTTTTTTTTAAAAATCTAACATCTGTCTGTCTGTCTGTCCGTCTGTCTGTCTGTCTGTTTTTACCACCTCTCCCTCTAATATGCTTCAGTCTACACCTTTCATATTTGGTACATGGATAAATGGTTCTGAGGGGATGATGCACAGTCAATATTTATTTTTCAAAATCCAAGATGGCAGAATGGCGGTAATTTTTGTTGTGTTCTTTTAAGCTTTTTTCTCTATTTTATGTTACCACCCCTCCCTCCAACATGGTTCAAGCTACGCCTTTCATATATGGTACATGGATAAAGGGTTGTGAGGGGATTATGCACGCTCAATATTATTTTTTAAAAATCCAAGATGCTTATATACTCTAGTGTCTTCTGTGACAAAAACACCTTATGTCACAAAAGCGCCGTATTGGACTAATACCACTTGTTTCACACTAGAAGTTATTGCTTTGAAATTCTTCACACATCACATGACCCTCATTTGAGGCAGACATGCTTGGAATTTTGGAGAAGCTGAGACTCTTGTTTTCTGACAAGCAAGAATTGATGCACAAACTACATTGCTATTAAGGAAGTGTTTGTGGTAGTCCTATAATAATGTACCATTTATATTTTTTGTAGAGTGTTTAAGGATGCACTATTCTGTACACAGTTTGTTACTCCTCAAGGTTGTTCTTGGGATTTAGAATTTATTGCAATCTCACTGCAGGAATATATAAACAAGCACTCCAATGGTACATTTAATTTTACAACGTGTAAAGGTAAGTATGATTAACTTTATATAAGTATTGTTTACATTATGTCAAAGGTTGATTTTATCGGAACAAGCTACAGTATGGCTGCTGTTGACTGGTTATAGGAATGCTCATCAAAAAGTACAACCCGGTGCTTCCTTAATTAAAATTTTGCTGCTGCTGATTTTTATTACCTGGTAAACACATGTGTGGTCATCAATGCCCAGGCTTGGATTATGACCAGTCCATGGCAGCTGTACTGTAGATTGGTTGCCATGGGGTTTCCTTGGATTTGTGGTCATAAATAAACAGGGGGATGGAACACAGTTCCAGCCACATTAAAATAAATCATTCAGAAATCTGAGTACTAAAGATATGCATGGCTATCAAGAGATTAAAAAACACTGGATTCCAGTTTGCTCTTTTGAATTTTTGTTATCCCCTCGCTGAAACAAAGTTCAGTTGGGGATATAGAAATGGGTCTTGTGTGTCCATGCGTGAATGCATCCATCTGTCCATGCATTTTGTGAATGCGATAACTTGAACAAGCGTAATCAGATTTTTATGAAATTTGCTTTTTGTATACATTGTAAGAAGATCTCGGACAAGTTTGATAGCCACTAAATATCCTCAGATTCTGTAGGAGTTATGCCCCATTTGGGTGCAAGTTCAGTGTTTGTGTGATAATGACATTGTGAATGCAATAACCTGAACAAATGTAATTGAATTTTCATGAAACTTGCTACAAACATACATTGTGAGAAGATTTGGTTAAGTTTGATAGATGCTTATTTTTGCAGATTTTGTAGGAGTTATGTCCCTTTTTTGTTGAAAATCTGATTTTCATGGAACTTGCTATAGGCAAACATTGTGAGATGATCTTGATTTTTCATAAACATTAGATCCATTCCTCTCTTTGGGGCATATGCTTGTTCTTTTTTTTTCTTTTCTTTTTTTATTCAACAGGTGGTTAATATTCTAGTCAGTTCAAATCTGTTCTAAAATTCTGCAATCCAAATTACTCAACTCTTCACTGCCCAGTTTATTTTTCCATCAGGTAATATTTCATGACCGGCATCTATTCTTGGAAATCTTCAATACTCTGCACTATTTGAAATTCTGTAACTGTCTTCATCACTTTACCCAATGCAGATGATATCAAAATTTTTTATTTCAAATATCATTTTTTCAATTTAAAAAAAAATTCAAACAAAACCATTACATGTGACCCCCTCATTAGAACAAGCTGGTTCCAATTAGGGGGCCATATGATATGGTTTTGTTGATATTGTTGGAGAAATAATTCATTTTTCAGCTGCTAAATTTGTATATTACAGTTTGTTAGGTAAAGGGTTAACTTAAATATTGGTTACATGAATTCAATATGTCAAACCAGTTATTCAGTTGACTTTGTGGTAAATCATGTTCTCCATTTCCTAATCAGGATATCAAATTGTTGACCTCATAGCAGTACATGATTTCTCAGCAAACAGCTCTATTTAAACTAAAAGGCGTAACATAATTTATATTCTAATACAAAGATAAAATACATAATTCATGTTGGACAAGCTATTTCAATCACAGGTACTTGGCACAAGCCGAGAACTGGAAAAAGTGATATTTTGCAACTGAACCCTTATCGTATCTTCCATGTCAATTCAATGATAGCAATTGGAAGAGTCCAGATTCATTATTTGGGTGTAGATCAATAAATATTTTCAACGTGCAGCCTTTGAGCTGCACGTTGACAATATTAATTGATCTAAAGCACATATTGACAGATCAGCCATCCTACTTAATGAAGTCATGACATATCATGTACATGGACTGAAAAAGTAGCCTTATGACTTCCAAGGGTTAATGGATATATAAATAAAACAATTTATACACATCCATTAACTTTAAACCCTTGTATTTAACGGAATTGCCGCTATGACAGAAATGTTTCTGTATTCAACTGGTGATGTAGAAGCCAGAACTTTTTTCCCAGCAGTGTTTATACTAGTTCCTTTCTCATCGAGATATTAGTTGCGCTTTGAAAAGTTTCCAAATTTCATTATACAATTATCGATCGTCTGTCGAGTAGTGTGGAAATGAAAATGTCCAAAGCAAAATAAAGTTGGTTCACAAAAAAATTAGTCAACCAAAAATGAGATATTACAAAAAAACAATCATTTCCAACCACAGCATTAACTCTTAACCTGCGGCTGGTGGGAATTATTCTTGAATTTTTTTTACTCTGAAGTTATTCAAATGTTAGTACTAGAAATGAATCGATACTACAAATAGGTCATAAACAAAGAAGGGAATAGATAATTTAGGACCACATTTGAGGGCAAGGGCATAGATACAATGGAAGGTGAAATGTTGTGCTTCCTGGCTGTGTTATTCTTTTTATGGGTGTCGTACAACTTCCCAATTATGATTTATACTTGTGCAAAGATGAACTGATAAACATACCTGGTTTCTCAAGTCTTATGCCACGAGACAGGTTTTTAAATTTATTAACATTTTTTCATGCTTCCGACAATGAAAATGAACCACCACGTGACTCTTTATCATATGACCCCACCTACAAAATTACAAAATTATCCGAATACCTTAAAAAGAAATGGCAGTTCTATTATTATCCTGCGAGAGAAGTGAGTGTTGATGAAACTCTTGTGCCTTATAAAGGTCGAATTTTTACAATACATACCAAAAAACCACATAAGTGGAGGGTGAAAACATGGACACTAGCTGAGGCTAAAACTGGGGACGTCTTTAACTGGGAACTGTATGTTGGTCGTAGAAAGTCAACCAGAGACAAGGGTGTTAGTCACAAAGTTGTGATGGATTTGTGTTCCACAGTACTTGAAGTTGGGCATCTTGTTTATTGTAACAATTATTTTATTAGCCCTGCTTTGTTTAGAGAGCTTACTGAAAACTAGACTGGTGCTTGTGGGACACTTCAACTGAAACGCAAGGAAGTTCCGATAGCTGTGAAATTGTACAAAGGCAAAATAAATGACCCCCCCTCCCCTCCTCTTTGTTGAGCGAGATAAATTATTGTACATTTCTTGGACAGACAAAAGACAAGTAAACATGCTTACAACCGTGCATAATTCTTCAACTTTTACTTAAACTGTCAGGCCAAAATTCCATGAAATTTTCAGTCAAGAGGTCGAAAAGCCCCAAGCAATTGAACTTTACACAAGGTACATGGCTGGTGTTGATCTCTCCGACCAACAGATTTCTCATTCTCGGGATGTGCATAAATGTTTGAAATGGTGGAAGAAACTTGTGATTTGTAATCAGCTAGAAATTTGTAAAAACAATGCAAAAATTATCTATAAAAAACTGAACCCGGTCATCGTTTGAAGCCAGAGAAGTTACGATTAGAAATTATCCATGGTCTACTTTTCCACTTTCAACAACAGAATACTAAAAAGATTTTCAAAAACCCTGCAGCAGACCCACCCTTTAGACATAGGGGAAGACACTTTACTACATCAAATAACAAAATGACACCAGGGGCAAGAAAATCTGTTCCAGCCTGCATTGTGAGTTCTGACAGAAATTCTCAGCATCATCAGACTCAGTACAAATATGAAGAATGTGACCAACCGATGTGCCCACACCCATGTTTTAAGAGATACCACACCCTTCTTGATTAAAAAATCAAATGCTCAAAAGAAATACATGCATAAAATGGGATAGAAAATAAGACACAACGATGAATTGGAAAAGTTTGATTTTTATTGTTCAATGAAATTTTAATATTTTTATACTGTACCAATGACCCAGACTTAGCTTGTGCTAACTCTAAAATATCTAGGGCCAAACGCAAATTTTACCCCCAATCCCCAAAATTTGCATCTAAAACCGAAAATTACATGTCCTATATGGTCCTCCATACTTTTACTCTCCTGCGCATGCACAGTGTCAAGGAGGTCTCGAAAATTGGTGCAATTATCATTCTTTGTTTGGCCCTCAATACAGTTACACTTCACTGTTATTTGTGCTTGTAAATCTCAGTTTTAAGGATGCCAGACACATAAATATGGAGGAGAGGAAAAAACAGTGGAAACAAATGTACAGGGCTGTAACTTATAATTATTTTACAAAATTATTCATGTTACCTGTTTTCAAGGCATGACCTTGTTGTGGTCATTCTTGTTATGAATGTTCCATTGTTTAATTAGTGTTTCCTCTCTCCCTTTCCTTTATTCCCCCCTAGCTATTCTCCCATGCTTTTGGCTTATTTTTTGTAATGTTTATTACTAAAATTTCTTGGGAGTTTTGGCTTGGAAACAGATTTATTTTCTGTTGTTTTCTCCATGTTTACGTCCTCACCCTTGGGTGGTTAGGCGTTTTGGTCTGCATCTACCATCTGATGTTCTGCAGTTTCTTCTCTGGAAGTCTCTGTTTTGCATCAGATAGTGTTTAAATTGGTAACTGATTTCGGGCCATGTTTATCAGTGCCTGGAGTCATGTTTCTGGTTTGTTTACACTTTTGCTCTATGTTGACAGCGGTTACTTCTTATGGTGATTACTTATCCTCTGCTTAGTTCAGTTCATAGCAATATACATTAATATTGTCCGTTACATTAATTTTTTTAAATGATTTTAAAATTTTTGTCCACACTTAGGCTTTTTGGGGATCCATTTGGGCTCATTGTTCCCATTGGGAACTTGGGCTCTTCTGAAAATTTTTTCAAAAATTTTTTTTTGGAAAATTATTTTCTTTTGAAATGTTATAATGGATTATAATGTATTATGTATATTTATTTCAAGGGTTAGTGCGAGTAATATGACTGTGTATATTTTTTCATGTTGAAAAAATATTCTTTAATTAATTGTAATGCAAGGATATCTTCCTCTTATTCACAAGTTCATTGTGTTTCTTATATTCAATGTAGTCGCATTCTTGCTCTGTGTGTGTTGATTGATATGACAATGTTGGAGACGTTTGTCGCGGTATTTTAGCGGTGAGGGGTTCATTACAGTCCCCTCTCTGTAGGGTCACTCTATATTATCCGTTTCTTTTTCAGAATTCAGAGTGATGTTTCTGTGATGTCTTCAACAAGTGTGTCTCCGTCATTGCAATATTAGGGCTAGCGGGAAGTGCTCAAGGTATTACAACAATTGTCGGGAGTTCGCTAGTTAAATCGAAGGCATTGATCACCCACTAGTCTGCCCGGTGTCACGACCATTCACCAGGAAAGAATGGCTCAGCACCCGGGTTCGTCCGTCGCAGTCCAGGGAAGCAGATTGGGTGATGCGAGCACTATAAAACATCAGAAGTGCACACCCAGCAACGACGGATCCAAGGATAGTATGGAGGAAGCCTGTCAGTCCGGTAGCTAGCTCATCCAGGTCCATCCGGACGACAAAGGAGAGAGGCCCCCTCTCTCTTGCATCAACATCTGCGCTGCGATGTTGTTGTATGTTTGTTCGCTTAGCCGGAGCTTACGTCCACTCTTCCTGCTCGGGATGCTCCGTCGCATGATAGTCCGACGCGGCTGTTATATTGGCTTCCTCATCCTTGTCAACACACATGACCGCACCTTGGCTATGTGACCACAGATTTCCAGGGGACGTTCGCATATTATATAAATGCAGGATTGAACGTCCCTGGTGCTCCTGCTTCGCCGACCAAGGAATACACGTCGACCAGGTCACTCCATCTGCTAGCCAGGGATACGAGACCTTTCTCGTGGGGACATTCACAATTTATATAAATGCATTAATGAACATCCTGGGAGCTTACAGCGGATTATTCACGTAGGACCACGACTCCACAGGTCTCATAGAGTAACATGAACAGACTATTGTTACCGTGATGTCTTCGTAAAGTGTGCTTCAGTCGTCACAGGCAAATGAAGAGCTAGCAGCAAAAGTGCTCATGCAGATACGACAATTACCCGGGAGTTCACTAGTTCGATTAAAGGGTTTGACGTCTGCTAGCTCGTCCAGTTTCGTGACCATTCACTGAATGACTCAACACCCAGGTTCGTCCGTTGCGGTCCAGGAAGGAAATTTGGGTGATGCGAGCACTATAAAATACAATGTGCACACCCAGTGATGACGGATACGAGGATTAATCCGGTTCCAAGCTTGTCCAGGTCCATCCGGGCTGCGAGCGAGAGAGGTCCCTCTCTCGTACTACAACATCTGGGCACAGATGTTGTGGTACAAAACGTTCCTAAGTCGGGGCGTACGTCCACCGCTCCGGACGCTCTGTTATATAGACAATCCAGAGAGACTGCTCTTTCGGCTTCCTCATCCTCACAGCAGCACACGCGACCACACCTTGGCTACGTGACCAGTCATATTCAACCAACATCGCCGACCAGGGATTCTACGGCGACCAGGTCACGTCATCCGGTAGCCAAATATACGAGGCCTTCATACTCCGGACGTTCGCATATTAGAAATATGCAGGAATCAACGTCCAAGGAGCTTCTAGCGGCTAAATTCTGTAAGACCGCAGCTCCATAGGCCTTCGTTACTGACGTGCTATCGCAGATAGCACAATTACCACAGCATCCCAGCACCCGACAGTAACTCTGTCAGATTAAGAATTATCCGAGGAAGCTGGGTTGGTACGTTCCGCTGCAGCTTCAGGCACGGACGACCAAGAATTACAAGTGGTCCGACAGGATGGTGAAAGGGATATGGATGAGTTGTATTTTCCCTTTCGGAACAACATAATTGCCGTAGAGTGCATCCGGCATTATCTTCTGACGTTGTTCCTCTGGACCAAAAATTGCTGCGTTGCCAGATAAGAGACTGATAGCGCCACTGGACTCAGAATTCTTATCGGTTTAGGGACATCATCCCTCAGTTTCTGACATAGTCCAGATATGTCTCACGGACATTTGATCTGTTGAATGACACTATATTTATATAACTTGCTACCTAAATGGGCAGGTCAGGTTTCTTATCGGCAAATGCTCTACATCTGCCTTTCATCAATTTATGGGATATGTTGTAACGGCAGGACAGAGCATTCTGAGAGTTCTCTGCGTCTAGACGACCAGGTCAGGACCTAGTATTGTTTATACCGTCGTCTATGTCAATTCCAACCACGATGTTGGAAATGACAATATCGTCTAGCAGGGTCAGCTTAGACACATCATCGTATGCAGATCACCTTACCAGAATGTTATCATTATGTCTCAAAGGAAAAAGAATTCTAGAATGTGCAACCTCCTTAAGAGTTCTTTCAGGGGTCTCACGTAAAACTCCGCCCTTTTAGTGGCAATATGGAGTTGGTTAGACATGACGCGGCCCTGGCTACATCCACGCATGTGGATATTAAGGTGAAAAACTCTCTCAGAGTCGCTCCGGTCTCCGGAGAGTTTTCTTCGACGGCAAGCTTTCCGCAGTCTATGATCAGATAACTAAGAAAGCTTCAGACTCTCTGCTATTCAAATCCGCTTCCATATAGTTGGATTCAGCAGAGAAGAGTAGGACAGGCACTTCTGGGATGAATACATCCAAGGGAAGTTCCTATAGAGGTTCCTATGCATCCTCTAGGTCTTACTCTAGAGACCATCAGGGTAGGGACTCAGGTAGGGGCCGTAATTCTGGCCGAGACAGACCCTTCTGGCCCCTAGGTCGACGGAGCGAGGTGCGGGCCGTGGAGGACATGGCTTCTCCTTCTGCAAGCCTCACAGGACCAGGAGGTAATGGTATTAACCTCTATCATGTACTAGTGAGCGGAAGACTGTCAAGTTTCTCAGTTAATTGGGAGTGGATTGCGGACGTCCCTTGGACTCGAGGGGTGATTTCGGAAGGACTAAATTGTCCTTCAAACGAAAACCTCCATTAACTCGGAGTCCAAGATGGACTCAGCTTCCGTCAAGTCAGCAGGAAAGAGGCTCGCTTCCATCAGAAGTCCAGTCTCTTCTGGAATGGTCACGATAGAGATCGTAGAAATCCAGGAATTTCCAGGTTTCTGCAACCATCCTTTTCTTTCCAGATGGCTCGTTCCATCCACTCATAATTCTGAGCTGGATAAACAAGCTGATCGTGGCTCCAAGTTTATATATGGAGTCCATCTGATCGTTCAGAGCGAGTATTTGGGTGTGCGACTATGCTACATGCATAGATCTCAAGATGCGTACTTTCACGTCATGGTACATCAGGCGTTCAGAAAGTATCTTCACTTCTTCATCATAGGAGTCATGTATCAGTTCAGAGCAATGTGCTTCGGTCTGAATCTAGCCCCCTGGGTTTTCACTCGAATAATGAACTCGGTAATGACTCATTTCCAAGCTCATTCGTCTGCGATAACATCGGCCTACCTGGACAACATTCTTTAGAGGTACGGCAATGAGTTAACACTTCAGAACAATGTGCAGAATCTGCTTCTATTGCTCTGACATCTTGGTTTCATAAGTAAAGGAGGAGAAGTCGGATCTGGTATCATCCAAGTCATTCACCCAACGGGGGATGAGCTTCGAAACACACAACATTTTCGTTCATCTGCCGTTACCCAGAACGAAATTAATCAGTTATGCTCACTATGGTCTTTGCTCAGACAAGGTCTCAGTGAGAGATCTCATGAGACTGATACGTTTGTGTGGAGCTGCCGCGATGTTATTCCGATGGGGCAGTTACGCACTTGTCCTCTCCAATTTCTTCTGATCCAGAATTGGAGGGTGAAGATTTTTTTGCTCGACATCTTCTTGTCAATCAAGTGAATAAGAGATTTAGACTTGGGCAGGTTTTCAGTGGTTAAGTGCAATTGCCGGATCCGAGTTTTACAGTCCTGACGGATGCCAGTCAAACAGGTTGGGTCGTATCATTGAGCCCAACGGATTTGAAGGGCCAGGGTCTTTGGGATCCGTAGTTCCTAATTAAGCACATTAACATCAAGAATGATGTCATTTTGGCTTAGGCTACGTTATTGGATGAACGTTATTCAGAATGCTCATGTGCTTATTCTGTCCGACAATTCGATGGTATTAGCATATTTTCGGAACTAGGGAGACAATCATTCCATTCTGTTATTCATATTAACAGAAGGAATCTTTCTGTTTGTACTAGAACATCAAGTTCTCCTTTCGGTCTGTCATATTTCGGGTCGTCTGAATGTATTAGCGGACTCCCTTCACGGAGGGGCCACTTGTTGATGCCAGAATGGACTTTCAACAAACAAGTATTCAGTCAGATTTGCTACCAAGGAGAGCGGCATATGATGAACTTTTTCGTGACGCATCTCAATAATCACTTGCAGAAGTATGTGTCACAATGTTTGGATCTTCGAGCGTTTACAGTAGACGCTCTATCAATCTCATGAGCCGGAATAATAGGATCTTCCAGTGCCGTTAATTCAGCAGATATTGCTCAAGTTATATATCTCAATGCAAAATTCTGTTGGTAGCATTTCTGTCTCCACAAAGACTGTGGATTAATCTACTCAGGCGTCTGTTGTGGGACATGCCGTGGAAGCTTCCTCCACATTTCAGTCCATTCTGTGGTCAAATGGATTCAATTTGCTATCAGTACAGAGGAGGCCACTTAATTGGATATCTCTTAATTGTATATCCCTGTTAACTGAATATAATTTCCCAGCACAAAACCCTTACCATACCTTCAGTACAAATTTGACCTGTTAATTGGATATAGGTTATAGAGTAAACTCCTGTTAATTGAATAAAAAATCTTGTAACCTGTCGAGAAATTACCCTGAATCACCCCAGTTTTTCTTTGTTTATTGAACTATTTGGTCTCAGTACATCCATTACAGGCATTTAATATATTATATCTTGTTTGACAGAGCTCGTGGAGATCTATCAAACAAGATATAATAAAATAAATGCTAAGTTTATCTCTAGAATACAGGAAAATGACATGATCCCTATTAATTGAATACTCCTGTTAATTGCATAATTTTCATTGGCAAAGTAGCTATTCAATTAACAGGGTTCCACTATACTGCTTATGATAATATCTTCAATCAGCAGTCTGTGCTTTAGTTTTAAGCTCATAAAGTAAGAGTTCTTTCTACATCATGGGCTTATGCTAAGAATGTTGCTATTACAGATCTAGTGCGGGCTGCATATTGTTCTTAGCCTTCCACTTTCTCGAATTTGTATCTGAGAAATATTGAGTCCTTTTCTGCATTGTTTAGGTCCATTATTTTTTACTCAGAATGTCGTCCACTAAGCAGTGGCAACTATATATATGTAGGCTTTCGGTTCCAGCAGTGACTCTGTCCTGCTGCCCTCTTCGCTCTGGAGTATTTGATCCAGGGCAAGGGGAAGGGGGGGGGGAGGAGGGGGAGGGGGGGTGTTCCCTTAGTTTTATAGTGTAAAGCAAGGGAATACCTCCCTTGGAGTTAGTAATTCCGAGTCGGTACCGGGATGGTTTTAAAGTAAAGCTAATGTTTACTCATCTATGTAATATTTTTTAAGTGTTGCTCGGTGTGAGACATTTGTATATATCATGTATTAATTGGGCGTTAATATACAATCCTCGGACACTTTTATATGAGTATATAGAGTCTCATTTTACGGGACTTCCTTCTTTATTGGCTTTCCTTTAAAAATATTAGTATAAAGGGTTATACTGAATGTTAATAGAGTTCATTGATGTTATTGCGCTCAATTACAGAATGGTGTTGTGTCTTTCTTTTTGATACAAATAAGAAAGATACATGTAAAGCCTATCTCTCATTTTCTCCTTCAGAGGATAGTTCTGTTATATGTAATTGAGTCTATTGGATTTTCCTTTATGTCCTAGGCCCTCCAACTTTTTTACTATTCAGCTAAGTCTGGGTCATTGGTACAGTATAAAAATGTTAAAAAATTTACAGTAATTTATATATTTTTTATACTTACCAATGACCCAGATGGCGATGGCCCTCCCATGCGTTGGGATCCCATACCTCCCTGCTGAGTACATAATGCTTACCAGGCACTGGTTGTAAGAATGATAATTGCGCCAATTTCGAGACCTCCTTGACACTGCACATGCGCAGTGGAGTAAAAGTATGGAGGACCATATAGGACATGTAATTTTTGGTTTTAGATGCAAATTTTGGGGATTGGGGGTAAAATTTGCATTTGGCCCTAGATATTTTAGAGTTAGCACCAGCTAAGTCTGGGTCATTGATAAGTATAAAAAATATATAAATTACTATAAATTTTTTAACATTTTCAGATTTTTAATGAAGTACATATATAACAATTAACATGCTCTTGAATATTCATTTTATTTCACTTATTACAGTTTTTTACAGAAAAGTGTTTATAATTAATACAGTTCACAATAGTTATGGTGAAAAAACAAAGCATATCAAGCAAAAAACTGAAAAAAATAACATATGGTATACACATATCACAATCTGTAATTTTTCAAAAATTAATTCAGTGGCAGGGTATATAGGAGCCTGAAAATTGCACAGAGAGTTAAGAGTTAAATCAGTCCCATGGTCGTCTCGTCTGCAAATCCCATTATATCTAAATTGGTCAACTTTGTTTCGGTAAATCTTTGGACATTTTGACATGCTTCAAATTTCTTTTATAAAAGTTTCTCCCAGATGTTTTGCAAATCTGCCCAAATTTGTACTTATATTTTTACTAACAGTTATCGCCACCAAATGGTTAGGCATAAATTGACACCAGCTAAAGAGAAGAAGCGATATGAATTTCAACAAACCTGCCCAACAGAAAAGATAACGAATGTAATTGAGACTGGTTCCCAAAAGGTTGTTTTGATTTTTTTATCTATCCATTGTACAGCTTCAAACAAAACAAATGGACTCTTCACCTTTGGGTTTAAACATCGGAATTAAAATTTGTTTATTTAAATGAATTTTAATGCATGGGATGTGTAATAAACACAGAATGTGATGTGTGTTTGAATCGGTAGGTGACTATGCCATTCCAACTCGTTATGTAAAACACCCACTGATTCAAATACACATTGTGTTCTGTCTTTGTTTGCAACTCTCCTTTTCAAAACAACTTTCTTTCTATTCATCTCAAATGTAAACCATTTGATGTATTCCTGCATATCTGGTTTCAAGTGAAAGACTAGACAATATGCTTTACACTGATGTATCATTTGACCATTGGACATTCTTTGGTTATTCATAAATAATGAGAATGCCAGGGGAAAAACAAGAAAAATATATTTAGTAAGACAAACGGGCATTCAGGTAACTGGTTCATTACCTAAATTTATTCCAGTCTGGTCCTTATATTGACTATTATTCATGTCAAGAAAGTTGCTTGCTAATGGAAAGGCAGATTTTTTGTTGTGAATGAGAAAAATTTGTGTCATGGTGTGATATCTTGCAGACTGACCAAAAGAAAAAGTAAAAAATGTGGTCACCAAGTATGAATTAAATTTTATTCACATTTGAAAATCAGTACTATGATCCAGGCAATTTAAGAAACTGCTTTAGTTAGAAAATTATATCCCCTCGTCTGATCATGAAACTGATAAATGTAGGTGGAGACCCAATTATTGCTTAATGCCTCATTGTCCTACCACTTATGTTTTTTCCCAAAATTCTCTTTAATGATGAATAACCCAAGAATGCCCAATGATTAAATGATACACCAGTGTAGAGTTTGTTGTCTCATCTTTCACTTGACACCAGGTATTTGTGAATACCCCAAGTGATTCACATTTAATTTGAGATGAATAGAAAGAAGGTTAGTTGATTTGTTTTGAAAAAGGGAATTGTATACCTTGTTATATTTAAATATCTATTAAGGGGATGAAGAAGATCAATCAAAAAAGAGTTATCAAATATCCTTTTTCTGAGTACTCAGCTCGTGCCGAGTTCATGTGGCTTCAATGACATGTTCTTTTCTGATGAGAGAGCAATGTTGCTGTGTGCCGTTACTTAAATTGGGTAAGACTATTATTATCCCTAAGGGGGGTGGGTGTGAGATGGTGAAATCTCACCCGATTCATATCTTATCAAAATTCTTAGAACTGAAATAGATGTGGATGAATACTTTTATTGAAGAGTGCTGGAAACTCAGATATGGTCTTTATTCTGAAGTACAGGTACCTCAACTTAAAGGCTTAATTTTCTGTGTAAATGCTTCATATTATCTTTGCATTAAAATTGTTTCATTGTTCAAGATTTGTCTTGTTCCAGTTTATGGAAGAGTGGCTAGGCCCCCACAAAGTAGATCTTCTGTTTTTTAGGCCATTTTTTTGTAAAATTTCATGTAAGTGGGCAGTTTTTTATTTTATTTTTTATTTTTTTAATTATTTCTTTGCCACCAAAAGTTTATGTTCTTGGTTTGTTATATGTTTTAGGCCTCATAATCTACAGAATAGTGAGGGTTGTGGTGTATTTCGTCCATTGAGTGCAAGAAGGCTTTGCAATGCTTCTTTCACTCAAGGGACAAATTTAACAAGTTGAGGTAAAATATAAGGCATGAACCATTTAATTTTTATTTTTTATTTAAGTTTGCATTGGTTAAAAAAAGAGAGCATGCAGCATCCAAAAGGTCCATTCGTAAGGGCCTGAAAAACAGATTTTCAACTTTTTTAGGCCCTCTGTATAAATTGTAACAAGGCAAAGTCATGTGAACAAATGTTGATAACCCAAAATAATTCAGCACTCTGCCAGTTAATTATACAGGTTAAAGTTAACAATGTTAATTTTACTAGGTCTGTACATGATCAGGAGCAGTCTTTAGTGAGAATAAGAAAATCTGATTCTCGTAATGATTCTTGCAATTCATTTCTAAACAGTAAAATAGCATGGGAATTATATCATTTTGATTTTTGCAAAACGTTTCGAAATTCTGGTCCTGAATGTCATCATTTAATTTCTCTGTGTAGCTGAATTGAAAGCTTAATGAATATCTCAACATTTATTATCTTTTACAGATGAGGAGAATATATTGGAAGTTTTGCCACAGAAAAATGCAAATCCATGTCGAGATTTATTTCTTTTGAAATATTTTCTTTACTATGACTGTTACTACAAGACTGCTCATTTTGAAGAGCAAAGTCTTCAAGAACAGTGCAGGTGATATATCTATTAATGTTGCTATATTGTTTTTTGTGTGTGTTGCTTTTTCTGGGTGTTTTTATTAACAAGGGCTGTGTTTATGGGTGAATATTTGCATTTTAGAAAATAAATCTAAAAGTAGAACACTCTCAGTAATGGTTTGTTTTCCAAATATTTTATTTATGAAGCTGCTGTTTCATCTGGTGATCCTCCCAATACTAAGTGTAGTGGAACTCTGTTAATTGAATAACCACTTTGCCAGTGAAAAATTATCAGTTAACAAGGGTATATAATTAACAGGAACTGGCTCATTTTCCTATCCTCTAGTTATAAATTGAGCATTCAATCAATTATATCTTGTGTGACAGAGCTCTTTGAGCTCTGTCAAACAAGATATATCAGATGAAATGCCTATACTGAAGGTGCCGAGACAAAAAATGCCTATGAATGAAGGGAAATTCAATGAATATTGGAGTAATTTTTCAGCAGACTACAAGATTTTTTTTTGATTAACAGGAGCCTACTCCATAACATATATGTAGATAACAGATCAAATTTGTATTGAAGTATGGTAAATGGTTTGGTGTTGTGAGTTATGTACAATTAATGGGATTATTTAATTGAAAGATATGCTATTAAGTGGGCTCTCCTGTACTCAATCCTTTACTTAACCTTACAAGAAGATGTCATATCCAAACAATTTACTAAAAATTGTCATTACTGGCCCCAAGACACAGCTTATGACCTGTGAATAAAATGAGCTGTAGCTTGTGGCCTTCTAATCGAACAGAGCTTGATGAGTAGTTCCAATGAGGTGGTCACAAGCTTTTGTTTTGAAGAAAAAATAATTAAATTTGAATGGCTGTTTTGTGAATAGTACTGCTGGATATGGCTGTTACATTAGGTAGATCGGGGTTCAACTGTATACTTCATTGTTTCAGAAAAAAACAGCCAACTGCATATTTCCTTGCAACACACCATAGCATGTAACATGAATTCACATAAGGCAAAAAAAAATGAAATTTTGCAGTGAGTGTGCTGTAAATGATTCAAGCAAGAATGTACTGAAAATGGGAAAACAAAGTGCTGTGTCACACGAACAGTTTAGAAAAGTGCCGATGATGGCGACGTTATTAATGACTACTGAATAGTACTTTACGGGATAGGAAATTTTCACCCATAATGTGTTCACTGCCTGTGGTTTTTGCAAAAACAAATAACCCAGGAGGCTAAATGAAATGGGACTACAAAGTATATCCTCCCATCCCTACTTCATTTTGCATCGTGCTGGATTAACCATATGTGAGGGGGTGCAGTGGCATTGCAGTAACCGGTTCTTGTCAGATCACTGAAGTTGAGCAATGTCGAGCCCGGTTAGTCCTCGGATGGCTCCTGTGCTGTGTTCTTGGGCAAGGGACTTAACCCCCATTGTCCACATGGGGGCACGATGACGCTCTGTACTAAGGCGTACTGCACGTCGATGGTGCGCATGTCTTCAACCAATCTAACCCTGCCTGTGCTGTAGTGTGAGGTTATGATGTTGGAGAGATGGCAGCTGCTCGTCGTTGCTTGGTGGTTCTCTCCGGGTACTCCGGCTTCCTCCACCCATAAAACTGTCATGGTCATGATTAGCCATTGTGCATAAGTATGTGACCTTAAACACCAATAAATAAATAACCATATGTGAAGGTCCCAAACTTTTTCCCTTGGGAAAAAAAACAACTTTTCATACCACTTACAGTTTCCTGTGTACAGTGCTAAGTAACATGAATATATTTTTATACGACAACCAATGGCCCAGACTAGCTGGTGCTAACTCAAATTTGTCCAGGGCCAAACACAAATTTTGCCCACCAATCCCCAAAATTTGCATGCAAAACCAAAAAAATCAAGTCCTAGATCTGCGTATGTGAAGTATCTAGGAAGGTACCAAAATTGGCACAAACCATCATTCTTCGTTTAGCCCTAAAGTCAGCAACAAAGAACTGACACCTGTGCTTTTAAATCTCCTTTTTTGAGGATGCCAGACACAAATCAATGGTAAAATTGATGGATCCAAGGATGTAAACGGATGATGGAAGTGAATAATGGTGGTTAGAAATGTTCAGGGCTGTAACTTTATAAAAAATATAAAAAATTATTTCATGTTTCCCAATTTCGGGACATACTCCTGATGTCATAATTCTTGCTAATGATTTATCCACTGTTTGTTAAGTGTTCCTTCCCTATCCCTCCTTGAATGCTCTCCTGTGAAAATCCCAAGCTTTTCGGCTATTTTTTATCAAAATTTTTTATTAGCTCACCGAAGGGAGCTTAACTTATCACTTGCCGTCCGTCGCCGTTTGACGTCGTTGTCCTTCCGACGTCGTCGTCGTCCATCGTCGTCGTCGTCCATCGTCGTCGTCCGTCATGAACTTTACTATATTGACCTCTCCTCACAAACTACTTGACCAAATTGAACCAAATTTTTTGTGCCTGTTCCTTATCATATATCAATTCAAGTTTGTACAAATAAACTTGCCATGCCCACAGGAGGCACCAGAAAGGGTATAACTCTGATAGCACCCATAAATGTTTTTAAAAATTCAAAAAAATCTTCTTCTTCGGATCCACCTGTCGGAATCTTTTCATATTTGTTATACAACATCTCTAGGGGAGGGGGGGGGGGGGGGGGGGGGGTCAGATTCAAGTTTGTTCAAATCGAGTCCCTGGGTTAAGATTTGGGCTCTCTATTGGAGCCCAAAGTTTAACTTGGTGCAATTTGAGGAAATTTCTTTAAAAATCTTTTTCTTCAGATTGACCACTCAGAATCCTATCATGTTTGGTATACAACATCTGTAGGGGGGTCAGATTCAAGTTTGTTCAAATCCAGCCCCTGGGTTAATAACTGGGCTCACTGTAAGAGCCCAAATTGTAACTTACTGAAATATGAGGACATTTCTTTAAAAATCTTCTTCTTCAGATCCACCAGTCAGAATGCTTTCATTTTTGGTATACAACATCTCTAGGGGGGTCAGATTGAAAATTGTTCAAATCGGGTTCCTGAGTTAATATTTGGGCTCTCTGTTGGAGCCCAAAGTGTAACTTGGTGCAATTTGAGGAAATTTCTTTAAAAATCTTCTTCTTCAGATCGGCCACTCAGACTCTTTTCATGTTTGGCATACAACATCTACAGGGGGTCATATTCAAGTTTATTCAAATCGAGTCACTGGGTTTATATTTGGGCTCCCTATGGAGCCCAAATTTTAACTTTGTGCAATGCGTGGAATATTCTTTAAAAATCTTCATCTTCAGATTCACCAGTCAGAATCCAAATCGAGTTTCTCAGTTAATATTTGGGTTCCCTATGGGAGCCTGAATTTTAACTTGGTGCAATATGAGAAAATTTCTTTAAAAATCTTCTTCTTCAGATCCACCAGACAGAATCCTTTAACATTTGGTATGCATCATCTCTTGGAGGGGTCAGATTCAAGTTTGTTCAAATTGGGTCCCTGGGTTGAAAATTTTGAGTCTGGTTCGGACTTAGAAACTTTTAACCAAAATTTGAGGAGAAAAAAATTTGTTTTGATTTTTTATGCATTTTGTTCAATTTTGAGGCAAAAAAAACCCACAAATTTTTAGTCTGAAAATTTTGGGTCCGGTTTTGGACTCTGAAATTTTAGACCAAAATTCAGAATTTAAAAATAAAAATGTATGCGTTTTTTGCTCAATTTTGAGAGGAAAACAAAATTTTTAGCCTGAAAATTTTGGGTTCAGACTTGGAAATTTGGGAAGAAAATTTGAAGAAAAAAAATTTGTTTTTTTTATGCGTTTTGTTCAATTTTGAGATGAAAAAAAAATTTGGAGTCAGGTTTGGATTCTGAAATTTCGGCCAAAATTCAGACATTTTGGGGGGGGATTTTTATGCGTTTTGTTCAATTTTGAGATGGAAAAAAAAAAATTTATTGCCTGAAAATTTTATGTCATGTTCCAACTTGTTTTTAAAATCTTCTTCAGACCATGTGGTCAGAATGCTATCATATTTGGGATACAACATCTCTAGGAGGGGTAGATTCAAGTTTGTTCAATCCTAGTCCATCGGTTGATATTTCACTTAGTACAATATAAGAAACTTTCTTTGAAAATCTTCTTCAGATCCACCAGTCAGAATCCTTTCATATTTGGTAAACAACATCTCTTGGGGGGGGGGGGGGGGGGGGGGAGGGGAGGTGGTAAGACTCAAGTTTGTTCAAACCTGGTCCCAGGGTTATCAATTTGGGCTACCTGTGGGAGCCTGAATTTTAACTAAGTGCAATATGAAGGAATTTCTTTTAAAATCTTGTTCGGATTCACGAATCAGAATCCTTTCATATTGGGTATACAACATCTCTAGGTGGGTCAGATTCAAGTTTGTTCAAATCGGGACCCTGGGTTAATATTTTGGCTCTCTATTTGAGCCCAAAGTTTAACTTAGTGCAATGTGAGGTGATTTCTTTAAAAAACTTCTTCATATCCACCAGTCAGCATTCTATCCTATTTGGTATATGTCATCTCAAGGTGGATCAGATTCAAGTTTGTTCAATTTGAGTCCTTAGCTTAATATTTGGGTTCTATGGGCAGGGGTGGGGTGGGGGGGGGGCATGTTACATTCAGGTTTGTTCAAATCCATTCCTTGGTGTTTTTCCATAAAATTTGCCTCTCATGACTTCATTCCTTTGTAGTGCTGATGAACCATGTCTAACTGAATGTGACCCCAAATACTTCTTTGTACCACTTTGGCCGGTGAGCGATTAAGGCACCATGGGGCATCTTGTTAAATTTTTTGGGAGTTTAACGTGTGTAACAGAATGGTTACGTCCTCACCCTAAGGGTGTTAGGTCATTTTAGTCATGCATCTTCTATCCGATGTATCGCTTTTTCTTCGTTTGAAGATCTTGCTTTACATTTTTTAGCCTTAAAATCTGTTAATGACTTTGGGCCTTTTTTTCTCTGCCTGATGTCTTGTTTCCAGTTTTTCCTTTGATGTTGTTTACGTTGACAACATCTTTAAATATATGTAGTATTTAGTTATTATTACTGAAGGATTGTTGTAAGATACATTAATTAATATTCCGGTAGTGTAGCAGAAAAATTTGGATTTTGTCCGCACTTAGACTCTGTTGGGATGTCCTTTGGGCTTTTCATGTTCCCTTTGGGAACTTCAAAAATTTTTTAAAAAATTTTTTGTATTTAATTTTTCGATTTTGATTTTGATTGCCATTATTATGTATCTTTATCATATATTTATTGTGGAGTTTGTGGTAGTACCATCGACTTAATTTTTTAGCTTAGTCATGAAAGCTTACTGCTAAAAATGCAAGTTGAGGAAGTCTTCCTCAGATTTACATGCTTGTTGCCTTGCCTGTAGTCGATGTACTCCTGCAGATTATTGTCCTACATGTGTCGATTGGGATGACAAATATTGGAAATGGGTGCCATGGTACGTTGTTGGTGGTGAGATGCCTATGCCAGTGCTCTCACTGCAAGATAATTCAAATTTTTTGGTTTCTTTTTCAGAGGAACAAGAACATAGTGATGGTATTGTGACACCCACCAAAACTTTTCTACCGTCATCGCGCTCTGATGAGCAAACAGAGCTAGCTGCTAAGGTGCTCATGGATGTTAGGTAAGGGATAAGGCTGCTGGCTAGTTTTCTTGATCCCTTGAAGGCAGCTAGCTCGACCGGTGTTTCTGCGTCTGTGGGAGCCGTAACACCGGGTTTGTCCATTGCGGTCAAAGAAAGTGTAGTGGGTAGAGCGAGCACCTTAAAAACAAAAGCTCACCCAGCGATGACAGAAATAAGAGGAAGTCAGCAGGTTTCTTGTCGGGAGGCTCGGCAAGGGCTGAAAAGGCTGCGAGCGGGAGAAGTCCCTTTCTAACCCAGCAACATCTGGGGCCAGTTGTTGTTATGAGAAACTTGCACAGGACGGAGCTTACGTCCACATCTGCCGCTCAGGATGCTCCATCTAGACTGCAGCCAGCCTCGGCTACAGTCATGGCTTCTTCCGCTACAATTAGTAAGCACACGTGACTGCATCCTAGCTACCCAACTTCGGATATCCAGCCAGCTGCGCAAAGACAGGCCCAGCTTGCGCCCGTGAAATCGAATCATCTGGTAGCTATGGAACCGAGGCTTCGATCATTGGGACTTTCGGAGAAGAGATTCATCTCCGGAACACCATCCCAGGAGCAGCAAGTGACTAAAAAACAGAAAACCGCTGCTCCTTAAGCCTCGGTGATAAACTTGCTGCAGCTGATCGCAGCCTCCCAGCAAGTGTGAGAGCAGACTCCAGAAGGGAGGTATCAGATGGTGCTGGGTCGGTCCAGTCATCTGTTCATGTAGATGCAATGGACCGAGATTCACAGCTGATTCAGTCGGATGGTAAAAGGGATAAGGAAGAGGATTACCCTTTCCTTTCAGAACAACATATTGTTGTATACTATCCTGAATTTGTTCCACTGAATCAGCAAGCTGCGGCAACAAGGGAGAAACTGCTGGCATCTTTAGACGTAGACATTATAGGGAGGAAGGTAGAAGTTCTTTTCCCAGTTCAGTTCAGACAATGTGCTTTGGTCTGAACTTGGCTCCTAGGGCTTTCACTCGAATAATGAACTCGGTAGTGTCATACTTCCCAGCTCATTAATCTGCGGTAATGTTGACTTACTTGGACGACATTCTTCAGAGATATGGTAACAGAATTATTCTTCAGAACGATGTTCAGAGTCTGCTACAATTGCTCTGATATCTCGGTTTCATAGTAAACGAGAAAAAATCTGATCTAGATTGGTCCACTCACTCGATTCTATTATGCAAATTAACAGAGACAATTCTCCTATTCATCCTGAATCATCACGTTCATCTCTCTGTCCATCATATACCGGGTCGTCTGAACGTATTAGTAAATCGCTGTCTCGGAAAGGTCGCCTGTTGCCATCGGAGTGGACTCTCAACAAGCTAATATTCAGGCAGATTTGTTACCACTGGGAACGTCCTATGATAGATCTTTTTGGAACACACCTGAACAATCAATTACCGACATTCATGTCGCCATGCCCAGATGATCAAGCATACTCAGTAGATACTGTGTCGATTTCATGGGACGGGATGATAGAATATGCATGCATATCCTCCAACTTTGTTGATTCAACAGATTCTGTTAAAGATCAAACAGTCTCATTGCAAAATTCTGCTAGTAGCACCTCTGTTGTCACAGAAACCTTGGATCAGTCTTCTCAGGTGTCTGTTATAGGACATTCCCCAGAAGCTTCCTCCACGAGAGGATCTTCTTTATCAGGGAAAGTCATGCGCACTGCATCACAACCCGGAAGGTCTCAACCTTCACGTATTTCTGTTGTGTGGTCTTTCTTGCACGGAAAACATTTTACAAGATGAGCAGTGAATGAAATTTCTAAATGTAGGAGGGCCTCCTCTTCATTGAATTATGCAGCGAAGTGGATGGTTTTCTTCCGTTGGTGTAGGGATCAGTCGATGTCGATAGACATATACGATCCGTCCATACCAAATATCGCCGATTTCCTGGTCAATTTGTTTGACGATCTCAAACTGCAGCCTGTCACTATTAAGGGCTATAGGTCTATGTTATCACATACTTACGCCAATCATGATAACTTGGCTATTGGGTTAAATACTTCATTATCCAAGCTAGTTAGAAATTTCTCTATCAATAGACCTAGAACCCTCAGATTAATTCCTAAGTGGAATTTGGCTTGGGTTCTGTTGAAGCTCAAAGAAGCTCCTTTTTGAGCAGTTAGACGTCTTGACCTATAAAACGGCGTTTCTCTTAACCTTTGCATCTGCTAGAAGAGTCTGTGAACTTCATGCATTATCTGTTGATGAATCTCATTACCATAGTGTGGGTAATGCCATTACCCTCATTATGGAAGTGAGATTTTTGACTAAGAATCAGATTCCGGATAAGCGGCCTGAGCCTATTGTCATTAAGGCCTTACCGTCCTCGGATAACCGTAGACCTTTGCTGTGTCCAGTCAGGGCTATGCACATTTATGAACATCGATCACATTTTATTAGAAAGTGAAGAAAACGTTTCTTTCTTTCTTTGATTCCTAGCAGAAAAGATATTTCTGTTCATGCGGTCGTTTGATGGATTCAGTTGGCAACACGCATTGCCTATGAAAATGTATCTTCAGATCAACTTTCTGTTAATAAGATCTCAGCACACGAGGTTAGAGCACTATCCACTTCTTGGACTTATTCTAACAGTATAGCCATTACTGATCTCATGAAGTCTGCTTACTGGGCACAGCCCTCTTCATTTACCAAGTTTTACCTGAGAAATTTAGAGTCCATCTCCAGTGACCTCAGATCTTTGAGTCCTCTTTTTGTTGTCCATTAATATTACATCTTTAAGGTCTTTAGGCAGTCCACTCCAACACTGATGCTGTTCTGCTCCCCTCTTCATTCTAAAGAATTTTACCTCAGAACAAGGGGAAGGTGGGGGACAGTTTTTCCCTTATGATTATCTGGCTTTATAGTGAAAAGCAAGGGAATACCTCCTCCAGTGACAGTAGTCCTGCGTCGGTGCTGGGGTGATTTTAATGTTTAGCTCAGTGTGAAGCAATAACTTTGTCTCATTTATATACTGTTTTTAAAGTGTAGCTCACTGTGAAGCATTTGTATATGTTACATGTCAAACTGGCATTAATATACAATCCTCGGACACTTTTAAATGAGTATAAAGAGTCTCATTCTCTGGACTATCTTTATATATTGGTTTCCCTTCACAGAATTAGCATAACAGGTTAGGCTGGCATTAAATGGAGAATTATATATTACATAATACTCAATTGTTGGTGTTATGCCTTTCTCTTTTCTCGTAAAAGAGAAAGACATATGTAATTTCTATCTTCTCCTGTGGGAGCTATCCTTTACTGAAGTAATTGAGAGATTGGATTTTCTTTCAAGTCCTAGGCCCTCCAGCCTTTTTACAATTCAACTAGTCTGGGCCATTGATTGTGTATAAAAATATAAATTTTAGGTAATTTGTATTTTTTTTTTATACTTGCCAATGGCCCAGATGGGTATGGCCCTCCCATGAGTGGGCACTCACACCTCCCCGCTATTCATAACATTTAACAGGCATCTGTAGAAAGAATGACGGTTGGTACCACTTTTGGTACCTTCCTGGATACTTCACATGCGCAGATTTCAAAAGTATGGAGGACCATCTAGGACTTGATTTTTTCGGTTTTGCATGCAAATTTTTAGGATTGGGGGCAAAATTTGTGTTGGAGTTAGACCAGCTAGTCTGGGTCATTGGCAAGTATAAAAAGTATACAAATTTCTTAAAATTTATCATTTTCTTCAAAGATTCTGTTGCTGCCAGCAAGGGAAGCTTTGTTTTTGTAAAATTTTGTACATAAATAATTGATTTGTTACAATTTTTTGGAGAATGCCTGCTGCTACTCTTCAATAAATTGCATGAAAACAATTCTGTACAAACATTTTCCATTCTGCTAAGCAGACATTAAGCTAATGCGTACAGTTTATAGCCACTATAGTGGTTTTCAGCCCATTGCTTTACAGCCACGGTACTAGATTCCAGCACTCAACCAGTTAAGTATCCAGAGAGTGTGAAAGAATAACTACAGCCAAATGGCCCAACAATATCAGGTTGAGAGTACAGTTGGTACAAAATGGCCCTAGAAATATCATGGCAAGAATATAGTTGTTACAATTATTGACCCTAGAAGTATCAGAGTGAAAATATAGTTGTTACAAATGGCCCTAGAAATATCAGGTTGAGAATATGAGAAATATCAGGATGAGAATATGGTTGCTACAAAAAAATATCAGTGTGAAAATACAGTCAGGCATGAATACATATGAGGTTGACTGTGGGAGGTTGAGTCCCACCCAATTCCCCCATTACTATGCCATTGTTAACCCCAGTCAGTTTACTGTAAAGTAGGATATCATGCCTGACAATGGTAATTCCTTACTTAATTTACTCCGCAGATGGAAACATGTTGGGGCACGGTAGGTCAGTAGATAGAGGTGCAGGCTGTTCTCTGAAATGAATATTTGAAAAGCTCTCCATGATAGTTCCCCAAGAATCAATGTCAAAGAAATGGTGTCATCACCAAAGCAGATATATAAAAAAATATACATTTCCTGCAATCATATTTAATTTGGAGAAACTTCATATTGAATCTGACATCAAATTGAATTTTAACCATTAAGGGCTTTGAGATTTTTATATATTTTTGCTATACTTTGAAAGTCTACCTCCAGTTGGCTTTGCAGTTGTTTCTAGTCAAGTCTTGGCTGTTTATGGAGGCATCCAAGACTTGCCAAGAAACAACTCACAAGGTACTTAGAAAACAAGTTTTGGGTTTACCCAAACAATGTATGTTGTGACACCTGTTCATTTGCATTAAAAAGTTATCAAAGTCAAAATTAGGCCCTTAAGGGTTAAAGAAAAATGTGTTGGCTTTTCATGTCTGAGAAAAACCTGCATTGACAGGTCTAATATTTTTTTCTATTTAGGTTTCTCCAGAGCTCAGGGCAGTGTCTTGTGGCTACTCAATATGAAATTTTCCAGTGTTCAAAAGAGGATGTCAAAGGAACCTTGAACAAGTTTATAGATTTTTTTAGTGTTCAAACTAAAACGCCATGTTCAGGTATGTCACATTTAATACCTTTCTGCAGCTGAATTGCAAATGATTAACTCTTAACCTGCTGAGTATTTTCTAGATTTATTTATTTATTTATTTATTTATTGGTGTTTAAGGTCACATACTTATGCACAATGGCTAATCGTGACCGTGACAGTTTTACGGGTGGAGGAAGCCGGAGTACCCGGAGAGAACCACCAAGCAATGACGAGCAGCTGCCAGCTCTCCAACATCGTAACTCTGAACTCTGCACCGCAGCACAGACAGGGTTAGATTGGTTGAAGACATGCGCACCACTGACGTGCAGTACACCTCAGTACACAGCGTCATCATGCCCCCATGTAGGCAATCGGGGTGAAGTGTCTTGCCCATGGACATAACGTGGTTGCCGCAGGTGGGATTCGAACCGAGGACCTCTCGGCTTGCAGCCTGCACCTCTAACAACTGAGCCACCGCACCCCTATTTTCTAGATATTTTTCATCAAATTTAGTCATGGCTGCTATAAAGCAGCCATGATTAGATTTGATGAATAATTAGTCCCCTACAGGCATCGCCTGGGGGGACTATAGGTTTGCACTCTGTCCATCTGTCAGTCTGTCAATCACACTTTAGTTTTCCGGAGTTTTTTTGGAAAGGCTTCAACGGAATGATTTCATTTTTTGTAAACTACTATAGAACGATGACTTACAGATCAAGTTTGAGTTTCATGCTGATTGCATTATTCTTGTGTGAGTTACAGCCCTTTGAAATATGGGAAAAAGCACCAAAATATCAGTTTTCCGGAGTTTTTTGGGAAACGCTTCAACGGAATGATTTCATTTTTAGTAAACTACTATAGAACGATGGCTTACAGATCAAGTTTGAGTTTCATGCTGATTGCATTATTCTTGTGTGAGTTACAGCCCTTGGAAATATGGAAAAGCACCAAAATATCAGTTTTCCAGAGTTTTTTTGGAAACCCTTCAACAGAATGATTTCATTTTTGGTAACCTACTATAGAACGATGATTTACAGATCAAGTTTGAGTTTCATGCTGATTGCCTTATTCTTGTGTGAGTTATGGCCCTTGGAAATATGGAAAAGCGCCCAAATATCAGTTTTCCGGACTTTTTCTGGAAACGCTTCAACGGAATGATTTCATTTTTGGTAACTTACTATAGAACGATGACTTACAGATCAAGTTTCATTTTCACTCTGTCTATCCATCCATCCGTCAGTCTGTCAGTCAGTCTGTCAGTCATACTTTAGTTTTCTGGACTATTTTTGGAAACGCTTCAACAGAATGATTTCATTTTTGGTAACCTACTATAAAACGATGACCTACAGATCAAGTTTCATTTACACTCTGTCCATCCAGCTTCAACGGAATGATTTAATTTTTGGTAACCTACTATAGAACAATGACTTACAGATTAAGTTTCATTTGCACTCTGTCCATCCGTCAGTCTGTCAGTCAGTCTGTCAATCATACTTTAGTTTTCCGGACTTTTTTTGGAAATGCTTCAACCGAATGATTTCATTCTTGGTAACCTACTATAGAATGATGACTTACAGATCAGGTTTGAGTTTCATGTTGATTGCATTATTCTTGTGTGAGTTAAGGCCCTTGGAAATATGGAAAAGCACCAAAATATCAGTTTTCTGAACTTTTTGGGAAATGCTTCAACGGAATTCATTCTGATCACATCTAGGTTATAACATTTGTATAATTATTAATGCTCATTAGTCCGGTAGGGGACATTGTATTGCTTCAGCGATATGTGCGCTCTTGTTAATCTAAATGTAACACAAGAAAGCATTGGTGAAAAATTCATTCAATTGACATGGTGCAAGTATGATTAAATGGGCCCAACTTATACTTATTTCAGTGACGAGAAACCCTGTGCTGGGCAGGAATACCCACCAGCAGCATGCAAAGAGTTAAGCATCACCTTTAGCATCAATGTTTCTGAAACTCTTGACACAATGTTGGGGCAGTCAGGTGTCCTTTAGAACTGGACATTTTTTTTTTGTTTTCCAGTTCAGTTCTAGTTTTTGTGATAAACCGGAAAACCAAACTGAAGACCTTGTAAAAACCAGCTGAACAGTTTTACTTTATTTGAGCATAAACTGAACAAACTATCTTACTTGTCAAGTGGGTCCTATGGACTCTCCTCATTCAGTCCATCTGTCAAAGGGGCAAAACATTGTATTCTCATTTTCACATTTTCTCCCATGTTGACTCGTCCAATGGATGTTTTTTATTTATGTTTTTTTCTGACTCAATAGGATTACAACTGATCCCCTGGAACCCCCAAGAATGATCAAATGGATGTTAGGCTGAACACAATGGAAATACTTACAGACATGGCTTTTTGTGGTGAATGGTGTCATACAAACTACTGCAGAGTTTTTCCAAGTTAAGGAGCCTGAAGTTTTATTTACAATATGTTCTTAACAGAATCAAAACTGAGTGTTTTGACTGAAAGCAAACCGAACTCGAATCAGAGTAATCAACATCTCCCATCTCTACTGTTTTTGTGACAGACAGCAACATTGTCCTGCCATCATCCAAAACTTGGTACCTGTCGCATGAATTAGGACCCTAAAATATGGTTTTACATTACTTTGAGATATATTATTTGTGTGTAGGTGTAAGAGGTTACAATACTCTTTTGAGAATTACACTCCATAGTAGAGAGGTTTTATTAGTCATTCAATCAAACCAAGAAATATTTCTTACGGTTGACATGTGTCTGTCACAATGAGATGCAAAAAATAGTTTGTTTTTGTCAAATTCAGCTTGTCACTTTCTCTTCCTAAATTAAAAGTGAATTCTCTATCATGTCAAGTTTATTATATGCTTACGTTTTATGCTATTTTTTTTATATGGAGACCTGACTTTAATCTTGTCTTGTCTGTTATTGTTATCTATTATTAAATGATAAGTTACAGGCCCATCTTCAATTCTAAGAAATTGTACAGGTCATTGTTTCAGGCACAAGGAATTGATACTGATCAAAGATGTAAGTTGTACCTGTAAATGACCATGAGATGCTGTTTATTTGCAGCCCCTCATGGTCCGTGAGTCCCTCCCTCCCTCTCATCCATCCATCCATCCATCCATCCATCCATCCATCCATCCATCCATCCATCCATCCATCCATCCACATCCATCCATCCATCCATCCATCCATCCATCCATCCATCCATCCACATCCATCCATCCATCCATCCATCCATCCATCCATCCATCCATCCATCCACCTACCTGCCACCTGTCTATCCATCTGTTCCTCATCTGTCCATCCATCCATCCATCTGTCTGTCCATCCTTCCATCCATCTGATCTTCTGTCTGGTCGTCTGGCTGGACAAGTGACCAGTCAGGATCCATATCTCAGCAGTGAATAGATGGATTTCAATGGAATTTGGTATGTGGTATCATTGGGATGACCCGCTTCCACCATATCTTGAACAGAATTGCTGACCTATTTTCACCTGAGTTATGGCCCTTAATGGTATTGAATTTGAGAACTCGGGTCTGGTTATATATTGAACAGTCCATAAGTGCAAGTCGATGTATGACCCAGAAGCGAAGTTGAGGCTTCAATACACCATCTCAGAAAGCCACATGGTGGTAATAACCAATTTATCTTACCATATTCTCTTTCTTGGCTTGTTTGCATATATTTTGACAATCATTCAGCATCTGTGAATTGATTTTTTATGAATGAAGGTCATGACGTCATGGCATTCTTACACTATTCATGTCATAATCCTCATTCATTGTTCTGCTTGTACAATAACCACTGAAGTTTATAGTAGTTTTCAGCTGTGTGTGTCTTTGTTTTATTTTCCATGTTTAATGCATGCTAGACCTAAAAAAATATCATCATGGCAAACAGTGATCTAGTCCAGGCCTGGAAATAAGCAATCTGTCATCTGCAGAATGAGGTCCCTAGAGGGTGAATTTGCTGATGCTATACCACACAGTGGGCTAAAATCCCCCAATTTATTCTCTGTATGCCTCTTTCTGATTAGGCCTGAGGCCTCGATTCAGATTGAGTTTCACAGAGGGTAAATTTAGTAATGCTGCTTCCTGTGCGGGGTAGCATAACCAAATTTACCCACTAGGGACCTCATTCTGCAGATGACAGTCTGCTTATTTCCAGCCTTGATCAAATCTAATTTATTTCATTGAGTTGATTCATTTATCATTTAATTGCTGTTATCAAAAATGGTGGCCTCGACATGTGTAATCAGTTTTCAATGAGTGCAGGTGAAAAACGTTCTCATTCCAAATTGAATGATCACACATGTGCATGCTACCCTCAATCCAGATTTTTATTTGGTCAAGATGTTTTTACTTGTATTGGAAAAAAATACATTCTCTTCTCTTTGTAAGATAAAATAAGAGTATTGTTCCCATACATTTGAGAATGAAGACAAAGCTTTGTGAAATTTCAAAGAGGTTTGATCCTTTACCTAATGAAACATCCAAATTGAGCAGTTCGAAAAAAGATTATTTTTCTAAACAGTTTGGCAAAACCATTTCATGCAACCCCTCATTGGAACAAGCTCATTGAGCTTGTTCTAATGAGGAGTCACATGATATGGTTTTATTGAAAATTTTTTTTTAAATAATATTTAACATATTAAATTTTGATATCCTGTGTATTGGGTAAAGGCTTAATCTGAGTGTCTTTGATATTTTACAGGTGTGCTCCCTGGAAACTTTTCTACCTCCTGTCGATTACGATTACTTGAGAACTGGGGCTTGGATAAAATATCAGATCAGTGTAATGTGCACATGAATTTGTTCATGTACAAAGACAATGTGATAGATCAGATTGAGCTCTGCAAGTAAGTGTTAAGTATTTTCTCTCAGTATGGTTTTAGATATTTTTTAAATGTTAGTTATATATTGAATGAAGTTTGTTGTACATCCCTCCCCAAACAAAATAGGTGACTATACTATTTTCAGCTTGTCAATCAATCTGTTAATCTGTCTATGCTTGATACTTTGCTTTCCAACAATAACATTTTTGTATGCCAACTCCAAATGAAATAACCTATAGCGTATATATAACCTATAACTCTGCCTAACAGTGGCTAATGTGGAGTTTATCAGACGTGATGCTGCCCTTGCGTCGTCATCACTTATAGATGACAAGGTGAAAAGCTCTCTCTGGGTTTCTCCGGTCTCTGGACATACTATATTTTTATACTGTACCAATGACCCAGACATAGCTGGTGCTAACTCTTAAAAATCTAGGGCCAAACACAAATTTTGCCCCCCAATCCCCAAAATTTGCATCTAAAACCAAAGAAATCATGTCCTGAATGGCCCTCCATACTTCGCCTCTACTGCGCATGCACAGTGTCAAGGACGTCCTGAAATTGGCGCCATTAATCATTTCTTTGTTTGGCCCTTCATCAGTTAACATCTGACTGATCTTTGTTCTTGTAAATTTCAGTTTAAATGATGCCAGACACATAAATATTAGAGAAATGGTGGTTCTAAGGAGGATATAGAAGGAGGAGAGGAAAAATGAGTGACAGAAAATAATCAGGGCTGTAACTTAAAATTTTTTAATGAAATTGTGTTAAGTTACCTATTTTCGAGGCAACGGCCTGTTGTGGTCATTCTTGCTATAAAGTTACACTGCTTGTTCAGTGTTTTCCTCTCTCCCTTTCCTTTAAGTCCCCCCTTGCTATTCTCCCATGCTTTTGGCATATTTTCTGTAATATTATTACTAAAATTTCTTGGGAGTTTTAGCTGGTTAACAGAATGAATTCTGTTCTTTTCCCCATGTTTACGTCTTCACCCTTGGGTGTTTAGGCGTAGTGTTCTGCATCTACCATCTGATGTTCTGTACTTTCTTCCCTGGAAGTCTCTGTTTTGCATCAGATAGTGTATTATTGGTAACTGATTTCGGGCCAGGGTTATCAGTGCCTGGAGTCATGTTTCTGGTGTTTTTACACTTCTTGTTTACATTGACAACAGCCTCTGTGTGAGGGGGATTTCTTGAAAATAATATCTTGATGTTAGTTTAATCATAACTAGATACATTATTATTATTCGTAAGTGTTGCATTAATTTTTTAAAATATTTTTAAAATTTTTGTCCACACTTAGGCTTGGGATCCATTGGGGCTCAACGTTACTTTTCAGAAACTTGGGCTTTTCTGAAAAAATATTTTTTCAAAAATTTTTTTTTTGATTTCAATTATTTTTTCTATGTTAATGGATCATGTTATTATGTATTTTGATTTTCAGGGGTTGGTGCGAGTACTAGGACTTTATATTCTTTTCACATTGAAAGGATATTGTTCAATTGTATTAAGAGGAAATCTTCCTCTAACTTTTATAATCATTGTATAAATGTAGTCAGTGTACTCGCACTAACTCCTGTTCAGTATGTGTTATTTTCGATGACAACATGGGAAGTTAGCGGGGAAATGGCCATGCCGGTCCTTTCTCCGCAGGGTCACTCTAGTTTATCAATCTCTATTTCAGACGAACAAGAACAGGGTGATGTATCCGTGATGTCTTCCAAAAGTGTGCCTCCGTCGTCACAATTAAATGAAGAGCTAGCGGCAAAGTGCTCATGGAAATACGTCAATTGCCTAAGAGGTCCCTAGTAGGATCGACGGCCTTTGACGTCCGCTAGCACGCCCGGTGTAGCGTCCATTCATCGAATGGTTCGGCAGCTGGGTTCGTCCGTTGCGGTCTAGAAAGGAGTTTTGGGTGATGCGAGCACTATAAATCAACCAAGTGCACACCCAGTGATGGCGGATTAGAGGAGAGAACGGAGGAAGCCTATTAGTCCGGTTCCTAGCTCGTCCAGGCCCATCCGGGCTGCGAGTGAGAGAGGCCCCTCTCTCGTACAACAACATCTGGCCCCAGATGTTGTGGTACAAAATGTTTCACATTCGGAGCATACGTCCGCCGCTCGGGACGCTCGGTTATATAGACAGTCCGGAGAGACTGTCAATAAGGCTTCCTCATTTTCATGGCAGTGCACACGACCGCACCTTGGCTACGTGACCTCAGATATCCAGTCAACTTCGCCAATCACAGAATCCGCGGCGACCAGGTCACGCCATCCGGTAGCCAGGGACATGAGGCCTGTAGACTCCGGACGTTCGCATAAGAAAAGTATGCAGGAGTCAACGTTCACGGAGCTTCCAGCAGCAAAGCATCGTAAGACCGCTACTGCACAGGCTACTACACAGGCCTCAGTGATGGACGTGCTATCCCAAATAGCACAACTTATCGCAGCATCCCAGCAATGACAGAATCTCTGTCGCATCATGTAATATCCGACGACGCTGGGTCGGGATGCTCCACTGAAGCATCAGGTACGGATGTCCGAAAACTTCATAGGGTCCGACAGGATGGCGAAAGGGATTCGGAGGATTTCGAGCTTTCCCTTTTGGAACAACATAAGCTGCTGTATATGTCATCCAGCTTTATCTTCTAGAGGTTGTTTCGTCGGACCAGAATGCTGCAATGCCGGATAAGAGACTGATAGCGTCGGTGGACACAAAAATTTTTGGATCGGTTCAGGGACATCGTCCCTCAGTTCCGACACAGTCCAATAATGTCACAGGAACTTTCGAATTATTGAACGGCGCTATTTATATATATATGCTTGCTATTAACAAGCAAGTCTGGTTTCTTGTTCGCAAAGTTACTGAGATGTCTTTTAAAAGTGTGCCTCTGTCGTCATAGTTAAATGATGAGCTAGCGGCAATAAGTGCTCATGGAATATGTCAATCGCCTAAGAGGTCCCTAGTAGGATCGACTGCATTGACATTCGCTAGCTCACCCGGTGTAGCGTCCATTCATCGAATGGTTCGGCAGCCGGGTTCGTCCGTTGCGGTCCAGGAAGGAGATTTGGGTGATGCGAGCACTATAATAGACAATAGTACACACCCAGTGACGACGGATTAGAGGAGAGATCGGAGGAAGCCTGTTAATCTGGTTCCTAGCTCGTCCAGGTCCGTCTGGGCTGCGAGCGAGAGAGGTCCCTCTCTCGTACAACAACATCTGGGACCGGATGTTGTGGTACAAACATTTCGCATTCGGAGCATATGTCCGCCGCTCGGGACGCTCCGTTATATAGACAGTCCGAGAGACTGTCGATATTGCTTCCTCATCCTCACGGCAGCGCACACGACCGCAACTTGGCTACGTGACCTCGAGTATCCTGCCAGCTTCGTCATTCAGTGATTCCACGGCAAACAGGTCACGCCATCCGGTAGCCAAGGGACACAAGGCCTGTACACTCTGGTCGCTCGCATAATAGAAGTATACACGGGGTAACGAACATGGAGCTTCCAGCGGCAAAGCATCGTAAGACCGCTTCTCCACAGGCCTCAGTGACGGACGTGCTATCCAAAATAGCACAGCTTATCGCAGCATCCCAGCAAACGACAGAATCTCTGTCGGATGAGGAATAATCCGACGACGCTGGGTCGGTTCGCTCCGCTGATGCATCAGGTACGGACGACCGAACACTTCATAGGGTCCCGACAGGATGGCGAAAGGGATTCGGACGATTTCGAGCTTTCCCTTTCGGAACAACAGAAGCTGCCATACATTTCTTCCGGCATTATCTTCCAGAGGTTGTTCCGTCGGACTAGAATGCTGCGATGCTGGATAAGAGACTGATAGTGTCATTGGACACAGAGTTTTTGATCGGTTCAGGGACATCATCCCTGAGTTGCCGACACAGTCCAATAATGTCACCAGAACTTTTGAATTATTGAACGACGCTATATATATAAGCTTGCTACCAAAACACGCTAGTCTAGTTTCTTGTCTGCAAATGCTCTAATCTGCCTTTCATCAGTTCTAGGAATAAATTTGAAATGGCAGGACAGGGCATACTGAGAGTTCCTCTGCGTCTAGACGACGAGGCTGAAGACTGGGAATTGTCTTTTTTGCCGTCTATGTCAATTCCAACCACGACGTTGGAAACGACAATGATGTCTAATAGACTTAACTTAGACGCTTTATCATATGTAGACCACCTTACTGAGGCGTTATCATTACGTCTTCAAGAGAAAGAATTCCAGGATATGATTCTTAATGAGATTTCTTTCAAGGGCAGTAGTTTTCCACGTATAACTCCGCCCTTCAGTGGCAACCTGGAGTTGGTTAGACGTGACGCAGCCCTAGCTACATCCACGCGCGTGGATAGTAAGGTGAAGAACTCTCTCAGAGTCGCTTTGGTGTCGGAGAAGCTTCTCTTCGACGGCAACCATTCAGCAATCTATGAATTGCTCGATATACACGTTCTATTGTCAATCAAGTGTAACAAGAGATTCAGACTTGGGCAAACATTCGGTGGTTGACTCAGAGAGTTCCACTGTAGTTGCCGGATCTGAGTTTTTCGATTATAACGGATGCCAGTCAAACAGGTTGGGGCACAATATTGATCCCAACGGATTCGAAGTGCCAGGGTCTTTGGGTTCCGCAGTTTTTAGGCAAGCACTTAACTTCCAAGAAATGATATTATTTTGGCTTGCACTACGTCATTCGATGAACATTATTCAGAAACGCATGTCCAAATCCTGTCCGATAATACGACAGTAGTTGCGTATATCCGGAACCAGGGAGGCACTCATTCGGTTCCGTTATTGAATTTAACGGAAAGAATCCTTCTGTTTGTTATAGAACTCCAAGTTCTGTTTCGGTCCGTCATATTCTGGGTCGTCTGATTGTATTAGCAGACTCCCTTTCACGTAAGGGTCGATTGTTGCCATCAGAATGCACTCTCAACAAACAGGTATTCAATCAGATTTGCTACCAATGGGAGCGCCCATTGATAAACTTATTTGCGACACAACTCACCAATCAATTGCAGACGTATGTGTCACCATGTCCGGATCCCCGAGCATATGTAGTTTACGCTCTATCGATCTAGTAGGACGGAATGATAGGATATGCGTATCCTCCAGCGCTGTTGATTCTGCAAGTATTGCTAAGATAATACATTCACAATACAATTCTGTTGGTAGCATCTCTGTCTCCACAGAGACCGTGGATAAATTTACTTAGGTGTCTGCTGTGGGACTTACCGCGAAAACTTCCTCCACGAGAGGATCTTCTTTCGCTGAGGAAATTGTGTCAACTTCATCACAACCCGCAAGGTCTCAACCTTCACGTATTCCATTGTGCGGTCCTTCTTGCACGGCAAGCATTGTACAGGACGTGATTTCTAACTGTAGGAGGACCTCCTCTTCGCTATACTATGCGGCTAAAGTGGAAGGTCTTCCGTCGTTGGTGTAGGGATCATTATGTTGATATTTTTGATCCCTCCATACCAGACATTGCAAACTTTCTAGTATACTTGTTTGACGAGATCAACTGCAGCCAGTTACTATTAAAGGTTATAGGTCTATGTTATCTGATACCTATGCACACCATGATAGTTTACAGTTGAGTCTAATGTCTCTTTATCTAAGTTAGTTAGAAACTTTTCGATAAATAGACCTAGAATCCTTAGATTAATTCCTATACGGAATTTAGCTTGGGTTCTTATTAAACTAAAGCAACCATTTGAACCTCTTGAGACAGTAGTTTCAAATTATGGCCTTTTAAGACAGCAATTCTCTTAGTCTTCTCTTCTGCGGAAGAGTCAGTGAGCTTCATGCACTATCGGTGGACGATTCTCACTTTCGTAGTATCGGAAACTCTATTACCTTTACTACTAATGTTGGATTTTTGGTTAAGAATCAGGCTCCTAATAAATATCCGGAACCTATTGTTTTTAAGGTCCTTCCGTCTTCGAATGGGCATAGGCCTTTACTCTCTCCGGCTAGACCTTTATGTATTTATTAACAGATCTCAGTTTATCAGTAAGGACGTAAAGCTTCTTCTGTCTCTGATGCCTAATAGAAAGGTCATTACGGTCCATTCTATTGCTAAATGGATTCAATTAACTATCGGTACTGCTTAGGATAATCTATCCTTAACTCAGCAGTCTGTGCTTAAGATTTCGGCTCATGAAGTAAGAGCTCTTCTACATCTTGGGCTTACGTAAATAGTGTTGCTATTATAGATTTAATGAAGGCTGCATATTGGTCTCAGCCATCCACATTCACAAATTTTTATCTCAGAAATATCGAGTCCATTTCTGGAGGCCTGCATTGTTTAGGTCCATTATCGGCTGCTCAGAATGTCGTTCACTTAACAATTGCAACTATAGCTATGTAGGCTTTCTGTTCTGGCAATGACTCCGTCCTGCTGCCCTCTTCGCTCTGGGCTATTTGACCCAGGGCAAGGGGAAGGGGGGGGGGAGGGTGTTTCCTTGGGTCACCTGTTTTATTATGAAAACAAGGGGATACATCCTCCGGAGTCAGTAATTCTGAGCTGTTACTGGGATGGTTTTAAAGTGAAAAGTTTATGTTTTTAAAATTTATTCATGTCATAGTTTTAAAGTATAGCATTTGAATATGTCACGTGTCAAATGGGCATTATTATACTATCCTCTGACACTTTTAAAAGAGTATAAAGAGTCTCAATTCTCTGGACTAACTTTATTTATTGGCTTACTTTAAAAATAATTAGTATAGGATTATACTGGATGTTAATAGAGAATATGGATGTTATGATGCTCAATTATAGAAGGTATTGTGTCTTTCTAATTTATCATAAATAAGAAAGATACATGTAAAGCCTAATACTCCTTTTCTCCTCAAGGGGATGACTCTATTTTATATAGTTGAGCTTATTGGATTTTCCTCTATGTCCTAGGCCCTCCTGCCTTTTTACTATTCAGCTATGTCTGGGTCATTGGTACAGTATAAAAATGTTAAAAAATTTATAGTAATTTATATATTTTTTATGCTTACCAATGACCCAGATGGGGATGGCCCTCCCAGGAGTTGGGAACTCATACCTCCCCGCTGAGGACATAGCGCTTACCAGGCACTGATTGTAAGAATGATTAATGGCGCCAATTTCGGGACGTCCTTGACACTGCGCATGCGCAGTAGAGGCGAAGTATGGAGGGCCATTCAGGACATGATTTCTTTGGTTTTAGATTCAAATTTTGGGGATTGGGGGGCAAAATTTGTGTTTGGCCCTAGATTTTTAAGAGTTAGCACCAGCTATGTCTGGGTCATTGGTAAGTATAAAAAATATATAAATTACTATAAATTTTTTAACTTTTGATGACAAGCTTTCATTAGTCTATGAACAGGCTACTAAGAAAGCATCAAGTGCCCTGCTATTGAAGTCGGTGTCTCAACAACCTGCTTCAGCAGACAAGAGTAAAGGATGACATTCCAGATCTAAAACGTCAAAAGGGTACAAGAAACCCTCTTACAATTACTCTGGAGGTCATCAATATAGCGACTCGGGAAAGGGGCATAGGTCTGATTGTGACTATCGGTCAGATGCCCCTAGGACAAGGTTCTTCATGGGGAGGATGTAGTTTCTCCTCCCGGAGGCCTCGCAGGTCATACATGTGATGTTCGAGACCTCTATTGCTTGCCAGTTGGCGGAAGGTTATCAGACCTCGAGACAAACTGGATAGCAGTCACGGAAGATCAGTGGGTGAGAAGTGTAGACTCAGACAGCCTACGGCTATCATTCCGAGCAAAAGCCCCACTAATTAGATGTCTGTGTTGGACAAATCTTCCGTCGGATCCTTTCAAAAGAGAGTCTCTCCTAGCGAAGGTACAAGCTCTTTTATGAAAGGAAGCAATAGAGGTCGTCAAGAATCAAGATTCTCAGGGTTTTTACAGTCACCTGTTCCTCGTACTGAAGCCAGATGGCTCGTTCCTACCAGTAATAGACTTGAGCTGGATAAACAAGCTTATCATGGCTCCAAAATTCTATATGGAGTCCATTCAGTCGGTAAGAGTGAGCATTTGAGTGAATGACTATGCGGCAAGCATAGATCTAAAGGATGCATACTTTCATATCCTGGTACATCCTGCATTTAGAAAGTACCCACAGTTTGCCATACAAGGGAAGGTTTATCAGTTCAGAGCAATGTGCTTTGGTCTGAACCTGGCTCCCTGGGCATTCACTCAAATAATGAACTCGGTAATGTCATACTTCCGAGCTCATTCATCAGTGGTAACGTCAGCTTACTTGGATGACATTCTGCAGAGATACGGCAACAGAATTATTCTTCAGAATGATGTTCAGAGTCTGCTTCTATTACTCCAACATCTCGGTTTCATCGTAAATGAGAAAAAGTCGGATCTAGCTCCGTCCATGTCATTCACTCACTTGGGGATGAGCTTCGAGACGCACAACAATCTGGTTCATCTGCCGTTACCCAGAGCGAAATTAGTCAGTTGTTGTGCTCGCTTTTGTCTACACTCAGACGCATTAACAGCGAGGGAATTCATGTGACTGATGGGGTTGTGCGGAGTGACTGCGGATCTTATTCTGATGGGCTGTCTATGCATGCATCCCCTCCAGATATTCTTTACTCAGAACGGGAGTGTGAAGATGCATTCGCTCGAAACCAGTATTGTTTTAATGGACCTAGTAAAACAAAGGGTTCAGATTTGGGTAGATCTTCAGTGGTTAACTCAGGGAGTTCCGCTGCAACTGCCAGATCCGGCTTTCACGATTATTACGGATGCGAGTCAGATGGGCTGGGGCACGACCCTAAGTCCCGCAGACTTGAAGTGTCAGGGTCTTTGGGACCCTCGATTCCTAGAGAAGCACATAAACATCAAAGAGATGATGTCAATATAGCTAGCTCTTCAACATTAGATTCACATAATAGCGAATGTCCATGTTCAAATTTTGTCAGGCAATTCGACAGTAGTAGCTTACATCAGGAACCGAGGCGACACTTATCCAATTCTATTATGCAAATTAGCAGAGAGGATTCTCCTATACATCATGAATCATTATGTTCATCTTTCTGTCCATCATATACCGGGTCGTCTGAATGTACTAGCTGACTCACTCTCTCAGAAAGGTTGCCTGTTGCCATTGGAGTGGGCTCTCCACAAGTGAATATTCAGGCAAATTTGCTACCAGTGGGATCGTCCCATGATAGATCTGTTTGCGACACATCTGAACAATCAGTTACTGACGTTCATGTCACCATGCCCAGATCATCGATCGAACGCAATAGACGCTCTGTCGATCTCATGAATGGTAATGATAGGATATGCGTATCCTCCAACTTCGTTGATTCAGCAGATTCTGTTAAAGATCAAACAGTCTCATTATAGAATTCTGCTAGTAGCACCTCTGTCATCACAGAAACCTTAGATCAATCTTCTCAGGTGTCAGTTATGGGACATTCCCCGGAAGCTTCCTCCATGAGAGGACTTTCTTTATCAGGGGAAGTCACGCGCACTGCATCACACCCCGGAAGGTCTCAACCTTCACATATTGCTATTGTGTGGTCCTTCTTGCATCGAAAACAGTTTACAGGACGCGCAGTGGATGCAATTTCTAACTGCAGGAGGTCCTCCTCTTTGTTGAACTACACAGCGAAGTGTATAGTTTTCTTCCGTTGGTATAGGGATCAGTTGATAGACGTTTATGATTCGTCCATACCAAACATTGCCAAGTTCCTGGTCTACTTGTTTCATGATCTCAAACTGCAGCCTGTCACTATTAAGGGCTATTGGTCTATGTAATCAGACAATTATGCTCATCATGATAACTTGGCTATTGGATCAAATACTTCATTGTCCAAGCTGGTTAGAAATTTCTCTATTAATAGACCTATAGCTAGAACCCTCAAATTAATTCCTAAGTGGAAGTGGGCTTGGGTTCTGTTGAAGCTCAAAGAAGCTCCATTTGAGCCGTTGGATGTTGTAGAGTTCAAATTCTTGACCTATAAAATGGCATTTCTCTTAGCCTTTGCATCTGCTAGAAGAGTCAGTGAACTTCATGCTTTATCTGTGGATGAATCTCACTATCGTAGTGTGAGTAATATAATACCATTACCCTTACTACGAAAGTGGGATTTCTGGCTAATAAACAGATTCCAGACTATCATTAAGCCTCTGCCATCTTCGGATAACCGTAGACCTTTGCTGTGTCCAGTCAGGGCTATGCGCATTTATAAACGTCGATCAGATTTTATTAGAAAAGAAAGAAAACGTTTCTTTCTTTCATTGATTCCTAACAGAGAAGATATTTCTGCTGTTCATTCAATCGCTAGATGGATTTAGTTGACATTACTCATTGAATATAAAAATCTATCTTCGGATCTACGTTCGGTTAATAAGATATCAGTGCACGAGGTTAGAGCACTGTCCACTTCTTGGGCTAATTCTAACAGTGTAGCCATTACTGATCTCATGAAGGCTGCGTACTGGACACAGCACTCTTTATTACCAAGTTTTAATAAAATGTTTAGGTCTTCTTTCTGCTGCTCAGAATGTTGTCCATTAATGGTTACATCTATAGTTATTTAGGCAGTCCATTCCAGCAGTGATGCTGTTCCGCTGCCCTCTTTGTTCTGAGGACATGTACCTCAGAACAAGGGGAAGTGGAGGGGGGGGGCGTTTTTTCACCTTATGATCATCTGGCTTTATAGTGAAAAGCAAGGGAAGACCTCCTCCGGTGTCAGTAGTCCTGAATCAGTGCTGGGATGGTTTTAATGTGTAGCTCGCTGTGAAGCAATAACTATGTCTCATTTATGTGCAGTTTTTAAAGTGTAGCTCACTGTGAAGCATTTGTATATATCGTGTGTCAAACAGGCATTAATATACAATCATCAGACACGTTTAAATGAGTGTACAGAGTCTCATTCTCAGGACTATCTTTATATATTGGTTTTCCTTCACCGAATTAGCATAATGGGTTATGCTGGCATTAAATGGAGAATTATATATTATGTAATACTCAATTACATTGTTGGTGTTATGCCTTTCTCTTTTCTCGTGAAGGAGAAAGACATCTATAATTCCTATCTTCTCCTATTCTCCTGTAGGAGATATCCTTTACTGATGTAATTGAGAGATTGGATTTTCCTTTATGTCCTAGGCCCTCCAGCCTTTTTACGATTCAGCTAGTCTGGGCCATTGGTTGTTGTATAAAAATATTATAAATTTTAAGTAATTTGTATATTTTTTATACTTACCAATGGCCCAGATGGGTACGGCCCTTCCATGAGTGGACACTCATACCCCCCCCCCCCCCCCCCCCCTTGCTATTTATAACATTTGACAGGCAGTCTGTGGAAAGAATGATGGTTGACACCAATTTCAGTTCCTTCCTGGATACTGCACATGCGCATATCTGAAAAGTATGGAGGACCAGACAGGACTTGAATTTTTTGGTTTTGCATACAAATTAAATGTGCCCAAATTATACATATTTCAGGGGCAAAAGAAATCCTGTTCTGGGCAGGAATATATGACAGCAGCATGTAAAGAGTGTATATAATATATGTATATTATGTACAAAGAAACGAAATAACAATATACAGTGGAGCCCACTTAATTGGATGTCTCTTAACTGAATAACCCTATTAATTGAATATAATTTCTCAACACAAAACCATTTACCATATGTCCAGTACAAATTTGACCTGTTAATTGAATATTGGTTATAGAGTAAACTCCTGTTAATTGAATAAAAATCTTGTAACCTGTCTAGAAATTACCCCGACTCTCCACAGTTTTCCTTTGTTTATAGACCTATTTGGCCTCAGTACATCCCGTACAGGCATCTAATCTATTATATCTTGTTTGACAGAGTTCATGGAGCTCTGTCAAATAAGATGTAATAGAATAAATGTTAAGTTTATCTCTAGAATACAGGAAAGTGATAATTTCCCTTAATTGAATACTCCTGTTAATTGAATAATTTTCATTGGCAAAGTGGCTATTCAATTAACAGGTTTCCACTGTACCAACATTCTCATGAAATCTACTCATCCGGCGGATGAACAATGAATGTGAGACCTCTCACCAAAGCTGATTTTACTCATCAATTGGAAAGCTGGATGCCTGGTTTCTGTGAGCCCTGATTACATCATCAGCAAAAATCAGCACTGTTCACTTCATAAGATTATACTTCGACCTCAAACAACTAAAGAATGTAATTAAAAATCCTGTATATTCAGGTCAAATGAGTTTAGTGTGTCTAGCCAATAGATCCATTGAATTTCGTTCTCCAAGTTTCGGACTATTGAATGGAGAACTTGAATGATCTGAAATTGTATTTCGATGCTACTGTTGTGTGCTGAGAATGTTTTATATTGGCCAGAAATTCATACAGGCATATCCCAAACTTTCTCTTTGTTTCATTTACATATTGTTTTCATTACTTACGACAGAGATGAAAATAAGTGCAGTAGTGTGTCGGTTAATTCATATGCTGTGGGTGATATTTTATTTGCAATACATTTCTTTAAGAACAGACTCTAGAGTTCTGTCTCAATCAGATTTGTTACCAGACTGGATTTTCTCATTCAAAGACATGTTCGGCTGCATGATACAAACCATTTCTAGGTCTGTTTTCTGGCATCAGCTGGGCCATGTGTATTTGATTGCAGTTGTTTATTTACTTTCCAGTGTCATGCCAAGACTTATAGAACTGTTTGAGCTTTCATCCATTGTATTAGTCACCATATTCTGATAGGATAGGAAAAATATTCAATATAAAAATTATTGATAAATCGATTCGAGAGTGATGCCCAATTGTGTATGGCACTCTGCAGTTTTAGGACCTTACTGTTACTGTTTTTGTTAACGTGACCACTTTTATTCTCTTCATGAATGCAGCAGAGATTTGTTTTGAAACCCTTATGAGTTCAAACATAGAATGGAAACTTATCTAAATGTCTGATGAATCTGCAAATAGAACAAAATCTGTCAAGTTAACAAAAACAGTAACAGTTAAGGCCCAAACATCCTATTCAACCGGCAAAAGTCTCAGAGTGCAATCCACTATCGGGTATCTCTCTTGAATGTATTTATCAATAATTTTTATGCTGAACAAAGCTGGCATAAGAATAAGGACAAAAAGCTTGAAGGTTTGTAGCATTGTATGGATTTTGATAGTTTGGCTTTATATATTAAACATTGGTTTCTGAAGTTTGAAGTGTTTCATTTTTGCCAAAATTGCACCACAACATCAGTTGATCCTTTACCTAATGAATCAGGCCTCATCCGCTCACATAATCTACAAATTCGGCAGAAGAAAAAGATATATTTTTCAAAATTTTTTAATAAAACCATATCATGTGACCCTCATTGGAAGGAGCCTGTGAAGATCATTCCAGTAAGGATGTCAGATGATGTAGTTGTGTTGAAATTTTTGAAAAAAATTTAAAAAAATAATATTTAAAATAATAAATGTTTATATTGTCTGCATTGGGTAAAAGTTTAACCCCCCCAACCTAACTTAACTAGGAGATAGCAACTTTCAAAAAGTTCCTTGAAGTACAGCTTATTGCCCACTCATTGCAATTAGTTCAATGAGTTTGTTGCAATGACGGCTAATAAGCTTTATTTTGGGGGACAAAAATTAAAAAAAAAAATGATTAAATAGTGATTTTGGACAGAGTGCTGACTCAATTTTTCTGTTACTACAGTAGAAACCACTTAATTGGATATCTCTTAACTGAATAACCATGTTAACTGAATATAATTTCCCAACACAAAACTATTCTGGGGAGAGCCAGGCTACCTTCAGTACAAATTCGACCTTTAATTGAATATAGGTTATAGAGTAAACTCCTGTTAATTGAATAAAAAATCTTGTAACATGTCAAGAAATTACCCCCGGCTCTCCTGGGAGCGCGGTGGCTCAGTGGTAGACTGTTGGACTTCTATGCTAGAGGTCCTGAGTTCGATCCCCGTCCAGGACGACCCGTGTTGTGTCCTTGGTCAAGGCACTTTATCCCGGTTGCCAACATGGGGGCACGATGATGCTGTGTACTAAGGCATACTGCACGTCGATGATGCACATGTCTTCAATTGCTGTAACCCTGCTTGAATTGACAGGAGCTCAATCAACATAGTTAGAATGTTGATAAGCTGAGAGTTGCTCATCTATGCACCATGGTTCTCTCCAGGTACCCCGGCTTCCTCCACCCATAAAACTGTCACGGTCACGATTAGCCATTGTGCATAAGTATGTGACCTTAAACACCAATAAATAAATAAATACCCCGGCTCTCTTTCCTTTGTTTATAGACCTATTTGGCCTCAGTACATCCAATACAGGTATTTAAGGTATTACAGGTATTTCATCTATTATATCTTGTTTGACAGAGCTCATGGAGCTCTGTCAAACACGATATAATAGAATAAATACTAAGTTTTATCTCTAGAATACAGGAAAGTGACACAATCACTGTTAATTGAATACTCCTGTTAATTGAATAAATTTTCATTGGCAAAGTGGGCTATTCAATTAACAGGGTTCCACTGTATTGGTAAAAAGGTTAATTTCTACAGTGTGTGACTAATCTAATTTATTGTTTCTCTTCTATTTGCCATCAAACATTCTGTACCCGACTTTCTCTTGAAACAGTCTAAAATCTGTTGTGAGGGTAATAGTCTTGAGTTTGCCTCTAATGGTGACAAGCAGAGCATGGTAGTAAGTAAGTAGTGATGCAGGCTGCAAGCCAAGAGGTCCTAGGTCTGAATCCCACCTGTGGCAAACACGTTGTGTCATTGGGCAAGACACTTAATCCCAATTGCCCATTGGGGTTCATGGTGGTGTTGTGTACTAAGGCGTACTGCACATCGATGGTGCACTTGTCATCAATCACTGCTAAGTCTGCTTGTAAGGAGTTAGTAATTTGGGGAGTCTGACAGTTGCTCGACGTTGCTCGGTGGCTCTCTCTGGGTACTCCTTATTGCTTCACCCATAAAACTGTCTGACACGAGGTGACCCTGGCTGTCCTAAGTGGTGTTAAACCCCAATAAATATATAGTGACGAGGAGATGTAATAGTACACCATTTAATTCCTTTGTAATCCTTGCAGCATATATCAAGTGTGGGATGACAGGCACAAAACTGCTGGTTCCTGTCACCATGACAGGTGCTTCAGAACTTTTTGTTTGCAGGTTTGGTATCCATACAAGACACCATGATACTGTTTATAGATGGTAGTTATGTTTGAATACTGGAATATTTTGTCTTGTGGATGTTTTGAAAACAATCTCACATGAGGGGAGCCCTTCACAAGTTTATTACATTTTCAAACCATCCATTTTATGAAATATTTCTGACTTTAAACATTTCTGATCTGAAATATGAATAGTATTTTCGCTGTAAAGCCTATCAAAAAAATGTTTTTGTTTCGCAGGCAATTTTCCCTCAGTTTTATGATGACGGAGAGATTTTTTCTGTTGATTCACATTACAGTCCATTAACCTTTTACCTAACGAATTGCACGCATCTGTCTGCATAATATGCAAATTGAGCAGTTGAAAAAATCAGTGAGCTCGTTCCAATGAGGGGTCACATGATATGGTTTTGTTGAAATGTTTTGAGAAAGATTTAAAAAAAATGATATTTAAAATAATAAATTTTGATATTGTCTGCATTGGGTAAAGGGTTAAATGGGTGGAATTATTAATTTAACTCCTTACACTATTCTGAGAAAAAACAATGTTTGCAGCAATGAAAATATCTGAAACTGCGAACAATTGTGAACAACTATATCTTGTTTGACCATTTGTTAAATTTTGAGACAAGTTCAAAATAGTATTGCAGGAATTTCCTGGGCAAAAAAAGTGATGAAGATTTTCAGTGACAAGGGAGGCAACTGAGAAACAAGACATTGTTTTAATCACCTGTTCATATATCAGGGTTCCCACGGGTCATGAACAAATCTGGAAAGATGGGAAATTGAATTTTGGAAATTCCAGGCCCTTTAAAAATGATGAAAATGGGCAATTCAAAAAAAGGGTTTGAGAAAGTTTGGAAAACGAAGACTTTTGCTGGTTAAATAACTGGTCTTCATCCAAATTTGCCAAGCAGTCTACTGTTGGAAATGTGGTTGTAGGCCAGAAAAAATAGCATAAAAATAGTTACTTCAGCTATCTCTTTCTGATCTATACCCAAACCTCACAAACTTAAGAGTCTGACAAGAACAGAGGTATATTTTATTCTCAGTCAAATAAAATAAGATAGACTTTTACTCATATTGACCTTGATGTTTCATTTGGTTAGTTCTACATGGACAGTCTCTCAATAAGTTATGGAAAGTTATGGAAATTATGTGCATTTACATTTGTAAGGTCATGGAATTTGAGTTGAAAATGTCATGAAAAGTTGTGGAATTCAGTTTTTCAAAACCTAAAGGAACCATGTTATTGTACATGGCTCAGTAAATCAAGATATGTTTTTCAGATCCTTCAAAAGGTCTGTCCAGTGCTTGAAATCAAAACTAACAGAAATGGACTGTGATCCTAATATAGTGGACATGTATGCTAATATGAGAATGGCTTGGTTGTTAAGATCTTGGGAACCTTTCACTTCAAGTCACTGCCAAGGTAAGATACAAACACTGATATATTTCACTGCTGGTTTACCAGAAAGAGAAAGGAAAAATGTAAAATCGTCAGAGAAAGGGTCATGGAAGATTGTAACCGTAATTGGCGAGAGGGGGTCAAATCAAAGAGGTCTTTGGGTGGCCTGCGTGATAAAGAGAAGCCAGGTTTTGAAGAGTACCTTGATGGCACCTTTGGGGGGTCACTGTTGTTCAAGCTGAGGTCGCGATCCCTGGAGCTGAGGGGAAAAATTGGGAAAGACGGTGAAAGGGAGTGCCAGATGTGTAACTTGGACATGGTGGAGACCCTGGAACACTTTCTTCTTGAATGCCCAAAGTATCAGCCTAAAAGAATGAGATTCACTGGGAGTATAATGGGGAAGTGGGATGGGAGAATGAAGGACATATGGTTAGGGGGAGACTCAAAGGAGAGGGTTAATATGCTAATCGGAGAGATTGGGAAGAATGGGACAAGGGATATCATCAAGCAGTTCGTCTCCGAGTGTTGGGAGGAGAGGAGAAGCGTGGGAATAGGGAGGCAGTTGGGAGTACAGGGGTAACCATGGCCTTCTCGTCCGAGAACCGCGACAAATCAGCGGCTGGCCAAAGTGTTATTATTATTTACCAGAAAGAGAAAGGAAAAATGTAAGCAACCATGAATGTCAAGTTTGTTTATTGTAGTTTAACTGGTTGAGTGCTGAAAGCCGGTATTTGGGCTTTATTCTGAAGTGCAGGTGCTTCAACTTAAAGGCATCACTTTTGGTGGCTGAGCTTCTTATTACCTTTGAAGTTAAATAATTTTGTCTGTCAGAATTTGCCTTGTTACAATTTATGTGAGAGTGCCGATTGGCACTCTCACATAAATTGTAACAAGGCAAAGATACATTAACAAATTTTGATGACCAAAAATAATTCAGCACTCTACCAGTTAAGAACACTTTCAGCACATCATGTTGGTCAGTTTTACAGGGGAAGGAAGCTAGAGACCTGGAGAGAATCAATGAGCAATAGGAAGTAACCATCAAAGTCAAGTTCCTTGTTATAAATTCTTTACATTACTTAATATCTGCATTCAAAATCAATACTTCAGCTGGCATCAGTAAAATCATTGCTACCATGCTTTTCTGTAGATTATGAGGCCTAAAACATAAAACAAACCAAGAACATGAACTTTTGAAATAATTACAAAAATAAAAAGTTCCATTATAAAATGCCCACCCACATGCAGTTTTACTAAAAATGGACCAAGAAACAGAAAATCTACTTTGTGGGGCCTTAATATATTAATTCTTGTTTGACAAAGCTCTATCAGCTCTGTCAAACAGGATTTAATAGATTAAATGCTCAGTTTGTCTCTAGAATACAGGGAAATGATCAAATCCTTGTTGACTGAATACTGCTGTTGATAGAATGATTTTTACTAGCAAAGTGGATGTTCAATTAACATGGTTGCACTGTACTGAACATATTGCACAGATTTTCTTGATTATTTTAGGAAAGTGTTCCAGACCCCTCCAAACATTATGAAGAAACTGAGAATTCCATTATTTAAGAGAAGTTACTCATAATGTTACTTTTTCATTTACTTCAGTTTACTTTCTTTGATGACTCTCTATTATGACAGATTGGTTTTGATCAGCTGGCTCAGTTTTCAACTCAAAAGCTCTGGCATGGCAGTTTATAGCACTTGAGTCCAGCCTGAAAATTTTATTTCATCTACCATTTTCTCAAAAATGCAAAAACAAACAGCAATATCGGGTGCAATAAAAATTAGGCGATAAAAAATCTTGTAGCCTTATTGCAGTAACAATTCAAGTCACATGGCATCATGAGAAATGAATACTACTGATAATCAAGTCATTCCATTCAAAAACAGACTATGCTGTAACAAATGATGCTGAATGTACATTTCATTTTTCTGGGAATTACACAATCCATTACATTAACAATCCACCATGCAAAACACCCAAACTAAAAAATTAAGACAAATCACATCTGCTGAAAGTGACAGTGAGAAAGTTTTGAAACCTAACGCTAGTCTCATTATGGTTTGCTTGCTTCTCAAAAATTATGAATGAAGTGATGTCATGTATTTTCATGTATTTAAAGAGATCCTTGCACACTGTAAAAATATCATTACAATGGAACCCTTTTAATTGAATAGCCACTTTGCCAATGAAAATTATTCAGTTAACAGGAGTATTCCATTAACAGGGATTGGATTGCTTTCCTGTATTCTAGAGATAAACTTAGCATTTATTCTTTTATATCTTATTTGACAGAGCTCCTGGAGCTCTGCCAAACAAGATATAATAGATTAAATGCCTATATTGGATGTACTGAGGCCAAATAGGTCTATAAACAAAGGAAAATTGGGGCGAATCAGGGTAATTTCTCGACAGGTTAAAAGATTTTTTATTCAATTAACAGGAGTTTACTCTATAACCTATATTCAATTAACAGGTCAAATTTGTACTGGAGGTATGGTAAATGGTTTTGTGTTGGAAAATTATATTCACTTAACAGGGTTATTCAGTTGAGAGAAATCCAATTACGTGGGCTTCACTGTACTTAGTTCTTTTCCAAAAACTACCCCACCTATCCCTGGAATGAATTTAATTGAATTTGATTCAAAATTTCATTCTGGAAATGGCATAGACTGTGTTTAATTATTTTTAGCACAATGTACAGTTTAATTCATGATGAAGTAATTTCTGCACATGCCATTTGGGTTTAGAGAATTGAAAACAGTCCCATTGTTTGGATCTGTTGACTGTGGCCTTTTGTTTGCCAACAACTATTTTCGAGAAATCATGATATGGGTTTTGTTGACTGAATGGTAGCTCATTGTGCTTGTATACAATTTTTATTACGCCTTAACTCTCTTTTGGGGGGAAGGTAAAGCTACTCATCGCACAAGCATTACTCGTAACTATATGCCCCCAGAAACGAATCTCGTTGTGATAAAAGATTCTCCACAAGCACAATGTGTGTGTAACACATATATATTGTGTACCTTGGTGTATTTTACTAATGATTAAGGGGGCATGGTGGTGTTGCGGTAACTGGTTCTCATCCGATCGCCGCAGTTAAGCAATGTAGGGCCTGGTGACCATCTGAGCAATCGATTCGGAATCCCCTGTTGTGTCTTTGGGCAAGGCACTTAACCCCGATTGTCCACATGGGGGCATGATGATGCCGTGTACTAAGGCATACTGCACATCGATTGTGCGCATGTCTTCAACCAATCTAACCCTGCCTGTGCTACAGTGCAGAGTTATGATGTTGGGGAGCTGGTGGCTGCTCGTCGTTGCTTGGTTGTTCTCTCTGGGTACTCTGGCTCCCTCCACCTGTAAAACTGTCACGGTCATGATTAGCCATTGTGCATAAGTATGTGACCTTAAACACCAATAAATAAATATATTAAATAACTAATGATTAAAATGTTATTTGTGCAGCCAGTGTTAAAGTTCTTGAGCATATAATAAAGTCAGTACAATTACATATTGGTTATTGAGTAAATTCCTGTTAATTGAATGAAAAATCTTGAAATGTCAAGAAACTATCCTGACAGTTGCCAAGTTCTTCTTGTTTGTAAACCTATTGAGCCTCAGTACATCTGATACAAAACATTAAACATTTAATCTATTATATCTTGTTTGACAGAGCTCCTTGAGCTCTGACAAACACGACATAATAGATTAAATACTCCATTTATCTCTAGAGTAAGGAATGTAACCAAATTCTTGTTAATTGAATACTCAGGATAACTGAATAATTTTCACTGAAAAAGTGCCTGTTCAATTAATAGAATTCCACTCTATTATGACTTTCAGTATTGAGATACATGCAACTAATCAGTGAACCACTGTTGATGGGAACTTAAGGGCTGATAATTGAGATCTATTATCCAAGTCACCTAGACCATTTTCAGAGCAACAGACCTTTTCATAGAGCTTCTATGTCTACCTATAAAGTATGGTCATTTGTAAGGGTTTCAAAATATTCACTGGGTTCACTTGATGTTGGCTTAGGGTTCAACTTTGCAGTATTTATCATGAGATTGAAGAGAGAGGGTGCATGGTTTGAAAGAAAAATACTAGAAATAAATGGAACTAGAGGGGTGTCATTTGTGTGCAAAGCACACTATAGTATATCCCCACATTCGCATTTGTGATTATTGTCGGGGCCGAATCAAAAATCCAAAACCTTTATGCACATCTAAAGACCCTACTAATGAACATGAACACACTTTCAGTGTTTTGAATTGAAATTCAAGCAGTTTTTCGCCGGAAACCATTCCTCTAATGACAAAAACGGTGCCCCTTGCACCCCTTGGGGCCGAATCAAAAATCCAAAACCTTTATGCACATCTACAGACCCTATGAATGAACATGAACACACTTTCAATGTTTCGAGTTGAAACCCCTAGGAGTTTTTCACCAGAAACCATTCCTCTAACGACAAAAGTGGTGGCCCTTACTATCCTGACAGTTGCCAAGTTCTTCTTGTTTGTAAACCTATTGAGCCTCAGTACATCTGATACAAAACATTAAACATTTAATCTATTATATCTTGTTTGACAGAGCTCCTTGAGCTCTGACAAACACGATATAATAGATTAAATACTCCATTTATCTCTAGAGTAAGGAATGTAACCAAATTCTTGTTAATTGAATACTCAGGTTAACTGAATAATTTTCACTGAAAAAGTGCCTGTTCAATTAATAGAATTCCACTCTATTATGACTTTCAGTATTGAGATACATGCAACTAATCAGTGAACCACTGTTGATGGGAACTTAAGGGCTGATAATTGAGATCTATTATCCAAGTCACCTAGACCATTTTCAGAGCAACAGACCTTTTCATAGAGCTTCTATGTCTACCTATAAAGTATGGTCATTTGTAAGGGTTTCAAAATATTCACTGGGTTCACTTGATGTTGGCTTAGGGTTCAACTTTGCAGTATTTATCACGAGATTGAAGAGAGAGGGTGCATGGTTTGAAAGAAAAATACTAGAAATAAATGGAACTAGAGGGGTGTCATTTGTGTGCAAAGCACACTATAGTATATCCCCACATTCGCATTTGTGATTATTGTCGGGGCCGAATCAAAAATCCAAAACCTTTATGCACATCTAAAGACCCTACTAATGAACATGAACACACTTTCAGTGTTTTGAATTGAAATTCAAGCAGTTTTTCACCGGAAACCATTCCTCTAATGACAAAAACGGTGCCCCTTGCACCCCTTGGGGCCGAATCAAAAATCCAAAACCTTTATGCACATCTACAGACCCTATGAATGAACATGAACACACTTTCAATGTTTCGAGTTGAAACCCCTAGGAGTTTTTCACCAGAAACCATTCCTCTAACGACAAAAGTGGTGGCCCTTACGTCCCCGAGGGCCGAATCAAAAATCCAAAACCTTTCTGCACATCTACAGACCTTATTCATTAACATGAATACACTTTTAGTGTTTCGAATTGAAACCCCTAGGAGTTTTTCTCTGGAAACCATTCCTCTAACGACAAAAATGGTGCCCCTTGCGCCCCTCTGGGCCGAATCAAAAATCCAAAACCTTTATGCACATCTACAGGCCCTACTAATGAACATGAACACACTTTCAGTGTTTTGAATTGAAACTCCTAGCAGTTTTTCGCCGGAAACCATTCCTCTAATGACAAAAATGGTGCCCCTTGCACCCCTCGGGGCCGAATCAAAAATCCAAAACCTTTATGCACATCTACAGACCATATGAATGAACATGAACACACTTTCAATGTTTCGAATTGAAACCCCTAGGAGTTTTTCGTGGGAAACCATTCCTCTAATGACAAAAGTGGTGCCCCTTATGCCCCCGAGGGCTGAATCAAAACTCCAAAACCTTTATGCTCATCTACAGACCCTATTGATTAACATGAACACACTTTTAGTGTTTCGAATTGAAACCCCTAGGAGTTTTTCTCTGGAAACCATTCCTCTAACGACAAAAATGGTGCCCCTTGCGCCCCTCGGGAGCCGAATCAAAAATCCAGACCCTACTAATGAATATGAACACACTTTCAGTGTTTCAAATTGAAACTCCTAGCAGTTTTTTGCCGGAAACCATTCCTCTAACGACAAAAATGGTGCCCCTTGTGCCCCTCGGGGCCGAATCAAATATCCAAAACCTTTATGCACATCTACAGACCCTATTAATGAACATGAACACACTTTCAATGTTTCGAATTGAAACCCCTAGGAGTTTTTTGCCGGAAACCATTCCTCTAACAACAAAAGTGGTGCCCCTTATGCCCCTCGGGCCGAATCAAAAATCCCAAACCTTTATGCACATCTACAGACCCTATGAATGAACATGAACACACTTTCAATGTTTTGAATTGAAACCCCTAGGAGTTTTTTGCCGGAAACCATTCCTCTAACGACAAAAGTGGTGACCCTTATGCCCCCGAGGGCCGAATCAAAAATCCAAAACCTTTATGCACATCTACAGACCCTATGAATGAACATGAACACACTTTCAATGTTTCGAATTGAAACCTCCAGGAGTTTTTTGCCGGAAACCATTCCTCTAACGACAAAAGTGGTGCCCCTTACGCCCCCAAGGGCCGAATCAAAAATCCCAAACCTTTATGCACATCTGCAGACCCTATGAATGAACATGAACACACTTTCAGTGTTTCGAATTGAAACCCCTAGGAGTTTTTCACCGGAAACCATTCCTCTAACGACAAAAGTGGTGCCCCTTATGCCCCCGAGGGCCGAATCAAAAATCCAAAACCTTTATGCACATCTACAGACCCTATGAATGAACATGAATGCACTTTCAATGTTTCAAATTGAAACCCCTAGGAGTTTTTTGCCGGAAACCATTCCTCTAACGACAAAAGTGGTGCCCCTTATGCCCCCGAGGGCCGAATCAAAAATCCAAAACCTTTATGCACATCTACAGACCCTATGAATGAACATGAACACACTTTCAATGTTTCGAATTGAAACCCCTAGGAGTTTTTTGCCGGAAACCATTCCTCTAACGTCCAAAGGTGGTGCCCCTTACGCCCCCAAGGGCCAAATCAAAAATCCAAAACCTTTATGCACATCTACAGACCCTATGAATGAACATGAACACACTTTCAGTGTTTCGAATTGAAACCCCTAGGAGTTTTTTGCCAGAAACCATTCCTCTAACGACAAAAGTGGTGCCACTTATGCCCCCGAAGGCCGAATCAAAAATCCCAAACCTTTATGCACATCTACAGACCCTATGAATGAACATGAACACACTTTCAATGTTTTGAATTGAAACCCCTAGGAGTTTTTCGCCGGAAACCATTCCCGGACGTATGGACGGACGGATGGATGGACGGACGGACGGACGGACAGAGACGACCAATATATCCCCGCATTTTTTCAAATGTGGGGATAACAATCATTTATTATAATAACAGGATTATTGAATCTCGGGTATAATGCATATAATACATTTACATAGAAACATTTGTGTTTCAAGAGTGACTTGATGTTGATAATTTTGATGAGAATGGAGGGGGAGTGGTTTAAGATATACTTATTTTTAGGAACAAGCTGTTTATTTGAATGGGTAATGCCATTTTGATTTATGGAGGCTTGAGAAAGATTTAGAGATTTTTAGAACTGTAGTAGTTTAGAAAACAAATTTGGACCTAAACTTATTTATTAATATCACTGCGATTCTCAAAAAGGCAGGCATAGACAGCAATTATAGTCACTATCCAGCTGTAGTAATATTTAGCAACAGTTGTGATAATGTTAAAATTAATAGTTACCAATATGCTCTTCTGTAATAATGAGCTGGAAATAATCTCAGGCCAAATCATGTGGTGAAATTATTCCAATAAAGTATAAGAAAATAATTTTGGTTGTTGTTTTTGTATGAGAGTTTGTTTGACTGCAATTGACAGACGGCCAGCTTCGTTCAGAACAAAGAGGGTCTGTATAGGTTGTGGAATATTTGCTAGACTTATAAACCTACTAGCCAAATTTCTGATCTGACATGAGGTGAATTTTTACACTTGGTCTCTGAGAGTTATTATTTGAACCATGCAGTTTAGCGACAGAGGCTATTTCAGTGTAACATTAGCCCTTTGAGACTTTAATTATCCTGACATTCAAACGTCACTAGGAATTCAGTTTCTTCAACGTTTTTCAAAATGTGACGTCAAATGTCATAAAGTACAAATAACAAGATATTTTTCACATTGGTGATTATCTGGTTGAGGGCTAGTTATTTTGGTGGTCTGCATTTGCTAATCAAAACTTGTTTTATTACAAATTTTGGGGAGTGCCCACAGGCACTCTCCAATAACTTGTAATAAAACAAATTTATATAAACAAAATATATTTGTGTTTGACTGAATATGAAATATAAGCAAGGAAAGTCTTGCTTTTGCTCTGGTATCTTTATTTTTGAAAGCCTTGATAGTGGGTGGCTTCTAGCACTCAACCAGATAAGAAGTATTGACAGCAGGATTATATTAGTATTTTAAGCTGTGATAACATTTCGCTCAATGGTTGTCATTGAGCACTATTCAGGAGAAAATAGAAATTGAGGTTAAAACTTTAAAAAAACGAAAAATAATAACAAAACAAATGACCACAAAGTATCAACACGCTGTTTGATTTTGTATGTGATAAGAAACATTATTGGCTATTCCAGCTCTCGGCTCATTCAGCTCTTGCCTTTTAAACCCTCTTCTAAGATGTGATTGACCAATCAGAATCTTCCATATGAGGTAGCAAGTGCACGTCATTCTGAATGTTTTCTTATAATAGTTTTTTGTAATTGCTTCTTTGAAAGTGATAAAATCTTGAGACAGACATTGTCAACACAAGGGAATAATTGGATTACGGATATTTAACAACTTCTAAATGTGATCATACATGAAAAAGAATACATTTTTACTTTTATTTGTAGTGAATTATTCATGGATGATAATATAAGTTATCTCCGTTAACATGTATGGTATATGGAGATTTAATACCTGGATGTTGACTTTTAAACACCATGCCACAGGTTTAAATGAGACATCCAGGTATTAAATCACCATATACCATACATGTTGACTGAGATAACGTTTTTATCCCATTCGAAACACAATAGAAACATAGTGGAGAAAAATGTGTGGACGCATTTCTCACGCTCCGCAATCAGTTGGACCAAATTCATGAATAATGGTTTTGTTTTTACAAACGCAGAAGACAACAGATAGAGTTACATCCCTTGAGTCATTAAGGAAATGAGTAAACAGTATTTTGTTGACATATTGTCCCCCGAGTTCCAATGTGTTCTATGTGCCTAGTGGCACATAGAACACATTGGAACTGAGGGGATGATATTTGCTCTTATTTTATTTTTCTCAAGTTGTTTCATTTATACATTCGACTATTTAATTTATAACAGCAAAATATGATCGAATTGCCGGAAATCTGATATTTGTTACTCTTTTCAGTTTTTTTTGTTCGATTTTTATGTCGAGGCGTGCGGAAGCAAACACTTTCATTTAATCCATATACCCCCGATGTTTTGCATGCCCATATACCCTGATGTTGCATACTCTCATATACCTTGGATGTTGAGTGCACCCTTTCCCATGGCTATTTGTCCAAGGCATTCTGACCAATCAAAAGACAGAATTTATCAGGATATAGGGACAATTCTAAATGATTCAAGTGGACAGGGAAAACCACAAACATTTTGATTATTGGATTACCAAGATGAATACAATTTTTGACTTTACAAAAAGTATGATTTAAACACTTTGTAACTATTTGAAACAAATTGGACAAAAAAATCTGATTTAATGATTTTATAAGGTAAGTCACCTAAGAAATTGAGACTTAAGAGTAGTAATTTTTTTTATAAATGAGTCTCACCTAATTTCATTTATTTCAAAATGGATTGGTTTGACAGGGCTGTCAAAACAATATTTGAATCAACTTGTTCCTCCATTGGCCTGTCTGTGTGTCCATCCATTTATCTGTGGACTTAATTTTAGCTGGCGCTTTTTTCTGTCATTTATGAGTCAATATATTTAGCCTGACTGTTTACAGTGAGGGCTATAGTCATGACTTTTGTCCGTCCGTCTGTCCATCTGTTAACATTCAGAGTTTGGGTTAAAGTTTGTGGTTAAAGTTTTTGACTAAAGGTTCAAGTGGTGTTTTTTTTTTTTCCTGTTTAGTCATGACTTTCTTCTGTCTGTCTGTTAACATTTGGAGTTCTGGTTAAAGTTTGTGGTTAAAGTTTTTTAGTCAACCTTAAAGTTTTTTGTTTTGTTTTTTTTTCTTTTAAATTGATATTACTATTGATTGTATCATTCTCATTTTGTTTTTATTTTTTTTCTGTCTCATGTTATTTTGGGAAATATTTAACCCTTTTTTGTATGGCAATTTAAATTACAACTTCCAGGTTAAAGTTTTTGGTTAAAGTTGTTTTGTTTTTTGTGGGTGGGGGGGGGGGGAATTACACCTTTAATTCTTCAAACAGTTTAGTGGAATGTCACTGTTTCCTGTTTGGGACAATGTCTACTATCTACTGAACATTTCTACAGTGATTTTCATTTTTATCTCCATGATTTTAACCCCTTTTAAACATGTTTTCAGACTTACTTTCTTTGTATTTGAAATTAGACTTTGCCACATACTTTCTTACTCTAATTCTTGCATGGTCAATACATCTTAATGATTCCATTTACATCAATGATTTCTTTTATCGGTTTTAGGAAATATTTAACCCTTTTTTGCCAATCAATTTTACTTAGTATTCCCAGCTTAAAGTTTCGTTTTAAAGTTCTGCTTTTCAAGGTACTACCTTTCATTCTCCAAATACTCTGTTACAACGTCATTTCTTTTTTTCATTTCGGGCAAGGTCTACTGAACCTGTATACAGTGGTTTCAAATAATATTGGCATTAATTTAACCCTTTTCACAATGCTTTTCGGAGGGGGAGGGGGGGCAATTAGGCACTTTTTTTTCTTTCATCAAAAATGCTTTTTTTACAGTTTTGGTTAAAGTTTGTGGTTAAAAACCCAGACAAACTCCAACACCCTCCCCCCTCACCCCCCCCCCCCCCCCCTCCCCCAAATTAGGCATTTTTTTTGCTATTTCCTCCAATATGCATTTTGAACTATTTACAGTCACTACTACATGCGGAACCTTTTCTTAAACTTACATACCTTCCCCCCCCCCCCCCCCCCCCCCCCCCCTCCTGGGGGGGCCAATCAGGCACATTTTTTTCTTTCGTCAAAAATGGTGCCAGTTAGATAATTTTTTTCTCTGCTCAAAATGCATTCTGAAGGATTTAGACTGACCACATGTGGAAAAAAATGCATTTTCCAGCTAGTAATACAGGCCAGGTTTGAATATAGGTTCCACAACTCCCTCCCCCCCCCCCCCCCCCCCCCCCACCCCACACACACACACACACACACACACACACACACAAACACACAAACATGTCACTTAGGCAATTATTCCCAAAATGCATTTTGAAGGATTGGGTGTTATTACATGCAAAAAGGAAAATTGACTCCTGTAGCCCAACATTGCTTTATGTACTGCATCTTTAATCCTTTACCTAACACAAGTTGAAGCCAACAGTACAAATTATTTTTCTGAAACATCAGATTTTTTCATTTTTTACTTCTAACCATGGCTTATTAGTCCTCATTGGAACAAGCTCATCAAGTTTGTTCCATTAATAGGTCATGAGGTATGTTTTGAAGTAGAGAAATGAAAAAATAAAATTTGAATAGCAAATTTTGTATATCACGAGTGCAGATATGGCAGATTCGTTAGGTAAACAGTTAACAAAAAATGGCTCCGACTATTTTGCGTCTAAGCATTGCCATTGCTGGGACAGTCAGGCTACATGCATGACATCACTCTAGTTTAATCTTTGCACAGACTTTAACCACCATAGGAATCTCACCTGCATCTCTGATTCTGAGATTGATTGGGCATATTTTTGCTGAGTAATTGCCCTCTTTGACATTGTTTGCAGCACCCCTGTGGATGGGAAAAAAATCAATCAACTTTTAAGTCAACAGCTAATGGTTACTTGAAAAATGGATTTGGTAAAAATAGGTTCCCATGCATAACTTTAGATTTAATTGACACATGTCCACCTAACTTACATAGTAGGTCTTCCATGGAAGGAAAAGAACCCTATTGATTTTCAGGACTGCTCATGGAAAATCAAGGTCACCACCACTGAAAATAGCAATTTTTGTTTTGAGTAATAACATTACCGGTAGTTCTTTTTACCACAGCTAACGAAAAGATGCAGAAAGTATTTGCAAATTGAAGAGTAGAAACTTATTGGTTTTGGAATCTGTAGTTGTGTGATCAAATATCACAGGAGTCTTACTATAAACAAACCTGACGAAAATTCTATTCTGGCCCATAACTTCAGCTTTCCATAGGGCACATGTCCACCAAACAGAGTAGATCTTCCATGGAAGGAAGAGAACCCAACTGATTTTCAGTCCTGTCATTAGAAGATCAAGGTCATTGTTACTTACTTAAAATAGCATTTTTTATTTTGGGTAATAACAATAGTTCTTTTAACCACAACTGAACAAAAACTGTAGAAAGTATTTGCAAATGGATGCATAGAATTTTATTGGTTTTAGAGTCTACAGTTGTGAGGTCAAATATCACAGGACTGTTAAAGAAAACCTTGGTGAAGATAATCGAAAATTCTATTCTGGCTGATAACTTTAGTTCCATTTGACTCATTTTCACCAAACTTATAAGATAGGCACTCCTCTGGCTGGAAAAGAATTCTGTTGATTTCCATGTATTTTGATAAACATTTGCACAAACATTCTTTAGTTTAAATTTTTCGGATTTGATTGGGAGACATTTTGGTATTTCAACTTTATCTCAACACATTCATACATCATCAGTTTCAAATTTGTAAGTATATGAGAGTTGGTTTATTGAATTTTTGGATAAACTAACTAACCGTCTATTAATGGTGGCAGTTAGCAGACTGTGAAAATTGACAGTCGCGACAGCCCTGTTTCCATAAATGGATTTGGGGTTTCTGTGCAATAATTTTATTTTCAAGATGCATGTGACACTATAACTTCATACACAGATCAAGTATAAAGGGTCGATGAATGGAATTGCACCTGTGCCAATAGCTTAACCTTTAAGGGCCTGGACAGTTGTCCTGAATTCACACCTGACCACAGCCTCTACACATCCAGTGGCTTAACAGTGATTTCTAGTTAAGTCTTTGATTAAGATTTGACAAGAAACCACTGCCTATGTAATTTGTTTATTTTAAGCAGGACCTGCTCATGATGGCATGTTAATGGTACCTGTTCTGAGGTCGTAAAAGTCTGAAATAGGCCCCTAAGGGTTAAAGATCAAGATCTGTTACTCTAACTAGATATTTGGTTCTTGTTCAAAAACTTTAATATCCTTTTGTGCACACAAACTATAACTTCATATACAGATTTCATATGAAGTATTGTGATTGGAATTGTGTTTGGGGTCAGTAGGTCAAAGGTCAAGGTTACTTACAATAAATAGAATTTGGGGTTTCCAGGTAATAACTTTAGTTTCCTTTTGTGTAAAAAAGTATGACTTCAGACACAGATTAATATCAATGATTAGGATTGTGTTTGTATCCGTAGGTCAAATGTCAGGTAAGTGTTCTATAAATAGAACATTTTCAGTGGAATAACTATTAATCATCTTGGTTTAACACAAGTCTACTTTAATAAATAGCTCTCTTATACGAAAGGTATATATTGAATAACATTTAGTTGGTTCAATGTGAAGGGTAGGTACACCTGCATTCAAGCCTGGAAATAAGCAGACTCATCTGCAGAATGAGGTCACAGAGGGTGAATTTGGTGATGCACAGCAGGGTAGCATTACAAAATTTACCCTCTGTGAACCTCAATCTGAATCAATGTCTCGGGCCTAAACAGAAAGACATACCCAGGGGATACATTGGGGGATTCTAGCCCACTATATGGGTTAGCATCAGCAAATTCACATTCTGGTGACCTTATTCTGCAAATGATAGATTGCCTAATTCTAGGCTTCCCTGTGTTAGTCCCTGCTCACTTTGTTTTCATTTTTCAGGTTTTGTGAATGACAACAGCAGTATGACTCCATTCTGTAAGGATTCGAAGTCAGTCATGGTTCAAATAACAGGTTATTGTAATTCCTGGGAACCATTTTTAAACATAATGAACAACGTAACTGAAAATAATGATACAGAAGTGTGGAACCACTGCAAGTAAGCAGAATGTTTGGCAATTTTTCTGCCTTGTTACTATTCTCCAACACTATTTCCTCTCAGAATGTCTATATAATGAATGCAAAACAATTTTTCCCATTTAATTGCATATAGGTCTGAGAGTAAACTCCTGTTAATCGAATACATTATTATGGTCTTTTGAAGAAAGTTTCTGAAAGCTATTGAATTTCCTATGATTAAAGACCTATTTGGATTCAGTATATCAGATGAGCATTTAATATATTATATCTTGTTTGACAGTGCTCTGGAAGCTCTGTCAAGCAAGATGTAAGAGAATAAATGTTTAGAATGTTTCATTTATCACTAGAATACAGGACAATGACTAAACTCCTGTTATTTGACTTGGTGGCCCCGTGATTACAGCATTGAACTTCAAACCGAGAGCTCCATGATTCGAACTCTGCTATGGATAACTGTATTGTGTCCTCAGGCAAGGCACTTAATCCTGATTGCCCATGTGGGGGGCCTGGTGATGCTGTGTAACAAGGCATAATGCATGTCAATGGTGCACCTGTTTTCAACCAATGCTTACCCTGCTTGTGTGAAGTTAGTATGTTGGGGTGTCTGTCAGTAGCTCACAATTGCTCAGTGGTTCTCTCTGAGTAGCCTGGCTTCCTCGACCCATAAAACTGTCTGACAGGAGGTGACCCTGGCTGTTGAAAGTGTCATTAAACTCCACTAAATAAAAAATAAATAAATAAATAAATAAATAAATAAATCAATAAATAAATAAACTCTTGCAGAATTTTAGACTTACAGTTTGATAATGTTTTAACTCTTGATTGTTTTTCAGATCATACATGCTCCTTGAAACTTGTTCGAAGGAGCTATTGTCAACACTTGAGCCAGGTGGCTGCTCATGGCTTGAAATTATTCAAGCTTTCTATGCAGAAAGAAACTGGACAGTGGCTGTCTCAAATTATTTGGATCCTCTTCCATGCTATGGTAAGAATGCCTCATCTATAATCTTTGAATGCTTTAAAGAAGGACCTTCTTTTGACTTAAATTAAAAAAAATTCTTGTTCACTTAACAAAATCAATAATTTCCATATACAGTACATGGACAGTGGATTGTAACTAAATCACCTGCAGAGTGGAGTTTCCACCCAACCTATAACTTTCAAATTTTGTACATATTGACAAAAAACACAAGCAATGTTTCAGCCAATGGACCTCCGGGTTTAACCCGGAGGTCCATTGGCTGAAACTTTGCTGGTGCTGGTTATGCTTTGCAACAAATTTGCAATTATTGCTTGGGTGGAATTTCCACTCTGTGGGTGATTTAGTGATAATACACTCTCCATGTACTGTATGAATATGAAAGTGTTTCATGTTGGGCCACATGTTCTGAGGCCAAATGTTTGTTCAAGTCAGAATTAGGTTCTATACAATTTTGTATCATAAAAGTGTAGGACAGAACATTTTTATCATATCGTGATTGGGTCATGATCCTGTCAATTTATCTTTCCACCTTTCTCCTCACAACACTGAAGAATCTCTCCACACGAAAAGTTAAGCAAGAAAATTGAATCATTTCTTGTTTTCTGGATTTGGTAATAATTTCACAATATGTGTATAATTGTATTGAGACCTGATCGTGATCAGCTCGTGAGAAATACTGCTTTTATGATCATTGTACAGCAAAGGCTCAATCATACTTAATGAACATTCATTAAACAAATATCAGTATGTTCATTTAATTACATCCATAATTAGTACTAAATATAATTAGTACTAAACTCTTGAAAATTGTTGAATTCACAAATGAATTTTCAATGTTTTCAACACTTAGGTCCACATACAGACACAAATAGCCTCTTTAAATGAAACTTCGAAAAAATTGCCACATGCGTAACAACTCGAATGATTTTTGGGCAAAGCAACTTTATCTCTTAAGTCTCCTACGGCCACAAACTGTCTTTTTACATGGCTCAGAAAAAGTTTTTCTCAGTTTATTCTTCCTTGAGAACTTTTACCAGAAGGATGCATTTATCTTAATTATTATTATCATAAAAATTAATCCAAGGTTTTAAGGGTTAAGTAGCTTGACAATGACTCCTGAGACACAATGGTCTTGAAAGTGTTTGAACCAGGGATCGACCTAGTAAGTAGCCAGTGTGATTTTGACTCAAAGAATTTTGATTTGGCTCCTGAATCTTAAATACTGGCTTCTATGTTGGCTTGTAACCATAGAATCCCATTTCCTCCACTGGTCACTTAGGCAGCCGAGACTTGACTAAGAGCTGTTGTGAAAATGAATGATTATTAATAATAAAAATATCTCAAAATCACTTGAAGAACAATTTTATTTATGCCAAAAAGAATGTAATTAAATGCATGAATGTATGTCCCACCCAGCTGAAAGCTTCCAACAAGAAGATCATTATCAAAAAGTTATATGCATGTAACTACATGTATAGCTAACAGGTAGAGTGCTTGAAGCCCATATTTGGGTTTTATGCTGCAACTAGTGTGTGTATGTGCTGCAACTTAAAGGCTTTGTATTCTGTAAATGTGCTTCATATTATCTTTCGAGTGAAATTATATCATCTTTGTGAATTTGCATTGTTACAAATTATGGGAGAGTGCCTATAATAGGCACTCTCCCATAAATTGTAACAAGGCAAAACACATGAACAAATTCTGACAATCAGCAATAATTTAGTGCTATACTGGATATGAAGTAAATCTGGCTTCTTGATTTCAAAAAGGGACTTCAAGTTGGCTCTTATTTTTAAATGCACAGGTCAGTCCCTGGTTTGAATATAATGTTACAGTTTACAGGGATGTTAGTTATCGATTTTAGAACAAAAATTCATTTGTTTTGCAGAGACATTTTTAGATATCCGAACTAACCTGATCCATTTCACTTACTTTTGTATAGTTGCTCAAATTCTGTGTGATTTTGGCAATTCGTGTAAAGGTAAATTAGGTGACATTGATCATTATAGATTATTGCAACAAACAAGAGCTGTCATATTCCATCGAGGTGATGAGATCAGATCAAATAAGATGCTGTAAGAATATGATAACCAGATTGATTGACTGTTGCAATAGATCGTTTATTATTTGACAGTGAATATTTCCAACTGAATTTGTCACCTGAACTGTAAACAAACATGTAATTATGGAATGTTTGTCCAGTGTTCAGCATAAAAGAACTCGTTTTTATTTTGCATTTCTAAAACTCCCACTTTGAAAATCATTGCATGTCCATGATGTCACATGAGCCTCGTTTGAGACAGGTATGATAATGGATTTGGAAAAATTGTGTCTTGTTTTCGGTAAACTAGAATTGAACAAACTGCAGTGGTGTTGAGGAGCTATTCATGGTAGTCATATAATGCATTGTAGTTAAGTTTACAGAACAGTTATACAGTGGAGCCCACTTAACTGGATATCTCTTAATTGTATATCCCTGTTAATTGAATATAATTTCCCAAAACAGAACCATTTACCATACCTCCAGTACAAATGTGACCTGTTAATTGAATATAGGTTATAGAGTAAACTCCTGTTAATTGAATAAAAATCTTGTAACCTGTCGAGAAATTACGCTGACCCTACCCAGTTTTCCTTTGTTTATAGACCTATTTGGCCTCAGTACATCCAATACAGGCATTTAATCTGTTATATCTTGTTTGACATTTGACAGAGCTCATGGAGCTCTGTCAAACAAGATATAATAGATCAAATGCTAAGTTTATCTTTAGAATACAGGAAAGTGACACAATCCCTGTTAATTGAATACTCCTGTTAATTGAATAATTTTCATTGTCAAAGTGGCCATCCAATTAACAGGGTTCCACTGTACTAAAAACAAATGTTTTCTGGTGAGAAATGATAAATCAAAATGATGATTGTTCAAGAGATGCCAACAGCAAAACTACTGGAAAAGTATTTTCGGTTGTTCTGTTTAAAAAAAACTATGAAAGCCATTTAAAGAACTCTTCCATTAAGGATGCTGATGTAATCTGGTTAATCAAATATATATAGTGGATATCTAGTTTTTTTGAGTGGATACCGAAAATTATCTCATGAGTGACCGATACAAATGTTTATTTTTCACGAGTGCTTTCGCGAGCGAAAATGACCATTTGTCTCGGTCACAAGTGAAATAATTTTAGGTATCCACTCAAAAACACTAGATTTTCTTTTTACTATACGCTTTTTATAGGAATCTGATAATTCCACTCATTTCAATCATGAACTGATGCATGAAACTAAACAGAGTATTGAATTATTGATATGCGGAAGTGATTTGATCGATACTCAGAACAGATAGCATCTGATTCAGTTGGCGGGTTTCTAGTCCAAACATGACCTGAAAGTCCATAATATAAGTTTTGGGTTTGGTACGTCCTTTGAAAAGACGTACCAAACCAAAAACTTATATTACAGACTTTCAGGCCATGTTTGGACCAGCGGGTTTCATGCATCAATTCAAGGTGAATATGTGTTGGAATTATTGCTGGAAATGATCAATATCCACTCAAAAACACTAGATTTACTTTTCATTGTATGTTTTTAGAACAAATTGATCATTTCCAGTGAAAATTTGACTCATATCCACCTTGAATTGATGCTTTGAAAGCCACCATTTTGATTGATACCCTGAAAGTGAAAAAATTTCTATATCTTCACAGTGGGAGATACGATTTCTATCTTTCTGCAATTTCTTCGATAATCTATTGTTTAGCTTATAATAAAACCCTGTATTCAAAATAATGGCAAATATCGGTCAGCACTACATGAGAATCCCTGTGGGAACTTGGGAAGTTGAGCAATTCTTGCTCACTGCGATAAACAAGTTCAATTTCATTGGTAGAATAGGACTTGGTTGCCAGTGCCTCGGATGGATGCACTTTGAAGTGGGCAGCATATATCTAAAACGATAGTATACACATGACTTCATGCTATTGTTGTGGTCATGATATAGCCATAGATTCCAAAAGTGTCCTCAAACATCAAAAAATTAGTCAATCAATAAATACCTGAGAAAATTTCGATAAACTGTTGTTAGTTTTTTCACATTTCTCATGGTAGTCTTTAATACATGTTCAAATGAAGGGACATAACCTTGGTTTTGGAAGAAAACATTCAGCTTTCTAATGAATTTTGTTCAATATTTTGGTATTGCTTTCCGAAATATATATTGGGTAAATGTTAAATTCCCTTCACTCCAATGGCAATTTGTATACCAGAAGCCCTGGGGAGCTGTCAAAGTATATTTTGGTTGACAAAGCTTGGAGATCATATTACTAATTTTACTTGAGGCCAGGCATATTTCAGATAAATTATTCTTTTTATCAGAAAAATATAATGTTCATGTTTCAGTTTAGGGTCACTGCAGTTGGTTTTTCCAGAGTTATGGCCCTTTATTAGCCTTGTTGGACTAAAAATATGCTAAGTATTTTGGTTTCTGGATGATAAGTTGAAGTTCAATTCTTCAGTTAGCTTCAAGTTTGCTGTGTTGATTTGCCAAGAGAAAATAAAAGACACGTTTGAAATTGGGCTGTCTGGATCAATTTTACCAGAATTATTTCAGGTGGTTGGGCAATATCTACAGATAGCTATAACTCAAACATATCTAGATGGATTTAAAAATATTGTTTAATGTAAGTTGATATCTATGACTGTCAGCAGGAGACAAAAAATCGGAGCTGCTTGCATTTTGTGTCATGGCTCTTTGTAAAAATTTTCAGATTGTTAATGTGACAACTCGAACAAATGCCAGCCAGTTTGATTGATATCTGGTATATGAGTCATACAGAACAATATCCTTCTGAAGTTCGAAAACCAGTATGGTGTGATTTTACTTTGCAAAGTTATTTCCCTTCATTAACTAATTTTAATTGATTTTTATGAATTGTCAACACTTGTGTTAAAGTTATTGTCAGAGTCCACTTTGACTTTCTGCCCTGTTACTGTGCACCTTGTACTGTTTCTATGGTTTACAATTACCCACAGACCCTTACCCAGTGATATTTTATACATTTTTAGTGTTTTTGCAATGTTAGACTTTTTTGTCACTGTTGACTTAGAAAATGTCTGACCTGTTTTGCTATTCATGATTGGATGCTACCACCTGTATGCTGTGGCTTTTATATTGTTTCATATATGTGTTAATTGCATCATAAAATAACATTAACCCTTGCCGGACATTTTTCGGAGATTTTGACTTTTTATTGCAATGTTAGACTTTTTTGTCACTGTGGACTTAGAAAATTTCTGACCTGTTTTGCTGTACATGAGTGGAGGCTACCACCAGCATGCTGTGGCTTTTATATTTCATATATGTGTTAATGACATCTATATAAGACAACAATAACCCCTGGCCGGACATTTTTGGGAGATTTTCGACTTTTTTAATGCAATGTTAGACTTTTTTGTCACTGTGGACTTAGAAAATGTCTGACCTGTTTTGCTATTCATGATTGGATGCTACCACCGGTATGCTGTGGCTTTTATATTGTTTCATATATGTGTTAATTGCATCATAAGATAACATTAACCCTTGCCGGACATTTTTCGGAGATTTGGACTTTTTATTGCAATGTTAGACTTACTGTGGACTTAGAAAATTTCTGACCTGTTTTGCTGTACATGAGTGGAGGCTACCACCAGCATGCTGTGGCTTTTATATTTCATATATGTGTTAATGACATCTATATAAGACAACAGTAACCCTTGGCCGGACATTTTTTGGAGATTTTGGACTTTTTTAATGCAATGTTTGACTTTTTTGTCACTGAGGACTTCGAAAATTTCTGACCTGTTTTGGTATACATGAGTGAAGGCTACCTCCGGTATTCTGTGGCTTTTATATTTAATATATGTGTAAAATGCATCAATATAAGATGACATTAAAACTTGGCTAGACATTTTTCAGAGATTTAGGACTTTTTTAGTTAAATGTTACACTTTTTTGTTAGTATGGACTTAGAAAATTTCTGACCTGTTTTGCTATACATGTACATGACTGGACATTTTTTGCAGATTTGAAATAAGCCTAGGTTTATTGCATTCCATGCATTGGTGAGCTAATGGGGATGGACACACCCCTTTTGTTTACTTCAGTGGTAGAGCGCTGAATTATTTTTGAAAGATTCTTGAAACATGACTTCTTTTTTTTAAGATTCTATTATTAGCAGCAAGGGGAGGCTTGGTTTAGCAACATTTTGTTCATAAATAATTGATTTATTACAATTTTTGGAGAGTGCTCGTTGGCACTCTGCAATAAATTGTAACAAAACAATTTTATATAAATATTTTTTTCTACTGCTGAGCAAACATCAAGCTATAAAGTCACAATAGTGGCTTTCTGAACTTTTTATTAGAGCCACCATAGTGGCTTCTAGCAGTCTACCAGGTAATAATGGTCAAAAATTGTGTGGACAGTTGGGTGATATTATTAACCCTTTGTAAAAAACTTTTCTTGGTGGATTTCCTTTGATTGTATTATTTTATAGCTCCTTGCAGAGTTCATGTCCTGCCCATTTTAAGTGTATATAGTGTGGAAGCCATTTTTGGATATGTCTGAAAACTTATATAATGCCTCCAAAGTAGGTCTTCTGTTTCTCTGGCCATTTTTTGTAAATTTGCATGCTGACGGGTGTTTTTTTACTTTTGTAATTATTTCTTTGCCATCAAAAGTTCATAATCTTGTGATCTTGGTTTGTTTTATGTTTTAGGCCTCAAAATCTACAGAATAGCATGGGTGGTGGTGTATTTCGTCCCTTGAGTGCAACAAGGCTTTGCAGTGCTAAAGCATTACAAAGCCTTGTTGCACCCAAGGGGCAAATTTATCAATTTATTAACTTGGATAAAATACCAGACATAAACCATTCAATTGTTTTTTTTTAAGTTTGCATATTGGTTATAAAAAGAGAGCATGTGGCAGCAAAACAAATGTTTAACTTTCTTAGCGCATAAGTAAACTATTTTATACCATGATTGCTGTGTGTATTCAGTGTTACGCAATGCAGTACAGACATTGAGAAATATTTGTAGATACACCATATGTAGAATCCAGCCTACGTGTAAGAACATCCATGAAAGAATACATCTGATTGGTTGTTATGCATAAAATTGACATTATGATGTGAATGAAATGCTTCGACACAAAATAATATCAAGCAAGTATGTGAACAGACCACCAAGGTGATATATTTCATCCACTTAACCCTTTACCCAACGTAACGGCCAAAACCGGCCAGCACTATTCTAAAAAATCGCCAATTAATTTTCATTATTTTTTTCATTTTTTGTCTCAAAAACATAGATTATGACCCATCATTGGAACGAGCTCGTTCCAATGAGGGGTCATAACCTATGTTTTTGAGGCAAAAAATGAAAAAAATTAGTTATTCAAGAATGTTTTTTTCAAGTGTCGTCTGCTTTTCATGTTAGGTAAAGGGTTAAGTGGTTGAGTGTTAAATTATTTTTCATAGGTGATTTGAAACGTGGGTATTTTTTCAAAGATACCAAGCTACTAGCAAGAGTAGCCTTAGTTTAGCAAAACTTTGTTCATAAATAATTGTTTTGTTATAAAAGGCACTCTTCAGTAAATTGTAACCAAATAATTTCATATCAATTTTTTTTCTTCTGCTGCTGAGCAAACAAGCTAATGCAGCCAGTGTAAAGCCACTAAAGTGGCTTTAGCACTTTTCTATAGAGCCATGGTAGTTGCTGCTTCTAGCACTCAACCAGTTAATTCAAGTTTAATGTTGGTATGAATACAGAACATATCTTGGATAGAGTACAGGAGCATGGAAATGCAGGAAAAATTCCAACTCGGGTCATTGATTCTGGTCCCTTGTACTCCACTCTCGTTATGTTCCATCTTATTACATGAATATTTTTTAATTAGAAGGCATATTTCAGGACCAGTGGTACCCAGATTCAGCAGTCAGATAGATGGATGCATTCTTGGTTTACCACAATCTACAAACATAGAATGTATAGGCATAATTTCATCACTGATAGATGCAAGAATGAATAAAACAACTGCTTGCTTGTAAGTAATAACGAAAGTTATTTTCAATAAATTTAACACTTTCAACACAGTACTAAAAATATTTGTGTGAAGGAAAACTTAAGATTTCTCAAGCCATTAATGCAATGAGCAACAAATTAGTGGGTTGTTTCAGTATTATTTTAATCCTACAGTCCATTGAACTGTAGGATTAAATTATGACTGGACCCCACTAAAATTCAAAATTTTATTCCCTATTTCTTGAAAACAATTTTATGCTGGTTTATTTCATTATATTGATAAAACAGTGTTGAAAGGGTTAATACAAATGAAGATCAGCAAAACAAAGAATAGCAAGGTGGAGGCCACTTACTTGTGTGTTTATAAATGAAAAACCATGTTGTTGCATAAAACTTCCAAATACCAAACCATTTACTATACGATTAGTACAGTTTTGACCAGGGGCCAATACTATAAACTTTTACAATTGTATTTTCTAGAGTTGTATTTTCAAGTTATTACTTTAACCCTTTACCCAATGTAGAGAATATCAAAATTTATTATTTGAATTACTATTTTTTCAAATTTTACCAAAAAATTTCAACAAAACCATAACATGTGTCCCCTCATTAGAATGGGCTCGATGAGCTCATTCCAATGAGGTGTCACATGATATGGTTTAATTTTTTCAACTGCTCAATTTGCAAATTACGTGGGCGTATGCGGGCGATTCGTTAGGTAAAGGGTTAAATGAGTTAATATGAACTATTAGCATTTTCCAAGATCTGACAATTTGCCAGTTGGCAAATTGCCACATCTTTTAAAATATTAATTCATTTTAGTCAGTTATATTGATAGGAAGAAAATACAATTCTAGAAAATACAATTGTAAAAGTTTTACAGGATTGGCTCCTGTAAATTGCACATGAGTAATAGAGTGGAATCCTATTTATTTATTAACAAAATTTTATCTTGCTAAGAATTTCCATGACAAGCCCTGATCCCTCATGTTTATAGACCAATTTTACCTCACTATATGGCCTCATTATACATAATATATGCCTTTACTGTAAGATATAATTGAACGAATGCTTAGTTTATAATATAACTGGAATACTGGAAAATCAGTAAATTCCTGTTAATTGAATATTCATGCTAATTGAAAATTGATCAGAGACAAAGTAGTTATTCATTTGACAGAGTTCCACTACATTGTTTATTATTAGGCCTAAAAATTAAAAATCTGTTTCTCAGACCCTCCCACATGGTCCTTTTGGCTGCAACATGGTCTCTTTTTATATAACCAATCAAAATCGAATGGTTTTTGTCTGATATTTTACCCAAGTTAATAAAATTGTCCCTTGAGTGCAACAAGGCTTTGCAATGCTTTAGCACTGCAAAGCCTTCTTGCACTCAAGGGATGTAATACACCACTACCCATGCTATTCTGTAGTTTATGAGGTCTAAAACATAAAACAAACCAAGAACATGAACTTTTAATATGAACTTTTAATGGCAAAGAAATAATTACAAAACTAAAATAAAAAAATGCCTGCCCGCCCACCCGCTCATATGCAATTTTACAAAAAATGGCCTGAAAAACAGAAGATCTAATTTGTGAGGCCTTAATAACAGCTGAAAGTTGAGCAGTATGAAGTACCATGATAACCTTTGCAAAGAAGCACTCTTCCATATCATTCTTGTGAAATAATTTTTTTCTTCTATTCACTGAAGTGTGTCAGTATGTACTCTGTCCTCTGTGATAAGTTATTGTAAACATTTCCCCTAAATGAAAGCGTGATAAGTTAGCTTTATTAATAAAAATCCTTTCTTAGGAATTTGTTAAAGTTTATTGGAGAGAGCTAGGCAGTATCCAGTACAGTTTTACAAAATAAAGCTGTACAAACAAAATACATTTGATTTTAATTGAACATCAAAAACCTCCAGAGCATTATGAATCCTTTTAACCATTTACCTAGTGATTCAGCTGCATCCACCCACGTAATTTATATATTTTTATACTGTACCAATGACCCAGACTTAGCTGGTGCTAACTCTAACAAAACCAGGGCCAAACACAAATTTTGCCCCCCAATCCCCAAAATTTGCATCCAAAACAAAAAGAAATCATGTCCTAAAGGACCTCCATACTACGCCTCTACTGCGCATGCGCAGTGACGCAGACGTCCCGAAATTGGTGCCAATTATCATTCTCTGTTTGGCCCTTCATCAGTCAACATCTCACTGATCTTTGTGCTTGTAAATCTCAGTTTAAAGGATGCCAGACACGTAATTTTTGGAGAAAATGTGATTCTAAGGAGGATAGAAGGAGGAGAGGAAAAAGAAGTGACAAAAAATAATCAGGGCTGTACTTAAAATTTTTTGATAAAATTATGTTAAGTTGCCTATTTTCGAGGCATGGGCCTCTTGTTGTCTTTCTTGCTAAATGTTGCACTGCTTATTCAGTGTTTCCTCTCCCCTAGCCTTCTAAAGTCCCCCCTTGCAATTTTCCCATGCTTTTGGCATATTTTTGAGAAAGTTCATTTCTAAAATTTCCTGGGAGAGTTGCTTGGTTACAGAATGTTTTCTGTTATTTTCCCCATAGTTATGTTTTCACCCATGGGTGTATAACGTTGTGTTCTGCATCTTCCATCTGATGTTCTGCAGATTCTCCCCTAGGAGTCTCTGTTTTGCATCAGATAGAGTGTAATTTTGATGACTGATTCCGGGCCAGTTTTTTCAGTGCCTGGAGTCATGTTTTCTGGTGTTTTACACTGTTTGTTTACATTGGCAACAGCCTTTTTTGAGGGGGGCTGTTTGCCTTTGCTGTAGTTTATCTCTCTATAAGATACATTTATATTATCCGTAAGTGTCTCATTAATTATTTAATATAAATTTAAAATTTTTGACCACACTTTGCCATCGGATCCATCGGGGCTCATTGTTACTTTTCAGCAACTTGGGCTTCGCTGAAAAAATATTTTTTCAAAATTATTTTGATTTGCAATTGTTTTTTCATTTATTAATGGATCATGTTATTATGTATCTTTGTGTCAGGGGTTTTTGCGAGTAACTAGGACTTGTTGTTGTCCTTTCACAATGAAGGGACATTGTTCAAATTGTAATAGGAAGAAATCTTCCTCTGACTTTCATGATCATTGTATTAATTGTAGTCAGTGTTCTCGCATTAATCCCTGTCCTATATGTGAATATTGGGATGAGAAACATTGGAAACGTGTGTCACGATATGTTGTTTCTGGAGAAAGGGCTATGCCGGCTCTTTCTCCGCAAGGTCACTCTACTCTCTCAGTTTCTATTTCAGAGGAACAAGAACAGGGTGATGTTTCCATGTTATCTTCTACAAGTGTGCGTCCGTCGTCACAAATGAATTCAGAGCTAGCGGCAAAAGTGCTCATGGAGATTAGACAAATGTCGTCCGCTAGCTTGCCCAGTGTAGCGTCCATTCACCGAATGGTTCGGCAGCCGGGTTCGTCCGATGCGGTCCAGGAGGAAATTTTGGGTGATGCGAGCACTATAAACATACTAGATGCACACCCAGTGACGGCGGATAGTAAGCGAGAACGGAGGAAGCCTTTGAGTCCGGTTCCTAGCTCGTCCAGGTCCAGCCGGGCCACGAGCGAGAGAGGCCCCTCTCTCGTACAACAACATCTGGGACCAGATGTTGTGGTACAAAATGTGTCTTTAGCGGAGCATACGTCCGTCGCTTGGGACGCTCCGTTGTATAAGCAGTCCGCGGAGACTGTTAAGGCTTCCTCTTCTCGTCAGCGCACACGACCGCACCTTGGCTGCGTGACCGCCGATATATTACCAGCTTTGCCGATCAAGGATTCTTCGGCGACCAGGTCACACCATCCGGCAGCCAGGGATTTGAGACCGATGGACTCCGGACGTTCGCATAGGAAAAGTATGCGGGAGCCATCTGATGCGGAGCTGCCCTCGGCGAAGCAGCGAAAGACTGCGCCTCCGCAGGTCTCGACGCCGGACATTCTTGTGCAGATAGCACAGCTTATCGCAGCATCCCAGCAGCCGACAGAAACGGTGTCGGATCGAGAATTATCCGACGTCGCTGGGTCGGTACGCTCCGCCGAAGCATCGGGGGCGGACGACCGGTAACATCAGGAGGTCCGACCGGATGGTGAAAGTGATACGGATGACTTGGAGCTATCCCTTTCGGAACAACATAAAGCTGCCGTGGACTTCATCCAGCACTTTCTCCCTCAAGTTGTTCCGTCGGGCCAGACTGCTGCGGTTCCGGACAAGAGGATTATAGCGTCATTGGACTCTGAATTTTTTGAGCGGTTCAGGGACATCGCTCCCGAGTTTCCGTCGCAGTCCAATAATGTTGCAAGAACATTTGAATTATTGAACGACGCTATATTTAAACTTGCTTCCAAGACGGGGAAAGCAGGTTTCTTGTCCGCTAATACTCTCAACCTGCCTTTCATTAATGCAAGGAATAAATTCGATACGGCAGGACAGGGTATCCCGAGAGTTTCCTCTGCGTATGGACGACGAGGCGGAAGACTTAGAGCTATCATTACCGTCGTCGGCTTCTATTCCAACTGCGGTGTTGGAAACAGCTATTGCATCTAACAGAGCCAATTTAGATGCCTTATCTTACGCAGATCACCTTACTAAGGCGTTATCACTGCGCCTTCAAGGGAAAGAGTTTCAGGATATACAATCCTCTTTAAGACTTCTTTCAAGGGCAGTAGCTTATTCCACGTGTAACTCCGCCCTTTCAGTGGCAAATCTGGAGTTGGTTAGACGTGACACAGCCCTAGCTACATCCACACTAGTGGATACTAAGGTGAAGAACTCTCTTAGAGTCGCTTCGGTCTCAGGAGAACTTCTCTTTGATGGCAAGCTTTCTGCTATTTATGATAAAATTACAAAGAAAGCTTCGGATTCTCTGTTGTTCAAATCTGCTTCTAAGAAGTCGGATACAGCAGACAAGAATAAGACAGGCACTTCTGGGTCTGATGCGCCCAAGAGAGGTTTCTATTGAGGTTCCGGTGCGTCCTCTTGGTCTTCGAGAGACCGTCAGGGTAGCGACTCTCGTTCGGGACGTCCTTCAGGCCGGGACAATCGGTCGAACGCCCCGAGGTCGACGTGGCGAGGTGCGGGTCGTGGAGGACGTGGTTTCTCCTACCGCAGGCCTCGCAGGTCCAGGAGGTGATGGCTTAAACCTCTATCGCGTACCGGTTGGCGGAAGGTTGTCGAGCTTTTCACAAGAATGGGCGTCGATTACGGACGACCCTTGGGTGAGAGGAGTGACTTCGGAAGGTCTAAAGATATCCTTCAAATGAAAGCCTCCATTAACTCGAAGTCCAAAGTGGACTCATCTTCCGTCAAATCCGCAGAAAAGAGACGCTCTGTTATCAGAGGTGCAGTCTCTTTTAATGAAGAACGCGGTAGAGGTCGTAGAAAACCAGGAATCTCTGGGATTCTACAGCCATCTGTTTCTGGTTCCGAAACCAGACGGCTCGTTCCGTCCAGTCATAGATTTGAGCTGGATAAACAAGCTGATCGTCGCTCCGAAGTTTTATATGGAGACGATTCGGTCGGTCAGAGCGAGTATTCGGGTGAACGATTATGCAACAAGCATAGATCTCAAAGATGCGTACTTTCACGTCATGGTACATCCGACATTCCGAAAGTACCTACGCTTCGCAGTCCTAGGAGTGGTGTATCAATTCCGGGCGATGTGCTTCGGATTGAATCTAGCACCCTGGGCTTTCACTCAGGTAATGAACTCGGTAATGATCTATTTCCGAGCTCATTCTTCTGCGGTAACGTCGGCCTACCTGGACGACATTCTTCAGAGGTACGGCAACGAGTTAACGCTTCAGAACGATGTTCAGAATCTTCTTCTATTGCTCCGACGTCTCGGTTTTATAGTAAACGAGGAGAAGTCGAATCTGGTGCCGTCCAAGTCATTCACTCATCTGGGAATGAGCTTCGAGACGCACAACAATCTCGTTCATCTGCCGTTAACCAGAGCGAAATTAGTCAGTTGTTACGCTCGCTATTGTCTGCACGCAGACTAAGTCACAGCGAGAGAATTTATGAGACTGATAGGTCTGTGCGGAGCCGCCGCGGATCTCATTCCGATGGGGCGGTTACGCACACGTCCTCTTCAAATTTTCTTGACTCAGAATTGGAGTGTGAAAATTCATTCGCTCGATGCAGACGTTCTCTTGTCATCAAGTGAAACAAGAGATTCAGACTTGGGCAAACATTCAGTGGTTAACTCAGGGAGTTCCGCTGCAGTTGCCGGATCCGAGTTTTACCATTATGACGGATGCCAGTCAAACAGGTTGGGGTGCATCATTAATCCCAACGGATTCGAGATGCCAGGGTCTTTGGGATCCGCAATTCCTGTGCAAGCACATAAACATCAAGGAAATGATGTCAATTTGGCTTGCGTTACGTCACTGGATGGACATTATTCACAATGCTCATGTCCAAATCCTATCCGACAATACGACAGTAGTGGCGTATATACGGAATCGGGGAGGCACTCATTCAGTTCCGTTGTTCAATCTAACGGAAAGAATCCTTCTGTTTGCGCTAGAACATCACGTTCTTCTTTCGGTCCGTCACATACCGGGTCGTCTGAATGTGCTAGCAGACTCCCTTTCACGAAAGGGTCGCTTGTTGCCGTCGGAGTGGACTCTCAACAAACAAGTATTCAATCAGATTTGCTACCAATGGGAACGGCCAATGATAGACTTATTTGCGACACATCTCAACAATCAGTTGCAGACGTATGTGTCTCCGTGTCCGGATCCAAGAGCATTTGCAGTAGACGCTCTGTCGATCCCTTGGGACGGAATGATAGGATATGTGTATCCTCCAGCGCCGTTAATTCAACAAGTATTGCTAAAGATAAAACAATCTCAATGCAAGATTCTGTTGGTAGCATCTCTGTCGCCACAGAGACCGTGGATAAATCTACTCAGGTGTCTGTTGTGGGACCTACCGCGAAAGCTTCCTCCACGGGAGGATCTTCTTTCGCAGGGGAAATCGCGCCAACTCCATCACAACCCGCAAGATCTCAACCTTCACGTTTTTCCGTTGTGCGGTCCTTCTTGCATGGCAAACACTTTACAGGACGAGCAGTGGACGCGATTTCTAACTGTAGGAGGACCTCCTCTTCGCTAAACTATGCGGCTAAGTGGAAGGTTTTTCGTCGTTGGTGTAGGGATCATTCTGTAGATATATTCGATCCCTCTATACCAGACATTGCAAACTTTCTAGTATACTTGTTTGACGAAATCAAACTGCAGCCTGTTACTATAAAGGGTTATAGATCTATGTTATCTGATACCTATGCACATCATGATAGTTTACAAATTGGATCTAATGTCTCTTTATCTAAGTTGGTTAGAAACTTTTCGATAAATAGACCCAGAACTCTTAGATTAATTCCTAAGTGGAATTTAGCTTGGGTTCTTCTTAAATTGAAGGAAAAGCCATTTGAACCTCTTGGGACAGTAGATTTCAAATTCTTATCTTATAAGACAGCTTTTCTCTTAGCTTTCTCTTCTGCTAGAAGAGTCAGTGAGCTTCATGCACTGTCGGTGGATGATTCTCACTATCGTAGTGTCGGGAACACTATCACCTTCACTACTAATGTGGGTTTTTTAGCTAAGAATCAGGCTCCTAATAAATATCCGGAACCTATTGTTATTAAGGCTCTTCCGTCTTCAGACAGGCGTAGGCCTTTACTCTGTCCTGTTAGAGCGTTACGTATCTATAAACAGAGATCTCAGTTTATCAGAAAGGGACGGAAACGTTTCTTTCTGTCTTTGATGCCTAATAGAAAGGACATTTCGGTCCATTCTATTGCTAGATGGATTCAATTAACTATCCGTACTGCTTATGAAAATTTATCTTCTTCTCAGCAGTCTGTGCTTAAGATTTCTGCTCATGAAGTAAGAGCTCTTTCTACTTCCTGGGCTTATGCTAATAGTGTTGCTATTACAGATTTAATGAAGGCTGCTTATTGGTCTCAGCCATCCACATTTACGAATTTTTATCTCAGAAATATTGAGTCCATTTCTGGAGACCTGCATTGTTTAGGTCCGTTATCTGTTGCTCAGAATGTCGTCCACTAAACAGTTGCAACTATAGTTATGCAGGCTTTCTGTTCCGGCAGTGACTCCGTCCGGCTGCCCTCTTCGCTCTGGGCTATTTGACCCAGGGCAAGGGGAAGGGGGGGGGGGGGGGCGGGTGTTCCCTTAGGTCACCTGCTTTATAGTGAAAAGCAAGGGAATGCCTCCTCCAAGTCAGTATTTCTGAGTCGCTTCCGGGATGGTTTTAAAGTGTAATATTAATGTTAAAATTCATTCATGTCTTATTTTTAAAGTGTGAAGCATTTGTATATGTCAAGTGTCAAACGGGCTTTAATATACAATACTCGGACACTTTTAAATGACTATAAAGAGTCTCAATTCTCTGGACTACTTTATTTATTGGCTTACTTTAAAAATAATTAGTATAAGGGATATACTGGATGTTAATAGAGAACATGAATGTTATTGTGCTCAATTATTAAGGGTAGTGTATCTTTCTAATTTAATATTAAATAAGAAAGATACATGTAAAGCCTAATACTCCTTTTCTCCTTAAGGGGTTACCTCTTTACTATATAGTTGAGCTTATTGGATTTTCCTCTATGTCCTAGGCCCTCCAGCCTGTTTACTATTCAGCTAAGTCTGGGTCATTGGTACAGTATAAAAATGTTAAAAAATTTATAGTAATTTATATATTTTTTATACTTACCAATGACCCAGACGGGGATGGCCCTCCCTGGAGTTGGGAACTCTTGCCTCCCCGCTGAGTACATAGCGCTGACCAGGCACTGCCAGTAAGAATGATAATTGGCGCCAATTTCGGGACGTCTGCGTCACTGCGCATGCGCAGTAGAGGCGTAGTATGGAGGTCCTTTAGGACATGATTTCTTTTTGTTTTGGATGCAAATTTTGGGGATTGGGGGGCAAAATTTGTGTTTGGCCCTGGTTTTGTTAGAGTTAGCACCAGCTAAGTCTGGGTCATTGGTAAGTATAAAAAATATATAAATTACTATAAATTTTTTAACTTTTCAAAAAATTTCAACATAACCATATCATGTGACCTTGCATTGGAACAACCTCATCAAGCTTGTTTCAATGAAGGGGCCACATGATATGGTTTTATTGAAGTTTTTTGAAGAATTTGAAAAAAATAATAAATTTTGATATCCTATGCATTGCGTAAAGGGTTAATGCTGGTACTGACACTTTCCAGAAATCCTTTTAAAGGCTTTTTACAATCAGTTGGCTAATTTTAGAAAGAAATTAAAGAAAAGCATAAAAAAACACTCTAGTTGCTTTCAGAATTTCAACTCTTTTCCTTACATAACTAGAGGATAACACCAACTTGTTGAATAACTAAAAACTTCAGTGAAGCTGAAGAATAGGGGACTCTGAAATTTATTTTGAAAATTCTCAGTCTCCTCCATTTTTAGGTGTTTATTTTAATTCTATATCATGTTCCCTATAAATAATAGCTGTTTAAGGTCCAACAATATCATATTTATTAGTTACTTTAACCCTTTTCATGGGGGTGTGGTGGCTCAGTAGGTATAGGTGCAGGCTGCAAGCTGAAAGGTCCTCGATTTGAATCCCACCTGCGGCAACTGCGTTGTGTCCTTGGGCAAGACACTTCACCCCATTGTCCATGTGGGGGCACGGTAGCATTGTGTACTAAGGCATATTGCACGTTGATGGTGCACTTGTCTTCAACCAATGCTAATCCTGCTTGTATGAAGTTAGTATGTTGGGGAACTGACTGTTGCTTGCCGTTGCTCAGTGGTTTTCTCTGGGTACTCCAGCTTCCTCCACCCGTAAAACTGTCATGGTCATGATTAGCCATTGTGCAGAAATCTTTGACCTTAAACACCAATAAATAAATAAATAAATAAATAAATAACCCCTTTCATACTGTGAACATAACAGGCTGCGAAACAAACTCTCCATCTTGAAGTGGACTATAATGGTTTAGAGTCAGTATAGTACAGTTACTATACTGGCCCTAACGATTGTTCCAAAGTTTTAAATTTTCTTTCCTAGCAGCAGATGTCACTTTATAATAATACAAGCAGAACACAGACAAGAAGAAAGTGTGTAGCATTGTCAGACAGCCCCCCCCCCCCAAATGTGCTTATAAAAATAATATGAGGGTTAAATTCAATTTTTATGCCCAATTTGGCGAGAGGCATAAAGAGATACCCATGTCCATCCATCCATCCATCCATCCATATATCCATCTGTACATCCATCAGCCATCTGTCCATCCATCTATCCCAAATATTGTCCATCCCATCTTGGTTTCCGGATGATAACTTTAGTTTGACTGAACAAAATGAAACAAAATTTTATACAATGGTTTATAAATGTGTAATCCAGGTGGCGATTGATAGTGAGCTTGGTCCGATATTTTTGGGTAGAGTTATGGCCCTTTTCCAACTTAGAAGACATGTAGATATTAATTTTCGGATGGTCTGATTTCAATCACACTTGGAATATTGCTTACTGCAGATAATATACCAGACAGGTTTGCTTTTTAGTGTGTAATAAGTTTTATCTGAGTTATGGCCCCTTTTTGGACTTTGTTAACCACTAAATGTAGTTTATCATAAAGTGTGGCATAAGTTTGGTGGCCTGCTGTATTGGTGCTATGGTTTAATGGAGATAAGATAAGATAAGATATTTATTAATTCAATATCAACAGAGATAAATGACTAGAAACTCATGCTTGGTAGTGGTGGGGGAGGGGGGAGAGGTTAGCATAGCCACCCTTGGCATTGCACTTGTTTTTCACTAAATTTATTAAAAATATGAAGAAGAGTAGTGAAAATAAAAAACATTCAGGAAACCAAGTATAATGAGTCCCCTATGATTCAGCTTTACCCAAACTCAATGGTTTTTGCCCCAAAAACATAGGATAAATTATGACCCTCATTCAAACAAGTGTGACGACCGTCTCTACCCAGAATCAACAATGTCCCACAGGGTAAAAGAGAGAGGGATGGTCAGGGTTTTAAGATTGGGGTTTTGGGACAATCCCTGCATAGGTAAGTAGGTAAGTTACCCTTCTCCAAAAATAAATAAGAAAGAAATGGTTACACAAAAAGGAACATCAGAAAGTAATATAAATTTATTTAGTATATTGTGGTACATTGTAGTTACATTAAATCACACAGGCAATATATTTTTAGAATGTTACAAATTACACCACAATCTTCAAGCCAGACAGCTGAGCACCTGCACTAAAAAATCCCAAGAGTCCTCTGACTCAACAACACAATATATGTTGTTGAAGCCAAAAGTGCTTAGCATTTGCCCAAGTCAGACACTGTAAACAAAATCATATTTCCATGGCCACAAAATTCAATGTAACGCTACTAAACTAATCCAGCTCAGTCTGCATTCAAATATTCCTCAAAACTCCAACCCTGGACGACATGAATCCACATTCTGAGAAAAATATAAATAAAAACTCACTAAACTGCTAATTCATGCCTTTCCCTGGGTACCAGTGTGCCATGATATCCCCTGCTCCCCTCCCCCATGTACATCTTCCCCCTCCTAGGATATCTGCCCCCTCCTACCAAAAAGAAATAAAAAATAAAACTACTTATAATAACATAACATTTATTTACTGAATTTTCATCACATTAACATTGAAAAAGTTGTTCAAACTCTTGAATACATACATTTATGCATTTCCTTTTTAAGTTCATGTCAAAATATGATTATCTTCCCCTTCACCCATTCCCATAGCAACCATTTGAAAAAATAGATAAATAGATTTTATTTACACCCTCACCCAACCATAACAAAGTCCAAACAATAATTATAAAGACTGTGTGAATGTCTACAGGACTTTGACAAGGTGAGTGGGGGGGAGGGGGGGAGATATCCAGGCCTATCTTTTCCCCCACCCCCACCCATGTCAAAATATTATATCGAAAACTTGAATAAAAAAAATTCTCCCAATCATATACTGTTAAATAACAAGAGCAGTGAATCAGGAATAGACAATGTTAGAACCTTACAGCAATTTTTTGGACAAAACTGGAAGCGGGTGAGGGTAAGATGTCCAGGCCCGATTATCTCCCCCCTCCCATTCAAAAACCATAGCAACCATTTAAAAAAAAATAAATAGGTTTTATTTACACTCTCACACAACATAACAAAGTCCAAACAATGGTTGCAAAGGTTGTGTGCATGTCTACAGGACTTTGACAAGGTGATGGGGTGGGGGGGGGGATGATATTTGTACACTAATGAATTAGAAACTGTCTATCTTTGAACCACTGTAACTTTTTGGGGGGAGATTTTGACAGGGTGAGGAGGAAGATGAACTGTTTCTAAAATTCATTCAAAGTATTTCTCTCCCTAACTTATTCCACATTTTGTTAGGTGTTCCTGAGTAATTTTATACCAGGATTTAGCTATTTAATATCAAATGTAATCAAATATTGTGAAATTATAGTAAAAGCAAACAAAACTATAGTATTTTCCGAAACATACTTGGCGAAAGACTGTATCGCGTATCTCCTGTTCTGTTTGATATTCAATTATAATCAACCACTCAAATTAAAGAATAGATGAAGGAGACAATTTTCGCATTACTACCTTATCGGTGGGTCTTCATTTTCCCTTGATTTCACTCAAAAGCTCACCGTAGTTGTCATTTTATGCCAGCAGCCGACATGTTTGTTTACCAATGACGTAACGGATAGCATAATCTATTTTTACCTGAGGGTTTCGAGGTTGTTGCAAGGAGTTGTGTTTTGATGGATTTGGATACAGATCAAAACATTAATCCGAACCGTTCCACAACATCGGTGCGTTTGTTGCGAAATTCGGGCCCAAGTGAAACTTACGATCACAAAGTGATGACCGTTTCTGTAAAATAAATAAAATACGTCGGAAAATAACTGTTGAGGCTTTCTAAATAAAATTTTGAAGTTCACCCTGATAAATTTTGTAACAGCTTTAGAAACATTGTGCACGAAAGCAGACTTGTGATTTAGCAATGTTTTTCTGCCGAAAATTCCTTTTCGATGAAAATTCTTTAGTAGAGTCGAAGTTAATCGCCGATTGGGGTGGGGATAAACCCCATATTTTTCAATATATGGGATTTATCCCCACCCCATTCGGCGATAAAACACCGATTTCAACAGGTTTCTGATTGAAGACCAAAACACTGATTTCAACAGATTTCTGATTGAAGAACCAAATTATGTACCGTTTTTAGTTAGTTAGTTATTGGTGTTTAAAGCCACATATTTATGCACAATGGCTAATCATGACCACGACATTTTTACGGACAGATGAAGCCGGATTACCCGGAGAGAACCATCGAACAATGGCAAGCAACTCTCAGCTCCACAACATGGTAACTCCACACAAGCCGGGTTATAACATTGGTTGAAGACAGGTGCTCCATCCACGAGGAGCAGTGGGCCTTAGTACACAACGCCACTATGCCCCAACGTGGGCAGTGGGCAATGGGGTGAAGTGTCTTGCCCAAGGACACAACCCGGTTGCCGCAGGTGGGGTTCGAACAGAGTACCTCTCGGCTTGCAGCCTGCACCCTACCAACTGAGCCACCGCGCCCAGTTGTAACGTTTTTTGCATCCAACGCGGATTACTTATCGAAAAATCAAGCTCTAAAGTATGTTGCTGTCAGAATACCGGCTTTTACTTCCATTTCGCCAAATTTACCAACATGAAACCTAAAACAACCCTCCCCCCCCCCCCCCACCTCCACCACCTGAAGTCCACTCCGGCACTGTCCTGCCCTTGAACTGCGTAGAATATAATTAAGCCAAGCGAATCGCATTGAAATCAAGTTTGGGGAAATGGGCTAACCATCTTTGGTTTATCGCATATATGTGTCTTGCAAGGAAACAGATTCAAGACAGTATGGGGTTGAGATAGCTGGCGGCAGATCCTCGATCTGGCATCACTGACTGTGTACACAGTGCTCACAAAAAATGCACTCCACCTCTCCAAGTGACATATAGACACACGTTCCAATTTTTCTCTGCCAGTTAATTTATAGCCCATACTCTTTGAAGTCTGGGCAGAGCATATAACTTGAACTAAATTTTAAAAGATTAACATGGCTATTCAGGACGTGTCATGTTTCGACCCCCTCCCCCCCCCCCCCCCCCACCCGTCCGAACCAGTTCAATAACATTGAACTTGGACTTCGCCAAAGTAATTCACGCTCGTTTTTTACATATGTTTGGGGTCGTCGGCCTTTAATACCATTCAAATAATCGTTAGAAAAAAAAATTGTAACATACTTCGCGAGGGTAGGTTAATTTTAGGCTTGTAAAACTTACCGTAAGTAGTTTTCAGTGTGCGTGGATTATCTCTCTTCCACATTACTAAGAGGAAAAGTTACAACGTCTCAGTTATAGCTCAAAGTTTTAACTTTACAAACAAAATCTTCAAATATGAAGAAATAAAGAATATATAAATCGAATGCAAAGTCACAGGGCGGAGGCAGGGGGTGAGATTTTCCGTCATGGCCTGCGTGTATCTTTTCATATTCCACCAGTCTTGGGAGCCAGAAATAAGCTTTTTAAAAGCAAATGTTTTTTTTATATTTAGAGAGGGGAAACACACGAGATTTTATCCTATCGGGTGGGGGTGAAATGTAGGGAGAAAGTTAAACGGCTACACCAGAACTGACACATATCATTAATTAACGGGAGGTCATTTGAATTTGTTCCAAGAACCATGCGCGCATGAGACGATGGGGGGGGGGGGGGTACGGTTGCCACCCTCTTGGTCACAGGGAATTCAGCTATAATCATTGGTACATGTATGTCGTAAAAACGTCATGTTTCTCGATGACGTGTGCGTTCGTAGTCGCGGGAGTGCCCCCCCCCCCCCCCCCCAAAAAAAAAATAAAATCAACGTCTAGAAATTTCGAATTTCGAATCACTATTTGACTAACAGCTGGAACCTTCACATACTATGGTAGAAATCGTGAAATACCTCTTGGAATGCAACGCAAACAGACAAAATTACATCCTGTGCAGGAGGTGGGAAGTAAATTCAAGAGGGGCAAAGTTTGGATCGGAGGTAGGGGTTGTCTAAAACAACTGTTTTTTTTCAGCCTAGTATCTATATTTTTTATTTTCAACCCCACCTCCTTCTCTAGTCTAAGGTGAGTTTTAAAAGTTATTTCAAATTGAGCACCAGTCTTTCTCAAATTTGTTCAATCTGCCTGAATCGGCACCAAATTTCATCCACTATGCCTGAAACGAGCAGATGAGGAGGCAAATATTCTAATCTCTTTTACTAGTGTACCATCAACTCACAGTGGATAAGTCGTCATAAGTGGAAAATACAGAAACCGAAAGTTGGAACTCGCGAGGCGGAGAATATTTTGCTCCACCCAAATGGGAGTGGTCTGTTTGAGTGGGTTCAGGGGGCGGCCAGAGGCGCCCCACCCCCCCCCCCCCCAAAAAAAAAAAATACATGAAACGGTAAAACAATTGAGAGAAGAAAAGGAAGTATGCCAAAAAAGAAGGCGGACTGTTTTTATATGGGCCTATGAGCCTCATCGTTCGGACGCCGAACACCGACATTTTCTGTCCGATGCCGATTGGATTCGCGGCAGCAAATTCAGTTTCGTACGCAACTGCACACATGTGCCGATGTCAATGAGTTCCTAAATCAGTTTTCTCTGTGACAAACGCTTCCGGTAAAAATAACACATCGGACCCCAGATCTATTGCCACAACTGCAAACATGTGCGCTTAGCTTCACTTACAAGCCACACGGAACGCGCTGCGTGACGCAGACCAATATGCCCAGGTTTTGAATTTGAATTCGAGAGTGAAACAAAGTTACAGGTATCACGGAACAAAATATTTTCCCACATGCGACAATAGTAACGTTCAGGCGAAAAAATATGATCGCACCACTTCAATTTTGCCATTCAAATATCTTTGTCAAGTATAGCCCTTCAGACAATTTTTTCTCACCCGAGAACAAGGGTCATGCAACAAATAAGAGAGAAAAACTGACACGAAAGGAAGTACAGGTCACGTACATTTTTCAGGCAATTCCCTACAAAAACACAAAAAGTAAATTGTATTTTTTAGGTTTAAGAGTCATCAAATCACCCTCTTTTTATCAGGCATATTCAACAATAGTGCAAGATGTCAGTAGAATGTTTCAAACCTTTATTGAAACAATATATTTTCCAAAGGCTGTTTATTTTTAGCGATTGTGTTGCGAAGTTGGCCCACAGAAGTTAAGCAAGCTCGAAAGAAGAGCTATAGTTCTTCCACGGAAATTATAGAAATAACCGGACAGTTTTCTATTTGTTTGAATGGGACTCATATTATTGCTGTTAATTTTCCTCGGAGTCGATATTCGTAGAATTGGATAAACTAATAAGAAATACTCCGACTAACACTCAACCGACTGACCTACACTCAGTGGAAGAGCTGATCAGAGATAACGCCGGTAGTCGAGTCTTAGTTGATAAATATCACGAGCGGAAATCTCCGAATTGGTACTATTTGAACTGTCATAGCTGTCATCAACCCATAAATCACACTCCCAGAACAAACGGGCATCACATAATGCTAAAGTTGCAGAACTGTAAATTCTATCACACAATTCCCCCGGTCAACAGAACCGAGGCGGAATGTGTTTGTGGAACAACCACTCGATAGATTGCATGCAGATTGCCGACAGTCTGCATGGCAGTACAAGCGTCTAACAATGGTGACTGCCACGTCACGGGAACTTTCCCTAACTATTCCGCTGACTGGTAGTCGCGTGATCAGGTTTGGCATAAAAAATCTAGTGGATATAAGCACTGATTCCTGGATGTTTGGCAAGTTGTCTCTGGGCTCCCGACGAGCAAGTACCTACCTACAAGAAGTAAGATGGATGCCGCCACTGTTGCTTTCAGGTATGAACTTTGATTGAACATTGTGAATTTTATTTTATACCAGAGAAAAAAATCGGAGTTACGATGTTGGGGAGCTGGCAGCTGCTCGTCGTTGCTCGGTGGTTCTCTCCGGGTACTCCGGCTTCCTCCACCCGTAAAACTGTCACGGTCATGATTAGCCATTGTGCATAACTATGTGACCTTAAACATCAATAAATATAAATAAATACCAGAGAAAACGATTGGCAGTTGAGAGTTGAGTTTTATTTGTTAATAAAAATCGTAGATAGCTGGTAAACTGGTCTTCGTTGTGCTGAACACGACTGGCTCGTGAGGTAACCAACCTGAACCCAGAATCTGGACCCTGTGTCTGGTATCGTCTGGTAAGGAATCACAAAACGCCACGGGCTGATGGGACTTCGCGTTTGGTGGGGCTCCGTATTTCTCTCAGTAATCACAACGCTTGGAGTCAGAATTTACGATCGCATTCCGTAACAATTGCATCATTTCCGAGTGCAACCTTTCAAGGCGGGTAACTCTAATTCAAGGTGGGTAACTCTAATTCAAATTTTTAGTTCCCTGATACCTGTTGAGAGTATCTATATTTAATAATAGAGGTTCCTCATTCTTATAAAAACCGATTCCAGATCCACTGTGTGCCGCGACAGATTAGGCGGCCGCGCGATGACAGCTATTGAGTCATCGGGAATTAAATGACTTGACATGGACACTGTAGACTGAAGATTTTGCAGCGCTAAAGGCAAGGAAGATATCACACAAAAAAGTCAATCATCAATGACTGATCATGTCCAGTCTTTTCACCGGCCATCAAATCTGTCGTAATTTTTTTAGATTGATATCTTGGGTGTTCGGTTACATCGTCTTTATCAACAATTATAAAAAATATAAACTTCATCACGCAGGACGCTAATGTTAACTGTATTTCTGAAAGTCTACCTTTATGATGTCCTGTGCATTTATGTAACATCATCAGTACTAGATGTAGAGATCGTGCCACATGGGGGGGGGGGGGGGGGGGGGGGGGGTGGGGTGGGCTTAATGGGAAACCTAGGAAGGACGTCATATTCACGTGACCCAGTTACGCTAAGTTAGTCACGTGACCCAGTTACGTCAAGTTTGGTTGATGTGCTAGCCCGCGTGAGCGGTCATCTTGTGGCGTCATTTCATAGTGATACGTGGTCTTAGTGCGCAATCGCAACTCGTGTTGTTAGGGTGATACGCTGTTCCGTCGGGCATTTTGTATACTGGCTTTCCTCAAATACCTAAATGAGTCGAAGAAAGTATGTTCGAGTCACTCGAAACGAGCAATTGTTCTATAGCTCATTTGCTCGATGGGATTCGAGTCGCTTGAGCAATGACTTTTCAGTAACTCTTCGATGGATTCATGGCTATAAGAATCATATAGGCTTTCGTTATACACACTGAAGATAACTCCGCATACATGTTATGGGAAACCAAGCACTGGTGATTATAAGACTTGGACGAGGGAACGAACTAGAGCTAGTTTGGGCTAGACATACTGCTAGTGTTAGAGTAGTATCTGTAATAGGCACAAAAATAGGGTTCTTGGAAAATCTGGACAGTCCCTTTAGTGTAATAGAACATACTCTCGATCCTATAGCAGTACGTGCTACTACTAAAAACCCTAGATGGGGAGTACAAGTCCGTTACGGTTGTTGGGGCGCATTTTGGTGATTTGGAGGGATTGTCGCTTGTTTGTGGTAATTCTACAAAGTACAACTACTCTTATACAAAGGAACGTACCTGTTATTGAAAAAAGAAAGATTCATGAGGAATCCATATCAAATAGTCGTTTGGGTGGTTGGATGGATGTGGTCTTTCTGGGTATCAGATTTACTCCTATTCAAACGAACAAACCCTCCGCACATACCCCCGCCTTGGGTGTAGGCCATTCAGGCTCATAGCAACCACGTGCTTACCTTAGAAACCAAGATGGCGGCCTCCATCAGACAAAAATGTCCGACAGAAGTACTATCACCCTAACAACACGCACTGCGCATGCGCACTAAGACCACGTGTCACTATTGAGATGACGTCACAAGACGGCCGCTTCCAGCGGGCTACCATGACAATCTAACATGAGTTAAATTGGGTCACATTACTGTGCCATCACTTCTTAGGTCCCCTCACTAGGTCCCCACAATGTGGCAAATAAGGCCAAGTGGCCGAAAGCTCCAGTTACTGATTGATTTTATTATATAAAATGTCACACTATCTACCTACCCACTGAAAAATGTTGCAGGCTGAATGGGAACATAGTTTATTTAGTGGCCAAAAAGCCCTCGAGGATTGAAATCTTTTTTCCAATTTTCCCGGGGATACTCCCCTCCGCCATCTATAATTCTATTAGCATCCCACCCTTAGGTCTTGGGCATATATGACTCCCCTTGCTAAAGTATATCCAGATGGGAGACACCTTTGAGCCGCCACTGGACCCAGTGGAAGTAACACAGGTATGTAGAAATATTAGACAGTCGAGATAATAATTCATAGCTTAGGGTTTTTTAAAAATTTCATTATAATTAACTGCAGTAATGGTAGAAGTTTGTAGGGATTTATCCAAACGATGTATCGAACTCAGAAATAGAGACAACCAAAGGTAAAAAAAAATCGTCAGAGAAAGAGTCATGGGGATTGTAACCAAAATTGGCGAGAGTAGGTCAAAAGAAAGAGGTCTTTGTGTGGCCAGCGTGACAAAGAGAAGACAGGTTTTGAAGAATACCTTGACAATGGCACCATTGTAAGGGGAGGGGTGATCACTGTTGTTCAAGCTGAGGTTGCGGTCACTGGAGATTAGGGGGAAATGGGAAAGACGGTGGAAAAAGAGAGCCAAATGTGTAACTTGGGCGTAGTGGTGACCTTGGAACACGTTTTATTAGGAAGTCCAAAATCTCAGTCTTCTAGATCAAAATTTACTGGGAGTAGTATAATGAGGACGTGGGATGGGAGAATAAAGGACGTGGTTAGTGGTTGACACAAATGCGATGGTTAGTATACTTATTGGAGGGATTGTGAAGAATGGGGGTACAGAGTGTCTTCAAGCAGTTCGTCTCAGTATTGGGAGGAAAGATGCGTGGGAATCGGGAGGCAGTTGGAAGCACATGAGTAACCAAAACCTTCTTAACTGAGAACCACGGCAAATCAGCGGCCAGCCAAACTGTTATATATCGACCCATGTGAATAGTGTTAAAGCCTCATCCATCTGTAGGGTTCGATCCTCTAATGTTATTGGCACACAGGCCTTACATTACACGTATTACTCCAGCTGAATCCCGAGAAGCATATAATGTTTTATTGTTGTTGACTGATACCAGATGAGACCGCTCGAACACATTCAGTCAGGCACCTCTACAAAAGCGATCGTCTTTTCTTCCAATTACAAGGTTCGAAAGGTAGTCCTGGGTTCTCTAGAAACCCTCAAGCGGATCAGATTTTTAAAAATGTTCCCGGGGAGGGTTCCCTTAATCCCACCAGTAGGAGAAGACACGCTCACGAACATCCACATCAGGGCTACGCACGTGGTTACTTTTCGGGCAAAATTTTCCAGCCCCCCCCCCCCCCCCCCCCCCCCCCCCCCAGCCATGGAAAAAAAGTTGGCCCGTTGGGCTATATACGCCTGTGCTGGATATAATCAGTGGAGTCGAAATATGATTAATATTATATAAATTCTCTGATCAACTTTGCCTAGTGATTTCTCCCTCAGAAGATTTATCAGGTGCTTGCTGAGAAATGGCAGGGGGGGGGGGGGGGGCAGCGTGATCACGAAGTGACGTATTCGTGACGCCCCCCCCCCCCCCCCCCCCCGCCCTCCCCTACAATTTTCCAAAAAGCTTTCTAGTGATTATACGTATTCGTCAGGGTTGTATTCGAAGATTCCAATTCTCTCGTGCTATTAGTTATATACTTTCTTAAAAGAAAATTGGTTACTTGGACTTGTGTCGGGTTATAGCAAAAACGGCACCGTGTGAAAACGGCACCTGGAGTAAACGGCACCGAGTGAGCGAAACGGCACCAATTGATTGTGGCGAGAACGGCACCAGTTCCGATGGCGAAATTAATTCATTTAAATTCTGCCTTTTTCTGTGTTTCGTTTGAAACCGAGTCTTTAGCCTATGGTTCTCTAATAAATTTGTGGAAAATTGAGCAGTTAAAAATGAGAGGATACATCTTCCCTCCCAACTATCTCATGGTTTTCTTGTTGTTTAGCAGTGACTTCTAAACATTAAAAGCAATAACCCCCCCCCCCCTCCCCTGCTGCCCCCCCCCCCCCCCCCCAACCTTTCCTCGGCCCTGGAATCTATCCAACCTGGATTCACAATACACCTCCTTCTTTATTATTTGACGCAGAAATCAGAATCTTGTGTATGATGTGTGTGTGTGTGGGGGGGGGGGGGGGGGGGTCCGAATTCAAAGGACGTGCCAAGGTAAAAAATTAAAACAAGGTCTTTTAGGCCATATTTGAATAGGGGCAGTCCAAACCCAAGAAATCCGGACTCCTGTGCCAAACCGAAAGTAACGGGCCCCGGATTCCACACGGTGCTGTTTTCGCCTGTACCCATGTCACTGTCACACAAACAATCAAAGCCTAAATGGAGGTCTGTAGCAACATACTGAGGGCAGTTGTCGACAAGACATGACAAATTTGGAAAACTGGTGCGGCACGTATTAATAAAATAATTTACGTCACGACTATAATACATGTATATTTTATTTATTCACTAATTCACTAACGCGTTTTGAACAAGACTTGAGTTTTATTTTGAACCATCATCACGACGAACTGATATTTCAACTTCGTCAAAACACGCCTTCTGCAAAGGCAAGCCGTGAAAATTCAAATTTACCTGTTCTCAAATGGACGGTCCCAGTTACGTCACTTGTGCATTGTTGCAAAATGGACGCTCTTCCGAAAATACACACAAATTCCCATAGAGAATTAAAAAATTTGTTCATATAATTTTCGAGCGAGCTAAAATCACAGAAACGTAACGACGGCGAAGTTAAATATATTACACGTAATCGGGAGCTGAAAACTAAAAGATATTTTCTTGATTTTGTATTATTCCAGAGTTTATTTACCATTGGGGGGTTATGGAAAGGACAATAGATGAATAGATTTGAAAATTTAAGTGAGGGAGGGGAAAAATAACCAGGGTGGGGGAAGATATCCTCGGATATCCCCCTATGGGGGGAGGGGGCATGTCCAGGGGGGAGGGTAGATATCCTGCTACACCAGAATTAAGATGAACATTCTGTCAAATTTATAAATATTTAAACAATCAAAAATTCCTTGCCCAAGGAGGTCACAAAAGAACTTTGTTCTTTTAATTTAAAAGAAATAATCAAAATCCATCTCACTGATTCAGTGGTCCAACTGACAGTTACACAGTATTGCTTTCTGCTCCAATAAATATAGCTAGTCAGCACGATGTTTTAGCTAAGAACACAAGCAAACAACCCTGTTAACTCCATTCTATTTCATCATGCCCATGCAAAATGTGTGCTGTCTCAAACAGGACAATACTAACACACCTGATATTTAAGGCAGGTACCAAAGTTTATATTAGTCCACCTAATATATTATCCAAGTGTATAAACCCACCCAATATTTTAGGTTGGTATTATACAACGGTACAAAACCTTGTTTGAAACAAAAATAAACAACAAAAAAAAAGATATTAAAAACTGAAAGGCATTTTTTTTGTGAATAGTTCTGGTCTGGAGAAAGCCCTTGTGTCAGATAAGAGAGTATACAGAATGATAGGGATTAGTATTAAGAACACATCAAAAATGAAGGTTGAACACAGTGAAAAATATTTTGTATTATTTTCAGACTGTTGAATGAAGCAGTATCTTGTATTGATAAAGAAATAAAGAAACAGGAAAAATTTTGCCGACTGGAGACTGTTCATAGACAAACTGCATACTTGATGAAAAAAGCGTCAAGCTCATCAGTGGTTGATTTTAATCAATGTCAAGGTATAAAGTTTACAAGTTAAACTACTTCATTTTTCTTTTAAACCCAAGAATTCAATTTCTTGAATTTCTGGCAGTCAGACTTAAAATGAGAGTATACATCAAGTTTATAAGGTAGTTAGTCATCAACAGAATTCTTTTTAATAAAATATATAAATTACAGGGAAACCCTGTTAATTGAATAGTCACTTTCCCAGTGAAAATTACTCAGATTACAAGAGTATTCAATTAACTGGGACTTGATCACTTTCTTTTATTCTAGAGATAATCTAAACATTTTATTATATCTCATTTGACAGAGCTCTATGAGAATGCCTGTAATGGATGTACTTATCCAAGTAGGTCTATAAATAAGGGTACTTGATGATTTTCAGGGTAATTTCTCGACATAAAACTTCTTTTTATTCAATTAACAGGAGATTACTCTATAACTTAGATGCAATTAACAGATCAAATTTGTACTGAAGGTGTGGTAAATAATTTTGTGTTTGGAACTTATATTCAATTAACAGGGTTATTCAATTTACAGATATGAAAAAATTTATAGTAATTTATATATTTTTTATACTTACCAATGACCCAGACTTAGCTGGTGCTAACACTAAAATATCCAGGGCCAAACACAAATTTTGCCCCCCCCCCCCACCCCCCCAATCCCCAAAATTTGCATCCAAATCAAAAAATCTAATGTCCTATATAGTCCTCCATACTGTTACCTACTGCGCATGCACAGTGCAGTGTCACAGAAGTACCGAAATTGGCACCAAATCTTTATTCTTACAACCAGTGCCTGAAAAATGTTATATAATCAGCGGGGAGGTATGAGTTCCCAACTCATGGGAGGGCCATCCCCATCTGGGTCATTGGTAAGTATAAAAAATATATAAATTACTATAATCTTTTTCATATTTTTATACTGTAACCAATGACCCAGACTTAGCTGAATAGAAAAAAGGCTGGAGGGTCTAGGACATAAAGGAAAATCCAATAGGCTCAATTACATATAAAGAATTATCCCCTCAAGGAGAAGCAGGATTTACATATATCTTTCTTGTTTGCTAAAAATAAGAAAGACACATTACCAGTCCGTAATTGACCACGATAACATCCATGATCTCTTTTAACATCCAGTATAACCCATTATACTAATTTCTTAAACGAAAGCCAATAAATAAAGATAGTCCAGAGGCTGAGACTCTTTATACTCATTTAAAAGTGTCCGAGGATTGTATATTAACGCTCGTATGACACGTGATATATACAAATGCTTCACACTGAGCTACACTTTAAAAATATTACATAAATGAGATAGACATTAGCTTTACACTTTAAAACCATCCCAGAACCAACTCGGAATTACTGACTCAGGAGGAGGTATTCCCTTGCTTTTCACTATAAAGCCGGTGATATAAGGGAACATCATTCCCCCTCCCCCCTTCCCCTTGCTCTGGGTCAATCACCACAGAACGAAGAGGACAGCAGGACAGAGTCACTGCTGGAACAGAAAGCCTACATAACTATAGTTGCAACCGTTTAGTGGACGACATTCTGAGCAACAGATAACGGACCTAAACATCTAAGGTCGCCAGAAATAGACTCAGTATTTCTAAGGTAAAAATTAGTGAACGTAGAAGGCTGAGACCAGAATGCAGCCTTCATCAGATCTGTAATAGCGATACTATTAGAATAAGCCCAAGATGTAGACAGCACTCTAACTTTGTGCGCTGAAATCTTAAGCACAGACTGCTGAGTAGAAGATAAACTTTCATAAGCAGTACGAATAGCCAACTGAATCCACCTAGAAATAGAATGGACCGTAATGTCCTTTCTATTAGGAAGCAGAGACAGAAAGAAACCTTTTCGTCCCTTTCTGATAAACTCAGATCTGCGTTTGTAAATATGCATAGCTCTAACTGGATTCAACAAAGGCCTATGGCCATCTGAGGATGGAAGAGCCCTAATAACAATAGGCTCAGGGTACTTATTAGTGGCCTGGTTCTCAGCCAAAAATCCCACATTGGAAGTTAAAGTAATAGTATTTTTTTTTTTATTTGGGTTTAACGACACATTAACAGCCAGGGTCATATCATGTCGGTGACAGTTTTACGGGTGGAGGAAGCCGGAGTACCCGGAGAGAACCACCGAGCAACGAAGAGCAGCTGTCAGCTCCCCAACATCGTAACTCTGAACTCTGCACCACGGCACAGGCAGGGTTAGATTGGTTGAAGACATGCGCACCATCGACGTGCAGTACGCCTTAGTACACAGCGTCATCGTGCCCCCATGTAGGCAAGCGGGGTGAAGTGTCTTGCCCAAGGACACAACGCGGTTGCCGCAGGTGGGATTCGAACCGAGGACCTCTCGGCTTGCAGCCCGCGCCTCTACCTACTGAGCCACCGCGCCTCTAAAGTAATAGTATTACCAACACTACGATAGTGAGAATCATCCACAGATAGAGCATGAAGCTTGCTAACTCTTCTAGCGGAAGCGAAGGCTAAGAGGAAAGTTGTCTTATAAGACATGTATTTGAAGTCTACAGTGTTAAGGGGTTCAAAAGGAGCTTCTTTGAGCTTCAGAAGAACCCAAGCTAGATTACACTTAGGAATTAACCTAAGGGTTCTAGGTCTATTTATCAAAAAGTTTTTAACTAACTTAGATAAAGAGACATTAGATCCAATTTGCTGAGTAGAAGATAAACTTTCATAAGCAGTACGAATAGCCAACTGAATCCACCTAGAAATAGAATGGACCGTAATGTCCTTTCTATTAGGAAGCAGAGACAGAAAGAAACCTTTTCGTCCCTTTCTGATAAACTCAGATCTGCGTTTGTAAATACGCATAGCTCTAACTGGATTCAACAAAGGCCTATGGTCATCTGAGGATGGAAGAGCCCTAATAACAATAGGCTCAAGGTACTTATTAGGAGCCTGGTTCTTAGCCAAAAATCCCACATTGGTAGTTAAAGTAATAGTATTACCAACACTACGATAGTAAGAATCATCCACAGATAGAGCATGAAGCTCACTAACTCTTCTAGCGGAAGCGAAGGCTAAGAGGAAAGCTGTCTTATAAGACATGTATTTGAAGTTTACAGTGTTAAGGGGTTCAAAAGGAGCTTCTTTGAGCTTCAGAAGAACCCAAGCTAGATTACACTTAGGAATTAACCTAAGGGTTCTAGGTCTATTTATCGAAAAGTTTTTAACTAACTTAGATAAAGAGACATTAGATCCAATTTGTAAGCTATCATGATGAGCATATGTATCCGATAGCATAGACCTATAACCCTTAATAGTTACTGGCTGCAGTTTGATCTCGTCAAACAAGTAGACCAAAAAATTAGCAATGTCTGGAATGGAGGGATCATAAATATCAATAGAATGATCCCTACACCACCAACAGAAAACCTTCCACTTTGCTGCATAATTTAGCGAAGAGGAGGACCTCCTACAGTTAGAAATTGCGTCCACTGCTCGTCCTGTAAATTGCTTTCCGTGCTAGAAGGACCGCACAACGGAAATACGTGAAGGTTGAGACCTTGCGGGTTGTGATGCAGTGTGCGTGATTTTCCCTGCGAAAGAAGGTCCTCCCATGGAGGAAGCTTCCGGGGAATGTCCCATAACAGATACCTGAGTAGATTTATTCATGTTCTCTGGGGTGACAGAGATGCTACCAACAGAATCTTGCAGTGAGATTGCTTGATTTTTAGCAATATCTGTTGAATCAACGGAGCTGGAGGATACGTGTATCCTATCTTTCCGTCCCAAGAGATTGAGAGAGTGTCTACTGCAAAAGCTCGAGGATCTGGGTATGGCGACACATACGTCTGCAATTGATTGTTGAGATGCATCGCAAAAAAGTCTATCACTGGGCGATAACATTGGTAGCAAATCTGATTGAATACTCGCTTGTTGAGAGTCCATTCTGACGTCAACATGCGACCTTTCCAAGATAGCGAGTCCGCTAGAATGTTCAGACAACCCGGAATATGACAGACCGACAGAAGAACATGATGCTTTAGAACAAACAGAAGGATTCTTTCCATTAAGTCTTTCAGTTAAGTTGAATAACGGAATGGAATGCGTGCCTCCCTGGTTACGAATGTACGCTACTACTGTCGAATTGTCGGACAGTATTTGAACATGTGAATTCTGAATTATGTTCATCCAATGACGTAGCGCAAGCCAAATTGACATCATCTCCTTGATGTTTATGTGCTTGTTCAGGAACTGTGGATCCCAAAGACCCTGGCACCTCGAATCTGTTGGGCTCAATGTCGTGCCCCAACCTGTTTGACTCACATCCGTCATAATCGTAAAAAACGGATCCGGCAGTTGCAGTGGAACTCCCTGAATCAACCACTGAATATCTGTCCAAGTCTGAATCTCTTGTTTTACTTGGTTCGATAAGACAATGTTCGTTTCGAGCGAATGAATCTTCACACTCCAATTCTGAGTGAAAAATATCTGGAGTGGACGTATGCGTAAGCGCCCCATTGGAATAAGGTCTGTGGTGGCTCCGCACAAACCCATCAGTCGCATGAATTCTCTTGCTGTCACTTCGTCTGAGAGTAGACAAAAGCGAACATAACAACTGACTAATTTCACTCTGGGTAACGGAAGATGAACCAGATTGTTGTGCATCTCGATGCTCATTCCCAAGTGAATGAACGACTTGGACGGAACTAGATCCGACTTCTTTTCGTTTACGATGAAACCGAGACGTCGGAGCAATTGAAGCAGACTCTGAACATCGTTCTGAAGAGTGATTCTGTCGCCGTATCTCTGAAAAATGTCGTCCAAGTAGGCTGACATTACCGTAGACGAATGAGCTCAGAAATGAGTCATTACTGAGTTCATTATTCGAGTGAAAGCCCAGGGCGCTAGATTGAGTCCGAAGCACATTGCTCGGAACTGATAAACGACTCCTAGGACAGCAAAGCGGAAATACTTTCTGAACGTCGGATGTACCATGATATGAAAGTACGCATCCTTGAGATCTATGCTCGCAGCATAATCGTTCACTCGAATGCTCGATCTCACCGATCGAATGGTCTCCATATAAAACTTTGGAGCCACGATCAGCTTGTTTATCCAGCTGAGATCTGTAACTGGACGGAACGAGCCATCTGGTTTCGGTACCAGGAACAGATTCCTGGTTTTCTGTGACCTCTATTGCATTCTTCTCCAGAAGAGATTGCACCTCTGATAGAAGCAAATCTCTTTTCTGAAGGTTGGACGGAAGCTGAGTCTATCGTGGTCTTCGTGTTAACGGAGGTTTTTCTCTGAAGGACAGTTTTAGGCCTTCCGAGATAATCTCCTGTACCCATCATTTGTCCGAAATTGACAACTAGTTGGTCAAAAATCTTGACAGCCTTCCACCCACTGGAGTGCAATAGAGGTCCTGACCTTCACCTCCTGGACCTGCGAGGCTTGTGGAAAGAGAAACTACGTCCTCCCCGTCCAGCGCCTCGACCAGTCATCCTAAGGGCATCTGACCAGTTGTCTCGGCCAGAATTACATCCCCTACCTGAGTCGCTACTCTGACGGTCTCTGGAGTAAGAGCTGGAGGATTTTTTATATCCTTTATAGGAGCCTCCCTTGGATGTACTCGCTACAGAAGCTCCTGACTTACTCCTCTCTGCTGAGTCTGGTTTCTTAGACACTGACTTAAAAAGCAGAGAATCTGAAGCTTTCTTGGTAATCGGATCATAGATTAAGTCTGACTAACTCCAAATTTGCCACTGAAAGGGCGGAGTTATACGTGGGAAAATGCGATTGCCCTAGAAAGAACTCTCAAGGAAGTTTGAACATCCTGGAATTCTTTACATGTTGAGCTAATGCTCTGGTAAAGTGATCTGCGTATGATAATGCGTCTAAACTGGCTCTATTAGACGATATCGTCATCTCCAACATACTAGGGAGAATCGACATAGACGCCGGCAGTGACAATTCCAAGTCTTCGGCCTGTTGTCTAAACGCAGAGGAACTCTCGTCACGCCCTTTCCTGCCATAGCAAATTCATTCTTATTGTTGACGAACGGCAGATGTAGAGCTTGTTGCGATAAGAAACTGGATTTGCCTGTCTTAGAGGCTAATTTAAAAATAGCATCATTCAGCAATTCAAATGTCCGTGAGACATTGCTGGACTGGACCGGATACTCAGGAACATCATCATCCTGTATCCAGTGATGCTATCAGTCTCTTATCAGGTATCGCAGCACTCTGGTCCAATGGAACAACGTCAGGAAGGTGTTGATGGATAAAGTCCACTGCCACCTTATGTTGTTCCAGAAGGGAAAAATCCAGCTCTGTAGTTTCCCTTTCACCATGCGTCTGGACCAGATGCGAATCTCAGTCGTCCCTGTCTGACACTGCAGAGGAACGAACCGGCCCAGCTTCCTCCGACAGTTCCTGATCTGAAACCATTTTGGAAGGTTGCTGGGATGCTGCGATGAGTTGCGCTATCTGTGATAGCAAGTCCGTCACGTAGGCCTGTGGAGCTGCGGTCTTACGTTGCTTAGCCGCTGGAAGCTCCTGGGATGGTATGTCCTGCATAGTCCTTTTATGCGAACGTCCCAACTTGTGAGGCCTCGTGTCCTTGGCTACTCTATGGAGTGACCTAGATGACATGGAATCCTTTGTCGGCGAAGCAGGCTGGATATCTGAGGTCACAAAGCCAAGGTGCGGTTGTGTGTGCTGGCGTGTAGAAGAGGAAGCCAATAGGCTAGCCAACACCGGCTGCCTATGCGACGGAGCGTCCCGAGCAAGAGGAGTAGACGTATGCTCCAACTGATGAATGTTATGCACAACAACATCTGGCCCCAGATGTTGTTTGTAAGAGAGAGGAGCCTCTCTCGCTCGCGGTCAGGAGGACCTGAACGAGCTTGCTACTGGACTGACTGGCTTCCTCTGATCCATCCTCCGTTTCGTCGTCGCAGGGTGTGCATGATCCGAGTTTATAGTGCTCGCAACACCCCTTTTCCCTCTCCTGGACCACAACGGACATACTCAACGTCACACCACTCACTTGACGAGTGATAGATCCTCCAGTCGAGCTAGCGTGCGACAAGACAGTAAATCCTTTTGGGACCTAGGCACTTGTCTGATTTCATTGAGCACTTTTGCCGCTAGCTCTTCACTGATTTACGACGACAGCAGCACACTTCCGGAAGACATCACGGAAACATCACCATGTTCTTGTTCCTCTGAAAAAGAGACTGAAAAACTAGAGTGACCCTGTGGTGAGAGGACCGGCATTGACCTCTCTCCACTAACAATATACCGTGACACACGTCTCCAGCGTTTGTCATCCCAACTGGCACAAACTGTACTAGAATTAGTGCGAGTAATGTGACTACAGCAAATGCAATGAGCATGAGAATCCGAGGAAGACTTCCTCGATTTACAATTTGAACAATAGTCTTTCATAATTAAAAAATATTATACAGCTGTAGTACTCGCACTGACCCTAAAAAATACAAAGATACATAATAATAATACAATCCATAACAAAATTTCGAAAAAGAATTCAAATGAAAATTTTCGAAAAAATTTTGACATGAGCCTAAGTTCCCAAAGGGAACGATGTGCCCAAATGGATCCCCAAAAAGCCAAAGTGTGGACAAAAATTTTAAAACAATTCTAAAAATTAATGTTACACTTACAGATAATATTAATGTATCTGACTACATAGTAAACCTTACAGAAGACAAGGCATCACTAAAAGAAAGTAACCGTTGTCAATGTAAACAAAAGTCAATAAAAACCGGAAACAAGACTAGAGGCACTGGAAAACATGGCCCGAAGTCAGTAACCAATTTTAAACACTATCTGATGTAAAACAGAATCTTCCACAGAAGAAACTGCAATACATCAGATGGTAGATGCATGACCAAAATGCCTAAACACCCCAAGGGTGAGGACGTAACCATGGGGATAACAGAATAATCATTCTGTAACTAAGCTAGACTCCCAAGAAATTTCAATAAAAAGATTTCAAAAATTATTCCAAAAGCATGGGAGATTAGCAAGGGGGGTTTCAAGGAAAGGGAGAGAGGAAACACTTAACAAACAGTGGAGATTTCATAGCAAGAATGAAAACATCAGGCCCATGCCCCGAAATTAGGGAACATGAAATAATTTTACATAAAAATTATAAGTTACAGCCCTGAACACATCCATCCACTGTTTCTTCCTCTCATCCTCTTATTTCATCATTGGGTCCACCATTTCCATCATGATTTTGTGTCTGGCATCATTTTAACTGAGATTATAAGCACAGAAGTTAGTGAGATGTTACTGACAGAAGGGCCAAACAAAGATTGAGGATTTTGCACCAATTTTGGTACTTAATTGACACTGTGCATGCGCAGTAGGTAAAAGTATGGAGGACTATATAGGACATTAGATTTTTTGATTTGGATGCAAATTTTGGGGATTGGGAGGGGGGTGGGGGGGGCAAAATTTGTGTTTGGCCCTGAATATTTTAGTGTTAGCACCAGCTAAGTCTGGGTCATTGGTTACAGTATAAAAATATCCTGTTAAGTGGGCTCTTCTGTATTCAAATCTGGCATTTTATTTACAAGACCACACTATCTTGAATATAACTGGTTTTATTATATAGTCTTTCAAATAGTCTCTGGTTTTCAAAGATCAGTGGAACCCACTGAATTGGACATTTCATTATTTAACTCTTAACCCACTGAGTATTTTTAAAATATTTTTCATCAGATCTAGTCATGGCTGCTTCATAGCAGCCATGACTAGATTTGGTGTAAAATTCATCTCATTTTAACTCAAGAAATCATTGGTCAAAATTTCCATTCAGTTTACAAGGGAGAAAAATTGGTTAAATGTGCCCAAATTATATATATATTTCAGGGGTTCTAGACCCCGGGACAAGTGCCCACCAGTCCAATAATAGCCAGTTGGACAACTGCCCCACCCCAGTGAAATTTTCATCTAGGATAAGTGCCCCCAGTCAAAATGTCAGCTATGAAAACTACCCCAATGGAATTTTCACCTAGGATATCTGCCCCCAATCAGAATGTCAGCTATGAAAACTGCCCCCCGAATTGTTACATGGGTCACAGAAGAATAGTCAGCTTGTATTGTTGAAAAAATAGGTTAGATATTGTAACATAAAATTTATTAAAAAGGGAGGCTATATTATTAAACTGACTTGAAATTAAATAATCACACAAGGTGTTTTAACTGATATTAACTCTTCAACTGGGCATTGTCACTTGTCCTACATTCATATTTCAGTGGCAAGAGATTTTGTACACTGGGCAGGAATATCCACCATCAGCAGGCCTGAAAATAAGCAGTCTGACATTTGCAGAATGAGGTTCCCAGAGGGTGAATTTGATGATGTTATCCCATACAGTGGGCCAATTTATCCTCTGGGTACTTCTTTCTGTTTAGTTTTGAGACCCTGATTCAGACTTAGGTTTACAGAGGGTAAATTTATTGATGCTACCCTGCTGTGCAGGGTAGCATCACTACATTCATACTCTGGGGAACTCATTTTGCAGATGACAGTCTGCTTATTTTCTGGCTTGCCAGCATGCAAAGAGTTAATAACCCTTGTAATTTTATCTGACTTTGCAAAACCACCAGTGAAAATTTTACCTCTTATTTGTATATAGGTTATATAGAGTATACTCCTGTTAATAGAACAGAAAATATTCTGTTCTATCAAAGAATTACTTGGATATAGACCACTGAATTTCCCACATTATAAGTTATTGTGATGAATTGATGGTAACATGGTCTGAGGTTTGCAGCGCAGAGCTTATGTTCCTTCATTAAAGTTGAACATAAGGTTTGCAGCACTAAGCTTATGTTTAACCATCAAGGTTGAACATAAGCTCAGAATTGCAAACCTCAGACCATGTTACCAACCGTCAATTCATCACAGTAATGTATATGTTCCAATAAGGACCCTGCCCACAACCCAAAACCCACATTGTGAAATAAACAGGACAAATTTTAACAGTAACAAGTTTAGTGAATAAACGTCTTGTGTACCCCCATAACGTCACTGGACAAATAATCAATAAATAATTAAGGTCGAGGACGCTCCATCTTACTTCAAATTGTAAAACTGATTTGTAATTTAAACGACACTTCATTGAAAACATCTTCTGTTGCTGTGTGAAATATCTAAAAAAAACTGAAATATTTTGCAAGTCACTCCATTGGCGAAATAATTACGAAACAGGCAACGTCGTTTCAAATATTTTGCATGGTGATGTCATGCGGTAACATGCTATTGGAACCATAAACATAGAAGAAACTATGCAGGCTCTCATCCAATCAACCCTGTGGGAACCCCGGGAAACAAAGCAGGGCTTGTTTACTGGTAAAATAGGACCCTGTCTCCAATGCTTGGGGTGAAAGTCCTCTAAAATGGGCAACATGGGTATTCTTGTAACATTTGTATATCAGTTTGAGTTTGGTACTCCTAATATAAGCATTTATCCTGTTATAATTTCATTTTCTTCCAGGATATTCGATTTGCTTGATAATTAGTGGAGATGAGTTTTTCATACACTGATGGATGTTTTTCCTATTGTATGAACGTTTTTGCTTTTTCCAACCCACTTGTTGAAAAAATTTAGAGTGTGTCTAATCGTGCAATTAAACTGCAATTACCCCAGGTGGGCTCAGAAGATGTTGAGTATCTTCCACCTGTCACCTCAAAACAATCATTCATAATTGTTCACTGGCAAGTCAGTTGATGTTGAAACTGCTCACGACTACATTAATTATAATACTAATAATGCCCCATAAAGTAGATGTTCTGTTTATCAGGCCATTCTGTTGTAAAATTGTATTCGGACGGGCAGAGTTTTATTTTATTTTTGTAATTATTTTTTTGCCATCAAAAGTTCATTTTGTCAGTTTGTTTTATGTTTTAGCCCTCATAATCTACAGAATAGCATGGTGATGGTGTATTTTGTCCCTTGAGTGCTAAAGCATTGCAAAGCCTTGTTGCACTCAAGGGACAAATTTATCAATTTTATTAACTTGGATAAAATAACAGACATAAACCATTTATTTTTTGTTTTTTTAAGTTTGCTCTTGTTATCAAAAGAGAGCATGCAGCAGCCAAACGAACCATGCAGGAGGCGCTGAGAAACAGATTTTTAGGTTTTTTTAGGCCTAACTGAATTGATAAATTTCTATTCATGTGTGTTGTTCAAACTAGTTTTCCTGGTGTTTTCAAGACGAAGTACCAGTCTATGCTGAAAACTGGAAAGATGTTGCTTGCATAGACAAAAGTTGATTTGACTGATTCAGAGCCTGTTATATGTCCATATTTATTATGTTATGATGTAAATGGCAGAGACGTTGATGACCTCTTGACTAATTGTTGGACATTCAGCTATTCTAAATTCAGTTATAAGAATTCCAATGAATTATCTGTAGCCTTATAGGAGTACAAATGTGGAAAGAAATCACTGCTAAGCCTCCGGTCATATAGAGGAGGTTGTAGCCTGGTGGGAATTCAGGACTCTTGACCAGGCCCTTATGGGTCAACCCTTAGCACAATTTTAATCCAATAAAAATCTCTTCGATGATGTAATTTTGCACTTGTAGGACTCGATATTTAGCCAATTGTAACTAGTTTGACCATGCTTGCTGAGTCCTGTTGAATCAGCTTTAGTTGGTTAAATTCCCTACATTATGAGAAAGTTTTGCAACTAAAAACATTGGTTTTTCAGCATCAGAATGCATAGAATTAATACTTTGATTTCTCCATGCAGGCAACATATGCTTACAATCAGTTTTTTTTTTTTTACAAGTATCAATGAATTTGACATCTCATCTGTGCAGAAGTTCTGACCTCATGTCAATAATATCTGATGCAGTTTGTGATGACTATTTAACTCTGTACTCCACGGATACAAACGAGACCAGTGTTTATAGGTAAGTACACAAATTATTGTTACCCTGAGTTCATTTAGCTGCTTTAATGCCAAAGCAAATTTAACAAATTTTCAGCTTTTTCATGGAGTGGAGGAAGGGTGAAGTGGGGTGGTAGTGACTAGGGTTTAATATATTCCCTGGTTTTCTAGGAACCGGGAACGGGAATGAAATTACTCTCAGAACCAGGAACCAGGAAATTTCACGGCTAATATCAAGCATATTTACGAGGGTAACATGACACATTTATTTTAATGATAATGAACATATTTCATTGGCAGTCTCCCATTTCCAGATGGAGAAGTTCTTTTCCTAAGATGAGTATGAAAACCCAAACCCACTTCAATATCATGTTTATTTTCAGAATAACTCGGATTATTCCCTCTACCTTCTCCAGCATCAACACCCTCCTCTTCACTGCCATCACCAGTCTCCTCTGCTTTAAGCAGAGGAGACTGGTGATGGCTGTGAAGAGGGTGTTGATGTTGGAAGAGGTAGTGAATAGTGATACTAGTGAGTGTGAAAATGAAGACAAGTTTAAACTTTGAAATGGGTGAAGAAGATCTTGCTGTTGAAAGGGAGGGGGTGTCCTCCAGAACTGGTTGAGAGTTACAGTGATTTGTTGAAAATGGTTCATCAGGAATCAGGACTGTAAATATTTCAGGCATGGAAGGGCTGATGAAATCCTTCAAAGTTTCAATTCAGAAAACTTCAGTTCAATACACAAACAGTTCCATGCTTCATTCCCAGTTCTGTGCTGTAGATTTCCTGGGTATCGGGGCCAGCTTTCAGAATGGGAAACCCAGGATTTCCCGTTCACGGGATTAAACCCTAGAAATGACAAGTGTTCAGTAAAAAAAAATATAAGCATTTACCTTATAAAATGTCCTTGGAACCATCATACCAGGATGGGGTAGTTAATTGTCAAAACAGATGTGTTTGGGTTTGAGGGTGTCAGTGGTGTTCTGTGGGATTGACAGAGAGTCTGTATGAATGATCCCTTAAAATCGAGACACAGGCGGTATCAGAAAACTGTCTTGACAGTTTACATGACATGACTAGAAGTTGGCACTTACAAAAATGCCTCTTCAAAAACAAAGACATGAAGTTACAGAAGGGAATTGCAAGAATAGCAAGGCTTATATTTCATCTAAATTTGGGAGAATCCATATAGATTCTTGCAAAAATGGTTGTGAGAATCCATACCAACTATGAGTGTCCCAGAACCCCATGAGACCACCATGGTTGTGCCCCCTGTTGTATACTGATAACACATGTTAACCTTTTATCCAACACAGCTTTTTAATATTTAAAATGTAAACTGAATTTGGTAACTTTTTAAAAAATAGACAATATTTACCAATAAAACCTTACAAATATGGATGTCATTGAAACCAGCTCATTGAGCTGGTTCCAAGGATTGCTATATTTGTACAGTTTTTTTGACCAAGTGTCAGGATATTTCATGTCATGTTAGCCTTGTTATCCCCTGCCAATGCACTCGGGAGGTGAATATTGAAATGGTGTTTGTCCATCCATCTGTCCGTCTGTCACTCAGTTTGTCTGTCCATCCTTCCATCACAAATTTTGTCTGCTTAACTCCTCCTACAGTTTTCAGTGGAGTTTTACAAAACTTGGTCTGAAGTATCAGTATCAAGTGTGGATGTGTATGTGGTCAGAAATTTTCGATGCGACGAATTTTGCAAGGCTATGGCCATTGGAAACAGCAAAATTTCCTTACAAAGACTTGTCCTCTTAACTCCTCCTACATTTTTTATTGGATTTTTATGAAACTTGGTCTGAAGTATCAGTATCAAGTGTAAAGGAGCATGTGGTCAGGAATTTTTGATGTAACAAATTTTGCAAGGTTACGGCCCTTGGAAAGAGTAAAACTTCCATCACAGAGGATTGTCTGCCTAACTCCTCCTACCTTTTTTATTTGATTTTTTTTCCGAAACTTGGTCTGAAGTATCAGCATCAAGTGTAGATGTGCATATGGTCAGGAATTTTCGATGCAACAAATTTTGTGTGGTTACGGCCTTGGAAATAGTAAAATTTCCATCACAAAGGCTTGTCTGCTTAACTCCTCCTACATTTTTCATTGGATTTTTACGAAACATGGTCTGAAGTATCTGTATCAAGTGTACATGTGCATGTGGTCAGGAATTTCCAATACGTCAAATTTTATGTGGTAACGGCCCTTGGTAATAGCAAAATTTCCATCACTAATGCTCGTCTGCTTAACTCCTCCCTTATGTTTTATTGAATTTTTATGAAAAATTGGTGTGCAGTATAAGTATGATGTATTCATGTGCATATGGAAAGGAAGTTTAGATTCAGATAATTTTTCTAGAGTCATAGCCTTTGTCGACTTTGAATTTACCAAAATTGCAGGTTTTTGGAAGATATCTTTAGTTGCAATTAAAGAAAGTAAATGATTTTTCCCCCGCCAATGAATTCTGTCAAACAAGATATAATAGATTAAATCTCTGTATTGGATGTACTGAGCCCAAATAGGTCTATAAACAAAGGAAAACTGGGGAGAATCAGGGTAATTTCTTGACATGTTACACAATTTTTTATTCAATTAACAGGAGTTTACTCTATAACCTATATTCAGTTAGTAGGTCAAATTTGTGCTGAAGTTATGGTAAATGGTTTTGTGTTGGGAAATTATATTCAATTCACAGGGTTATTCAGTTAAGAAATATCCAATTAAGTGGGCTCCACTGTATCTGATTTCAATACATTTTGATATGGTGGTCCATATTAACATTGTCTTGGACAATCCTAAAAATCATGGCGAGTTGTCAAACACTGTGGGACTTACTCTGTCTTTTTTTTTTTTTTTTTATTATACTTGCATTTTAGTTGTTTATACAATAACTTGGAAATGAGCGCAGTGGCTCAGTGGTAGACTGTTGGACTTCTATGCTCAAGGTCCCGAGTTCGATCCCCATCCAGGATGACCCACATTGTGTCCTTGGGCAAGGCACTTTATCACGGTTGCCTACATTGGGGCACGATGACACTGTGTACTGAGGCATACTGCACATCGATGGTGCACATGTCTTCAATCGCTGTAACCCTGCTTAAGCGGAGCTTGAACAGAGTTAGAATGTTGAGGAGCTGGCAGTTGCTCGTCGATGCTCGGTGGTTCTCTCCGGGTACTCCGGCATCCTCCACCCATACAACTGTCACTGTCCTGATTAGCCTTTGTGCATAAGTATGTGACCTTAAACGCCAATAAATAATAATAATAATAACTTGCAAAGTAACTGTCAGATTTCCATACCTACCTTTTGGTTTGCTGTTTATATTGTCTTATACAAACAAGTCCAAAACCTAAATTGGTGACTTGTTGAAAATTGAGTGTGTTATTGCCCTTTGTTTTTAGCTCGCCTGACTTTCAGTCAGGGGAGCTATAGTGATCACTCGCCATCTGTCATCAATCGTCCGTAAACATGTTGTTTGCATCTTCTCCAAAACCGCTGAACCGATTTAAGTGAAATTCAAGATAATAGTTTGTTATGACATCGCATTTAGATTTTGTTCAAATCAAGTTGCCTCGCCCCTCAGTTGGGCCACGCCCAAAAAGTTTGCATACATCTTAAAAAATCTTCTTCTCATGAACCAGCAGATGCAGAGACTTGACATTTGGTGTTCAGCTTCCTTTTGAGGTGCAGACTGAGATCTGTTCAAGAGAAGTTTGAGGAGCTATATTTGCCATCGTTATGGGAGGGGCAAGAATTTTCGCCCAGCCCAAAATTTCTATATTTTTATACTGTACCAATGACCCAGACTTAGCTGGTGCTAACTCCAACAAAACCAGGGCCAAACACAAATTTTGCCCCCCCAATCCCCAAAATTTGCATCCAAAACAAAAAGAAATCATGTCCTAAAGGCCCTCCATACTACGCCTCTACTGCGCATGCGCAGTGACGCAGTCGTCCCGAAATTGGCGCCAATTATCATTCTCTGTTTGGCCCTTCATCAGTCAACATCTCACTGATCTTTGTGCTTGTAAATCTCAGTTTAAAGGATGCCAGACACGTAATTTTTGGAGAAAATGTGATTCTAAGGAGGATAGAAGGAGGAGAGGAAAAAGAAGTGGCAAAAAATAATCAGGGCTGTACTTAAAATTTTTTGATGAAATTATGTTAAGTTGCCTATTTTCGAGGCATGGGCCTCTTGTTGTCATTCTTGCTAATTGTTGCACTGCTTATTCAGTGTTTCCTCTCCCCTAGCCTTCTAAAGTCCCCCCTGGCAATTCTCCCATGCATTTGGCATATTTTTGAGAAATTTCATTTCTAAAATTTCCTGGGAGAGTTGCTTGATTACAGAATGTTTTCTGTTATTTTCCCCATAGTTACGTTTTCACCCATGGGTGTATAACGTTTGTGTTCTGCATCTTCCATCTGATGTTCTACAGATTCTCCCCTGGGAGTCTCTGTTTTGCATCAGATAGAGTGTAATTGATGACTGATTCCGGGCCAGTTTTTTCAGTGCCTGGAGTCATGTTTTCTAGTGTGTTTACACTGTTTGTTTTCATTGGCAACAGCCTTTTTTGAGGGGGGCTGTTTGCCTTTGTGGTAGTTTATCTCATTATAAGATACATTTATAGTATCCGAAAGTGTCTCATTAATTATTTTATATAAATTTAAAATTTTTGACCACACTTTGCCATCGGATCCATCGGGGCTCAACGTTACTTTTCAGCAACTTGGGCTTCTCTGAAAAAATATTTTTTCAAAATTATTTTGTTTTGCAATTGTTTTTTCATTTATTAATGGATCATGTTATTATGTATCTTTGTGTCAGGGGTTTTTGCGAGTAACTAGGACTTATTGTTGTTCTTTCACAATGAAGGGACATTGTTCAAATTGTAATAGGAAGAAATCTTCCTCTGACTTTCATGATCATTGTATTAATTGTAGTCAGTGTTCTTGCATTAATCCCTGTTCTATATGTGAACATTGGGATGAGAAACATTGGAAACGTGTGTCACGATATGTTGTTTCTGGAGAAAGGGCGATGCCGGCTCTTTCTCCACAAGGTCACTCTACTCTCTCAGTTTCTATTTCAGAGGAACCAGAACAGGGTGATGTTTCCATGTTATCTTCTTCATGTGTGCGTCCGTCGTCACAAATGAATTCAGAGCTAGCGGCAAAAGTGCTCATGGAGATTAGACAAATGTCGTCCGCTAGCTCGCCCGGTGTAGCGTCCATTCACCGAATGGTTCGGCAGCCGGGTTCGTCCGATGCGGTCCAAGAGGAAATTTTGGGTGATGCGAGCACTATAAACATAATAAATGCACACCCAGTGACGGCGGATAGTAAGCGAGAACGGAGGAAGCCTTTTAGTCCGGTTCCTAGCTCGTCCAGGTCCAGCCGGGCCGCGAGCGAGAGAGGTCCCTCTCTCGTACAACAACATCTGGGACCAGATGTTGTGGTACAAAATGTGTCTTTAGCGGAGCATACGTCCGTCGCTCGGGACACTCCGTTGTATAAGCAGTCCGCAGAGACTGTTAAGGCTTCCTCTTCTCGTCAGCGCACACGACCGCACCTTGGCTGCGTGACCGCCGATATTTTACCAGCTTCGCCGATGAAGGATTCTTCGGCGACCAGGTCACACCATCCGGCAGCCAGGGATTCGAGACCAATGGACTCCGGACGTTCGCATAGGAAAAGTATGAGGGAGCCATCTGATGCGGAGCTGCCCTCGGCGAAGCAGCGAAAGACTGCGCCTCCGCAGGTCTCGACGTCGGACATTCTTGTGCAGATAGCACAGCTTATCGCAGCATCCCAGCAGCCGACAGAAACGGTGTCGGATCGAGAATTATCCGACGGCGCTGGGTCGGTACGCTCCGCCGAAGCATCGGGGGCGGACGACCGGGAACATCGGGAGGTCCGACCGGATGGTGAAAGGGATACGGATGACTTGGAGCTATCCCTTTCGGAACAACATAAAGCTGCCGTGGACTTCATCCGGCACTTTCTCCCTCAAGTTGTTCCGTCGGGCCAGACTGCTGCGCTTCCGGACAAGAGAATTGTAGCGTCATTGGACTCTGAATTTTTTGAGCGGTTCAGGGACATCGCTCCCGAGTTTCTGTCGCAGTCCAATAATGTTGCAAGAACATTTGAATTATTGAACGACGCTATATTTAAACTTGCTTCCAGGACGGGGAAAGCAGGTTTCTTGTCCGCTAATACTCTCAACCTGCCTTTCATTAATGCAAGGAATAAATTCGATACGGCAGGACAGGGTATACCGAGAGTTCCTCAGCGTATGGACGACGAGGCGGAAGACTTAGAGCTATCATTACCGTCGTCAGCTTCTATTCCAACCGCGGTGTTGGAAACAGCTATTGCGTCTAACAGAGCCAATTTAGATGCCTTATCTTACGCAGATCACCTTACTAAGGCGTTATCACTGCGCCTTCAAGGGGAAGAGTTTCAGGATATACAATCCTCTTTAAGACTTCTTTCAAGGGCAGTAGCTTATTCCACGTGTAACTCCGCCCTTTCAGTGGCAAATCTGGAGTTGGTTAGACGTGACGCAGCCCTAGCTACATCCACACTAGTGGATTCTAAGGTGAAGAACTCTCTTAGAGTCGCTTCGGTCTCAGGAGAACTTCTCTTTGACGGCAAGCTTTCCGCTATTTATGATAAAATTAAAAAGAAAGCTAATGATTCTCTGTTGTTCAGATCGGCTCCTAAAAAGTCGGATACAGCAGACACGAATAAGACAGGCACTTCTGGGTCTAATGCGTCCAAGAGAGGTTCCTATAGAGGTTCCGGTGCGTCCTCTTGGTCTTATTCGAGAGACCGTCAGGATAGCGACTCTCGTTCGGGACGTCCTTCAGGCCGGGACAATCGGTCGGACGCCCCGAGGTCGACGAGGCGAGGTGCGGGTCGTGGAAGACGTGGTTTCTCCTACCGCAGGCCTCGCAGGTCCAGGAGGTGATGGCTTAAACCTCTATCGCGTTCCGGTTGGCGGAAGGTTGTCAAGTTTTTCACAAGAGTGGGCGTCGATTACGGACGACCCGTGGGTGAGTGGAGTGACTTCGGAAGGTCTAAAGATATCCTTCAAACGAAAGCCTCCATTAACTCGAAGTCCAGAGTGGACTCATCTTCCGTCAAATCCACAGAAAAGAGACGCTCTGTTATCAGAGGTGCAGTCTCTTTTAATGAAGAACGCGGTAGAGGTCGTAGAAAACCAGGAATCTCTGGGATTCTACAGCCATCTGTTTCTGGTTCCGAAACCAGACGGCTCGTTCCGTCCAGTCATAGATTTGAGCTGGATAAACAAGCTGATCGTCGCTCCGAAGTTTTATATGGAGACGATTCGATCGGTCAGAGCGAGTATTCGGGTGAACGATTATGCAACGAGCATAGATCTCAAAGATGCGTACTTTCACGTCATGGTACATCCGACATTCCGAAAGTATCTACGCTTCGCAGTCCTAGGAGTGGTGTATCAATTCCGGGCGATGTGCTTCGGATTGAATCTAGCACCCTAGGCTTTCACTCGGGTAATGAACTCGGTAATGATCTACTTCCGAGCTCATTCTTCTGCGGTAACGTCGGCCTACCTGGACGACATTCTTCAGAGGTACGGCAACGAGTTAACGCTTCAGAACGATGTTCAGAATCTTCTTCTATTGCTCCGACGTCTCGGTTTTATAGTAAACGAGGAGAAGTCGGATCTGGTGCCGTCCAAGTCATTCACTCATCTGGGAATGAGCTTCGAGACGCACAACAATCTCGTTCGTCTGCCGTTAACCAGAGCGAAATTAGTCAGTTGTTACGCTCGCTATTGTCTGCACGCAGACAAAGTCACGGCGAGAGAATTTATGAGACTGATAGGTCTGTGCGGAGCCGCCGCGGATCTCATTCCGATGGGGCGGCTACGCACACGTCCTCTTCAAATTTTCCTGACTCAGAATTGGAGTGTGAAAATTCATTCGCTCGATGTAGACGTTCTCTTGTCAGATCAAGTGAAACAAGAGATTCAGACTTGGGCAAACATTCAGTGGTTAACTCAAGGAGTTCCGCTGCAGTTGCCGGATCCGAGTTTTACCGTTATGACGGATGCCAGTCAAACAGGTTGGGGTGCATCATTAATCCCAACGGATTCGAGATGCCAGGGTCTTTGGGATCCGCAATTCCTGTGCAAGCACATAAACATCAAGGAAATGATGTCAATTTGGCTTGCGTTACGTCACTGGATGGACATTATTCACGATGCTCATGTCCAAATCCTATCCGACAATACGACAGTAGTGGCGTATATACGGAATCAGGGAGGCACTCATTCAGTTCCGTTGTTCAATCTAACGGAAAGAATCCTTCTGTTTGCGTTAGAACATCACGTTCTTCTTTCGGTCCGTCACATACCGGGTCGTCTGAATGTGCTAGCAGACTCCCTTTCACGAAAGGGTCGCTTGTTGCCGTTGGAGTGGACTCTCAACAAACAAGTATTCAATCAGATTTGCTACCAATGGGAACGGCCAATGATAGACTTATTTGCGACACATCTCAACAATCAGTTGCAGACGTATGTGTCTCCGTGTCCGGATCCAAGAGCATTTGCAGTAGACGCTCTGTCGATCCCTTGGGACGGAATGATAGGATATGCGTATCCTCCAGCGCCGTTAATTCAACAAGTATTGCTAAAGATAAAACAATCTCAATGCAAGATTCTGTTGGTAGCATCTCTGTCGCCACAGAGACCGTGGATAAATCTACTCAGGTGTCTGTTGTGGGACCTACCGCGGAAGCTTCCTCCACGAGAGGATCTTCTTTCGCAGGGGAAATCGTGCCAACTCCATCACAACCCGCAAGGTCTCAACCTTCACGTTTTTCCGTTGTGCGGTCCTTCTTGCATGGCAAGCACTTTACAGGACGAGCAGTGGACGCGATTTCTAACTGTAGGAGGACCTCCTCTTCGCTAAACTATGCGGCTAAGTGGAAGGTTTTTCGTCGTTGGTGTAGGGATCATTCTGTAGATATATTTGATCCCTCTATACCAGACATTGCAAACTTTCTAGTATACTTGTTTGACGAAATCAAACTGCAGCCTGTTACTATAAAGGGTTATAGATCTATGTTATCTGATACCTATGCACATCATGATAGTTTACAAATTGGATCTAATGTCTCTTTATCGAAGTTGGTTAGAAACTTTTCGATAAATAGACCCAGAACTCTTAGATTAATTCCTAAGTGGAATTTAGCTTGGGTTCTCCTTAAATTGAAGGAAAAGCCATTTGATCCTCTTGGGACAGTAGATTTCAAATTCTTATCTTATAAGACAGCTTTTCTCTTAGCTTTCTCTTCTGCCAGAAGAGTCAGTGAGCTTCATGCACTATCGGTGGATGATTCTCATTATCGTAGTGTTGGGAACACTATCACCTTCACTACTAATGTGGGTTTTTTAGCTAAGAATCAGGCTCCTAATAAATATCCGGAACCTATTGTTATTAAGGCTCTTCCGTCTTCAGACGGGCGTAGGCCTTTACTCTGTCCTGTTAGAGCACTACGTATCTATAAACAGAGATCTCAGTTTATCAGAAAGGGACGGAAACGTTTCTTTCTGTCTTTGATGCCTAATAGAAAGGACATTTCAGTCCATTCTATTGCTAGATGGATTCAGTTAACTATCCGTACTGCTTATGAAGATTTATCTTCTTCTCAGCAGTCTGTGCTTAAGATTTCTGCTCATGAAGTAAGAGCTCTTTCTACTTCCTGGGCTTATGCTAATAGTGTTGCTATTACAGATTTAATGAAGGCTGCTTATTGGTCTCAGCCATCCACATTTACGAATTTTTATCTCAGAAATATTGAGTCCATTTCTGGAGACCTGCATTGTTTAGGTCCGTTATCTGTTGCTCAGAATGTCGTCCACTAAACAGTTGCAACTATAGTTATGCAGGCTTTCTGTTCCGGCAGTGACTCCATCCGGCTGCCCTCTTCGCTCTGGGCTATTTGACCCAGGGCAAGGGGAAGGGGGGGGGGGGGGGGGCAGGTGTTCCCTTAGGTCACCTGCTTTATAGTGAAAAGCAAGGGAATGCCTCCTCCAAGTCAGTATTTCTGAGTCGCTTCCGGGATGGTTTTAAAGTGTAATATTAATGTTTAAATTCATTCATGTCTTATTTTTAAAGTGTAGCTCGGTGTGAAGCATTTGTATATGTCAAGTGTCAAACGGGCTTTAATATACAATACTCGGACACTTTTAAATGATTATAAAGAGTCTCAATTCTCTGGACTACTTTATTTATTGGCTTGCTTTAAAAATAATTAGTATAAGGGTTATACTGGATGTTAATAGAGAACATGAATGTTATTGTGCTCAATTATTAAGGGTAGTGTATCTTTCTAATTTAATATTAAATAAGAAAGATACATGTAAAGCCTAATACTCCTTTTCTCCTTAAGGGGTTACCTCTTTACTATATAGTTGAGCTTATTGGATTTTCCTCTATGTCCTAGGCCCTCCAGCCTGTTTACTATTCAGCTAAGTCTGGGTCATTGGTACAGTATAAAAATGTTAAAAAATTTATAGTAATTTATATATTTTTTATACTTACCAATGACCCAGACGGGGATGGCCCTCCCTGGAGTTGGGAACTCTTGCCTCCCCGCTGAGTACATAGCGCTGACCAGGCACTGCCAGTAAGAATGATAATTGGCGCCAATTTCGGGACGACTGCGTCACTGCGCATGCGCAGTAGAGGCGTAGTATGGAGGTCCTTTAGGACATGATTTCTTTTTGTTTTGGATGCAAATTTTGGGGATTGGGGGGCAAAATTTGTGTTTGGCCCTGGTTTTGTTGGAGTTAGCACCAGCTAAGTCTGGGTCATTGGTAAGTATAAAAAATATATAAATTACTATAAATTTTTTAACTTTCCAAACCGAGAGGCTGATTTGAACCAAATTTGATGTGAGTGCTAATTGGATCATAAGTACTTTATCTATGCCAAAAACAATTTTCCCGTCACCCCATGGGAACTGCAGGACCTCAAAATAGAAGCACTGAGAATTCGTATATGGTGTGAAGCTTCCTTAGGACCAACAGAATGGAATGGTTCAAAAAAATTGCTATCGGTTTTATCGCAGGGTACTTTTTCGGTCTTTTGAAAAACTGCTGAGTCAGCATTTTTTAACACTGTGGGTAATGGGGAAACCATTTAAGACTACTCTTCTCCCAAACCACTGCTCCAAAAGCTTTCAGATTTCATATATAACATCTTTGGAAAATTGTTTCACATATTTATTGAAAGCAAATCCCTGGGTCCATATTTGGGCTCTCTATGGGAGTCCAAATGTTTAAATTAGTGCAGTATGAGGAATATTCTTTAAAAATCTTCTTCAGATCCACCAAACAGAATCTTTTGATATTTGGTATGCAGCATCCTTAGTGGGGTCAGATTCAAGTTTGTTCTAGCCAAGTCCCTGGGTTCATATTTGGGCTCACAGGTGGGAGCCCGAATTGTAACTTTTTTTCTTTAAAAAATCTTCTTCTTCAGATCCAGCAGTTGGAATGTTTTGATATTTGGTATGCAGCATCCTTAGGGGGTGAGATTCAAGTTTGTTCAAGCCAAGTCCCTGGGTTGATATTTGGGCTCACCATGGGAGCCTGAATTATAACTGAGTTCAGTATGAGGAATTTTCTTCAACAATCTTCTTCTTCAAACCCACCAGTTAGATTCTTTTGGTATTTGGTATGCAATATTCTTAGGGAAGTGAGATTTAAGTTGTTAAAGCCAAGTCCCTGGGTTCATATTTGGGCTTCCTGTGGGAACCCGAATTGTACCAGAATTTCTAATTTTTATACAACAACCAATGGCCCAGACTAGCTAGTGCTAACTCTAAATTTAATCCAGGGCCAAACACAGATTCAAGTTTGTTCTAGCCAAGTCCCTGGGTTCATATTTGGGCTCACAGATGGGAGCCTGAATTGTAACTTAGTTCAAAATGAGGAATTTTCTTTAAAAAATCTTCTTCTTTAGATCCAGCAGTTGGAATGTTTTGATATTTGGTATGCAGCATCCTTAGGGGGTGAGATTCAAGTTTGTTCATGCCAAGTCCCTAGGTTGATATTTGGGCTCACCATGGGAGCCTGAATTATAACTGAGTTCAGTATGAGGAATTTTCTTCAAAAATCTTCTTCTTCAAACTCACCAGTTAGAATCTTTTGATATTTGGTATGCAATATTCTTAGGGAAGTGAGATTTAAGTTGTTAAAGCCAAGTCCCTGAGTTCATATTTGGGCTTCCTGTGGGAACCCGAATTGTACCAGAATTTCTAATTTTTATACAACAACCAATGGCCCAGACTAGCTAGTGCTAAATCTAAATTTAATCCAGGGCCAAACACAAATTTTGCCCCCCCCCCCCCCCCCCAATCCCCAAAATTCGAATGCAAAACCAAAAATTTTATGTCCTATCTGGTCTTTCATACTTTTGCAAACTGCACATGCACAGTATCCAGGAAGACACTGAAATTGGCGCCAACCATCATTCTTTGTTTGGCCCTTCTGTCAGTAACAACAAACTGACATCTGTGCTTTTAAATCTCAGTTTTAATGATGCCAGACACAAATCAATGGTGGAATTGGTGGATCCAAGAACACATTTGGATGATGGAAGGAAGCAATGGTGGTTGGAAACATTCAGGGCTGTAACTTTATAATTATTAGAAAAATTATTTCATGTTTTCCAATTTTGGACATGGGCCTGACGTCATCATTCTTGCTAATGATTTTTCCACTGTTTGATAAATGTTCCTTCCCTATCCTTCCTTGAAGCCCCCCAGTTAAACTCCCAAGCTTTTTGGCTTATTTTATCGAAATTTTTTTATAAATTTCTTGGGAGTTTGACTTGTTATACAGAATGTTTATTCTGTATTTTCCCATGGTTACGTCCTCACCCTAGGGGTGTTTAGGCGTTTTGGTCATGCATCATACATCCGATGTATCATTTTTTCTTCTGCTGAGATCTTGCTTTACATCGGATAGTTCTAAATCTGTTACTGACTTCGGGCCGTTTTATTCAGTGCCTGGAGTCTTGTTCTGGTTTTTCTTTTGAGGTTGTTTACATTGACAACGCTGTATAAATATATGTTAATTCCTAATTAGTTCATGGTAGGATTGTTGTAAGATACATTAAATATTCTGGTAGTGTAGCAATTAATTTTTTGGAATTTTGTCCACACTCGGAGGTACAGGCTCTCTTAGCAAAGGAAGCAATAGAGGTCGTCGAGAATCAAAATTCTCTAGGATTCTACAGCCACCTGTTCCTCGTACCAAAGCCAGACGGCTCATTCTGACTGGTAATAGACTTAAGCTGGATAAACAAACTTATCATAGCTCCAAAGTTCTATATGGAAACCATTCGGTCAGTAAGGGCGAGCATTCGAGTGAATGACTATGCGGCAAGCATAGATCTAAAGGATGTGTACTTTCATGTCCTGGTACATCCGGCATTCAGAAAGTACCTGTGGTTCGCCGTTCAAGGGATAGTGTATCAGTTCCGAGCGATGTGCTTCAGTCTGAACCTGGTGTCCTGGGCTTTCACTCAGATAATGAACTCGGTAATGTCTTACTGCCGAGCTCATTCGTCTGTGGTAACATTGGCTTACTTGAATGACATTCTTCAGAGATACAGCAACAAAACCACTCTTCAGAACAATGTTCAGAGTCTGCTACCCTTGCTCTGACATCTCAGCTTCATCGTAAATGAGAAGAAGTCAGATCTAGCTCCGTCCAAGTCATTCATTCACTTGGGAATGAGCTTCGAGACTCACAACAATCTGGTTCATCTGCCGTTACCCAGAATGAAATTAGTCAGTTGTTATGCTCGCTTTTGTCTACACTCAGATGTATTAACAGCGATGGAATTTATGCGACTGATGGGGTTGTGCTGAGCAGCTGCGGATCTTATGGGTCGCTTGCGCACACATCCCCTCCAGATTTTCTTTACTCAGAACTGGAGTGTGAAGACACATTCGCTTGAGACCAGTATTGTTTTAACGGACCTGGTAAAACAAAAGGTCCAGATTTGGGCAGATATTCAGTGGTTAACTCGGGGGGTGTCAATATGGTTAGTGCTACAACATTGGATTCACATTATAGCAGATGCTCATGTTCAAATATTGTCGGACAATTTGACAGTAGTAGCATACATCAGGAACCAGGGAGGCACTCATTCAATTCCGTTATGCGAACTAACGGAGAAAATTCTTCTGTATGTCGTGAATCATCATGTTCAACTATCGGTCCATCATAAACCGGATCGTCTGAATGTACTAGCAGACTCGCTCTCTCGGGAAAGGTCGCCTGTTGCCATCGGAGTGGAGACTCAACAAGCAGATATTCAGACAGATTTGCTACCAGTGGGATCGACCTACGATAGATTTTTTTGCTACACACCTCAACAATCAGTTGCAGACGTACGTGTCGCCTTGTCCAGACCATCGAGCATATGCAGTAGACACTCTGTCAATCTCATGGGACGGAAAGATAGGATATGTGTATCCTCCAACACTTGATTCAGCAGATTCTGTTAAAAATCAAACAGTCTCATTGCAAGATTCTGTTAGTAGCATCTCTGTCGTCACAGAAACTGTGGATCAATCTACTCAGGTGTCTGTTATGGGATGTTTCTCGGAAGCTTCCTCCACAAGAGGACCTTCTTTATAAGGGAAAGTCACGCATACTGCATCACAACCTGGTAGGTCTCAACCTTCACGTATTTTCATTGTGCAGTCCTTCTTGCATGGCAAGCAATTTACAGGATGAGCAGTGGATGCAATTTCTAACTGCAGGAGGTCCTCCTCTTCGCTGAATTACGCAGCAAAGTGGAAGGTTTTCTTCCGTTGGTGTAATGATCAGTTGATAGATATCTATGATCTGTGCATACCATATATTGCCAACTTTCTGGTCTACCTGTTTGATGTTCTCAAACTGCAGCCCCTCACTATTGAAGGCTATAGGTCTATGTTATCGGACACTTATGCTCATCATGATAACTTGGCAATTGGATCTGATGCTTCATTATCCAAAGTAGTTAGAAATTTCTCTATAAATAGACCTAGAACCCTCAGATTAATTCCTAAGTGGAATTTAGCTTAGGTTCTGTTGAAGCTTAAAGATGCTCCGTTTGAGCCATTGGACATTGTAGAGTTCAAATTCTTGACCTATAAAACAGCATTTCTCTTAGCCTTTGCATCCGCTAGAAGAGTTAGTGAACTTCATTCTTTGTCTGTTGATGAATTTCACAACAGTAGTGTTGGTAATACCATTACTTTAACTACAGATGTGGGATTTTTGGCTAAGAATCAGGCTCCAGATAAACAGCCTGAGCCTATTACCATAAAGGCTCTGCCATCTACGGACAACCGCAGACCTTTGCTGTGTCCAGTCAGGGCTATGCGCATATATAAACTCCGATCAGAGTTTATAAGAAAAGGAAGAAAAGGCTTCTTTTTGTCATTGATTCCTAACAGAAGAGATATTTCTGTTCATTCGATTGCAAGATGGATTCAGTTGGCAATACAGATTACCTATGAAAATCTATCTTCGGATCAGTGTTCTTTTAATAAGATATCAGCGCATGAAGTTAGAGCGCTGTCCACTTCTTGGTCTTATTCTAACAGTATAGCCATTACTGATCTCTTGAAAGCTGCATACTGGACACAGCCTTCTACATTTACCAAGTTTTACCTTAGAAATTTAGAGTCCATCTCCAGTGACTTTATATGTTTAGGTCCTCTGTCTGTTGCTCAGAATGTCGTCCACTAAATGATTACATCTATAGTTATTTAGGCAACCCGTTCCAGCAGTGACACTGTTCCGCTGCCCTCTTTGTTCTGTGGTCATGTACCTCAGAACAAGGGGAAGGGTGGGGGGGGGGGGGGGGGGGGGGGGGAGATAGTTTTTCCCTTATGATCATCTGGCTTTATAGTGAAAAGCAAGGGAAGACCTCCTCCAGTGTCAGTAGTCCCAACTCAGTGCTGGGATGGTTTTAAAGTGTAGCTCGGTGTGAAGCAAATAATATGTCTCATTTATGTATTGTTTTTAAAGTGTAGCTCACTGTGAAGCATTTGTATATGTCACGTGTCAAACGGGCGTTAATATGCAATCCTCGGACACTTTTAAATGAGTATAAAGAATCTCCTTCTCTGGAATGTCTTTATATATTGGCTTCCCTTCACCGAATTAGCATAATGGGTTATGCTGGCATTAAATGGAGAATTATATATTATGTAATGCTCAATTACATTGTTGGTGTTATGTCTTTCTCGTTTCTCGCAAATGAGAAAGACATATAATTCCTTTCTCTCCTATTCTCCTGTAGGAGTTATCCTTTAAGTAAGGCTGTCACGATTATGAATTTTCATAATTGATTATTTTGTCATAAAAATCGACGGTTATTTGATTATTTATGGTTAATATTTCTGTTTCGTTTCCTAGAACTTCGTCTATGAAATAACTTGGGAGGCGTTAAAAATTAAAATATCCTAATCGTAAATGAAGCAAACGAACACCATACCTTGAGAAATTTGACAAAACAGAATCTACATCGCATAGATTCAAACTTCAAATCATAGAAAAATGCATACTAAACTCACTAATAGCCCCATCCGCGCTCAATGCGTAATGATTATGAATTTAGCCTCAGGGAATGTCAAGTCAACAAAGCTTTACACGTGGAAATGAAACTTCCGGTTGTGGTACGTCGGAGAACGAAATAAATCATCATACTTTAAAAATAAATAACATGGCATTTCGAAGTTTTTCCCTCTTTACTTTCCGTATGTTAAAATTGCTTATCAAGTATCAAATTGATAAAAACAAAACCAACTCAACACTCGACGATGTCTTATTGGCAAGGAATACAATGTAGCCATTGACAGTAAGGCATCATCGAGTGTTATGTTATTTTTGTTAAATTGTTTTCACCGCTAATGGTAGTGAGCCAGCGATGCTGGAACTGGAAAGTTCGGCCCATGAATGATAATGATTCAGCCCCTGTTCAGTGTGAAAAATGCTTTCCCTTTGGGGGGCTCAATCTTTCCAGGGATTTATTTTATTTATTTACTCATTTATTTATTGGTGTTTGACACTTGAACACTTTGAAAGGTAGGGTCATATCAGGTCGGTAGCAGGTGCCGGGTTTACGGTTGGAGGGAGCCAGAGTACTTGGAGAGAACAACCAAGCAACTAGAAGTACCTGCCAGCTCTTCAACGTCATAACTCAAGACTTTACTGTGCACTGCACAGCAGTACTACCACACAGCATAGGCAGGGTGAGATAGGTTTAAGACGTACAGTCTGTCTCAGCACACAGCGTCTTTAGTCTGTACCGATATCTTTGTATAGATAAAATGTGTGGGTAGACCCTGCCCATGCCCAAAGACATGTAATTAAAGACTTTAAAAACTTTAAAGCTGCACTTTGCTCCAATAGTCCACTGTTGGGTGGTGGTGGTGGGGTGGGGTCTGGGGGGGGGGGGGGAATTGGGGGGGGGGGGGGGGGGGGCACGATGGCGCTCAGCGTTATTGAGGCGAAGTGCAGCTTTATTAAAATGTATTGGCACTTCTGGGGCTTTTAGCGTCATTGTGCCCCCCCTGCCCCCCATCCCCCCCCCACACACACACCACCACCCCCCCCCCCCCACACCCCCTCCACCCTCCCCCCATGTTCCCCATGGGTTATGGGTTATTGGGGCGAAGTGCGGCTTCAAGTGTGTTGGGCCGGGTCTTCCCACATATTTTATCTATACAAAGATAAGTTAGATAACGGTGGTGCTTACACATCCTGAGCAAGCTGGATCATTATGATTGTATTGGTATAAATAAATGTGTAGTAAATGATACCACACTTTCATTATCAAATTAATAAAAAAAAATAACTCAACACTTGACAATGTCTTATTGTCTTATTGTCAGGGGCTACAGTGTAGCCATTGTCATCAAGGCATTGTCGAGTGACGCGTTATTTTTGTTTCCACTACTGAGTACTGATGCTAGAACGGAAAGATCGAGAAGATCAAGATTCATCAGTTGGTTACCAGAGCACTATTCAGAAGAAATAGAAAGTCAAAACAAATAAATTTATTGGTCAGTCATGATCAATGCTGAATAGGGAATGTAAAGCTGATCTTTCCGATCTACAGAACTTAGAGTCTTTGTGAATTGTGAATGATCTTGTGGTTAAGTTTTGAAATGAATGGATTCTGTTGCTTGTCAGTAATGTATGCTATAGGACTACCTGTGAAAACTGGAAAGAAAAGTTGATGACGCGTTTAAAACTTGAAGGCACTAAACCAAAAAGTCGCATTTTCCAATGTTCTTGTTCATGAAAACCAGCATGTCAACAGTTTCAGGTTTTAATGAGCCGCGTTTTGGACAAACTATCTGTCCCGAACAAGAGAACACTCTTTCCGACGGCGTGGATGTCGAGAATATCGACAGATATTTCCGTGCAAGGTTAGCAATCTTAGGATATCTCCTCTCGTTTACACTCCACCAGTTCAGTGGATTCTGGTCTAGTTCTAAAGGTAATTCACGACGGAATTGTTCAAATTCATCTGAAATAGTACAAGTTCCTGTCTTCTTCAGACGATCCGGGGAAATTCCAAAGATGATCTCTAATGGACTGAGTTTGGGTTTTTTGGAGGTTTGGGACAAAACTTCATCAGTTGACGTACTTGTGCTTGGGTGGTTTTCTGGTTTATCATAATTAGATTCAATGGTAGTGTCTTTTTTACTGTTGCTGTCAGATGTTTTCACTGCGTCCCTATCTGTTCTTTGCGTGGGTTCAATTTCGGCACTAAGCTGGTTTAAGGAAGACTGTAAAGTTGACTTCTGTTGGTCACCCGTAAAAGAAAGACTGCTATGGCGTGGGTTCACAGCACATGACAACACGTGCAGTGGATTCGGTGACTTTCCCTGTTGTTTCAGTCTGAATCTTGTTTCTATGTCATTTCTGATTGCAGCTTTAACTGCAGAAGTGTTCGCTGATCGTTCTCATCACTCTGTAGTCTTTCGGTTAAACTAACCATCATCGGTAACACAAATGACAGGCTAACCTCCGTCTCCGAAGATAAAAGCGTAGTTGCTGCTTCAAGCAGCTTCAGAATAGGAATGAGATCCCCAAGAAGTGCCCATTGCTCATTTGTCATTTCGAGAGTCCTAGCATCACTACGGCTAGTCACAGTATCGTCGGACAACACGGCTGAGATGGGCCACCTTTCCTCAACTAATCTCTCGATCATAAACAGTGTCGAGTTCCATCTGGTTTTAACTTCTTTCATGAGCTTCTTTTTCTGTCTTCCCATTAACTGTTGACGTCTATATAACTCCTGTGTTGCCCTGGCACTGTGACTGAAATGCCCAACTAAACGCCTACAAGCAGCGAGCGCTGTCGACACTTTTCGGACTTCGATACCAGCTTTCACACATAACTGCAGCGTATGTGCGGCACAAGGAACGCTGGCTATTCTGGGTGATCCTTCTGGAAGCAGATGATTCAACTCTCGAATACTTGCAACTGCATTTGATGCGTTGTCGTGTATATCTGCACTCACAGAATCAGGTTTTATTCCAAACTCTTTAAGGATACTAAAGAGTTTCTCTGCTATATTGATAGCAGTGTGCTGTTCTGGCATGAGCTTTGTAGCTAACACATTCGATTCCATTTCCCAACTTCTGCCTGGCACAAAATGAGTGGTTACTGTTATATATGGGTCGTTTGTGCGACTTGTCCAAATGTGACTGGTTAAACAAAAAGAACACCCAGACTCTTGCAATGCTGCAAATTTCTTGGTAAGAGCCGTCTTGGTTTCAGCATATTTGTTCTTGATCAAATCTGTCACATGCGCACGGCTTGGAGGTTCATATCCAGGAACCAGGTAGGCCAATAACTCTTTGAAGTCTTTGCCTTCAATGACGCTTATGGGCCGGAGATCTAACATGACGAACTTGGCTAGTAATTTGTCAATGGCATTTTTCTTGGCATCTGGAAGCGGGGCTGAGATTTTCAAGGCCATAGAAATCTTGGGTTGCTCTTGCTCTGCAGCCAGCTTCGTTCCATGGATATTTTTGCAATGGGCAATCAAGGTAGTCGTCGATCCATGATACGCAAATATCTTTTTACAGTGTTTGCACTCGGCACTTTTTTCTGTTGTTTTTTGAAAATGCTTTCAGATTTCTGACTGTCTTCGCGAGAACATTTTGACAGAATATTTTTCAGGCATGTTTTACCTTTTACTTCGACTTTTATAAATTTTATGTATCGGTTGGAAATTGAGTAATTTGAGTTCAAAAGGAGGGGAGAGATCAAAGACATGCAATCGACAGCATGCTTTTGATACTCGGCAGAAGAATACAACCTCGTTACAACGTTGATGTTTTTTTGGCAGGTCACATGACTCACATCAAAGTAATGAGAAGTATTGGGAACTGAGTGATCACGCATACGATGATGACTGGGTTTTGGCTAACTTTAACTCGCGTAGTGCTGCGACTTGAAGCTATATATTGGTTTTATGTTTTAACCCCGTTCACACACACATTTCTTGTCGAAATAGGTCCTTTATGTGAAACAATAGCTTGTGAATCAATATTTCCCCTTTGTTTAAAAAAAAGGTATGACAGCACATGTCTAGTCAAATAATCGATCATTGAAAAAATCGTCGATTATGACCTCAATCGACAGTTGATCGATTTTTCGATCATTCGTGACAGCCTTACCTTTAAGCAGTGATTGAGTAATTGGATTTTCCTCTATGTCCTAGGCCCTCCAGCCTTTTTACAATTCAACTAGTCTAGGCCATTGGTTGTTGTATAAAAATATTATAAATTCAAAGTAATTTGTATATTTTTTATACTTACCAATGGTCCAGACGGGGATGGCCCTCCCATGAGTGGGCACTTATACCTCCCCACTGTTTACAACATTTAGCAGGCAATTTCTAGAAAGAATGATGGTTGGCGCCAATTTCGGTGTCTTCCTGGATACTGCGCATGCGCAGTTTGCAAAAGTATGAAGGACCAGATAGGGCATAAAATTTTCGGTTTTGCATGCAAATTTTGGGGAATGGGGGGGGGGGGGGGGGGGTGGGGGGCAAAATTTGTGTTTGGCCCTGGATTAAATTTAGAGTTAACACCAGCTAGTCTGGGCATTGGTAATTATAAAAAATATACAAATTACTTTGAATTTATAATTTTTCCGAACTGAAAGGCCCATTTGAACCAAACTTGATATGAGTGCTTATTGGGTCATAAGTACCTAATTTTTGCCGGAAAAATGTTCGTGTTGGTCCATGGGAACTGCAGAACCTAAAAATAGAAAAAATTTAAAATACCCATATCTCCAAAACTGCACAGCATTGAGAATTTTTTTGAGTGAAGCTTTCTTAGGAATAACAGAAAAGAATAGTCCACAAAAAATTGCCATTGGTTTTATCAAAGAGTACTTTTCCAGGACTTTGAAAAAATGCTGAGTCAGCATTTTTTAGCACTGAGTTATGTGAAAAACATTAAAGAATCTTCGTCCCCATACCACTGCTCCAAAGGCTTTCATTTTTCACATATAATATCTTTGAAAGATTCATTCACATGTTTGTTGAAATCAAATCCCATGGTCCATATTTGGGCTCTGTATGGGAACCCAAATGTTCAGATTAGTGCAATATGAGGAGTATTCTTTAAAAGTCATCTTCTTCAGATCCATCAATCATAATCTTTTGATATTTGGTGTGCAGCATCCTTAGGGGGTGAGATTCAAGTTTGTTCAAGCCAAATCCCTGTGGGAGCCCAAATTATAACTTAGTTCATGTGAGGAATATTCTTTAAAAGTCTTCTTTTTTTTTAGATCCACTGGTCAGAATCTTTGGATATTTGGTTTAAGCTTTTCTTAGGAAAAGCAGATGCAAGTTATTAAAATCAATTCCCTGGGTTGATATTTAGGCTACCATGTCAGGTGAGCACCCTCAGGCCCCCTGGGGCCTCTTGTTTAAGTTGTATTTGTAAATTTTAATGTTTATATGATAACTTGAACAGTATTTACCACATTTCAATAATTTTTAGTTCTTCATCACACTTTTCCTTATGCCATGGCTCTTCACACAGGGCATTTGCTTTGGAATATGCTGCTTTGTTTCTTGTTAGCTCACCTGAATGAAGCTCAATGGGAACTTTAGTGATCAGATTCTGTCTTTTGTCCATTGTCTGTCATCTGTTCATCCATCCATCCAGCCATCCATCCACCCATCCATCCACATCCCTCCATCCATCCATTCATCCATCTGTCCATCCAGCTGTCTGTCTGCCCATCCATCCATCCAGTGGCATAATTCTGTTAGCACCCACAATATTTTTTTTATAAAAGTAAAAAATTCTCCAGAACTACCAATCAAAATCTTTTGATAATTGGTATACAAAATCCTTAGAGAGTTAAGATTCAAGTTTGTTGGAAAAAAGGCCCTGGGTTCATACTTGGGTTCCCTATGGGAACCCAAATTTTAACTTGGTGTAATATGAGGGTATTTATTTAAAAAATCTTTTTCGGATCTACCAGGCAAAATCTCTTGATATTTGGTACACTGCATCTTCAAAGAGGTCAACTTGAAGTTTGATCAAATCAAGTCCCTGAAGTCATATTTGGCCTTACCGTGGAAGTCCGAATTTTAACTTAGTGAAATATGAGGAATATTTTTAGCTCAACTTTGGCGAAGTGAAATTTGAGGTATTGCCATGGCCCGTCGTCCGTCTGGCCATCGTGCCGTACACACGGCTCGGACTAGAGGCCGCATTTATGAACCGATCTTTACGAAACTTCTTGGGTACCTTTGTTATCGCCGTGAGACGAGAATGAGTGTTTTGGGGTCCAGTCCGAAATTTAAGACGGCCGCTGGCAGCCATTTTGTATCAAAATTAGGTACAATCAGATTTTTATGCAGAACTTCCATATGAAAGCTCTGATTTGAATAGTTTTTTTGTATGAATGTTTAGTACCATGGGATACATCACATTTAATACTTTTTTTTTTTCTTGAGCGTAAATTATGCAAATTAGACTAACTTTGATTTATTTAGTGTTATTCAGCACTATAAGTGCAAATGACAGTATGGCTCGGGGTAGAGGCCGTATTTATGAACCGATCTTTACAAAACTTCTTGGGTACCTCTGTTATCACCGTGGGACAAGAACGAGTGTTTTGGGGTCCGGTCTGAAATTCAAGATGGTCGCTGGTGGCCATTTTGTACAAAATTAGGTGCAATCAGATTTTTTGCGCAGAACTTCCATATGAAAGCGCTGATTTGAATAATTTTCTGTGTGAATGTTTAGTACCATGGAATACATCACATATAATACAGTTTTTTTTTCTCATGCATAAATTATGCCACTTAGACTAACTTTGATCTATTTAATGTTACTTTCAGCACTAACTGCAAATGCCAATACAGCTCGGGCTAGAGGCGTATTTATGAACCGATCTTTACAAAACTTCTTGGGCACCTTTGTTATCACCTTGGGACGAGAATGAATGTTTTTGGGTGCAGTCCAAAATTCAAGATGGCTGCCGGCGGCCATTTTGTACCAAAATTGGTGCAATCAGTTTTTTGTACTGAACTTTTGTATGAAAGTTCTGATTTGAATAAATTTCTGTATGAATGTTTAGTAACATGGAATACATCACATATAATACAGGTTTTTTTCTCGTGCAAAAATTGTGCAAATTAGATGAACTTTGATTTATTCAGTGCTACTTATACACAGTAAGTGCACATGTCAATACGGCTCGGGCTTGAGTCTGTATTTATGAACCGATCTTCACGAAACTTCTTGGGTACCTTTGTTATCACCTTGGGATGAGAAGGAGTGTTTCTGGGTGTGGTCCAAAATTCAAGATGGCTGCCAGTGGCCATTTTGTACCGAAATTAGGTCCAATCAGTTTTTTGTACACAACTTCTATACGGCTAAGGTTAGAGGCCGTATTTATGAACCGATCTTTACAAAACTTCTTGGGTACCATTGTTATCACCGGGGGACAAGAATGAGTGTTTTTGGGTGCGGTCCAAAATTCAAGATGGCCACCAGCAACCTTTTTGTACAAAAATTAGTGCAATCAGTTTTTTGTACAGAACTTCTGTATGAAAGTTCTGATTTGAATAAATTTTTGTAGGAATGTTTAGTAACATGGAATACATCACATATAATACAGGTTTTTATGCATATTAGCTGAACTTTGATTTGTTCATTGCTACTTATACACAGTAAGTGCACATGTCAATATGGCTCGGGCTAGAGTCTGTATTTATGAACTGATCTTCACAAAAATTCTTGGGGTACCTTTGTTATCACCTTGTGACAGGAACGAGTATTTTGGGGTGCCTTTGTTATCACTGTTCTATGAGAACAAATATTTTTGGGTTCAGTCAGACCCACTCTGGGACTCAAACATTTCTTTTCTAGTTTAGCATCTAACTGTCACCCACCTTGACAATACTTTACCTACACATTTGTTACAGGCTACGGTCAGCATTTATGTACAGACCATTACAATACTTTACATGTACCTTTGTTATCAGGTCATTACCTAGATGTTTGTCATTGTTGTGTCACATACTATACATGTACATGACTTAAACAAGTTGAGCTACAGTGTCATTGACACTTTCATTTGAAAGTCTTCTGCAGATCCCTCAGCCAGAATCTTTAGATATTTAGTATGTGACATCCTTAGTGGAGTGAAATTCAAGTTTGTTCAGATCAGGTCCCTAGGTTCATATTTGGGCTCCCTATGGGAACTTTAAATTTTAAGTCAGTCCAATATGAAAATTTATTTAACTTTTCTTTAGATCCACTAGTCATAATCTTTTGATGATTGATATAGAGCAACCTTAGAGGGGGCAGATTCAAGTTTGGTCAATCAAGTCCCTGGGGGCATATTTGGGTTCCGTATGGGAACTTGAACTATAACTTAGTGCCATATGAGGAATATTCTTTAAAATCTTCTTCAGATCTATCAGTCAAAATGTTTTGATATTTGATATGCAGCATCCCTAGGAGGTTCAGATTCAATTTTGTTCAAATTAAATCCCAAGGGTCATATTTGGGTTCCCTATGGGTCATATCTGTGCTCCCTGTTGGTTCCCAAATTTTAACTTAAACAAAATCCTGGGGCTCATATTTGGGCTTCCTGTGGGAACCTGAATTTTAATTTAGTGCAGTTGAGGAGTATTCTTCAAAGATTTTCTTTTTTAGATCCACCAGGCAGAATCTTTTGATATTTGATATAAAGCATTACTATGACTCTGGGGTTAAAGTTTGTTCAAAGTATTATGCTTGACTGGTTTTGATTGGTACCATAGGGGTTTGAAATTTAACACAGAATTTACTATTCAAATGAATTGTGCCCACATGTAACAGATTTGATTGTGGTAAACTTTAGTTCGATTTAAATGTGAGCACATAAGATTAACATTTGCTTAAAGGAGGACCACCCAACCACTAGAGGCCCTGGTGGAGGAAGAGGGTCCTTTGGGCAAACTTATTTTATTCACTTGAAGAAAAGATTTGTAAGATCTTGACTGATTTTAGGCAAAAAAATGAACTTTCACTGGGGGGGAGGGGGGGGAGTTGAAGGGGGTCCACTGGGTGATTTTTATTTCTCTTTGCTTCAATATGTGCTTTGAAAGGCTTTGAGTGGTTTTACGCAAAAATCACCCAACAGCCCCTTCTCTACCCCACCCTCACTCCCATAGCTAAATTAAATTAACTCTATTAACATGTAGATGCTGAATGTGATGTTAAATCCTTCTTTAACCAATTTTATCAGGTGAGTGATTAAGGCCCATTGGGGTCTTTTTGTGGGGGATGCAATTTGGAGATTTATAGTAAAATTTTGTTTTCAGTCATCGAAAAATGTTCGTCTCAAGATATTTGATATGCTTGAAAGAATACTCAAAGAAGATGAATGCTGATTGTAGTATTGAAGATTTGATCACTATGCTCAAAAGTAATGAAAAGAAGTTTACCAACCAAGTCAGTAATTTTTCATTTCCTTTTGGTAAGAAGATTAGCTTATAGTGCAAACTGCTATTCTATTTATGTTGATCACCTGAGACACTGAATTTTATTCTTAATTTAGAAAATAGCTTATGGATGTGGTGTGCACTGGCATGGGTTTACCATGAGGGGACTTATGGATTGTACTCTGTCTGTCTGTCCTGTTACCACCTGTATCTCCAAATTTTGGTGTTTCAAATTTTTAACATTAGGCCACACAAAGTAGATCTTCTGTTTCTCAGGCCATTATTTTATTTCAGTAATTACTTTTTTGCCATCAAAAGTTCATGTTCTTGGTTCAAGTTTTAGGCCTCATAATCAACAGAATAGCATGGGTGGTGGTGTATTTCATCCCTTAAGTGCAAGAAGACTTTGCAATGCTAAAGCATTGCAAAGCCTTCTTGAACTCAAGGGACAAATTCATCAATTTTTTTAACTTGGGTAAAATATCAGACATTAACCATTTAATTTTTATTTTTTTTAAGTTTAAATTGGTTATAAAAAGAGAGCATGCGGCAGCCAAAAAGACCATGTGGGAGGGCCTGAGAAACAAATTTTTTATTTTTTTAGGCCTTAATCAGACATTATGAAAATATAATGCACATCAAATGTTATAGAAAAAAAAATGAAAGATGGCTGAATGGTGGCCATTTTTGTTGTATTTTTTTTTTTTAAATTTATATTAATATACGTTACCACCTGTATATCTGAGATGCTGGGATATTGGCGTTTCAAATTTTTAACATTAATCAGACATTGTGAAAATATCTTGCATATCAACATTGGAAAAAAAGAAAGATGGCTGAATGGTGGCCATTTTTGTGTTAATTTTTGCACATTTTTAGCTCATTACCGTGATAACTTGAACAAATATCAGCAGATTCGGTCAATATTTGGTATGCATTACTTTCTGAACAATGTCTTGAACAAGTTTGATAACTTGTGTGGTTCTATCAAAATGAACAGAGTTATGGACCTTAATTAGTTATTTTTTGCACATTTTCAGTTCTTTAGCATGTTAACTTGAACAAATATTAACAGATTTGATCAATATTTGGTATGTGAGACTTTTTTAACAATGTCTTGAACAAGTTCGAAAACCAGCACAGTTTGATCTTACTGAACAGAGTTATGGCCCTTAATTAGTTAATTTTTGAACATTTTCAGCTCGTTAGCATAATAATTTGCACATTATAACTCAGTCAACTGTGTGCAGACTTTAATGTCCTTTGGTATGGTGAGAGACTAGCATGGAGGAGAAGACATCCACATATTGTGGGTTCCATCCATGCATACAGACCAGAGTTGTGGTCCTTGTTATTCTTGTAAAACTTTCCATACAAACATTTTTTCATTATAACTTCGACATCGATTGTTGGATTTTAATGTCCTTTAGTATGGTGATAGACCATTCTGGGGGAAAGGATATCCACATATTGCAGGATACTTACCACAGTTATGTCCATTTTAAGACTAAAACAAACTATCCCTGTGAAGTTTTTGCATTGTTTTTTGTCCATGGGCATAATTTTTGTTGAATCACAGCAGAATTGACATTGCAGGAGGGAACATATGCAATACTTTGCATTGCACTATTGTCTTGTTCTATTATATTTTGTGAACTCAAGGGGATCTGTCAAAATGTCAAAAATGATGAAATAGATTAAATGCTTATTTTTGAGGTACTAATGGTAAATAGGTTTATAATAAAGGGTAACTCAGTAATTGTCGGGGTCGTTTTTGACATATGACAACATTTTTTATTCAATTAATAGGAGTTTAATAAAAATAATAATTATTCTTTAACCTATATAGAATTAGCAGGTCAAAATTTTTACAGAAAGTATGGGTTTATATGTGGAAGTTATATTCAATTGACAAGGTTATTCAGTTCAAAGATATCCCAATTTTGTGGGCTCCAGCTGGCTCCAAAACATTTTTCAGTACAAGTTTTTTTTTTCTCTGACTGTAGCGATCAAGTTACACGTGACATGGAAGGTATACAATAAAGCAATCATGCGAAAACTAATTCATGTACTTTTGACTCTCTTCTTCTTGTTTTCATCTGATGTTAACTCTGAGGCTAGTAGATAGTGCATAGGAATTTGGCTGTTACCAAGTGAATGAATGATTCATTAAAATGCAAATATGAGCTTCCAGCATCCCGATATGGAATCTTGAAGCACTGAACCATATGGTAGGAGCCCGAAGCCAATTTCCCTCAGTCCAAAGTAGCAGTTTGTGCTTTAACCCTTTACTTAACATGAAAGGCAGACGACACTTGCAAAAAAAATTCTTGAATAACTAATTTTTTTAATTTTTTGTCTCAAAAACATAGGTTGTGACCCCTCATTGGAACGAGCTCAAATGAGCTCGTTCCAATGAGGGGTCATAACCTATGTTTTTGAGACAAAAAATTAAAAAATAATGAAAATTTATTGGCGATTTTTTAGAATAACGCTGGCTGGTTTTTGCCGTTATGTTGGGTAAAGGGTTAATGATTTCCTTTCAACACAAACACAGATACATTTCTATGAAAAAGGTTGTTGAAATTTATCTTTCAGAATTCAATTCTTCATTAGTTCTAGAATATGAAATCTGGTCAAAACATCAACAAGAAAAGATCTGTAGGAATTTTACAGCATATCAAGTGTATGCAGATAGTTGTATTATAGATATAGCAATTGATAAAGGAATGCAGTGGTCTTCATCAGATATTTGCATGTAAGATTATATTGTTATCCATTTACATCCCTTGCTCAAAATCTGATTCTTATCTCAATTATTTTTCAGTTATCTAAAAGCTCATTTTTAAATTCTTGATAATCCTTTGAACTGTTTACTGTGTGTCATACAACTGCAGTTGATCAGTAAGAGAGAAGCACAATCGACCTTTGATGAGAGATGCAAACATTTTATCTTGCTATTAGAGGACTAATTCTCAATTGGATCGCTTTTTACTGCAACAAAACAGGTGTACCACTGTGCAGTTTTTGGGTGAACTTACAAGGTGTATTCCAAGTACCCTGAAAGTTGTTTCTCAGTGAAGCTTGACTGCCTATATAGGCAGCCAAAACTTGCCTAGAAACTACCACATTGCGTTCTTGAACAAGATATTTCATTTCCAGTTGCTCTGATGGGAGCATGGTGGTGTAACTGTCATTTTATCTGACCTAATACCAAAACCCAGTTAGTTCTATTCATAACAAATACCTCAGACAGAAATTTTATCATTTTTAGCTCAACTTTGGCAAAGCCAAATTTGAGCTTTTGTCATTGCCCATCGTCCATCGTCCATCTGTCCATCTGTCTGTCTGTCCGTCTGTCCGTACGTCAACAATTGGATACGGCTCGGGCTAGGGGCCGTATTTATGAACTGATCTTTACAAAACTTCTTGGGTACCTTTGTTATGACAGTGGGACGAGAACAAGTGTTTTTGGGTGTGGTCCAAAATTCAAGATGGCTGTCAGCCGCCATTTTGTACCGACGATGCAGAAATCTGTTTTTTGTACAGAACTTCCATATGAAAGCTCTGATTTGAATAATTTTTTGTATGAATGTTTAGTACCATGGGATACATCACATATAATACAGGTTTTTTTCTCGTGCACTTTCAGCACTGTAAGTGCAAATGCCAATACGGCTCGGGCTAGAGGACATATTTATGAACCAATCTTTACGAAACTTCTTGGGTACCTTTGGTATCACCGTGGGACGAGAACGGGTATTTTTGGGTCTGGTCCGAAATTCAAGATGGCCGATGGCAACCATTTTGTACAAAATTAGGTGCAATGAGATTTTTGCACAGAACTTCCATATGAAAGCTCTGATTTGAATAATTTTTTGTGTGAATGTTTAGTACCATGGGATACATCACATATAATACGGGTTTTTTTCTCTTGCAGAAATTATGCAAATTAGATGAACTTTGATTTTTTCAGTGTGACTTACACACAGTAAGTACACATGTCAGTACGGCTCAGTCTGGAGTCTGTATTTATGAACTGATCTTCACGAAATGTCTTGGGTACCTTTGTTATCACCTTGGGACGAGAACGAGTGTTTCTGGGTGCAGTCTAAAATTCAAGATGGCTGCCAGTGGCCATTTTGTAATGAAATTAGGTCTAATCAGTTTTTTGTACACAACTTCTATACAGCTCAGACTAGAGGCCATATTTATGAACCAATCTTTACGAAACTTCTTGGGTACCTTTGTTATCACCATGGGATGAGAGCGAGTGTTTTTGGGTGTGGTCCGAAATTCAAGATGGCCACCAGCAGCCATTTTGTACCAAAATTAGTGCAATCAGTCTTTTGTACAGAACTTCTGTATGAAAGTTCTGATTTGAAAAAATTTTTGTATGAATGTTTAGTAACATGGAATACATCACATATTTAAGGGGGTTTTTTTTCATGCAGAAATTATGCAAATTAGATGAACTTTGATTTATTCAGTGCTACTTACACAATGTAAGCACACATGTCAATACGGCTCAGGGTAGAGGCTGTATTTATGAACCGATCTTCACAAAACTTCTTGGGTACCTTTGTTATCACCTTAGGACGAGAATGAGTGTTTCTGGGTATGGTCCAAAATTCAAGATGGCTGCCAGTGGCCATTTTGTACCAAAATTAGGTCCAATCAGTTTTTTGTCACAACTTCTATACAGCTCGTATTTATGAACTGATCTTCACGAAACTTCTTGGGTACCTTTGTTATCACCTTGGGACAAGAACGAGTGTGTTTTTGGGTGCCTTTGTTATCACTGTGCTATGAGAACAAATATTTTGGGGTTCAGTCAGACCCACTCTGGGACTCAAAGATGTTTTTCTAGTTTAGCATCTGACTGTCACCCACCTTTACAATACTTTACCTATATATTTGTTACAGGCAACGGTCAGTATTTATGTACAGACTGTTACAATACTTTATATGTACCTTTGTTATCAGGTCATTACCTAGGTGTTTGTCATTGCTGTGTCACATACTATACATGTACATGTCTTTGTCTTGACAAGTTGAGCTACAGTGTCATTGACACTTTCCTTTCAATTTTTGTCTGAAAAACAGCTTATGACGCCTTATTGGGACAAGCTTGTTCCAATGAGGGGTGATAAGCTTTATTTTTTAGGCAAAATTGGAAACTTTTAGATATTCAAGAATTTTTCCAAGAGTCATCTGCTTTTTGTGTTAGGTAATGGTTAATTATAAACGTGTAATGGCATAATTATGATTACTTGTTCTCATATATTATTTTTTATTTTCTCCTGGAGGGTAAGATGTAGTCTATGACAGAAAAAGAAAATATGGAATGGGCTGTAATTCTCTATGAAATTTATGAATTCACTAAATTTTATGTGAGGCAAGATTTGCCGAGCAAGGGAGGCTCTTGTGGGCCCATTGGGAATTGTTTGCATATTCAGTTATCACTCAATCCGCCAATTAACTGCCCATTTGCCAGTAAATATATATTCAACTGATACAGTGCCAATTATCAAAAGGAAAATATCAACCCTTGATTGCATAAAAGGCCCCATCTGCATTGCTAAAGCATTGCCGATGGTACTTTTGAGCACTCAAGGGACAATATGTGGTATTCGGTTCAGTAATATAACCCCTCATTAGACTAATAGAGAGCAGGATTCTGCTTCTTTGGTACCAATTTTCAATATTTATCACTCTGGACTGAACATGGTCGACACTGGTGCATTAAGGGGTCATCCAATGTAATTTTGGACATTTTTTTGAAAATTTTCACAATGCCCTAAATATGAATTAAAGCGGTGAATAATGACATATACCAAAATAATGACAAAAGTATACAAAACCTGAATTTATCCACTTTTTGAAAATTTGTTTAAATTTTTTTGCTTTTGATGACAAAGAAATTACCAGTTGCATAAGTAACCATCAGCATTAACAAGGAATAGATTGGTAATTCAAATGTCTGAGTTGTAAATAAAAGACTTCACACTCTATACTCGGAGAAAGCATATTTATCATTTCATCACCAATGTGGTGAGAATGCTCAGAGGAAAATGGATGACCACAAACTCTTGATTCTGTTTGTTATGATCATGTGGGTTTTTGGGCAAAGTTGGGAAATGATCTGATTTCCCACAATCTGAAATCTTCAAACATTTCACTGCTGTTTTTGAATCTGGCAGGCGATGTAATGTACAGCTCACGACACATTCATAGGAAAATATTCAACTGACAATGTGATAACTGCGAGATACAGTCCATAGTAGCACTGTTGAGATCAAAATCTGTACAGTGTGATACAAGTGTCAGCAATGGATTAACATGCACCGATTCGAACTACTATCATTTGGTTGGTGATGATGATCAAAACATAAAAGTTGATAATTATATTTGTAAATAAAAATATATTCACATCAACATACATTACAGTGCTCACAATTGTATATTTACGAAAAAATAATTTTACTGTCGCTAAACTATATTAGTGACGTAAAGAAGGCTTGATGAAGTCTGCTACGAAAAAAGAAGACCAATGTCAAGGAGAATTATCAGAAAGGTTTCTTCCTGTTATATACGAAATGTTGTATCATCGTAAATTCAAATATCTCCCTCGCACAACCGTATCATCTATAAGACGGATAAACGTTGATTTTGACTGTTGTTAGCAACAGAAGGTTGCAAAAATCTATGTGTGTTGACACTGTGTGGACAGAAATGAAAAAATCTGCTAGGCGGATTAAAATTCACATGAATTACCGAAATGAGACCACAACGTCTCATAAGTGTTTAGAAAAATGAATTTAATAACCAACACAATTCCGATATTGTTCAAGCAGATCAGTTATTAATATTCTTAAGTCTCAAGAGTCAAGCCTTGCCAAACAGCATCTATGGAAGGCTGATAGTTTCAAAACAAATGAAGCATACCAAATCATGTACATAAATGAATTGGAAGCAAGGATTTCTAACTAAGTGTAGCCAGTTGGTGAAAGTATTCTGCATGCAGGACAAGTCATATTTTTATACTGTACCAATGACCCAGACTTAGCTGGTGCTAACTCCTTAAATTATAGTGCCAAACACAAATTTTGCCCCCAATCCCCCAAATTTGCATCAAAAACCAAAATTTCAATGTCCTATGTGGTCCTCCATACCTTATATCCACTGCGCATGCGCAGTGTCAAGGAGGTCTCGAAATTGGCTCCAAAAGTCATTCTTTGTTTGGCCCTAAAATCAGTAACATGTCACTGATATTTGGGCTTGTAAATCTCAGTTTAAATGATGCCAGACACATAATTATGAAAGACATGGTGGATCTAAGGATGAAATAAAGGATGAGAGGAAGAAACAGTGGCAGAATGTGTTCAGGGCTGTAACTTATAATTTTTTTACAAAATTATTTCATGTTCCCTAATTTTGGGGCATGAGCCTTATGTTGTCATTCTGGCTATGAACTTACCATTGTTTGTTCAGTGTTTCCTCTCTCCCTTTCCTTAATACCCCCTTGCTATTCTCCCATGCTTTTGGCATAATGTTGGAATTTTTTTTTACTTAAAGTTCTTGGGAGTTTTGGCTTGGTAACAGAATGATTATTCTGTTTTTTCCCCATGTTTATGTCCTCACCCTTGGGTGATAGGCATTGTAATCTGCATCTACCATCCGATGTACTGCAGTTTCTTCTCTGGAAGCCTCTGTTTTTACATCGGATAGTGTTTAAATTGGTGACTGATTTTGGGCCATGGTTACAGTGCCTGGAGTCATGTTTCCGGTTTTTGTATACTTTTGTTTATGTTGACAACGGTTACTTCTGATAGTGATTACTTGTCTTCTATTAGTTCTGCTCATAGCCAGATACATTAATATTGTCCGGAAGTGTTGCATTAATTTTTAAAAATGTTTTTAAATATTTTGTCCACACTTAGGCTTTTTTGGGATCCATTTGGGCTCATTGTTCCCATTGGGAACTTGGGCTCTTCTGAAAATTTTTCAAAAAAATTTTTTTTTCAAATTATTTTTTCGAAATGTTATAATGGATTATATTATATTATGTATCTTTGTTTCAAGGGTTAGTGCGAGTACTATGACTGTTTATATTTTTTCATGATGAAAGAATATTGTTCAAATTGTAATGCGAGGAAATCTTCCTCTGATTCTCATGTTCATTGTGTTTCTTGTAGCCAATGTACTCACACTAATTCTTGCTCAGTGTGTGCTAATGGGAATGACAACGTTGGAGACGTGTGTCACGGTATATTGTTAGTGGTGAGGGGTCCATGCCGGCCCTCTCTCCGCAAGGTCACTCTAGTTTATCAGTCTCTTTTTCCGAAGAACAAGAACAGGGTGATGTTTCTGTGATGTCTTCAACAAGTGTGTCTCCGTCATTGCAGTATAATAAGAGCTAGCGGCTAAAGTGCTCATGGAAATATGACAATTGCCTAAGAGGTCCCAAGTAGGATCGACGGCGTTGATCGTCCGCTAGCTCGCCCGGTGTAGTGACCATTCATCGAATGGCTCGGCAGCAGGGTTCATCTGTTGTGGTCCAGGGAAGCAGTTTGGGTGATGCGAGCACTATAAACATTGAACGTGCACACCCAGCGACGATGGATCTGAGGATAGTACGGAGGAAGCCTGTCACTCTGGTAGCTAGCTCATCCAGGTCTATCCGGACCACGAGCGAGAGAGGCCCCCCCCTCTCTCTTACAACAACATCTGGGCCGCGATGTTGTTGTATGTTTGTTCGTTAGTCAGAGCATATGTCCACTCCTCCTGCTCGGGATGTTCCGTCACATAGACAGTCTGACACGGCTGGTCTATTGGCGTCCTCATCCTCACGTCAGCACACATGACCGCACCTTGGCTATGTGACCACAGATATCCAGCCTGCTTCGCCGATCAGGGAATCCACGTCGACCAGGTCTCGCCATCCGCTAGCCAAGCACACGAGACCTTTCCAGTTGGGATGTTCGCATATTATATAAATGCAGGAATGAACGTCCCTGGAGCTTCCAGTGGCTAATTACGTAAGACCGCGGCTCCACAGGCCTCCGTGGCGGACTAGCTATCGCAGATAGCTCAATTCATCGCAGGATTCCAGCAGCTATCAGAAACTTTTTCAGTAAAGAACTATCTGAGCAAGCTGGGTTGATTCGCTCCCCTGCAGAGTCAGTAGGGACAGCCGAGATTATTATGTGGTCCAGGCGGATGGTAAAAGGGAATCAGAACGGCTGAAATTTTCCCTTTCTGAACAACTTAAGGTGCCGTAGATTTCATCCAGCATCACCTTTAGAAGTTGTTTCTCTGGACAAAAATGCTGCGTTACCTGATATTTATTTATTATTTATTTATTGGTCACATATTTCTGCACAATGGCTAATCATGACCGCGACAGTTTTTATAGGTGGAGGAAGCCGGAGTACCCGGAGAGAACCACCGCGCAATGGCGAGCAACTGTCAGCTCCCCAACATACTGACCCCACACAAGCAGGGTTAGCATTGGTTGAAGACAGGTGCACCATCGATGTGCAGTACGCCTTAGTGCACAACGCCACTGTGCCCCCACGTGGGCAATTGGGTGAAGTGTCTTGCCCAAGGACACAACGCGGTTGCCGCAGGTGGGATTCGAACAGAGGGCCTCTCGGCTTGCAGCCTGCACCTCTACCAACTGAGCCACCACACCCCGCGTTACCTGATAAGAAACTGTAAGCGTCACTGGAAACAGACTTTTTCGGCCAGATTAGGGACACCGTCCCTGAGTTTCTGACCCAGTCCAGAAATGTCATCGACATTTCAACTTTTGAATGACACTATATTCAAGCTAGCCTCTAAGAATGGCAAATCCGGTTTCTTATCGCCTAAGCACTATACAGCTGCCTTTCATCAATGCTAGACATAAATTTGAAACGGCAGGACAAGGCACGCCGAGAGTTCCTCTGCATTTGGACAACTAGGCTGAAGACCTGGAACGGTCATTTCCGGCGTCCATGTCTATTTACTCCAGTATACTGGAGAACACAATTTAGACGCATTTTCTCACGCAGATCATCTTACCAGAGCATTATCACTACATCTCGAAGCGAAAGAATTCCAGGATCTTCAATCTTCCTTAAGAGTTCTTTCGAGGGCTATAGCATATTCTACGTATAACTCCGCCCTTTTAGTGGCAATATGGAGTTAGTCAGACATGATGCTGCCCTGGCTGCATCCACAAGAGTGGACAGTAATAGTAAGGTAAAAAAAAAAAAACTCTCTTCCAGTCGCTCCGGTCTCAGGAGAGCTTCTCTTCATTGTTAAGCTTTCTACAATCTATATTAGATTACTAAGAAAGCTCCGGATTCTCTGCATTATTCCGCTTTGAAAAAGTCGGACTAAGCAGGGAGGAGTAAGACAGGTTCTTCGGGGGCAAATACGTCCAAAGGAAGTTCATATAGAGGATCAAAGCCTCTACGTCTTACTCCAGAGACCGTCAGAGTAGCGACTCACATAGGGGGTCGTAATGCTGGCCTGAGATATCGGGTCAGACGCCCCTAGGTTGACGGATGAGGTGCAGGTCGTGGAGGATGTGTTTTCTCCTTCCGCAATCCTCGCAGGACCAGGAGGTAATGGTTCCAAGTCGACCAGGTCACACCATCCGCTAGCCAAGGACACGAGACCTTTCCAGTTGGGATGGTCGCATATTATATAAATGCAGGAATTAACGTCCCTGGAGCTTCCTGCGGCTAATTACGTAAGACATCACAGCATCCCAGCAGTTATCAGAACCTTTTTCAGTAAAGAACTATATGAGCAAGCAGGGTCGGCTCATTCCCCTGCAGAGTCAGTAAGGGACGACCAAAATTATTATGTGGTCCAAGCGGATGGTAAAAGGGAATCAGCACAGCTGAAATTTTCTCTTTCCAAACAACTTAAGGTGGCCATAGATTTCATCCGGCATCACCTTTTAGAAGTTGTTTCTCTGGACAAAAATGCTGCATTACCTGATAAGAAACTGAAAGCGTCACTGGACACAGACTTTTTCGGCCAGATTAGGGACACCGTCCCTGAGTTTCCGACCCAGTCCAGTAATGTCATCGACATTTCAACTTTTGAATGACGCTATATTCAAGCTAGCCTGAAAGACAGGCAAATTAGGTTTCTTATCGCCTAGCGCTATTCAGCGGCCTTTCATCAATGCAAGACATAATTTTGAAACGGCAGGACTATGCGTGCCGAGAGTTCCTCTGCATTTAGACGACTAGGCTGAAGACCTGGAATTGTCATTGCCGGCGTCCATGTCTATTACTCCAGTATACTGGAGATGACAATATTGTCTAATAGAATTTAGATGCATTATCTCACACAGATCACCTTACCAAGAAGAACTTGGACGCCATTCTTCAGGGTTACGGCAGCAAGTTAATGCTTCAGAACGATGTTCAGAGGCTGCTTCAATTGCTCCGACGTCTCGGTTTCTTAGTAAACGAAAAGAAGTCGGATCGGATCTAGTGCCATCCTATTCATACACCCACGTGGGAATGAGCTTAGAGACGCACAACAATCTCATTTGTCAGCCGTTAACCAGAGCGATATTAGTCAGTTGTTATGCTCGTTTTTGCCTTCACTCAGATGTAGTAACAGCGAGAGAATTCATGAGACTGACAGGTTTGTGCAACCCGCTGCGAATATTATTCCGATGGAGCGGATACGCACTCGTCCACTCCACAGATATTTTATCTCAGAAATGGAGTGTGAAGACTCATTCGCTCGAATCGAACATCGTCTTGTCGAATCAATTGAACAAGAGATTCAGACTTGGGTAGATTTTCAGTGGTTAACTCAAGGAGTACCACTGTAGCTGCCGGATCCGAGTTTAACGATAATGATGGATGCGAGTCAAACAGGTTGGGGCGCAACTCTGAGCCCAACAGATTCAGGGTGCCAGGGTCTTTAGGATCCGCAGTTCCTAACAAGTACATAAGCATCAAAAAATGATGTCAATATGGCTTGCGCTACGTCAATGAATGTACGTTCTTCAGAATTCGCATGTTCAAATTCTGTCCGACAATTTGACAGTAATAGCGTATATTCGGAACCAGGGAGGCACTCATTCCATTCCGTTATTCAATTTAACGGAAAGGATCCTTCTGTTTGTCCTAGAGCATCAAGTTCTTCTATTGGTCCGCCATATTCCGAGTCGTCTGAATGTTCTAGCGGACTCCCTTTCTCTAATAGGTCGTATGTTGTCGTCAGAATGGACTCTCAACAATGAGTTTTCAATCAGATTTGCTGCTAATGGGATCGTCCAATGGTAGACTTATTTGCGACGCATCTCAACTATCAGTTGCAGACGTATGTGTTGCCGTGTCCAGATCTTCGAGCGTTTGCAGTAGACGCTCTCTCGATCTTTTGGGACGGAATGATAGGATACTCATATCCTCCAGTGCCATTGATTCAGCAGATATTGCTCAAGATAAAGCAATCTCACTGCAAATTCTGTTGGTAGCATCTCTGTCACCCCAGAGACCATGGATATATCTACTCAGGTGTCTGCTGTGGGACATACTGCGGAAGCTTCCTCCACGAGAGGATCTTCTTTCGCCGGGGAAATCGCGCACACTGCATCACAACCCAGAAGGTTTCAACCTTCACGTATTTTCATTGTGCGGTCCTTCTTGCACGGCAAGCAATTACAGGACGAGCAGTGGATGCAATTTCTAACTGTAGGAGGACCTCCTCTTCCCTAAATTATGCTACTAAGTGGAAGGTTTTCTCATGGTGAGGTAGGGATCATTCTGTTGATTCCTATGCACATCATGATAGTTTACAGATTGGATCTATGTCTCTTTATCTAAGTTATGGAAAACTTTTCGATAAATAGACTTAGAACCCTTAGACTAATTCCTAAGTGGAATTTAGCTTGGGTTCTTCTTAAGCTTAAGAAGCGCCATTTGAGCCTCTTGATACAGTGGACTTCAATTCTTATGTTATAAGACAGCTTTCTCTTAGCCTTCTCTTCAGCTAGAAGAGTTAGTGAGCTTCAGGCACTATCTGTTGATGATTCTCACTTTCGTAGTGTAGGTAATACTATTACCTTGACTACTAAGGTTGGATTTTTGGCTAGAATCAGGCTCCTATAAGTATCTGGAACCTATTGTTATTAAGGCTCCTCCGTCTTCAGACGGGTATAGGCCTTTAATCTGTCCTGTTAGAGCTATACGTTTTTACAAACGTAGATCTGAGTTTATCAGAAAGGGACGTAACGTCTCTTTCTGTCTCTTCTGCCTAATAGTAGGGACATTACGGTACATTCTATTGCAAGGTGGATTCAATTAACTATCTGTACTGCTTATGAAAAATTATCTCCAACTCAGCAGTCTGTGCTTAAGATTTCGGCGCATGAAATATCTGTTTTGGCAGTGTATCTGTCCTGCTGCCCTCTTCGCTCTGGGGTATTTGACCCAGAGCAAGGGAAAGGGGGAGGATGGTGTTCCCTTATATCACCTGTTTTATAGTGAAAAGCAAGGGAATACCTCCTCTGGAGTCAGTAATTCCGAGTCGGTGCCGGGATGGTTTTAAAGTGTAAAGCTAATTCATATAATATTTTTAAAGTGTAGCTCAGTGTGGAACATTTGTATATGTCAGGGATCATACGAGCGCTAATATACAATCCTCGGATACTTTTTAATGAGTATAAAGAGTCTGATTATCTGGACTATCTTTAATTATTGGCTTTCCTTTAATAAGAGTAGTATAAGGGATTATACTGGATGTTAATAGAGATCATTGATGATTATTGTGCTCAATTACAGAATGGTATTCTATCTTTCTTTTTTGATGCAAACAAGAAAGATACATGTAAAACCTGTTCTCCTCTTCTCCTTGAGGGGATAATTCTGTTTTCATGTAATTGAGTCTATTGGAATTTCCTTTATGTCCTAGACCCTCCAGCCTTTTTTCTATTCAGCTAAGTCTGGGTCATTGGTACAGTATAAAAAAGTTAAAAAATTTATAGTAATTTATATATTTTTTATACTTGCCAATGACCCAGACGGGAATGGCTCTCCCATGAGTTGGGAACTCTTACCTCCCCGCTGATTACATAACGCTTACCAGGCACTGGTGGTAAGAATGACTTTTGGAGCCAATTTCAAGACCTCCTTGACACTGCACATGCGCAGTGGATATAAGGTATGAAGGACCACATAGGGCATTGAAATTTTGGTTTTTGATGAAAATTTTGGTGATTGGGGGGCAAAATTTGTGTTTGGCCCTATAATTTAAGGAGTTAGCACCAGCTAAGTCTGGGTCATTGGTAAGTATAAAAAATATATAAATTACTATAAATTTTTTAACTTTTAGCTCAACTTGACAAAGTCAAGCTGAGGTATTGCCATCACTTCTTGTCCGTCGGCTTTCACAATTTCCTTTGGCACACCTCACAGGTCGCATTTATGATCAGATCGCTTTGAAACTTGATGCTTGTTTGGAGTGACCTCTAGATGGGAGCTGTCGAGTTTCTTCAATTTCCGTCAAAAAATGTTGCCGTGGCCAACAGTTTTAGAACTTAGTTTAGTCAGACCTCAATATTTCCCTTTGGCACATCCTACAGGGCACATTTTATGATCGGATTGCTTTGAAACCTGGCATGCTTGTATGGGTTGACCTCTAGATAGGAGCTATTGATTTTCTTCCATTTCCATCAAAATATGTTGCTGCTGGCAAAGACCTTTGAACTGAGTTTAGTCAGGCATCAATATATTCCTTTGGCACGCCGTACAGGGCACATTTTGGCTCAGATCGGTTTGAAACTTGGTATGCTTGTTTGTGGTTAACTCTAGATGGGAGCTATCGATTTTCTTCGATATCTGCCAAGAAATATTTCTGCTGTCAACGACCTTTGATGAACTTAGTGCAGTTTTGTATCAAAATTTCCCTTTGGCACACCCTGCAGGGCACATTTATTATTGGATCACTTTGAAACTTGGTATGCTTGTTTGGGGTTACATCTAGATGGGAGCTATCAATTTTCTTCCATTTCTATCAAAAACTGTTGCTGCTGCCAACATTCTTGGAACTTAGTTAAGTCAGATATCAATATTTCCCTTTGTCACACCCTACAGGGCACATTTATGATCGAATTGTTTTGAAACCTGGCATGCTTGTTTGGGGTGACCTCTAGATGGAAGCTATCGATTTTCTTCCATTTTCGTCATGCTGCTGTTGGCAATAACCTTTGAACTTAGTTTAGTCAGGCATCAACATATTCCTTTGGCACTCCCTACAGGGCACATTTATGATCAGAATGGTTTGAAACTTAGTATGTTTATTTGGGGTTACCTCTAGATGGGAGCTATCGATTTTCTGCAATTTCTGTCAAAAAATGTTGCCACTGGCAATGATCTTCAATGAACTTAGTGCAGTTATGCATCAATATTTCCCTTTGGCACACCCTGCAGTGCACATTTTTGACCAGATCACTTTGAAACTTGGTATGCTTGTTTGGGGTGATTTTCTTCCATTTCCATCAAAAAATGTTGCCGCTGGCAACGTTCTTGGAACTTAGTTAAGTCAGACCTCAATATTTTCCTTTGTCACACCCGACAGGGCACATTTTTGACTGGATTGCTTTGAAACTTGGTGTGCTTGTTTGGGGTGACCTCTAGATGGGAGCTATCAATTTTCTTCCATTTCCGTCAAAAATAGTTGCCATTGGCAACAACCTCTGATGAACTTAGTAAAAACATAGTGCAGTTAAGCATCAATATTTCCCTTCGACACATCCTGCAGGTCACATTTATGATTGGATCACTTGCAAACTTGGTGTGCTTGTGTGGGGTGCCTTCTATATGGGAGCTGTCGATTTTCTTCCATTTCTGTCAAAAAGTGTTGCCGCTGACCTTTAAACTTAGTTTAGTCAGACCTCAATATTTCCCTTTGACATACCCTTCAGGGCACATTTATGATCGGATCACTTTGAAACTTGGTATGTGTGTTCGGGGGTGACCTCTGGATGTGAGCTATTGCTTTTTTTCATTTCCATAAAAAATTATTGTTGTTATCACCAGCCTTTGAACTTACAGCATTTGTGCAGCAACTTATCCCTTTTGCACTCTCTGCAGGGTATATTTATGAATTTCCATAAAAAAACCCTAAAAACATTGCCACAAACAATGACCTTCAAACTTAGTGCATTTGTGCATTAACATCCTCCTTTGGCATGCCTCAGAGAGCACATTCATTATCAGGTTGTTTTGAAGCTTTGTATGCTTATGCAGGTTGACAAAGATAGGAGCTTTTGATTTTCTTTTCATTTCCATCAAAAACTGTTGCTGTTAGCAACAATCTTTGAATTTATTGCATTTGTGAATCAACATTCTTCTTTGACATGGCCTACAGGCCACATTTATCATAGGATTGTTTTTATACAGCCTCTCATATGAGCGGGCTGTATTATGGTATGGCAATGTCTGCCTGTCTGTCTGTCCATCAATCAATCCATCTGTTAGCTTTTGTTTGTCCACACGGAACTTGAAAACAATACATCCAACAGATTCTGTTTTTTTATGGTTGATAAGTCATGACTAGAGGATGGTTCCTTTCAATAACCAGCATTCTGGCAAGTCCAATATAGCCGCCATGGCAACCATCTGGGAATTTGGGCGACTTTTGATTCTCCACCCAGTAACTTGAAAACATTATATTCAAGTTTAATGGGTCATAAGCCAGGAATGTACAATTATTTTTGAAGGAATTATTGACCTTTTGTTCAACTAAAAATTTCTTCACAAGCGCAATTTCTCCATAGGTGGCCATATATTGATCCCCCACTGGCGGTGCACTTGTTGAACTTGGTGTGCTCATTTGGCAAGACCTTTAGATAAGAGCTATTGATTAGCATTCATTTCTGTGAAAAAATTGCCATTTACAATAACCTCTGAACATACTGCATTTGTGTATCAACATTCTTCCTTTAGCCAGTCTTACAGTTTACATTTAAAAATGCATGGTGTACTCTGACGTTGTTCACACACAATGCTGTTATGTTGAAATTTCACCAAATAACATTGGTACCAATGATCTTCAATTTTGCCATTTCACTTATAACTTACCAAGTTCAAGTTTGTCAAGTTGAGCTTCAGTGTCCTTGACACTTTCATTTGTTGTTTTGGCCACACTTGAACATTCAAATGGCACTCTTGGCAGCTGTCATTGCTCTTGAAACCCCCAGAAATAGACACATATAATACTAAATGAGGAAGATTGGCAGTTTACCCCTTTTTGGTGTATCAATCTCATCATATTTTACCAATTTGATACAGATCTCATGCAAAATGATACAGGATTGTGGGGTGGGGAGGGTGGGGGGGGGGGGGTGGTCACAGCAGAGTCACAAAAGCCACATTGGACATTCTTCATTGTTCATTGATGCACTCTCATGACTCCATACTTATGCTTGTGAACTGTGTGGATTTGACCCTTGGTGAACTTCATAAAAGGAAAACTAAACACAAGGAAAATGGCAGCCCTTTTGAAATGTAGGCATCCTAAATTACAATGGATCTTGTGGTCTCTTCCTTGCAAGAATGATAAAAAAATTTTTCTGAGTCTGTACTTGAAGGATTGCAGAATTTAACTATTCAATAAATTTAAGGTATTTTATTATAAAATCCGATATCTTACTTATGCCATAGCAGACTTTCAGGCAGTGTGTTCATCCACATGGTAATGGTTCCATGGCAAATATTAGTTTCCACAAAATCTATGTTTCATTCCAAACAAACTGATATATAATTTATTGGGGTTATTCCTTTCTGAACTTCTCTGGACTTTAGAGAAAATTACCTGAAATTTGACCAAATTTACATTGGACGTCCCCCTAAGTGTCCCACGGCCCCATGCAAGTTCTGGGCTTGGCCCCCCTACATCCTCCGGCTGCCACTGATAAATTCAGTGTGATGAAATTGAAATTTGTTTTACCACCTGAACACAGTGTTGAAAAGATATTGCAGTTTCAGTTGTAATGTTCTGGAATAGAAGAAACAGGCTTCTATATTATATCACTTATTTACAAATACAGTATAAGGCTGAGTTGGATGAATTCTTAGTTGCATTAGCATAAGATTAAAGGGACATAACTTTTTCTAGAGAAAACTGTGAATTGATTGCTTTGGGTTCATATTATACAATTTTGGACTTTTGTGTTGGTGAATATGATGTGATATGAACCTAAAAAACTTTTATTGATCGAGGCATTATCCGAGGTCAGTTTAAGTTTTTTAGGTCCACATCACATCATAACCACCACAAAAGTCCATAACTGTTTTATTATATACACCATCCTCAAAAAACAATCTTCTATTTATCAATTAAAGGTTTAATTATATCAACCAGAAATTCTTTTATTTAACAATGAAATAGTTATCATCTGCAGAATAACATAAAAATAAAGAAAGTTATAGAGATTACGTCGATTGAAATAGAACTAGAGAGAGATTTCCAAAAGCTATATTTAGAAGGTGGATATTCACTGGAAAACCGGTGTACATGGATTTTTAAGTACCAGTCATGTGTTTTAGATCCAGCCAATAAAAATGTGTTTGTTTATAAAGTATATAATAATGTCTCTTATTACTTGGCAGGATTTGGGACAATATTGTAAATTGTACATTGAAACTGTTTATGATGCAAATGGCTGTCAGCTGTAATAGAACTGAAGTGACCAATACTTATTTGACACAGGAGAAATACAGAGGTTTTGGAGTCTGTACAGGTAATCATTATTATAAAATCCACATAATTGTAGTTATCAACTGGTTCCATTCTAGAAGCCACTATCATGGCTATACTGAAAAGTGCTGGAAGCCACATTAGTGGCTTTACACTGTGTGCATTAGCTTGATGTTTTATCAACAGTATAAGGGGGGGGGGGGGGGGCTGTGGCTCAGTAGGTAGAGATGCAGGCTGGAAGCCGAGAGGTCCACTGCATTGTGTACTTGGGCAACACACTTCCCATTGCCCATGTGGGGGCATGGTGTTATTGTGTACTAAGGCATACTGCACATCAATGGTGCAATTGTCTTCAACCAATGCTAACCCTGCCTGTGTGGAGTTAGTATGTTGGGGAGCTGACAGTTGCTTGGTGGTTCTCTCTGGTACTCCGGCTTCCTCCAATTGTGTGGTCATGATTAGCCATTGTGCAGAAATATGTGACCTTAAAAACCAATAAAAAATAAATATCAACAGTAGAACATTTTTTTATATAAAATTGTTAGGTTGCAATTTATTGGAGAGTGGCTTTTGGCACTCTCCAATAAATTGTAACAAGACAATTATTTATGAACAAAATCTCTCTAAACAAAGGCTACTCTTTCTGATAGTGTGGTATCTTTGAAAAAATATCCGTGTTTGAAATCACCTTTGAAATTTAATTTAGAAATCAACCTGTTAAGGAGGGACATAACAATCATTACAGCTGGTCTGAAGTAGAAGGAGAGGTGGAGTTGCCTTACTTTTCCATTGATAAATTTATATCAGCAAAAATAAGTTGTAGGAATACCAAGAGCAAAGGATTATTTGTTTTAAAAAACTCTTCTCAGAGGTATCGAGGCCCAACATTTTAATACTGTTGCTAATGGAAAAACATTTTAAAAATTTTAAACAGTTTTGTTCAAATTTGACACATCACTTCTCTTTTATGATGCTTCATGGGTATATTTCCCCAAATCATATTTGTTGAGTCACATGAAGAGATGTGAGATGCCCTCTCCCTCCATGCAAACAGATATTGTCAACACAAAGTTTTAATGTCCCCAAGAGGAGGAAGAATATTATAAGCACTTAATTTGTCCATCCATCCATATGTCTGTTCTAACTTTGTCCATTCATAAAAAGAATTCAATTATTGCTCATCACCCAAGGTCATAACCCCAAGATCACAGTCACAGGCCATTCATCCATTCTGACTTTGTCTAGTTCATAAACATTGCTTCAATGAACAGATCTTTTTCATATATCACACAATGCTCGCTCATGACTCATGGGTAAATTGTAACCTTGATACAAGGTCATAACTCCAAGGGCATAATCAAAGACCATTCCTTCATTCAAACTTTGTCCAGGCCATAGAAATAGATTCAATAGACAGATCTTGTTCATAGTTCAGGCAATACTTCCAATGCTTGCTCATGACTCAAGTGTGCGTCATGACTTTGATCTAAAGTTATACCTCCATTTTGAAGGCCACGTGTCATTTGCTCTCACCTTGTCTGGTCCATAAAAAATGAGCCAGTGAACTGACCTTGTTAATACATCTCACTGTGTTTGCTCATGCCAAAAGGGTGTGCCATGACCTTGTTCCTGCCATGATGACAGACAAATACAGATATAAGAGTCATATTTTGTGATATTTGTAAGGCTTTCGATAGAGTCTGACCTAATGTCTATTACATGAACTTAATTCAATAGGAATAAGGGGTGACCTTTTATTGTGGTTTGATAGCTATCTAGCTCACTGTTCCCAATGTGTTGTCATTAATGGAGAGACGTCTATGAGCAAAATAGTACTGGCAGGGGTCCCACAAGGCTCTATATTAGGACCTATTTTGTTCAGTATTTATATCAATGATATTGTGAATAATATTGTGTCAAATATAAGGCTATGTGCCAATGATGCCACATTGTATCTAGCAGTAGAAGATGCAAAGCTTTCGGCCAAAATTTTGAACGATGATCTTGAAAAAATTGCCGTCTAGTCAAATATGTGGCAGGTATTGTTTAACCCCCAAAAAACGGAAACTCTATATATATCTCGCAAAACAAATCCACTTGATTGTCCGAGTTTATACTTACATGGGCAACAAACTGAAGAAAAAAGTGAACATAAACATTTTGGCATGATTTTTTCTAAAACTACTTCCTGAGATGATCATGTCAACATGGTTGTGAAAAAGGTTAGTCCAATGATAAACTGCCTCAGAAGTTTAAAATACAGACTCTCTAGATCCGCATTAGAAACACTCTATAGATATTTCATTCTTCCCATGTTTGACTATGCGGATGTAGTATGGGACAATTGTAATGAAATGAAAAATATACTCCTCAAAAATTTACAGCCAGACATGTTACGCACAGTTATTGGAGTGCCAAGAGGCACAAGTCATAATCTTATATATAAAGAATCAGGCTTTATAACTTTAAAGGAACATAAAAAATGGCATAAAATTATAACTTTGTTTAAAATTATTAACACAGATGTAACAAATTACATGCGACTGTTAATCCCCCATACAGTTTTAGAATTAACTCCTTATCCTCTAAGAACATTCAATTTGCTATGTGAAATTAAATGCAAAATGCACTGGTTCTCAAACTCATTTCTTCCATCTGCTGTGAGACTATGGAATAGCCTCCACGAGAATGTCAGAAACTGCAAAACAGTAAATGTCCTGAAAAAAGTTTTAGCAATTGATGGAATCATTGTCCCTAAATATTACTATGCCAGGAGCAGAAAAGCACAGATTATCCATTGTAAACTTCTTTTAAATTGTAGCAAACTAAATGGCCATAAGTTTGACAGATTTATTTGTATTGGAAATAAGTTTTCCATTAATTTGGAAGTATATCTTGATACCTGATATTTGGTCACTTTTGCACAACTGCACAAGCACCATACAATGTAATTAGTCCCCTTCGGGAACCGTAAGGGGACTATAGGATTGCACTCCGTCTGTCTGTCTGTCTGTCTGTCCGTCCGTCCGTCCATCTGTCTGTCCATCTGTCTGTCCATCCGTCCGTCTGTTCATCTGTCTGTCTGTTTTTTATGTTACCACCTCTCCCTCAAACATGCTTTAAGCCACACCTTTCATATTTGGTACATGGATAAATAGTTCTGAGGGGACGATGCATGCTCAAAATTTTTTTTTCAAAATCCAAGATGGCAGAATGGCGGCCATTTTTGTTTTGTTTTTTAAGCTTTTTTTCTCGATTTTCATGTTACCACTCCTCCCTCCAACATGGTTCAAGCTACACTTTGCATATTTGGCACATGGATAGAGGGTTGGGAGGGGATGATGCACGTTCAATTTTTTTTTTCAGAATCCAAGATGGCGGCATGGCAGCCATTTTTGTTGTGTTTTTTAAGATTTTTTCTCTATTTTATGTTACCACCCCTCACTCCAACATGGTTCAAGCTACACTTTTCAAATTTGGCACATGGATAGAGGGTTGTGATGGGCTGATGCACGTTCAATATTTTTTTTCCAAATTTCAAGATGGCACCATGGCAGCCATTTTTGTTGTGTTTTTTAAGCTTTTTTCTCTATTTTATGTTACCACCCCTCCCTCCAACATGGTTCCAGCTACACCTTTCAGATATGGTACATGGATAAAGGGTTGTGAGGGGATTATGCACGATCAATATTTTTTTTTTTTTCAAATTTTCAAAATCTAAGATCTGTCTGTCTGTCTGTCTGTCTGTCTGTCTGTCTGTCTGTCTGTCTTTTTTTTTCAGAATTCAAGATGGTGGAATGGCGGCCATTTTTGCTGTGTTTTTTTAAGCTTTTTTTTCTCTATTTTTATGTTACCACCCCTCCCTCCAAGTATTATATAACATGCCCCGAGTTACCAAGCTTCCCCAGCAGACGTCAGTAACTTGATGCTTTCTGTAACACAAATGCGTATACCAATTCAATCATTATAAAATACCTTGAATGAAGGAAAATGTTATAATATCTTCCTTTTTTTGGTATTACCAAAAGAAAGATTTCATCACCTTTCCCTTCATTTAAGGTTATTATAATGATTGGACCAGCCCATGCAAAAATACTGCACCACCGAGAGCTGGACTCGACCTTCTTTTCACTTTTACTGGCAGTCTTTGTACTTTTTAAACTACTAACCTGAAATGCAGAGATGCTTATATGCTCAAGTGTCTTATGTGACAAAAACACCTTATGTCACAAAAGCGCCATAGGGGACTAATACCCCCTCGGTGGTCAAACACTTGTTTTATAATGTAAGGGTCAGGCGTTAAGATGGGCCTAGCCTGTTCGCTAAACCCGGTTTCAAATGAATGAAATAAAAATATTGCTTGAAAAAAAAAAATGATGACAGACACCAGTACAAAAATTATATGCTAGCTTCTACACAATCTGTTTTGACTGAATATTTTACAGCTACACTTGTTTGATAGAGTTCCCTCTCCATGTAGTAATTTTGTTCCTCGTTTCATTCATCATGCCTTCCCTTTTGAGTTCTTTTTCAGGGAGCTATCATCAGCTTTGCTGATCATCTTACTCCAACTTTTCACATCCTGATGGAGAAATCTTTAAATATCATCTTTTCACAAGCCACTGATCCATGTGCTTTCATGTTTGACATATCTCATCTTCTGTAAGAGTGAATTCAAACATTGTTTGAATCAAGTCCTGGGGATCACATTCTTGGTGTTCAGATATTTTATCACCAGAGGTAGTTGGTGATCTATTAACTGGTAGAGTGGTGAATTATTTTTAGTAATTAAAATTTATTCACATGTCTTCACCTTGTTACAATTTATGGGAGAGTGCCCGCACCCTCCCATAAATTGTAGCAAGGAATATCCATACAGACTAAATAATTTCACTTCAAAGATAATATCAAGTGCATTCAGTGAATTCAAAACCCCAAAGTTACACTACCTGTACTTCAGAGTAAAGCCCAAATATGGGCTTCCAGCACTCAACCAGAAAGAAATGGTTTTGCGCGCCGAAGGCACGCAGGTACGGTATTGGGGACAAGCCCCTTTCAACCCTCATTGACTGTAGGTGATTCATTCTCACATGTCTAGGCGTGTTGAAGGAGGAACTGCTTCAGGTACTCGGCCGGTGTCACCAGTTGCGTCGTGATGGTCTCTTGGCTGATGTCGGTTGAACCCTCGGGTGAGGACCAGTGTGAGAGGTTGGGTCCTCTCACAAAGGTACTACCTCTCCCCGAGGGTGCAGTCGATCTGGATTTTCGGGCAAGTATAGTCTGCCGCTTCGAGGATGATTATGAGTGAAGGCCATCACTGGCAAGTATAATCTGCCTCAGGCTGTCTCTGTTTGGTTGGACTCTTTGAAGGAAAACAACAACGACCCCTTTCGGGGACCGCCAAGAAGAAGACCCGAACTTCCCTGGTTCGGGGGCAGGCCTGCATTTGTAATCCTATTGGGTTGGGACAAAAAGATGCGCAATGCACTTACAAAAAGGGGCAGAGGCGGGACGCAGGACCAACGCTCGCCTCCCCTAAAGTGGTCGACCACTTTTAGGGATGGAGCGGAGGATGTGCAGGAACCATGGGGGTTACCGTTTCTGTAATGGTTGGACTGTCCAAAGCGGTTATTGGGGTGCTGGTCAAAAAGCATCTTCTGTGTACATGCTTAAAAGAAGAAGGCAGAATTAGTTTTCAATAGAATAAGAGATAAAAGTAGCACATTATGTTTTAATTATGATCACAGTTAAGCTGCTGATCTGCCTGTTAGATCACCTTCATAGGGTGATAGTGAGTTTGTAGCGGGAGGGTAACAGGTTTAGACATTAAACCACACCCGAGGGTGTTTCTGTTATGCCCTTTGCTGGTTTCGAGCATATTCAGATTAAATTGAGTTTATTTAAGGTCACGAGTTTGGGCAGGATAGTTTGGTTCCGCGCATTGTAGCATGCCTGGAGCAGGACATGTCGTACTGTGGGGTCGCAGTAGGTTTGCTTGACAGTGGCTTGGCCTACCTACCCTTTCCCTGTGTAGATTTGCTGAGATTGTGGGGGCAGGGTAGTTTGGTTCCGTGCATTGTAGCATGCCTGGAGCAGGACATGTCGTACTGTGGGGTCGCAGTATATTTACTGACAGTGGCTTGGCCTACCTACCCTTCCCCTTTGTTCCCCATGTTGTTTATGCGCGCTGACTGTTTTTCGAGCGGTCTTAGTTTTGATTGCAATTTTTGGGCTGAACCAGTTAAAACATTGTTATTTTTAGCTTAACTTGACATAGTCAAGATAAGCTATTGCCATCACGCGTGCGGAAGTCTGTTAGTCTGTGAGTTTGTGAGTCTGTGACGTCTGTTCACATTTCCTTTAGCACGGGCTACACCCCGCAGTTCTTGTCTGATGGTCACGAAATTTCATATGCAGGTTTGGGGTCATGTCTAGATGAGAACGTCCCCTTTTGGTCGCGATCGGGCAACCGGTATGGCTGCCCGAGCCCAAAACCTGAAAACCATTAGCACAGTCTACAGGTCGTATTTATGAAGGGATTTCATTGTAACTTGGTAGGATGCCTCTGTATAGTGCCTAGACGAGAACGTCCCCTTTTGGGCATGATCTATCAACCGTGATGGCTGCCCAAGCCCGAAACCCAAAAACTTTTAGCACAGTCTGCAGGTCATGTTTAATGTGGAGGGATTTCATTGTAACTTGGTAGGATGACTCCTTATGATGTCTAGATGCGAATTTCCTCATTTGGGCATGATCTGCCAACCCTGACGACTGCCCGAGCCCAAAACCCGAAAACCTTTACCACAGTCTACAGGTCATATTTATTGAGGAATTTCATTGTAACTTGGTGGGTTGACTTCATACAATGTCTAGATGAGAAAGTCCCCCTTTGGACGTGATTGGGCAACTGTGACGGCTACAGGAGCCCGAAGCCCGAAAACCTTTAGCACAGTCTAGAGGTCATATTTATGAAATGATTTCATTGTAACTTGGCAGGATGACTCCAAATAATGTCTAGATGAGAACGTCCCATTTTGATCGCGATCATGCAGCCTTGATGGGTGCCCGAGCCCAAAAACCTTTAGCATAGGCAAAAGGTCATATTTATGGAAGGATTTCATTGTAACCTGTTAGGTTGACTCCATATAATGCCTAGATGATGACATCCCCTTTCGGTCATGATTGGTCAGTTGTGATGGCTACAAGTGCCCGAAGCCCGAAAACCTTGAGCACAGTCTACAGGTCATATTTATGAAGGGATTTCATTGTAACTTCTTAGGATCACTCCAAATGATGCTCGGATGAGATTGTCCCCTATGGTTGCGATCATTCACCCATGATGGCTGCCCAAGCCCGAAGCCCGAAAACCTTTAGCACAGTCTACAGGTCATATTTATGAAGGGATTTCATTGTAACTTGGTAGGTTAACTTCATATAATGTCTAGATGAGAACGTGCAATCAATCACCCATGATGGCTGCCCGAGCCCGAAGCCCGAAAACCTTTAGCACAGTCTACAGGTCATATTTATGAAGGGATTTCATTGTAACTTGGTAGGTTAACTTCATATAATGTCTAGATGAGAACGTCCCCTTTTGGACATGATTGGGCGACTGTGACGGCTAAAGGTGCCCGAAGCCCGAAAACCTTTAGCACAGTCTACAGGTCATATTTATGAGGGGATTTCATTGTAACATGGTAGGATGACTCCAAATAATGTCTAGATGAGAACGTCCCCTTTTGATCGCGATCATTCAGCCTTGATGGGTGCCCGAGCCCAAAAACCTTTAGCATAGGTAAAAGGTCATATTTATGGAAGGATTTCATTGTAACCTATTAGGTTGACTCCATATAATGCCTAGATGATGACATCCCCTTTTGGTCGTAATTGGTCAGCTGTGTTGGCTACAAGTGCCCGAAGCCCAAAAACCTTGAGCACACTCTACAGGCCATATTTATGAAGGGATTTCATTGTAACTTCATAGGATCATTCCAGATGATGCCCAGATGAGATTGTCCCCTTTGGTTGCGATTATTCAACCATGATGGCTGCCCGAACCCGAAGCCTGAAAACCTTAAGCACAGTCTACAAGTCATATTTGTGAAGGGATTTCATTGTAACTTGGTAGGTTGACTTCATATAATGCCTAGATGAGAACGTCCCCTTTTGGACATGTTTGGGCAACTGTGACGGCTAAAGGTGCCCGAAGCCCAAAAACCTTTAGCACTGTCTACAGGTCATATTTATGAAGGGATTTCATTGTAACTTGGTAGGTTGACTCCAAATAAGGTCAAGATGAGAACGTCCCATTTTGGCCGTGATCATTCAGCCTTGATGGGTGCCCGAGCCCAAAAACCTTTAGCATAGGCAAAAGTTTATATTTATAGAAGGATTTCATTGTAACATTGTTAGGTTGACTCCATATAATGCATAGATGATGACATCCCCTTTTGGTCGTGATTGGTCAACTGTGATGGCTACAGGTGCCCGAAGCCCGAAAACCTTGAACACAGTCTACAGGTCATATTTATGAAGGGATTTCATTGTAACTTCTTAGGATCACTCCAGATGATGCCCAGATGAGATTGTCCCCTTTGGTTGCGATCATTCAACCATGATGGCTGCCCGAGCCCGAAGCCCGAAAACCATTAGCACAGTCTAAGGTCATATTTATGAAGGGATTTCATTGTAACTTGGTAGGTTGACCTCATATAATGTCTAGATGAGAATGTCCCCTTTTGGACACGAGTGGGCAACTGTGACGGCTTCAGGGGCCCAAAGCCCGAAAACCTTTAGAACAGTCTACAGGTCATAATTATGAAGGGATTTTATTGTAGCTTGGTAGGATGACTCCAAATAGTGTCCAGATGAGAACGTCCCCTTTTGGTCACGATCATTCAGCCTTGATGGCTGCCCGAGCCCAAAAACTTTAGCATGTCTGTAGGTCGTATTTACGGAAGGATTTCATTGTAACTTGTTAGGTTGACTCCATATAATGCCTAGATGATGACATCCCCTTTTGGTCGTGGTTGGTCAACTGTGATGTCTACAGGTGCCTGAAGCCCGAAAACCTTTAGCACAGTCTACAGGTCGTATTTATGGAGGGATTTCATTGTAACTTGGTAGGTTGACTTCATATAATGTCTAGATGAGAACGTCCCCTTTGGACGCAATTGGGAAACTGACGGCTACAGGGGCCCGAAGCCCGAAAACCTTTAGCACAGTTTACAGGCCATATTTATGAAGGGATTTTAATGTAACTTGATAGGATGACTCATTTTGGAATAATTTCATTGTAATTTTGTTGATATATGTTAACTGTGAGGGCCACATATATTAACTGTGAGGTCATATTAACCAACCCCTCAGATCTTTAGTACAGTGTACACCTCATATTATTTTTATCATAAACATAGCATACAGGGAACAGAAATGAACATATTCCCAATTATCACAATTCTTGTCTTATTTCATAATCCTTTCATAAACATTGAACATTATCCTTTTCATCAAACACAACACACAAGTTAAGCTACAGTGTCATTGACACTTTCATTATACTGTACCAATGATCCAGACTTAGCTGGTACTAACTCTAAAAATATTTAGGGCCAAACACAAATTTTGCCCCCCAATCCCCCAAATTTGCATGCAAAACCGAAAATTAGAAGTCCTATCTGACCCTCCATACATTTTACCTTCTGCGCATGCACAGACTCCAGGAAGTCACTGAATCTGGTGCCAAATAAATCATTCTTTGTCTGGCCCTTCAATCAGTAACATCTCACTGATATCTGTGCTTATAATCTCAGTTTAAATGATGCCAGACACAAAATCATGAAAGAAATGGTGGATCTAAGGATGAAATAAGAGGATGAGAGGAAGAAACAGTGGAAGGATGTGTTCAGGGCTGTAACTTATAATTTTTATGCAAAATTATTTCTTGTTCCCTAATTTCGGGGCATGGGCCTGATGTTTTCATTCTTGCTATGAAATTTCCACTGTTTGTTCAGTGTTTCCTCTCTCCCTTTCCTTGATACCCCCCTCGCTATTCTCCCATGCTTTTGGCATAATTTTTGTAATTTTATTTTACTGAAATTTCTTGGGAGTTTTTGGCATAGTAACAAAATGTTTATTCTGTTTTTCCCCATGGTTACGTCCTCACCCTAGGGGTGGTTAGGCGTTTTGGTCATGCATCTACCATCCGATGTACTGCAGTTTCTTCTGTGGAAGTTTCTGTTTTACATCGGATAGTGTTTAAAATTGGTTACTGATTTCGGGCCATATTTTCAGTGCCTGGAGTATTGTTTCCGGTTTTTATTCACTTTTGTTTACGTTGACAACGGTTACTTCTGACGTTGATTCCTTGTCTTCTATTTGGTTCTGTTCATAGCCAGATACATAGCCAGATACATTAATATTGTCCGTAAGTAGTGTAGCATTAATTTTTAGATATGTTTTAAAATTTTTGTCCACACTTAGGCTTTTTTGGGATCCATTTGGGCTCATCGTTCCCTTTGGGAACTTGGGCTCATCTTGAAATTTTTTCGAAAAAATTTTTCTTTTCAATTATTTTTCGAAATTTTTGTAATGGATTATATTATTATTATGTATCTTTGTTTTTAAAGGGTTAGTGCGAGTACGATGACTGTTTAATATTTTTTCAAAATGAAAGAATATTGTTCAAATTGTAAATCGAGGAAGTCTCCTCTGATTCTCATGTTCATTGCATTTGCTGTAGTCAGTGTACTCGCACTAATTCTTGCGCAGTGTGTGCCAATTGGGATGACAAACATTGGTATATTGTTAGTGGTGAGAGGTCCATGCCGGTCCTCTCGCCTCTCGCCACAGGGTTACTCTAGTTTTTCAGTCTCTTTTTCAGAGGAACAAGAATAGGGTGATGTTTCCATGATGTCTTCAAGAAGTGTGCTTCCGTCGTCGCAATTAAATGAAGAGCTAGCGGCAAAGGTGCTCAACGAAATTTGGCAAGTACCTAAGAGGTCCCTAGTAGGATCGACGGCCTTGTCGCCCGCTAGCTCGCCCGGTGAAGCAATCATTCGAGAAATGGTTGTGACGCCGGGTTCATCCGTTGCAGTCCAGGAAAGGGGATCAGGTGTTGCGAGCACAATAAACTCGGATTGTGCACACCCGACGACACCCGGCGACGACGGATCGGAGGATGGAATGGAGGAAGCCAGTCAGTCCGGTAGCTAGCTCGTCCAGGTCTACCCGGACCGCGAGCGAGAGAGGTACCTCTCTCTTACAGCAACATCTGGGCCCAGATGTTGTTGTACATAATGTTCGTCAGTCGGAGCACACATCTACTCCTCCTGCTCGGGACGCTCCGTCGCATAGACAGTCTGGCACGGCTAGTCTAATGACTTCCTCATCCACACGTCAGCACACACGACCGCATCTTGGCTATGTGACTGCAGGTATCCAGCCTGCTTTGCCGACCAGGGATTCTACATCGACCAGGTCACGTCATCCGGTAGCCAAGGACACGAGGCCTTACCAGTCGGGACGTTCGCATAAGAGAAGTATGCAGGAATTACCGTCCCTGGAGCATCCAGTGGCTAAACTACGTAAGACCGCAGCTCCACAGGCCTCCGTGACGGACTTGCTATCACAGATGGCTCAACTCATCGCAGCATCCCTGCAGCCTTCAGAAACTTTTTCAGAACAGAAACTGTTTGAGGAAGCTGGGTTGGTACGCTCCCCTGCAGGGTCAGAAAGGGACGACCAAGATTCACATGTGGTCCAGTCGGATGGTGAAAGGGAATCAGCGGAGCTGGAATTTTCCCTTTCTGAACAACATAAGGTGGCCGTAGATTTCATCCGGCAACACCTTCCAGAAGTTGTTCCTCTGGACCAGAGTGCTGCGATACCTGATAAGAGACTGATAGCGTCTCTGGACACAGACTTTTTCACCCGGAATAAGGATATTGCGCCTGAGTTTCCGACCCAGTCCAGAAATGTCACACGGAAAAACATTTGAACTTCTAAATGATGCTATATTCAAGCTAGCCTCTAAGACTGGCAAATCCAGTTTCTTATTGCCTCATGCTCTACATAAAATCGAACAGTGAAGTAGTTACTCAGCCCATGAGAACTATGACGCCGGGTGTAGACGATCCGGGCTAGAAAAAGTGAGATCATATAGGGTGGAGCGATCGGTATGATATGCAAGTATGCTCACCCAGTGATGACGGAAGGAGGAAATCGATAAGGTTTGAGGTCGGCTAGTCTTATGGTTTCCTCTACATATGGATAAAGTGATCTTATTTTGCACAGGGCTATAAAACCCAATGAGTGGTGTCAGTTCCCTGTCACCGGTGTAACGGTTAAGATTGGATACTTGGACCGTGACTCCAGATGTGTCTCATTTGAATTGTATTTAAAGCTAGTGGGTAAGTGCTCTATGATTTTTAAAAAGACAAGGGCTAGGTTTCACGGAGGCTTATGTCCCTTGTCTAAAACAGCTAGATCATCTGGCAGATCTCACTCGTATGTGGATGATGTGATGCCGGGTATGTCCATGGTGGTCGAGAGAGAATAGGGTGTAGCAAGCACTGTGGATCGAATCCATGCTCCCCTAGTGTTGATGGAAAGAAGAAGACGACAAGTTCTGAGGTATGTATGTCCGGTAAAGAGAAAAGAAGAGGATCAAGCACTCCCAGCCACACCTTGGCTAAGTGATTTCATTGTCAGAGGTCCATCTTTAGTAAGAAGTCGCACCATCTAGTAGCCAAGGAGATAAGGTTTCATTCATGGGGTCGTCCGCAGTAATAACTATATTGGACTCTCTGTCCTAGGAGCATCTGGCGAAGAGTCTATTTGTGACCGCTGCTCCCCAGGCCTCTGTAACGGACTTGCTGTCGCAGTTGCACAGCTAATCGCAGTATTCCTGCTAAGGCAGAAGCACGCAATGTCGATCTCAAAATTTTGAGCTGTTCCATAGTGCTTATTTGGTCCAGTCACCTACCTGTTTAGATGCTAGTGACTGTGATTCTGTCTGATTTAATCATATTATGGATAGGATAACTTTTCTTCCAGAACAACTCTTGGATGAAATAGATATCATACATTATCATTTCCTTGATCTTGTTCCAGTGATTCAAAATACTGCAAGCAATTTTGAGAAACCGCTAGCATAGTTAGACGCTGACTTCATCCGGTTAAGAGCAGGGTAGTAAGATCTCTTTCCGGTTAAGTCTACACGGGTGTCACAGATCTTCGATTCTGTATACAACACCATATATTATCTTCCAGCGGAAAAAGTAATTCGGTTTCTTATCTTCTTCCTCTGTATTTTTAATCATTTGTGATGGTTCACATACTTTTCAAAACAGCAGGGGAAGACGTTGAGAGTTCCTCGGCATTGATTGAGCAGGCTAAGATCCTAGTTTTAGCCTTACCTTCATCATTTAGCTGTTCGCTCGGATGCAATTGAGAAGATAATTTCTTTAGTCAGAGTGAATTTAGTCTCATGGTCTTATGTACTTAATTTAAGTACTGTGACGCATTGTCTGTATGGAAGGAATTTTGTGGTCATTGTACCTTTTAAAATTCTTTCCAGACATAGTATTTATTTCGCGGTCTTATGCTAATTGAGAGTTATGCTGATGCAACGAAGCCTTGTGTCTTCATTTGACTAGGTGGAAAACTTGCCATAGGTTGCTTTAGTCTTCCAGCTCTAGTTTTTATGATAAGAATCTATTCTTGTCTCTTTAAGCTGGGGTCTAATTTACCATCACCAGCAGAAAGAGTATGAGAGGTTGTCCTAGATTCAAATCGTCTATTAGGACTCATAGCAAGGTATAGATATACCTAAGTCTTTGATGGTAACCTTTCATTATTGTAGGATTATACTACAAGAAAGCATCTATTCTCGACTCTTTAAGTTGAGGTCAAATCAACTACAGCCAACAAAAGAGTTGGAGAGTTTGTCCTAGACTCAATTCGCTTATAAGGCTCATAGCGAAGGTATAGGTATCTCTCCGATACATAATTCTTTAGGTTTGTCTATACCACCACTTGGTTAGTGGTTTCTCGTCAGACTGAGTTACTGATCAGACTCCCATGAGCCGGTGGTTCGAGTCGAGGCTCTTATAGAACTCGATCCGGCATATTTTGACTGGATGTCAATAATTATTAGATTATTATGATTATCTTTCAGTCTATAAGCTAATGTTCGGCAATTGTAGCGAGTATAGTTCTTTAGATCACTTGTATTGTGAACTAGATAATGTCTCATGGGATTTATGATAGGATTCATATATCCCACTATTCATTTGGCTGGTTCTTCTGTTTCACAGAGTGAATTAACCAGCTGTTTTGACTCGCTTTTATCTGTTATCTGATGCATTAACTGCGATAGTTTTATGCGCCGGATGGAGTTGTGTGGAGTGGCTTGGAACGCTTTTTTCGATGGGTTACTTACACACATGTCTACTCCAGTTATTAACTGGAGTGGTAGACGTTTTTCCATCTTGACCTGTTTTTTTGTTTTAGAGAATCTTTTAACATAAGGTCAAGTTTGGGCATATATTACGGTTTTCTCAATTATTTCGGACGTGAGTTCATATATTGCATTACAATCCTGAGTCCGAGGGTCTCTTTGTGCTCATCAGAGTTTATCAGAAGAGAAGTATGCTTCTGTTGTCATTATTTTTCAATAGAAGGGACGTTTATGTTCATTCTATTGTTAAATAAGTCAGTTAGCTATTTGTACTGCTTGGGTTATTTATCCTCCAATTAGCAGTCAATGCTTAAGATTTCAGCGCATAAGTAAGCGCTGGCTATATCTTGCGCTTATTCTAACTGTTTGGCTATTATATGATCTTATGTGGGATTTCTTCAGGATAGTTAAGTTTTTGGCGCATGGGAATAATAGTTTCCATTATTTGTGTTGCTAGTATAAGGCTTTTGAGTGCATACATTGACGCTCAGACGTTTTCATGGGAATGAATGATAGGATATGTGTATCCTTCAATTCATTTGTTTCTATTGATTTCATTGAGGTTCTGGGGTCTGCTATTGCGCAATCGCCAGAAGCTTCCCCATTAGAAGGTTTTCTTCTTTAAGGGAAGTTTTATTCTTCATGTCATTCTCCGCTCTCAGTGGCATTACGGAGTATACACACGTGAAGTAGCTTTATGATCTCAATATTGCTGTCTGCGTCAGCAATGATTAAGTAAGGTGGATGAGGAGGTTTCGACATATATTTGAATTCCCCCCCCCCCCTCCCCCCACACACACACTCACACTGTTGCATATATTTAAAAAAAAATTTAATACATGCATACTTTGCATCTGGGTCGTGTTGGATGGCACCATCATACGCATACATGCAGTTCTGTTGCATTTGTCGGTTCTCTAATCGCATATTCTCATGTGTTTATAGTTGTAGATATCAAATAGTACACGTTGGAGAGTGTTTTTACCGGATTTAATATTTCAGAGGCCTCCTGTGAATGGTCTTGAAGTGTGTTTTCTCTGCAGAGATTGTTCATCTTATCCTGCTTCTGTATGTTATAATTGATTTTTCACTGATTTTGTCGTACCTGTATACGTCGTCTGCAGTGCCTATTTTATAGCGGATAATGTTATTTACTAAAATCATCGCTACAGCCTTGGTTTGTGAAGTGGCGTTAAGCACCATTTATTATTCATGAATTAATTTTTTGAGTGCCTGATCGATATTTTTATATCATTTCCGGGTACTGCTTATTCTAGAGATCCCCTCCTTCTTTTGAAGTTATGTTAAAAAAAGGGGGTGGGGGGTGGGGGGGGGGGCATTTTGTCCACTTCTCTGCCTTATGGGGTATGTAACTATTGAGGAAGCTGTCTTGTCCATACTATGTTCAGCGATCAGCTGCAATATTATTGTGTGGCGTAGGTTTATGGGAAATTTCTCTCATTCTCAGTATGCCTTAATTATTTTTAGGGCCTAGACCAGACTGGTCTCTAAAATTGTTTATTTGTTACATCTTAATTAACATGATTTTATGCTTAGATTTAGGATGTACATAACTGGATACACATTAGGTTATGTCTCTTCTATTATGGTATTAAGAGACATACATGTAATTCTTATTTCTTCATCATGGATGTTGATCTACTATTTCCGAAGTTCTAGGCCCTCCGCCTTTTTGCGATTCAGCTAAGTCTGGGTCATTGGTACAGAATAAAAATGTTAAAAAATTTATAGTAATTTATATATTTTTTATACTTACCAATGACCCAGACGGGAATGGCCCTCCCATGAGTGGGCAGTACTGGGCACTCATACCTCCCCGCTGAATTATTATAATCTTTTTTATACAAAGAATGATTTATTTGGCACCAGATTCAGTGACTTCCTGGAGTCTGCGCATGCACAGAAGGTAAAATGTATGGAGGGCCAGATAGGACTTCTAATTTTCAGTTTTGCATGCAAATTTTGGGGATTGGGGGGCAAAATTTGTGTTTGGCCCTAAATATTTTAGAGTTAGCACCAGCTAAGTGTGGGTCATTGGTAAGTATAAAAAATATATAAATTACTATAAATTTTTTAACTTTTTTTCACAAACCATTTTCCAGATAAATTCATATTTGACATATGGCTTGGGCACCTTTGTAATGACTCTTGTAAATATCAAGTCCTTGGGGTCATATTCAGTGGAGTCATCCCCCCTCCCGCCCCCCACACATACACACGTAATGAGAGAAGTATTAAAAATAATTTTATCTCCAACCACTGGTCACATGCTTTCATGTTTGACCTGCAAAATATTCACTGTACTGATTATTTGTTGATATCGATATTGATATCCTCTCTCAAGGGAACCTCAGAAGTGGAGCAGTGTGTTGTTTACTGCACCAAACAAGTTCTGTTTCACTTGTATAATAAGATATGGTAACCAAATCATGGTTAACTCTTAGAAGTCGGGGAATCAGAATGAATTTATTGAACATGACATATCTCGAAAATCGTACAGTAAAACAGGCGCTTCTAGTCATGTGTCATCTGCCTATTCAGGCACCTGCTTAGTGTTTAATTCTCCCCCAGCCCAAAGATAGCTGAATTGTCACAGCCAGATTACCTGCCGTATTACATCACAGGCAAGAAAACTCGACTCCCGGCTTCTAAGAGTTAATGGGCAACATATATGGATATAAACGATTGGCTTGACTGATATAGTGATAGATGTTGAAAGTGACTTTAAACACCAATAAATAATATTAATATGCTGGGGAAATATTTTAGAGTGTGATGTATTTATGAGGAGGGGGCCCTCATTTTAGTACTGTAGATAATGGGGAGGAGGTAGGCAGTAAAGTGTCTTTTTTTACTTGTGGGCCAAATTCAACCTGCAACATAATCAGCACAATGAGTTGTAATTTTGAATGAGTTATAATTTTGTTCCAATACTGACCCTGTTTTCAGATGAATGGTATCTTGGAATAACCTCTTATGTTTTGATAACGTAGAGCTGTTTACCTAACATACTCCCCATAACCAGCCAGCCCAATTCTCAAAAAACACCCTTCAAATTTTATTATTTTTAGCTTACCTGAGTGAAGCTCAAGGAGAGCTTTAGTGATCACTTTCCATCTGTCATCCGTCCATTATAGACTTCTCCTCTCTACATTATAGACTTCTCCTCATAAACTACTAAACTAAATTGAACCAAATTTGGTATGTATATGTCTCATCATATGTTAATTCAAGTTTGTTCAAATAAAGTTGTCACACTCATTGGGGGCTCCATAAGGGGCATAAATCTTTCAACACCCACAAAATTTATACTTGGTATGCAATATGCCAAGGGGAGTCAGATTCAAGTTTGTTCAAATCAAGTCCCTGGGTTTGTATTTGCGCTCCCAATGGGGAGACTTTTATTGTACAAATTTTCCTGGTTTCACCTCTCGAATTAAAGGTCTGAGTGGCAGATCAAAACCAAACTTAACACGTTGGTTGGGTATAATGAATGGAAGACCCCTATATATTTTGGGGTATTGATCCCAAGGGTAAGGTCACTCTGAGCTTTAACTTGAACAATTTTGTATTTTCCACTCTCTAATTATCAAGTTCTGCTTGGCTGATCAAAACCAAACTTGACATGTGAGTTGAGCCGACAACACTTGCAAAACCTTTTCTTGAATAACTTAGAATTTTTCATATCATGCCTCAAAAAATAGCTTATGATTCATCATTGGTATAGGCTTGACAAGGTTGTTTCCAGTGAGGGGTCATAAGCTATAATTTTGAGAGAAAAATTGGAAAAATAATTAAATTTGAATTATGATGGTTGTAAATAGTGCTGGACTGACATAACTTTCTGATAAGAATGCATGTAAGTCAGTTTTTTTTTATTTTGATCAACTTAATGAATTAATTTAGAGTTTAATTTATTCATGTAGGTGATAACAAAAATCCAGATGATGGAGCAATTCAAGGAGAGAATTCTAGTGGTGACACTGATTCTGTAACTCTATGTGAAAATATTGATGGCTTCGGAAGGTATGCTTCATCATGTAAAAGCAGTGATGATATGTCTAGTATGACAAAACTCTCTGTGGAAGAAAAATGCAAGTAAGTATTATTCTTGTATGAGTAGTCAGATGATTGGTGCATTGAACTTCTGATCAAGAGGTTCTCCACCCTTAACTCCCACCCCAACTCCCCAAATCTGACTTTCAACACTTATGTCATGTTTTTTTCTTACATTTCGCCAACTGTCTCACTGGATGAGTTGTGTTGCAGTTTCTGAGCAGGGCTAATGTATGCATCAGAAAAAGCCTTGAAAGCTTAAAAATGATGACATACAGTACATGGAGAGTGTATTATCACTAAATCACCCACAGAGTGGAGATTCCACCCAAGCAATAATTGCAAATTTGTTGCAAAGCATAACCAGCACAAGCAAAGTTTCAGCCAATGGACCCCCGGGTTACACCCGGAGGTCCATTGGCTGAAACATTGCTTGTATTTTTGGTCGATATGTATACAATTTGAAAGTTATAGCTTGGGTGATAACTCCACTCTGCAGGTGATTTAGTTATAATCCACTCTCCATGTACTGTATTTCATTTGCCACTTCACAATAGTGAACTAATTACTTTCGAGTCCTATGCCTAGAATTACCAGTACTAGGCACGGCACAGGGCAAGCTGCTGGCAACAGCTCATCGCTGACATGCTTTGTAAAGTATAAATTTGCTTCCAGCAGTGGCAAGACATGACAAGTGACATGGCAATTAAAAATGGTGGTAGCATGGGTGTAGATGCTATTTATGTTAATGTAGTGGAAACTTCACTTCGTCTTTATTTCAGCATTATTTATGTAGAATTTCCATCTCAACTATACATTTTGTGAGAGGCATAGATGACCGATACCAAGCTATATACCTGTGAAAAGATTTGAAAAGAAATGAATTTGGCAGCAGATTTCCAATTGAACTGAATAACAACTTAAGATTTGAAACTGAAGCAAATCTTGTAGCATCACAGGACCCTAATGCTAAGTTTACTGTAGACAGTATTACAACTCAATCAAGAACTTAGGGTTAAAGCACAGTACTGAAGAATCCTGTTAATTGCATAGCCAGTACACCGGAGAAAAATATTAAGTTTGCAGAAATTTACAATTATCAGGAAATTGGTCACTTTCCGGTATTCTTGCAATAAACAACTGAGCATTTATTCTATTATATCTTGTTTGACAGAGCTTGTGATTAAATGGCTATTTGTTATACTGAGGTCAAATAAGTCTATAAAAATGCGGAATTTAGTGATTGTTAGGATACTTTCAAGACAGATTTTTATTCAATTAACCTCTTAATTGCCAAAACCGGCCAGCGCAATTCACAAAAATCACCATTCGATTTTCATTATTTATCCATTTCTTGTCTCAAAAACATAGCTTATGCCCCTCATTGGAATGAGCTCATGGTGCTCATTCCACGAGGGTCATAAGCTGTGTTTTTGATGCAAAAAATGGAAAAAAAGTATTCCTTCAAGAATTTTGGCATCTGCCTTTTCATCTGCCTTTTGTGTTAGGTAAAGGGTTTTCACAGGAGATTACTCTTTAATCTGTATACAGTTAACAGGTCATATTTGTATTAATATGGAAATGGTTTTGTGTTTGGAAATTAAATTCAATTTACAGCAGGATCATTCCATTGACAGACATCCATTTAAGTGGACTCCACTGTATTTAAGGTCAATGCATGGCTGGATTTTTATCAGCCTCTAGTGCAGAGATATTGCTCTTTTTCCACTTATATCAAAGGGCTATATTCTTCCCCTGCTCATCCCTGTTGAACAAGGAAGGGTGGAAAAATCTTGAGGGTGTGTATGACAAACAAATGATGTTTACTTAAAAGATTATTAGGGTCCCGCCGACTTTTGGCAGAAGCCCTAGAGTAATCATTCTGTCTGTCCATCAGCATATTCCTATGTCGTACGATAACTGAAGTTTTCTTTGACCAATTCTCATAATATTTATACACAATATTGAAATTGATCATACACTGCTTCCTTTCATTTTTGACGGTTTTCTGTTTTTTCTTTCCAGAGTTCTGGACTTGAATCTTCAAAAGATTGGCAATTTTTTACATGTCGTACGATAACTGAAGTTTTCTTATTCTCATAATATTTATACACAATATTGAAATTGATCAAACAAAGCTCCCTTTTATTTTTGACAGTTTTCTATTTTGTCTTTACAGAGTTATGGGACCTGAATCTTCAAAAAATTGGCAATTTTTTACATGTATGATAACTGGATAATGCTTTCACCAAATCTCTTGAAATTTTGTAGCAATTGTTACAATCAATAAAGGCAACAACCCTCTCGATTTTTATGATTTTCCAGATTGTAATTCTGGAGTTATGGGACTTTAATTGTTAAAAAATGACAATTTTTCACATGTCATATCATAACCAAGTTTGTTTTGATCGATTCTCATAATTTATATACACACTATTGAGTGTGGACTTTGAAAATTTCTGACCTGTTTTACTATACATGATTGCAGGCAACCACTGGTATCTTTGGGCTTTCAAATTTCCTATGTGTGTTAATTGCTTTAATATAAGTTCAATATAAGTTTTTACAGATTGTGGAGATTTTTAATACACTATTCAACTTTTTTTCTTAGTTTTAGTCTTAAGAAAAAATCTGACCTGTTTTTCTATACATTAATGCAGGCATCCACTGGTTAACAAAGTTTTGGTGAGGGTGAACCCAATGTGGTCCATTTATAGTAAGTGTCAAGATATTGTATGGAATACTGTTGGTGAGTTGATGGAGATGGACCCCCCTCCTATCCCCTCTCCTCCCCTCCTTGTTTTCTGTATGTAGCTTCCCGATGGGTACCTCCACATCAAGTTTTAATTTCATTCCAATCTTTTCGCTCATCAAAAACTGATTGCCCCTGAACTTGGAAATTTCACATATTAGCTGCAGTTATAGCTCCTCATCCATCATACGGACAGCTGTTGTTGGAAATTTGAATGGAAAACAAGACTTTTCAATGCAAATATCTCTTTTATATAATTGTATAATAATGATATAAATATCCTGGACCCTGGAACCCAAAACAGTTATTTGGTACATTGTTTCACTGGCTCTCAAGACATGTCTGTCAATGAAGGTTTTACTGTAATGTATACTGTTCAAATTGCAACCCGTTTCAAGTGCGGTGGCCACATTGATGGCTCCCATCACTGTGCATCTAGTTATTTTCTGTTCCCAGTGTACCTGAATTAGCTTTTACTACATTGTAGGTATGTGAAAAATGTTATCAACTGTACTTGGTTGAGTTTAAAGGCATCCAATATATCTTGCTATAAAATACAGATTGAAGATTCATTCAGGACAATGGCCACAGCAGTTGAATCAACTTTAACAAACTTCAATCTTGCAACTTGTCTTGGTAAGTATGAAATAATAATCACTCTCCATGCAGACTGAAGAAAATGCAGTGTACTGGTTTCTTTGATAGATGAGCCTTGACTTACTGGCAGGTGCATAACTATGGATGGGGAACATGATGACCCCCCCCCCCCCCCCCCCCCCCCCCCCCCCCCCCCAATAATTTTCCAGTCGGGACTTTTTCGGCTGTATTGGAGTCTTGAGATAACTATTTGTTTTTACCAGTGAGCATGTACTTTATTACAAGACTACATTTGCTACTTGATCTCATGTCACACATGTAATTGTTCTCATGTGAATGGAGCTCGGTGGCGATTTGGTCTCTGCATGACCAATTTTGAGTCTGATACATGCCAATTAAACAAGAAGTTAAGAACACTTATGCATCACGACAACCAGTGTTCACACTGTCCGAACTCTCTGGTGACAAATTTTTTAAAGTGTTTTGGTGCCAAACTGCTAATGGGAGTGGAGGGATGGGAGGTGTTTTGCTGTCTGATCCAAATAAATTGATCGAGTTTTGAAAGATGAACTGGCACTTATTTCAAGAGTGAACAGACAATTAGTCAAGGAAAAGTCAGACAGAAATTGAAAATTCTGATGAAATCCTCTGGGGTGGTTGTCTTAGTTATATCTATGCCACTGATTCGATTAATGGTCAGGCTGAAATTTGGCATGCATACATCTCGTCCCCTGAGTTCCAATGTGTTCTATGTGCCTGCTGGCACATAGAAAACATTGGAACTCGGGGGATGATCTGTTGTTGCACTTGGATAATAACAGAATAATAAACCGATTACTGTCAATTCTCTGGGCTCAAAAAAAGGTTTTGTGTCTTTCTGAAAGGCAGCATTTAATTGGATAAATACTTCATACCATCATTAACTTGCGAGGGTATGAATTATTTATCGAATTATGCTGCCTTTTGTAAAGCTGATAACCTAAAATGTTTTATTGAAGAAAAAACAATGACCCATTAACACTCACTGACAATTAACTTTGAAACTGTGTTCACATACTATTTTTAATACATTATTTACAAAATCTCTGGGCTACGTGACTGCAGATATCCAGCCTGCTTCGCCGACCAGGGATTCCACATCGACCAGGTCACACCATCTGCTAGCCAAGGACACGAGACCTTTCCAGTCGGGACGTTCGCATAAAAGAAGTATGCAGGAATTAATGTCCCAGAAAGGGACTAGCCGTGAGGGCGACTAGGGCGATTATGTCGCCCTTCTAAACCCAAAGTCGCCTAGAAAAATGGTTGGGGCGATTACAAGTCGCCCTCTAAAAATTGGCCAAAATGAGGAAAGGTTGAACTGAGTGATGCGAGGTTTACATGAAAACGATTATTTTAAAAAATCGAATGTGCTCGAGTGTGATAAATGGGCATTTTAATTCGACAAATAAACGTCCATTTATTTGAAATCACATGACAATCAATTGTCCATTGTCGCTTTTGGCAGATTTTTTTTCTTCTCTATTTTGTTGCATTTTAGTCGGAGCTTCAAGTGTCGAAACGAAAATAGGTGACTTACACGACTCAACAAAATAACCCAGTTTGAAAGTAGGTTACGTCGCTTAGGATGCCGAAAATGTATACACAACGGATGTATTTTATAACACAGTATTTTCATTTCGTTTTGCTGATGACTATTAACTGTTGGGCTGTCTATTCCCAGAAAAACACGAATGGAATTGAAACACATGAAAAAAGGCTTTAGTGATGACAAGAAAAGCTTTGTACAGGACACAAGTGTGCATGTGGACGATCTTGAAAAAGGGTCCTCCTAAACACCGGAATGACACGAAATGATGCGGAATGACACTGGAATGCCATAAAAATGATGCGGAATGACATTTCTTTTACAAAATACTTGACCCCAGAATGTATTTTGTTTATTAACTAAAGTACCTCCCAAGCAACCTTCTTACATCTGGTCCTGTTCACACTTTCAGACTTAGGAAATTATTAGCTTAGTAGACTTTGGTGAAAGGCAACCACAGGAGGGTGCTGGGGGATTGGCAGGATTGGCAGCAAGAAGAGGGGAGGGGTCATGAAGGAGAGGGTAGCAGTGAGGGGATTTTCAGTCAATAATTACTTTGTGATTTTTTAACCTGGCACAGATGCATCATAGACAACTGGACCTGGATTATTTGGACGTTAATGGAGGACCACAAATTGAAAATATGAAGGGGCGGCAGGAGTGGTACATGAATATTCTTAATTTTTCCACTTGCCTATGAAGTCTCCCTACATGACTCTACAGTCTTCCTATTTTTTCTGGAGGGAGACTTGAAGTCTCCCTAAAATTTCCCTCTAGGCTGGTCTCTGGTCCCAGGAGCTTCCAGCGGCTAAATTATGTAAGACCGCAGCTCCACAGGCCTCCATGACGGACTTGCTATCACAGATAGCTCAACTCATCGCAGCATCCCAGCAGCCATCAGAAACTTTTTCAGAACAGGAGCTGTCTGAGGAAGCTGGGTCGGTTCGCTCCCCTGCAGAGTCAGAAAGGTATGACCGAGATTCTTATGTGGTCCAGTCGGATGGTGAAAGGGAATCAGCGGAGCTGGAATTTTCCCTTTCTGAACAACTTAAGGTGGCCACAGATTTCCTCCAAAAACACCTTCCAGAAGTTGTTCCTCTGGACCAAAATGCTGCGTTACCTGATAAAAGACTGATAGCATCACTGGACACAGACTTTTTCGGCTGGAATAGAGACATTGCGCCTGAGTTTCCGATGCAGTCCAGAAATGTCACGCGGACATTTGAACCTCTTAATGATGCTATATTCAAGCTAGCCGCTAAGACTGGAAAATCCAGTTTCTTATCATCTCATGCTCTACAGCTGCTTTTCATCAATAACAGAAATAGATTTGAAATGGCAGGACAGGGCGTGCCGAGAGTTCCTCTGCGTTTAGACGACCAGGCAGAAAACTTGGAGTTGTCATTGCCGGCGTCTATGTCAATTCTCTCCAGTACATTGGAGACGACAATCTCGTCTAACAGAGCCAGTTTAGACGCCTAATCTTGCGCAGATAACCTTACCAGAGTGTTATCACAAAGTCACGAGGGAACAGAATTCCAGGATGTTCAAACTTCCTTGAGAGTTCTTTCGAGGGCCATAGCATATTCTACGTATAACTCCTCCCTTTCAGTGGCAAATCTAGAGTTAGTCAGACGTGATGCTGCCCTGGCTGCATCCACAAGAGTGGATACTGAGGTGAAAAACTCTCTTCGAGTCACTCCAGTCTCAGGAGAGCTTCTCTTCGACAGTAAGCTTTTGATAATCCATGATCAGATTACTAAGAAAGCTTTGGACTCTCTGTTTTTTCAGCTTCCATCAAACCTTCAGACGAGAGATTCGCTTCTATCAGAAGTCCAGTCTCTTCTGGAGAAGAACGTGATAGAGGTTGTAGAAAACCAGGAATCTCCAGGTTTCTACAGTCACCTGTTCCTGGTTCCAAAACCAGACGGCTCATTTCGTCCAATTATAGATCTGAGCTGGATAAACAAGCTGATCGTGGCTCCGAAATTTTATATGGAGACCATCCGATCGGTCAGAGCAAGCATTCGAGTGAACGATTATGCTGCAAGCTTAGATCTCAAGGATGCGTACTTTCAAGTCATGGTACATCCAGCGTTCAGAAAGTATCTTCGCTTCGCTGTCCTAGGAGTCATTTATCAGTTCTGAGCAATGTGCTTCAGTCTGAATCTAGCGCTCTGGGCTTTCACTCGAATAATGAACTCGGTAATGACTTATTTCCGAGCTCAGTTGTCTGCGGTAACGTCTGCCTACTTGGACCACATTCTTCAGAGGTACGGCAACAGGTTAATGCTTCAGAACGATGTTCAGAGTCTGCTTCAACTGCTCGGACATCTCGGTTTCATAGTAAACGAAAAGAAGTCGGAGCTAGTTCTGTCCAAGTCATTCACCCACTTGGGAATGAGCTTCAAGACGCACAACATTCTGTTTCGTCTGCCGTTAAGCAGAGCGAAATTAGTCAGTTGTTATGCTCGCTTTTGTCTTCACTCAGATGTAGTAACAGCGAGAGAATTCATTGCGCTGATAGGTTTGTGCTGAGCCGCCGTGGATCTTATTCCGATGGGGCGACTACGCACTTATCCACTCCAGATATTTTTTACTCAGAATTCGAGTGTGAAGATTCATTCGTTCGAAACGAACATCGTCTTGTCGAAACATGTGAAACAAGAAATTCGCAGTTCCTAAACAAGCACATAAACATCAAAGAGATGATGTCAATTTGGCTTGCACTACATCATTGGATGAACATTATTCAGAATTCGCATGTTCAAATTCTGTCTGACAATTCGACAGTAGTAACGTATATTCGGAACCAGGGAGGCACTCATTCCATTCCGTTGTTCAACTTAACGGAAAGAATCCTTCTGGTTGTCCTAGCGCATCAGGTTCTTCTGTCGGTCCATCATATTCCGGGTCATCTGAACGTTCTAGCGGACTCCCTTTCTCGGAAAGGTCGTATGTTCAGAATGGACTCTCAACAAACGAGTATTCAATCAGATTTGCTACCAATGGGATCGTCCTATGATAGACTTGTTTGCGATGCATCTCAACAATCAGTTGCAGACATATGTGTCGCCATGCCCAGATCCTCGAGCATTTGTAGTTGACGCCCTCTCGATCTCTTGGGACGGAATGATAGGATATGCTTATCCTCCAGCTCCGTTGATTCAACAGATATTGTTAAAAATCAAGCAATCTCACTGCAAGATTCTGTTGGTAGCATCTCTGTCACCCCAGAGACCATGGATAAATCTACTCAGGTGTCTGTTGTGGGACATTCCACGGAAGCTTCCTCCATGGGAGGACCTTCTTTCGCAGGGGAAATCGTGCACACTGCATCACAACCCGCAAGGTCTCAACCTTCCCATATTTCCATTGTGCGGTCCTTCTTGCATGACAAGCATTTTACAGGACGAGCAGTGGATGCAATTTCTAACTGTAGGAGGACCTCCTCTTTGCTAAATTATGCTGCTAAGTGGAAGGTTTTCTCTCGTTGGTGTAGGGATCATTCTGTTGATATTCATGATCCCTTCATTCCAGACATTGCTAATTTTCTGGTCTACTTGTTTGATGACATCAAACTGCAGCCAATAACTATTAAGGGTTATAGGTCTATGCTATCGGATACTTATGCTCATCATGATAGCTTACAAATTGGATCTAATGTCTCTTTATCTAAGTTAGTGAAAAACTTTTCGATAAATAGACCTAGAACCCTTAGGTTAATTCCTAAGTGGAATTTAGCTTGGGTTCTTCTGAAGCTAAATGAAGTGCTAATAAGTACCCTGAACCTATTGTTATTAAGGCTCTTCCGTCTTCAGACGGTCATAGGCCTTTGCTTTGTCCAGTTAGAGCTATGCGTATTTACAAATGTAGATCTGAGTTTATCAGAAAGGGACGTAAGTGTTTCTTTCTGTCTCTGCTGCCTAATAGAAAGGACATTACGGTCCATTATATTGCAAGGTGGATTCAATTAATTATTCGTACTGCTTATGAAAAATTATCTTCAGCTCAGCAGTCTGTGCTTAAGATTTCGGCGCATGAAGTAAGGGCGCTATCTACATCTTGGGCTTATGCTAATTGTGTTTCTATTACCAATTTGATGAAGGCTGCATATTGGTCTCAGCCTTCCACGTCCTCGAATTTTTACCTTAGAAATATTGAGTCCATTTCTGGCGACGTGCATTCTTTAGGTCCGTTATCTGTTGCTCAGAATGTCATCCACTAAACAGTTGCAACTATAGTTATGCAGGCTTTCTGTTCCGGCAGTGACTTTGTCCTGCTGCCCTCTTCATTCTGGAGAATTTGACCCAGAGCAAGGGGAAGGTGGGGGGGGGGGGGGGGGGGGGATGGTGTTCCCTTATATCACCTGGTTTATAGTGAAAAGCAAGGGAATACCTCCTCTGGAGTCAGTAATTCCGAGTCGGTGCTGGGATGGTTTTAAAGTGTAAAGCTAATGTCTCTCATTTATGTAATATTTTTAAAGTGTAGCTCGGTGTGAAGCATTTGTATATGTCACATGTCATACGAGTGTTAATATACAATCCTCGGACACATTTAAATGAGTATAAAGAGTCTCATTCTCTGGACTATCTCTATTTATTGGCTTTCCTTTAAAAAAATTAGTATAATGGGTTATACTGGATGTTAATAGAGATCATTGATGTTATTGTGCTCAATTACGGAATGGTATTGTGTCTTTCTTTTTTGGTATAAACAAGAAAGATACATGTAAATCCTGTTTCTCCTTTTCTCCTTGAGGGGATAATTCTGTTTACATGTAATTGAGTCTATTGGATTTTCCTTTATGTCCTAGGCCCTCCAGCCTTTTTCTCTGTTCAGCTAAGTCTGGGTCATTGGTACAGTATAAAAATGTTAAAAAATTTATAGTAATTTATATATTTTTTATACTTACCAATGATCCAGACGGGGATGGCCCTCCCATGAGTTGGGAATTCATACCTCCCCGCTGATTACATAACACTTATCAGGCACTGGTTGAAAGAATGAAGATTTGGCACCATTTTCGGTACTTCCTTGACACTGCACATACGCAGTGGATAAAAGTATGGAGGACCACAGAGGACATTGATTTTTTGGATTTTGATGCAAATTTTGGGGATTGGGGGGAGCAAACTTTGTGTTTGGCCCTGGAATTTTAAGAGTTAGCACCAGCTAAGTCTGGGTCATTGGTAAGTATAAAAAATATATAAATTACTATAAATTTTTTAACTTTCTTGTACCAGAAGTTATAAAATATTTTTGTTTGATTGTTTCATCATCAATCATACTCTCCACTTCTGCAATGACTGTCCTTCATGGGTATGTATTTATTCACAAATAAATTTTGTTATAGAACTGACTGACAAATGTTCCAAGTACATTGTTCAAAGAAGGCATGCCTTGTTGATGTAGTTGGAATATTTCACTCAGGTCTTGAGTCATGACAGTTCTTTTCACAAACCACTGGGCTAGATGCCTTTATTTGTGAAATTTGCATCTTTGTAAGGAAGATTTATCAATTTGTTCAAGTGAAGACTCAGAGGTCATATTTAGTTATGTTACGGGGCCCCTGGATTTTACCCTTGCGAGTAATAGAGAAAACATTTTAAAATTCTTCTTCTAAACCTTTATCTCGAGCTTCAGTATTTCACATATAACATGTTTGTATGGATTATTCTCAGATTTATGCAAATCAGGTTGACGGGTGTTATGGGTCCCCAAAATTTTAACACTGAGGGTAATGGAGAAAACATTTTTAATATCATCTCCCAAACCACTGTTACAAATGCTACCATATTTGATGTATATCATCATTGTAAGGACAATCACAAAGTTGGTTCATGGAGCATCAGATTTTTACATGTGTGTAATGGGAAAAACATTTAAAAATCTTTTCAAAAACTAGATGCCTGATTGCTCTGAGACTATGCAGGTAACACTTGGCTTTTATCATCAGAAGTGTACTAGTAGAAAATACCTTACTTTCTTAGAACTGTAATTGAGAACCCTTGAGAATTCATTTTGTACATATTTTGCATGTGCCAAATGGGGGAGAGTGGGGGGAATCAGGCATAATGATGGAGGCTAATCAGTATCACCAAGCAAAGAAGCTTTCCAATCGATGGGGTAAGTTCTAAAGCTTATATGGATATAGCATTGCAGATAGCACCTTGTTCCACTCAAGGGGTGATGTATAATGTCAAAACTGTTGATATGAGCATCACATTATGATTCATGATACGTTGTAAACTCCCAGTCTTAACTCATATCCAGAGTCGATTGCCCTTTTTGATACCTCTGCCCCTCTTGCCTCCAGCATCCTTGGGGGATCATATTCTTGAGCATTGCTGGTCTTCCCAGAATTTAATACTATAGGTTATGGATGAAACATTTTAAAAATCTTATTCAATTGGCAAGTTGAATGTGCAGACAATCAGTCAAATATGTCACTAAACAAATTCCAGAATTAGAAATTTGGGTGAGCTACTGTTCTTTTGCAGATTCTGGACCTCTAGAATCAGTATGTTATGATGTGACAGCGTATGTTCAATTTTCCAGAGAGTGTATACTACAAATTACAGATATTGATCTCTCGTCTACGAAGTCAATATGTGGGTAAGTTTTGATGAAAAAATGGGTTCCTATTATTGTAATATTTTATCTTAAATAAGAATGTACTTTCCCCAATACAAGTGTAAAAACGTCCAGACAAAATACAAATCTTTATTGAGAGTAGGAACTACTCGTGCGATCATTCAATTCAGAAAGAGAACATTTTTGCCTGGAAAACTTATCACACATGTCGAGGCCACATTTTGATAACAGCAATTAAATGATAAATAAATCACCAATTCAGTGAAATAAATGAGACTAGATTATTATTTTTGCCATGAGGATATTTTTATATAGGCCTACATTGCATTAAACTTTAAAAGTAAAACAAAGAAACACACAGCTGAAACACTACTATAAACTTCAGCAGTTACAGTGTAAGAACAGTGAATGGGGAATATGTCATGCACAGCTCAAGAATGTAATACCATGATGTCAAGATCTTCATTCATAAATAACCAATTCATAGGTGCTGAATGATGGTCAAAATGTATGCGAACAAATCAAGAAAGAGAGGAACACTGTAATATAAATTGGTTATTACTGCCAAGTGGGTTTCCGAGATGGCATATTGAAATCTTGGCCTCGCCACATATATCGACTCGTCCTAAGGCCTAAAAAGTTAAAAATCTGTTTCTCAGGCCCTCCTGCAAGGTCCCTTTGGTTGCCGCATGTTTCTTTTTTAACTAATGGAAATTAAAAAAAATAAAAATTGAATGGTTTATGTCTGATATTTTACCCAAGTTAATAAAAATGATACATTTGTGCTTTAGCATTGCAAACCCTTCTTGCGCTCAAGGGACGAAAAAAAACACTTCCTATGCTATTCTGTAGATTATGAAGCCTAAAACATAAAATAAACCAAGAATATGAACATTTGATGGCAAAGAAATAATTACAAAAATAGAAACTAAAATAAAAAACTGCCCACCCACATTCAATTTAACAAAAAATGGCCTGAGAAACAGAAGATCTGCTTTGTGGGGCCTATTGGACTTATCGATATATGACCTAGAGAAGAGGTCTCAATTTCAGTACACCATCTCGGTAACCCACCAGGTGGTAATAACCTATATATATATAAAACATTGCTGAATGATATCTCAAATGAACAGGGGTGCATAATGCAGTAGAAGAGTAACTATATGATTTGTCTTGATAAAGGCCTAGTGCTGGCTGAAAACTCAACAACATATTAAAAGGGTGATTATAATGATTCGTAAAATATTTATGTTGTCCCTAATTATATGGAAAATGCATATATCTGATGCAATTGTTATTATTTGTTCATTTTTGCCTTGAAAATATCGTCAATGACACCTCTATGCTGATGTGAGCTCATTGAACCCATTCCAAAGAAGGATCATAAGCTATATTTTTTAGGCCAAACTTGAAAATTTTGAATTATTCAAGAATTTTTTTGGTGTTTACCCTCTTCTTTTCATATTAAGTAAGAGGAGCCCTATCAAACAAGATAAACTGGATTGCATACTAACAAATCTGGAAATAAGCAGACTGTCATCTGCAGAATGAGGTCCCCAGAGAGTGAATTTGGTGATGCTGCCCTGCATCTGCATCAAGGTCTCGAGCCTAAGCAGAAAGATGTACAAAGCTTATATAACTCTGTCAAACAAGATATGATAAAATAAATGCTCAATTTTCAAACAAAATATGATAGAATAAATGCTCAATTTATCATTAGAATGCCTGGAAATTACCAGATTCTTGTTAATTGAATATCCCTATTAATTGAATATTTTTGACTGGCAAGTTGGCTATTCAGTGTTCCACTATATTTAGGTGAATATTTCATCCATTAGATTTCATTCAGGTAAATATTTAGGACATTAGTTTCACCATTCAGGGTTCCACTGTATTTAGGTGAATATTTAGTCCATTAGATTTCAGCATTCAGGGTTCTACTGTATTTAGGTGAATATTTAGTCCATTAGATTTCATTCAGGTGAATATTTAGTCCATTAGTTTAATCATTCAGGGTTCCACTGTATTTAGGTGAATATTTAGTCCATTAGATTTCATCATTCAGGGTTCTAGTGTATTTAGGTGAATATTTAGTCCATTAAATTTAATTCAGGTGAATATTTAGTCCATTAGTTTCATCATTCAGGGTTCTCCTGTATGTGGGTGAATATTTATTCCATTAGATTTCATCATTCAGGGTTCCACTGTATTTAGGTGAATATTTAGTCCATTAGTTTTCATCATTCAGGGTTCTACTGTATTCAGGTGAATATTTAGTCCATTAGATTTCATTCAGGTGAATATTTAGTCCATTAGGTTCAGCATTCTGGGTTTCACTGTATTCAGGTGAATATTTAGTCCATTAGATTTCAGAGTTCCACTGTATTTAGGTGAATATGTAGTCCATTAGATTTCAGCATTCAGGATTCCACTGTATTTAGGTGAATATTTAGTCCATTAGATTTTATTATTCAGGGTTCAACTGTATTCAAGTTAATATTTGATCCATTAGATTTCATTTTAACATTACCATTACAGTGTTCTCCACATAAATGGATAAATGGAACATATCCACTGGAGTATTCCGGTTAATTGCTTACATTTTACAAGCACCAAATCATTTCTCATCCATTCAATATGGATCTGACTTGTTCATCTTTCACATAACACTCTTTGTAGACGGTGCTTGGAAGATATATATTTGATAAATACTGAAAATCTCAATTCACGTGGGACCAAGCCTGGAAATAAGCAGGCTGTCATCTGCAGAATGATGTCCCCAGAGGATGAATTTGGTGATGTTACCCTGCACAGCAGGGTAGCATTACTAAATTTTCCCTCTGTGAACCTCAATTTGAATCAAAGTCTTAGGCCTAAACAGAAAGAGATACCCGGAGGATAAATTGTGGGATTCTAGCCTACTGTATGGGATAGCATCTGCAAATTAACACTCTAGAGACTTCATTCTGAAAATGACAGATTGCTTATTTCCAGACTTGTGTGGGACTAATGGAAGATATATTTCAATTTTTAGGTTTTTCAGTAGAGTTGTGGAGTGTATTGCAGTGAGTATGAAGGAGAGAGGTGTAAAATGTACCATGTCTGTTATAAAAGAAACAATTACAACTCCATCCAGAGAAGGCAGTAAAACTTTAAACAGACTCAGCCCAGCATACTGCAAAAATGTTAGTATTCTATGTTGAATAACCTAAGCTATAGCTAACTTTTTACCAAGAGAGTGTGTTGGCTCAGTGGTTAGAGTATTTATCTTTAACTCCTTGCATGCTGCTGGCAGATATTCCTGCCCAGCACAGAGTTTCTCTTGTTACTGAAAGAAGTATAATTTGGTCATATTTAATCATAGTTTCCCCCTCTAAACTGAATGGATTTTTTTACCAATGATTCCTGGTGTTACATTTAGATTTAATTTTTCAGCAAATATAGTAATGGCTGCTTCACAGCAGCCATGACTAAATTTGCTGACAAATATTTTGAAAATACTCAGCTGGTTAAGAGTTAAACTGAAAGGTTGGTGATTCTATCCTGACGAGCAATAACCAGGGCAAGATTTTATCCTGATTGCCCATGTGATGGTGCAGTGACACTGAGTACTAAGACTTAATCCTGATTGTCCACATGAGGGTACAGTGACAATGAGTACTAAGACTTAATCCTGATTGTCCACATGAGGGTACAGTGACAATGAGTACTAAGACTTAATCCTGATTGACCATGTGAGGGTATAGTGACAATGAGTACTAAGACTTAATCCTGATTTACCATGTGAGGGTACAGTGACAATGAGTACTAAGACTTAATCCTGATTGACCATGTGAGGGTACAGTGACAATGAGTACTAAGACTTTATCCTGATTGCCCATGTGAGGGTACAGTGACCCTGAGTACTAAGACTTTATCCTGATTGCCCACGTGAGGGTACAGTGACACTGAGTACTAAAACTTAATCCTGATTGACCATGTGAGGGTACAGTGACTCTGAGTACTAAGACTTTATCCTGATTACTCACATGAGGATACAGTGACACTGAGTACTAAGGCTTTATCCTGATTGCCCATGTGAGGGTAAGGATGACACTGTGTACTATGAATTAATCCTGATTGACCATGTGAGGGTACGGTGACACTGTGTACTAAGACTTAATCCTGACTGACCATGTGAGGGTACTGATGACACTGTGTACTATGACTTAATCCTGATTGACCATGTGAGGGTACAGTGACACTGTGTACTAAGACTTAATCCTGATTTACCATGTGAGGATACAGTAACACTGTGTACTAAGACTTAATCCTGATTGACCATGTGAGGGTACAGTGACAATGAGTACTAAGACTTCATCCTGATTTACCATGTGAGGGTACAGTGACAATGAGTACTAAGACTTAATCCTGATTGACCATGTGAGGGTACGGTGACACTGTGTACTAAGACTTAATCCTGATTGACCATGTGAGGGTACGGTGACACTGTGTACTAAGACTTAATCCTGATTTACCATGTGAGGATACAGTAACACTGTGTACTAAGATTTAATCCTGATTTACCATGTGAGGGTCCAGTGATACTGTGTACTAAGACTTAATCCTGATTTACCATGTGTGGGTACAGTAACACTGTGTACTAAGACTTAATCCTGATTGACCTTGTGAGGGTACAGTGACACTGAGTACTAAGACTTAATCCTGATTGACCATGTGAGGGTACAGTGACACTGAGTACTAAGACTTAATCCTGATTGACCATGTGATGGTACAGTGACAATGAGTACTAAGACATTCCTGATTGACCATGTGAGGGTACAGTGACACTGAGTACTAAGACTTAATCCTGAATTACCATGTGAGGATACAGTGACAATGAGTACTAAGACTTAATCCTGATTTACCATGTGAGGGTTCAGTGACACTATGTACTAAGACTTCATCCTGATTGACCATGTGGGTGTACAGTGACACTGAATACTAAGACTTAATCCTGATTGACCATGTGAGGGTACAGTGACACTGTGTACTATGACTTAATCCTGATTGCACATGTGAGGGTACAGTGACACTGAGTACTAAGACTTAATCCTGATTGACCATGTGAGGGTACAGTAACACTGTGTACTATGACTTAATCGTGATTTACCATGTGGCGGTACAGTGACACTGTCTACCAAGACTTAATCCTGATTGATCATGTGAGGGTACAGTGACAATGAGTACTAAGACTTAACCCTGATTTACCAGGTGGGGATACAGTGACACTGAGTACTAAGACTTAATCCTGATTTACCATGTGTGGGTACAGTAACACTGTGTACTAAGACTTAATCCTGATTTACCATGTGGGGGTACAGTGACACTGTGTACTAAGACTTAATCCTGATTTACCATGTGAGGGTTCAGTGACACTGAGTACTAAGACTTAATCCTGATTGACCATGTGTGGGTACCGTAACACTGTCTACTAAGACTTAATCCTGATTGACCATGTGAGGGTACAGTGACACTGAGTACTAAGACTTAATCCTGATTTACCATGTGTGGGTACAGTAACACTGTGTACTAAGACTTAATCCTGATTGACCATGTGAGGGTACAGTGACAATGAGTACTAAGACTTAATCCTGATTTACCATGTGAGGGTACAGTGACAATGAGTACTAAGACTTAATCCTGATTGACCATGTGAGGGTACGGTGACACTGTGTACTAAGACTTAATCCTGATTGACCATGTGAGGGTACGGTGACACTGTGTACTAAGACTTAATCCTGATTTACCATGTGAGGATACAGTAACACTGTGTACTAAGATTTAATCCTGATTTACCATGTGTGGGTACAGTAACACTGTGTACTAAGACTTAATCCTGATTTACCATGTGAGGGTTCAGTGACACTGAGTACTAAGACTTAATCCTGATTGACCATGTGAGGTATGGTGACACTGAGTACTAAGAAGACTTAATCCTGATTGCCCACATTGGGGTATGGTAGCACTGTGTTCTAAGATTTAATCCTGATTGCCAATGTGGGGGTATGGTGGCACTGTGTACTAAGGAATACTGCACATCGATGGTGCAATTGTCTTCAACAACTGCTAACTTTGCTTGTGCAGAGTCAGTAAGTTGGAGAGACTAACATATGATTGTTGGGGGCGCAGTGGCATTGTAGTAACCGGTTCTCATCAGATCACCGAAGTTAAGCAATGTCGAGCCCGGTTAGTCCTTGGATGGGTGACCATCTGAGTGATCAATTCAGACTCCCGCATTCTGTCCTTGGGCAAGGCACTTAACCCCGATTGTCCACATGGGGGCGCGATGATGCCATGCACTACTGTGTACTGCACATTGATGGTGCACATGTCTTCAACTAATCTAACCCTGCCTGTGCTGCAGTGCAGAGTTACTATGCTGAGGAGCTGGCAGCTGCTTGTCGTTGCTCAGTTATTCTCTCCAGGTACTCTGGCTTCCTCCACCCATAAAACTGTTACCGATACAATATGACCTTGGATGTTAAAGTGTCATTAAACCTTAATAAATAAATAAATACATATGATTGTTGCTACTAGGTGGTTCTCTCCAGCTTCTCCCACCAATGCCCGTTCAAAGTATCATTAAACCATAATAAACCCCTCACACCCATTGGAATGAGCTGAGTGTGCACATTCCAATGAGGCCTAGCATTTCTTCTTATTTGTGGTGTGGTCTGTTTTTTGGACACTGTCTGCTCTTTACCAAATAGTTTTGATTCATGAAATTCCCCACACATGCACCCACTCTATATACAGAGCCGTTTTTGCTGCAGAAGTAATATTTTATAATCAGTCATTGGGAGAAGTTTGAGGGGGTCACTCCTTCACTCCTCTGAAAATGTAGATTATCTGAACACTGGGGTCTCATTGTTGACATCTCTGTAGTAATGCCAGTTGTGCTCATTTAATATCCATCAGTCTGTTGAGAAATTCATATTCATCTTTCATTGTCCTTGACACCTGGCCTGACACCAAAATCTAGTAGTCCCTCCCTAATTTCTGCTGAAGGGCTTTTCTGTGAGGTTTCCATTTGCTATTTAAGCAGTATTTTATGAAAATGATGACGGAAAAGCTAAGTACTGCTAAAGCATTGCAGATGGTACCTTGTTCCACTCAAGAGAAAATATTAAGTTTTAGAAGTCATCCCACCGATTGTATAGCTTCTTTGTTTGGTGATTATCAACCAGCCTCCAATATTATACCTGATACACCCCCACCCTGACAATTTCTGATTCAGACCAACACAAAATTCGAAGTTTGACAGGGCATTGTATGGAAGTTACATTCAGGAAACAGGGTTAATCAATTAAAATATAACCACTTAACTGGTTGATCGCTAGAAGCCGCTGTCTGGGATTTCAAAAAAATGAGGGTACCAGAGCAAAAGCCAACATTTTCCTTGCTCATGTTTCCTATTCAATCATATGCAAATAATATTTTGTTTATACAAATAATATTTTGTAATAAAACAAATTTTGAATGACAAATTTAGACCGCCAAAAATAATCCAGCCCAGTTGCCCTCAACCAGTTAAATGTGTTTCACTGTAAATTCTATATATTTTTATACTGTAACCAATGACCCAGACTTAGCTGGTGCTAACCCAAAAATATCTAGGGCCAAACACAAATTTTGCCTCCCAATCCCCAAAATTTGCATGCAAAACTGAAAATTAGAAGTCCTAACTGGCCCTCCATACATTTTACCCTCCGTGCATTGCACAGACGCTAGGAAGTCACCGAATCTGGCGCCAATAAAATCATTCTTTTGTTTGGCCCTTGTCAGATAACAACAAGCTGATATTTGTGCTTTTAAATCTCAAGTAATAATGATGCCAGACACAATCAATGGTTAAATTGGTGGATCCAAGGACAGAACTGGATGAAGGAAGGAAGAAACGGTGGTTTGAAATGTTCAGGGCTGTAGTTTTATAATATTTATTAAAATTAGTTCATGTTCCCTAATTTCGGGACATGAGCCTGACGTTATCACTGATTGATTATGATCTATATACTGTTTATTTAGTATTCCTTCCCTGCCTTCCCTTGATCCCCCCAGTTAAGCTCCCAAGCTTTTTGGCTTGTTTTAATAAAAAAAATTTATAAAATTTATTGGGAGTTTAACATTTTATGCAGAAGATTATTCTGTATATCCCCAGGGTTTACGTCCTCATCCTTAGGGGTGTTCGGGCATTTTGGTCATGCATCTTACATCCAATGTAAGGAAGATCTTGCTTTACATCGGATAGTCTTGTTTCTGTTACTGACTTCGTGCAGTGTTGCCTGGGGTCTTGATTCCGGTGTTTTGTTTACATTACATTACTCAAGGTAGTTTCCTATTCTTGTTTAGGAACAACAGTTGTAAGTAACATTAAATATTCTGATAGTGTGGTAGTTAATTTTACACAGTTTTTATAATTTTGTCCACACTTAGGCTTTTTTGGGCTCATCGTTCCCTTTGGAAACTTGGGTTCTTATATTAGGAAAAATTTTTCAAAAATTTTTATTTTATTTTTGAAAGAGTTTTTCTTTTGGATATATTTATTTCATTGATTATATTTAATGTTATCTTATATGTAGATTTGGTGGTGGTACAATGACATATATTAGTTTTTAGGTAATTATTTTTATCTAATAGTATGGCAAATAGAGGAAACCTTTCCTTTATTTACTTGGTCGTTGTATGAGTTTACTTGATGTACTACCACTAATTCTACTCCATGTATCAGATTTGATAATCTGAATGACGGGCATCATGGTTTGTGTTAGGCGAATGGACTCTATCGGTCCTATCAGCTGGTCCTCTCATCAAAAGGTCACTATAGTTTTTTAGTTTCTATTTACAGAGGAACAAGAACATGATGTGGCTTCATGACGCCGTCAAGGAGTATGCTGTTGTCGTCGCAAATCAATGAAGAGCTAGCAGCAAAAGTGCTCAGGTATTAGACAAGTGCCTAGATCCTTAGTAGGATTGATGACCTTGTCACCAGCTAGCTTGACCGGCAGATCTATCATGTCGACTAGTGGTATGTGATGCCGGGTATGTCTGTAGCAGTCGAGAAGAGGAATAAGGGTGTAGCGAGCACTATAAACATACGAACATGCTCACCCTGCGACGATGGGAAGGAGGAAGCATGGGAAGGAGGAAGTAAACAAGTTCTGAGGTATACTTGTCCAGGTCTTTTGTGATCGTGAGCAAGAGAGAAACTCTCGCTCTTATGACAGCATCTCGGGTCAGAGGTTGTTGGTAGGAACTTGTGTCAGTCAGACAAGTTCTGAGGTATGCTCGTCCAGGTCTTCCATGATCGCGAGCAAGAGAGAAGCCCCTCTCTCTTATTACAACATCTGCGGTCAGAGGTTGTTGGTAGGAACTTGTGTTGGTCAGACAAGTTCTGAGGTATGTTTGTCCAGGTCTTCCATGATCGCAAGCTAGAGAGAGGCCTCTCTCTCTCTTATGACAGCATCTGGGGTCCGAGGTTGTTAGTAGGAACTTGTGTTAGTCAGACAAGTTCTGAGGTATGCTCGCACCAGGTCTTCCGTGACGGCGAGCAAGAGAGAGGTTGCTAGTTAGCTCGAATGGTGAAGTAGTTATTCAGGTCCCTGAAAACTGTGATGCCGGGTGTATACGATCCGGGCTAGAAAAAGAGAGATCATATAGGGTGGAGCGAACAATATGATATGCAATTATGCTCACCCAGTGACGACGAATGGAGGAAACCGGCAAGGTCTGAGGTACGCTCGTCCAGGTCATCCAGGACCACGAGCAAGAGAGAGGCCGCTCTCTCTTACAGCATCATCTGGGGACTGATGTTGTTGGTAGGAACTTGCGTCAGTCGGAGTATACGTCAACGCCTCCTGTCCGGGACGTCCTGTCTAATAGGCAGCCGGGCCCGGCTAGTCTTATGGTTTCCTCTACATAGCGGACAAAGTGATCTTTATATTGCACAGGGCTATAAAACCCGATGAGTGGTGTCAGTTCCCTGTCGCTGGTGAAACGGTTAAGATTGGATACTTGGACCGTGACTCCGGTGGTGTTGCATATGCATTGTATTTGGAGCTAGTGGAAAAGTGCTCAATGATTTTAAAAAAGACAAGGGCTAGGTTTCACGGAGGCTTATGCCCTTGTCTTAAAACAGCTAGCTCAACCAGCAGATCTCACTCGTATGTGGGAGATGTGATGCCGGATATGTCAGCGGCGTTCGAGAGAGAATAAGGGTGTAGCGAGCACTGTTGATCGAATCCATGCCCACCTAGTGTTGAGGAACAGAAGAAGACAGCAAGTTCTGAGGTATGCTCGTCCAGGTCTCTCCGGATCGCAAGCAAGAGGGAGCCCCTCTCTCTCTCTCTTTCAACAACATCTGGAGCCGGGTGTTGTTGGTAGGAACTTCGTCATACAGAGCTTACGTACATAGCTATTGTCCGGTACACTTAGTTCAATTCTTAGCCGGGACAGCTACAGTTTTGCTTCTTTAAGCGTCTCCCGACCGCACCTTGGCTAAGTGACTCAGGATTTCCAGTCTGCATCGTCAAAAGGTCCATCTTTAATGAAGAAAGTCGCACCATCTAGATGCCAAGGAGATGAGTCTTCATTCATTGGGTCATCCGCAGTAATAACTATATTGGACTCCCTGTCCTAGGAGCAGCCGGCGAAGAGGCTATTCATGACCGCTGCTCCTCAGGCCTCTGTAACAGACTTGCTGTCGCAGTTGCACAGCTAATTGCAGTATTCCTGCTAAGGCAGAAGCACCCAACGTCAGTCTCAAATCTTGAGCTGTTGCATAGTGCTTATTTGGTCCAGTCACCTGCCTGTTTAGATGCTGGTGACTGTGATTCTAATTGATTTGAACGTATGATGGAAAGGATAACTTTTCCTTCCGGCACAACTCTTGGATGATATAGATACCATACATTATCATTTCCTTGAACTTGTTCCAGTGATTCAAAATGCTGCGAGCAATTATGAGAAACCGCTAGCGTAGTTCGACGCTGACTTCATCTGGGTGAAGAGCAGGGTAATAAGATCTCTTTCCGGTTAAGTCTACACAGGTGTCACAGGTCTTCGATTCTGTAGACGACACCATATTTAAAAAAAGTAATTCAGTTTCTTATCTTCTACCTCTGTATTTTTAATCGTTGTGATGGTTCACATACTTTTAAAAACATTAGGGGAAGATGTGGAGAGTTCCTCAGCATTGATTGAGCAGGCTAAGATCCTAGTTTTAGCCTTACCTTCATCATTTAGCTGTTCGCGTGGACGCAATTGAGAAGATAATTTCTTAATCAGAGCGAATTTAGTCTCATGGTCTTATGTACTTTAATTTTAAGTGCTGTGACATATCGTCTATATGGAAGGAATTTTGTGGTCGTTAATACCTTTTAAAATTCTTTCCAGACCTAGTATCTATTTCTCGGTCTTAACTATTGTTAAGTGGGAGTTATTCTGATGCAATGAAGCCTTGTGTCTTCATCTTTGCATTTGACTAGGTGGAAAACTTGCCATAGGTCGCTTTAGTCTTCCAACTCTAGTTTTTATGATAAGAATCAATTCTCGTCTCTTTAAGCTGGGGTCTAATGTACCATCACCAGCAGAAAGAGTACGAGAGGTTGTCCTAGACTCAAATCATCTATAAGGATTCATAGCAAGGTATAAGTATACCTAAGTCTTTGATGGTAAGCTTTCATTATTGTAGGATTAAACTACAAGAAAGCATCTATTCTCGACTCTTTAAGTTGGGGTCTAATCGACCACAGCCAACAGAAGAGTAGGAGAGTTTGTCCTAGACTCAAGTCGCTTATAAGGCTCATAGCAAAGGTATAGGTATCTCTCCTATATATAATTCTTAGGTTTGTCTATACAGCCACTTGGATAGGGGTTTCTCGTCAGACTGAGTTACTGATCAGACACCCCTGAGCCGGTGGTTGAGGCTCTTATAGAACTCGGTCCGGCCAATTTTGACTGGAAGTGGATAATTAGGTTATTTATTATTATCTTTCAGTCGATAAGCAAACGTTTGGCAATTGTAGCGAGTATAGTTCTTTAGATCACTTGTTTTGTGAACTAGATAATGTCTCATGGGATTTATGATAGGATTCATGTATCCCACTATTCATTTGGCTGGTTCATCTGTTTCACAGAGCCATTAAACCAGCTGTTTGGCTCGCTTTTATCGGTTATCTGATGCATTAACAGCGATAGTTTTATGTGCCGGATGGAGTTGTGTGGAGCGGCTTGGAATGTTATTTCGATGGGTCGCTTACACATATGTCTACTCCAGTTATTAACTGGAGTGGTAGACGTTTTTCCCTCTTGACCTGTTTTGTTTTAGAGAATCTTTTAACATAAGGTCAAGTTTGGGCATATATTACGGTTTTCTCAATTATTTCGGACGTGACTTCATATATTGCATTACAATCCTGAGTCTGAGTGTCTCTCTATGCACATTAGAGTTTATCAGAAGAGAAGTTATGCTTTTGTTGTCATTATTTTTTCAATAGAAGGGATGTTTATGTTCATTCTATTGTTAAATAAGTCAGTTAGATATTCGTACTGTGTTATTTATCTTCCAATTAGCAGTCAATGCTTAAGATTTCAGCGCATAAGTAAGTGCTGGCTATATCTTGTGCTTATTCTAACTGTTTGGCTATTATATTATCTTATGTGGGATCTTTTCAGGATAGTTAAGTTTTCGGTGCATGGGAATAATAGTTTCCATTATTTGTGTCGCTAGTATAAGGCTTTTGAGCGCATACATTGACGCTCAGCCATTTTCATGGGAATGAATGATAGGATATGTGTATCCTTCAGTTCATTTGTTTCTATTGATTTCATTGAGGTTATCGGGTCTGCTATTGAGCATTCGCCAGAAGCTTCCCCATTAGAGGGTTTTGTTCTTTAGGGAAGTTTTATTCTTCATGTCATTCTCTACTCTCAGTGGCATTACGGAGTATTCGGATGTGAAAGAGCTTTATGATCACTATATTATTGCTGTCTGCACCAGCAATGATTAAGTAATGTGGGTGAGGTGGTTTTGACATATATTTGAATTCCCCCCCCCCCAGCCCCCACACACACTCACGCTGTCGCGTATATTTTTTTTAATACATACATACTTTGCGTCTGGGTCGTGTTGGATGGCACCATCATATGCATATATGCAGTTCTGTTGCATTTGTTTCCGGTATTTATTTTCTGATTTTGGAGCCGGTTTATCATACCTACCTCCATTTCTAGATCCTGGTCTCTATTTGGTCGGTTCTCAAATCGCATATTCTCACGTGTTTATAGTTGTAGATATCAAATTTCTCACTGATTTCGTCATACCTGTATATGGCGTCTGGAGTGCATATTTTATAGCGGATAATGTTATTAGTCCCCTACGGGAACCATAAGGGGACTATAGGATTGCACTCTGTCCGTCCGTCCGTCCGTCCATCTGTCCATCCATCCATCCGTCCGTCCATCCGTCCGTCCGTCCGTCCATCTGTCCATCCGTCCGTCTGTCTGTTTTTTATGTTACCACCTCTCCCTCCAACATGCTTTAAGCTACACCTTTCATATTTGGTACATGGATAAATGGTTCTGAGGGGATGATGCACGCTCAAAATTTTTTTTCTCAAAATCTAAGATGGTGGAATGGCGGCCATTTTTGTTGTGTTTTTTAAGCTTTTTTTCTCTATTTTCATGTTACCACCCCTCTCACCAAGATGGTTCAAGCTTAACCTTTCGTATTTGGTACATGGATAAATGGTTCTGAGGGGATGATGCACGCTCAAAATTTTTTTTTCAAAATCCAAGATGGTGGAATGGCGGCCATTTTTGTTGTGTTTTTTAAGCTTTTTTTCTCTATTTTCATATTACCACCCCTCCCACCAACATGGTTCAAGCTACACTTTGCATATTTGGCACACGGATAGAGGGTTGGGAGGGGATGATGCACGTTCAATATTTTTTCTTCAAAATACAAGATGGCGGCATGGCAGCCATTTTTGTTGTGTTTTTTTCAGCTTTTTTCTCTATTTTATGTTACCACCCCTCAATCCAACATGGTTCAAGCTGCACTTTTCATATATGGTACATGGATAAAGGGGTTGTGAGGGGATTATGCACGCTCAATATTTTTTTTTCAAAATCTAACATCTGTCTGTCTGTCTGTCTGTCTGTTTTTATATTACCACCTCTCCCTCTAATATGCTTCAAGCTACACCTTTCATATTTGGTACATGGATAAATGGTTCTGAGGGGATGATGCACAGTCAATATTTATTTTTCAAAATCCAAGATGGCAGAATAGTGGCCATTTTTGTTGTGTTTTTTAAGCTTTTTTCTTCTCTATTTTATGTTACCACCCCTCCCTTCAAGATGGTTCAAGCTACGCCTTTCATATATGGTACATGGATAAATGGTTGTGAGGGGATTATGCACGCTCAATATTTTTTTTTCAGAATCCAAGATGCTTATATACTCTAGTGTCTTCTGTGACAAAAACACCTTATGTCACAAAAGCGCCGTAGGGGACTAATACCACCTTGGTGGTCAAACACTTGTTCACCAAAATCATCACTATAGCCTTGGATTGTGAAGTGGCATTAAGCACCATTTATTATTTATAATTCTTTGAGTGCCTGATCGATATTTATTTATATCGTTTCCGAGTTCTGCTTATTGATTCGAGAGCTCTCCCCTCTTTCTTTTGAAGTTATGTTTAAAAAATGGCAGGGGGGGGGGGGGGGTCATTTTGTCCACTTTTCTGCCTTATGGGGTATGTAACTATTGAGGAAGCTGTACTACGTTCGGCGATCAGCTGCAGTATTATTGTGTGGCATAGGTTTATGGGCAATTTTCTCTCATTCTCAGTATGCCATAATAATTTTTAGGGCCTAGTCCAGCCTTGTCTCTAAAATTGTTTATTTGTTACATCCTAATTAACATGATTTTATGCTTAGATTTAGGATTTACATAATTGGGATCCATATTAGGTTATGCCTCTTCTATTATGGTATTAAGAGACATTCATGTAAATTCTAATTTCTTCATCATGGTTTGAAGGATTTGATCTATGTTGATCTACTATTTCGGAAGTTCTAGGCCCTCCACCTTTTTACGATTCAGCTAAGTCTGGGTCATTGGTTACAGTATAAAAATATGAAAAAATTTATAGTAATTTATATATTTTTTATACTTACCAATGACCCAGACAGGAAGGGCCCTTCCATGAGTGGGCAGTACTGGGCATTCATACCTCCCCGCTGAATTATTATAATCTTTTTTCTACAAAGAATGAATTTATTGGCGCCAGATTCGGTGACTTCCTGGCGTCTGCACATGCGTGGAGGGTAAAATGTATGGAAGGCCAGTTAGGACTTCTAATTTTCAGTTTTGCATGCAAATTTTGGGGATTGGGGTGCAAAATTTGTATTTAGCCCTAGATATATTTGGGTAAGTAAAAAAAATATATAAATTACTTTAAATTTTTTCATTTTTATACTGTAACCAATGGCCCAGACTTAGCTGGTGCTAACTCTAAAATATTCAGAGCCAAACACAAATTTTGCCCCCCAAATCCCCAAAATTTGCATCCAAAATAAAAAAACTGATGTTGTATATGGTCCTCCATACTTTTGCCCACTGCGCATGTGCAGTGTCAAGGAAGTACCGAAATTGGCGCAAAGCCTCATTCTTTGTTTGGCCCTTCTGTCAGTAACATCTCTCTGATTTCTGTGCTTATAAATCTCAGTTAAAATGATGCCAGACACAAAGTAATGATAAATATGGTGGATCCAAGGTTGCTTTAAGAGGATGAGAGGAAGAAACAGTGGTTGGATGTGTTCAGGGCTGTAACTTATAATTTTTATTATAAATTTTTTCATGTTCCCTAATTTCGGGACATGGCCCTGATGTTTTCATTTTTGCTATGAAAATTCCACTGTTTGTTAAGTATTTCCTCTCTCTCCTTCCTTGAACCCCCACTAGTTAAGCTCCCATGCTTTTTTAGTCTTTTTTTAAATTTTTTTATTGAAAATTTCTTGGGAGTTTAACTTGGTAACAGAATGTTTATTCTGTTTGTCCCCATGGTTATGTCCTCACCCTTGGGGTGTTTAGGCGTATTTGGTCTCGCATCTACCATCTGATGTATCGCAGTTTCTTCTGATGAAGATTCTGCCTTACATCGGATAGTTATCTAAGAATCTGTTACTGACTTCGGGCCATGTTTTGTTAGTGCCTGGAGTCTTGTTTCTGGTTTTTATAGATTTTTGTTTACATTGACAACGGTTACTTTCTGTTAGTAATTCCTTGTCTTCTGTAATGTTAGGCATGTAATTAGATACATTATTATTCTCCGGAAGTGTTACATTAATTTTCTAGTTTCAAGAAAAAATTTTGTCCACACTTAGGCTTTTTTGGGATCCATTTGGGCTCATCGTTCATTTTTTTTATGAATTATTTTTCGAAATTTTGTTTAATGGATTGTATTACTATGTATCTTTGTATTATTATGAGGGTTAGTGCGAGTACTACGGCTTGAATATTTCTTATAAAAATGAAAGAATATTGTTCAAATTGTAAATCGAGGAAGTCTTCCTCAGATTCTCATGATCATTGTGTTTGCTGTAGTCATTGTACTTGCACTAACTCTTGTTCTGTTTGTGCCATTTGGGATGACAAACATTGGAGACGTGTGTCACGGTACATTGTTAGTGGTGAGAGATCGATGCCTGTTCTCTCACCACAAGGTCACTCTAGTTTTTCAGTTTCTTTTTCAGAGGAACAAGAACGTGGTGATGTTTCCGAGATATCATCTGGAAGAGTGCTACGTCATCGCAAATTAACGAAGAGCTAGCGGCAAAAGAGCTCAATAAAATTGGACAAGCGCCAAGATCTCAGAATATGGGATTTACGTCCTTGTCGCCAGCGAGCTCAACCGGTCGTCCTATCACATAGAATGTCCATAGCAGTCGAGGAAAGGAAAAAGGGTGTTGCGAGCACTATAATCTCGGATCATGCACACCCTACGACGATGGAACAGAGGAAGCCAGTCAGTTCGACGGTCGGCTTGTTCAGGTCCTCCCGGACCACGACCAAGAGAGGTCCCTCTCTCTTACAATAACATCTGGGGCCAGAGGTTGTTGTTCATAACGTTCGTCAGTCAGAGCATATGTCCACACCTCTTGTCCGGGACGCTCCATCATATAGACTACTGGGGTCGGCTAATCTATCGGCTTCCTCTTCATCGCATCAGCACACATGACCGCACCTTGGCTATGTGACCACAGAGATCCAGCCTGCATCGCCGACGAAGGATTTGATGTTGTCAAGGTCACTCCATCCAATAGTCAGGGACACAAGGCCTCATTAGTCGGGACATTCGCATAAGAGGATTATGTCGGACACGCCATCCCATGGGCTACCAGCTGCTAAACATCAGAGATCCGCAGCTCCACAAGCCTCCATGACGCACTTGCTGTCGCAGATTGTGAAGCTTATCGCAGCGTCCCAGCAACCTCAGAAATGTCCTACACCAGTTTCTGATCAGGAACTGTCGGATGAAGCTGGGTCGGTTCATTCCTCTGCACGGTCAGACAGGGACGACCGAGATTCCCATCTGATCCAGTCGGATGGTGAAAGGGAAATTACGGATCTGGAATTTTCCCTTTCGGAACAACATAAGGTGGCAATAGAGTTTATCCGTCAACACTTTCCAAATGTTCCGTCGGATATCAGTTTGCTGCGACCAAAGATAAGAGACTGATAGCGTCATTGGATTCAGACTTTTTTGGCCGGGTAAAGGAGGATGTTCCTGATTACACGCTACAGTCCAGCAATGTCTCTCGGACGTTTGACGTGCTTAATGATGCTATATTCGATTTAGCCTCGAGTTCGTGATCTGTATCTGCTGTTTATCAATAGTAGAAATAAATTTACAACAGCAGACCCGGGCATCTTGAGAGTTCCTCTGCATTTAGACGACCAGGCTGAGGACTTGGATTTGTCTCTTCCTGCGTCATTTAATATTCACTCTAGTACTATGGAGACTACGATTTCTTCTAATAGAGCGAACCTAGATGCCTTGTCATACGCAGATCACCTTACTAGAGCGTTAGCACAGCGTCTCTCTGGGAAAGAATTCAAGGACGTACATACCTCTTTAAGAGTTCTTTTCAAGGCTATAGCTTATTCCACGTACAACTCTGCCCTATCAGTGGCTAATTTAGAGTTGGTTAGACGTGATGCAGCCCTGGCTTCATCCACTATGGTGGATTCTAAGGTAAAAAACTCTCTTCGAGGTGTTCCGGTTTCCGGTGACCTTCTATTTGATAGTAAGCTTTCTTTAATCGATGATCAGATTATTAAGAAAGCTTCGGAAACTCTGCTTCTAAAAAACCTGACTCAGCAGAAAAGAGTAAAGCAGCAGCTTCTACTTCAAAGGGAAGCTCCTGTAAAGAATATAAGAAATCCTCAAGCTCTTACTCTAGAGGTCGTCAGAGCAGCGACTCAGGTAGGGGACGTGGTTCTGGCCGAGACAACCGATCAGACTTCCCATGGTCAGCAGGTTGAGGCGCTGCATGGGGAGGATGTAGTTTCTCTTCCCGTAGGCCTTGCAGGTCCAGGAGGTGATGGTCAGGCCCTCTATTGCGGTCCAGTGGGCGGAAGGTTGACAGAGTTTTTGACCATTTGGTTGTCAATTACAGACAACCAATGGTAAGAGAGGTTATCTCGGAAGGTCTAAAGCTATCTTTTCGAGAGAAACCTCCGTTAACACGAAGTCTGCGATGGACTCAAATCTTCAAAAAATAGATTCTCTTTTTTTTTTATTTAATCTTATTTGTTTTACAAAGATTGGCGAACAAGTTATGCAACTTATATTAACGCCTCTCCTTGGCCCAATGGCACAGGTGTGTGGGATGACCTTCATAGCGGCAACTTCGTGGCCTAGCTCTTCTCGAATACTACGAAGGGATCTTTAGCCTGCACAGATTCTCTTCTATCAGAGGTGCAATCTCTTTTGGAGAAGAATGCAATAGAGGTCATGGAAAACCAGGAATCCCTGGGTTTTTACAGTCACCTGTTCTTGGTACCGAAGCCAGATGGCTCGTTCCGTCCAGTTATAGATTTGAGCTGAATAAACAAACTGATCGTTGCTCCAAAGTTCTATATGGAGACCATTCGATCAGTAAGGGTGAGCATTCGAGTGGATGATTATGCATCAAGCATAGATCTAAAGGATGCGTACTTTCATGTCATGGTAAATCCGGCATTCAGAAAGTACCTACGGTTCACCGTCCTAGGGTCGTTTATCAGTTCCGAGCAATGTGCTTTGGACTCAATCCAGCACCCAGCATATTTCCAAGCTCATTCGTCTGCGGTAACGTCGGCCTACTTGGATGACATTCTTCAGAGATACGACAACAAGACGGTTCTTCAGTACGATGCTCAGCTGGAGTCTGCTTCAATTGCTCCGACGTTTAGGTTTCATTGTAAACGAAAAGAAGTCAGATCCGTCCAAGTGGTTCATTCACTTGGGAATGAGCTTCGAGACTCACAACAATTTAGTTCATCTTCCATTGCCCAGAGCGAAGTTAGTCAGTTGTTATGCTCGCTTTTGTCTACACACAGATGCAGTGACAGCAAGGGAGTTCATGCGACTGATGGGTTTGTGCGGAGTGGCAGCGGATTTAATTTCGATGGGCCGCTTACATACATGTCCACTCCAGATATTTTTTACTCAAACTTGGAATGTGAAGATTCATTCGCTCGAATCAAACATTGTGTTAACGGACCTAGTAAAACAAAGGATTCAGATTTGGGCAGTGATTGACTCAGGGAGTTCCGCTGCATCTGCCGGATCCGGCTTTTACAATTATGACGGATGGATGCGAGTCAGTCAGATTGGGGCGCGACATTGAGCCCAACAGTCTCAAAGTGCCAGGGTCTTTGGGACCCGGGGTTCCTGAACAAGCATATAAACATCAAAAAAATGAAGTCAATATGGCTAGAGCTACGTCATTGGATGAACATAATACAGAACTTACATGTTCAAATATTGTCAGACAATTTGACGGTAGTAGTGTACGTTCGGAACCAAGGAGGCACTCATTTGATTCCGTTATTTGATCTAACGGAACAAATTCTTTTGTTTGTTTTAGAATATCACGTTCTTCTTTCGGTCCGTCATATACCGGGTTGTCTGAACGTTCTAGCAGACTCGCTCTCTCGGACAGGTTGCATGTTGTCTTCGGAATGGACTCTCAACAAGCGAGTATTCAATCAGATTTGCTACCAATGGGATCGACCAATGATAGACTTGTTCGCGACACATCTCAACAATCAGTTGCAAACGTATGTGTCACCATGCCCAGATCCTCGAGGGTACGCAGTAGATGCTCTCTCAATGTCTTGGGACGGAATGATAGGTTATGCATATCCTCCAACTCCATTGATTCAACAGATCTTGCTAAAGATCAAACAATCGCACTGCAAGATACTGTTGGTAGCATCTCTGTCGTACCAGAAACCATGGATATATCTACTCAGGTGTCTGTTATGGGACGTTCCATGGAAGCTTCCTCCACGGGAAGACCTTCTTTTTCAGGGGAAATCTTGCACACTGTATCACAACCCGCAAGGTCTCAACCTTCACGTATTTCCGTTGTGCGGTCTTCCTTGCATGGGAAGTGCTTTACAGGATGAGCAGTGGATGCAATTTCTAACTGTAGGAGGACCTCCTCTTCGCTAAACTATGTGGCAAAGTGGAAGGTTTTCTTTCGCTGGTGTAAGGATCAGTTGATAGATGTTTATGATCCTTCCATTCCAGACATTGCTAATTTTCTGGTCTACTTGTTTGACGTGGTCAAACTGCAGCCAGTCACTATTACGGGTTATAGGTCTATGCTATTGGACACTTATTCTCATCACAATAGCTTAGAAATTGGATCGAATATCTCTTTATCTAAGTTAGTAAAAAACTTCTCGCTTAATAGGCCTAGAACCCTTAGGTTAATTCCGAAATGGAATTTGGCTTGAGTTCTTTTGAAGCTTAAGGAAGCTCCATTTGAACCTTTGAACATTGTAGACTTCAAGTTTTTGTCTTATAAAACAGCTTTTCTCTTAGCCTTTGCTTCCGCAAGAAGAGTCAGTGAGCTTTAGATGGCCGTAGACCCTTGCTGTGTCCAGTTAGAGTTATGCGTATTTATAAATGCAGATCGGAATTTATCAGAAGGGGACGAAAACGCTTCTTTCTGTCTTTAATTCCCAATAGAAGGGACATTTCAGTTCATTCTATTGCTAGATGGATTCAATTAGCTATTTGTACTGCTTATGAGAGTTTATCTTCCAATCAGCAGTCGGTGCTTAAGATCTCAGTGCATGAAGTTAGAGCGCTGTCTACATCTTGGGCTTATTCTAACAGTATTGCTATTACAGATCTTATGAAGGCTGCGTTGCCCAGAATGTCATCCACTAAATAGTTTCAACTATAGTTATGTAGGTTTTCTGTTCCAGCAGTGACTCTGTCCTGCTACCCTCTTTGTTCTGTGGTGACTTGACCCAGAGCAAGGGGAAGGGGGGTTGGTGTTTCCTTATATCACCGGCTTTATAGTGAAAAGCAAGGGAATACCTCCTCCTAAGTCAGTATTTCCGAGTCACTGCTGGGATGGTTTTAAAGTGTAAAGCTAATGTTTATCTCATTTATGTACGGTGCTGGGATGGTTTTAAAGTGTGAAGCTAATGTTTATCTCATTTATATAATATTTTTAGAGTGTAGCTCAGTGTGAAGCATTTGTATATGTCACGTGTCATATGAGCGTTAATATACAATCCTCGGAGATCATTGATGTTATTATGCTCAATTATTGATTGGTATTTTGTCTTTCTTATTTTAATAAACAAGAAAGACATATGTAAATCCTTTCTCTCCTTTTCTCCTTGAGGGGATATTTCTTTAGACGTAATTGAGCCTATTGGATTTTCCTTTATGTCCTAGGCCCGCCAGCCTTTTTCTATTCAGCTAAGTCAGGGCCATTGGTTACAGTATAAAAATATGAAAAAATTTAAAGTAATTTATATATTTTTTATACTTACCAATGGCCCAGATGGGGATGGCCCTCTCATGAGTTGGGAACTCATACCTCCCCGTTGATTATAACATTTAGCTGGTACTGGTTGGAAGAATGAGGCTTTGCCCCAATTTTGGTACTTCCTTGACACTGCGTATGCGCAGTGGGCAAAAGTTTGGAGGACCATATAGGACATCAGTTTTTTGATTTAGGATGCAAATTTTGGGGGCAAAATTTGTGTTTGGCCCTGAATATTTTAGAGTTAGCACCAGCTAAGTCTGGGCCATTGGTAAGTATAAAAAATATATAAATTACTTTAAATTTTTTCATTATTATTTTATACCAGCCATGCGATTTGTTCTATGCTGTAATGGCCTTTCCACATAAATTAAAGAAAATGTTTCAGTTCAAAACTTTAATCATTCACACATTTTAGTTCCATATTTAAATTTTTAGTGGAGTTGGTTAAAGTTGTGCCCAACAGTGTAAATGGTGGACAGGACACCAAGCCTGAAAATAAGCAAGCTGTCATTTATGGAGTGAGGCCCCCAGAAAGGGAATTTACTGATGCTATCCCATTCAGTGGACTAGAATCCCCCAATTTATCCTTTGCATACATTTTTCTGTTTAGGCTTGAGACCTTGATTCAGATTGAGGTTCACAGAGGGTAAATTTAGTAATGCTACCCTGCTCTGCAGGGTAGCATCACCAAGTTCACCCACTGGGGACCGCATTCTGTAGATGACAGGACACTGAAAAAAGTTGAGATTATTCCTACAAGTATTTACAGTATTGAAAATAGTAAGTGAATAATATTCAGTGATGGCAAAATTATCAAATGCGTCATATTTTTTATCTTTTTAGTGATTAATAAGGATGTGGCAAAATGGACAACTGCTGATTGAATTTCCAGATTGGATGTTTTCTTTGAGATGCTACATCCTTTCATTTGGCAGACTGAAACCAAGAGCCAAAAGGCAACTGTACCTGTGGTTTTTCAGATCCAAACATTTTGGTGCCAAGACTTTGGGGTGTGACAGAAAACAGATTACAACTGCTTCAGTGTAATTGTTTCTAAACATAAAGAAGTGCTTCTCGCTTAAAACATTATTGAAAAAAGTACCTGTTCTTCCAGGTGTATAATGTGAAGAGAAGAGATTTCAAATCAGATTTCAGATCTGAAGCTACAAATAAGATGTGCATAAGGATTAAAATGTGTAGATTTTCAGCAAATATGGATTGGAGATAATTATAGGACACACAAATACACTTTAATTCTTCGCCTAATCTGAATATCAGACAACACTTGTAAAAACATTATTGAAAAAAACTAATACTTTTCATTTTTTTACCTCAAAAACATAGCTTAGAACCCCTAAATCAGTTTGTTCTACTTATGTTTTTCAGATACAAAATGAAGAAGAATAATAAAATAATAATAAATAAAAGTTCAATGGTGTTTTTCAACTCACTTGAGCAAAGCTCAAGGGAAGCTTTTTTGATCAAATTTTGTCAGTCTGTCATCCAGCATGAACTTCACATTATTGAGTTCTCATAAACTACTGTATCGGATTTGAACCAAATTTGATATGTATGTTCCTTATTATATGTCAAATCAAGTTTGTTCAAATAAAGTCGCCACGCCCACAGGATACTCACAGTGCATAATTACTCTTTTAGCACCCACAAAAGTTTTTCAAAAAACGAAAAAAAATTTCTCCAGAAGTACCCATCAGAATCTTATGTATTCAATATCTTTGGAGGGGTAAGATTTAGGTTTGTTCAAATCAAGACCCTGGGTTCACATTTGGGCTCGACATTGGAGCTCAAATTTTAACTTAGTGCAATATGAGAAAATTTCTTTAACACTCTTCCTCTTTCACGCTCACCAATCAAAATCTCTTGCTAGTTGGTACACAACATCCTTGGACTTTACTTCATACCTGTAATGTTGCCATGATTTAGCGCTAGAGGCTGACCAAGCTTAAGTGCCAATAAATGAATAAATAACATTATTATACATTGGAGCCTAGAGCAGGGAGATTTTGATTTTCCTGATTCGGTTTTGATTCAGTTTCAGGAAAAAACCTCAGATTTGGTTCAGTTTTTGTACGCCCGTTTTGAAAAAAACGGGTCGTATTATGGTATACCGCTGTCCGTCCATCCGTCTGTCTGTCAGTCCGTCCACATGTCGAATAATAACTCGAAAATGCTTTGAGCAATTTTCATGATTTTTTGGTGGCAAGTATATGTTGATGGAAGGAATCTCCCTTTCTATTTGTGTCACCGTCTGATATGTCATTCCAGAGTTATGGGACTTTATTTGTCAAAATATAAGCAATTTTTCACATGTCGAACAATAACTTGAAAATGCTTAGAGCAATTTTCAGGATGTTTTGGTTGCAAGTATATGTTGATGGAAGGAATCTCCCTTTCAATTTGTGTCACTGCCCGATTTTTCATTCCAGAGTTATGGGACTTCATTCGTTAAATGTACAAGAATATAAAAAAAGTACACATGTATACTCATATTGTGTGCTTCCCTCTTGTAATTAATAACGGGTGTATCATGCGCTTATGGCGCAGCTGTTTATTCTATTCGTTAAGAACATAATTATAGTAATATAACACCCCAGGCTCCTTTATCTTAGAAAGAATAAGAAATAGTATGTACAATGCCACTCATTTCAAAAGCAAAAAACCCTGTCTGTAAGTATCTCCATTGGGTTCAACGTTTTTCCTTTGATCATTATTAGGGGTCCTAGGATATCAGATACTAACCCTATTGAGTCAGGAACAAAACAGAAATTAGGGTAACAAATAAATAAAGTTCTTCTAATCTATGTTGTGTTCTCGATGTCAAATTTTCTCCCTAATTGACTCATCTGGTGGACGAGTCAATAAGGGAGAAAATGTGACAATGAGAACACGACATATTCGCCCCTTTGCCAGATATTCTTAAGTGACAAGGGTCCACAGAAGCCACTAGTCCAGTTGCCTCCCAGTAAGATAGATTCATCAGTTTATGCACAAACACAGTAAAACCATTCAGTGGGTTTTAACTGGGTCTTGTGGTTTTGGCTTTCCGGGTTGCCACAAAAACTGGAACAGAGCCAGAAAACTGAAAAAAATGTCCAGCTCCAGTGGAGCCCATTTAATTGTATATCTCTTATAGTTGAAAAACCCTTTTTAGCCCGACTGTTTACAGTGAGGGCTATAGAAATGACTTTTGTCCGTCCATCCGTCCGTCCATCTGTTAACATTTAGAGTTTTGGTTAAAGTTTGTGGTTAAAGTTTTTTACTGAAGGTTCAAGTGTTTTTTTCTTTTCTTTTTTTTCCTGTTCAGTTGACATTTGGAGTTTTGGTTAAAGTTTGTGGTTAAAGTTTTTTATTCAACCTTCAAGTACAGGCTATACCCGGTAGTTCTTGTCTGATCGTCATGAAATTCCATATGCAGGTTTTAGGTCATGTCTACATGAGAACGTCCCCTTTTGGTCATGATCGGTCAACTGGTATGGTTGCCCGAGCCCAAAAACCATTAGCACAGTCTACAGGTCGTATTTATGAAGGGATTTCATTGCAATTCATAGAATGCCTCTGTATAAAGCCTAGATGAGAACATCCCCGTTTAGGCATGATCTGTCAACCGTCATGACTGCCAGAGCCCAAAACCCGAAAACCTTTAGCACAGTCTACAGGTCATATTTATGGAGGGATTTCATTGTAACTTGATAGGTTGACTTCATATAATGTCTACATGAGAAAGTCCCCTTTTGGACGTGATTGGGCAACTGTGACTGCTACATTTGCCCAAAGCCCCAAAACCTTCACAGTCTACAGGTCATATTTATGAAGGGATTTCACTGTAACTTCGTAGGATCAATCCACATGATGCCCAGATGAGAATTCCCCTTTTGGTTGCGATCATTCAACCATGATGGCTGCCCGAGCCCGAAAACCTTTAGCACAGTCTACACGTCATATTTATGGAGGGATTTCATTGTAACTTGATAGGTTGACTTCATATAATGTCTGGATGAGAACACCCCCTTTTGGGCAACTGTGACGGCAACAGGGGCCCGAAGCCCAAAAACCTTTAGCACAATCTACAGGTCATATTTATGGAGGGATTTCATTGTAACTTGATAGGTTGACTTCATATAATGTCTAGATGAGAACGTCCCCTTTTGGGCAACTGTGACGGCAACAGAGGCCCGAAGCCCGAAAACCTTTAGAATATTCCACAGGCCATAATTATGAAGGGATTTCATTGTAGCTTAGTAGGATGACTCCAAGTTTGTGGTTAAAATCCCAGACAACCCCCCCCCCCCCCCCCCCCCAATTAGGCTTTTTTTTCTTCTTTTCTCCAATATGCATTTTGAAGTATTTACAGTCACTACATGCGGAACCTTTTTTTTAAACTTACGTACTCCCCCTCCCCTCCCCCCCCCCCCCCTGCCGGGGGCCAATTAGGCACTTTTTTTTTTCCCTCCAATATGCATTTTGAACTATTTACAGTCACTACATGCAGAACCTTTTTTTTCCTTTTCTCAAAAATGCTTTTTTATAGTTTTGGTTAAAGTTTGCGGTTAAAAATCCTGACAGAAATTATCCCCCGCTCCCCCCCCCCCCCCCCTCCCCGATTAGGATTTAGACTGACCACATGTGGACAAAAATGGACTCCCCTAACACACCCCCACTCTCCCTCACCCCCACCCCACCTCCTCCTCACCCAGGGCCATTCATGCAATATTTTTTCTTTGGTACAAAATGCATTTTTAGCCTGACTCTTTATAGTCAGGGCTATAGTCATGGCTTCAGTCCGTCCATCTGTCGGTCCATCCATATGTCTGTAAACAATTGGTTTCTGACTGATAACTCCAGTTTGGATTATTTGATTTCAACCAAAGTTGATATGTGTATTTTCCAGCTAGTAATACAGGCCAGGTTTCAATATAGGTTCCACAACTACCTCCCCCCCCCCCCCCCTCACACACACACACACACACACACACACACAAACAATTATTCCCAAAATGCATTTTGAAGGATTGGGAGTTATTACATGCAAAAAAGAAAATTGACTCATATAGCCCAACATTGCTTTATGTTCTGCATCTTTAATCCTTTACCTAACACAAGTTGACGCCAACAGTACAAATTATTTTTCTGAAACATCAGATTTTTTCATTTTTTACTTCTAACTATGGCTTATTAAGCTCATCAAGCTTGTTCCATTAATAGGTCATGAGGTATGTTTTGGAGTAGAGAAATGAAAAAATAAAATTTGAATAGCAAATTTTGTATATCACAAGTGCAGATGTGGCAGATTCGTTAGGTAAACTGTTAACAAAAAATGGCTCCGACTATTTTATGTCTAAGCATTGCCATTGCCATTGCTGGGACAGTTGGGCTGCATGTGTGACATCACTCTAGTTTGTGGCTGTGATCATTTCTCCAACAGATGTTTAATGATTTGTTAACCGTATTTCATGAGATTTTTTAACTGTAGTTAATATTTCATCCTCTGAGTGCAACAAGGTGCCATCTGCAATGCTAAAACATTGCGTCTTTTTGTACTCAAGAGATGATTTCTGACTCTAGAACCTAAAGGTCATATATTTCAAACATCAGTGGAGAGGGTGCACGCATATTCCTTCAGCAGTTGGAAATTCACAGGTACCAGTTGGAAGAAAATTCTCACACAAGGCTGTGTTTGAAAATGGTTTTCTGAACAGTTGGATGTTTGGCAGTCAAGAGGAGTGGGAGTTAGAAAATCAGAGGGGCACATACACCCTGAGCCCAGACTTACTGGCCACATCCCTGAACATTATCCCCATAATAACAAGCTGTTGCGACCTGGTAAATTAAGGAGAAATCTAGTGTGACGAAGATACTATTCTTGCACTTTATAAGCTGTTGCCTCCCCACTGAAAAATACAATTTATAGAAATGTTTATCCCCACTTTACACCATGTAATTGTATGTACCATCATGCTTCTAAGCCTGATCAATACACTGGCAAGAGAATTTGGATGCAAAGTTGACATAAGTTAGGTGACTTGATCAATCCCATAACAAAGCTGCATTAACTCTTAACATGCTAAGTATTTTAAAAATATTATTCCTCAAATCTCGTCATGGTTAGATTTGATGAAAAATTCATCTAAACTTAACTGAAGAAATTATTAGTCAATAAGTCAGTTCAGTTTACAGGGTGGAAATTTAGTTAAATGTGCCCAGATTATGCTTATTGTGGTGGCAGGAGATAACCTGTCTTGGGAAGGAATATCCGCCAGCAGCATGCAAGGAGTTGACCTTTTACCTAACAAATTGGCTGTATGTGTCTGCGTAAATTACAAATTGAATCGTTGAAAACAAAAATGTAAAACAATTTCAACTAAACCATATCATGTTGTCCATCATCGAAACGTACTTACATGCTTTGGTGTTGTTTTGTTGACATTTTTTAAATATTTTGATATCATGTGCATTGGGTAAGGGGTTCTTTTTCAGTGTAACTACTTACATGTACCAGCTCGGATGTGTTTATCCAAGTTTTCATTCTTCAGTACTGTCACATTATGGCAACATTATTGCCAAAATATGGTGTTATTGACTGATTGAGTGTTGGAAGCCAATTTTTGGGCTTTATTCTGAAGAGCAGGTACCATAACTTAAAAGCTTCATTTTCTGTAAATGTGCTGCATATAATCATTGAAGTGAAGTTATTTGTGCAATTACCAGTATATTTTAATTTAATTATGCCATAACCATCAACTGTATTGTGTGATGTGATGTAAATGCTGCAATTTTCTCTTCTTTTTGAAAAAATACTGCAGAAACACATTTTGTTCTCTGCTGGGAAATGTTTGTGCTTTTGATATGTTTATAGTTTATTTTTCTATTGCTGTGCATTACCTCTGAAATGGATATTTATAAACCACCTGTTTTACAACAGAATCCACAAATATTTTGGGTTTTTCATTTTATTGTTTTTCCTTCTTGAGCAAGTTCTGTTTTTTTCTCCTGCTAAGCATAACCTCTCACATGGACATCTGTAAGTCAACAGTTTTACAACAGAAATCCACTTTAATTTGGGCTTTATCTTCTATCTTTTTCTTCTTGAGCAAGTTTCTTTTGGCGACCCAGTATAGAGAACTCTACAAATTAATGTACATTATTCACTCTCTCTTTGGCCGAACTTGACTTTATATCCCATGTTGTGGTCACAATTAGCCATTGTGCAAAAAAATACGTGACCTTTATCCAACGCAGACAATATCAAAATTTATTATTTTGAATATCATTTTTTTTAATTTTTCAAAACATTTCAACAAAACCATATCATGTGACCCCTCATTGGAACAAGCTCAACGAGCTCGTTCCAAAGAAAGGTCATAGGATATGGTTTTGTTTAAATTTTTGGAAAAATAGTATTTTTTTCAGCTGCTGAATTTGCATATTACACTCGATGATGTGGCCGATTCATTGGGTAAAGGGTTAAACTCAAATAAATAAATACATGAATAAATAAATAAATGAATGAATAAATAAATAAATAAATAAGTAAACATTCACTATTGCCACCAGTAGGATTGGTCCTGTTGTAACCACAATCAAGATGTTTGGAAAATACAGTGAACCCTGTTAACCCCTTGAGCACTTGTGTCAAAATAGTGAAATTTCAAGCAGCCAATTTTTCCCATAATGCAACTAGCAATTTAACCAGGTCAATCTTGTTTGACATAGCTCCTGAGCTCTGTCAAAAAAGATTGAATTGGTTAAATTCCTAGTTTCATTTTGGGAAAAATTTGCTTCTGGAAATTTGATATTTCAACATCAGTGTGCAGAGGATTAATTGATTGCCACTTTGCTAGTGATCTATAATCAACTAAACCCCTGTGGGAATCCCAAGAAGTGAAGCAGTGCTTGTTTACTGTGGTAAACAAGCTATGTTTTACTGGTCAAATAGGACCCAGTCACCAATGCTTGGGGTGGCCGGAAGTCCTGTGAATTGGCAACATGGGTATAAGCGATTGACTACACTTGACTTTACCTCCATTATTAGTCACCATATAGAAATATATGACCTTAAACACCTATAAATAAATAAATAATCAACTAATATTGATTTTAATTTTACCAAAATTTGTCATTTTCCATAATTTTACATCTTGTTGGCAAGATCTCACAGAGCTCTCAAACAATATGTAATAGATTAAATGCTCATATTGGAAGTACATGTTCTTTGATCAAAGAAGATTGCAAAATTGGGATATATAGGATTCTGAACTGATTCGTGAGATTGCCCTTTTGTGTGGGAGACATTAAGATTTGTTCCACACTCAAGGTATGTCATGTTCCTCAAGGAATTTATCCCGAGAATAACATGACATGCTGAGGGCATGGAACAAATCTCTGTGTCTCATCTGGTAAAGGAACAACTATTTTATTGTACCAAACAAACCAGTTCTGGGGTATGCAACATTGACTAAATAGTTAGAATGTCACATACAGTATAGTGTCAATTCATTAATTCAAACCAAGTTTTAACAAATTGGGATTTCTCGACGTGATAGGATTCTTGTGACGTCAGAGAGTACATTGATATTTGTTGACCAGTGGTTAATGTGTTTCATCATCCCCTGTGGGGAGGAGCTTATAGTATAGTTATAACTGATGACCATTATTATGCCCTCAGAGGAGGTTATAATGAGTTTACAGTTGAGGACTCTGTACTATGAACATTTTGAATCATAACTCAAGCATTGGATGTTAGATTTTGACATTCTTTGGTGTAATGATAGACCAGGAAAGGATATCTACATATTGTGGGTTTTACCCACCTGTACTCAACAGAGTTATAGACCTTGTTTTAAAACTATTCCTGTTCCTTTTTGAAAGTTTTGCATTTTAACTCAACCATCAGTTCTCAGATTTTCATGTCCTTTGGTATCGCGATAGTTCAGTATGGAGTGAAAAAATATTTACATATTGTGGGTTTTGTCCACTCTTTTCTACCAAAGTTATGACTTTGAAAACCCAGTCTACTTAGAACACTCTCCGTACAATTTTTTTCTTCATAACTTGAACTGGTTGTCACATTTGGTGTAATTACAGACCACTAGGAAGGAAGGATATCCTCACATTGCAGGTTTCGTCCATGCACACTCAACAGAGTTCTTGCCCTCGTCAGACTAAGAAAAATCTTGTCTCAACATTTCATATTATAATTCAAACATATGTTCTCAGATTTTGATGTCCTTTGGTGTAGTGAGACCAGTATGGGGGAATGGACATCCACATGTTGCAAGTTTTGTCCACGCATTCCTTACAACATTATGGACCTTGTTAGACTTAGAAAACTGTCCATGCAAAACATTTGGAATTATAATTAAAGCATGGTTTGTTTGATTTGGATGTCCACTGGTATGGTGAGAGTCTGGTATGGAGGAAAGGAGATCCACCTATTGCAAGTGTCGTACCTACCCAAATTTATCTTCCTTGTAATAATTACAAATCTGTCCCCTTGAATGCTTTGCATTACAACTCAAGCATTGGTTGTCAGATTTTGATGTTCTTGGGTATTATGACCAATGAGGGAAAGGATATTCAAATGTTGTTGTTTTCATCCATGCAAACTTAACATTGTTATGACCCTTGTTAGACTTAGAAAACTGTTGTCTAATAGGAACTTTTTGCATTGTTGTTTTTTGTCCATTGGAATAATTTTTATTTAATAGCAGAAAATTGAATAATTTTTATATTACCCATGTTGAATAGGTATGCAGGGCGAGTACAACCGAATTAGTCTGCATGTGTGTTCATTTGTTTGCTCAAAATGGCGGCCATTTATGCCATCTTGGATTTTTAAGATTCTGACTATTTCACATATTTTTCATTGAAAACACTGTTTATTTTCACAAATTAGTTACCTGTGAGAAATGTCCAATGAGAACTGAGCAGCATGTGCTGCTATCCATTGTTTCACAGAAAGGGGCATATGCAACACTTTGAGGTGCCCCTTTTTTATAGTTGAAAACGATTTATCCAGACTCTATATTAATGGTGATTATGTCTGATTGCAGAATATTTCAGTACAAAAATTACTTTCATTTGCTTCTGACAAATTGCATTGCCATGTATAGGCCCTTCTACAGTTATGTGATGTGTCTGACACCTCTGTTCCAGCCAATTCTATTGTCGGTCTATATCACTGCGATCAGATCACATTGTATTACTTCTGAACATTGGCAGAAATTGAAATTTAAATTATAGATAATTTTAACAAAAGAATCTGCAAATATCTTGGCCCAAATACTTGTTTTTCTTCACTACATCCTTATACGAATAGAAAGGGGTTTTTTTTGTAAAGAACTAGGAACTATACAACTTGTTCTTGTGTGATGGAAATGATTTTAACAGTTTTCACTGAAATGCTAACTAGGAAATAGAGAATTTCCATGTACTATTCTGATGGAAAACCCTGAACACTAGTGATATGACATCAGTTGAATTTTCCTTATAAGGGCAGTTATTTGTCCTAAAAATAAGAGATCTTCTATGTTCACAATATCATGTTGAATGCATCAGATGCATTTTATTACTTTCCAAAGTGTGATTTACTGGGATTTCGAGGTTTGATTATAAATGATAACTTCACAGGTGAATTATGCAATCAACAATTGGGCCATGTATCTGTGTGCGCAAACAAAGATGCTTTGCCATGGGTGTAATGGGGACTTCATTGTTTTTTGTTATTCAACCCTTTACCTAACATGAAAAGCAGACGATACTTGCAAAAAAAATTCTTGAATAACTATTAGTTTCATTTTTTGTCTCAAAAACATAAGTTATGACCCCTCACTGGAATGAGCTGGATGAGCTCGTTCCAATGAGGGGTCATAACCTATGTTTTACAGACAAAAAAATAATGAAAATTAATTGGCGATTTTTAGAATAGTGCTGGCCAGTTTGGGCCATTATGTTAGGTAAAGGGTTAAATAATATAATTATAGTTAATAATGAAAAGTAATAAACAGAGTAATGGCTTGCCTGGACTGGTTGCGTGAAATAATTCAATTGAGGCGAGGGACTATATTGTAAAACACTTGTGCGCATTCATGCACTCGTGTTTGTACAATGTCCCTCACCTCTCATGAATTATTTCACATAACCAGTCCAATCAAGCGATTACTCTCTATCTAATACATACAGATGACAAATGATGACATGACCATCAAATTAAAATAAGAATGGATAGGCCAGTTACCTTGCATGAGTATAGCCTGGGCATATGGTTGTGGTATAGTTACTCAAGGATTGAAAATAATAGTGAGTTGCTTTACCATGCTGATAAATTTTTACCATTGTCTTAATTATGACACCACAACAGGATCCTTGTGAGAAACTAGAGTGAACAGGCCCATCATAGATGCTATAAGTTATAGTAATGAATTGACGATAACATGATCGAAGCATCTCGGTTAAACATAAGTTCTGAGCCACAAACCTCAGACCATGTTACCATCAGTTCATCACAGTAACGTATACCTACTTCGTGAAATGAACAAAGAAACTTTTTACTCTCCCAGGTTCAGTAAATAAACCTCTTGTGAACTTCACAAGATCAATGCACAAATAATCAATAAATCAGAAAAAGTTTGTGATCACTCCATCTTAGTTCAAATCGTAAAACGATTTTTAGTTGAAACAACACTTCATTCGGAACACCATCAACTGTATGTGTGAAAAATCTACAAAAATAATGCAGTTTGCAAGTCACTCTGTTGACAGAATAATTGCAAAATGCCCATGGTTCCTGCAGTATTTCAAATATTTCATGTGGTGATGTCGGATGGTAACATATGGTACTGAAGACATAAACATGGCAAAAACTTTGTGAACTCTCGTCCAATCAGAGGGCAGGGATTTTAGTCTTATTGGAACATACTAAATTCCACATTCCTCCTTATGCAGAAACCCTGTTTTGCACAATTATTGGCCATAAATATTTATACCCCCCTCCCCAAATGACTCACAAACTCAGTAGTCAAGCACTACACTACTTCCACGAGGGAACGTGGTGGCTTATTGGTTGGAGCACTGAGTTTTAAACTGAAATGTTAATAGTTAAATCCTGACCTGCTCCATCAGTGCTGTGTCCTTGGGCAAGACCTTTAACCCTTTATCCAATGAATCGGCCACATCCGCCCACGTAATATGCAAATTTAGCAGCTGAAAAAGTACTATTTTTCAAACAATTTCAACAAAACTATATCATGTGACCCCTTTTTAGAATGAGCTCGTTGAGCCATTCCAATGAGGGGTCACATGATATGGTTTAAAAATTTTTGGAAAAATTAAAAAAAATGATATTTAAAATAATAAAATTAATTGATATCGTCTGCGTTGGGTAAAGGGTTAATCCTGATTGACCATATAGGGACATTGTACCACTTTGTACTAAGGCATACTTTTCGTCAATGGTTCAATTACTTTCAACTGCTGCTAACTATGCTTATACTGGGTTAGTAAGGCCTCATAAAGTAGATTTTCTGTTTCTCAGGCCATTTTTTGTATACTTGCATGCAGACAGGCAGGCGAGCGGTTTTTAGCTTAACTTGACAAAGTCTGTTAGTCTGTGAGTCTGTTTTTTCTTTTAGCACGGGCTATACCCCACAGTTCTTGTCTGATCGTCACAAAATTTCATATGCAGGTTTGGGGTCATGTCTAGATGAGAACGTCCCCTTCTGGTCGCGATCGGTCAACCGGTATGGCTGCCTGAGCCCAAAACCCATTAGCACAGTCTACAGGTGATATTTATGAAGGGATTTCATTGTAACTTGGTAGGATGCCTCTGTATAATGCCTAAATGAGAACGTCCCTTTTTGGGCATGATCTGTCAACCGTGATGGCTGCCCAAGCCCGAAACCCAAAAACTTTTAGCACAGCAGGTCATGTTTAATATGGAGGGATTTCATTGTAACTTGGTAGGATGACTCCTTATAATGTTTAGATGACAATTTCCCCATTTGGGAGTGATCCGCCAACCGTGATGACTGCCCGAGCCCAAAACCCGAAAACCTTTAGCACAGTCTACAGGTCATATTTATTGTGGAATTTCATTGTAACTTCGTGGGTTGACTTCATATAATGGCTAGATGAGAAAGTCCCCTTTTGGACGTGCATGGGCAACGGTGACAGCTACAGGGGACCGAAGCCCGAAAACCTTTAGCACAGTCTACAGGTAATATTTATGAAGGGATTTCATTGTAACTTGGTAGGATGACTCCAAATAATGTCTAGATGAGAACGTCCCATTTTTATCGCGGTCATTCAGCCTCAATGGGTGCCCGAGCCCAAAAACCTTTAGCATAGGCAAAAGGTCATATTTATGGAGGGATTTCATTGTAACCTGTTACGTTGACTCCATATAATGCCTAGATGATGACATCCCCTTTTGGTCGTGATTGGTCAACTGTGATGGCTACAGGTGTCCAAAGCCCGAAAACCTTGAGCACAGTCAACAGGTCATATTTATGAAGGGATTTCATTGTAACTTCGTAGGATCACTCCAGATGATGCCCAGATGAGATTGTCCCCTTTGGTTGCAATCATTCAACCATTATGGCTGCCCGAGCCCGAAGCCCGAATACCTTTAGCACAGTCTACAGGTCATATTTATGAAGGGATTTCATGGTAACTTAGTAGGTTTGACTTCATATAATGTCTAGATGAGAACGTCCCCTTTTGGACATGATTGGGCAACTGTGACAGCTACAGGGGCCCGAAGCCCGAAAATCTTTAGAACAGTCTACAGGTCATAATTATGAAGGGATTTCATTGTAGCTTGGTAGGATGACTATATAATGTCTAGATGAGAACGTCCCCTTTTGGTCACGATCATTCAGCCTTGATGGCTGCCAGAGCCCAAAAAATTAGCATAGTCTATAGGTCATATTAATGGAAGGATTTCATTGTAACTTGTTAGGTTGACTCCATATAATGCCTAGATGATGACATCCCCTTTTGGTCGTGATTGGTCAACTGTGATGGCTACAGGTGTCCAAAGCTCTAAAATCTTGAGCACAGCCTACAGGTCATATTTATGAAGGCATTTCATTGTAACTTCGTAGGATCACTCCAGATGATGCCCAGATGAGAATGTCCCCTTTTGGTTGTGATCATTCAACCATGATGGCTGCCTGAGCCCAAAGCCCCAAAACCTTTAGCACAGTCTACAGGTCATATTTATGAAGGGATTTCATTGTAACTTGGTAGGTTGACATCATATAATGTCTAGATGAGAACAGCCCCTTTTGGACACCATAAGGCAACTGTGATGGCTACAGGGGCCTGAAGCCTGAAAACCTTTAGCACAGTCTACAGGTGATATTTTTGAAGGGATTTCATTGTACCTTGGTAGGATGACTCCAAATAATGTCTAGATGAGAACGTCCCCTTTTGGTTGCGATCATTCAGCCTTGATGGCTGCCCGAGCCCAAAATCCCAAAAACCTTTAGCATAGTCTATAGGTCATATTTATGGAAGGATTTCATTGTAACCTGTTAGTTGGACTGCATATAATGCCTAGATGATGACATCCCCTTTTGGTCATGATTGGTCAACTGTGATGGCTTCAGGGGCCCGAAGCCCGAAAACCTTGAGCACAGTCTACAGGTCATATTTATGAAGGGATTTCATTGTAACTTCGTAGGATCACTCCAGATGATGCCCAGATGAGAATGTCCCCTTTTGGCTGCGATCATTCAACCATGATGGCTGCCTAAGCCCAAAAACATTTAGCACAGTCTGCAGGTCATATTTATGAAGGGATTTCATTGTAACTTGGTAGGTTGACTTCATATAATGTCTAGATGAGAACGTCCCCTTTGGATGCAATTGGGAAATTGACGGCTACAGGGGCCCGAAGCCCAAAAACCTTTAGTACAGTCTACAGGCCATATTTATGAAGGGATTTCAATGTAACTTGATAGGATGACTCGTTTTGGAATAATTTCACTGTAACTTGGTAACTTTCGTTGACACATTAACTGTAAGGGCCACATACATTAACTGTGAGGTCATATTAACCCACCCCTCAGCTCTTTAGTACAGTGTACACCTCATATTATTTTTATTGAAAACATAGCATACAGGGAACAGAAATGAACATATTCCCAATTATCACAATTCTTGTCTTATTTCATAATCCTTTCATAAACATTGAACATTATCCTTTTCATCAAATGCAACACACAAGTTAAGCTACAGAGTCATTGACACTTTCATTTAATTTATTTTTTGTAATTATTTCTTTGCCATCAAAAGTTCATGTTCTTGGTTGTTTTATGTCTTAGGCCTCATAATCTACAGTCCGGAACAGCATGGGTGGTTGTGTATTTTGTCCCTTGAGTGCAAGAAAGCTTTGCAATGCAAAAGCATTGCAAAGCCTTGTTAGACTCAAGGGACAAATTTAAATATCAGACATAAACCATTCAATTTTTATTTTTTGAAGTTTGCATTGGTTATAAAAAGAGAGCGTGAGGTAGCCAAAAGGACCATATGGGAGGGCCTGAGAAACATATTTTTAACTTTTTAGGCCTAATTTAGAGTGTCTAACAGTTGCTCGGTGGTTCTCTCTGGCGTCCTCTATCTGTAAAACTGCCATAACTATATTACTCAATTGAAAAAGCTGAAAATCAAACCTGGCCTTCTTTTTTTTTTTTACAAAGGTTCTCATATTTTTTGATAACACACAAATAACAAAATGTTTACACAATCAAGTACCATTTTACATAACCCTTTACCCAATGCATACGATATCAAAATTTATTTTTTTAAAAATGATTTTATCAAATATTTAAAAAAAATTCTAACAAAACCTTATCATGTGACCCTCTCATTGGAACATGATATGGTTTTGTTGAAATTTAAAAAAAAATAATTGTTTTCCATGGACTCATTTTGTAAATTATGCAGGGAGATGCTGTAAAATGTTAAAAGGGTGTGAAAATTGAACATGGCTTTCCTTTTGTAATGATAAGAGAAAATATAAATTTCAAACTTTTTTACCATTAAACCTAAAAAGTATCATGCAGACACAAAACATATACAGTGGAGCCCACTTAATTGGATATCTTTTAATTTAATAACCCTGTTAGTTGCATATAACTTCAAAACACCAAGCCATTTTCTATTCCTTCTGCACAAATTTGACCTGTTACATGTAATTGCATACAAATTATAGCATAAACTCCTGTTAAGTGAATAAAAAACTTGTAATATGTTGTGGAAATTATCCTGGTGATCACTGTATTCCCTGTGTTAAAACATCTTTTTGACCTCAGTACATCCAATATTGGAATTTTCCCTGTGCAGTCCTGGGAAGTGGAGCTCTGCATGTTTACTTTGGTAACAAGTTCTGCTTCAGTGGTAAAATAGGGTTTAGAACAAATGCTTTGGGTGGAAGTCCTCACAAGTGGGCAGCATAGGTATAAACAATTGGCTAATCTTGACTTCATAACTATGTTACGGCCATGACATATAGCCACAGATGCTGATGTGACATTAAATACCAATAAGTTAATTAATTGTGGCATTTAATCTGTTATATCTTGTTTGACAGAGTTCCATGAGCTCTGTAAAACAACATAGAATAATTGTTCAGTATATCTCCAGAATATCGGAAAATGGCCAAATACCTGTTTACTGGTGAAGTGCTATATTATTCTTGGTCAGCAAAGTAGTTCACATGTCTTTGCCTTGTTACAATTTATGGCACTCTTCCATAAAGTGCAACAAGTCAAATCCCCACAGTCTAAAAATAATTTCACTTCAAAAATAGTACGAAGAACATCTGCAGTATAGGAAATCTCTAATGTGTGGTACCCAAACATCAGAGTAAAGCCCAAATTTGGGCTTCCAGCACTCAATCAGTAAATTGAATACTCCTGTTAATTGACTAGTGGCTATTCAATAAACTGGGTTTCACTGCATAATGCAGATTTTCCCTTCCTAAAGACTATAATGCTGGAATTACCAGCACTTGGAACCTGAAAATTCAACTTTGCTTTTGATTTGAAAACTATACAATTTTGAGGAGGGTAACAATGTTATATGCATAACCAAGGGCCTTCACTATGGAATGATATGCACTAGATATCTGAAAATCGAACACAGCCCATCAGCCACCCCCATTATCTTGTCCCTGCATGTTTCAATCAATATAATCTTCACATGTTGACATTTTGACTTTACAGCATATCTGATACACTTGCTCTCCATCATGCTTTACTTGCTCAAGTGAGAACATACAAAAGAGGAGAATTTGCCATGAGTTACTGATGGTATCACTGTACTAAATATTTGGATGAGAGTTATCAGTCTTGAAATTTGCACTCGGATATGGTGCAATATTCAAAAATAAAAACAAAAATCCTATTAGTATTAAAATAAAATAAAAACCTATTGCTTGAGAAAACTGTTAAATCATTTTATTAGGTTTTTATATACATGCTGAATACTCCACAAAAAAAGGAGATGCTCCGAGTATTTCTGGGCCTAATGAATGCAGTTACGTGTATATTTGTTGAAAATTCCCAGAAAATATAGGGTTCAAGGATGGTAATTAATTTCTTGTTGAAATTTTTCTCTTATTTGTTGCATGCCCCCCTCCCACCCCCTGTTTTCTGGACAGACAAATTGTGTGAAGTCCAGTACTTTATGTAGGTATTTAAATATCCAGTTTTATGTGATGCGATTATATTTTTTTCCACATAATTATTATAATGGTCGCCTATGAGAAAATATTTAGTACTGTGATACCTTGATGTATCATACCTCAAAAACTGTTTCATTCTCTTTTTTCGATCAGTTCCAGGGTTTAATTTATGTAACAAATCTAACTCAGAAAATGCTTCATTCTTTTTGAAGACATTAATAAATTCCTTTGGCATTTTTTGTGCTTTAGTATTAATATAATTTTTTATTTACAAGTGTTTGTTTTTCACATGCCTCTTGTCATCATATTAAAGCATTTAAAAATCATTCATTCTGTACTGATAGAGAAAATCCACTTTTTGTCTATTTTTTTCAATTTTTTTTCACTATATGATAAAATACATTGACAAACTTGAATTGTTTGTTTTCTTGCATCCTTCTCACAACCCAACCAATTTTCTTCTTTTTTCAACACTTGATCATTTTATTTAACTCCTAGTACTCAGTATTTCAAAATTTTTGTTATTGACCACATATTGCAGCATGATATAACAAATTATATCTGGGGGCGTGGTGGCGCAGTAGGTAGAGGTGCAAGCCAAGAGGTCCTCGGTTCAAATCCCACCTGCGGCAACTGCATTTTGTCCTTGGGCAAGACACTTCACCCCCATTGCACATATGAGGAAATGGTGGTGTTGTGTACTAAAGTGTACTGCATGTCGATGGTGCGCTTGTCTTCAGCCAATGCTAACCCTGCTTGTATGGAGTTAGTATGTTGGGGAGCTGACAGTTGCTTGCCATTGCCAGTGGTCCTCTCTGTGTACTCTGGCTTCCTCCACCTATAAAACTGTCGTGGTCATGATTAGCCATTATGCTGAAATATGTGACCTCAAATACCAATAAATAAATAAATAAATAAATAAATAACAAATAATATCTTGTTTGACAGAGCTCAATGAGATCTGTCAAACAAGAGATATAATTTATTAAATTCTCAGTTGCATTGTGGGGAAAATTTGCTGCTGAAAACTTTGGTATACTGACAGCAGTGTATTAATAAATAATTTTATTTTTTTTTACTTTAAACAATATTTTATTTATTTATTTTTTTATTTGTGCTTTATTTCACATCAGCAGCCAAGGCAATATTGTGGCGATAAACAATGTTTTATTCCAATGTTACGTGCACTAAGAACACAAAGGAGAACAAAATAATAATACATGCAATAAACTACATGAAAATGCATTCAGCAGCAGCAATGGTACATCCAGGGTTCTGGCTTAGTGCATATGTGGGGGATGGGGAGGGGGGGGGGGGCAGGGTGTGAGGACCACATTTCAATCATGGATTTTGATGCAAAGCATCATCTGACAGGCCTTGAGCACCACAAGAGGAGTATCTCATTCTTGTCAGTATGCCTGGAATGCATCCCTGGGGAACATTTTTTAAAAATGGAAGATGTTTGCCATGAATTACTCATGTATCATGCACCTACAAATCTGTTTCATTGTCTTTTCGATCAGTTCCAGGGTTTAATTTATGTAACAAATCGAACTCGGTAACATTTTCAGTTATTTTGAAGACATTAATGAATTCCTTTTGGCTTTTTTTATGCTTTAATATTAATATAATTTTTTATTTACAAATGTTTGTTTTTTTCACAAGCATCTTGCCATCATACTAAAGCATTTAAAAATCATTTATTCTGTAACTGTGATATAGAAAATCCAGTTTTTGTCTATTTTTTTTCAATTTTTTACTTTATAATAAAATACATTGACAAACTTGAATTGTTTGTTTTCTTGCATCTTTCCCTCATCCCAATCATTTTTTTTCCATTTTAACACTCAATCATTTTATTTAATAAGTGAAATATCTTTTTTACTTTAAACAATATGTTATTCCAATGTTAAGTGCAATTAAAACACAATTAAAGAAGAACAAACAAAAAATTACATGCAATAAAATACATGAAAACTAGAGAATTGTAATTTGTTGGACAAATTAAGGGCTTTCCCAACTTTTTAATGTAAAAAAGCATACTGTATTGTACACAAAACTATCGATCAGTTTTGAAAATAGAAAAATATAGTTGAAGCAAAGTTTTTTGTGATGCTACTAGATTTTATGCAGCCAAAACAGATATTTAAGATAAAGCAGGACATCAAAACATTTAACACAAAATTTGCCCTTCAATAATTACTGAATATTTTCATGGAAACCAAAACAAGCCATGTCTGTTTTGCTTTGGAAAACATAAGTACAGATGAATCATGGGCATAAGGGCCAGGGTGTCTGGGAGGACTGTGCCCCCTCCCCCACCCCTGAGTCAGGAAGGAGCCGAAAATTTTGGGCAATTAAGTTGCCAGAAATTACCAAATCAAGCAGGCAGGAAGACTATTTTTCTTACAACAATGATGTGAAGGGTTAATGCCAGGTAGGCATGCTGGCAGACAGGCCTGTATAACAACTCTACCGATTGTACTCTTTCACACTGGCATGCGCCCTCAAAGTTGGTCAATTTTGTAGAAGAAATGCTATATTCATCTCATGTTTGGCCCACAGGGGTTAATTTTGAAATATTTGTGTGGTAATTTTGTTGCATCATATTATGCTCTAAATATTTGGAACATCGGAGCTAAATACCTGCAAACAATTTTGAGTCTTTTGAAAAATGGTGAAATTTTGATGGTTTTGGCAGAATATTTTGAAAATACTGTTTTCACGAATATGACGATACCTCATTTCACTTTCCAGAGACCTGCCATCAATCACAGCTTCAGTTTCTGATAAAAGACAAGGAGGAATCTTGAATCTTGGTATTTGAATTAACATGTACAATTTGAGGGTACTCCAATTCAATCAAGGCCCGACAACCGGGTGAGGGTTAAAACTTTGAATAAAACATATAACAGCAAAATTGTTCTAGGAATAATGTCCTATCTTCTCATGGGAAGTGTTTTGAGAAGATATGGCTCCCAGGCTGATAAATCGCATGTAAAAGTTGGCAAAAATAACAATTATTCCAATGGTACCCTTATAGGAAGTCTCAAATCCGTTAAGGGTTAAACTTTTAACAATAACATATAAAACAAAAGTTGTCATACCTTGACTGCTGCATGCAGTCATAGAAAACATTCAGCGTCCAATCAATTTGAAATGGAGTAAACTGTCCCTTGAATTTACCAAATTTTGAAAAAAATGTGACTTTTTTTGGACGGGACCTACTTTTATGCAACCAGAATGGGCATAGGGTTCAACTTTACAACCAAACTTGCAACAGCAAATATGCTCGGTAGACAATTGTGAATATGGACATGCAAAGTGTTTGAAATTAACCCTTTCCAAAATGATATAAAAAGCAACCAAAGTTGCCTAATTTTGACATTTTCAAACTGTACCGTAAACCGGGGTGTATAGGGACACTTTTGAACATTTATATATTTTTAAACTATGTTAGGATACAAAATTTGGGGTTTTCCTAATACTGAACTATGACCCCGATGTGATACTTGAGATCCATCAATAGTTTTAGTTTCTGTTGATTATTTAAGTATATATTTTTTTAATAAACAGCTGTCCCTATTCACCCCTCGTTCTGGGGTGAATAGGGACAGTCTGCTAATCATATAGCTGTCTCTTTTCTACCCTTGCTTGGGGATAATAGGGACTTTTTACAGGTTTTTAAAAAACAAATTGAACAATGATAAGGCAAAATGAACTGATATTTTGGCAGACTAGATTCACAATAAGTCAACATTGAGCAAGGAGGGGGCTTGGATTGGTACATCCTTTAGTGTTTCAGACAGATTGTCAAAATAGTCATTAACTGTCTCTGGTGAAACCCCGGCCCTTGACCGTTTTATGTTCTGGCACATTCTTTGTGCTATTTCATCTTTATTTCTTTTCAGGAATGAACGCACCCAATCCCAACTCGGCATATTGTTTTTAAATTTTTTTGATGTTATGCCACGCCGATCCACATAGCCTTTCACAATTATTCTGACGTCATACTGATCCATAGGATAGCCCCACTCTGCTGAAGTCTTCAACCTCTTAACTAAGTGATCTTCAGTAGATTTATCCAGTTCAGTCTGCCCACCCTTTTTTCGAGTCTCTGGACATTTTTTATGTCTGTATAGAACAGTTTTGGGGATATTAAACTTTTTCTCGGCCTTTCGAAATGACATACCCCCCTTCACAACAGCTAATGCAGCATTCAAAGCATCTTTGTCGTGCTTACGATAGATTTTTCCACCCAGCTTTGGTTTATAGTTTCGCGGCATGTCTGTCCTTATTCACCCCTCGAAACTACAACGTAATGCAGGAATTCATTGATATCGGAAATTTACCTTTGTGACACCTGGGGTTGAGGTATCAAATGTTGCAGGAGCCCATATCTGCTATACTCAGCTCTGGACATACAAAGTTTTCGCCCCTTCTAAAATTTTTCAGAAATTACGTCCCTTGTTCTTGGCTCTATCACTACACTTGATATGTATCAAAACTATTATTCTATCTTGATGAGTTTTCTTTAGTCATAGACCCATCCGTAAATAATACATAAAGAATAAAAAATATATATCTAGGCATGTTTACAAAACATGAAACAACTTTTCAGTTTACTGTCCCTATTCACACCGCAGTCCCTACACACCCCGGTTTACGGTACACTTATTCTCGCCCTCGTTGTTAAATCTGAGATTAAAGTGTAAACAGCAACTTTTTTCTGCAATTTTTGTTTGCATCTATCCACACACCATTGTCCATCAACTCGACGAAGAAGGAAACGTGACTCGTCACTGAACCATACCGTTCTCCATCTCTGATGAGGCCATGCCCTGTGCATCTGACTCCATTGAAGTCGCTGTTGACGATGCTGCGCCGTCAAAATGCCTCCACAAACTGGCCGTCTAGCACGCAGACCTGCCTCACGTAGACAGTTGCGACCGGTCTGATCTGAAATCCTTCACCGACCTGGTAGCGTTGACGCTAAAGCTCCACAAACTGCGCCATTGCCCAAAATGTTACACAATGTTTAGACCACCACGATATGTCGTTAACCATATCTGCAGCCACACTTCATCACTATCTTCTCCAAAATTTGCCATCTTATCGTGACTATACCCGTTTTGCGTTTCTTTTTTTGAACAGTATAGTTCAGCGAACGTAGTGGCTACCACATCGCTGAACTACTTGATAAAATGAACTTACGAATTAAAAAATATGACGGTTCTGCTCAATACTCAAGAATTCTGAGCCATAAAGTAGTGTGTTAATACTGGAAATATCCCCTGCAGATGGGAGTAGCGCAAATGTATAAATAATAATAATAATTTTAAAGCCTGCACAATAATTGCATACATACATATACACACATACACATACCTTCTCTCACAGATACATTGATACATGGATCACTATTATCATTTTTTGGTGCCCAACGTCACATCAGCAACCGAGGCTATATCGTAGGGAAAAGCGACAGAACCTAAAAGAAAAAGGGTATTGAATTAAAACAAAATAAAAAACAAAACAAAACAAACTACAACTTTACCAAAACAAGTATGTGAGTGTAACTTGACGAGTAATGAGGCAATCCTCACTAACTCAGTCACACCCACGCACCTGGTAAGGTCAGTTTATGACCAAAATTAAAAGACCACTGAAGGAAATGCCTTTCGAAAAAGGTAGGTTTTAGTACCAGACTTGAATGATTCAAGTGATTTACTATTTTTTATGTCGATTGGAAGAGAATTCCAAATCCTTGGGCCAGCAACCGCAAAGCCCTATCACCAGCACTAATAAATTTAGATAGGGGCTGAACCAGATTGAGTTGACCTGATGACCTCAGAGACCTAGGTGGTTTGTGGATGGTAAGCCGATCAGACAGGTAGGATGGTACACTTAAACACCAAAAGGACAATTTTAAATTGAATTCTTTGCTTAACGGGTAGCCAGTGTAACTCAGAGCGTACTGGTGTTATATGGCAGTATTTTTTTGAGTTCTGGTTATGACCCGTGCAGCACAATTTTGGATGTGTTGTAGCTTTTCAAGAATAGATGTTTTAGAGCCAATCAGAAGAGAGTTGCAGTAGTCGAGGCGACTTGTAACAAAGGCGTGGACAAGCTGTTGTGACGACTGCGTATCAATGAAGGCTCGAATTTTGCTAATATTTCTAAGATTAAAAAATGCACTGCGAGAGACAGTCATGTTTGATATGTTCATCAGCGGCCAAATTTTCATCCATGAAATAACCTAAGTTTCGAACACAGCTACTGGGTTTTATCGCAGAACCTCCAATATTGAGGGACAGTTTGGATATTTTTGAAAGTTGATGAGGTAGACCTAAAAATATTACTTCTGTCTTGTCGTCGTTCAATTTAAGAAAGTTTTTAGTCATCCGTGCCTTGATGTCAGAAATACAAAGTTCAATCTTACTGCATGCTTCAGGCTCAAAGGCGTGAGTAAAACTAATATACAGCTGTGTGTCATCTGCGTAAAAATGAAAGTCTTCGGATAATGTCACCGAGAGGTAAGACATAGGCAGTGTACAGTAGGGGACCCAACACCGATCCTTGAGGGACGCCAAAACGTAGTGTGACCTTGTCTGACGACTCACTACCAATAAGGACACTGTGTGTGCGACCATTAAGATACGACGAAAACCAAATAAGGCCTATTCTCACTGCCAGTCTTTCAATAAGTATGTTATGATCTATGGTGTCGAAAGCGGCGCTTAAATCCAACAAAACAAGACATGTTAGATTGTGCCTGTCTGTCAATAGGAGGATATCATTTTGGACCCTTAGAAGCGCCGTTTCTGCACTGCAATTAGATCTGCATGAAGATTTGTTAACTTCGGCTAGGGCGTGAGCTGCCAAATGAGAATTCAGCCGAGAAGTCACCGCACGCTCAATAATCTTTGATAGGAATGGAAGATTAGAGACCAGTCAGTAGTTTTTCAGAACCTCTGGGTCAAGTGTTCGCTTTTTGAGAAGAGGTTTTACTAAAGCGTGTTTCATGCTTGTCGGGATGACGCCAGAGTGGAGGGAGGCATTGACCAGTTTCAAGATCGGTGTAGTTAACTCCGAAAGAGATGCTTTCTAACAACCAAATGCGAATGATATTTAACACAGATGCATGGCATGTCGGCCATCTGTCGAAGATCGGATTGTGAGCTTGTATCAAGCGAAGCTCCGATAGTCTCAATTACTGTGTGTATCTGAGAACAGTGGGCAGATGTAAGAGATGGTGTTCTGGTCTCGCAATCGCCACACTGACAGGAAGGGTAGGTGATAATGATTATCGTAAAAGTGAGAATTTAAGCTACTACAACACAGTCTCAACCTGTAATGGCATATTTGTGCTGTGTGTGATTTCGCATCACTGTAATACAAAGGTGGTCGGAGGTTGCCATCATTCAGAAAAGTTTTGAAGTTGTTCAAAGACGAGTTTTCGCGGATAGATAAGGGCAATTTATTCCATTGTTCAGTAACGCTTGGATTGAAAGAAGACTGTTACAAGTGTGTCCCAGAAAACGGAACTCTGTGGTTGTGAGATGACCGGAGGTTGGGAGATGGATTTATCGATGAGCTGAGCGGAGGAACCCTATTTGCAATGTATGTGGGAGACATTTAATGATACATTTTGAAAACCTGCATTAGCTTGTTTACGTCACCTTTCTTGTAGAGAATCCCAGCGCGTTTCGGATTAAATCAGTTACTTACTAGGACTGATAGTTGCCAGTGTTATAATCCTTGCTGCTGCGATCTTCACTTTTTCCAGCATAGGCTTTGGTTGCTGCCCCATATCTCATCCATTACTTCCTTACTATACCTATCTCAGTCTCGACCATAACATTGATCAAGGCTGAGTCAGATTTCCCCTGTATTCATATAAGGCATTCCGTAACTAAGATTCCTAGCCGAGTCCGTAAAATTTGGATTCCGTGATTTGACATCAGGCATTACCCTTACCCACGTACCTCTTAGCCTAGCATTACATACTACCTATACAAGGCATACGATAACATGAAGTATTAGGCGGATTAATAGTACCAATCACTGACAGGGGGCCTATAGGTGTATATACCGCCCATACTATACTACCGTTCTAAACTACCAGGCAGTACTTCTACCCACAATAGCCCTATGCCTAGCATTGCCTACTATTGATACTAGTCATAGGATAACATGAAGCATTAGGTACTAAGGGCTAACGTGGGACCTGTAGGGCTGCTTAGGTCGATTAGTAGTACTAATGGCTTTCGGGGGTCCCACATAGCTATATATCGTCCATACTATACTGCTGTTCTATACTGCCAGGCATTACCCCTCATTGGTATATATTCAGGGGACCTACAGCGGTACATTCAATGCCTCCTAAGCCCCACTTGCAAACAAACGATTATAATACTGCCTGATCTACCATTACGAAATACCAATAACCGGCCATAAGATATTACAAAGGTAGGTAGGTAAATAGTATTAAGGGGGTAATAGGCCAACAGACCATTCATCCTATACTGCCAATCTAAACCACCAAGGACTATCTCGCAATACCGCACTGGCCGACCATACATGACCCCCATGCCCACAATACTGCTTGACCTAGCTATAGCAGACATAGCATAATATGAAGACCCAAGGGCTAATAGTATACCAACATGGATATATACCACTACTACCATATCACCCCACCCCATACGAGAAGCCCGACATACCCTGACCCGAACAGCGTTATGTCAGATTGTATATTGGACAATAACAGCGGTCAGCATCTCTATGACGTCGCGCGCGTATCATGACGTTACGACGTCAATAGCAACGTCAACCGTTTCTCGGGAAAAACTTTCAAGAAAACCCAATTTTCCCATCATCTTTCCACCACTTTACCCATAATATATACCTATAGCCCCTTGGGTACATATATCACTGTACATGCCATAGCATACTACATATAGAGTACCTACACCATTTGGTGTATCTAGCTGCAAGGAGCCGAACTTTTGCTCCCCCAAACGGCTCCGGTTCCTATGGGAATTTAACACTAGCTTCTCCCCCCAAGCTCCGGGTAATGAGGCACTTTACCCATAATATATACCTATAGCCCCTTGGGTACATATATCACTGTACATGCCATAGCATACTACATATAGAGTACCTACACCATTTGGTGTATCTAGCTGCAAGGAGCCGAACTTTTGCTCCCACAAACGGCTCCGGTTCCTATGGGAATTTAACACTAGCTTCTCCCCCCAAGCTCCGGGTAATGAGGCACGATCGGGTACATGCTATACTACTAATGCGTGTACATATAACTGGCTGATCAAAATACACATATTATTTACATTAACCCTATTTAAGTTCGTTACAGATGTATCGTTTGCAAGGAGACGTATACTACTAAATGAAATCTTCAGTAACATCATTGATATAAATCAGGAACAATAAGGGATGGGTATTGACCCCTGTGGAACACCAACGTCCATGGATCTCCACGAAGAGGTCTCCGATCCAATCACAACTCGCTGCGACCCATCTGATAAACAACTTCCTGACACAGCTAATCAGTGATACTGGGAGATAGATGATAACTGTATCTGTTTTTTTCAGAATTGGGGAGACATTAGCTTTTTTCCACAAAGACGGAAAGTATGAGCTGTTCATAAGTATATTAAATAAGTGGCTTACATTAGGAGGATTTACATTGTCTAAGAAGATGTGGATTTATGAGATCTGGCCCATACGCCTTAGACACGTTAATCTATGGTATCTGAATGTAATGCTATGATTCTAAAAGGCCACTTGCGGACTTGCCCCACCTATGCGGAACCTATCTTTCACTACCACAACCCCTCCCCCCCCCCCTCCCCCAGCCGTGAAACATTTTCTGGCGCCAACACCGTTGTTGGTGGGTCGGAAGAAATTTAGATTTCTAGAGGGATCCATAGGCTTGTAGGTCATTAGTTTGTTAGTTGAAAGTTGAGGTCATTCAGTTTGAAGAGGCGTGTAGGCCTTGTCTTGTGTGATAAAGTCCATAAGAGGAGCAGTAGAGACTTGAGTTGAGTCAGGATAGCAGCAAGCAAGAACTACTTGAAGGAAAGAAAGTATACAATATATGAGGATGGAATGTGGGTATATTTTCTATTTCAAGGGGAAATTAACAGCTGACTATGGGTCAAATAGGAGAAAATAAATTCCTCGGGATTCAATATTTGTATTTGAGTCAAAATGGAAGAGATTGTTCGGTTGGGGTTAACAATTTTGTGTTTCAAGTTGGGGACTGTATTAAAACCCACACTGACAAATTAAAAACCCATGCCGCTTCAATAAAGTGATTCTTAAAACAGTTTGGGACAGACGTGCGGGTGACGTTAGTGGTGGTGGTGGGGGGAGGGGGGGGGGGGGGCTACAAGAATATGCATGACCGAACAATTTAGTGGTAGATGTGCCACAAAAACAAACAAAAAAAAATCAGAAAAACAAAACAAACAACAACAAAAAACACACAAAACCTTTTCACAACCAAGAATCTCATCGAAAATTGAGTTCAGTTAACACGATGGTCCATCAACGTTGTTAGGAAAACATCGTGGGTGGGATAGTGATCCATAGCCATTCAGTACAGGAGTACATTTCTGGTGTACCGATATGTGCTTGTGTGCTGGTGTATAATGTGCTCACAACACACGCAGTACACTATTTGTTTATTGGGGTTTAAGGACACTGTCAACAGCCAGGGTCAAATCCCGAGGAAACATGCAGCACATTGGATACAGGGGTATTCCCCCTCCTACTGAAACACAAGAACATGTGTTACACTCCTAAAGTTTATTGAATTTTCTGTACAATGTTTATTCTGGAGATATCAGCCTTCGTTATATATGCTTGTTCTGTTCAGTTTTCTTCGATCTTCGTTCTGTAAGTCTCCGTACGTTGTCTGTTCATCGGGTCTGTATCGTGATTGCTTGCGGTCACCGTGTTGCGGCTTTGTTGTAGAATTCTCTGTATCTATATACAAGATCTAGTTCTACTGAAAATTCCAATCGTGTTCATTCATTGTTTTAGACTCAGTGATGTCTCTCATTTCAGTGTCGAAGCAGCTCCTTCGATCGGGTCTCTACGTACTGAGAGCTGGCGTTCTAGAAAACTTACAGAAATTTGGGTTCCACAAAGTCGTACTTTTTCTCACTTGTCTCCTTCGTCGTTGAGAAATAGGGATACGATGGTGCGATCGGTCGTACGTTTTATATTCGAGGCATTGGTGCCCACGACGGTTTTCTGTTTGGTTCGTGGATATCGGCCTTGGTCGGCTGTGGTAATTTCGTCGATTACAACGGGTTCATATTCGGTTCTTCTATTTCGTATAGCACAGTGGTAGTTCCTTTGGTGAGCGGATTGCTCTTTCGGTGTCTGGTTAGATAGTGTCTCATTTAAAACATCTTCGCACACGTGAAGCATTGGAACCTCTGGTTCTGTGAAGCAGAAGACATTGTAAATGACTGAAGGATTTTCGGCAGTCGTTAAAGATGGGATGTAGATCCTTCGCCAGTCAGATTCTAAATAACAAGGTTTGTGGATGAACCCCCTTTTAATACCCTCGAGAGTTATGCCGAATCATGGAATACCATTTCCCCGAATCACGAGCTAGAATCCCACTTACGGAATTCCTTCTATGGTCTGTTTACGCTTGTAGAATCCGTTTTACCATCATATATGCCTATTTGCTGCATGTGAAGTGCGCATTGCGTACAAGCACACGACGACATACCCCACATACTAACTACCACATAAGCACATCTCTGTACTGTGAACAGTCTCTTATATATGCAAAGTATTATAGCATGCACTCGAGGTCAAGGAACTGTATCTTGACTGATACGAGCTTAGATGACTGGAACGATTTGATTGAGTCAACTAATGACTCTGCCGGGGGGGGGGGGGGGGGGTCGAACTGGGTTGGATATAGCTGATATGCCTGTAGTAGTGCTGCAAGGCAATACAAATCGTGGGAGGCTGTAAAGTTGAGAGAAGCTGTGAAACCCGATCATAGGACAGAGGGCTGAAGTCATGATCACGCGAAACCAATGATAGAGCTACTATAAGAGAGTGAGAAGGATATCAGTCAAGTGACAGAAGACAGGTATACTGCAGAATAAGACATCAAAACCTGAAATCTTACTAGGCCTATGCAATGTATTGTTTGTTGACTAGCAAATCCAGACAGTAGCATGTCTGTCGAAAACTGCAACATAAGATTCGTCTATTTGTCCTCTTATTCTACAGTACACCGTGCATAAAGGACTTAACTCTGTAGAGTCACACTTATGTGTGTGTGGGGGGGGGGGGGGGGCGTTGCGGTAACCGGTTCTCGGCAGATCACCGAAGTTAAGGAACGTCGAGCCAGGTGATGGGGAGGGGGGGGGGGGGGGGCGTTGCGGTAACCGGTTCTCGGCAGATCACCGAAGTTAAGCAACGTCGAGCCCGGTTAATCATAGGATGGGTGAGCGTCTGAGCGATCAATTCGGACTCCCGCGTTGTGTCCTTGGGCAAAGCGCTTAACCTTGATTGTCCACATGGGGGTACGATGACGCCGTGTACTAAGGCGTACTGCACGTTGATGGTGCGCATGTCTTCAATCAATCTAACCCTGCCTGTGTTGCAGTGCGGAGTTATGATGTTGGGAAGCTGGCAGCTGCTCGTCGTTGCTCGGTGCATGGTTCTCTCCGGGTACTGCGGTTTCCTCCACCCGTAAAACTGTCACGGTCATGATTAGCCATTGTGCACAAGTATGTGACCTTAAACACCAATAAATAAATAAATAATAATAAATAGTCACACTTGTGACAATTCCACTGGGCAGACCTTACAGTTAGAAACTTGATCTTAATCAAGATTGCATCAAGTGGTTTGAGGTACGACTTTCTTGTAGAATCGTAAACCACACAACCGTAATCTATTTTTGATCTAACAAGTGATCCATACACCATGAAATGGAGTAATGTTTTTGCCGGTGTAACGGGAAAGGAAGTCCGTAGGAAAATTAGTCCCTCTGGACTATTATTCCGCGGAATTATAGTCCTAGGTCTAACATTTCTAGGAATAGTAGTCCGGCGGACTACTATTCCTAGAAATGTTAGACCTAGGACTATTATTCCGCGGAATTATAGTCCCAGGTCTAACATTTCTAGGAATAGTAGTCCGGCGGACTACTATTCCTAGAAATGTTAGACCTAGGACTATAATTCCGCGGAATAATAGTCCAGAGGGACTAACGTTCCTACGGACTTCCATTCCTGTCACACCGGCACCCCAATCGGTGCTACCAACTACCTTGAAGAGGTTGAGTGCCTTTTTACATCTTAATCTTAGTTGATTTACATGAGAAGTGACATTCAGTTTATTGTCAAAACAATAAATTCCGGAATTTCACTCCAATAACAACTTTTTATAATACTCCCATCTATTTTCAACTCCAGATCGAGATGATCTTTCTGGACACGATTGCATACAAAAATGAACACAATAATTGTTTTTCGACTTCGAGAACTTAATAACCATTTTCTGTGGCCCATTTCTGAATTCTGTTTGAACATATATCATGTAAAACTTACGCTCGATGGCATCTATGTTTTTTACACTAGTAAATTAAAAAGGTCATCGACAAACAATGAAGAATCTTATTTTTTTGGTAATGGTTTTATTTTGCAAGTAATATGGAACTCACTCGATACGTAACGATACAGAGTTGTAATGGAGTTGGTCAACGTTACTGTATCAAAGGGGAATGTAGATGAGCACCAGTCTTTCCTTCCTTGTGTCTATATTGTTTTTCTTCCCTTTTGTCGTTCTCTTCTTGGTTATTCTTCTTTGATGGCATTTATTTATTTGTTGGGACTTGAAAACTCATCTTGCAAAATTTTTTGGGGAAGACCCCCCCCCCCCCCCCGGTCGTTACCCCCCTCCTCCTACTTCCTTGAAAGGAAGTGGGAGGAGGGAATAACGACCAGATGAACCTAGTTAGGACTAGGGTGAGGCCACTGACCCACAGAAACCTTTCTAATTCGCACCCCCCCCCCCCCCCAACAAAAAATGGCCTGGTCATCCCCTATTATAGAATCCTGGCTATGCGCCTTGTGTAATGGGTATTTTGCAAACTAACCACGAACTTCATTTTATTTTCTGTTAAATTATGTGTATTATACAGTATACGCATATGGGAAATGAGCTACATCAATGTGCCTATCTGTTTTTAATTCTGTTGGTTTTATGCATAGTTTATGCAATAAATATTTTATTGAGGAATATTGAAAAGTTTGCTCATTTTTTCTAATGAGATGCATTTAACTATGCATGCTGCTGGCGGATATTCCTGCCCAGCACAGGGTTTCTCTTGACCCAAAATAAGTATAATTTGGGCGCATTTAATCAAATTTTCGCCCTGTAAACTGAATGGATTTTTTCACCAATGATTTCTGATATTACATTTGGATTAATTTTTCATCAAATCTAGTCATGGCTGCTTTATAGCAGCCATGACTAGATTTGATGAAAAATATCTTGAAATACTCAGCGGGTTAAGAGTTAAGTGCATATATAGATCATTTAAGTGCATATGTATATCGATTGTCTGGCACAACTGCAGATGAAGCTAGGCTGTTTGAAACTCTTGTCATTCTCACACAGCCTCAATTTATGATTTCTGACAATAATGCACCTAGTCGAGTCCATGATTTGAAATGAATCTTATGGATGTATACCTGTAGGAAATAAGAGTGATTTCATAGACCAAACTAGATAGGTTAGCTGGCAAAGTTTTAAAATCAAATCGTTTTGAAACTGATGCACATTTAGGGTCCTTGGAATTAGATGGTGATTGGTAGATGTGCCTACAGGGCTATACCGCATGGATTCGCCTCATTGCGGAACTAACGTAGGCCTATTCCATGCATACAGGCCGGTAGCATCTATAACTACGAAATATGGTCAACCAGATCTTTTCAGATTTGATTAGACCTATAGGTCTGTGTTTGATCTCAGAACCTATATATAGTACCTTACTAAATAAATGGGTGTACATGATCCAGTGACCCATGAAAAGAGCCATTGACTAACTTGGAAAGATCAGATAGTCAAGCGAGATTTGCTAGAAACCTGGCAATTCGGATATGGCCATTCTCTATATATTGTGACAGAATAGCTCTATTTTTTCTGAAAAGCATCTTATGCTGAAGAACACTCAAGAAAACATGACCAGTAGAGCTATTGGGCATATTGTAGGGGACACATGTGTCTAGTGTGGTCAAAATCCGTTAAACATATGCCACAGGAATTTTTAAACTAGGCCTACATTTTTTTTCGTTGCAAAAAGTACGCCTAGGCTATAGGCTCACCCCCCTTTCGAACGACTTTTCATGGCATAGACCTAATTCACCCCAACGTATAGGCCTATGTACAGTTAGTACACCTGTAGACATAGGCATGTGTCCCCTACAATAGGCCTAATAGCTCTATTGGTCATGTGAGTTTTCTGCAGCATAAGATGCTTTTCGGAAAAAATCGAGCTATTCTGAATTTCTGATGGACGAAGTGCTTGACTTGCTCAAAGGAATTTTGCTCAAATTGTAAATTTTGCGTACACGGACCCCGCTGACCAACCCACCCACCTTCCCCTCCCTGTATCGCACCCCCCCCCCCACCCCCCCCCCCTGTTCCGTGTTATTTTTTATTGTTTGAGTGGCGTAGGTAGACTTCTCCGGTGGTGCATGGGGCGGAGGGACCATACATTTTCTGGAAAAAAATGAGCAATGTAAAGTAGACCTGTTTAGACTAATTACAGTAGGCCATAGGCTATACTATAGCCTAATGTAGTAATGCGAGTCAACAACCTACAGTTTGGAGAGAAAAAAATATTTCATAATAGGTGTCTGAAATGCATAATTTCCTTGTCTGGTTCTTAACCATCACTTTTCCGCCTTCGGTCAGCGGGAATTGTCTGCTGTTTAAGGCAGGGGCGCCGCGGAAGCCAAATTGAAGCGGGACGGTATATCATCCAAGGATCTGCCGCGAAGTGTTGGCCATTTTTAGGGGGGGCCTGCCCCCTGGAACATTTTTAAAAAGAAGGCTCGAACACATTTCCAGCGTTCTGGCATACAAAAGCGCATTTAAAATTGTTTGCTGCTTTTGAACTTTGAACTTTAAACTTTTATTTCCAGCACGTAACGAACAATAGAGTTACATTTTACTGTAGGACTGTGACAATACATTTGATTGACTGTATTTATGATGATGGTAACACTTTGATGATAATAAATGGATGGTTACAAGTTCGGATGAGTCATTATTGGAGTTAGTTTTGTAAAAATAATGTCAAGGTAAACATGTCTTCCATCGAACATCTGACAGGCCCACTCCCTGAGGTAATTTTTAAAAGCAAGTCTGCTGTATTAGGGGGCGTATAGCCTATAAATGAGACTATTGGGGCACATTTCAAGCATTTAGCTAACACGGGTTTAAAAAATCTCACATTTCCCTTATAGAAAAGTACCATGGTAAACCATGGTAAATCCCAAAATACCCTGGTATTACCAGGGTATTTTGGGATTTACCTTGGTTTACCATGGTACTTTTCTATAAGGGTTTTTCAATTGAACCATACAAATGTGGATATCATTCAAACCAGCTCAACGAGCTGGTTCCATATTTATATGGTTTTTATTGAAAAATGTCAGAGATATTTGTGGCTGCGTTAGGCTTATTTTGGTTAATTTCTGGCCGTGTTTTACCGCTATGTTAGGTAAAGAGTTAAGCCTTTACGTAACACGGTTTTTTTAACAATAAATTTAATTTTACAATTGAAAAAAAAAAATCACACTTACAAATTTGGATATCATCAGATCCGGCTCATCGAGCCGATTCTAGTGATATCCATATTTGTATGGTTTTGTTGAGAAGTTTGTAAGGTATTTGTTATTGTGATTGACATGTTTTGGTTATGATTTTCTGTTCATTTTAGTCACTAGCCTACGTTAGATAAAAGGTTAAGATTGGAGCAATTCGCCACAGCAGTTCTGACATCAAATTGAGGTAGATAGGGGAGACCCGGGCAAAGCGGGTCAGTTAGCGATTTTGAGGCATAACAATCAGTGTAGGCTGTTGGGATTATCACATGAGCAAGGTCTAAAATTAGTGTGTTTTATGGAATATTCGTTACATCTGTCCGCGAATTCACTTTGTCCCGAGATGCGTTGTGTGTTTGATCCGCTTTGCCCGTGGGTATGGGCAAAGAGGATCACTTGTTTGGGCAAAGCGGATCAAAAGGAAAAATAAGATTTAAACAACAAAACTTCATTATATCCAAGAATCAAACGCCAGTTTTAACCCTTTATCTAACGCCAATTTTTCCGAAAAGCTTTTTTTTTTCCAAACCATAGCTTATGATCCCTCATTGGAATTAACTCGTTCCAATGGAGGGCCATAAGCTATGGTTTGGAAAAAAAATGGAAAATAAACAGGGGCGACGGAAAAAAGTGGGGGCGAGGGTCACAATTTTCTGGGCAACTGCAGTGGTGTGAGATTTTTGTTGTGGCCTGGGGTGGGGTAGGTTGTCATCGCGTGTGCCATGAATATGAAATAGATTTATACACTACTCCAAAAAGGAAACCCGTGCACGGTGGGGGAGGGGGGTACATGCCCCCCTCCGTGACCCATCTTGGCTCCACCGCCGTTGAAAGTAAAGTGTTTGAATAGCGATTGTGGTTTATTAGGACTATACGGTGGTGAATTCAGCCAAATCGTTTGGGTAGAGGGGTTTAAGATGGACTTCATGTAACGTCGATCAGATTTATTAAATAAGTAAAATCCCAGAGAATTATACTGAAATGGAGTCTTTCAATCCTTTTAAGTGGATACCAACAGGCTACTTAAAATCTGACTGCACACAACTGTCACAACGGAAATCACCCCGTCCTTCGTAGGATGTGCACTTTTCATGTGCCCAATTTTTACAGTCTTTGCACTGAATCCAATCCTCCACAGGGGGTCGACATATTTTTCAGAGCAAGTAAGACAGAAATAAACCGTTTGGAGTTCGTTTGTATGTTCTTGAGTAGATAGAACAGCACTTGCAGAAACAACTCGACCGCTTTCATTAGATTTGGTGATTGGCAGTAATTTGGTAGAACTCTTTAAATTCAGGCGTCTTTTGGTAGGTTTCTTGATCGACATTCGTTTTTGTTTTTAAACTTTTTAACAATGTCTTGGTCTTTTGTTTGATTAGGTTCCCTGCAGACCTTGCTCTTGGTTTGTCCAGTTCTTCGCGCATGCACTGTTTAACTGGGGTGGAGGTCAAAATTTCAGCCCTTTGTGTTTTTCGTTTTCGTTGGACAATTCGCGTTGCACCCGCGGTTGGAAAGGGTCGAATTTCCTCTGGTGACACAACTTTTTTTGATTGATTTCTCCCCTTGTCTTTAACAAATGATGGAGTCACACACGAATCTGATAAAATGTTTTCTATATGCACCACCATATCGTTCAGTACGGATCTAACTTCTTCGTCGCCTTGAAACAGAGGTTCCGAACTTCCATTCTCAATGGGCTTATCAATGGGTGTTTCGAGAGATATTTGGTGAATATGCTCAGTCGAAGTGATTGTGTCTTTGGGACTGAGTCTCAATGTGTCATTGCCAGGAAGGACATTTTCATTTTCTGTTGAATGGTCTGACGAAACTACTGCATTACAGGTGCATTGACCCGTTGAGCCGAACTCACTGGATTTTAATTGCCGTTCTGTAACTGTTGAGGGTAAAAAGTCTATTTCTGTGAAAATACTAGGGTTGTATGGCTGAATTCCACATTTTTGAAATCCATTTATGGCGTTTCGAATTGTGGCTGAATTTGTGTAAGCCTGGGTAAAAATTTGGGAAATTTCCCACACTGTTATTCTTCTATTTGGGTGGCTTTTTTGCCAGGTGTCGACAGCCTTTTCAAAGTAAGTACTGAATGGACCATAAACACTTCTGTCCAACGGTTGCAATTTATGCGTGCTATGGGGTGGCACTGACAGAATGCATATTCCATGCCCAGATGCATAGTCAAGCACATCCAATGATCTGTGCGAATCGTGATTGTCGACAATGAGAAGAACTTTATGCTCAGTTGATGGACGAACTTTTTCAACAAAAAAATGCATCCACTGTAAAAATAGGTCTCTGTTCATCCAGCCGGACTCGGAATATAAAGCTTTTGTACTTGGTGGTGCGTGGTCAACTAAACGTTCGTCGGGGCGTTTTCGAGGGAAAATTAGTGAAGGAGGTATGAAACTTCCAGACGCTGAACAACAGCACACAGCTGTGACAAGTTGCCCCCTCTCCGCACTTGCAATCACGCCAACCTGTTTTTTACCTCGAACAGAGATTATTCTTGGCGGCTTATTGGCTGAGGTTTGCATACCCGTTTCATCAACATTAAATATCTCATCCGGTTTGAATTTATGTTCATCCAACAATTTTCCAAGCAGTGTGAAAAAACGGTCCACTTGTGGTTTATTAAACCCCGTAGCCCTTGCAATACTCGTGGGTTCTGGGGATCGCATAGCCAATTCTGGGTGTCTTTTCATAAAACCCTTCACCTAGTCACCCCCCGCTTCGTTATTTGTAAAGGGGTGCGGAATATTATTCCTTTCTGCCATTTGGAAAGCTAGGGTTTTAAAGTCTGCTTTTGTAAGTCCAAAGAATACAGAATCCATTCTCTTTATGTAGCTCACTAAAACATTTTCAGTTTCACATGAGAATACTGGCCTGTAATGTCCTAGCCGTTTAGTGCAGTCCCCGGATTTGTCATGTCTCTGCAGTGTGGTATATGGTATTCCATACTGGGATGAGGCTTTACGGATTGATGAGTTACGACTTGCTTCAATAGCCAAATTCATTTGAGTCTCACTCCAACTCCCCATGTCTGTTTTTCTTTTGTATGTGTATACCATCTGTAAATAAAAAATTAAAAAAAAACATGCACCCTTCATTTAATTAACTCTGTAGCCCCCAGCCCCAGCACCCCCCCCCCCACACCCCGTCAAGTCTCCCATACACATGCACCAGTGCGTTAATTTATAAGTAAACCACAGAAGTCAGGAATGCTACCAGAGACGTTGATACCGTTTGTAGGCGTGGGAGGTCACGAGGCTGGGGGGGGGGGGGGGGGGGGGGGGGGGGGTAAAGCTCAAAATATTTTGGCAGACAAAGGAGCTCCAGGCAAATTTTAAAGTGGTTAAATTAGATTTTTACTGTTTAGGCGCCCAAAATGAGTCATGTGTCGGAGATTTTTAACAAAGAAAATGCACTTTTGTCACAGCAACAACACTGTCCCAATTTTCCAAGTTTTACGCCAGAAATGACTAATTAATCTTATTCGGACAAGAAAAAATATGTTCAAATGTTGGGGGGGGGGGGGCGCTCACCAGTCACCACCCACCACCACCGATCCTCTGAATATACCCCCCCACCCCTCACGCGCACACCTTTAATCTACACAGAGGAACACTAAGACAACTTTTACAGCGATGAGGTGTAGCAACCCGTGTTTGTCGGAGATTGGGTAGGCCTAATTATACCGAACCAAACTTGGAAGAAAGGCAACCGCTATCATGAAACAGACTCAACCCTTTTAGATAAGCTTGAAGTGAATCCTAGAACGTCTTGGGACGCGTTGTCCTCGGAATTCCTGGGCTGAGTGGTCTTCCTATAGTCCGTGGGCTTGAAATATGGTTTGTAGGAGTCCGACCACCGAGACTATAACTTGTTCAGGCCTATTATGCTGGTCCGTAATTACCCCCCCCCCCCTCGCCCCTTCTCCCACCACCACCACCAGGCCCATTAACATGAAAATGCAAGCGATTTTATCACAAAGCACTCCCCACAAGTCAATTTCCAGAAAATCATCAACCCATTTTAATCCTGGGCAAAGCGGATCAGTGTCATTTAGTGATCCGCTTTGCCCGATCCACTTTGCCCGCATATGATTACGTTTGTTTTTGATGACGTCACTCAAGGGATAAAGCAGCGGGAAAAATGCCAAGTGTCAAATCCAAAAGATATGATACTTACTTGTGTACATAAAAAATGATAATGTTGTTGACATTGATAATTGAACTATTTTAATTATATACGTACCCTGCTAATGTTGAACAAATCTGTTGGTTTTTTTTTCTTTTTAAGTTTTTTTCTGATCTTCTTTCTTTGTAATAATTTCGAGACATTGAAACCATAAGCATAACATGCAACTTTATTACGTAACACAGCGTCATTACAGTGCAATGGGTATATACGTCATTATAGACCTGATTCGCTTTGCCCGGGTGATCCACTTTGCCCGGGTCTCCCCTACACGTGGGAACAGCTGAGTGGATGCCCTGGCTCCGTTGAGTGTATATTTCACGGTGAATGTGAGAGACAGATAAATGATGGAGCCTCAATTTATTTATATTTCTGTCTTTTAACCTATCTGGTTAATGATTCAATATATTCCCAAACTACAAGGCATATTGATTTAGGCTATAGCCTCTCATGCCGTGATGGGGCCATTCACTAGAGAAAGTCTATTTATATAAACACCTCAAAGTATAAACTGTTACAAACTGAATAATAAAACTTTTCTGAACTTATTGTTTATTTCTCATAGAAGAAACGGGATAAAATGCCAAACAAGGTACCTATTTCCGATCTGTACTGACTCGGCCGACCTTTTTCCTCCGTATAAAAACATAGGCTACATTTTATAAAATCTTTCATGTCCAAAAAGTGTGTGTGTTGTGTATGTGTGTGTGTGTGTGTGTGTGAGGGGGGGGGGGGTCCAGCCCCCAGCCTCACCCCGGTTCCGCGGCCCCTGTAATGAAAACAAACCCTGCGGTGAGAATTTAGCAATGACATGATTTTCAGTAAAACTTTTTGTACTTCAGTGTAACGATCTCGCCGTCCAACTCCAAGTTCACAACCTTGACATCACTATTGCGTCTCCACTTCTTTGACGTTAACTTTTTTGGGTGACGTCATCATGCAGGATTTCTCTTGAAGTTGAAGTTGAAGAAGGTTATTCGTTTTTGTTCCCTGTTTTGTTCACTGGTTCTTCTTAGAAATTTAAGAGACTACATAGTTGTACAAAACTTTTAAAACAGAATGAGCGACACGGAGGACTCTCATTCTCAAACTCATGAGTCGTCGAGTTATTTTTACGCCTCACATCCTAGAATTACAGAGTGAGTAATTTTGGTTTGGTAAAAACTAAAATGGAGTGAGTGGATTAAGAAAAGACTACGTTGTAACTTGTAGGTGGTCGCATCTCAGGTACAGAAATTCAGAATGGCAGACAACAGATCCGTGATATCCAGTCTCCTTGTTCATACTCTGTCATTGTCATCACATGAAGTCAAACGAGTGATGAGTGAAGTAGAATTGTATATTGTGTCATCTGACTGAGGTCAGTGTGGAGAAGCTTCCACATTGTCTACACTACACTACACTACACTACAGTCTAGTGGTAGCTTCCACTCCCAGACAAATTTTTCAGGCCTCAAAACTTGGGATTATGCAACAAATAAGCTGCAAATAACTTAATCAGAGAGAAAAATTGACAGGAAGGAAAGTACTGGTCGGGAGCATTTTATTATTTTTTTTCTCTTGGGTGGTGGTGGGGGGGGGGGGGGGGTGGATTCAACAAAAGAACCCCACCAGTAGTGGCAACACGGCAATGGTCACTTGTATTTGTTGGGCCCCAAAATTCATCAGATCACCCTACTTTCTCGCTGTAATATTCAGCAATGTATCAAGATTTCATTACAATGCATTAAAGGTTTTTCACAAAGTTGCTTAGTTTTTGGAGATTGAATCATTTCCAGGCAGGGGTGCTGGAAAAATGGGGCAGATGGGACAGTTGCACCCACTGCCCTCGGACCATGGTGGTGAGAGGGGGCAGACAATGTCCTTCCCAGGTGAGTCACCCAATTTTTTTTTCAATGATTTATCCATCTCAAATTAAAGCTAAATTACACTCGAAATTTGTTCTGGGAGCTTTCAAAATTCAAGACTTTTCTTTGGGAGGGGAGATGGGTAACTTTAATTCAAATGTTTAGTACTGTACTGTCAGACCTATAATCAACCCTAACAAAAATACATTTTTCCTATTTCATGTGATAAAAAATTGCTGTTCAAAATCTCTTGAAACAACATGAATCTTCAATTTCTTCCCCTTACAGTACCTGGAGAGTGGATTGTAACTAAATCACCCGTGGAGTGGAGTTATTATCTAAGCTAAAACTTTCAAATTTTGTACATATCGACAAAAAATATATGCAAAGATTCAGCCAATGGACCTCTGTGTTTAACCTGGAGGTCCATTGGCTGAAACTTTTCTGGTGCTGGTTATGCTTTGCAACAAATTTGCAGTTATTGCCTGGGTGGAATCTCCACTCTGCGGGTGATTTAGTGATAATACATTCTCCACGTACTGTAGTTCCAATGTGTTCTTTGCACCTGGAACACAGGGGACGATTTGTTTTTGAAAAAATGGGATTGCAGCTACTAGTATATAATTGACCAATATCAGTAGGTATTCCTGTATTATCATAACAATTACATGTAATGTAAAATTTTCTTCCACCTGCTCACATGGTAAAAAATAACAAATATAGACCTGAATTAGGCTCCTAGTATGCCACATTTAATAAAAAAACATAATTATAATTCATCATTCAAATAATGTTTACAAAAACAAAACTTCTTGTTATATTAACCCTTTACCCAACGTAACTGTCAAAACCAGCCAGCGCTATTCTCAGAAATCGCCAATTAATTTTCATTATATTTTCATTTATTGTCTCAAAAACATAGGTTATGACCCCTCATTGGAATGAGCTCATCGAGCTCGTTCCAAAGAGGGGTCATAACCTATGTTTTTGAGACAAAAAATTAGTTATTCAAGAATTTTGTTTGCAAGTGTCGTCTGATTTTCATGTTAGGTAAAGGGTTAAATTTCTTTTTTTTTTGAATCACATCCTGGCTTCTGAAAACATTTCACATTGTGTTTGATGAAGAATTTGCAATTTTAGAAGAAAAAAGCTTCAATTTTCACAGAAAAGGCTCCTAATCTCATTGATATGACAGAATAAAAAACAGCTTTTATTCCAACAGTACAACCAGCACTGCTTCTGTGGTAACTCATAACACTGTTGACCCTTTACCTAACAAAACGACTGCATCCACCCATGTAATTTACAAATTAAGCATATGAAAAAAATATATTCTTAAAAAATCATGACATATCAGTGGAATGGGCTTGTTGCAATGAGGGGTCACATGATATGGCTTTGTTGTAATGTTTTGAAAAATTTTAAGAAATATTTAAAATAATAAATTTTTATATCGTCTGCATTGAGTATAGGGTTAAAATGTGTGAAACCACCAAATATTGATTCTGTTCTGCTTTATTTGAGCTGGAATTGCCCCTAATTGCACTTTCACAAGGTTGGTTTTAAGCCTTATAAACATCCATTCTGAGAAAAAAGCTGAAATTTTAGTAAAAATTCTTCTATTGAGGTAAACAAGAAGGGTTCTTCAAAAGGAGTCACATATGAAGAAGTATGAGATGGTGTTGATTAATGTTTAATGAATTTGAAGATGTTTGGGTGGGTGGGGGGGCGGGGGTTGAGGGGGGGGGGAGACTGAGAGTCAGCTATCAACTATTGAAAAAAATGTAAAATCATGCAAATGAAAAGCAAAGAAGCACTTTGACAGATGGACAGACAGTCAGACAAATGGACACTCATTACATATTGTCATGCATTTTTGAAGTAGAAACAAGACTATTGACTGCCAAACAATGAAAACGCAGTGAGAAGAGACAGTAAGACAGAAAAACTTAGTGGACCATGCATGTTGCTGTCCCAAAGCAAATAATATGAAACAGAAAGTTTAAGGTGCATATGTTAACATCAGTCTCAGAAAGCATGCTGTACAGTCTTGCCAAATGTTTTTCATGAGCAGAGTAGTCCAGTATGGGGGTGGGGGGTGGGATCACAGATGAAAAAATATTTCAAAGTTGTTCTAGGCATGGCACGATTATGAAATTTCCTGATCGACTTTTGAATAAGAATAATTGATCAACATTAACTTTAATCATACCCTGTGACCTCTTGAAAGAACTACATAGAAAGCAATATTTTTGGCCATTAGTTCTTTGGGTCAGACATTCTTCAGGCATGCCGGTATGCGGCACATGTACTGCTTTCTGAGGAAAATTCAAACTCATGTCCATCTCAGACTCAAACCTTAGCCTAGGCTCAGGTTTGGAGCTGAGGTGGTCAGTAGTCTATTAATAGCTGCATTGAGATTTAAGAAGGCAATTGCATGCCTTGGCAAACTGAGAAGAGTATTTATTCAGGCCTGGCATTCATAAAAATGCAGGAGGGCTAAAAATCGCTCTCCTCACATGGCCAGCTAGGGGAGCGATTATCTCTCCTCAGGCTTACAAAAGCTAAAAGTGGCAAAATGAAGTTGTACTATTAATGAATTCTGCCCAGTGGGCTTTGTACATTTTATTTGGTTCCGCTAGCCAGGTAGTCTCTGTGAGGTGAGATGGCTATACTGCCCCTCCCACACCTCCGGGCCTTGCTAAGGCCCGGAGGTGTGGGAGGGACAGTGTGGCCATATTGCAGAGACCACTAACAGCAGAGATCTGAAAACCTGTGTGTTTTAGGAATAGGCTGTTGTGGTAATCATTATTTTCTAAGGCTAGGAGGGCTATTTTTCGGCCCCCTCAATTTTTTTAAGGTGAGCAGTAGGCGAGCGAATAAATCGCTCTCCTGAAAATGCCAGGCCTGTTTATTTGTACTCCCATACTTTCAAGAATGTTATACCAGGTGTCATATGTGCTGTATCTTTATACTTCTTTCCCATGACAATTACAATGTATTTTGATATTCTATGGCCCTGACACTTCTTATGAGCATGCTGGGGAGGAGAGTAATAACTAATAATTCATCACTAAAGGTTTGATGAAAACTCATAATGGCTGACTTTGAAATTGTAGCCGATTATAGGTGTTTCCGACAATTAGACAAATTCTTGATTAATCATGACAGGTCTGAGTTGTTACTGCAACTTGTGCTGTAACATGGAAAACTAGTCAGCACTACAATTATATTTGTAGCTGTACAGAAATTCACATTTGTTATTTTAATAGGGATTTTGTCATTTTTCTGTTTGATCTCTCCCTCAGTTGAACTACCGAAGACATGTGCCAATGGAATTATTTTTATCCAAGGTTAATCAGTTAACCGTGGTTATCGGATGTGTTTAACCAGTTATGAATATCCCATAACCGTTTCAGCCCTACATTTTCTAATGTATTTTTTTTCAATTTTTCTCTCCTCAATGTGTTCCAAACTGCTCTTTGCGTGAAGAAATTGTTTTCAAACAGTTTTTAATAGCATAATTTGGTAAAACCTTCCAAATATTAGTGAATGAAGTGTAATAATGGTTTTTCGGTTGTGTCCTTGAACTGTTCTGTTCCTAATAAACATACATGCATGTTTATTAATTTTGGGGAATTTTTCCACCCTGTATGCACCTTATTTGGGCCTGTATGTTTATTAAAATTGCCAACAGGGAGGAAATCTTCAAATTAGTAAATCTTCACTAGATTGTGTGATAGTCTTTTGTTTAGCACAGTGTATTCATTGTTGTAATCATGATGTGATGCCCAAATGCCTATTAGTTTTCTTTAATAAAACTAACCGTGATACTGGAAAAGAAGTTGGATTTTAGATAAAAGTACCTAGCATTACTCCCCCACCCCCTCAATGGATTTCCACCTTGTACCATTATTTGGGTCTATATTTTTATTTAAATTTGATAAATGTTCTATCCTGTACTTTTATTGCCACCTGTACTTTTATTTGGAACACAAGAGTATGGTGATTTGGTTGTAGGAGGAAACCATGGCAGTGCTGGAAATGAACAAAATTGACGGATGCAGTTTTAAGCTCCCGTGAAATCAGACATGAGAATAAATTGCACCCGTAAAATGTTAGTATATGAATTTTCGAGGGAATACTGTCACCAAACACCAGAAACCGTAACCCTTTGAACGTGAGTGACCACTTTTCCAGCCAGGAACATGATACGTCATTAAATTGGATGGCTGTGTAGTAAATGTGTGGGGTAGACCAATCAGTATTTTCAATGTGCAGCCTTGAGGCTGCACATTGAAAATATTGATTGGTCTACCCCAAATAATGAATATGGACTTTTCTAATTGCTGCCATTGAACTGGCATGGCAGATACCACTAGTGTCCAAAGGTTAAAATGTATAAGGAATTGCTGAATTATGACAGTAACTTGCCATTGGCCGCAGTGTGCTGCTTTCTCAAAACAACGCACATTTATATGCCCTCACAGTATATTCATGCTCCACAATATATTTCAACGAGTGTTTTGTTTTAGCTCCCGTAAACTAGAAATCACGGGTGCTAACGGGAGCAATTGCACTCGGAGCCGTCTCATTTGCAGCACTGCCATGGCCTACATAAATCTGTTGACAGGGTAGATTTTGCTGTCATTTGGCATTTCATAGAGATTATTGTGTTTCTGGAAGCACAATTTGGCCAAGATGAGAAATTGCATGCCTCAAAAATCTTATTTTTGACAATATATAATTATATAGCCTTTATTGCTGACTGTGACAAAAGTATAAATTTTCCAATCAGTAAAAGAGTATTATCGGGTGTGTGGCCTCCTGATGATCATTTAAATATGAAAGAATATCCTATAATGATAATTAAATCAGATAAGAAAGCCAAAAAATTTATTTCCTATAAGTACATGTATAACAGTACTAAATATTTCCACACAGGCCAGCGACATAGGCGACCATTATAATGTTTGTGTGACAAAAACTATGATCGTATCATTCTAATTTGGGCATTCAAATAACTTTGTCACATATAACCTCATTCAAGACAACATTGTCAGTCCCCAAAACTGGGGGTTATGCAACAAATAGCAGAGAAAAATTGACAGGAAGGAAACTAACGATCATAGACATATTTTTTCAGGGAATTCCCAACAAAAATACTTAAAAAAAAAATTTTTTAGGAACTCAATCTGTAAAATCAAATCGTCAAAATTTTCTGACTTATCTTTGACTTGCTACTTTTAAAGGGAGAGTGGATAGAAGCACTCTCCCATAACCTGTGACAAGACAAATTCTCACAGACATGATACACTTCAAAGATAATATGAAGCACATCTACAGAATATGAAGCCTTTAAGTTGTGGCACCTGCTCATTTCAGAATAAAGACCAAATACATGTATGAGCTTCCTTCATTAATGGCAAATCATGACCATGAGGGTCCATGACAGTTTTACGGGTGGAAGAAGCCGGAGTACCTGGAGAGAACCACCAAGCAACAGCGAGCAACTGTCAGCTCCCCAACATACTAAATCCACACAAGCAGGGTTAGCATTGGTTGAAGACAAGTGCACCATCAACTGGCAGTACGCCTTAGTACACAATATCACCGTGCCCCTGCATGGGTGAAGTGTCTTGCCCAAGGACACAATGCGGTTGCTGCAAGTGGGATTCGAACCGAGGACCTCTCGGCTTGCAGTCTGCACCTCTATCTACTGAGCCAGCGTGCCCCCACACATTTTAATTTAAACACTATCTAACTTCTCAATGTAATAAACCAGAGGTATTCGGTAATTTAACTACTTCATTTTATTACCCATTTTTCAATGCTTTTCTCCTTCAGAAAATATGTTGTAACAATGTAATCCCTTATATCTTGTTTGACAGCTCTCTGTGAGCTCTGTCAAACAGGATATAAAGGATTGATCAAATTAAATATTTAGCAAAATAGAGGAAATTTATAAAAAGTTGGTAAATTGAATAATCCTTTTAATCACATATTTATCAATGTCAGCATTCGCAGGCTTGGATTTCTGAAAAATCCAGGGTGGCAATAAATCGCTCACCTGGAACCTACTTAGGCGAGCAAATTGCTCTCCTGAAATCTTTTTCACTTTTTTGCTTCACAAAGATCTTCTAAAGACTTAGTTAACCCCCTGCACACTGATGTCAAAATATCTAAATTTTAGACAGAAAAATTTCCCATAATGCAACTAGAAATTTAACCAATTCAATCTCATTTGACAGAGCTCGCTCTGTCAAACGAGATTGAATTGGGTAAATTTCTAGATGCATTATGGGAAAAAACAGCTTCCTGAAATTTTGGTATTTTGACATCAGAGTGAAGGGTGTTAATACCGGGTTGGGTAATTTCTCCTTTAAGTACATTCAAGCCATTCAATTTTAAATGAATTAATAAAATGTTAATGAATGAACCTGTATTCATTTTTTACTATCCCCTCCACCCGACACACACATGTACCCAGCATATTCTGTACGCTTGTTCCATGGTCCGTCACCATCGAAAATAGCTGAAAGTAGGTTGGCAAAAAAATGCTTATGCCGGATTAAATTGCGTGAGCAGTTAAGGCAAGCTAAAAATCGCTTGCGTCAGAATTCCATTACTGCATTCGTATTCAAATAACAACTTTCACTGGCAATCAATGCACCAGACTTTAAATCCAAGAAGTTGTGTTGCCTGATATTATTTATATTCATTGTATCGTGATACACTGTACACAATGATACATATTGAATCATGACCAATGTATTGTGATTCAAATGTATCATGATTAATTGTTGTGGTCCCAGTTCCATGTATTTCTTTCCAACAATACTCAATTTCAAATAGGAAAACACTACACTCTGCAGAGAAATTTTTCATAGGCAGGGGTGTCATACTTTTGTTTTTAGGGAGACAAGGATGGAACAGGTTCTCCATGGGGAGGTTTGTGCACAGGTATATGTGAATCATTATCAAATTTCGGTATAAAATAGTGTTCTTTGACCCAGAAGGGTCTAGTATGCAATAGAACCTGAAAGGTCGGCACGCATATATTGCATAGTGTTGAGTTCTATCACAGAAACATCACAGAACCATTATTGGTGAGATAGGTGTTTGTCAGCAGATCTGATTTTAACCGGAATTTAACAAAATTACATGTCCCTAACTTGATTTTTAGTTGAGTTGTGACAAAGTCAAACTCGTCTTATAGTTTGGTGAATGGCGAGCGAATGGGCGGCCTTGCGGGATAGGCGGGCGTAAACAATTGGCTGCTGAATGATAACTTGATTATGGTTCAACCCACATTCATAAAACTTCATAGGTAGGTTGGCAACGGTGAGAGGAAGAACCCTATTTATTTTGGACTCGCTAGGTCAAAGGCCAAGGTCACAGTGACCTTCAACATAGTAAATCGTAAACAATTGGTTTCCGGATAATAACTTGATAATGGTTTGACCCACATTCATGAAACTTCATAGGTAGGTTGGCCTAGGTGAGTGGAAGACCCCTATTTATTTTGGACTTAATAGGTCAAAGATCAAGGTCACAGTGAGCTTGAACATCATAAATCGTAAAGAATTGGTTTCCAGATGATAATTTGACAATGGTTCCACCCACGTTCATAAAACATCATAGGTAGGTTGGCATTGGTGCAAGAAGAGCCCTATTTATTTTGCAATCACTAGGTCAAAGGTCATGGTCACAGTGACTCTTCACATAGTAAATTGTAAACAATTGGTTTCCAGACGATAAGTTGATAATGATTGAACCCACTTTTGTGCTGTAACAACTTGACATTAGATTGGTGATCCTATCGGCATTTTTTGTTTTACTTGAGTCATACCAATGGCACTTGTGAATAAATGACATGGTATTTGGATTTATATATAAAATTGTGTATACATTTGTGCAAATAAACACTAAAAATACTTTAGGTAGTATCATTTTGTCGAAAAGTATGTTTGAGTTGTGTCACTCACCAAAATGACTCTTTAGTATTAGTAACAGACTTCTAAACCTGCAAAGTAATAAGTGATCCCCTTTGCAGATGAATTTGAAATTTACTGTATTTTGTGACTTTGACAGACATCGGTCAGAAGAGAGAAAATATTGTTTTATCCTCTGGTACTTAGAAATATCCACACCAAAATTGAAGGTCGGTAAACTCCTCGGCATAATTTTGAAAAGATTCTGTAAAATAATGCAACACTGACAAGTGTTGTGTGGGAATTGCAAGTTGACAAATGTGGTGTTGTAAAGGGATTTTAGTTCTAACTCTCATAATTTCGTGGTACTCTAGGGATAACTCATTGATTGGCAATGATAAACACTGTGTGTAATTCCTTACTATAACAGTCCTTCCTGCTGCAGCCTAAATCATTACGGGAATGACTTGGAATTGCAACAGGCAGGAGAATATCCTTTGCAACAAGCGTTTTGTTTGACTCAGTTGGAAATCCGGCAATCTTTTATTACTGACTGCTGCTGATTTGTTTGGAAAATAATTGAAGCATTCAGTACGTTTGGTACAACGGTAGAATTTGAACCTACAGAAAAATATGTTATTGGTATGTTACAGTTAAGATGCTGTCTGTAAAGGGAAGGACAACAGTAAAGGTTAATAATTTACGAGCCTTTATTGATTGCATTTTTATAATTTTACATTCAGTTTACTGTTTGTGGTCATCAATTGAGCATTGTTGTTAGGTCATGTGTGCTTTTTGTGAAACAAAATAGACTTTTGTTACAGAAGGTACCAGATTGTTACATTAAGGATACAAACTTTGCATTAGTCACTTTCGCCGTAACAAACAATTTTAGCCACATCAAAATAAGGTCATTCTAGGTTAACCCTTTACCTAAAATGAAAAGTAGACGACACTTGCAAAAATAATTCTTGAATAACTAATTTTTTTCATTTTTTGTCTCAAAAACATAGGTTATGACCCCTCGTTGGAACGAGCTCGACGAGCTCGTTCCAACGAGGGGTCATAACCTATGTTTTTGAGACAAAAAATGAAAAAAAATAATGAAAATTAATTGGCGATTTTTGAGAATAGCACTGGCCGGTTTTGGCCGTTACGTTGGGTAAAGGGTTAAGTGTAGTAGGCAAAGCATAGAGGCAAAGGGAAATCATAATCTTACTTTTCTACATAATTTAAGGATTTTGTGAAATAGTTTTGGTAGGAAACCTTTTCTTCTGAGCAGGACTGGAATTGGGAATGGGGTTCCCCCTTTTATTGTTATTTTTTAAAACATTTTTTTCAGCTACCACACTTTTAAGCTTGTTTTATTTTCTACTGTTGGAAAATTCTTGCATGATTGAGTAAGTATGAAATGTCTGACTGATCAGATTGAAGCATATTTCTTCTGATCTGATGTACTGAAATTACTGTTACAGTAAGTACAAAGAATTGTTTCACGGGACTGCAAGTCAAGTTAAATGTAATGTTTTATTGAATGGGTGTTTGGGATCCTTTGTTTTTTTTTCTTATTTCAGATCTTTTTCAAGAAAAGTAAATCTTATGATTTGCCCAGCTTTTAAATAAATAAATAATTTAAAAAATTTGTTGTGGTCCTGTAACAAGGAGGCCTACATTAACCCAGCAACCTGCCGCAGTACTCCTCCCCTACACTCCCTCATAATCACCTAATATTCAGTCAAAAACTCTTTGTCATAATTCCCCCATTTGCGCCTTCTTGACCCCCCACCCCCCAACTATAAAATTGAACCTTTTTCTCATGTCATTCCTCATCCAATTATCCTTAATGTTTCCAGTCCATTTTTCCATTAGTTTCCCAATTAGTCCTGTTCTTCTGGTCAAATGTTTGGGGCATTCTAAAATGAAATGTTCCAGGGTCTCTGTTACACCAAAGTTTCAAATTTGGCACACTCTTTCCTCACCTTTCCTGATTCTCCCCCTCGACTCCAGTTACTTGGATGTCACTTTAAACAACAATGACCCCCAAAACGATCCATCCAGGTTCTCTTCAAAAGCTGGTGCATCCTTTTTATACAACCCGCCTAAAGAACTCTTGGTCCTAATTCTAGCTCGCCAGTTTCTGTTACAATCGTCAAGCACCCTTTCCCTTATAAAGCTCCTCCCCGGCTGCTGTCCCCGTTCTAGTTCTTCAGTCTCTATAGAGTAATTCTCCATTATCTCCATCGCCTATTTTATCCATCGTATCTGAATGATATAGTTCCATACATGGTTAAGTGTTTATGCCATCTGCTGTTTGGGAGGTTTACCAGGTAATTTAGGTACAGTAGAACCTGTCTTGAGAGACCGCTCTTTTGGCCACACAAAAGTGGTAGCTCAAGACAGGTGGTCTCTCATAACAGGCTTCAGGTTTTCTCAAGTCAGTGAATAACCAACCACAAAATTCAGAAATTGAGAAGAATAGATTTTTGTAATTACTTTGTAGTTGTTCTTGTTTATGAAGTTTTTGTAACAAATTGAAATGGACTGTTATAAAAATTATAAAAATAAATTAGTGTTGAAAATCTTCAATGAAGATTTTCAACACTAATTTATTTTTATAATTTTTATAACAGTCCATTTCAATTTGTTACAAAAAGATTTTCAACACAAATTTATTTTTATTCCTATCTGTCCACATTTCAGGTATGTATGAAATTGTTTATTCAGCAATAATCATAATCTTTTCACAGAGGTCTTATAAGAACATCTCAATCTTTACTGAGTTAGCAATTGAAACCCAATTAAGAGCTTTTAATACTTTTAATTATGTTAGTATAACCACAGTGGATTTTCCAATTCCACAACAGGTAAAAAGCTTTTGTCATGGTTTCAGTCTTCAAAGGGGCGGTCTCTCAATTCAGGTCCATTATGGCATAAAAATACAAGTTGGTACCAGGTCAAAGTGGTCTCTCAAGACAGGTGGTTTCTCAAGACAGGTGGTCTCCCATAACAAGTCCATTATAGAGTAAAACCAATCGGTGCCTGGCAGATGTGGTCTCTCAATACAGTGGTCTCTCAAGACAGGTTTTACTGTAGCATAATTTTCCCATAAATGAAGTAATGATACACCATGCTGTTGGATTGTATTCCCTGTATCAGGTACTAAGTATATGGTAATACTTACAAAACTATTGGCACCTGTCACCATGACAGGCAACCCAAATCAGGGCTTAAAGTAACTTCCATCAGCAAGACAGCCAGAATCCTGAATGTTGGGACATGTGCTCTACATGTACATGTAAAACAAGAAACTCACCAGAACTGCACCCGCAAGGGTTAAACTCTAGTAAATATTTCCCTTTACCCAATGTAACGGACAAAACCAGTCAGCTTTATTCACAAAAATCGCCAATTAATTTTCATTGTATTTTAATTTTTTTGTCTCAAAAACATAAAAACATAGGATATGACCCCTCTTTGGAACGAGCTTGTCGAGCTCATTCCAATGAGGGGTTACAACCTATTTTTTTGGAGACAAAAAATGAAAAAAAATTAGTTATTAAAAAATTTTGTTTGCAAGTGTTGTCTGCTTTTCATATAGGTAAAGGATTAAATATGAAGTTTGGTTTTTAATATGGAATGTGTGCTGGTTACACTTGTACTACTCTGGAATTTAAGAACTGAAAATTGATTCTAGCAGCAGAAGTTTACGGAAATCGAAACCGATTCTCATCAATTGGGAAGAATTTTAAGGCCTGCTAATAAATTATTTGCAGGCTTGTATGGCATTTTAGTAGTGGAGCACATATTTCACCAAATTTTATGCTATTTTACATGTATGAAGAAATATGCAATAATATCCTCGTTTTCTGTATTTTAGATTTGGTGAGACTCCATTCTGGGCTAAGGATGTATTAGAACAGAGATGCGAAGCTGAGATGGAATATATAGAAGCTCTAAATGAATCCTTAGAAATAACTGAGGAATGCATTGAATTATATTCCAGGCGTGGAGGTTTGCTATTGGGGATGATAATATTTGTTTCTTGTGAATGTAACATACGGACTTGGTGACCAGAGAGGTTAATGGTTAGTGGGGTGAATCCTAGCCAAAATTGGATGTTTGTAAGTGGAGGGTGTGGTGGGGGGATTCAGTTGGAAAATCAGAGGGAGCACACTCCCTGTACCCAGATCCTCTAGCCATGTCCCAGGTGTTACCATGAGTATGGTGATGTGCATTATTTTGGTGATTAATGTCCTGGAATTTGAGATTTACAAATTCAAGGCCTTGAAAACTGAGCTGATGAGTTGCCGATGGTGTCAAAAAGCATGTGTGTGAGTGTGGCAGGGAACTGATGCCACACTTACATCTGTATAGTTAAAACTAGAAGTCTTGTCATGAAATGCGCACAAATAGCACGTCGATCTGCGCGTTAATCTACGTGTTATGACCATAGTAAGGCTATCAAATTCTGTACATATGGCCTGTGCACAAGCATGTTTCAGCCAATGGACCTCCGGGTAATCCGGAGGTCCATTGGCAGAAACATTGCTTGTGTTTGCTCTGCGTAACCATGAGAACCTGCCGTGCTTTGGATGCCATTCGATATGGCAATTGCGCGCAATTCCTACACGCAATTAAGCCTACATAAGTGCACATTTCGTGACAGGACTTTTAGTTTTAACTGTAGGTTAAGATTTGTAAATAAAACACTGCGAAAGTTGAAGATCCCACCAAGAAAAGCAGATGAAAATAGCATTGCTGCTTCAATGTTTGCATATTTTTTGACAGGTGGCAAAGAGGATTGAAGCAGGCAGAGAATTTCAACTTGATCGCGACTACTGTATTTACTCTATGTATTGGGACACTCTATGATTTGGGACACACATTTTTTTTCCAGAAAAATATATTTTTTTTATGCTCCAAGGTTTGGGACACTCAGGAGACTTGCTTCCAGTTGGCCCAGTCACCTGAAAACTGCAAAATGCTCAATATTAAAGCTGAGTTTGTGTTTAATTTTTCTTTTTAAACTATAAAAGATTGATAATACATACTAATTTGTTTTGTTTTTATTTCAGTCTTTTCCTAAGTTTTAATATTTAGTGTCCTGACTGGTATGAGGAAGACTATTTAATATTACATTGCGACAGTCTTCAACCCTTTACCTAACGCTAGTAGCAGACGACACTCAAAAAAAAATTCTTGTGTAACTAAAAATTTTCAGTTTTTACTTCCAAAACATTCATGAAACTTCATATGTAGGTTGGCCTTCATTAGAGGAAGAACCCTATTTATTTTGGACTCACTAAGTCAAAGGTCAAGGTCACAGTGACCCTGAACATAGTAAATCAAAACAATTGGTTTTCGGATGATAACTTGATAATGGTTCGACCCATGTTCATGAAACTTCATAGGTAGGTTGGCATCAGTGAGAGGAAGAACCCTATCTATTTTGGACTCGCTAGGTGAAAGGTCAAGGTCACAGTGACCTTCAACATAGTAAATCGTAAACAATTGGTTTCTGGATGATAACCTGATAATGTTTCAATCCACATTCATGAAACTTCATAGGTAGGTTGGCATCAGTGAGAGGAAGAATCCCTATTTATTTTGGACATGCTAGGTGAAAGGTCAAAGTCACAGTGACCTTCAACATAGTAAATCATAAACAATTGGTTTCCGGATGATAACTTGATAATGGTTTGACCCACATTCATGAAACTTCATAGGTTCGTTGGCCAAGGTGAGGGGAAGACCCCTATTTATTTTGGACTCACTAGGTCAAAGGCCAAGGTCACAGTGACCTTGAACATAATAAATCGTAAACAATTGGTTTCCAGATGATAATTTGACAATGGTTCCACCTACGTTCATGAAACTTCATAGGTAGGTTGGCATTGGTGCAAGAAAGAGCCCTATTTATTTCAAAATCACTTGGTCAAAGGTCAAGGTCACAGTGACCCTTCACATAGTAAATTGTAAACAATTGGTTTCCGGATGATAAGTTGATAATGATTAAACCCACTTTTGTGCTGTCACAACTCTACATTGGATCGGTGATCCTATCAGCATTTTTTTTAAGTAAACTTGTGGAGCGAACTACTTCCACAGTTTTAGCTGCATTTTCATGAAACTTCACAAAAATGATCAACATGATGAGGAGCAGTGCGTGACATAATTGTTTTCCCGCTCGGTTTCAAGATGGACGACTGGCGGCCATATTAGATTTCTTTTTATGTAAACTTGTGGAGCAAACTACTTCCACAGTTTTAGCTGCATTTTCATGAAACTTGACAAAAATGATCAACATGATGAGGGGAAGTGCGTAACATAATTTTTTTTCACCCTCGGTTTCAAGATGGCCGCCATATTGGATTTTTTTTTTTACTTAGAAAATTGAATGCCCCTTTTCAGTCACCCACACTAGGCAGTATGTCATGGTGGGGGTATAGCGGTGACAGACCATCTCTAGTTTTGTTTATTGGAGTTTAACAACACTTACTGCAGCCAGGGTCATGTCGTGTCAGACAGTTTTAGCAATGGAAGAAGTTTGAGTATCTGCAGAGAACCATCAAGCACTATCAAGCTACTGTCAGTCTCTTCAACTACTAAACTCGGCACAAGCAGGTTAGCAGCAGTTTAAGGCAAGTGACCCATCAACATCTAGTACCTCTTAGTATGCAGTGCCATCAACTGTGCCACTGCTTTGACAGTCAGGATCAGTTGTATTTCCTACGGACACAGTGCTAGACGGTGTGGGATTAACTGTCTTGCCAAATAACACAGCACAGATGGCACGAATGAAGATAATTTAAAGTCCAATGCTCTAACCAATGAGCAACCATGCTTCCTGTACCAGGCTAGTAAGTTGGAGAGTCTGACAGTTTCTCACCATTGCTCAGTGGTTCTTTGTAGGTACTCCAGTTTCCTTCACCTGTAAAAATGTCTGACATGATGTGAACCTGGCTGTTGAAAGTGTCATGAAACATCATAAACAAACAACAATACAGACACATTTGAATAATCAGAAATTTCTAAACTAAGTGTGATGGAACATATAATATATGGAAAAAATTGTGTTTGATGTGTGTAGGGGAACATGTTCTGCAGCCCCATGCCCTCACATAGTCCAATCCTCACCCCATCCCACCCCCTACTTACTTGATCTGCTGTCGTACTTGAAAACCTGAAAATTTTGCTAATGGTCACTAGATATTCTAAAAAACTGGGGATTTTTTGAAGCCACTTATACCAGCATTTGATATTTATTCAAGAATCAATGCCAGAGACTGGTATTACATAATTACTAGCTGTGGTTCTTTGAAAAATGTCTGAGCAATATTATGATAGACTAATTGGTATCACCAGAAAGGGCAAATAAAAGAACAGGTTCTTTTATGGTTACCAGACAACTCATTTCTTACCAACTTACCCTCTTTTGCACTCACCCTCTTTTGATTCGAAAATGAGCAGCAAATTTTGATTGTTCTCCAAGGGCACCCTCCTGAGAACAGAAAAGTCAAAATTGTCTAAAAAAAATCAAACCTAACCGACCAGTAGCCAAAAGTACATAGTGCTCAGCCTGGTGTCCATTGAAATCTGTACTGGAACAACCACCCATTGTCCAATTCCCACCAGACATGCACAAGCAATTTCAAATTTTGTAAATCATAAGCATCTATATATATGTAGAGGGGAGGAGGCACATATAAATAGAATATTTCATTGCGTGATTGGGCGATATATTGTTATTTTGGAAAGTATATTAAGAAATAAAATTTGGTATAAAATTTTAATTTCCATTGGAAAACCATTATATTTAACCCAAAAGGGGAGGAGATATTTTTTTTCATTGTTGATACACTTTTGACAGTCAACACCATGTGACTTTGCAGATGCTTCTATGCAAGTCATGGCTGCCCATATAGGCAGCTAAAACTTGCCTAGAAACAATTGCCAAGGAACTTAGAATGTAATTTGAAAGTTTAACCATAAACCGCATGTTGCAGCACCTGTTCTGTTGCACTCAGAAGTGATCAAATTTAGAAAAAGGCCTTCAATGGTTAATACTGTTCCCATCACTGTCATATGCTAACGCTCGTTTTTGTAGTATATTATACCTTTTGTATATACAGAACCTTTCGATATAGGCAGTTTGTGGTTTCTCTCTTTGACCAATTGGCAGAACAGTAAATTTTCATTGCATGAGCTGTAGTTTGATTTCAATGACATCATGCGGGGTGTAGTGGTAGAAAGATCACCCTCGAGCAGTGTTCAAGCAGGCCAAAAACTGTCAGTGAAAATTTTTAAAGGTGCCAAAGTGTGTTGTTGCCAAAACTATTAATGACAAGAGTGGGAGTGGTTTTTACTGTCTGAACCTGATAAATTGATTGAGTTTTGAAAAATGAACTGCAATTTTTTCAAGAGTTAACAGACAAATGATCATGGAAAAAAATCTAACAGGATTCCAACATTCTGATGAAATCCTCATTAGGCGGAAAGGGCAGTCACCTAAGTTATAATAAATTAATATCTCCATGAAAAACCTCTAAAAGTATCCACTCAGATGCAAGGAAATGGGAGGTTTTGGATTGTGGAATTCAAAATTTTTCTTCAGTGAGCTGAACCATGGTTGACCCGTGGTAGTAACGATCCTTGGTTGTCCAATGAAGGCCTCATTTATTTTCCCCTAGCAGAAAAACTGCATAGTGTACTGATTGGAATAATAAAATGATAGAAATAACATGAATGCCACATCTCAGGCCTGCATCCATTCTGAGTCCAGGTACTTGTACCCTAAAAGCTTGGGGTAGTTTCCATAAATGTTGGGAACGAAACATTGCATCCAGTTCAAGACACAATATAACTGTCTCTTTTCCTTGTAGTCTCTATTTCTATGCCTTATCTTGGGCTTTACCTGTCCTTGCACTCACAAAATGTGAACATTATCTGATTAACTAATAATTTCAACATATCAAACCTCAGGTCAACTGAGGCTTAGAGAGCAGATAGACCTGAGGTATAGCAGCAAAAAACTTTTTAAATATATCTTATTACTTTCCAAAGTGTTATTTACTCTGATTTCCGGGTTTGATTATAAACGATAACTTCACAAGTGAATTATGCAATCAGCAATTGTGTCATGTATCCGTGTGCGCAAACGAAGACGCTTTGCTGTGGATGTAATGGGGACCTGTTAGTCCCCTACGGGAACCGTAAGGGGACTGTAGGATTGCACTCTGTCCATCTGTCTGTCCATCTGCCTGTCCGTCCATCCATCTCTCTGTCTGTCCGTCTGTCTGTCTGTCTGTTTTTTTATGTTACCACCTCTCCCTCCAACATGCTTTAAGCTACACCTTTCATATTTGGTACATGGATAAATGGTTCTGAGGGGATGATGCACGCTCAAAATGTTTTTTTCAAAGTCCAAGATGGCGGAATGGCGGCCATTTTTGTTGTGTTTTTTAAGCTTTTTTTCTCTATTTTCATGTTACCACCCCTCCCACCAATATGGTTCAAGCTACACTTTGCATATTTGGCACATGGATAGAGGGTTGGGAGGGGATGATGCATGTTCAATATTTTTTCTTCAAAATCCAAGATGGCAGCATGGCGGCCATTTTTGTTGTGTTTTTTAAGCTTTTTTCTCTATTTTATGTTACCACCCCTCACTCCAACATGGTTCAAGCTACACTTTTTATATCTGGCACATGGATAGAGGGTTGTAATGGGATGTTGCACGTTCAATATTTTTTTTCCAAAATTCAAGATGGTGCCATGGCAACCATTTCTGTTGTGTTTTTTAAGCTTTTTTCTATATTTTATGTTACCACTGCTCCCTCCAACATGGTTCAAGCTGCACTTTTCATATATGGTACATGGATAAAGGGGTTGTGAGGGGATTATGCACGCTCGATATTTTTTTTCAAAATCTAACATCTGTCTGTCTGTCTGTCTGTCCGTCTGTCCGTACGTCCGTCCATCCATCCATCCATCCGTCCATCCGTCCGTCTGTCCATCCGTCTGTCTGTCTGTCTGTCTGTCTGTCTGTCTCTGACTGTCTGTCTGTCTGTCTGTCTGTTTTTATGTTACCACCTCTCCCTCTAATATGCTTCGAGCTACACCTTTCATATTTGGTACATGGATAAATGGTTCTGAGGGGATGATGCACAGTCAATATTTATTTTTCAAAATCCAAGATGGCAGAATGGCGGCCATTTTTGTTGTGTTTTTTAAGCTTTTTTCTCTATTTTATGTTACCACCCCTCCCTCCAACATGGTTCAAGCTACGCCTTTCATATATGGTACATGGATAAAGGGTTGTGAGGGGATTATGCACGCTCAATATTTTTTTTTCAAAGTCCAAGATGCTTATATACTCTAGTGTCTTCTGTGACAAAAACACCTTATGTCACAAAAGCGCCGTAGGGGACTTATACCACTTCGGTGGTCAAACACTTGTTTTTTTTTTTGCTTTTTTTTTTTAACCCTTTACCTAACCTGAAAAGCAGACGTCAGTTGCAAAAAAAATTCTTTAATAACTATTATTTTAAGTTTTTGTCTCAAAAACATAGGTTATGACCCCTCATTGGAACGAGCTCGACGAGCTCGTTCCAGTGAGGGGTCATAACCTATGTTTTAAGGACAAAAAATGAACAAATAATGAAAATTAATTGACGAGTTTTGAGAATAGCGTTTGACGTTTTGGCCGTTATGTTAGAAAGGGTTAAATAATATAATTATCGTTAATAATGAAAAGTAATAAACAGAGTAATCGCTTGACTGGACTGGTTATGTGAAAGGCGAGGGACTATATTGTAAAACACTCGTGCGCATTTGCGCACTTGTGTTTGTACAACATCCCTCACCTCTCATGAATTATTTCACGTAACCAGTCCAGTAAAGTGATTGCTCTCTATCTATTGCTAATATTTCAGAAACATGAGAAAAATTGAACTTGATTTGCAAATAAGATGCATCATAGGTGCATGGTGATGGCATGTGAGAGAATCAAGGCTCTAGATAATGTTTTTACTGAAGACAAAGTAAGAAATTTCCAGTTTTTTCTTTAAAAAACATAGATTTTGACCCCTCATTAAAGTGAACTTGATGGGCTCATTCCAATGATGGGTCATAATATACAAATTGAGTATTTGAATAAAAAAAAAAATTTTTCAAAAACTTTCAACAAAACCGTATCATGTGACCCCTCATTGAAATGAGCTTGTGATTTCAAGGCAGCAATATCACTTATATTAAATTTTAACAAAACCATACCATGTGACACCTCATTCCAGTATGGTAAACAAGCTCTGTTTTACTGGTAAAATAGGATCCAGTCACCAATGCTTGGGGTGAAAGTCCTCAAAAATGGACAACATGAGTGTGAACAATTGACTAAACTTGACTTCATCTCCATACTGCTGTCTCGATGAATGCCAGAAACTTTGACACACTGTAATTTCGACCCAAAGTAACTTTGACCCAAATTCGGAATTTCGGAGGGGGGGGGGGGGGGGGGGAACTAAAAGTCAAATGTTTGTAGGGAGCAGACGATAAAATATCAGTGACTTGAGTTTTTTGGTATTTGACATTGAATCTTTTTTAAATTCAGGCCAATCCGAATGGGTAAATTTTCGATAGGTCGGTGGTCCAGGTGGGTTGATCCACTCAGCAATACCCCCACTACGCCAACACACAGCTGGACAAAAACTTCCAATTCATCGTCCTGGACTGCTTCAGCAACAGACAGCACTGGTACTACAAAAACAGAGATCAGAAGTTCCACCAATACATGCTCTCCTGCTAACTCCTCACTCACGTTTCTTTCAAACATGACAGAAAAATTTTCACTCTACTGTCTGAGAGGGTTGAAATGGACTTGGCCTAAATCGTCCCTGCGTGCATTCGGCACACAAAACCTTTTCATCAAAAAACAACACTGGCTTCATGATCATAAAACAACTATAAGAATTATCAATGCGATGTTTAATTGTAACTAATATTGTGTAAATACTTACACCACAAGTTTTGTAATAACACACGAAACGGTATTTACAAAAGATGTGCGGCATTAAAAGATGAGACTAATAAATACCCAAGCTGATCATTACTTGAATGAAGCTTTAAATTAATAAAAAAAAACTCAGGAAAAATAGTGGGTTGAATTTACCAAAGTGTATCGAAATTACTTTGGGTCAAAATTGCCGATCGGCAAGGTGGTCATCTGGGGAAAATAGTGGGTCGAAGTTACTGAAATTGGGTCGAAATTACTTTTTTGGGTCAAAATTACCGATTTCGGTCAAAATTACCGATTTCGGTCGAAATTACAGTGGGTCGAAGTTACTGGATACCATCTCGATTAGCCATTGTGCACAAATGTGTGACCTGAAACACCCAATAAATAAATTTCAACCTGCAAATTTTTTTGCAATGCAACAAGGAATTTACCCAATTCATAATTGTTTGACAGGGCTCATTGAGCTCTGTCAAACAAAAACAAGTTGGTTAAATTCCTATTGTTGCATTATGAGAAAAGTTTGCTGCTTTAAATTTTGGTATTTTGACATCAGAGTGCAGATGGTTAAACATGCAGTCACCCTCAGTCAATTTAAAAAACTAACTTTTTTTAATGTAAATTTAACACTGAACTATATGCTTTATCAGGCCTGTCATTTTAAAAATCTCAGGAGGGTGTCTATTTTGCTTCCGGAAAAAGGGGTCAGGCTGGCAACTTCCATTGTAACTTTGTTTGACAGTTGGTTCACTATCATGAGAAATCCTGACCTGTAGGCGTTTCTGTAATCCAACCCATGGAAGCTGTTAATCACCAAAGAACTTTATCCAACTTGGAAAAATTTTGTGTTCTGTGAACAGGTATGATAACATACAATCAAGAAGAGGTCATATGGACAATAATCAAATAACCTTGGCAGGGTTTCCTACTCAAGTATTGGCTGCTTCAGGAGGCAACCAAGACTAATGGTTTTAAATCATTGCTAAGCTACTAGACTTAAAAGGCCTTGTGAAAGAAAGGCTTGACAATTACTCAGTCCTTTAACCCTTTACCCAACAAATCGGCCACATCTGCCCACGTAATATGCAAATTCAAGTAGCTGAAAAAATATTTTTTTAAAAATTTCAACAAAACCATATCATGTGACCCCTCTTTGGAACGAGCTCATCGAGCACATTCCAATGAGGGGACACATGATATGGTTTTGTTGAAATTTCTTGAAAATTAAAAAAAAAAAATTATATTTAAAATAAAAAATGTTGATATCATCTGTGCTGGGTAAAGGTTTAAGCCTTTTAATCCAAGAGGCCTTTTTTCCGGCCCAAGAATGAGGTACTTCATAATTTTATCAAGTGGGATGGATGCTAAGTGCATTTCTGTCATTGAACTGACATGGAAGGTACAACCAAGGTTCAACGGGTTACTCTAGGGATCCAGATAAACATAGGGGGTGGAATAATAGTAGGGTGGACATTTCTTAAAAATTGAATAGTAGTACAGGGGTGAAATAATAAGTTCATTTCCCAACATATTCTTAGTTGAAGTTAGTTCAGCCTTATGATAACCAATACAGTATGTGTTTGGTTCTTGCCTGATTGTTAGTAATCATTTTACATCACAACGAAGTGATTGTTATATAAGAAGTAGTCATTTGAAATGTGAAAAGAAAAAATGTAGGGACCCAAATAAGAAGAGAACAGGGGGATTTTTACTTGAAATTTAATAGGAGTACCTGTATGTTTATTTGGATCCCGAGAGTAAGGAGAATGTTTCCATTAGATCTGTTGTAGGGCTGTCGCGACTATCATTTTTTTGTAATCGACTAATCGTGACCAGTAATCGATGGTTAGTCGATTAATAGTCGCTTCCCATGATTTTTTAGCAAATCATTCTTCTGTTCGTAAAACTCTGAAAATGACAATGGCACCAGTGTGTTCAGACGAAGTGGGGTTGTGGGAACAACAAATCGGTCCCGACTGAAGCTACATGTAGTCCAATCTTGGACCCACAGTCCGTAATATAATTTTTGGGGTTGGTACGTCCTGTAGGACGTACCAACCCCAAAAATAATATTACTGACTGCGGGTCCAAGTTTGAACTAGATTGAAGCCGATGAATTAAAATGAATTTACCAAAGAACGTTCCTGCATATGTTTCCTTTCTGCAATAAGTTTCTCGAAATTTTGAACATTGAGATCTATGCATTCCCTCGTCAGTTGTTAAAATTGGATCTTAGTCTGAAGTTCCGAACTTTGAGAAGTGATCTGACGTTCTGACTTTCGTCATAATTTTGTCACTTCCGCGCTTTGGGTTTTCCAATGGGTGCATTCGTGCGTACAAGACTGGAGAAATTCAGAAGAATCTATTCTTCTCGAGTAACTGTAAGTGTTCTTTCTTACACAGTCAGTGACAGTCGTACAGTCTTCCGGATATGAATGTTAACTATGGTTAGATATTTAAAGTTATTCACCTTCATTGATCATTCACCTCACAAAACAATGCAATTTAGCCCTGACGTGTACCACCTTGAAAATGAACGATGATCGACTAAAAATAAAAAACGTCGACTACTTCAATAGTCGACGGTTAGTCGACTAATCGAATAATCGCGACAGCCCAAATCTGTCGTGCTAAGATGGATTTTATTATCCTTAGTTTATCAATATTTTTTAAGCAGCATTTGCCACTCTCCTCATTTTCAATTCACATGGGCTATAGAGGGCAAAGATGATCTCTTGCCTCAAAATGGCAGGCCTGTTTTAGAAAGTAAATTAATAATTTCAGAAGAACACCTTATACAAATATTGGAAACTGAGAGAGACATGATGTTAATGCGAAAAGAACATGCTCAAAAATATCATGATACAGTGAAGAAACATGCAGATATTTTGAATGCGTAAGAATATTTTTTTTATTTCTGTTGTTTTCTGTTAAGGTGCTACCTAAGTAATGAAATTAGTTTACTTCAAAATTCCCCAGTCTGATATTCCATAAATGAAAATTAAATATACACAAATTATGCATCAAAATGAAGATTATGATGTATAGAACATGAAAAGAATATGCATTCAACTTGCAGAGTTGACAGCAGGCAGCAGTGGTTCCTGGAAGTCTGCTACTGTATTCCTCCCAGAACAGATTATCAAATGATATTTCTCAAGAACAACTCATTGCTAAATATGCTTCAGATATCCAAGAAGCGGGCTAGGAATTCAAAAATTCTTCAAAATGCAGCAACAGGGGTACATTCCAAAACTCCAGGCTTTGTTTTGTTTTGTATTTACATTTTGGTCAAGGTCAACAGGACTGAAAAAGCATCAATATACACTGTACGAGTGCCATCTAAAATCAAATAATGAGACCGTTTGCCTTCACACTACACAGTATTAATATATGGAGACTGCACAGTTGCCATTTTACTTACAAGATATGAAACCTGTTTGAATTTCCAAGAATTACGTGATTGTTTTTTAATTAAAATTTGTGCTATCACATGACATACACATGTCCATTGGTAAGGAATCCTTCTTCAATAAAAAATGCAGATAGTATTGGCCTTTCCACAAAGTGTTTTGAATGCCTAGCTTTTTCCTTGGATTATCTGAAGCACATTTGGCCACAAGTTGTTTTCCTGAAATATGTTTTATACTCCCCGACTTAAGCGGGTGGCATATAGTGATTGAAGTGTGCGTGTATCCGTGTGTGTGTGTCCGAGCCAATAACTCGAAAACTGTTAGGGCCACAGTCATCAAACTTCACACAATTATAAAGGACCATAGGAGGATGTGTCAAACATCATAGCCAGGTTCGTACCTTCAAGGTCATGGTCACATTTCAAGGTCACACTAAAAATCGTTCAATATTCGTGTCTCAGCCATAACTCAGAAACGAATCATAGTACAATTGTTAAACTTTTTACAAATGTTAAGGACAGCCAGAAGGTGTGTCGCGTATAATAGTTTCCACCACATCTGCAAGGTGAAGGTCACAAGGGGGGAGGGAGCATGTGTTACTTTAGTAACATTCTTCTTGTTTATTATCAGTTCTGTTTTGAAGACAGACTTCCAGGAAGCATTAGTGCCTGTTCTCAAATATGTTGATTGCTGCATATATTTTTTGTATTGAACACATCAGAACCTTCATTGTGATGTAAAATTTGTGTATATTTAATTCATATTTATGGAATATCAAACTTGGGAATTTCAAAGTAAACTAATTTTCTTTACTTATCTGATAGAGTTGTGGATTATATTTGGTAGTCAAAATTTGTTCACATGTTTTGGTCTTATTACTGACAGGCACTTTCCCATAAATTGTAACAAGGCAAATCCATACTGATAAAACAAATCTATTTCAAAGATAATATGAAGCACATCCACAGAATATGAAACCTCTTAGTTGCGATACCGGCACTTAAGAATAAAACCCAAATATGGGCTTTTTGCACTCCAGCAGTCAGTTTTCAACTTCAATTTTGATGCCTTCTGTTTTTGAATGATATGATCTTGATTAATATTGTGGGGCTACATTCCAAGACTCCCAGCTTTTATTTTGTTTTAGATTTGTTTACATTTCGGTCAAGGTCAGCAGGGCCAAAAAGCATCGATGTACAATGCCATCTAAAATCAAATAATGAGACTGATTGCCTTCTTACTACACACTATTATTATAAGGAGACTGCACCTTTGCTATATTACTTACAAGATATCATGAAACCTATTTGAATTTTCTAGAATAACGTTATTGTTTTTCGATTAAAATTTGTGCTATCACATGACATACACATGTCCATCGGTTATGAAATCCTTCTTCAATATAAAATGCAGACAGTATTGGCCTTTCCCCAAATGCTGTTCTGTCTCTGCATCGAAAAGTGATTTCAATGCCAAGCATTTTTCTTGGATATCATATATGAAGCACATTTGACCATGAGTTGTTTTCCTGAAATACTTTTTTATTATCAGTTCTGTTACGAAAATGGCAGCAGACTTCCAGGAAACATTGGTGCCTGTTGTCAAATCTGCAAGTTGATTGCATATATTTTTCGTGTTGTATACATCATAACCTTTATTTTGATATATAATTTGTGTATATTTAATTCATATTTATGGAATATCAAACTGAAATTTTGACGTAAATTATTTTTTGTTGTCAAAATTTGTTCACATGTTTTTGCCTTGTTACAATTTATGGGAGAGTGCCAATAGGCACTCTCCCAAAAATTGGAACAAGGCAAATCCATACAGATAAAATAATTCTATTTCAAAGATAATATGAAGCACATCCACAGAATATAAAACTTCAGGTTGTGATACAGATCAGAATAAAACCCGAATATGGAACTTTTCCACTCCAGCAGTTAGTTTTCATGTTCCATTTTTTTATGCATTCTGTTTTTGAGTGATATGAACTTGATTGATATTTCCTCAAAGGCAGTTCTGTATTGTTTCATGCAGAAGTTTTCTACAGCCACATGTCTCAGGAATTCTATTTGCCATAAAAAGGATGTAACCTCTTCTGTGATCTGGGCAGCCATTTTTTCTTGCTTTCGAAAGTTTGCAGAGTGTGTGAAGGCTGAAGAATCTTTTTCAAAAACTCCTTGCAAAGTACAGTTCGGTGATTGTAACAGTGGTCTCTTTTTCAGTAGAATTGCAATTGGATTGCAATGTGGTCATGTACTGGTGGAATAAGAGTTCATCAATAACATATTGGAAAAGCAAGACAGAAGTGAGGAAGAGAAAGAACTGTGACAGCTTAACCCTTTACCCATCGCAGACGATATCAAAATTTTTTATTTTAAATATCATTTTTTCAAATTTAAAAAAAAAAATCAACAAAACCATATCATGTGACCCTCGGTGGAACGAGCTCGACGAGCTCGTTCCAACGAGGGGTCACATGATATGGTTTTGTTGAAATTTTTTGAAAAATACTATTTTTTCAGCTCTTGAATTTGCATATTACGTGGGCAGATGCAGGCGATTCGTTAGGGAAAGGGTTAAGTCCTGGCTGATAAAACTCCTCCATTGAAGGCATGCCTTCAGGATGTAGCTGGACTTTTCGATAGTTAGGATTACAGTTAGAAATCTCAAGTGATCTTGATAATTTGTTTATGGATAAATATATGCAGTAGTCATGACGCATAGGCTTCTGAACTTCCTATTATGCCTCCGATCTCCGTAGGAGATTTCGATAGGCATAACAGTCGAGGGCTCCATTTGTCCATCTGAACTTCTGTACTTGTACAAACATTTTGCATTGTAACTCAAGCATCAGTTGTCAGATTTTGATGTCCTTTGGTATGTTGACAAACCAATCCATAGCAGGTTACAGGTTTGGTCAAAACAGACCAGAGTTATAGCCCTTAATACACTTACAAACAGTCTGTACAAATGTTTTACATTAAAACTCAAGCATTGTATGTCAGATTTTGATGTCTGTTATATACAGGGGTGTGATTGGAGAAGGAAAAAAAAAGGCGCTGAGTGGGGAAATTTTTTTTAAATATAGAAGCTCTATGGAGCATTTTAAGGGGGTTTCAGACTCAAATACTGTGATAAATGCAACTCATTTTTTTCAAGAACAACATTGAAAATCCTGAAATAAATTTTCCTAAAATTCTTGGAAGTAATGAGTCTAAATGATTCAAACTCAGGAAAATTATGCACAAAACATTCAAACTCACCACATTATATGCAAAATTGCACAATCAAGAGTCTGCATTACTCTTTAAATAATCTTCACTTATTAGTCCATCAACCATTAGTCTTGAAATATACATGTGTATGTACATATGCACAATTACAATTCCAGTACGCAGTGATTTGGTGCTTGACCCAAAAGAGATATCTGAGGACTTCATGTGAAAATTCAGAGTTTATGGACAACAAGGTAATAAAAGTACACCCAGTACTCTCTCCTCCTAAATAATAGTGATTTTCTACTGAAATTAATAATATTGATGGCATTTTCACTCTCTGCACCATCACCAAATAATAGTGATGATGAACATTTTCTCCAAAATCAATAATAGTAACATCATTATTATTAGGCATGTGAGAGTACTCGCCCGTATTCTGCCAATTTGCAAGCAGAGTCCTTAACTGGTAGAGTGCTAAATTATTTTTGGTCATCCAAATTTGTTCACGTCTCTTTGTCTTGTTACAATTTATGGGAGAGTGCCACTTCTCCCATAAATTGTAACAAGGCAAACCCTCACAGACTAAATAATTTTAATTCCAAGCTAATATGAAGCATATCCTCAGAATATGAAGGCATCAAGTTGCGGCACCTGCCTTTCAGAATAAAGCCCAAATATGGGCTTCCAGCACTCTACCAGTTAAGTTTCTTGTATGTACATGTACTACCTATGACAAATATCAGAAAAGACAGATTTCTACCCATTGGTTGATTATGTACCAACTCACTCTTTGTATACTGGACCAATGTGTAAACAATTCTCTAGTTTGAAAAACTGCTATGTACAGAAATTCCTTGATGGATGCAACTAGTTTTTGTTTAAAACATTCTCGGATTTGCTGGAAAGTTGCTTCACATAATGCAGACGAGCTCTATTAGCTGCTCTGCAAGATAATTCCCTTGCCTTACGTTTGTAATGATAACTTGCTTCTGAACCTGAACCCCCGATTTTTCAGCCTCAATAGCTTCATGTTTTAATTTTAGCTGTTCTCTGTAAATTCTGCTGGCACTTATCATGTTTTGACACAAGTCTTGAGTCCAATTTTTCATGCAAAAAGTCATCCTTTTTGAAATAATCCATAGCAGACTTGTCTGATGCCATCAAACCGTTCTTGATATTTTGTATCACACTATATGTATCAATATCTAATGATGCAGACTTGCTGTCAATGACATCATTCATAATGCTAAGTGATGACTCAACCTGTGGGCCATGAAACAGACTGAGCATAGCATGCACCATTTTCACCAAAGCAGGATACTTTTGCCCATCCACTTGTCACCACCAAACGTCAATTCTCATGTCATCACTATTGTACTCCTTCAATGAAAAATCTGTTTGGAACTCTCTAATTTCTATTTCAAATTCCTCTTGTTCTTTCTCACTCAGCTCATTGGTGATCAGGTTTGGAAGTTTTGCCAGGTATTTAAGCGACCTCTACAGGTGGGATCAATGGCTGAAAGTGACTTCAAAAGTGGATTATTCAATGGCAATTTATCTTGTAGAGATTTAGCACAGTTCACATCAGCTGTTTTTAGAGAACTTAAAAATTCTGACACTACATTCACTTTTGTTTGACCCCTACTTTTCTTGTATTTCTTCCCCATGAACATATCTTTTGTTGCCTTCAAACTCTTATCCGAAGCCTCATCCAAACTTTTCAGGCTACCTGGCCTGTTGCAATCCCTAAGAACTTCAGGCTTGATGAAACAAACCAGAAAATCCCTGAAAAGCTGCACTTGTTCCTCATGCAGCTTGTGGATCATAGGCTGCTTCTTTTCAAACAACAGGACAAAAACTTTATGCATCTGGAGAGCAGAACAATAAAAACCAATGATTAATTTAACTTGTTTCCTGTTGTAAAAACGTCTGTCTATGATACGGTCCTTTCTGCCTTTTCCATCTTTAGTCAATTTTTTTACAGCAAACACTTGTCGCAGTTCATCAATTCTTGCCCTGCCTTCTTTTGAAACATTCCGTCTAATAGATTTCAACAACTGTAGAAAGATATTTCATTTTATCACCACGATCTAGCATGGGAAAGTGAAAAACAGTCAATGCATCAAGCAATCTCTGGGTATCAACGACAACATCATAAACGGAGAGCCACCTATGACTTACATACCTTTGGGGCATTGTATATTTTAAGTTTAAAATCATACAAATTTCTTGTAACTGATCTCGAAGGTCAGTCGACCACTTAAAGTCTTTATGTAAGTCTACAAATAATTTTTCAACAAACCAGATGAATGGTTTACAGAATACTTTTGACGCATTATGAATGTGATGGCAGGAGTCACCATCTAGCAAATGTGGGGCCTTATGGTTCCTCAATCTTGTCTCCAACCCAGTTTTACAACCTTGCATCACGTTACATGAATCTGCTAAAACAGAAAGATTTGTCCAAGGGATATTCATCGATTCGAGAATATCTGTCACAGCAGTAAAAAGTGTCTCACTATTGACAGTTGATACACTTCTTGAAGATAAATGGTTCACTTTTGCCTCTTTTCTGAACTGGACAAAAGTAGCACACAAGCACTGTGAACACCTTTTTGAAATTATTGCTTGTGCTCTCATCAACATTGATAGAGAAGAAATTCTCTTGTAATGTTCTTTGAAGATTTTCTTCAAATGTTTTGGACACTCCAACTTTTGTTTTATATGAGGCAGTTGTCCTATCCAAATGTAATTGATTTAGGGCTTTCTGATCTGATGACATACTCTTGCACAAGGTAATCAAGTCAGGGGCAATACTGAAAGGTAATGAATGCTCTGCCATAAATGACAAAAGTATTGCTTCTTGGTTCACAATGCGATCCTTCACTGGAACAAGTGGTTTTGGCTAAGGTTCTTTCAAAGTGGCTTGAACTTTGAACATGGGATGCAAACTATACAGCTCTGGCGCAGCACAACCGTTGACTTTCTCTGATCCCAAATACTCCTGAAAAAAAAGAAATAATTTCTTTTTTAAAAAGATGAAGCCATCATAGTGGGTTGAGAATTATTTGGAAGGGTATCCCCCTTGAACTACTTTCTACTTGCACAAGACCCCCTCCCTCTGCCCCCCCCCCCCATTAAGACCTAGAACAACAACCACATACCCTCAATTTCAGATGCTCCATAGTAAGCCTCCCTAAAACAAATAATAATTACAAAAAATCTTTAACCCCATTCACCCCCCCCCCCAATGAAAACAGGAAAAATATTTGTCCCTGTGACACTAATGTCCCGCTCCTCTGCCTCAAGAATCAAGAACAACCATAGACACTCTGCCCCCACTCCCAACCTGCCCCATTTGCAACCACCACCTTGAAAATGAGCAAAAAAAATGTAATTTTCTTTGAAAAATTATGCCCCCCCCCTCCACCCCAGATAAATGCAGAGTGCCATTTCAACTGGGGAGAATTATCAGAAACTTCAGTAGGCCCTATCTACCCTGGGAGCACCGCTGCTATCAAAATATTTCCACTCACCAACACGGTAAATTATATATTTTACGATCCATGATGATAATTCAGTACATAAAGATTTAATAATATTCTTATTACCTGATAATCTGTAGTCTGTTGATCTTGTCTTCAAACTGGTTTGGTGAATTTTACTTTCTGAATGCATTTCAATAGCTTTTCATCCAAAATTGATAACTTTATTGCACCAAATGCACAGTGACTGTCCGTCCATGACCACTTCCAGATATTTTTCACACCCTTGTCAATCTCTTTCACATCAACTCCTCGATCAACAATAGATGAATTCATTTTACAGTTGTTCTTTCTTCAACGTAATTGAATTTACACAAAAGCAATTTCGAAGCTGAAAGCACATGTTATTTAAACCGTACACACTTTAAATGTATTGCTCAATTCCATTGGCTAGATGTATCCCAAGAAGACTCATCCAACCAATCAAATCATGCTACACGAATAATTTGGCATCAAAACAGAATTTGAACAGCTGCAAATTCATAATGCTCTGAATGAAATGGACCAGGAAATTACCCAAATACAGAAACACAATTATTTCAACACCTCACCCACCCCCCCCCCCCCCCCCACCCCCCCTCCATGTCTGGAATTTTATTTTATGAAATTATACGATTCTCAAGATCGATTTTTGGGGACTAAAAAGCAGAATTCTGCAAAAAAAATGGAAAAATCACACCCCTGTATATACCAGAGTTATGGCCCTTGTTACACTTAGAAAACTTTCGTTACAAATGTTTTCCATTATAATTCAAGAACTGGTTGTCAAATTTTGATGTCCTTGGGTATTCTGAGAGACCTTAGCCTGGTGGAAAGAGTATACACATATTGCGGGTTTTGATCAAGCTTCCCAAAGTTATGAATGCATTATAACTCGCTCATCGGTTGTCAGGTTTTGATGTCCTTTGGTATGGTCACAGGTTACAGACCAGTATGGGACAAAGGATATGTACATATAGGTTTCGTCCACGTATATTAACCCAGTTATATACATTGTTAAACTTTGGTATTGCTTAGGCATTGTTTTGATGTCCTTTGGTATAGTGACAAACCAGCATGGGGGAAAGGATATCCACATATTATGGGTTTGTCAATGCATACATACCAGAACAACAACAATCAACCAAATTTAACTCAAGAAATCATTGGTGAGAAAAGTCATGCCATTTACAGAAGGAAAATTTGATTAAATGTGCCAAAATTATACTATTTCAGTAGCAATAGAAATATTGTTCTTGGCAGGAATATCTACCAGCAGCATGTAAGGAGTTGATGGCAGCAGAAAATTGAATAATTTTTATATCGCCCAAGTTGAAAGAGTTTGCAGGAGGAGCCTATCTGAGTTAGTCTGCATGTGTGTTTTTTTATGCCATCTTGACATTTATGCCATCTTGAGAGATTCCACCACTCGAATGAGTAGCATATGCTATTCATGATATTGCATGAGGTGAGCATATCTTAGCATTTTTTTTTGTTCAGTTATCATGTACCATACTCCAAATGTTGTCTGCAATTTCACTCCATCTCTTCACACAATAATTATTGATGATCTACAGGAATATTTCACCAAATTTCATTCCAAAATTTTGAGCAACCTGAGTGGTCTTTTTAGAGGGAAGCTGTTTTATCAGGTGGTCTTTTTAGAGTGAAACCCTTTTGTCACTTTTCAACATAATCTGAAGCCTAATATATGGTGTGTGCTAGGAGTGGCGGGCTGAAAAATCAGTCATCATTTTTTAGAGATTTTTTGTTGGTGACAGTCATTGCAGTATGTACACACGTACAAGGTGAAATTTCATTTTTGTCTGTCTTTCTGATCCCTCAACACTAATGCCCTTATTTCTCATACACAACTTCATCCAGGTGTGTTTTAGGCTCATTTGAGCCTCTGGTTCATTTATTATTTATATATTGGTGTTTAAAGTCACATACTTATGTACAATGGCTAATCGCGACCATGACTGTTTTACGGGTGGAGGAAGCCGGAGTACCTGGAGAGAATCACTGAGCATCGACGAGCAACTGTTAGCTCCTCAACATTCTAACTCTGTTCAAGCTGCGCTCAAGCAGGGTTACAGCGGTTGAAGACATGTGCACCATCGACATGCAGTACTCCTTAGTACATGGCATCATCGAGCCCCATGTAGGCAACTGGGATAAAGTGCCTTGCCCAAGGACACAATGCAGGTCGCCCCAGACGGGAATCGAACTCGGCACCTCTAGCATAGAAGTCCAACAGCCTACCACTGAACCACTGCGCTCCCAAGCCTCTGGTTCATATATAATCGTTTAGCTACAATTTAATACAGAGTGCCTTTGGCACCCTTCAGTAAATTGTAACAATACAATTTGATACAAACATTTTATTTTCTACTGCTGAGCTAACAACAAGCTAATCCATACAGTATAAAGCCACTGGAGCAGGGACGTAGCTAGAGGAGGGTGTGGGGGGGAGTCTCCCCCACCTCAAAAAAAAAAAAGTTATTGCCTAAAATTTGAAATGTTGGAACGTTGGTGATGTAAATTTCAAAAGTGGGAAATTCAACATCAATTTAATTTGCTTTTTTCATATTTTTTCGGTCAATGCAAAAGTGATTTTCCAATTTTTGATCGAATTCTCAGACTTTTCCAATCGGCTGACAAAATTTTAAAAAATTCCAACTCGAATCTGACCGGTCTGGTTTTTTGAATTCATTGTTCCATTTCCCTTACATTGACCAGGCTACACAAGGACTATAGTCCGACAGCTATTTACCCAATACCTATTTCTCCCAACTGACTGGCAGCCTAGTCAGTGCAAGGGAAAGCTTGTGGACCTTCCTGGGAAAATGCATTTTTCTTGTGGATAAAATGACTAAATTTAAGCCAGAGGTAGGCTTCAAAATACATCTCGGGTTCAAAAAATAAAAGTTTTCCCCGGGGAGTTCCCACGGACTCCACATTGAGAGGGAGATACCTCCTTTTGAACTCTCCCCCAACACTGGCGTACAGCCCTTGGGACATACCCCAGTTAGAAATCTAACTGATCACACACCCCTCCCCCACCCCCACCCCCACCCCCATTGAAGACCCTCCAGCTACGTCTCTGCACTTAAGTAGTCTTCAGAACTTTTCAATGGGGCTGTGATGGTGGCTTCTAGCAAACAACCATTTAAGGGGTAACTAATTAAGTGGTCTCCACTTTTCTAATTGCTTACCTTACTTAATTCATCAAACTCAAAGGTGGCCAGTGTTTTGTTACAGTAGCAGCTAGTTTCTTAGTGTAACGTTGAAATTCATATGCTGACTTTATATTTCCAGTTATTTCATTCATAGAGAAGAAGATGGAGAAATATATAATCAGGCAATGGACAAAGATCGTCCATTTATAGAAGAACATCAGGCTTTAATTAATGAAGCTTACAAAGCTGGACAAGTAGGTATTTTGTGTTAACGTGATGGTTTCATTCAAATATATAAATGGGTGTAAATATTTTGGTAGAGATGGAAAAGTATTTCAGTCATTTGACTCTTTTTATAACCCCCACCCCTTTAAAAGAGGGCAGAAGTATACAGTAGTTGCCTTATCTGTTATTCATATTTGTTTGCTCCCATACTTGCGATGTCCCTACTTGTTTCTGAGCAATAGGATCTATTGTATTAGGCATGCGATATTGAGCAACCATAGATTGTGTACAGGTTGCCTGTGAGGAATAAATTAATATTTGGAATTGATCTTTGGGTAAACAATTTCTGATGTCAAGGTCATTATTGATGTCAAAAAATAGAATTTTTTTATTGGGATTTAATGAAACTTTTGACAGCCAGGGTCACCTCGTGTTGGACGGTTTTATGGAGGGAGGAGGCTGGAGTAGCCAGAGAGAACCACCCAGCAGTGGGGAGCAACTGTCAGACTCCCCAATGTACTATGCACAAGCAGGGTTAGCATTTGTTGAAGACAAGTGCACCATCGGCATGCAGTTCGCCTTAGGACGCAGTGCCACCGTGTCCTCATGTTGGAAATAGGGATTAAGTGCCTTGCCAAAGGACACAATGCAGTTGCCCCTGGTGGGGATCAAACCATGGACCTTTTGGGTTTGAAGTCCACTGCTGTAACCACTGAGTCACTGCCCTACCCCCCCCCCCCCAAAAAAAAAACAAAAAAAACCCCCCAAAAAACAAAACAACAACCCAAAACACCAGAATTTATATGTACATGTAATAATAATTATCATAATGGTGTTTCCATGAATAAGTCTTTGGGGTTTAAAGGAAAGGGGTGGAAGGATGGTCAAGTTCAACAGAGAAAGCTCAAAACTTCAGGACATGCATGGAAGGAGGTCAAAATAGTGTAAATGACATCCTAGAAAGTCATTTGTGGTGTTATGCTTAAAACTGATATACAAAAAAATGCAAAAGACTGTGCAATGCTGTTAACCCTTTACCTAACTCCCTGTTGGGACGGGGGAAAGGATAAAGTCATCATGGTGCCTGTCAGCCTATCTATCTGTAGACAGTGTTGGTTTCTGCTTTCTAAATAAAATTCCGCTCTTACGATCAAAACTAAACTACTCAAGTGAGTTGCATATGATGGGAGGATGAACTGTATTCATGTTGGGGTCATTGTGCTGAAGTTCAAGGTCACAGTGATCTTTAACTTGAAAATTCTGCTTTCTCATTAAAATTCTGCTTGGATGATCAAAGGATGTGTACGATGGGAGAAACACCCTAGGTTTTTGGGGTCATTAAGCCAAAGGTCTAGGTCACAGTGACGTTTCACTTAAAAAGTTTCCTGGTTTCCGTTCTCTAATTAAATTCTGCTTGGCTGATCTTAGTCAAACTTTACTTGTGGACTGGGTATGATGAGAAGAAGAAGCCTATTTATTTCAGGAGGTCATTGTGACAAAGATCAAGGTCACAGTAATCTTAACTTTTCTAGATATTCACGAGGTTGTTGTATCGTGGTGTTTTTTTTTGTTTTTTTTTTGGGGGGGGGGGGGGGGGGGGGGCAGGGGTAGAAGGGATTAGCCACCCCATGCAGTCTCCTCTAGTTTACATTGTATGTCAGGTATTTCGTAATTGTGTATATGTTGAGAACCACCCCCCATAAAATCAATAAAATGACCTGACTGGTTTCATTCCTAACTCGGAACTTGTTAGAGATCTTAGTTTTTGGTATATGAAAAAAAGTTTTCAAGCCCGCATCAAGAAATACTATTTTGTTGGCGATTGTCAGGGCGGTTGTCCTGCCGATTTTCATAAGCAGTTGTCAGACTGGCAGTTGTCGATTGTTTGGTGGGCGGTTGTCATTTGGAGCGGATTTTATAAGTGGTTGCCAAACTGGAGGTTGTAAATTGTTTGGTAGGCAGTTGTCGCTTGACGTATGGCTGGAGGTTTATCTGGTGCTCCAGCCATAGAGTGTTGGCATATTGTTGACAAGCCTATGGCCTGACAAAATCTGAGTCAGAAAAAGACATAAATCAAGGTAACAAATGAATAAAGTCCTTGATTCTCTGTTGTGTTCTCATCGTCGCATTTTCTCCCTTATTGACTCGTCTAATGGACAGGTCAATAAGGGAGGAAATGTGACAATGAGAACATGACGTATTCGCCCTTCTGCCCTGTAGACTAAGTGACAAGGGTACATATGTAAGATTTGATCAGTTTATGTGCGAACACAGTTAAACTGTTAGGTCATTTTTTACTGGGTCTTGTGGTTGGGTTTTCCGGTTTGCACAAAAAACTGGAACTCAACTGGAAAATTTAAAAAACCTTCCAGCTCTAACCCCGCTGGAATAAGTCAATGGAAAAAAATTAGACTTGCCCTATTATTATACCCCCAACCTCGGAAGGGGGATTCAGGGGTATCTAGTGAAGCCCTCCTTCCATCCATCTGTCCGTCTGCCATCAGTCTGTCCATCTGTCCGTACAAACATTTTGCATTGTAATTTCAAAGCCATTGGTCGGATTTGGAACTCCTTTGGTATGCTAATAGACCCACATGGAGGAACGGATATGCACAAGGAACGGGTTCCGTCCAATAATTTTTCTCAGAGGTATGGCACTTTTTCACTTTTTGGACTTTGAAAAATTTTCTGTTTTCACTCTTTTGACTTAGAAAGTTTTTCTGTCCCACAATATCTTTAACCCTTTACCCAACGCAGATGATATCAAAATTTATTATTATACCCCCCGCAAACAAAGGGGGGTATATAGGAATCACCCTGTCCGTCTGTCTGTCCGGGCCAACATTTCGACTTTAGGGGATATTATTATTAGGGGCTACCTCCAAATTAAGGTAGTGTTAGGGTTAGGAGTGGGGTGGGGGTTAGGGTTAGGGGTAGCCCCAGAGTAGGGCTTAAAGTTGGGGAGGGTTAGGTCCTGGGGGGGTTAGGGTTGGGGTCAGGGGTGGGGTTTTAGTTTTAGTAGCCCCTAAACCGAAAAATAGCTCCTCATCCTATTGGTTTGGCTAGGGTGGGGTTGGGTAGGGGTGGGGTGGGGGTTAGGGGTAGCCCCAGAGTAGGGCATAAGGTTGGGGGGTAGGTCCTGGGGGTGGGTGGGGGTTAGGGTCTGGGGTGGGCTTTTAGGGTTCAGGGTCAGGGTGGGGTAGGGTTAGGGTTAGGATGTGGTTTTTGGGTGGAGGGGTGGTGTTAGGGTTAAATATAAGTTCTAGGGTGGGGGGGGGTGGGGTTCTGGGTAAAATAAGGTTTTGGACATACAAAATGTTTTTTTGGTAGCCCATAAACCTGAAATGTTGGAGCGTGCATCCATCCGTCTGTCCATCCTTATAAGCGCAACTCCTCCTAAACCGTTTGAAGAATTTTCATGAAACTTTACGCAATGGAAGAACTCCATATGAAGATGTGCATGAAGCAATATAATTCCGTTCTGACATTTCCAAGGGGAGATAATTTAACTTATACATTCGGGGGGTATCACTTTGTGAGCTTGCTCACAGCACCTGTAGTTTTAAATATCGTTTTTCAAAATGTTTCAAAAACATTCAACAAAACCATATCATGTGACCCCTCATTGGAACGAGCTCGACGAGCTCATTCCAAAGAGGGGTCACATGATATGGTTTTGTTGAAATTATTTGAAATTTTTTTTTTTTTTCAGCTACTGAATTTGCATATTATGCGGGCGGATGTGGCCGATTCATTGGGTAAATGGTTAAAGCTGCTTTGAACATGCCTACGGGTTGGGGGCAGTGGCCCACGCTTTGCGTAGCCCTTGTTTTTCATGGTTTGCTATTTGGCTGTTTTTTGGTTATTAAAAATGCCAGTACATTGTCAAATCCCTTATAAAGCAAAAATGTACTAGTAGGCCCATGATCATGAATGAGGAGTTAGAAAATAGTTTTCAGGGTAACTACCTCTTAAAATCCATGTAACCATTCTCAACAAACTTTGGTTCTCCTGGTGTCTATTTGTTGAGACTGAAAATGATACAAGCTTAATCGGGAACTAAAATCACAAGATAAAGTGGGACCCTGTTAATTAATAGCATATTTGCCAAAGAAAATTATTCATTTAACAGGAGTATTCAATCACCAGGGATTGTGAAACTTTCCTGTATTCTAGAGATAAACTCAGCATTTATTGTATTATATCTTGTTTAACAGAGCTCTATGAGCTCTGTCAAACAAGATATAATAGATTAAACGCCTGTATTGGATGTACTGAGGCCAAATAGGTCTATAAACAAAGGAAAACTGGGGAGAGTCAGGATAATTTCTCGACAGGTTACAAGATATTTTATTCAATTAACAGGAGTTTACTCTAGAACCTATATTCAATTAACAGATCAAATTTGTATTGGAGGTATGGTAAATGGTTTTGTGTTGGGAAATTATATTCAATTAACAGGGTTATTCAAGAGATATCCAATTAAGTGGGCTCCACTGTATAAAACTAAGTTAAGTACTTCAATCTCTGTGATGTAATTTTGGACTAATTTTTGATTTCAAGAATATCATCTACTTTGATAAGAAAATGGATAAGACAGTGGTAGGAAGAGTGTACTTGTGGCTGGCTACTGCCATCTCACTCTTACATATGAAAGTTATGATGTGTGAATTTTTGTATAACACATTCATTCATTCATTCATTCATTCATTCATTCATTCATTCATTCATTCATTCATTCATTCATTCATTCATTCATTCATTCATTCATTCATTCATTCATTCATTCATTCAGTTACAGTACCTTTGAGCAGATGGGTGCATGCAGCATACAAACAGTCTCTATGTGGTAAATATAAGTCACACTGTATTTTTTTTGTTTTGGAATCTGTTTTTATAATGTGAAATTCATTCATTCATCCATTTGTTCATTCATTCGTTTGTATCTGTTTATTTTTCATTTATTTGTTAATTTGTTCATCCATTCATCTTTTGTTGGTTTACTGGTCTATTCAGTAATTGATTTGTTTGTTCTTTGATTCATTTCTTCAGTCAGTGCATTAATTTTTAGGTGGCATAGTACATGCAAATTTCAGAATCGCCAGGCGATTAATGGCACCCCTCAGAAAACCCCTCCAAATCAGTGAGCAAAATCTGAACTCAATGCAACACATCATCAGGTTGTTCAACCTTGTACCTAACATAGCAGAAATATCCCTTCAGTACTATTCACAAATAATACCATTCGAATCTATCAGGGTTTTTCAAAAACATAGCTTATGTCTCTTGGTTGAAAAGAGCTTCTTGACCTTGTTCCAATGAGGAGACATCAGCTATACTTTAGAGGCAAAAATTAAACTTTTTTTTAGTTATTCAACAAGTGTTTTTGCAAGTGTCATCTTCTTGTTTTAGTTAAAGGGTTAAAATGTTTTTTATACCCACCAAGAAACTGTCATTAACAATGCATTTTCATATTATGTTCCCGCAAAAAATGAATCATCATAATATGTTTCTGATTGTTAAAAAGATTTATTTCTATCCTTTATTTGCAGTTTATTTGAAAATAATTTGTATATTGTCCATAATCCAAGTACTTGTATTGATAATATTATAAAATGCAATACAAGAGTTCCCAAATCCCCAAAGTACCAAGTTGTACATGGTGCAACTGCAGCTTTCAAAACTGAAGCACTGTCATTCACTGAGGCTGGCTGGCTGGCTGGCTGGCTGGCCGGCCATCCATCCGTCTGTCCATCCATCCATCCATCCATCCATCCATCCATCCATCCATCCATCCATCCATCCATCCATCCATCCATCCATCTGTCTGTCCATCCATCCGTCCGTCCATCCTTCCATCCATCCATCCATCCATCCGTCCATCCATCCGTCCGTCCTTCCATCTGTCTGTCTCCAGATCTGGCCATCTGTCTGTCCATCCAGCATCCATCCATCCATCCATCCATCCATCCATCCATCCATCCATCCATCCATCCATCCATCCATCCATCCATCCATCCATCCATCCATCCATCCATCCATCCATCCATCCATCCAACCATCCGTTTGTCAGTCCATCAGGCCATTTGTCTATCAGTCTCTCTCCTACAGTCTGTCTGTTTGTCTGTCTGTGTCTGTCTGGCCACCTATCTGTCCATCCAGCCACCTGGCTGTCCCATCCATCCTTCCATCCATTTGTCTGTCTGTCTGTGTCTGTCTGGCCACCTATCTGTCCATCCAGCCACCTGGCTGTCCCATCCATCCATCCATCCATCCATCCATCCATCCATCCATCCATCCATCCATCCATCCATCCATCCATCCATCCAATCCATCCATCTATCCATCCATCCATCCATCCTGCTGTATTAAGTGTTTTTTTCTTTGTTGTGCTGCATTAAGCATTAATCCTACAGTACACACATTTTTATCTGTTTTATTCACCTCTGGGGGTTAGATCTCTATTTTTAGATTTAACCTCACAGTGTTATCTCTAAAATTTCTAAACAGATCATTTGTAATTGGACAGTAAAACCACACAATATAGGTTTGTACAAGTAAATAACCACACAAGGGGCAAGCAAAACTGATGAAACCATAACACCACAATGATTTGGATAAAAAACTTGCACAATGTAGCTCTCATTTGTACTTCCATCCATCCATCCATCCATCCATCCACAGTTTCTTTGGCTTTTGTCCTACAACTGCAAAGTGTTATGGTAAATTCAAGACCCGAATAAGAGTAGTGGTTTTATACCCTTATTAGTATGGTCGCCTTTCAGTATTGTTATATCCCCATTTTTAGCTCGCCTTACTGAAAGTCAGTGGGAGCTATTGCCATCGCTTGGCATCCGGCGTCCATCGTCCATCATCCGTTAACTTTTGAAACTTATCTTCTTCTTCAAAACCACTGACACAAATTCAAATATTTATGGCCAGGGCATCTTTGGGGTATACCCTTTCTACTTTGTTCAAATAAAGCTGCTGCCATCTTCGGGCTGTGGTTAATGCCCCAAAATCTTTAAAAATTTTCTCCTTATTTGTTTTCCAAAACAACCCTTTATAATTGATTCCGTGGTTTCTTTCAAAACATGTCAAAAAAAAAAAAAAGGTCTGTCATCACTGAGAGTGGAATACGATGCTGGGAGTGGAATACCATTTTTGGCAATTGGGAGTGGGAATATGATTTGTTTTGTGGGAAGAGACATGAAATGAATGGAAATAAAATAAAATGTATTTGTTCACTTGCAACCTTAACTTCCTGCGCTCCGATGTCAATAACAATATCCCATAATGCATTTACGAAAATTTAACCAATGATATTTTTTAACAAGAGCTCTGTCAAACAAGATATTGTTGGTTAAATATATGGCCACTTATAAATCATTTTTCATGGCTGCAGAGAATGCTTTTGTAATGTCAGCCTGCTAGGGGTTAATATATACTACTCAAAGTTTGCTAAGCACCAAGTATATCCAACTACCTGTTTTACGTTTTAGTTGAAATATTGTAATGAAAAGTGTATATATTTTTTATTTAATTATATCTTTAATGATTTAAGTAATTTAAGTACAGAAATTAAAATTTTATTTGTGTTTGACATTATTATTTAGCTTTTGAATACGATAACCATGGAAAATGGATATTGGTAAAAGAGGAAATTTTTCAATTTGCCAAAAAGTTGACGGAGCGAAATGGTATGGGTTCAGTATCGAGTATGAGACCCATTACTGTTAATTACAGCTTGACAATGCCTCCTCATGCTCCAAGTTAGGTTCCTGGCGGTCCTTTGTGGGATGTTGCTCCATTCTTGGACCAGCATGGCACCAAGCTCCTAGACACTTCTTGGCTGGACTGGATGGGCTGAAATTGCAAGCTGCAACTCATTCCAGACATGTTCGATTGGATTGAGGTCAGGGGATCTTGCTGGCCAGTCCATACGTTCAATCCCCTCCCTCTGTCGGTACTCCCCGACAACATTAGAACGTGCATTATCGTCCATCAGAATGAATCTATCACCCACTGCACCTGCATACAATCTGACATGGACATTTAGGATCTCATCAATATACCGTTGTGCAGTCCACGTACCACGTTCAAGGACACAAAGCTCTGTATGTCCATCCCAGCTGACGCAGCCCTAGACCATGATTGACCCTCCATCATAGCGGTCATGCTCAGCAATGTTGGCTGCATGGAATTGCTCTCCTAGTCTTCTCCATACCCTAGAATGCCTGTCTGTGTGGTCTAGGCAGTACCTTGATTCATCTTTAAAAAGGAAAGGTTGCCAATCTTCTCTGGTCCATCCAGCATGGTACATGGCCTATGCATATCGTTCCTGGCAGTGGTTCTGGGACAGCGGAATGTGAATACGTGGTCTTCTCGATCAGAGACCACCTTCGTGCAACCTTGCCCGCATAGTCTGTGTCGACACATTTACCCCGGATGCATTCTGAAGGTCACTGCGCAGCTGGGTGCTGTGGCAAAGCGGTTCCTAAAGGGCCTGAATGATCAAAAACCAGTCTTCAGCTGCAGATGTTGCCCTGTCTCGGCCACCACCATGCCGTCTTACTGGTGTGCCATACTGCTGAAATCTTGCCCAGGCTCTGGTGATCACTGTAGGGTGCACACCAAGGGCTTCACCAACCTGACGATGGGTAGCCCCTTGCTCCACCATCCCTACAGCCCGCCACATTTCTGCTTCAGACAAATGTCTTCTTACATTTGCATTTGCCATATTCAATCATTAAATCACAAGGGTTTGTGTTGAAATGAAGATGGAATACCCTACACATGTCATGTACATGTAGACAGTACACGAAAACATCATGAAAATCAAGGGGGGTACATGCTTTCCATGCCTGTCACGAAACGTCTGCCTGTCAAGAGAGCTAATGTAAACACTGGGGACCATCTCAATACATTCCTCAATCATATCCACCAAAAACATCGCAAATATGTCACAAGCAAATTTCACAATGATGTGTCAAATATTTGGTGCTTAGCAAACTTTGAGTAGTATATATTTATTGTAATATAACATTGGTTCTCAAGTTTAAAATGTTTAACCCTTTTAACTTAATATAAGGACCAAAACCAGCCAGTGCTTTTCACAAAAATCTCCATTTAAATTTTATTCTTTTTTCAATTTCTGCCAAAAGACATAGCTCATAACACCCTTATAGGAACAAGTTTGCCAAGCTTGTTCCATTGATGGACTATAAACTGCTTTTGAAGAAAAAATTGAAAATTTGTTGTCATTCAATATTTTTTGCTTGTGGCATCTATCAACTGTATTGTTGGGTAAAGGGTTAAGACAAAAACAAAGAACAGTGGTTCTGTCCTGCAAAATAATTGGGATAAACATTTCATGGGAACAAAGAGTAACACAATACCTATATATATATTATCACCATTATGTTTATGTACAAAGTGTTGTATCAGAATCTTCTTGTATCAACGAGTAGAGATATAACCCGAGAAATAAGAACAAAATTTTGATACAACATTTTGTACATAAACATACTGGTGATAATATATTTATCATACAATTCTCAACTGTAATAATTTGCACTTTACCTCACGAATCGGCTGCATCCTCTAAGGTAATTTTCAAATTGAGCAGTTGAAAAGCAATTTTCTACAAATTTCAACAAAACCATATCATGTGACCCAAGAACACTAAATCCCCCCACCCCCCCCCCAAAAAAAATAATTACGATACTGAATTGTTATATCATGGGCATTGAGTGAAGGTTTAACAAGCATTTCAATTTCAGATTTCATTTTCAGACTCATAAAAGTGCTTATTATTTTGGTTGAAACTGTATGAGGATGCCTTGACCTCTTGCAATCTTCGAAATAACCCTAGTGAGTACATACATGTTCAACATTCCAAAAAGACTGTGCTTTAACAGTATAACTGTGTACCATCCCTGCTTGAATACTTCTGGTGATTCATATACAAAAGTATAAAAGCAATGTGGTTCCATAATTGAATAATTATCCTTCCGAGAAGTGTTTTTTTTTCTCTTTTCATATATAGAAACGTACAATGTCCCTCGCAAATGCAGAAGCTTGTAATGTTCTATAAATTGTAACAAATCCTAACCAAGCCCGCGGTTGTATTATGTAGTTGCAAGATACAGACTTTGTATCATGATCCCTGATACATACTGCATTCAGGTAATTACAAACACAATAATGTAAGATCAATTTTTGTCTTTTGAAACAGACTTATTTCAAGAAGAAAAAACATTATGAACGGGAAAAGAATGCTTGTGAAGTTACTGAACAACAGCTGAGTGAACTATGCCTGGAGGTGGACATGGCTCTCAATCTCTATGAACAAAAAATAAAAGAAGAAAAAGAAAACAGAGGTGATTTTCAACAGGTAAAACAAAGATAGATGGATGTTGTCTCTCTATTAAATGTTTCTAAGCTCCAGATGTGGTTTTAGTATACAGAGAATTATGTACACCTTTGAAGTGCAATTTAACCCCTCAGATATATTTTACAAACCTTTTGTTTAACTTCTCAAGGGCTAATTTTCCTGTTGCAGTTTGGTGGTGACATAAAGGGAGATCATCTGTGTTCACAAGTGCATTGAATAAGTTTGGAACCAATGACATTTTCACATATGCAGATTCTTAGATATTAAATTTGAAATCACAGGCAGGCGTGGACATTGTATGCGTTATTGGAACTAGATAGAAGACCATGGATGGAATGTACTGAGCTTCAGGTCTGGATGAACCAAGCATAATTTGACTTGTTTGAGAACATTTTATATTTTTAACCCCTGTTGAAGAAGTCATTAAGGAGGATATTGAAATGGTATTCAACCATCACACCTTGCAGCTGTCCTGTCCAGTCCTTTGCCCCCCCCCCCCCCCCCCCACCACCACCACCACCCACCACAATAGTCTGTCCGCTTAACTTCTGCATATTTCATTTGATTTTTATGAATGCTTGTCTGAAGTGTGAGTATGAAATGTGGATGCTAATGTGAAAGATATTTTTGATTTGTCCTGTTTTACATGAAATAATGCCCATCTTGTGGCTATATTTCTATCATAAAGGTTTGAAATGTCCATGTTACATAGAGCCCTGTGAATATTCAAAATTTGAAAATGTATTTGATTCAATTGCCATATTCGATTCAAATTCAATACAATTCTCACAAATATTGATCAAAAGTCTTTGTGTTGTTTTATCATGTCTCTCAGTTGATAAATGCCATAAATTCATGATAGTTATTGTTGTTGACAGTCTCAGACTGTCAGCTTGACAAGTTGTTTCCTGTATTCAAACCTTACTGATCTGATATATTAAAACAGCCTGCAGGCTTGATAAAACTGTTTTATAGACCAAACAATTCTTTACTTAATGATATGGTGAAAATAACCAAATGCAACGCTATAAAATAATCATTCAATTGGACTTATGTCATACACACAGAGTCATTTGTACAATTAGATGGCTGTGGTTCCAGGTTTGGGCAGTTGGAAGGACCCAGCACGACTGACTTCTACATGCATATTCAGTTGTCTACAAACAAATTTCCAAGAAGTCTTGAGTTTTTTTTTTAATTCTGACTAACTAATATATCCTGCTACATATCAAGGGATGCCTTTGATGATATGCCTTGATGATGTATAATGTAGCGAATGTAGTTGGAATATTTTATCAGTCTGAATTTGAGCCATAGCCGTTATAGTCGGGACAAATCAGCTTTACACCCCTCCCCCCTTTTCCCTTTCTTCTCAGTTCAGAATTTTAACACTGTGATGCCCCTCAATGGAAAGAAAATATCAGATAGAATCAAAGGTAAAAAACATTAATCATTGAATATTATAATTTTGACTCAAAAGCAGTCTTTCAATTTTGAGATGAGCTGTTGTTCTTACATGCCATTGCACCTGCAGCTTTGACTTTTTGTGAGTAGACAACAGTGTGCCTTTGTTCCACCTAGCGAGCATATAACCCTTAACTAACGAATCAACTTCATCCGCTGCATAATATATAAATTGAGCAGTGGAAAAAATTTCTGTAAAAATCAACAAATTCATATGTAACCGCTCATTGGAACAAGCTCAACAACCCCGTTCCAATGAGGGGGTCACATGGTATGGTTTTGTTGAAATCTTTTAAATTAAAAGAACAAATTTTGATATCACATGTTTTTGGTAAAGGGTCAAAATCTGTTTGTGGGAAATAGGTCAAAGAATACAATGCATGCAGGAAATTGTGAATAATACATCATGAACTGGAAGCATGGTGGCTCAGTTGTTATGGCTTGGACTTCAAAACTGAAAAGTCCACGGTTTGATCCCTGCCAGGTGTTACTGCATTGTGTCCTTGGGCAAGGCACTTCATCCTGATTGCCCATGTGTCTAGGCATACAAGTTTTAATAGTGATGATTGTTACATTTCTATACAGGATTTGTCCTGGTAAAATCACAGAAACAGAACATGAGGTAACACAAATTTCCTTCAGTGTGATATCTTGAAAGTTGAATTGAAATTTTACAAAGAAAAGAGACTCATATCATTCTAATGCTTACATTTTCCACCCATTATGCTTTGCCACCTGCTACTGTTGATTAAGTTTACATTGCTGTTTCTTCAGCTTGAAATTGAAAGAATTACTAATCAGAACAGTATCTTTAACAATGTATTCCCATGATAATCATTGTCAGAATCCCAGACAGGTTCTTTGAGATTCCCAGACATCATATGCACAGAAGCTGTTTTCAGGATCTTTTTAACCCTATGACCCCTGAGTAATCTTAATCAGGGCTTATATTTTGACAAGCTGAGAATCGATTCACACAAAGATTCGATTCACACTACAAAACCAGTGAGAATCCATGTAGTTTCTCGCTGCACCTCTGCTAGGATTCACATGAAAAGGATTGAGTCAGTTTAACCCTTTACCTAATATAGCGCTGCAAATTAACCAATATAAGGCTAACAAAACCTGAAATATCCGGACACTTTGTCAGTAAAATTGTACAAATGTAGCTGTCATTGGAACTAGCTCAATGAGTCAGTTCCAATGACATTCATATTTGTAAGGTTTTATTTGTAATTATTGTTTATTTTTCAAAAAATTATCAAATTCAGTTTATGTTTTAAAAATTAAAAAGCTGTGTTGGGTAAAGGTTTAACTTGTGCTATCACTATATAACAGGAGTTCAGCCATGGTGACCTCATGGGATCCTGGGACACTCACAGCAGGTATGGATTCTTACTCCAATTTTGGAGAGAATCCTAATGGATTCTCCCAAATGTAGATGAAATATAAGCCCTGCTTAATGGTATTATCTTGAAGAGTATTATTCAAATGAGACTGGAAGAATATATTTTGTATTTGAAGGGAAATTTAATTCAACAGCCCTATAAGGCAGCAGGAATAACCCTTTCCCTAATGTAACAACCATATTTGCCAGCAGCATTCACAAAAATCACCATTCTAATTTTATTTTTTCGACTATTACCTTCAATAGATAGCTTTTGACCCCTCATTGGAATGAACCCACGAGCTGTGTTTTTGAAACCAACAAAAATTATTTAGTTATTCAAAAATGCATTTATGGAAGTGTTGTCCGCTGATCATATTAGGAAAAAGAATTAAATTATAATTTAATCTCTTTATAGTTAGTTGTGTATTTCAAATACTCATCAGTGAATGACAGATTTTTAGTCGAGTTTTGATGAAGTCAAACTCGACTTATAGTTTGATGAAGTGGCGGGTGGGCGGCAGGCATTTAAGTCCTTTAGTTCTATTTGATGCACCTTTACCAAAATTATACCAGAGGTTATCCTATAGGAAAGGAAGACACCTATCGATTTCAAGGTCAAGGTCACTGTTACTATAAATAGAATATTTTGTGACAAATTGGTTTCCGGGCAATAACTTTAGTTCTATTTGACGCACCTTTACCAAACTTATACCAGAGGTTACCCTATAGGAAGGGAAGACACCTATCGATTTCGGAGTCTGGAGCCCGAAGGTCAAGGTCACTGTTACTATCAATAGAATATTTTGTGACAAATTGGTTTCTGGGCAATAACTTTAGTTCTATTTGACGCACCTTTACCAAACTTATACCAGAGGTTACCTTATAGGAAGGGAAGACACCTATTGATTTCGGAGTCTGGGACTCCAAGGTCAAGGTCACTGTTACTATAAATAGCTTATTTCTTCAGAATTTAATGTCAAAACTCGACTTCTGGATCTGTGATCCTCTTGCTGGGTTTTTCTTTATGCAAAAAACTATGACTGCAGTGAAGAACCCTTGTTAATTGAATACCGACTTTGCAACTGAAAAATATTTAAATAATAGATGTATTCAATTAACAGGAATTTGATAAATTTCTGTCTTCTTGGGATAAACTGAGCATTTATTCTAATATATCTCATGGAGCCCTGTCAAATGAGATATAATAGATTAAATGTCTATATTGGATACATGGAGGCCAAATAGTTTTAAGGATGGAGGAAGCCAGTGTACTCAGAGAGAACCAGCAAACTGCAACTGTCAGACTTCTGATGTACTAACTCTGTACATGCAGAGTTAGCATTGGTTGAAGGCACGTGTCCCTTTGATGTGCTGTGCACCTTCGTACACAACACCACTGTCTCCCCATGTAGACAGTCAGGATTAAGTGACTTGCCCAAGGATGCAATGCAGGTTGCCTGGTCAGGATCGAACTGTGGACCTCTCTGTTTGAAGTCTGGTACTCTTACCGTAACCAGTGAACCAACACACTCCTGTGTATATATCACTTTTGTCATAGGCTGTACTGTAACTCTCTGCACACTCATGTCAAAATATTAAAATTAAATTACAAGCAGAAATGTTTTGCCATATGCAACTAGGAGTTAAACCAGTGCAATTTTTCAGTCTCTGTCAAACAAGACTAAATTGGTTAAATTCTTAGTTGCATTGTGGGAAAAAATAGCTGCTATGAATGTTCGTACTCTGTCCTATGTGAGTAGAGGATTAATTATTGATATAATGGAGATTTAAAATTTAACATAACAACAGTTATAGGTACTAAAAGATCTTTTACTCAAACTGTTTTAAGATCACAGATTCCATGAAAAATCTGTGGGCAGAGTTGGAAGAGAAGTACTCCAAAAAACTGATCTCAGTATTGGAGGATTTGGCTACAGATTTAGAAGAACTGGAAAATGAAAACATACCTGAGTAAGTTTCTGAATACTGCTTTTTATTACTTTCCAAAGTGTGATTTTCTGGGATTTCCAGGTTTGATTATAAACGTTAACTTCACAAGTGAATTATGCAGTCAACAATTGGGTCAATCCGTGCATGCAAACGAAGACGCTTTGCCCTGGGTGTAATAGGAACTTCATTGTTTTTTGTTTTTTTTTAACCCTTTACCTAACATGAAAAGCAGACAACACTTGCAAAAAAAATTCTTGAATAACTATTATTTTCATTTTTTGTCTCAAAAACATAGGTTATGACTCCTCATTGGAATGCTCTCGATGAGCTCATTCCAATAAGGGTTCATAACCTATGTTTTAGAGACAAAAAATGAAAAAATAATGAAAATTAATTGGTGATTTTTGAGAATGGCGCTGGCCGGTTTTGGTCGTTACGTTAGGTAAAGGGTTAAATAATATAATTATTGTTAATAATGAAAAGTAATAAACAGAGTAATCGCTTGACTGGACTGGTTACGTGAAATAATTCATTCGAGGCGAGGGACTATATTGTAAAACACTTGTGCGCATTCGCGCACTCATGTTTGTACAATGTCCCTCACCTCTCCTGAATTATTTCACGCAACCAGTCCAGTCAAGCGATTACTCTCTATAGATTTACCCTTAGGTTCTAAGATTAATTTTACCTTAATTACTACCATATCCATGAACACAACTGCAGGTGACTTGATAGTGTTTCTACTTCATTGTTGGCAGCATATATAGGCAGTCAATGATGATGTAAAAACACTGTCAAGATGAATGCAGCTAAAAGGCTGAGTTCTCAAGAAAAAATACACTGTGGGGGGGGGTTCTTACTTTTTCAAAGCAGTGCAGTGGTGGCAGTTTGGGCCTGTATGTAGATTTAAGGGTTAAATTTACATTTCAGTTTTTTTCTCTCTTTGTTTAAATGATATAAAGAATGTGAATGTATAAAGGAATGATTTTAACCCTTTAGCTAATGTATCGGCCCAATCCACCCACGTGATTAACAAATTAAGCAGTTGATAACAATATATATTTTTTTTAAATTTCAACAAAACCATATCATGTGGCTCCTCATTGGAACGAGCTAGTTGAGTTTGTTCCAGTGAGGGATCACGATATTTTCTGGGAAAAAAAAATTTGAAGAAATTGAAAAAGTAATATTTAAAATAATAATAGGTTCTATCTGTATGTACATATGTTTGTATGTAACATCCATCCCTCCTCATTTGTTGTCAGCACGTTGTATGGAGTACTGTTGTAACAGTTTATCTACTCCATCCCCAAATCTAGCCTACACCCTCTGAATTTTTCCACAACTAGCAGAGCATATTTTAAACCTCACCAGGACTGGAGAGGGGGCTACAAATTAACAAAAAGCACAAAAACCCCCCAAATTCTTGAAATATTGAGTTTCTGGGGTATTAATCAACAATTTTTTGTAACATTTGAATGGACTATTCACCCATGTTACTTATATTTTCATGGTAAAAATGCAAAAATTGTGCAGAGAAAAAATATACAGTGGGGAGGGTTGCAGGATGTTGTGACCTGTATATCTGCTCCACCACTAGAGAGTTTAAGTCCTGGAAGTTCTCTTCAAAATATCAGCCACCATAGTGAGTTCAAGCATCAGCTGATCGTGGGGGGGGGGGGGGGGGAGGGGGAGGGGGTTGGGAAGATAACCTGGTCAGGGTATCTTACCTCCCACCTCAACATTTTTCCTTTTTCATAACTTGTGCAAATTAATCTTGAAAAATCAAAATATAAATGACATTCACTTCAAAATGATGATTTGAGCAAATAAAAAATTTTCATGTCCGGAAAAGAATCATGTGGGGTAAGATAAATGGTCAGGATATCTTTCACCACCTGAAAATTTTTTTGTTGATCCATCTGGGAAACAGAAAATAGTGAATGAAAGTCTGTTCAGAATAATTATTTGAGCAAAAAGGGTGAATTCTTGTTTGTTTTAAAATGTGTTTTGAAGGGTTTCAAATGATTTCATGTCAAAGAAATGTTTTCTTCAAATTTCCCCCAGTGGAGAAGAGGTGGGGGTTTGGGAGGAATTCAGGTTATTTTTTTTCCAATTCTATTTTAGGCTTTTAATTAAGTTTCAAAGGATTTCAAGTCATTTTATTAAAAGAAAAAAATCATCTTGAGGCATATTTTTTTTTTGGGGGGGGGGGGGAGGGAAGGGGGGGGGGGCATAAAATCACTCAAAATCCTTCAAAGCTCATGTTAAAGAAAAAAACAAAATTCACATAATTCACACAACCACCTCAGAGGTCTGACACTGTTGCATGATTCTTAAAGCAAGTGCAACCCCACTGCGGCAGTTGCCTTGTATGAAGATATTTTCTTAATAACTTGCACTTAACATTTGAACATGGAAATTGTGGATGAAATTCTTCTTACAATTGAAGATAGGGGTCCCATCCAGGTGTGTGTGCATGCATCTGTCCATCTGTGTGTCTGTCAGCAAATTTTGTGAACACAATGTATGTGCATGCATCTGTGTGTGTGTCCACCAGCACATTTTGTGAATACAATAACATGAATAAAAGTAATCAGATTTTCATGAAACTTCCACTTCGCATACATTGTAAGAATATTTCACTCAAGGTCAATGTTCATCAAATTTCTTTGATTTTTCTTTGGAGTTATTCCCCTTTTTGTTTGATATTTTTTGTTTCTCTCATAATGACATTGTGAACAAGATGACTTGAACGAATGAAATCAGATTTTCAGTAAACTTTGAATAGACATACATTGTGAGGAAGATTTCTGTCAAATTTGATATTCACCAAATATTGTTGACAAGGACCGACCTGCACATTTAAAAATAAGAGCCTGACTTGGAGCCTACTTTTGAAATCTAGAAGTTTGATTTACTTCTCAGCCGGTAGAGTGTTAAATTATTGATTGTCAAAATTTGTTCATTTGTTTTCCCTTGTTACAATTTATGGGAAGGTGCCTATCGGCACTCTCCCATAAATTGTAACAAGGCAAATCCATACAGATATAATGTTACTTAATAAGATAATATGAAGTACATTTACAGAACATGAAGTTATGTTGTAGCACCTTCACACCAGCTTAAAGCCCAAATATGGGCATCAAGAACTCAATCAGTTAACTGTTATTATATTACTTTTTGATAATGATCTTTTTGTTTGAAGCTTTCAGCTGTTTAGGACATACATTTCTTCATTTAATTACATTCGTTTTTTGGCATAATTAGCTCACCTGAGCGAAGCTCAAGGGGAGCTTTACTAATCACTTTCTGTCCGTCGTCCATCGTCTGTCCATCCGGCGTCTGGCATTAACTTTACATTATCAACTTCTTCTAACAAACGACTGGACCAAATTCAACAGAATTTGCTTTGTATGTACCTTATCATATGTCAATTCAAGTTTGTTCAAATCAAGTTGACCCACACATCGGTAGGGCCACGTCCAAAAAGTGTGCTTAAATCTTAAAAAAATCTTCTTCTCATGAACCAGCAGTAGCAGAGACTTGATTTTTTGGTGTGCAGCTTCCTTTTGAGGTGAAGACTCAAATTTTTGTCAATCCCAAAATTTCTATTTTCCAAACCGAGTGACAGATTTGAACCAAATTTGATATGAGGGCTTATTGGGTCATAAGTACTTAATTTATGCCCAATTTTTTTTTCCCGTCACCCTATGGGAACCACAGGAGCTAAAAATAGAAAAAAATTAAAACGCCCATATCTCCAAAACTACACGGCACTGAGAATTCTTATTTGGTGTGAAGCTTCCTTAGGACCAACAGAATGGAATGGTAAAAAAAAATTGCTATTGGTTTTATCATGGGGTACTTTTCTGGGACTTTTGAAAAAGTGCCTAGTCAGTATTTTTTAACACTGTGGGTAATGGGAAAAACATTTAACACTACTTTTCTCCCAAACCATTGCTCCAAAAGCTTTCAAATTTCACATATAACATCTTTGGAAGATTGTTTCACATGGTTATTGAAATCAATTCCCTGGGTCCATATATGGGCTCTCTATGGGAGCCCAAATGTTTAAATTAGTGCAGTATGAGGAATATTCTTTAAAAATCTTCTTCTTCAGATCTACCAATAAGAATCTTTTGATATTTGGTGTGCAGCATCCTTAGTGGGGGTGGGGGGGGGGGGAGGGGGGTGAGATTCAAGTTTGTTCAAGCCAAGTCCCTGGGTTCATATTTAGGCTGAAAATTTGGGGTCCCGTTCCGGACTTAGAAATTTTGGACCAAAATCCAGAAATTTTTTTTTTGTTTTTTTTATGCGTTTTGGTCAATTTTAAGACAAATTTTTTATGTTTTTTTACACTGAAAATTTGGGGTCCTGGTGGGATTTAGAAAATTTTTTACCCAAATCCGGAAATTTTTTTTTTGCTTTTTATGTGTTTTGGTCAATTTTAAGACCAAAAAAAATTTTTTTTTTACACTGAAAATTTGGTGGCCGGGTGGGACTTCGAAAATTTTGGTCCAAAATCCAAAAATTAAGTTTTTGGTTTTTATGCATTTTGGTCAACTTTAAGAAGAAAAAAAAATTTTATGCTGAAAATATTTTGTTTGGGACTTCGAAAATTTCCGGACAAAAATAAAAAAAATCTGTTTTTATGCGTTTATCTCAATTTTGGGATGTACAAGAGCAAGAACTGAAAACAGAAGGAAAGTCCTATGTATTGTGTGGGCACAACTGCTTCATCTAGTCCTTGGTTTGATATTTGGACTACCATGTCAGGTGAGCGCCCTCTGGCCCCCTGGGGCCTCTTGTTAAAGTTGTTTCTGAAGTGATTGAAAAATATTTTTATTACACAATAGCCATTCATTTTCACAACAGTTCCAAGTCAAGTCTTGGCTGTCTGAGTGTGCAATGGAGGAAATGAGGTCTTACGTTTATGAGCCAACTTAGAAGCCTATATTTAAAATTCAGGAACCAGATCAGAATTTGGCATTGCGGTAACCGGTTCTCATCAGATCACCGAAGTTAAGCAATGTCGAGCCCAGTTAGTTCTTGGATGGGTGACCGTCTGAGCGATCGATTTGGACTCCTGCGTTGTGTCCTTAGGCAAGGCACTTAACCCCACATGGGAGCATGATGATGCCATGTACTAAGGCGTACTGCACGTCGATGGTGCGCATGTCTTCAACCAATCTAACCCTGCCTGTGCTGCAGTGCGGAGTTACAATGTTGGGGATCTGGCAGCTGCACGTCGTTGCTCGGTGGTTCTCTCTGGGTACTCCGGCTTCCTTCACCCATAAAACTGTCACGGTCATGATTAGCCATTGTGCATAAGTATGTGACCTTAAACACCAATAAATAAATAATAATAAATAGTTAAAACACCCTGGCTGACAATTTTCGTCATTGGAAGAGATTTACAGGAAAGTTAGCTCTCCTTAATGTTCAAAAGCTATCAGTACATTTAACACTAAGAGTGTAGGAATTTCAATAAATAAATAAATAAATAAATAAATAAATAAATAAATAAATAAATAGATCAGAATTTTAGGAGTCAAATTCACACTCCTTACTAGATCGGTTCCTGATTGTTGATTATTGTAGGAGTTATGCCCTTTTTTGTTGCAAATTCAGTGTTTGTCTGATAATGACTTTGTGAACACAACAACTTGAACAAATATAATTGGATTTTAATGAACTTGCTATCGGTAAACACTGTGAAAAGATCTCATTCCACTTCCAATTTCATCAAATTTGGGAGTTATGCCTCTGTTTTAAATTTGATGTCCACTTCTCTATAAGCAGAATTTGTGAAAAACTTTTGCTTAATTTTTCATAAACATTTTGTGTCACTTCATTCTTTCTGGATGGGTGATTTTGCCATCTCATGGCCTTTGCCTGTTGCCCTCTGTTGTTTCAAGCTGATGGAAGCAAATCTCGAGGGGAGTTTTGGTGACCACCTTCTGGTTTTCATTCATCCATTATCCAATGTGAACTTTACATTATTGTTTTCTCCTCATAAACTACTAGAACGAATTGAACCAAATTTGATATGCATGTTCTTTATCATATTTAAATTCAGATTTGTTCAAATAAAGACGGCACCACAAGGGGTATAAATCTGTTTGCACCCACAGAACTTTAAAAAACAAATTAAATCTTCTTCTCCAAAACCACCAATCAGAATCCTTTGTTACTTGGTATTCAACATCCTTAGATGGGCCAGATTCAGGTTTGTTCGAATAAAGCCCCTGGGTTCATATTTGGGCTCCCTATGGGACCTTGAATGGTAACTTCTTAAAAAATCACAACATCTTTTGAGGCATCAGATTTAAGTTAGTTCACTTCAATTCTCTTGGGCCTTATTAATTTTAACTTTGTGTAATATGCAGAATTTTCTTTCAAAATGATCTTTCAATCCACCAGTCAGACGTGATGGGGTCAGATTCAGGTTTGTTCAAATCAAGTCCCTTCATATTTGGGCTTCCTTGTATTTTAACTTTGTCCAATATGACAAAAATCTTTAAAAATCTTCTTCACATACACTAGTCAGAATCTTTTGAGGATTGGTATACAGCATCCAAGGTGTGTGTGTGTGTGTGTGTGTGTGTGTGTGTGTGTGTGTGTGAGGGAGGGGGGGGGGTAGGGGGGTAGATTTAAGTTTTTAAGTTTGTAGAAATAAATCCCTGTGGGAGCTCAAATTTCAGCCTAGTGTAGTATTAGGAATATTCTTTAAAAATCTTCTTTTTCAGATTCACCAGTCAAAATCTCTTAATTTGTTATTTTAAATAACTTTCTTGAAATGTTTCCAAAAAAATTCAACAAAACCATGTCAAGTGACCCCTTCATTGGAATGAGCTCAGGCCTGAAAATATGCAGTTTGACATTTGCAGAATGAGGTCCCCAGAGAGTGAATTTATGTTTGCTATCCCATACAGTGGGCCAATTAACCTCTGGGTACCTCCTTCTGTTTAGTTTTGAGACCCTGATTCAGATTGAGGTTCACAGAGGGTAAATTTAGTGATGTTACCCTGCAGGGTAGCATCACTAAATTCACCCTCTGGGGACCTCATTTTGCATATGACGGTCTGCTTATTTTCTAGCTTGAATGAGCTCAACGAGCTTGTTCCACTGAGGGGGGTCACATGATATAGTTTTGTTAAAAAAATTCGTAAATTTTTTTTTAAATGCTCAGTTTGTAAATTACACGGGTGGATGTGGCCAGTTTGTGAGGTAAATGGTTAAAAAGATGCACTATCTACATACTTGACTACTTTGAAAGCAATGAGATTCGATTCAAGATTCAGTGAGATTTGAAATCCACGGCCTGATTCCATTCAGAATTCAATTCTACCTGAACTGCGAGATAGATTCTGAGAACCCTAATTTATGAAGCAATTGTGATGAAATGTCTCAAACATGAACACTGGTAAGTGAACATATACATATAGCAAAATAGCTAAGCTCAACCTTCAGAAATGCTTTAGGGAAAACTCAAAAAGCAGGGTTATTAATCACCCTTGGTGGAGAAGGTGGAATGGGGAGGTGAATGAAAAGGTTGGTGATAAATATGGCAAAAAAAGTAGAATAGGATAAAATGGCAGCATTGAGGAATAAAATTTTGGTTGATAATATAACAATAACATGATTTTGGAGGGCATAATGGTCCATTAGCGGCCTTGCAGCAGTGATGAACAGCCCAAGGGTTTATTAAAGGGCCGAGACGAAGTTGAGGGCCGTTAATAAGCCCAAGGGCTGTTCATCATTGCTGCAGGGCTGCTAATGAATCAGGATGCCTGACAGCAATCATGTTATTACTATTATTACCAGGCCATTGTAACAAACGAACGATGATTTTATCAGTATACTTACAGTGCGACCGATTCACAGTGCAATGAAACTTGTTTCCATCTGATAGTGCTTCATTTCAGCACAGAAATAATCACTAAAGTCGTTAAGATATTTCTGTTTCAATCGTGCATTCGACTTCAGTTCAGAAATACAAAGGGACATCATCCGAATGGGAGTAATTCATTAGACCATTGAATCTAAAAATAGCCGGGCTACTAATGGCTATTTATACCATTATCGCCCACGGCCTGGCTCCATCAAATGACGTCACTGAAATTATGGAGTTTTAACAGGCCTCCAAACTTATGTTAATCGACTAGTAACTTACAGATTGAGTGGTAATAATAGGTATTTCAAAAATTTTATCTCCTGTTTGCAGTTTGTGATTTATTAAAAAACTGATCAGTGTCATTTATTTTTTATTTTGCCTTTTTCAGAATTGACAAAGTTGATGCATTTCTTGAATACCTGGAAAACCTTTCAGTTGAGGAGATTCTTGAGAATATAGCGAATATGAGTGGTGGGTCAGATTTTAGTCAAGAGGTAAACTTCATTGCAGTACATTGCCGTGAACTGGTCACTTTCCACGAGTGGGCAATATTTCCACAGTTGCAATAATATTAGATTCCAAACACTAATTATAGGAATAATCATCAAAAATTTAATTAATGAAGCAATGAAGCACTGATAACCTGGTTCTTCATTATTTAAAATTTTGCTGATGATGGTTTTTATTATCTGGTAAACACATGCATGCACCTCACTGTCCACACGTGTATAAAAACCAGTCCATGGCAGCTGTACTGTAATTGTCTTGCATTTTGAACATAAGGCAGAATAAAAAATTCATGAGAAATCAAACCTGATTCTCGTAAACTCCTGCTGCGAGAATCAGTTTTCAGTTCTCCAATAATTTAGAAGTTCAGAGTATTGTTATATCCTTGTGAGTACAACCATTACATATTCCACAGTCAGAAAAACAAACCTTGTATTTATATTTTTACTAGAGTGTAACCCTTAACTCCTTACATGCTGCTGGCTGATATTCCTGCCCAGGGCAGAATTTCTCTTGCCAATGAAATTTGTATAATTTGGGTACATTTAATCAAATTCCCCGGAGACGCGGTGGCATTGCGGTAACCGGTTCTTGTCAGATCCCCGAAGTTAAGCAAAGTCGAGCCTGGTTAGTCCTCGGATGGGTGACTGTCTGAGCGATCGATTCAGACTCCCGCTTTGTGTCCTTGGGCAAGGCACTTAACCCTGATTGTGCACATGGGGGCACGATGACACCATGTACTAAGGCATACTACACGTTGATGGTGCGCATGTCTTCAACCAATCTAACCCTGCATGTGCTGCAGTGCGGAGTTATGATGTTGGGGAGCTGGCAGCTGCTCGTTGTTGCTCGGTGGTTCTCTCCAGCTTCCTCCACCCATAAAACTGTCTCAGTCATGATTAGCCATTTTGCATAAGTATGTGACCTTAAACACCAATAAACACCAATAAATAAATAATAAATAAATCAAATTCCCCCCTGTAAATTGAATGGCATTTGGCACCAATGATTTCTTGGGTTAAATTTTGATGAATCTTTCATCAAATTTAGTCATGGCTGCTGTAAAGCCGCCATGACTAGATTTTATGAAAAATATGTTGAAACTACTCAGCGGGTTTAGAGTTAAGGGCCTAGTTTCAATTTTGGTGAGTTTCCTGTCCTACATCTACATGTGGAACACCAGTAAAAACATACCAGCTTTCAATGGTCTTGCTGGTACAAATGAAATCGGATTTTTATTACCTTGGCAGTGGTTTCTAGTGAGGTCTTGATTGCCATTGCTGAGTCAAAGTGTTACCTTATGAGGGAGCCAAAAAAATAAGTATTATTGTCTGTGATTTATTTTGTCTGATTCTCCCGTGAATTTTAAGCCTTGAAACACGATGCTTACTTGGAAATCATGCATTTCAAACAATTTTTTTTTTTCTCTCAGACATAAAAAGAAAAAAAAATTACCGGGCATTTGCAAATTTCAGTATTTTTGCAAAGTATTATTCTCCAATAAACTTTAAAGTATGCAAAAAGCACATTGTGTTTTATTTTGAGGGTTAATACATTTATAATAACCAACTCGAAATAGTTTGAGGGGACGTGTGAATAATTATCCTGTGATAGTCGGTGTAGTGCGCCTGACCGGTTTCGTTATATCATGATAAATTCATCAGAGGCAGAGTGACTACTTGTGGCTGAGCTTCATATACTATCTCAGATGTAAGTGGCGGATGCAGGGTGATGATGTAATTTTGGCGGATGCATGCTATGGTTCTATGGAACTGAATATGGATTCGGTGAGAGGCATATGTATCTATTTGTGTAGTGACGTAATCTCATTGTTCCCATTGTCTTGAAATTTCGAGAAAGGGGAGGTAATGAATACATTTAGTTGAAATTGGTAAGAATCATTTCCATTTCATTTTTTGCCGATTATGAATTGTTCAAAACAAGCATACAGTGCTGTGATTACAGAAGTCAGCACTTTCTCGATCAGCTTGCGATCTGGTCACAACCAGTCTTTCGATTTTGAGGTGAGCTGTCTCTTGCATGCCATTACACCTGCAAGTTTAACTTTTTCAAAGTAGGCAACAGCACGTATTAGTTCATCTAGTGAGTGATTAACCCCTGCCAAACAAACTGGCTGCATTTGCAGTGTAATACAATGTATCCAAATTGTGGAGAAGAAAAAAATTTAAAAATTTAAAGAAAACCATATCATATGCCATCAGTGGATCTCATTTCATGAATAGAATATCGCAAAATTAACTAATTAAATCATGAGAAAATGGATGAAAAAAGCACCTGAAAATTAATATTCTCACCTTTATTTTTCAACAGATGAAAAACTGTGGTGTTGTTTTGAGGAAAGCAGAAAAGAATTTCGACCAGGTCGCAAGTTAGTTATGATCCAGTCAAAACTGTGTGTCTGCTTTTGTAATCAAACTTCCATGAATGATCCTTCCATTTGCGAATTCCTCCTTGACATAATAATTTTGATTTTGATAGAAGATCAATGTGACTGCTAATCCAATTGGTTTGGGGATGACCAACCAGAATAAAAGAAAAGCAAAATAAAAAAATTGATGAAAATAATATTCACATTTGAGTTTAGTGATAAAGACCAAAAGTTAAAGGGACTTTCATGACTCACAAGAATTCAATACCTTTACGAATGAACCAGTCTTAATTTACTAGTACTTAGAAAACTTAACCCTTTACCCAACGAATCAGCCACATCCACCCACATAATATGCAAATTCAGCAGCTGAAAAAATATTATTTTACAAACAATTTCAACAAAACCATATCAAGTGACCCCTCTTTGGATCGATGAGGGGTCACATGATATGGGTTTGTTGAAATTTTTGAAAAAATTAAAAAAAATAATATCTATAATAATAAATTTTGATATTGTCTGTGTTGGATAAAGGGTTAAAATGCATGGTTATAATTGTAGCATTGGGCATAAGTTGCATTCACATATCAGTTGGTTTGTAGTCTTGAAATAGGATAAGATGATCAAAACTCAACAAAACCACAAAAATTAAGGGTTACAATGCCTACTCCATTTTGAACAATGACCCCTGTTTCATTCCAACAACATTCATTGAAAATGACGCACAACGTGGCCCAAGAAGAATTTAACAAATTCTTATTCTTGAGTAATTAAATAGTAAAATCCTGATATTGATAATCTACAATATTTTTCAAATTTTTGCGCTTGGGAAAAAAAGTCAAAAAATTATATCTTTGGAGAAAAGTTACAAGAATATGAAGGTAAAGTCTATTCTTAACTGCGACAATACACCTGTTACTTTAACAAGTTTGAGTTTGATGCCAATCCTCACCTTTCAAAATGGATGGGATTATGTTTTCATTCGGGGGTGGGGGTGGGGGGCACTATTGCTGTATTTATTTTTCATACACATGACTTCTCCTATCAGAAGTTGCAGTTGCTACTTCCAGCACTTTTCAATAGAGCTATGATTGTGGCTTCTTGCATGCAACCAGTTAATATTAATTTGGGTGGTCGATAGAAGGTACTGGTGATCACCCGTCTCAAAATGACAGGCTTGAACAAAATTGAGGACATCTGTTTGTTGTGTTTTTGCAGAGCTCCATTCAGACTTCCAGCAGTGAGTCTTCTTCATCTTTGAATTCAGACTCTTCTATATCTTCCATATCTTCTATCTCGCCAATTTTCATTGAGAAAGAGACAGACATTAAGGGATGTACATCTAACAGTACATCAGCAGTAGATTCTTCTAGCAGTAGTAGTGAAGAGATAGTAGACAGTGAACAGACTAAAAGCAGTGAATATATTGAAAGCAGTGATTTGTCATCAAGCAGTGAAGAGTATGTAAGTAGTGACCACAGTGGTCTGTATGATGAAATGGAAACCACTGAAGAAACCAGAGACCAAGAATCAGAGAGAGATGAAACGATTACTGAGGATGAAATTGAAATGAGAGGAAACAAGGGTGATGGCTTTGGGGAGATTATGAGTAACGTGGACAAACATAAAAGCCCTGTTAGAGAGGAAGAAGAGCATGAAAGCATGGTTAGGGAGGAGGAAAATGGAGAAAAAGAATTAGATTTGAATGTTTCAGACAAGCCAGCTGAAAATATATTTGATGATGAAGATATTCAGAGTGACATCTTTACTCTAGTCACTAGGATGCAGTCATCTCCATCATCATTAGATTCCAGGAGACATGAGAATAACACCAGAACACCAATAATTCCATTCAACATAGACTGCAGTAAGTATTAGTATGTGAACTATTGATCCTTGAATAGCCATTTTCCTTGTGAAATATATTCATTAACCCTAAAAGGGCTGGAGATTTTTTTATACATTTTTGCTTTACTTTGACAATCCACATCCTATGACCTTGCAGTTGTTTCTTGGCAAGTCTTGGCTGCCTATGTAGGCAGCCAAAATTTGCTTAGAAACCACTGCCATGGCACTTCGAATGTAACTTGCAAGATTACCCAAGCATTCATGTTGGGGCATTTGTTTTGATATAGAAAAATGTGATTAAAGTCGGAATTAGGCCCCCAAGGGTTAAGAGAATAACCAAACCAAAATTTATAATTTTCCAAAGTTGTCAGTATAAATTGAGTGATTATACTGTTATGCCTTGTTTGTCAGAGCTTGTAGAGCTCTCGGTCTGTCAAACAAGATATAATATTTTAACCCTTTACCTAACATGACAGACTAAACCTGCCAGTGCTATTCACAAATTCACCATTCAGTTTTCATTATTTTTCATTTTTCGTTTCAACAATGTAGCTTATGAGCCATCATTGGAACAAGCTAATTGAGCTCATTCCAGTGATAATGTTTTTGATGCAAAAAATGAAAACATTTAGTTATTCAAGAATTTGGTTTGCAAGTGTTGTCTGCCTTTCATGTTAGGTAAAGGGTCAAGTGGTTGTGTTCTGGAAGCCACCATCATAGCTCTACTGAGAAGCGCTGAAAGCTACTTTAGTGTTTTTACATTGCATGCACTTAAGCTTGCTTAACAGTAGAAAAAAAAATTCTATAAAATTGTAACAAAATAATTATTTAAGAACAAAATCTTGCTAAATCATCATGCCTCTTCCTGTAACACAGTATCTTTAAAAAATATTCATGTTCCTAATCACCTTTGAAAAATATTGAAGCACTCTACCAGTTAAATGCATATACACTGGAGCGCACTTAATTGTATGTACAGAAATCGCATCAAGATGTTGCCATATAATTCAGATAGAAGAGTTTCTGTAAGTTTGATTTATATATCTGTAGCAGCCGAGGTATAAAGTCCCTTTACCAACCTGTCTGTTTGGTCCGGATCACCTAGTCTTGTGGTAAATTGGTCGTTTTGTGTGCTAGAGGTCGATGGTTTGAGCCTCAGCTCCTGCACTTCTCTTCTCGAACTGTTACATTTGTGCTGTTGACCTGCCCTCAGCAGTTGGTGGCATTGTCGATACTGTGGTGAAGCATGGTGGAGCATGGAGGAGGATGTTTTAACTGTTCTGAGGTGGAATCGGTGGTAGGATTCACAGTGGGTGAATCTCAAAGAACTTGAGAATAGTGTAGCAGTTGAGGTATAAAGGCCATTTACCAATCAGCCTGGTTGGTCTGGATCTCTTAGTCTTGTGGTAAATTGGGCACTTTGTGTGCTAGAGGTCGACGGCTCGAGCCTAGGCTTCTGCACTTCTCTCTAGATCTGTTACATACCAATAACAAAGTTCCCTACTGACTTTAAATTAGTTTCAAAATACATACATATGATGCCAGAATCATTTAATAATTATGAAGGTAGAGAAGTGCTGTCGTTTCTGAAAGAATACATGTTTTCCAGGAATCTTGTTTATATAGGTCAAGGATAATCAAAACAAAAACTAACCATTCTGCAACAGAATTTATAGTTAGTTCAAAATTCAGTCCCATCATTGAACACAATTCATGTGCAAAGGCATGTTCCAAAGATGAACAATTGCCCATCTCTCTCCCTTCAGAGTTCCTGAAAATTTATTTCTGGATAAGTACATGTATTGGTGTACAGGTCAGGAGAACCTTGTCATTTTAACAGTCGATCTTTCTGAAATCCATTGTGAAGTTGTGATGTTCATTTTTGGTTGTGGTATGTTTTGTTCTTTTACTACTAGAAAGATCAACTGGGTATGATTAATCAATTATAATCGATTATCTCTGGTGATTAATTGATAAGCAAAATCAATAATAGAGACACCCTTACTAACAATATCACATACAACGATGTAGCCAAATATTGATAATGATAAAAAATACTTTTGTAACTAATGAATGATTTTGTTTTAATGCTATTAGAATAACCATTGACAAAAATGGACCTAAATAATCTGTTTATCTCTGTATAAATTCTCGAAATTTCTACAAATTGTCAAATGATGTTGCTAGCTGCAGAACTAAAATTTCTCTTGTATATCTCTACAGATGAAAAGCATTCATCTAGGGACCACTACCTCATTTTGGGAACTCTGCTTTTATATTTTCTGAACAGTGGAGGATGTTTGATTCAGTACTGGAAGATTCAGGGTACCATGGGAGATGTGCTCCCAGAGCTGGAAATGACACTCATTGAGGGTGAGGGGGGGAGGGGGGAGGGGAAGATGGGGACACCATAATTCTTTTTATTATGCCAGTAATTGTTATTGACCAATCAGTTTCAATATCTAGTGACCGTATATGAGACTGTATCATCGAGCTGACCGTATATAGAGCTTATATATGGTCAGTTCCGACATTTTGTTTTTGACATCCAAGTTCTCGCTTAGATGTTTTTCCTAATTTTGCGTGTTCAACGAACAACAAATAATTTTGCATGTGTGTCTGTTGAGCAATGTACAACTATAATACGTTTCTTCCAGTCTTTGAGAAATTTTAATAAACAAATGTAAATAAATACAATAAATAAATAAACCACTAAAACGACATGTATAGAAACATTAATATCACCATTAACAACAAATAATGAATGAAACTGTTCCCACTTACCTTCTTGAAAGAATTGTTAATCCATTTGCTCCAGTTGTTTTATTTTTCCAGTACTTAACACTGAATTAAAGTTGTGAATTGTTAATATAAATTCCTGTTTATAGAGAAGAAAACTCTGTTGTTTCAGCGCCTGCTACTAGCGTGACCTCCACATGATGTAAAACCGAGAAATTCCTTGATAGTGATAACAGAACATTTGCGCTAGGAATCTGGGTACACTTATGGTTTTGTCTCTTTCAAAGGACTGGCATAATAAATACGTTATGGGGCTTTCAGGGGGCGGATATGGTGTGATGTAAGGCTCAGCGAGATCAATATTAGGCTCGGCCTTCAGCCTCGCCTAATATTGATCTCACTTTGCCTTACATCACATCATATCCGCCCCCTGAAAGCCCCATAACTTATAATGTGGTGACTTTGTGCATTGACATTATGCTATAATGGAGAGATTGATGCCTGCATTTGGGGCAATTAACCAATAATATTAAAGTGAAATGAAAGTTGGTTAACCAGACACAAACCATTCTTGTTACAGTAATTTCAATTCAGGTAACTGTATGTTAGAAGAACAAGCATTCTCATCATATTTCATGCTTTGTGAATGAGCTAGTAGAAATACTCTAAACAGATTGCTCTGTATAGAATTGTTGCACAATAATTTTATTGAAGTAGAAACTGCTTTCCAACGCTGATGTTTTGATCAGATGATATAGAAATATATTGTAAAAATATTGAATTGAAATTTCTCGTATAGCTTTATTGTGTTGACATATCAAGTAGGTTCATCAATCCACCTCTTCAGATTTAATTTTTCTTGAAGTTACAACCATTCTCAGAATTATTTTAGTTTTTCCTGTTCATTGGAATGTTTGTTCATCTGACTAATAGTCAGACTGCATTAGCTTAACCCGTTACCTAACAAATCGGCTGTATCGGTCAGCATAACAAATTAAGCAGTTGGAAAAAACACATTTTTCAAAAAATTTCAGCAAAACTGTATCTAATGATGGGTCACAAGATATGGTTTTGTTGAAGTTTTTTTTAAATATAAATAATTAAAATAACAAATTTTGATACTGTTTGCATTGGGTAAAGGGTTAATCACTTGGCATGTCTTTCTATCATCTATCTATTATCTTTTGCATTTGCATCTTCTCTAGCATACAGCTTGACCAAGTTCAAGCAGACTTGCCATAAAATACTGATTTTCAGATCAAATGAAGTTGCAACACCTAAAAACATTTTTTCCATGAACCAGCATCTGCAGTGATTTTATATTTTGTATCAATCGTCTTTAAGGGAGGAAGGCTTGATTTTGTTTGAAGTTACTGGGGCTATATTTGGGGTCCTTCTGGGACGTGCAGAAATCCTTGCTCACCGTAATCGATTTTCTTCAAAATTAGTGTCCAACCAATTATCGGAATTTTGTAATTCATTAACCGCATTTTATTATCTTCTGCAATTGTTCAGTTGTTAATGTAAAATGATGTCAATGAAACCATTAAATAAAATTGAGAAACAACCACAATGTGTATTCTTAATCTCTCTAGATGCCCCTTTACGGGATATACAAGTTAAATGACATGTAAAGCTTACAGTTGAGTGGCGTGCTTGCTGCAATCGCCAGTTCATACCAGAAAAGTGAAGGTTGCACTCCATTGACTCAGGTCGCAGTAAAATTACCAGTCGCACGCACTTGGGCAGTAAACATGGCTCTGAGCGCGACTGGTAATTTTACTGCGACCCCAGTCAACGAAGGTTAACACTGTGAAAAATGTTCAGTTTAATGTAATTCTTTTGAGGCTCGACTTGTCTAGTACATTACGTGTACATTGCATACAAAACCGCACTTGTTAATACCCCATTATTTGTGTAGAAATGACCAGGTATGAAAAGCTGTTTTAGTGCGGTCACGTGAGAAGGATTACATAACCAATTAATGTTTCACAAGAAAAATCTTTCAGAGACTGTCCCTGATTAGCAATTATATTGTTCAGTCAGAAAATTTCTAAAACCTACATTTAATAAAATATTCAGATACAAATACCATATCTTTCATTTCCAAAACTCTGTACTGCGGTTTAATATAGGAATTGAAAAAATCTGTTTGTTAATTCGTGAGATTTTCGATTTGTTTTCATATTAAAATAAAATTTTCGCTGATATATGATTTGGATCCCCCCCCCCCCCCCCCCCTGTATAATTGAAGGTCGGATTGTCTCTGTCGAAATGATCTTGTCTTCATTCATTCTCGTAACGGTTCATCTGTATTTTTTCAATGAAATTAGGGAATAAAACGAGTATTTCAGTGAATAAAATGTGTTCTGGGTGTACAGTGTTTTTGAAACAACAATGTGACAGTCTAGGCGATACATCCTGGTGTTTTGCTGCGACAGTAGCTTTTCCGACACGGGATTGTGGATTCTATACTGTTCCGAGCGCCCAAACATTTCAAAGTTTTAGTGTTTTTCGTAGACTGTTTCTGATGAAATTCTTATGAGATATGTAATTTGAAATGCTAAAACCATGTTCAGATGTTCCAGTAGGGTCTGTTTGTGCACAAAGGCTTTGGATTTGCCACTTGGCTGTGCCACCTCTGCCTCTTAATTTTTCCTTGCACCTTTTCAAGCAGAAAGCTTTCGTGCTAATTCAAAATGCTAAATGTATGTTCAGATGCTACATTAAAGGGTCTGAAGATATCCCAGAAGCTTTTGTAGCTTCCATGCACCACTTGGATGTGCCACTTGAGCCACTAAAGCATTAGACCATTTGTGGTGAAAGGCTTTTGTGGTATGCAATTCAAAATTATGTTGCAATAGTATTTGTAAATCTGCATGAAGGTTAAAGATTTTCCATGTACCATTGGGCTGTGCCACTGGGCTGTCCCATCTGTGTTTTTGTAGACAGTTTCTAGCAAATGGCTTCACAGATATGTAACCCAGTGAGCTCTATCATACAGAATTTAACCTCCTACACAACTGATGTCAACATGATAAAATTTCAACAGCAAATATTTTGTACAATGTGCCTAAGAACCTAACCAGTTCCGTGAGCTTTGTCAAACGAGGTAGAGTTTGTTTATTTATTTATTGAGATTTAATGACACTTTCAAGGGTTACCTTGTGTCAGACAATTTTACATGTGGAGGAAGTCAGAGTACCTGGAAAGAACCACTGGGCATTGGTGAGCAACTGTCAAACTCCCCAATGTACTAACTCCACACAAGCTGTGTTAGCATTGGTTGAAGACAGGTGTACCATCGACGTGCAGTACGCCTTGGTACACATCGCCACTGTGCCTTCATGGGGCAATCAGAATTAAGTGCCTCGCCCAAAGCCACAACACTGAGTTACCCCTGGTGGGGGATCAAACTGTGGACCCTTCGGTTTGAAGTCTAATTCTGTAACAACTGATCAACCATGCTCCCATTTAGTTTGTTTTCATTCTGGAGCTGAAATGGTTAAAAAGGTTTTCTTGATCAATTAATCACATGGATAAACATCGGTAACCGATTAATCACTTGCCCTTATAGTTAGCTGAATAATTGTTGTACCATTGATGATTTATAGCATTAACTCTCTACCTAACGTAAAGGACAAAATCGTCCAGCTCTACATACAAAAATCTCCATTCATATTTTATTATGTTTTCAATTTTTGTCTCAGAAACATAGCTTATGATCCCTCATTGGAACGAGCTCAAATTGAAAATTTTTAGTAATTCAAGAATCTATTTTGCAAGTGTCGTCTGCTACACGCATTGGTTAAAGGTTAACTTAAGAATGACCAGTCCCAGTCATGCTTGTCATTTTGAAAATTGCAGGAGAACCATTATGGTTCACCTCAAATCACCCAGGAGGGCCATTTTGGGTTCACCTAAAATTACCCCAGGAGGGTCATTTATGATTTGTTAGGGCCATTTTGTTTTATGTTGATGGGTAGACAACTAATATCATTTTTAACCCTTTGAGACTTTAATTATCCTGACGTTCAAACGTCACTGGGAATTGAGTTTTCACGATGCTGCTGAAAAGACAACGTTGGTAAACAGTGAGCTATACCTTTGATGATGAATTGTGTTAAATAACAGATATTCTGTTGAAAAAAAAACATAATTCAATTGACAATGACAACACAACACTCAACAGCCATCAATGCATGCGATGCGACAGGTCAGGCCTTTGATTTCCACAGAAACACGGCGAAAATCAAATAAAGTTTGTAAACAAATATTTTTCAACAAAGATGCAACAATTTATTTGTGATTCAACATGAAATAACAGTTATAGAATTTCAAACTAAAATAAACATTAAAACCGAGTTCTGTTTTTCTTTTATTTCAAGGGACGATTTTCTTCGGGGTGAAATTAAGTTATAACTCATTTAAATTATTTCGACAGTACTGTTGTAGCCTACTTCTTTGTTCTCTACAAACCAGATTGCGAATCCAATGGAATGCTCTCGATAAAACAAAAAAGCAAGGGGAAAAACTTGCGATTTCTTGTGATAATGAAATTTTCATGAATGTTACAAAGCTGGCATTGTTATTCTTGACAGTTTCTGGAACAGCAATATTTCTAATCATCTTTTCATCATGACTAGATTCACACCTTGCAAGGTTTCGGATAGTTGTAAAAATGTAAAAAAAATACATGTGTAGACTCGGGGATTGTATCAAGAACGAATTACCACAATCATTACCAGTACCGGGTACTCAAACTTGAACAGTTGGAACTCGGAGGATTTTATCTTGTTGAATTTCAATGATTCAAAATATAATCAAAGTTTGAATTACTAACTGCGTGGATTATTATGACACATCCAACAGCCACGGGGTAATGTTGTGACAGCCATTTTACATGTGAAGGAAGAGTCAGAGAATCTGGGGAGAGCCCTACACAGTTTCTGTACTTGCTGATATACATGTACATGTAGAGTACATGTATATAGGGAGTGTATTGTCACTAAATCACCCATAGAGAGGAGATTCCACCTGAGCAATAATTATTAATTTATTGTAATATACTTGTACATGTACAATGTATAGAATTTTAGAGTTTTACTTTGGGTGATAATTCAACTCCATGGGGGATTTTACTGATTTAGTGAGAATTCACTCTCAACCTCAATCCCTTCATGTATTGTAGATTGTAGTATTTTGTCATGAACCGATCAACTCCTTATTTTCTAAAATTCCAAAAAAAGTAGCTGAATTGAAAAATTTACTGTTTGTATTTTTTCCCCAAATTATGGCTTATGACCCTGTTTTAACAAGCTGTGTGAGCTTATTCCAACAATATGTCATAAGGCATAATTTGGAAGAAATATAACACAATTGATGAAAACTATAAAATTTTACAAGAATTATTTTTTCAAAGGCCTAGAGCTTTTATTTCTTCCTTACTGGCTCCTCTCCCTTTTTCACTGGATCATCATAACCATAATTGTTAAAGTAATGGTAACGACAAAAGCATGGTACAGGACACATGCGCTTTCCACATGCCTGACAACCAAAACAGGTATCTTTCCATTGCATATGTACACAACATTTTGACTGTCTTATGCTGCACAGGTACATGACTGAGTCCAGGGTTAAATCTGCTCTCCACAGAAACAGATGCATTTATACATGTAGGTCACCCAGGTTTTCGTCTAAATGAATTGCCATAAACTAGACCATCAATCATCTTGGTCATGAACTTCCTTTGTCGAATTTTTGTTTTTGAGTGACACTTTTTATACAGCAGGTAACTCTGAACAGTAGTTAGGGTCAGCAGGTGAAAAAATATTTGTAAATACCATGTGAGTGATTTCATATGTCTTTGGTAAGAGTTTTACTCTCTGGTCAGATAAATCAACCCCTCCCATATATGAATTGTAGTTAGTTATAGCTACTGATTTAGTTATTTCTATCTCAGATATTTAGTCTGTGTGAAACACACAGACTATTGTTTTTGCACGGTTTCTTTTTTTTTTCTTTTTTTTCTTTTTTTTCTTTTTCTTCTTCTTCTTCTTCTTCTTCTTCTTCTTCTTCTTCTTCTTCTTCTCCTGTCTTCTGTCTTCTCATCACTTTTTTGTCCGCAAGATAACTCGAAAACGAATTGTCCTATCTCGTTGATTTTTGGCATGCTGATAGACAGCCACAAGTTCTCGGCCACCTATGTTTTTCAGATTCCTGGGGTATCAGGGGTGTCTGTAGGGGTGTTTTGAAAGTGGGTCACGCCCATATCTCAGACGTGGTATGACCTACAGACCTGGGACCAACACCAAATGAGTCGACATTCGATGGAGGTTCAAAATATGGGTCAAGGTCACGGAGGTCATCTAGGTGTCATTGAGTGCATTTTTCAGAATTGCTGGAAATCACATTTTTTGACCCCCTAAAGTATTCCTGACGTACACACATGCATTTTGACGTAAAAAAAGTGGGCGTGGCCAAAATTTTTGAAAGTGGGTCACGCTCATATCTCAAGCATGGTATGACGTATGGACCTGGGGCCAACACCAAATGAGTCGACACTCGATGGAGATTCAAAAATATGGGTCAAGGTCACAGAGGTCACCTAGGGGTCATTAAGTGCATTTTTCATAATTGCTAGAAATCACATTTTTTGACCCCCTAAAGCATTCCTGACATACGCACATGCATTTTGACATAAAAAAAAGTGGGCGTGGCCAAAAAAATTTTTGAAAGTGGGTCACGCTCATATCTCAAGCATGGTATGACGTATGGACCTGGGACCAACACCAAATGAGTCAACACTCGATGGAGATTCAAAATATGGGTCAAGGTCACGGAGGTCACCTAGGGGGTCATTAAGTGCATTTTTCATAATTGCTAGAAATCACATTTTTTGGCCCCCTAAAACATTCCTGACATACACACATGCATTTTGCCGTAAAAAAAAGTGGGCGTGGCCAAAATTTTTGAAAGTGGGTCACGCTCATATCTCAAGCATGGTATGACGTATGGACCTGGGACCAACACCAAATGAGTCGACACTCAATGGAGATTCAAAATATGGGTCAAGGTCACGGAGGTCACCTAGGCGTCATTAAGTGCATTTTTCATAATTGCTAGAAATCACATTTTTTGACCCCCTAAAGCATTCCTGACATACACACATGCATTTTGACATAAAAAAGTGGGTGTGGCCAACATTTTTTGAAAGTGGGTCACGCTCATATCTCAAGCATGGTATGACGTATGGACCTGGGACCAACACCAAATGAGTCGACACTCGATGGAGATTCAAAATATGGGTCAAGGTCACCGAGGTCACTCAGGGGTCAATGAGTGCATTTTTCATAATTGCTGGAAATCACATTTTTTGACCTCCAAATGCTTCCCCAAAATTCAGATGTGCATTTTTTCATGAAAAAAGTGGGCGTGGCCAAAATTTTTGAAAGTGGGTCACGTTCATGGTGTGATGCATGGACCTGGAGCCAACACACTTGATGGAGGTTCAAAAATGTGGGTCAAGGTTACGGAGGTCACTTGTGGTCATTGAGTGCATTTTTTCAGAATTGCTGGAAATCACATTTTGTGACTCTCTAAAGCATTCCTGAAGTCCATACATCCATTTTTACGTAAAAAGTTGGTGTGGCCAAAATTTGTGAAAGTGGGTCATGCTCATATTTCAAGCATGGTATGATGTATGGACCTGGGACCAATACCAAACGAGTCAACACTCGATGGAGATTCAAAATTCGGGCCAAGGTCAAACAGGAGTCACGAGGGCTATTACCAGAATTGCTGGAAATCATATTTTTGAACCTCCTTGTGCATTTCCTTGATTGGTCCCTTTGAATACTGTGAAGATATATACCTTATCTGGTTTCTTGGAAAAAATTAACTGATTTTTGAATGAATATCTATAAATACTGTCATTGAAAACCTATTTCTTATTTCTTTAAAACTATTTTATCCCCAAAATAAGCCTCTAAAGTATTCCCATTACATTCATAGAGGGGCACGGTGGCTAAGCAGTTAGAGGTGCTGGCTGCAAGCCGAGAGGTTCTCAGTTCGAATCCTATCTGCGGCAACTGCCTTGTGTCTTTGGGCAAAAACACTTCACCCCCATTGCCCACATAATGGCATAGTGATGTTGTGTACTAAGACATACTGCATGCCGATGATACACTTGCACTAACCCTGCTTGTGTGGAGTTAGCATGTTGGGGATCCAGACAGTTGCTTGTTGTTGTTGTTTGGTGGTTCTCTGTGTTCTCTGGTTTCCTCCATCCGTAAAAACTGTACGACACGAGGCGGGCCTAGCTGTTGAAGTGCCGTTAAACCCCAATAAATTAATAACATTCATAGAATGTCTTCTATGCACTGTTTGTCAACATGATAACCCAAATACAATCAATCCTATCTCAATGTTTTTAGTATACTGATAGACTGCCTGCCATTGGTATTTGGTCATCTATGATTTGGAGGCATGTGGGGCCTTCGGGCTCTAGATGTTAAAAATATGTTTACAACATTTACTGGGAAATGAGTTAGCTGAAGCAGTAACCATTATCTAAAACAGAAATCTCCAGAGAGAAAGCTGAGATAGAATTCTTTGTTACATTGAACAGCACTGTATATTTATGTTGTATCATGTTACAAAACTTCAGTCTCAGTCATTGAAGAGAGAGAGAAAACTTCACTTTTCAAAGCATTTTTTTTAAAAATCTATTTATTCTCAATCATAGCTCGGGATTGAGAGGTTTTGGGATGGAGTGGTGTGTGGCTTTCTCGAAACACCTATCACAGTTACAAAGTAATAAAATGGAATATTTGAATGGTCAGATTTTAACCCTCTTAATACTTCGATGTGAGTAAAAAAATATCTTTAATATAACTCATGGCTACAGAATGTTTTTCGCTCTCTTTTCTGAAACATTTAATTCTATGTGGAATGGGACACCTTTTCAGTGTGCTTTCCAAACTAAGGGATTCTTAACCCTTTAGCCAACATAACGGCAAAAACCGGTCAGCTTTATACACAGAAATGTCTATTCAGTTTTAATTACTTTTTCATTTTTGCTTGAAAAACATAGCTTATGACCCTTCATTGGAATGAGCTCATTTTTTAAAGGATTTTTTATTTATTGGTGTTTAATGTCACATATTTCTGCACAGTGGTTTACCATGACCAGGACAGTTTTACGGGCGGAGGAAGCCAGAGTACCTGGGGAGGAGGACCTCTGGGCAACAGTGAGCAACTATCAGATTCCCCACATACTAACTCCACACAAGCAGGGTTAGCATTGGTTGAATACAGGTGCACCATCGATGCACAGTACGCTTTAGTACACATCGCCACCATGCACCCACGTGGGGCAATGGGGTGAAGTGTCTTGCCCAAGGACAGAGTGAGGACCGCTCGACTTGCAGCCTGCACCTCTGCCAACTCAGCCACTGCGCCCCCATTTAACCCTTTACCCAACGGAGACGATAGCAAAATTTATTATTTCAAATATCATTTGGTTTTTTTTCAAATTTTCCAAAAACAATTTCAACAAAAAAACCTTACATGGGACCCCTCGTTGGAACTAATATTTTTTCATCTTCTCAGGCCGATTCGTTGGGTAAAGGTTTTTTTAAAATTTTTATTGGTGTTTTAAGGTCACATATTTCTGCACAATGGCTAACCATGACCGTGACAGTTTTACGGGTGGAGGAAGCCGGAGTACCCGGAGAGAACCACAGAGCAATGGCGAGCAACTGTCAGCTCCCCAACATACCAACTCCACACAAGCAGGGTTAGCATTGGTTGAAGACAGGTGCACCATCGAGGACCTCTCGGCTTGCAGCCTGCACCTCTACCATATGGGTAAAGGGTTAAAGGATTAAAATGGAATATTTAAAGCAAATATTTTAACCCTCTGAAAAATCTTAATATGGGGGCACGGTGGCGCTGTGTACTAAAGCGTACTGCACTTCGATGGTGCACCTCTCTTCGAAAAAAATTATTGAGAATAATGAAAACCATTTCCATTCTCACAGTGTTGTTCTAAACACACATGAATATAGATGGGACCTCGGTATTTTGACAATGCCAATAAGTCTTCAGACAGGCTCTTGGGGGTCTTCAAGGCCTTTCAACGTCTACATTCCAACATTACTGAACCTTTTTACTTGCAATATATTTTCCAGAGGTACCATGCATGCACTTCATCATTGCCTTGCTAATATGAACATTTGCCATCATCTACAAAATATGGCAGATCTGGAGTTGGTGGAGCCAATATTTATAAAGTTGTTTATGCTCATACTTCAGGTTTAGTATGACCTATAGTAATGGTACCTATACCAAATGAGTTGAAACTTGCTGGAGGTTCAAAATTTGGTCCACCTCTATGCGGTCAAGAGAGATCATTAAATGCATACTTTTTCGACCTATTGGGAATTTCATTTTATACCAATTAATGCAGTTCTGAAGATTATACATGTATCTCATCATTCAAATAAATGGTAGCGGCAGTAATGTCCATTTCTGATTTCTTGATCGAACCCTATAAATGGTGTGCACATATATGCTTTTTCGGGTTTCTTAGAAAAATTGTTCTGATTCCTGTATGAATATTTTCTCCATGAAAGAATTTCACAAAAAGCAGTGGGGAGAAAGCTGTGACTGTCAAATACAATAACATGATCTATTTATTTAATCTCATTGTACAGAATTAATTCCCAAACCAAGTTAATATAAAAACAAACAACTTGATAATGAAGAATTCCAGTGTACATGTAATTGTAAAACTACACTGTAGATTTGTTATTGAAACCTATCACAATACTGTCAGGATGCCGGTAAAAGATGCAATACTGACATAGTTGAATGTTCTGTTAACTGTGTTAGTGCTATGACTGTTTAAAATTAATTTATTAGAGAAGTTCTAGTTTTATGTATGCCTTGTTTAGGTCACTAGATGCTCTATTAAGAGCAGGCTTTCAAATTAGCTCTTGGGGTTTTTTAAGGTTTTTATGACAATATCTCCGACATAGAGTCTATGCACCCTTTGTCAGCGCGACAACTCAAATACAGACCGTCCTATCTCTATGCATTTTGGCATGCTGGTTAACAAGAACCAGTTTGCACTCATCTATGTTTTTTTCACCCGTTCGATCTGAATGTCAGATGACAGATCTGAAGTTGGTGGAGCCATTATTTCAAAGTGGGTTGCGCTCATTCTTCAATGTAGATGTGGACATGGGACTACACCAACTGAGTTAAACATTGCTGGAGATTCTATATATGGTCCACCTGAATGAGGCCATCAAGTGCATATTATTCAGAAAGACTGGGAAATGCATTTACTCCTTAATGTATTTCTAAAGTTTATGAATGAATGTATTTCATCACTCAAATTAGTGGGCAGAGCCAAAATTGTCCATTTCTGATTCGTGTATCGAACCCTTTAAATGCTGGTCACATATATGCCTTTTCTGGTTTCTTATAAAAATTGTTCTGATTCCTGTATGAATATCTGTAAATACTGTTAACGAAAAACCCATTTCTGATTTGTTAAAAAATATTTTACACCAGAAGATAAGCCTCCATAAATTCTCTTTCTGTAGAGTTTATTCCTGATACTTTAACCCTTTTCACACAGACTTGAATTTACTGGATGCAGTAAATTCTGTTTCTCTAGTTTACCATTTTTTTACTCATGTATAACAGTTTTACAATCTCCTGTTTGATCAGGGATATTTGTAAGTAAGTTTACAATGCGCTTATCTCTCCAGGTAACCGCTAGCATTCCATCAGACATTTTTTTCAAACTTTGTCCTTTATCTAATTTTTTTTACAAGTTTTGACTTCTTGTCCATAATGTCAGATGGTAACCCTTTTCGGTTTCCACGAACTGTCCCACATAATAATACCTGATTGCTGACCAGTTCTTGCATGAGCTCAGGGCTTGTGTAATAATTATCCGTATACAATCTGTGGCCTTTTCCAAAGAAAGGTTTCATGATTTCAAGAACAATTTGTGAAGTTTTTGAAATATCACGATCGGTTATGTTTTGCCCACCGGCGTAGGGGAGTATATTCAAAACATATCCTGTTTTCGACTCAGCCAATGTATATAATTTTATTCCCCACTTTGTTGGTTCATTCTTAATATATTGTTTTATACTCAGTCTCTCTTTGAATTTTATCATAGTCTCATCTGCACTCACTTCACACCTATGTGAATAAACTTTCTGATATTTTTCAGTAAGATGTGTCAATATTGGTTGAACTTTCCAAAATTTATCACAACGATCTATTGTTTCACAACTGTTGTCCACAAAATGAATATAGCGAGATATTTGCAAAAATCTCTGGCATGTCATGGTTTCATTGAACCCTGGTGTGCAGCTAATCGAGTGGGTAGACCAATATTCAGCCAGCTGGCGCCCCCTTTTTTGAACCAGTCCCATTGTAAGAACAAGACCTATCCAAGGTTTCAGTTCAATAAGGGATATATCTTTCCATGGCACTTTATCATTGTCAATCCGACACTGAGTGGCATAAATATTAGTTTGTTCAACGATTTCACATAACATTTTGTCAGTAAAAAATAACTTAAAAAGTTCCACTGGCTGCATTTGAGAAATTTGATTTTTATTTATAACACCAGCATTTGATTTGTCAAATGGAATATCATTTTGGGAGTTTAGGTCGTATGACCACTGACTGCTCTGTGAGTCAGTTTTTTGTACATGTATATTCTCATTATTTCATTTTCATCGGACGAAACAACAGCTTTTCCAGTGACATTGTGGGCATTCTCACTCCTCCGTTCGACACACCGAATCAGCAGTATATTTTCATCATCAGAATCGGAGTTTACCTCCGTGTTGTTATTGTATTGACATAAAGGTTTATCATCATTGAAATCAAATGTGCTATCGTCTAAGGAATATTATTCATCCCCACCCAGTTCATCGTCGCTTGGTCTCCTACCAACCCAACTTAGTGGTATGTTTTCCGAATCATCACTATCGGAGTCTGAATTGTTTACACAATCGTCAAGGAAACTCAGTTTTGACAGTGACATTTCGGATTTCCCAACAACTTGCTGTTTCACATTGACGTGTGCGCCGTTTTTTTTAAGTCCACTCAGCTGTAAAGATAATGAATTTCCTCACTATTTCATTGAATTCCTTCAAAATTATATTGTATATTTCTGTATGTAAGCAAAAATTTCATGAAAAAGAACTTGTAAGTAAGGTTGAGTCGATAGACATTGAAACGTACTGACCAGACGACAGATGGGAAAGTGAAAGTAGCGAGTACGTGAAATCACGTACGTAAGTATCGACTAGCTGTCAGTTTTGATACGTAATTTTACGTACGTAAGTATCAAAGGGTTAAGGTACATGGTTTGTGTAATTATGATATATGTCATCACGTAATGTATAGATGCAGGCTTGAATATTTGGATGCAAGAAACCAGGTTTCCCATGACACTCACCAACAGTGAGTGTTATAGTTATCTTGCATCCAAATAACCAAGCCCGTATCTATACATTACATGATGACTGTAACAGCCAGTGCACTGTGCTCACCGCCAGATGCCGATAACTTGGGACGAATCAAACAGATTTGGGGGGACTAATCGTCCCGGCTATTATTTTGGGATGAAACGTCCCAGGCAAATCGACGGGTCAAACTTGCATAGGTATGATACATCCCATAATCGCGTATGACACGAGAGTTGTTTCAGTCTGTTGTACAATGTAATAACTAATTACAACTTTGGAATTGGTAGACCTCCCACCCATATTTGGAAAGTTACTTACTGTCTCTGGGTGACTATGTTGACGACACACTACAAACTTCACAAACTGCACTTTGTCACATGTACCTCCTTCAATCTGTGAAAAGTGCTGTTTGAAGCGGCCGATTTTGAGGTGCCTTCGACTGAATTAATCGGCCGCAGAAATCGGAGTTAGGCGGACGTTGACCATCCACAGAATTTTTAACTCAGGCAGGCGACTGCTGCCCAGGGCGATCGCCCACCTCAAAATGACAAGCCTGCCCAGTATGATGATCATGCAAGTGAACAAGTATGTCATCACATAACTTGCATGATTTACTCTGTCTCATATAATTGATGTGAGTCCGGTTGACAATGTTTGCCTGTTTTGGAGCAAGTTTTTTCCTTTGTTCACCCAGAAAATACAGTAGTTCAAAAGTAACGGTTAATCGATCAATTACTTTTTTGATCGATCAAGACGTTGATCATTGGTTAATCGATTAATTGGTTAACTGTTTCAACTCTGTTGCATTCCTAGTTGTATTGTGGGGAACATTTTTTGGTTAAAAATTAGATACTTTGACCTCAGTATACACGGGGTTAATCATATAAATTCCTAATTACATTATCAGAAAAATTTGCAGGTTGATATTTTGACATCATAAAGATTTGTTTTGTTGCTATTCGATACCAATAAATTACAACAAAACAATTATTGATGAACAAATTCTGCATAACAAAAGAGCTGAAACGGTTAAGGGATTTTGTTGATGAATTAATCACGTGGATTAACCTTGGTTAACCAATTGATCACTTGTCCAAATAAATATCTAAATAATTGCCATACTGTTGATGATTAACAGCGTGAACCCTTTACCCAACGTAACAAACAAAACCGACTAGGCCTATACACAAAAATCTCCCTTCAAATTTATTATGTTTTCAATTTTTGTCTCAAAAACATAGCTTATGACCCCTCATTGGAACGAGCTCATTGAGCTCGTTCCAATGAGGGGTCATAAGCTATGTTTTTGAGACAAAAATTGAAAATTTTTAGTAATTCATGAATTTATTTTGTAAGTATCATCTGCTATCCGCATTGGGTAAAGGGTTGAGAATGACCATTTCCAGCTACTGATACATTATGATGATCATGCAAGTAAACAAGTATATCAGCAAGTAGCTTGCATGCTTTCCTCTGTCTCATATAATTGATGTGAATCAGTGTTACAATGTTTACCTGTTTTGGAGCAAGTTTGTTCCTTTGTTAACCCATGTAATACAGTAGTTCAAAAGTAACGGTTAATCGATCAGTTACTTTTTGGATCCATCAAGATGTTGATCATTGATTAATCAATTAATTGGTTAACTGTTTCAGCTCTAATCTACCAATTGTAAAAAAAATCATGTTTCAAAACAACCAAAATTTAATCAGTATGCAGCACGAGAATAAATTTTTCTCCATTTTCTTTCACAAATGATGAGATAGAAAACAAAATTTTATTTTTCATTTTACATTGTGCAGTGACAGAAACTGATGAGAGTAAAATGGTCAACGACATCTCAGCAACACCAAGTGAAAACAAATGTTTGCTCGTTGAGCTAGAAAATACAGAGCAAGCCATCACGGACACCAGCAAGTCAACCAGTCTTGTGGAAGAAAGACAAGTTGACAAAATTTCAGAACAGGAAGCTGCTGAAGAAAAAGTTTCAGAAACACATGATCAAGAAAAACATATTTCAAAAGATGAAGCCCCAGATGAAAACACTTTGGAGAAAGAAGTGTCAAAAAAAGCAAGTTCAGAACATTTCACAGAAAATACAAAACAGAACAATGGTGTACAAGAACCTGTATATTATTCAGACAACAGCAGTAGTAATATTCTTTTCTTTTAATTATATATTAATTCTGAACATGCCAAGGATTTTCTTGAGCTTCTCATGGAATGAAGTCATGGCTGCTGTAAAGCAGCCATGACCTTGATTTGATAGGAATTATAAAGAGTCTGATGCCTAGAGTTTATTGAGAGAAGGACTACTCCTTTTTTTGATGGTATTTTTTTTTAACAAATAAGAGGTAGCAACAAACATCTGCTGGATACAGTGGAGCCTGACTTAATTGTATATCTTTTAACTGAATAACATGGGGCCCGGTTAATCCTTAGATTGGTGATCATCTGAGCGATCAATTCGAACTCCCACGTTGTGTCCTTGGGCAAGGCACTTCACCCCAATTGTCCACATGGGGGCACGATGACGCAGTGTACTAAGGTGTACTGCACGTCAATTGTGTGTATGTCTTCGACCAATCTAACCCTGTCCGTGCTGCAGTGTGGAGTTACGATGTTGGGGAGCTAGCAGCTGCTCAGCATTGCTCGGTGGTTCTCTCCGGCTTCCTCCACCCGTAAAACTGTCACCAACACGATATGACCTTGGCTGTTAAAGTGTTGTTAAACCCTAATAAATAAATAAATACTGAATAACCCTGTTAATTGTATATAATTTACAAACAACCCATTTACCATATCTTCAGTACAAATTTTACCTGTTATTTGCATCTGGATTATAGAGAAAGGGGTTGTCTCACTTACCCGGTTGCTATTGTTTTGGTAAAATATGTGAAAATTAGATAGATCAAAGGGAGGCGGATTATAGTCAGTATCTGGAAAGTTTGTTCGCTTAACTCAATTCATGTTCATTACCAAAAACCAACCGGATAGGTGTGACAGACCAGATTAACCCATTGGTGCAGTATATTAAAAATTAATTTATAAATATACTAAAATCCAGTACTGTGAGACACAAAGTCCGAGTAGTTTAGTAGTCCCATTTCTCCAGCTAGGAATATTCTTTTGAAATGTTCAGTTGAATAGTGTATTTTTCTGTATTTTCTTTTCCTGGTTGTAAACTTTCCCCCAGCACTCAACTGCAATATTGTGAATTCCTGGAATGATAGGAAGTCTGTCATCTTGAGTAAATTAGGGTGAGAGCCAGCTTTAATCAAACTCAACCTTCTCTGCCACCCTTCGATGTGCTTTGTAGTACGTGGTCCAACCATATCAAAATGGTTCCAGATGAACCGTCTTTGGTCACCTTCCACACTATAACTTGTAACATAGTCAGGAAACCATTCAAACACTTGAACTGACAGGAGCCTCCTCAAGAGTTAAGAACCAAGCATCACTCACTTGGTGAATGGGCACTAAAGGAAGAGGGGGCGCGATGGCATTGTGGTGACCGGTTCTCGTCAGATCACCGAAGTTGAGCAACGTCGAACCCGGTTAGTCCTTAGATGGGTGACCGTCTGAGCGATCGATTCGGTCTTCTGCGTTGAGTCCTTGGGAAAGGCACTTAACCCGGATTGTCCACATGGGGCACGATGACGCCATGTACTAAGGTGTACTGCCTGTCGATGGTGCGCATGTATTCAACCAATCTAACCCTGCCTGTGCTGCACTGCAGAGTTACAATGTTGGGGAGAGCTGGCAGTTGCTCGTCATTGCTCTCCAGGTACTCCGGCTTCCTCCACCCATAAAACTGTCACCGATGCGATATGACCTTGGCTGTTAAAGAGTCATTAAACCTTAATAAATAAACAAGAGTGATGTTACATCCCAACGCTCAACTACATTTGCGCTTGATAATGTCGTTCCAATGTAACATGCCTAATATTTAGTTAATATAAATCATTAACTAGGCATCAAATGATTAATGTGGTTTATGTGATGGCTTTGGAAAGTCTATATTTCTGCATTTATTATATATCAATTCAACATAGAATCATTGGATATATAAAAAAAAAAAAATCAGTTATATTTCTGCTTACAGTAGGGTTAATACCTAAAGTAGTTTTTGAAAAGACAAAAATAAAGAGTAATGATAAGTGAAGACACCACAATGTGCGCAAAAGATGACTTTAACGCAAAATCTTAAACCTAAACACAAATTCTTACAAGTTTTAGCAGAAAATCAGGCTCAAATTCCTCAAATATGCATGTAACGAGGGTTAAATATTACTGCAATGGAGTTCAGTAACCCAAGTGTAGAATATCAATCGGCTGGAAAGACACATAGAAACACAAGTCACCTAAACAGAAACTTTAAGAACTTAAAATTGACTAAGTTCGAGAAAAGCATGGAAATTTTTACTGAAAGAAGAAATTGCAGTTAAATTTCTGCATAAAGTCGGGTTAATACGTACAGTTGTTATTGAAATATGAAAATCAACAGTAATGAGAAGTTAAAGCAGCACAATCTGCACAAAAGCTGACTTTAATGCAAATTCTTACAACACCTAAACGCAAATTCTTACAACAAGTTTTGGCTGAAAATTGTAGGTGAAATTTGAAAGAAAATCGTAGTATCAGGGTTAAATAATGTGCTGATAGTCGCCTACAACGTACATATGCAATATGAAAGGCCTGAGGCCAGTGATCTTTGAAAAAATAACCTGGCCTCAGCCTCAAATTCCTCAAATATGCATGTAATGAGGGTTAAATATTACTGCAATGGAGTTCAGTAACCCAAGTGTAGAATATTAATCGCCTGGAAAGACACATAGAAACACAACTCACCTAAACACAAAGTTTACAAAGTTTTACAACTTAAAATTTACTAAGTCCGAGAAAAACATGAAAATTTTGACTGAAAAAAAAGAAATTTTCTGTTAAATTTCTGCATACAGTAGGGTTAATACCTACAGTTGTTATTAGTCCCCTATGGGAACCGTAAGGGGACTATAGGATTGCACTCCATCCGTCTGTCCGTCCATCTGTCCATCCGTCCATCTGTCCGTCTGTCTGTCTGTCTGTCTGTCTGTCTGTCTGTCTGTCTGTCTCTGTTTTTTATGTTACCACCTCTCCCTCCAACATGCATTGAGCTACACCTTTCATATTTGGTACATGGATAAATGGTTCTGAGGGGATGATGCACACTCAAAATTTTTTGTTCAAAATCCAAGATGGCGGAATGGCGGTCATTTTTGTTGTGTTTTTTAAGCTTTTTTTTCTCTATTTTTTCATGTTACCACCCCTCCCACCAACATGGTTCAAGCTACACCTTTCATATTTGGTACATGCATAAATGGTTCTGAGGGGATGATGCACGCTCAAAATTTTTTTTTTAAATCCAAGATGGCGGAATGGCGGCCATTTTTGTTGTGTTTTTTAAGCTTTTTTTTCTCTATTTTCATGTTACCACCCCTCCCACCAACATGGTTCAAGCTACACCTATCATATTTGGTAGATGGATAAATGGTTCTGAGGAGATGATGCACGCTCAAAATGTTTTTTTCAAAATCCAAGATGGCAGAATGGCGGCCATTTTTGTTGTGTTTTTTAAGCTTTTTTTTCTCTATTTTCATGTTACCAGCCCTCCCACCAACATGGTTCAAGCTACACCTTTCATATTTGGTACATGGATAAATGGTTCTGAGGGGATGATGCACGCTCAAATATTCTTTTTCAAAATCCAAGATGGCGGAATGGCGGCCATTTTTGTTGTGTTTTTTAAGCTTTTTTTCTCTATTTTCATGTTACCACCCCTCCCACCAACATGGTTCAAGCCACACCTTTCATATTTGGTACATGGATAAATGGTTCTGAGGGGATGATGCACGCTCAAAATGTTTTGTTCAAAATCCAAGATGGCGGAATGGCGGCCATTTTTGTTGTGTTTTTTAAGCTTTTTTTCTCTATTTTCATGTTACCACCCCTCCCACCAATATGGTTCAAGCTACACTTTGCATATTTGGCACATGGATAGAGGGTTGGGAGGGGATGATGCACGTTCAATATTTTTTCTTCAAAATCCAAGATCACGGCATGGCGGACATTTTTGTTGTGTTTTTTAAGCTTTTTTCTCTATTTTATGTTACCACCCCTCACTCCAACATGGTTCAAGCTACACTTTTTATATCTGGCACATGGATAGACGGTTGTAATGGGATATTGCACGTTCAATATTTGTTTTCCAAAATTCAAGATGGTGCCATGGCAACCATTTCTGTTGTGTTTTTTAAGCTTTTTTCTCTATTTTTTGTTACCACTGCTCCCTCCAACATGGTTCAAGCTGCACTTTTCATATATGGTACATGGATAAAGGGGTTGTGAGGGGATTATGCACGCTCAATATTTTTGTAACAGGGTCGTAGGTAGGTTCAATGGATTGAACCTAAATGCACACCAGTTCCAATTAATAAATTTATTGGATACAATTAAAATTACCCCTATTGGTTAGACAGAGGTCTGCTCTCTACTTCAGGCTATGTGGTAAGAGTAACATCATCGACATTTGTAATAAAATATATAACAGCATATTTCTTCTATTGCAAAGTCATAGTGCATTTAGCGCATTTGTTAGTAACATAACTGTGCAGGTGTGTTAGAACATATTAAGTTAATTAATGCATGCTACTCCCACAATATTTGATTATGTTCAGAAAATCAATTTCTGAATCTATCACATTCTCCCCCTCCATCAGAAATGACCTCCAGGCCATTTACTAAGTAAACTATGAGGAGATTATAAAAATACTTGTAGAATTAAATCTATACCAAATAAGCAGATTTACTAGTATATACACATATATTTTAAGGAGTTGATCATGTTATTTACTGTACATTTACCAATTTTGTATCACAGCATGTTGATACAACCATCAAGCTATACAAAAAAAAAATCCATGACATTCCGAGCAACGAGACAGTTCTCACTGACTCTATCATGTGAGCAATTTTGATAGCCAATTTGAATATAGTAACATATTCAAACCAATCACACCACCTGTTATTACTTAGTGGCTAATAGAAGCAACTCCAAGAAAAGGTATTCATACAGAGAAAGAAAAAAAAAACAACTTGTTTTGTTTAAATACTCAAACAGACCATGGGTCCACATGTGTGAGCAATAAAACTGTACTAACTGATCTAGCTGCATTATATTATGTCTTTTACAACAACTTGTTATGTAATGTGTATAAATGGAGATATATAAAAGAAATATTACTTTTTATGGCAAATATAACTGTACAGCATATTGATCAGCGAGGCAGTCCTCACTGTATCTGCTATACTGTTAAATTGCCTTCCTGAACAATATATCTGTTTCAGAAAAATCTTTCCTGACCAAACATCTCTTGACAAAATAACACTTTTGTTGTTATGGCAAATGTAACTGTACAACGTATTGATCAACGAGGCAGTCCTCACTGTATCTGCTGTACTGTTAGATTGCCTTACAAACAATATATCTATTTGGAACAATCTTTTGTGTCAAGCATCTCTTAACAAAATAACATGTTTGTCATTATTTACAACATAATTTAAAATTTAGCTTGTGTACTAGTGAACGAATAAACTGCATCGATGCAGGTTGTAGTGCAACGAGGCTGTCCTCACTGTCTCTATGATATTGATTGCTATCCGTTCTCAAAAGAATAAAAAAAAATGAAAAAAAAAAAAAATGTTATAGATTGACTGTTTAACTTAGCAATGTCGATAGTGTAGCTTCCGAAACTTCTTCTGATGTCTGTGAAAATATATTCTTGGAAGCAAAATTTTCCAACATTTTAGCCTTTACCTTCCAAGGAGGCTTTTCAGTGGTCTGTGCTAAGACATATTCTCCAGTCTTCATCCATTCTGGCCTTGTCTTCTGCCGTTCAGACCTTCTGACTACAACTACAGGCTGTTCAGCAAGGTGAGATACTGGTCTAGTACCATTTTGAACAGGAGCTGAAAATGAGTCGATACTTTGTGATGTACTGTTCTCACTATGTATTGGCTCATCACCAGAAATTGAATCATTCACCGATGTGCTTGTCTGGCGAATGTCATGACTTGATTCAACTTCTTCACTTTGATCAACGGATTGCAGGTCGTCACCTGTCCGTTGTGTAGCCATTTAATTAGATCTGTCATCAGTGTGTATTGATGACTGGGATTCATTCCCCTTTTCCACAAGCACAAGAACATCAGAATCAGAGTCACTTGTATTTTGGCTGAAAACTTCCATTTGCTGTTGCTTTGTTTTTCTTCTCCTAATTCTAGGAATAAGACCTAATTGAGGACTTTCGATTGTATTGTTCTCTTTTGATGTTTTGCAAGCATGTTTTGGCTTTGTTTTCCGAGGTAATGGGGTTGGTTTTTCTTCAATTGGTATAGAACCTATTGGGAGAAGATGGTTTCTATGAAGGGTTTTAGTGAAGCCTTTTTCACCTTCTTTTTCTATCACAAAAACTGGAATATCAGAGTTGGGCTGCTTGACAATAATATATGGATCATTTTCCCAACGATCCGATATTTTATGGCGACCATCAAATGCTAGTATTTTCACCAAAACACGATCACCAATTTGCAGCATTGCTCCCCTTTTTTCAAATCATAATTTGATTTTTGATAGGACTGAGACTTTTTTGACGCTAATGAAGCTAACTCATATGATTTTGAAAGTCGATCTTTCAAATCTGAAATGTAATTACTAGTTTTTGAACCTGCATTCCTTTCCAGTCCCAGAATAATATCGATAGGTAATCGTGGTTCCCTACCAAACATTAAAAAGAATGGAGAAATTTTCGTACTTTCATGGTGCGTACAATTGTACGCATGTACCAATGGGGCAATGTATCTTTTCCAGTCTTTCTTTTTATCAGGTTCTAGAGTTCCTAGCATATTGAGTAATGTTCGATTGAACCTCTCACACATACCATTTCCCATTGGGTGGTATGGAGTGGTTCTTGTTTTTTCAATACCACTAATCAAACACAATTCTTTTAACAATGTACTCTCAAAATTTGGTCCCTGGTCTGAGTGTAGATGCTTTGGGAACCCATAATGCACAATAAAGTTATTAAACAAAGCTTCAGCAGTGGTTTTAGCAGTCATGTTCTTTGTAGGGATGGCTTGGGCATATCTGGTAAAGTGGTCTGTAATTACCAGAACATATTGATAACCGCCCTTAGAAGTTTCCAAGGTCAGAAAATCTGTACATAGGAGTTCCAAGGGTTGTGTAGTAGAAATACTCACTAATGGTGCTCTAATATTTGTTGGCGATTTTCTCCTCAAACACTTTGGACAGTTTTTGATCCAATTTTCGACCGCTTCATCTATTCCTGGCCAATAAAATCTTTCTTTGACCAATGATATTGTGCGATCACGCCCCGGATGCCCAATATCATTGTGTAGTCCATTTAAAACTTTCATTTTATAAGAGCTAGGTAAAACTAACTGTTTTTTACATTCACCATCTACTTTAATTTCTTTATGCAGGACACCATTGATTAATTTAAGTGAATCAAACAACCTATAAAATAATAAATGTTCCTTTGATTGAGAAATTGTTGACCTCATTGGACGAGTACTGTTTTGCACTGCAGATATCCATATTCTCAGGACATCATCCTTTTCTTGCAATTTTCTCCAATCTTGATATGACATGTCTGAAATATCTTGTTCTGAACTATCATGCAGAACATCAATTACATCAGTTGAAAAGCACAGACTTTCAACTAATGGAACCATATTTTGCATTGTTTTACATATAGCTGCCATCGAGTCTTTTGTTACTGTGATTTCCTCATTATTCTGGAACTGTGGTAAATGACTCATACCATCAGCATCACTATTACTCTTACCAGGTCGGTATATTATTTCAAAATCATACGAAGATAATGCAGAAAGCCATCGGTGTCCAGTTGCATCTAATTTTGCCGATGACAATACATATGTCAATGGATTGTTGTCCGTAAGGACTGTAAACTTGTGACCATATAAATAATCATTGAATTTTTCAGTCACTGCCCATTTCAATGCTAAGAATTCTAGTTTGTGTGCTGGGTAATTCTTTTCCGATTTACCCAGTCCACGACTTGCATAATATATTACCTGGTTTTGACCTTTTTTGCTGTTGACACAGTATTGCACCTAGACCATAATGGCTGGCATCTATATGTAATTCAAAAGGAAAGTCATAATCAGGATAAGCAAGGATTGGAGGAGAAGACAAAAGCTCCTTTAACTTTTTAAATGCAGCCTCCTGCTCCTCCCCCAACTCCACTTTTTATTTGTGAATTTTTTCTTCCTCCTTTTCTTAGGTCCACTATTTGTTGGCATTAGATCAGTTAGTGGCCTTGCTACCTTAGAAAAATCTTTAACAAATTTTCTATAATACCCTGCAAATCCCAAGAACTGTCAAACTTCTTCAGGATTATTAGGTGTTGGTCAGGTGTCAATTTTTTCTGTTTTTGATGGATCTGCCTCGATACCATCTTCGGACACCACATAACCGACATAAACAACCTTTTGTTGGAAAAATTTACATTTCCCAGGAGATAGTTTTAGACCAGTTTGTCTGATCCTCTCAAAAACTTTTTCTAACCTTTCTAGATGTTCCCCATAAGTCTTTGAAAACACTATTACATCATCTAAATATATTAAACAGATATTTAGGTGTAATTCGTCTAAACATTCCTCCATTAGTCGCTGATAAGTTGCTGGTGAATTAGAAAGACCAAAAGGCATTCTATTATATTAAAAAAATCCTAACGGACCAACAGTAAATGCTGTCCTTTCCTTATGCTCTTCCAAGATTTCTACTTGGTGGCAGCCAGATTTCATATCTAGTACAGTAAAATATTTGGAACCACCAAGGCAGTCTAATATGTCTTCTACTCTTGGAAGAGCATAAGAATCTTTTATCGTTCTTTTATTTAATGCCCTATAGTCAATACACATTCTCAATTCTCCATTTTTCTTTCTGACAAGAACAACATTTAATGCCCATGGGCTATGTGAGCGTCTTATTACCCCACCAGCCAAAAGTTGATGAATATGTTCTCTTACTTCATTGAACATGGCAGGTGGAATTTTCCTATGTCTTTGTTTAAAAGGTATATCATCTATTAAATCTATTCTGTGTTTTACAGCAGATAAAAAGCCAATGTCCTGGTCATTTTTGGAGAATATATCTTCATAACTTTTAATTAGATTAAGGCCATCGTCTACATCAGCTTTAGTAAGAGATGTAGAATTTACATCAATCTTACCTAAAAATGATTGTAATTTTTCCCCACTTTGTGTCAAGTTGTCTGACTGTTGAACTGTGACAGGTTGAACTTCACACAAAATGGTCTTTGGTGGAATAACAACCTTTTCAGTGGACACATTAGTCAAATGTACTTTAATATTACAATCTTTGTGATACTCATAATTGACTAAACAAGGTGTAACATCTAAATCATGTGATGCATAGCAGTTGTTTTCAGTTTGCTGTAAAATTGCACATGTTGTTACATATGGCAGTTTCTTATCCATGTGACCATTTACAGTGATATGAGTATTTGGTTCAACATAGACATTTTTGTATTCTGAACTTTTGACAACAGCTAATCTATTATTATGCTTTGAGAGTTTTCTTTCTCTCAGTTCCATGCATCTAAAAGCAGTGTATCAAGGTGTATCAATGTCTGCTTTTTGCAAGAATCGATTCCCATATTTCCTTTGAAAATCTTTCATAAAATGGTCTAAAATGTTCGTGCCTATTAATATTGGAACTCTATAGTTGTAATTACTATCAGGCACTACAAGAAAAACACACCTTTGAATTGTGCTTCCTGTCAAGCCATTAACTTCAATATCAATTTCTATAAAACCTTTATATGGTAATGGTTGACCATCAGCACATTCTATATCAATTAGTCCTTCAATAGGACTCAATTGAACACTTTCACTCAATTCATTTGAATAAAATGTATCACTTACAGTGGATACAGTTGATCCTGTGTCCAATAAGCATTTTGATGGAATACTAGCTATCTTTATATAACTTTCTGTTGGGTTACCAATAAGCCCAGGTGGGCCAAAACTATTTACAATTTTATTATGGGTCTCTTTACAAAGACCTACGGTTGACCCCTCTCCATAGGCCTTTTGGCTTTTAAACCACCTTTGTAATGGTCTACCCTTACTCGACAACCAATGGCTACATGCCCTGGTTGGCCACATTTGAAACAAACTATTTCCTTGTTTCTGTTTTTAGAATTTTCATGACTTGATGGTTTTGTATATTTTCGATTATTCCAGGTTTTGTCATATTGTGGTTTAGCATATTGTTGCCTTCCGTAAAGTTTTTCTTGCTTTAAGGAAGCAACTTCATCGGCCAAATTCTTGACCATAGCTTTAAGTTCAGCTATTTCATTTGAGCTACTAGACTGAACTTGGTTTACTGTAACTGTAACTTTTTTAGTTTGTTTTGCATCAATGGTACCAGACATATGATCATGTTCCAGCCGTCTTAATGCAACTCTCAGTTGGTAAAAATTATCAATTGTGTCATATTTATGACCACTTATGTCTTTCATATCTTGTTGCAAACCAGTCCATAACATGGTACGTAACATTTCATCTTGCTCAGAGATTCTTACTTGACCCAGTTGAAATGCGTTGTTGAGGATGTCTTCAAGTCGACAGCCCCAGCTTGATACCGTTTCATCTACACCTTGTTTGGCACTATAAAATTGAGCCAATATAGTCTCTTTTTTATCTATGGTCCCATATATGCTGTCAAGTTTATGGATAATCTGAGCAGGGGAGGTACCAGGTCCCAGTCACATAACGATGCGCCCTGCTTCACCTTTTAGGGATCTCCTTATGGCTAACATTAACATATCTTCTGAATAGTGTTCATTCAGAAGGCAGTTAATTTCATATTTCCACAAGTCATAAGCCACTTCACCCTTTGAATCACCACTAAATGATGGCAGTTTTGGGGGTTGGCTTACATACACTTTCTTGTCTGTGGCCCTTTCCTGTTTAACTTTCTCCGAAGACACAAATGACTCCATCCACTTACGGAGTTCTTCTGGTGATGTGGCCTTTGGCTTTACTCCCATTTTCGAAAATGATTTAAGTAAGTCTGCAACCTCGGTCTCAGACATATAACCCTCAGTCATGATAGTAATATTAATAGTAATTTCTCAAAGGGGAAAAAAAAATATTTATTTTAAATGTGTTAATTATACCAGAAAGCTTTATCAATCACTTGTTTCAATCTATACTCTCCCAAAAAAGAAAGTGTGCATGCTAAAAAATAACACTAAAAAAGGATATATATCATTTTCATTCATGGAAATTTTATTCAATCACAGATGATCAATTTGTGATCAACACGAGAAATTTCATTTTGCTACGACGAATACTCTTGGTGCCATGGAGAGTCAAAGACACTAAGGGTCAAACACAAAAGTCACACACTCAATATCTGGTATGACCTCTGTCTGCATCGACTACTGCTGTGCATCTACGCCTCATGGAAGCGAACAAGTTAGCATGGAAGTGGGTTAGGGTAGGGTTAGGTAGGGGTAGGGTTAGGTAGGGTTAGGTTAGAGTTATGGTTGGGTTAGGGTTAGGTTAGGCTAACCCTAACCCTACTCTGCACCACTACAGTCGAGCACGACGATGACGTAATGTCAAAATCGGACGAATTGCAGGTCTTCGAGGACGTAAGCCGTATTCTCTCAGCTGGTTGATTACTGTTTGAGGATGTATTAGTCTCAGGTTAGGGATGTTCCTGGCTGTCATCGTTGCCATTTGTTGCCGGTTCTGGAGATGGGTGACACGGATATACCGACCTTGTGCAGGCAGGGGTCTTAACTCGGGGTCTCCCAGAGCGGGGTCGGTCTCGAACGTCATCATGTTGTGCATGTCGATGGACTAGCCTGTCTACAGTGTTACGGTGGCAGTTCAAATGCTGGGCAACCTCTCTGTGTGTTCTGCCAGCTCTAATCATACACAGGGCAAGGAGACGTTGATTCATTGTCAATCTTGGCATGCTCATGTGGAGTCGTTTTAACAGCAGCGCAAGTTTTAATGTGAACGATAGGAAGGCCTTACTTGAGTGTTTAAATACCCAAGGATTCACACTGCTGCATGAATTTTCAGACTCTCCACGTGCAAAACATGCCTTTTCACAAAAGTGCAGCACGTCATTTAACGTTAATGCAATTTCAACGGGGAAAGCTGTTTTTGTGTTCAATATAACTTATTCATGAACAGGTTAACACTCTTTACACCTACAAAATTATTTTTATGGAGTTTGATCAATTTCTGCAATGCACACTTTCTTTTTTGGGCTAGTATATGTCAAAGACACATGAACGAAAGACAAAAAAAAACAAGAGGCCCCACGTGGCCTTAATCGCTCACCTGACAAAGTGACTCTAAGAAGTATTTTAGGTCACCTTCACCATGTCATGCCTCATCAACATTAACTGGTTGAGTGATAGATTTTGTTTGAAGTTCAACATTTGTTACCTAAAATTAGTTTTATTTAAAATCATTGGTGTGTGGCCAATCTCCAATGATTTTTAATAAAGCAAATTTATCTCTGCAGACAAACTGGTTTAGCATGAAGCACAAACAAGGAATGTGAAGAGATAGCCTTGGACATCTCTCCCCAACTGTGGATATCTTCCATGTGCTACATGTATATATTTGCATGCAAGAAAACAAAAATGTTCACAAATTTTCCAAAATATTAGTTTTTTTATCATCATTGGAACAAGCTCAAACAGCTTATTCCAATAGGGGTATGGGAAGATCAGGTATATTTTTAAGACAGAAATGTGAATATATAAATAATGGTGTTTTTTTGTGAATGATGCTGGAGAATTTTGCGTAAAGATATGGTAAATGGTTTGTTCTAGATACAGAATGATGCAAAAGTATTTAAATTTGATTAGGCAAGTTGTTCCTATAATGCATTTAAAAACTGAAGTAACTGTTTTTTTGCTGACGAACTTTTAGATGTGTGTGTCTGTGTTTGTGTGTGTGTGTGTGTGTGTGTGTGTGTTTGTGTGTGAGTGTGTGTGTGGGGGGGGGGGGGGGGGGGGTAAGAGTGTTCTTGCAAACAAAATTCCTGAATAAATGGAAAATTTTATTTTTTGTGTGAAAGACATAGTGCGTGAATGTTGATTGGAACAAGCTTAGAGAGCTCATTTTAATGTGAAGTCATAAAGCTGTGTTTTCTGAACGAAATTCTGGAATAACTAAAAAAATTGCTTTTTTGACTCAAAAAGCATGGTGTGCGACCTCTCATTGGAATGAGCTCAAAAAGCTCATTCCAATGGGGTATTTACAAGCGATAAGTACATGTATGTTTAAGAGACAAAAATTAAAATTTGAATAGCGATTTTTGCGAAGAATGCAGACAAGTTTTGGCAGTTATGCTGGTAAAAAGGTAAGATATGCAAAGTGGTTGTTTTTTAGAGGCGACATTTAATTAAGGGGAATTAACCCTTGATTACTGAGCTAACTTCTAAAAGTACTGAAATTTCATGAAGCAATGTGAATAACAGACAACAGTTGCCTAAAAATTTCATGAATAACTAAAAATTTTTTTCCTTTGTCTCGAAAACATGGCGTATGACCTTTGTTGGAATGAGCTGAATGCGTGTGTTCCAATGAGGGGGTCATAAAATTTGAACGGAGATTTGTGTGAATAATGCATTGGTACTGCTAGATTTGGGTAAACGGTTCACCCTGGATACCACCCCTTCTATAGTAGATCTTTTCTGCAAATTTTGTCTAAGATTCTATCAACTTTACAAATAAATACGTTCATGAATCACAATCAGATCCACCCCACAATGTTGCATACCAAATATCAAAAGATTCTGCCTGCTGGATCTGGAGAAGAAGATTTTTTAAGAAATATGCCTGAAATGCACTAAGTTAAAATTTGGGCTCCTATACGGAGCCCAAATATAAACCCAGGGGGCCGATTTGAACAAACTTGAATCAGATCCACCCCACAATGCTGCTTACCAATTATGAAAAGATTCTGAAGCTGGATCTGGAGAAGAAGATTTTTTAAGAAATTTGCCTGAAATGCACTAAGTTCGAATTCGAGCTTCTATAGTGAGCCCAAATATGAAACTAGGAAGCCGATTTGAACAAACTTGAATCAGATCCACCCCACAATGTTGCATACCAAATATCAAAAGATTCTGCCTGCTGGATCTGGAGAAGAAGATTTTTTAATAAATTTGCCCGAAATGCACTAAGTGCGAATTCGGGCTTCTATATTAAGCCCAAATATGAATTCAGGGGGCCGATTTAAACAAACTTGAATCAGATCCACCCCGCAATGTTGCATACCAAATATCAAAAGATTCTGCTTGCTGGATCTGGAGAAGAAGATTTTTGAAGAAATTTGCCCGAAATGCACTAAGTTTGAATTCGAGCTTCTATAGTGAGCCCAAATATGAATCCAGGGGGCCGATTTGAACAAACTTGAATCATATCCACCCCGCAATGTTGCATACCAAATATCAAAAGATTCTGCCTGCTGGATCTGGAGAAGATGATTTTTTAAGAAATTTGCCTGAAATGCACTAAGTTCGAATTCGAGCTTCTATAGTGAGCCCAAATATGAATCTAGGAAGCCGATTTGAACAAACTTGAATCAGATCCACCCCACAATGTTGCATACCAAATATCAAAAGATTCTGCCTGCTGGATCTGGAGAAGAAGATTTTTTAATAAATTTGCCCGAAATGCACTAAGTGCGAATTCGGGCTTCTATATTAAGCCCAAATATGAATCCAGGGGGCCGATTTAAACAAACTTGAATCAGATCCACCCCGCAATGTTGCATACCAAATATCAAAAGATTCTGCCTGCTGGATCTGGAGAAGAAGATTTTTGAAGAAATTTGCCCGAAATGCACTAAGTTTGAATTCGAGCTTCTATAGTGAGCCCAAATATGAATCCAGGGGGCCGATTTGAACAAACTTGAATCAGATCCACCCCGCAATGTTGCATACCAAATATCAAAAGATTCTGCCTGCTGGATCTGCAGAAGATGATTTTTTAAGAAATTTGCCTGAAATGCACTAAGTTTGAATTCGAGCTTCTATAGGAAGCCCAAATATGAATCTAGGGAGCCGATTCAAACAAATTTGCATCAGATCCATCCCACAATGTTGCATACCAAATATCAAAAGATTCTGCCTGCTGGATCTGGAGAAGAAATTTTTTTAAGAAATTTGCCTGAAATGCACTAAGTTCGAATTCGAGCTTCTATAGTGAGCCCAAATATGAATCTAGGAAGCCGATTTGAACAAACTTGAATCAGATCCACCCCACAATGTTGCATACCAAATATCAAAAGATTCTGCCTGCTGGATCTGGAGAAGAAGATTTTTTAATAAATTTGCTTGAAATGCACAAAGTTCAAATTCGGGCTTCTATAGTAAGCCTAAATATGAATCCAGGGGGCCGATTTGAACAAACTTGAATCAGATCTACCCCGCAACGTTGCATACCAAATATCAAAAGATTCTGCCTGCTGGATCTGGAAAAGAAGATTTTTTAAGAAATTTGCATGAAATGCACAAAGTTCAAATTCGAGCTTCTATAGTGAGCCCAAATATGAATCTAGGAAGCCGATTTGAACAAACTTGAATCAGATCCACCCCACAATGTTGCATACCAAATATCAAAAGATTCTGCCTTCTGGATCTGGAGAAGAAGATTTTTTAAGAAATTTGCCTAAATGCACTAAGTTCGAAATCGGGCTCCTATACTGAGCCCAAATATGAACCCAGGGGGCCAATTTGAACAAACTTGAATCAGATCCACCCTACAATGTTGCATACCAAATATCAAAAGATTCTGCCTGCTGGATCTGGAGAAGAAGATTTTTTAAGAAATTTGCCTGAAATGCACTAAGTTCGAAATCGGGCTCCTATACTGAGCCCAAATATTAACCCAGGGGGCCGATTTGAACAATCTTGAATCAGATCCACCCCACAATGTTGCTTACCAAATATGAAAACATTCTGCCTGCTGGATCTGGAGAAGAAGATTTTTTAAGAAATTTGCCTGAAATGCACTAAGTTCGAATTCGGGCTTCTATAGTAAGCCTAAATATGAATCCAGGGGGCCGATTTGAACAAACTTGAATCAGATCTACCCCGCAACATTGCATACCAAATATCAAAAGATTCTGCCTGCTGGTTCTGGAGAAGAAGATTTTTTAAGAAATTTGCCTGAAATGCACTTAGTTCGAAATCGGGCTCCTATACTGAGCCCAAATATGAACCCAGGGGGCCGATTTGAACAAACTTGAATCAGATCCACCCTACAATGTTGCATACCAAATATCAAAAGATTCTGCCTGCTGGATCTGGAGAAGAAGATTTTTTAATGTTTTTCCCATTGCCTACAGTGTTAAAAAGTGCTGACTCAGCACTTTTTCAAAGTCGCGAAACTGTACCCTATGATAAAACCAATGGCAATTTTTTTTTACCAATCCTTTCTGTTGGTCCTAAGGAAGCTGCACACCAAATAAAAATTCTCAGTGCCGTGCAGTTTTGGAGATATGGGCGTTTTAATTTTTTTCTATTTTTAGCTCCTGTGGTTTCCACGGGGCTGCGGGAAATTTTTTTTTTGCATAAATCAAGTACTCATGACCCAATAAGCCCTCACATAAAATTTGGTTCAAATCAGCCTCTCGGTTTGGAAAATAGAAATTTTGGGCGGGGCAAAAAATTTTGCCCCTCTCATAACGACGCCAAGTATAGCCCCACAAACTTCTCTTGAACAAATCTGAGTCTACACCTCAAAAGGAAGCTGCACACCAAATATCAAGTCTCTGCTACTGCTGGTTCATGAGAAAAAGATTTACAAAGATTTTGGTGCCCCTTGGGGGCATGGCACCACCCAGGAGGAGGGGCAACTTCATTTGAACAAATCTGAATTGGCATTAGGTAATAAACATTTAGCCAACATTTGAATAAAATTGGGCTAGTGGTTTAGGAGGAGAAGTCGATAATGTAAAGTTAACGCCAGACGGACGACGACGGACGACGGACGCCGGACGACGGACGACGGACGCCGGACAGAAAGTGATTAGTAAAGCTCCCCTTGAGCTTCGCTCAGGTGAGCTAAAAAAATGATTACATGTATGTTAAGCATAGGGTGATCAACAGGATTAAATATATAAAAACAGTTTGATATACACTTATTTGCCAGGTGTTATTTAATATTTTTACTTAATTATAAAGTAATTTAAGAACACTTAAAGCTTATGCATACATTCCAATAGGCGGCGTAGCCAAACACGAGCCAAGAGTGGTTTTGGGTGTACACCATCAAGACATAAATTATAATTTAAACTGTAAGTGCTTTTCCTGTTTGCTTTCTTTCTACCATTCAGAATATCAAGTTTAAACTTTGGAGAATGTAAATTGTTTGTTAAGTTAAACTCCTTAATCCAACAGTTAATTGCATCTTTTCCATTCTGGAGTAAAGGTTCGTATTCTGAAAAGCTATCTGGATTGGGATGACCTCTAGATTCCAAAAACAGTAAACTACAGTTAGAATACGAATTTGATAATTCTACAAATTCTTGAAAAGAATATTTTAAATTTTCCACAGACTTATCAATGCTGTCATGCCTTAAATAAATTTTCCCTTTTTTATTGTGACATCGCAGGTACCAAGCCAGACATGCAACTGAACTTTTCTATGCTGCTTAGTAACAATATCTAAATGAGATTTAGTGTAACCCAATTGTTCTCTAGTGGTTGCACCACTTTGACACCACCAAATTATTTTGGTTTTAGGGTCAAACGTATGCAATTCTCTTTGAAGATATTTACCCTTGCTGGTTGACACAACAATATGTGTTATATCATTACCGGGTTCACTTTTCCATGGCCGTTCTAAATACTTCAATAACTTACTCTCACTCATATGCACTAAATATAATTACACTAATATACGAAATATACTCTACAAATATACACAATTTTGGTTGGAAAGTATAAACATGTGCAGTTAAATATGAAATACTTGAGAGGAGAGAATGAAAAAAAAAAAAATTGTGGAGCAATATGCACAGGAAAATTTAATGCAAAGCGCTTTATGGCGGAACAACTACAACAACAAAATAATTTAGTTACATTCAATCTAAATTAAATTTAGTTGACTTTAAATTTAATTTTTAAACATTATTTTTTTTTCACAAGCTAAATTAAATTTTTTTCAGTTTTATCATATACTTACTAATTTTATTAGAGTTTTTATTTTTTTAATCCATTTCAACAACTGTGTGATGCAGGGAGAAGACAACTACTTCAATTTAACAATGATCTTAATTATTACGATTAGCAAATTAAATGGTAATAGGATATTAGGTATGGTATAGGGAGCTAATTACTTACACCAATGAGATGCCACTACCAGAGAGGTCAATACATTTTGTAGTTCATAGCATATACATTAAGACATGATATGACAGTTAAAAAAAAAAAAAAATTGTTGACACTGGAATACAATACAATCCATAACTATTATACCTGTCCTCAAGAAATACAAATTTAACAGTTCATTTGTGAAAATTCACAAATACCAGTTAGTGTTCACACTATTTAGTTCATGTCAGTTCCATTGCCAAAGCTGTCATCAAAGTTGGTTATCCATCGCTGTGATCCGTGTTGGGCGCCAAATTGTAACAGGGTCGTAGGTAGGTTCAATGGATTGAATCTAAATGCACACCAGTTCCAATTAATAAATTTATTGGATACCAATTAAAATTACCCCTATTGGTTAGACAGAGGTCTGCTCTCTACTTCAGGCTATGTGGTAAGACATTTGTAATAAAATATATAACAGCATATTTCTTCTATTGCAAAGTCATAGTGCATTTAGCGCATTTGTTAGTAACATAACTGTGCAGGTGTGTTAGAACATATTAAGTTAATTAATGCATGCTACTCCCACAATATTCGATTATGTTCAGAAAATCAATTTCTGAATCTATCACATTTTTTTTCAAAATCTAACATCTGTCTGTCTGTCCGTCCGTCTGTCCGTCCGTCTGTCTGTCTGTCTGTCTGTCTGTCTGTCTGTCTGTCTGTCTGTCTGTCTGTCTGTCTGTCTGTCTGTCTGTCTGTCTGTCTGTCTGTCTGTCTGTCTGTCTGTCTGTTTTTATGTTACCACCTCTCCCTCTAATATGCTTCAAGCTACACCTTTCATATTTGGTACATGGATAAATGGTTCTGAGGGGATGATGCACAGTCAATATTTATTTTTCAAAATCCAAGATGGCAGAATGGCGGCCATTATTGTTGTTTTTTCAGCTTTTTTCTCTACTTTATGTTACCACCCCTCCCTCCAACATGGTTCAAGCTACGCCTTTCATATTTGGTACATGGATAAAGGGTTGTGAGGGGATTATGCACGCTCAATATTTTTTTTTCAAAATCCAACATCCTTATATACTCTAGTGTCTTCTGTGACAAAAACACCTTATGTCACAAAAGCGCCGTAGGGGACTAATACCACCTCGGTGGTCAAACACGTGTTGAAATATGAAAATCAACAGTAATGAGAAGTTAAAGCAGCACAATCAGCACAAAAGCTGACGTTAACGCAAATTCTTACAACACCTAAACGCAAATTCTTACAACAAGTTTGGCAGAAAATTTTGGGGGAAATTTGGAAAAAAGTCATAGTATCAGGGTTAAATACTGTTCTGATAGTCCCCTACAACCTACATATGCAATATCAAAGGCCTGAGCCCACTGGTCTTTGAGAAATTAACCTTAACATTAATTCTTACAATATTGGACACGCCGGACGCCGACGCTGACGCCCGAGTTCATCATATAAGCTCACCACTTCCAATAGAAGTAGGTGAGCTAATAAATATAAATACTAAAGGAAGAGCAATAGCCCTCCATATCACGCACAGAACTTCTGTTTTATCCTCTTACAATGTTGGAAGAAAGATGACTAGGAATTGTTGGTTGTTTAAGCAAAAAGAAAAAGAAACCCAAACAGTCGCTGGTTTCGGAGCAGCCCCAGCATGTTATCCATAATGGTTACAAAAAGGGAAAAAATCCACCAATATGTTTTTGAAAGCTGGGAGTCATACATCAGCCTATAAGAGAGAATGGATGCTGAGCCTTAGCCATCTGGTCTGCCTTCAAGGAAAACAGATGATGGAGTGATGGGAGGGAACCACCTCCCCCCCACCCCCCAAAAAAAACAACAACAAATAATTAAACACACACACACACACACACACACACACACACACACACACACACACACACAGAGTCTTGTTTTCCCTACATACCGAGGTACCCCATTGTCTGTCCTTTGTGTGGACTAACGGTTTCAACCTCGTTTTGCCGGTACAGTTCTGGGAAAACAACCGAGGTAAAGGGTTTCTTTTGTCTTTTGTACCTCGGTAAGGCAAAACACGCAAACTCTTTTGTCTAGTTACCTCGTCAAGTTGGTAAGACAAACCCACACACACACACACACACACACACAGTCTTGTTTTCCCTACATACCGAGGTACCCCATTGTCTGTCCTTTGTGTGGACTAACGGTTTCAACCTCGTTTTGCCGGTACAGTTCTGGGAAAACAACCGAGGTAAAGGGTTTCTTTTGTCTTTTGTACCTCGGTAAGGCGAAACACGCAAACTCTTTTGTCTAGTTACCTCGTCAAGTTGGTAAGACAAATGCACACACACACACACACACACACACACACACAGACACACACACACACACACACACACACACACAGAGTCTTGTCTACCCTACATACCGAGGTACCCCATTGTTTGTCCTTTGTGTAGACTAACAGTTTCTACCTCGTTTTGCCGGTACAGTTCTGGGAAAACAACCAAGGTAAAGGGTTTCTTTTGTCTTTTGTACCTCGGTAAGGCAAAACACGCAAACTCTTTTGTCTAGTTACCTCGTCAAGTTGGTAAGACAAACCCACACATACACACACAGACACACACCCACGCACAGACACACCCAAAAGCCCTTTTTATTTGAAATGTACACTCGTCCCAGCCAGGCAAGCTTGTTTGAATTTTGCATTTTCTGATTATACCATGACCTCTTCTACGCTTATTGGTTCGGTTAATTCATGGCCATCCCCATCTTCATGTCTTTGGTCGAAATTGGGTTCATTGAAAATTGAGTTGTTATCTTGGACAGATTTATTTTCTTTTACCTTGAAATCATTGTCATATCTGTTCGTTCCCTTCTTGTGGGCGACAAGCTTTCTTTAGAAGATCAGCAAAAGCGCTGGTTTTTGCCTTCTCATCCAGGGCCATAGTTACGTCGCTAGTCTTCAGCGCATTATTATTGACTGAGGATGCTAAATAATGCTGCATATTTATACACTGAATTCAGTGAGAACTAAAAAAGAACTCACTTTAAAATAAACTGCAAATTCTGCGAGTACTAAAAAAAAGATCACACTTTAAAATAACCCATTTTATTTGAGTGAAGTGAGATGAGTGTCAATGAAAAGTTAAAACACACATGGACAATCATCAACACAGACAAACATATATGGAATAGACTATAGCGTGTTCACTTCGCATATTATACTACTCAAAGTTTGCTAAGCACCAAATATTTGACACATCATTGTGAAATTTGCTTGTCACATATTTGCGATATTTTTGGTGGATATGATTGAGGAATGTATTGAGATGGTCCCCAGTGTTTACATTAGCTCACTTGACAGGCAGACTTTTTTGACAGTCATGGAAAGCATGTGCCCCTTGATTTTCATGATGTTTTCGTGTACTGTCTACATGTACATGACATGTGTAGGGTATTCAATCTTCATTTAAACACAAACCCTTGTGATTTAATGATTGAATATGGCAAATGTAAGAAGACATTTGTCTGAAGCAGAAATGTGACAAGCTGTAGGGATGGTGGAGCAAGGGGCTACCCATTGTCAGGTTGGTGAAGCCCTTGGTGCGCACCATATGGTGATCACCAGAGCCTGGGCAAGATTTCAGCGGTATGGCACACCAGTAAGACGGCATGGTGGTGGCAGAGGCAGGGCAACATCTGCAGCTGAAGACCGGTTTTTGATCATTCAGGCCCGTTAGGAACTGCTTTGCCACAGCAACCCAGCTTCGCACTGACCTTCTGAATGCATCTGGGGTAAATGTTTCGACGCCGACTATCCGGGCAAGGTTGCACGAAGGTGGTCTCCGATCGAGAAGACCATGTATTCACATTCCGCTGTCCCAGAACCACCACCAGGCATGATATGAATGGGCCATGGACCATGTTGGATGGACCAGAGAAGATTGGCGACCAGTCTTTTTTACAGATGAGTCAAGGTACTGCTTAGACCACACAGATAGGCGTTCTAGGGTATGGAGAAGTCCAGGAGAGTGATTCCATGCAGCCAACATTGCTGAGCATGACCGCTATGGTGGATGGTCAGTCATGGTCTGGCGTGGCATCAGCAGGGATGGACATACAGAGCTGTGTGTCCTTTAACGTGGTACATTGACTGCACAGCGGTATATTGATGAGATCCTGGATGCCAACGTCAGATTGTATGCAGGTGCAGTGGGTGATAGATTCATTCTGATGGACGATAATGCCTGTCCTCATGTTGCCCATGCTGTCGGGGAGTACCGACAAAGGGAGGGGATAGAGCATATGGACTGGCCAGCAAGATCCCCTGACCTTAATCCAATCAAACATGTCCGGAATGAGTTGCAGCTTGCAATAGCAGCCCGTCCAGTCCAGCCAAGAAGTGTCCAGGAGCTTGGTGCCATGCTGGTCCAAGAATGGACCAACATCCCACAAAGGACCACCAGGAACCTGATTGGGAGCATGAGAAGACGTTGTCAAGCTGTAATTAACAGTAATGGGTCTCATACTCAATATTGAACCCATACCAGTTTGCTCAGTCAACTTTTTGGCAAATTTGAAAAAGTTCCTCTTTTACCAATAATGTCCATTTTCGATGGTTATCATATTCAAAAGCTAAAAAATAATGTCAAACACAAACAAAATCTTAATTTCTGTACTTAAATCATTAAAGATATAATTAAATAAAAAATGTTCTTTTCAAGCAATGCTAACCCTGCTTGTGAAATTTGAAAAAGTTCCTCTTTTACCAATAATGTCCATTTTACATTATTAAATAAAAAATATATTCACTTTTCATTACAATATTTCAACTAAAACGTAAAACAGGTAGTTGGATATACTGGGTGCTTAGCAAACTTTGAGTAGTATAGTTATTAAATACCTACGACCAACCGGGTTGGTGAGACTAACCCTAGAGAAGAATGCCTCTTATTTGTTTTTTTATTTATTTATTGGGGTTTAACGATACTTTTGACACCAAGGCTCATTTTGTTTTTACAGTTTTACGAGTGGAGGAAGTAGGAGTACCCCGAGAGAACCACTGAACAGTGGCGAGCAAGTGTCAGACCCCCACCATCATACTAACTACACACAAGCAGGGTTAGCATTGCTTGAAAAGAAGTGCACCATTGACGTGCAGTGCACCTTAGTACACAGTGCCACAGTGCCCCCATGGGCAATCAGGATTAAGTGCCTTGCCCAAGGACCACTTGCCTGTTTAACCCTTTACCCGACACCCGCGATATCAAAATTCGTTATTTTAATTATTTTTCTTCCCAAGTTTCAAAATAATTTTCAACAAAACCATGTCATGTGACCCCTTGTTGGAATGAGCTCATTCCAATGAGGGTTCACATGATATGGTTTTGTTGAAATTTCTTTTTAACATTTTTTTTTTTCTTCAACTGCTCAATTTGTAAATTTTACACAGGTGTTTGTGGTCAGTTTGCTAGGTAAAGGGGGTTAATTGAATAAAAAATCTGGTAATCTGTCAAAAGAATTATGCTAACATTCTTTGAATTCCCCATCATTTATAGACATTTTTGGCCTCAATACACCCAATATTGGCAGTATATAGTATTGCACTGAATGTGTATAATGCATTGCAGAATGTGTAATTGACAGTCAACTAACGTACAGAAATTGCATTCAAAAGCATATCTGTTGATGCATCTAGATCCATTGGACTCCAGTAGTCAGTTTAGTTTAAATGTACTGTACTTACTTCCAAAATATATATAATGTACACATTAAGCATTACAAAACAGCATACAACTGTTATGGAAGTGGATTCAGCAACAAGCTAGAAGCTTATACTTGGCACTCTCCAGGTAGTCAGTATTCTAAAACTTTGCTTCAGTTCTGCCTGGTTCCTCTGCGTTTTCACAGAGATTGATTGATCCTTTTTTGTGTGGACAGAAACTGTACACTATAAAAATTGTATGCATGCCAGAGAGTTATCCATAAAAATTGTTTTTTTTCAGTTTTGGAATTTTTTTCTTTCAATAACCTTAACAGTTTTTGGAACACATGATACAATAAAGACTGTCTTTGCACTGTACAGAAAGACTAATGAAAATTCTGCTTTAGTGCAAAAGTTGATCTGAATTGAATAGTATACTCTAAATGATTACTGTTTTTTCCCCTCACGGAGCTAGGTGCTGATGATCTCTAACAAATGAATGAAGAATAAAAATCTACTCTTGATGTCTTATGGCTTGATTTATATGGATTTTTACTGTATTTAATGCACAGATTTCTATAGAACTGTGTTTCTGAGAAGCTCATTGGTCCCATATTGAAAGGTGTCTCTAAAATGTACACAACGTGACACGTTTTACCTTGGTTTCCGAACAATTCTGTAACATCTAAGTGTGGTAAACACGATGACCTCATACCAACTTCGGAAAAAAACTTCAGTCACATATGAATATATAATGTAGGGGCCATCTGTAAGTTCATATTGAGTATAATTTTTAATTAACCAGACGTTAGTTTATGGCAATTGAAGGATAATTCCCAATTAGGCAGTCATGGCGTGTAAAATTTCCCCGCCACCTTTTGATAGCAGAGTTTCTTTATTTCTTCAACTCAGGCCTGAGCCATTCATTATAAAATGCAGGTTGTATTTTACTTTTATGGAAGAACTTATTACTTGTTGTATAGATATGTTTTATCATGGCTAATGTAATTTCGTTTGATAAGATCCAGAATGATGATAATTATGATTTCGTTTCCAACTTTAATGAAACTGTAACAAATGATAGAGAGGATTACGCTAGTTCCCCATTCACCTTAGAAAATCAAACTTGCAAGTATTACACGACAGACGATTTTAAATGCTCCATTACAACCACCAACAAAATGTTATCTCTTTTAAACATTAACTGTCGCAGTCTTAATGCAAATTGGGATCATCTCCATAATTTTCTGTGTGACTTACAATCTGACCGTAACGTTTTTGATATTATTGGTCTAACTGAAACTTTTGAAATAAAAGAAAATATAACTTATGAACTGGAAGGCTACCATCCACTGGTCTCTCGTTCTCGACCTGTAAACGATGACGGCAGGGGCGGTGTGGGAATATTTGTTAATGAAAATTTGCCTTTTAAAATACGGAATGACTTGTCTGTTTTTATTCCCCACGTCTTTGAGTCGTTGTTTGTAGAAATATCTTCCACTACGAAATATGTTATTGGGATCATCTATCGACCAAACACTGCTCCAAAGGCTGACATTGATCAGTTTTTGACTACATTGTCTGAGATTCTCGATAAATTGGATAGGGAGAATAGAACAGTTTATCTCATGGGAGATTTCAATATTGACCTATTAAATTTTGGTAGCCATTCAAAAACTAATATCTATGTGGATTCTATGTTCAGTGCAGGCTTCATGCCCGTTATTACTCGTCCCACAAGGGTTACAGACTTCTCGGCAACTCTTATAGACCATATATTTTGTAACAAAGTTACTGAGTACAGAGCCGGAATTATTATCACGGATGTAAGCGATCATTTTGCGACGTTCTGTATTGGACAAATGACCACACGGCAGTACGTACCCACTCAGTATCATAAACGTGAATTTAAACGAGAAAATATTGATTGTTTTAAGAGGCTTCTATCTGATAATGACTTCACTAATGTACTGAATAGTACTTGCCCGAACACTGCGTACAATGCCTTTCTCTGTTGTTTTCAAAAAGCATTTGATCAAGCCTTTCCTCTAAAACCAGCGACTACCCCTAAAAAATACGTGAGATATGAAGCATGGATGACATCAGGACTTCTGCAATCCTCATTTAATAAAAAGCGGTTATATCTAAAAAAGTTGAAAAAGCCCTCCAATACTAATATCCTTGAATATAAAAATTATTGTAAAGAGTTCAACCGATTGAAACGTAAATGCAAGGCTGAATATTATGATAACATTTTACTTGAAAACAAAAATAGTATTAAAAAAACATGGGAAATTTTGAAGAAAGCTATTAATAAATCAAGGAGTTCGTTTGCTTTACCAACTAGCTTCATTGAAAACGAAACTGAGATTAGCGACCCAAAGGAAATTGCCGATAAATTTAATTCCTTTTTTATTGATATTGGCAAAACGTTAAACAGGCAAGTTCCCCATTCAAACAGATCATTTTTAGAATACCTATGCAACGATTACAGAACAGAATCCTTCTTCATATCACCCTCTAATATTCAGGAGGTAGTACTTTGTATAAACAGCTTCTCTCCGAAAACTAGTACGGATTCTAATAATATTTCAACTAAATTATTGAAAGAAGTTGCATTCGAAGTATCGACTCCTTTAACTCATATTATCAATCTATCCTTTAGTACCGGCATTATACCCGAAAAAATGAAAATGGCTAAAGTAATCCCGGTTTTTAAGTCTGGGAATCCACAACTGTTTAATAACTATAGACCTATTAGTCTTCTACCAGTCTTCTCTAAAGTTTTAGAAAAAGTAATGTACACAAGGCTTTCAAACTATTTAAATACGCACAACATACTGTACGATTACCAATTTGGTTTTAGAAAAGGACACTCGACGATTCACCCAATACTGCACCTCGTTAACAGCGTGGCTGAAAATAATGATCGGCCAACGAAAGATTGCACTTTGTCTTTGTTTCTAGATTTTTCAAAAGCTTTTGACACCATTGATCATCCGACATTGATTAGTAAACTCGATCACTACGGGATTAGGGGCCTGGCAAAGAAATGGTTTACTGACTACTTATCGGGTAGAAACCAGTATGTTCAAGTTATGAACAGAACTTCCGAACCCAAAGCGATAACAACTGGCGTTCCCCAGGGTTCCATTTTGGGGCCTATTTTATTTTTAATCTATATAAACGATATTTCAAAATCAACCAACTTGAACGTTTTATTATTTGCCGATGACACAACAGCCTATACGTCATGTCACAATGTAGAAGACTTAATCAATAAGACAAACACTGAACTTCAACATATCAATGAGTGGTGTGCCGCAAACAAATTAGTGCTTAATGCTAATAAAACAAAGTACATTTTGCTTCATCCTAACAATGACACACATAATATCGGCAACAGGCGCATAGTTCTAAATGGAGCGAATATTGAGCCAATTGGTAAGCAACAAGAAGACTCTTCAGTGAAATTTTTAGGTATTTATATGGACGAAAATCTAGCTTTTAGGCACCATACATCGACAGTTTGTTCCAAAATGGCAAGGGCCATCTACGCAATAAATAGAGCTAAAAATACCCTCTCACAAAAAGCATTAAAAACTTTATATTTTTCTTTGGTCCATCCTCACCTATTATATGGTATCCAAGTTTGGGGCCACGCTCCATCTGCCAATAGAATCTTTCTCTTGCAAAAAAAGATCATTCGTATTATTAGTAGGAAAAAATATACCTCACACACAGATCCTCTTTTCCGTATGAATGGCATTCTAAAATTTAGTGACCTTTATAAACTTCATGTGCAGCTATTCATGCATGATTGGTGGAATAAAAGATTACCAGTATCCTTCGAAAATGTCTTCACGATATACAATAATCCCTCTGGTATGGATACCAGACAATCCGGGAAAATTCGAACATCCAAACCAAGAACTAAATTTTCATCTGACCTCCCTATTCACACTTTTCCTCGATATTGGAATGAAATTCCGCAAGTTCTACAGCGTTATAGCAGACAACAGTTTAAGAAAATCATAACTGACAATCTTCTGAAATCATACTCTATCCATGTTAATTGTGGGCGCTCTGAGTGTACTGACTGCAACCCTCTATACGTTAGTTCATGGTGAGCATGATGCATGTCATTGACATTCTCAGTCAAAGTAGAGTGGTTTCCAATTACGGCGCATCTCCCCTTTTATACGTATACGTGTCATTTACTTCGGGTTCGGTGTGGAGTGCTTTGACCAAAGATACCTAATGTATAGTGCAGTTAGAATGCAAGTACGCTATCTTGAGACCTGACTTAGGGGCATGTTTTGTCTGACAGGGCTCCTTGAGCCCTGATGGACAGGACATGCACTTGATTGAATCCCGCCAAAAATATTAAGATTTGTCAAATCCACCCCTTTCTGGTATCTTAACATATTTCATCGTCCTGATCTGAATATTTCGCTTTGGAACCTCACTCAAGTTCATGTTTTGCCTGACAGGGCTCCTTGAGCCCTGATAGTCGGGACATGCAGTTGACTGAGTCTCGCCTGAAATATCAAGATTTGTCGTATCTCTTCCATTCTGGTATCTTATCACTTCTCATCATTCTCATCTGAATATTTCATTATTGAATGGTTCACTGAATCACTGAATGGCTTGAAACTCTGCTGTCTTGACCGTTTTTTTCTATATTTTTTTTTCTCTCTATTTTTATGGGGAATAGCAGGAAGACAGCCAATAGGGCTATGCTGTTTCCCGCAGTACACATATTAGTTTAATGTTATTTTTGTACAATAATTATACTGCAAATAAAGATTTCAATTCAATTCAATTCAATTCTCCACTGTCGCCATCTAGGGGAGGGGTGTGGAAGTTGCTATAAATGAACAATGCTCAACAACAACAAAAAATGTTTTTTAGTAAACTGATTTCTCACAATCTCCGATTGCTTTTTAAAGAATATACTTTGATGTATGTGGAAAATGAATATGTTGATGATGAGTAAGTTTTTTGCGGCAATACAAATTAAATATTTACAATATATTTTAACAAGTGCTGAGATTGAAAACTTGTTATAGTGTTATTAGTTTTGATGTAAGGTAAATGCCCTGGCATTTGATGATGTGATATAGCGTAACAGCTTTCACATCATCAAACATAATGCTAGGGAGGTGTTATTATATTTATTGATTTGCTGCCATCCTTGGGTGGGGGGAGCAGTTTGAGTGGTGAAATTTTTCGATGACATTCCAGGCATTCAGTTGTATAGATATTGATGATTTCATTCTAATAAATGATGAGATATTATATTCTAAATAAATCCTTCTGGAAAAAAATAACATTTCCAATCCTGGGTCAGAAAAAGTCCTTGTCCTGTAAAATACAGTGGAACCCCTTAATTGGATATATCTTAATTGAATCACCCTTTTAACTGCATATAATTTTCAAACACAAAATCATTTACCATACTTTCAATGCAATATTGACCTGGTAATTGTATATATAAGTAAACTGAATAAAAAATCGTGTAATCTTTCATTGAATTACTCCATGAATTATTTGAAAGAACCACTAAGTTCTGTATGATATATAGACCTGTCTGCCCTGCCAAATGCTGGTGTTCAGTCTACTATATCTTGTTTGACAGAGCTCCATGAGCTCTCAAACATGATATAATTGAATAAGTACTCATTTTATCTCTAGAATACAGGAAAATTGACAAATTCCAACTAATTTAATACTTATGTCAATTTAATATTCTTCATTTGGTGAGTGGCTACTTGCATGATCCAAATAATAGTATGGGGCGGAATAATAGTACAAAGTGGAAAATTTGGTGAAATGAAATATAGTGTGGAGTACAAGCCAGAAAATAAGCAGACTTTCATCTGCAAAATGAGGTCCCTAGAGGGTAAATTTAGTGATGCTACCCTGTACAGCAGGGTAGCATCTCTAAATTTACCCTCTAGGGACCTCATTTTGTTAAACCCAGAGCTCTGTCAAACAAGACTAAACTGGCTAAATTCCTTTTTTGCATTATGGGAAAATGTGCAGTTTTCAATTTTGAATTTTTAACATCAGTATGCAGAGGGTTAATCTTCCTTCTACCATTTGCTCTATCAATCCACAAGCCTAACAGTTAAATTAAAAATATTGATGCAGTGATTTGTTTCATCACCATTAGCTGAAATATATGGCAGTACATGGGAAGTTGGATGTGAATCACTGGAGGGGCTGAGAAATAAAATCTTAACCTACAAAAATGTTAAACCCAGTATCTGTAATGTCTGCTTCGGGGAGCAGATATTGTATGCAGCTTCCTTAGTGGGATCAGATTGAAGTTGGTTTAAATCAAATCTCTGGGTTCATATTTGCGCTCCTTGTGAGAACCTGGATTTTAACTTAGTGAATATGAGGAACATTCTTCAAAGAGCTTCTTCAGATCCACCAATCAGAACCTTTTGATACTCAGTATACAACATCTTTGGGTGGGTTGAGGAGGTGGAAGGGGGGGGGGGGGGGTGGCAGATTCATGTTTGATCAAATCAGATCCCTGGGTTCATATTTGGGTGCCCAAATTTTAATTTAGTACATTGTGCAAAAATATTCATCGAAGATCTGCTTTGGATCCACCCAACAGAATCTTTTGATATTCGTTATGTAACATTACTATGATCCCAGATTAAAGTTTGTAAAGAGAGTGATGCTCAACTGATTTTGGCAGGCAGTAGTGGGGCTTAAAATTTACTATTGAACCCTATTGTGAATTTATTTTCATTTGTTTAAAGATTTCTGCACATGAGCGATGGAAGCCAATTGTTGTCAAATTTAATCAGATGAATATGTGGGTGGATAAGATTAACAAGTGATGGGTTAGATTGTGGCCAAATTTAGTCAAATGTATACAGGTGGATATGATTATTTGTTCACATGGGGCTCACCAGGCCACATGAGGCCATGGGGTGGTAGAGGTTTAAAATAAGTTGTGAAGGGTTTTGGGTGGATTATTCCAAAAATTGGCCCAGTTGAGGTGGGTGGTTGGTTGGAATGGTGTCCATGGTTGGATTCTTTTAGGCTTTAAAATGAGTTTTGAATGATTTCAAGTGATTTTATTAAATGGGTGAAATTTTTTGTTTTTTTCCAATGGATCCCCCCGCCCAAAGTTAAAAATATGATGTTGACATAGAGTTTGAATGTAGGATTTGTTGCCTACTCTGGAAAATAAATTGACTCCGTATAATGTCTAGATGAAAACGTTCTATTTTGGCCGTGATCGGTCAACTGTGATGGCCACACAGGCCTGTGACCTAGATTTGTTTAGCACAGTTTGCAGTTCACATTTATGAAGTGATTTCATTGTAACTTGGAAGGATAACTCGATATGATGTCTAGATGAGACTTTTGGTCATGATCAGTCAGACGTTACCGCCACCTGGTCACGCGACCTGGATTCATTTAGTACTGACTACAGGTTCTTTATATAAAGGGAATTAATTGTAACTTGGTAGGATAACTTGGTATGATATCTAGATGAGACTGTCCTATTGTACACCACCAAGTATATGCAACATTGAGCTTGCATTTGTCACTTTTTTTTTCACAGATCGCACATCTCACAAGTCATGCTTCAATGAACTCTACACACCATGCTTGATGATGTCAACAATTCAAATGGATGGAGTAATGACTGATCCTTCAGTTTATTTGATTTTCATTATTATTAGTTACCAGTATAAAATGTTTGGTTGCAAATGCCAATATTCCAAACTTTTGTCCCCCAGTTTATATGTAGAATGAGTTCGATACAGAAGAATTTATGCAGAAGTCTGCATTGCATCTTGAAGAGAACTTAATCTGGTTAAAATTATCGCAGATTAAAAATTATGGAATGTACAAATTTCATGTTTGAGAAGTTTCATAGAAATCGGTTAAAAAATGTAGAAGTTGTGAACACAGGAATCTCAATTAGAAATCTATATTAAATATAAGTTGAAGGGGGAGATAACCTGGTTAAAATCATCACATATCGAACATTTTGGAATATGTGCCTGTCCACTTGTAGTTCATAATGTTGAGAAGGTTGTTACAGATCATAAATTTGGGGATATATGCACATCCATTTGTTAGTTGTAATCTCTTGAGTAGTTTCATTAAAATCTGTTCCTAAATATAGGAAGAGTTCTGAACATGAGGATCTCAAGAAATCTATATTAACTCTCTGAACTCTAATGTCAAAATGGCTAAGTTTTTGGCAGCAAATATTTCCCATAATGTAGTTAGATATTTAACCAAATATACCTTGTTTGATAGAGCTCAGCAAGCTCTGTCCAACAAGATATAATTGGTTAAATTCATAGTTAACCCTTAAATCCTCAGATTAATTTTATGTTAATAACCACCATATATACATGTACATGGCTACAGATGACTTAACATATTCTACATCATTATTGGCTGCCTGTGCAGGCAGCCAACAAATGATGTAAAAACACTGTCAAGATAAATGGATCTTACCAGTAAAGTTATCAAGTAAGAATACACTTTGGACTATTTTTATCAGAGCAGTATAAAGGGGGCAGTTTGTGGCTGTATGGGGACTTAAGGGTTAAACAAGAGAAAAACAGAGTGATTGGCAAAAATTCTGTTACATCACCAGAGTGCTAGGGGTGTTAAATCTTCTAAGTTGAAGGGAAGATAAACTGGTTAAAATTGTCACAGATCGAACATTTTATGGCTGAGAGGTGCGCTGAACCCTACCAAAATCAATCTCCTCCAACTTTCTAGATCCTTGATGAGCGATTTTTAAGTTCCAGGATTTTCAAGAAATTGAAGTAACCACAGGGACCCTGAAACAAGAGTCACATATTTCCCCAAGATAATGAGTGCAAAGTTTGTTTGCATTTCGTCCAGAGTTTCTAAAGAAGGAGACTTAAATCAGTGGTTTGTTCACAAGAAAGAGATTGACTCGGTTTTCCCCCATTATCAGCAGTGTTATAATGGGAGTCTCCACATGGTACCCGATGACACAACCAATTCCATTTGTTAGGAGCCATTCAGTTGTACTGGGCCCAAGAAAGCTTCTTACGAAATGATAATTCTCTGTTCCATGCAGTTTGGAAATATGGGTATTTGAAAATATTTCCATTTTTAGCTCGTGGGATTCCCATGGAGATGCAGGAATTTTTTTTAGCATGAATTAAGCCCTTCTGATCCAACCAACAATACCACATACCAAATTTGGTTCAAATTGACCCATCGGTCCTGTATACATAAAATTTGGCCAAAAATCTTGTCCTTCTCTAAAAAACTGAAAATATTGCCTCTCAAATTTCTCTTGAACAAACTTTACAGTGTTCATCTCAAAAGGAAGCTAAATACCAAATATCAACTAATTCATCCATCAGATCATAAGAATATTTATTTATTTATTAGATAGATAGATAGACAATTCTTTATTCACGGTATGCAAATTGGTTTATAGTACAATTCATATATTCTTGTGTTACAGAAATAGTGTTTAACCCTTTACACAATGCAGACGATATCAAAATTTATTATTTTAAATATCATTTTTTTAAATTTCAACAAAACCATATCATGTGACCCCTCATTGGAACAAGCTCAATGAACTCGTTCCCAAAGAGGGGTCACATAATATGGTTTTGTTAAAAAAAGTTGAAAAATACTGTTCTTTACAGCTGCTGAATTTGCATATTACGCGGATGGATGTGGCCGATTTGTTGAGTAAAGGGTTAAGGTCAATTTCAACATCTTTGGCAATAACATAACTGTAACATAGGTATGAAGTCAAGTTCAGCAAATGTTTTATGCCTATGCTGCCCACTTTAGAGGACTTCTACCCCAAGCTTTGGTTCCGGGACCTATTTTACCAGTAAAGCAGAACTTGTTCACCACAGTAAATAAGCACGGCTCTACTTCCTGGGGTTCCCAGTGTTCACCATGGGGCCATATTGATTTCCTACCATGACCATCATTCACATGAAATTTCATTGGAATCAGTGCTGTAGTTTTGGAGAAGACTCAAAATACTGCTTTTACAACAGATGACAGACGAGGGGTGATTAGTATAGCTCACCCTGTCTTTCAGGTGAACTAAAAAATAAAAACAAAGACATGATAGATTTTTAGGTGGCATGTATTGTAGTGGCATCAAATGAATAAATATGTACAAGAGTGTAAGCAAACTCTATTGCGACTAGAAAAAATATGAAAGATAATGAAAATTTTCACCACAAGATAACTTACCAAATATTATAACAACAGAAAGTCATTTGACCATTCATCCAACACAACATTGAGATAATAGTTGCAACATTTTATTGTAAACAACTGAAAAAAATTATCCGTTCTTACCTCCATAACAAGTTTATGACACTCATCATTGAAATGAGCTCATTCTGGTAAAGGGTCATACATATATGGTATGTTTTTGGAAGAGATATTGGATGTTTTTATATACTGCATTTTAAATACCAGTTTGTTAAGTAAATTTATGTATTGGTGTTTAACCCTTCAACAAATGCAGACAATATCAAAATTTATTATTTTATGTTATTTTTCAAAATTTTTCAAACAATTTCAACAAAACCATATCATGTGACCACTCACTGGATTGAGCCCATTCCAATGAGGGTTCAAATGATATGGTATTGTTGAAATATTTTGAAAAATAAGATTTTTTCTTCTACTCAATTTGTAAATTATGCAGGTGGATGCAGCTGATTCGTAGGTCATGCGTGAAGGGCACTTTCAGCATCTATGGCTATATCATGACTGCAACACAGGTATAAATAAAGTCAAGAACAGCCAATCATTTATACATTAACTGCCCACTTGAGAGGACAATTTAACCCATTCAATCTAGTTTGACAGAGTTCAATGAGCTTTGCCTAAGAAGATTGAATTGGTTAAATTTCTAGTTGCATTATGGAAACAATTAGAAGCCTGAAATTTTGGGATATTGATATCAGTGTTTAGAGGATCAACCCTTTGAACCCAGATGGTATATTCCATGCCAATTCAAGCTATCAACTGGCAGAGTCTATATTCATTACTTGGGGTAAGACCAATCAAGATTTTCAACATGTAGCCTTAGGGCTGCATGTTGAAAACCTTGATTGGTCTACCACACAAATTCACGGAATAACTATCTACTTTATGAATTCTGGCTGTGTCACGATCCTGGTCTGGAAAGGAGACCTTTCAGGTTCAAAATTTCAAGGCCAAATCCATTATGTATGATCATTTGAAACCCATGGATTTTTTCAGTGTCTGATGATTTAAGTTAGGAAAAATGAGTATTTGAAAATGTGTGTAAAAACAATAAAACATGTTCAGTCAAATGGATATTCAGTTGAGTTAAATATTTACCTGAATAAGTCAACCAGATGTGCCGTGCACAAAAAACTGAAATAAGTTCTGTTTTTTTTCTCTCATGTATTTGGAATTCAAACACAAAGACAAGGTGGATGGTCCTTGTGAGGGAGTTAATAGAGAACTACTCAATGGAGATTTCAGACTCAGAAGAAGGGACAATCCAGAGTAAAAAATCATCAGGGAAAGAGTTACGGAGAATTATTTATTTTATTGGGGTTTAACGACACTTTTGACATGAGGTGACCCTGGCAAGTGTCACGAGGTGACACTTGCCAGAGTCACCTCGTGTCAGAAGCCATGGAGGATTGTAACCTTAATTGGCAAGAGGGGCTCAAAGCAAAGAGGTCTTTGGGTGGCCTTCATGATAAGGAGAAGCCAGGTTTTGAAGAATACCTTGATGGCACCTTTGGGGGGTGGGATCACTGCTGTTCAAGCTGAAGTTGCAGTCACTGGAGTTTAGGGGAAAAATTTGGAAAAGACATTCAAAAGGAGCACCATATGTGTAATTTGGGCACAGTGGAGACCCTGAAACACTTTCTATTAAAATGTTCAAAATACCAGTCTAACAAAATAAAATTCACTGCGAGGATAATGGGGAAGTGGGATGGGAGAATGAAAGACATGGTTAGTGGGTAACACAAAGGAGAGGGTATGCTAATCGGAGAGGCTGGGAAGAATGGGGTATGGGATGTCATCAAGCATTTCATCTCAGTGTTGGCAGGAGAGAAGAGGCTTGTGGACTGGGAGGCATTTGGGACCATGGGTAATCAAGGCCCTCTCATCTGAGAACTATGACATAGTGGCCAGCCAAAGTGTTATTATTATGTATTTTATTACATTGAGTTTTATCCTTCCGCAATGGCACAAGTGCCATATCTATTAACCCATTCCCACGCGTGTCATTCTGTGTTTATTACATGCCTTCACGTTATAAAAACAAGTATTAGGAGGACTCTCAGCAATTCAGTAGGCACATAGAACATATTGGAACTCAGTGGACGAACTATTAACAAAAAGAACACATTTTATCGTCAACCAAATTTGCAAGGGGAACCCATGTTACTATTTTTAGCTATCGCTAGCGAATCAAATTGTAATTGCGGTGCACAATTTGTAGAAAATTCCAGTGAAATTTTGCTTCTATTTAAAAATAGTCTGTCAACGAATTCCATTCCACACATATGTGTAGAACAGATTTTCATTTTCTGCATGGTTTAGTGTTGCTGTAGATGGGGATTACATAGAACAGGTGTGCAATAATTACCAGATATATAACTTGTGTCAGAGGAAGGAATGACTGTGTTAATGACTCACAAAACAACAGACAATTCTTGGGAGGTTTTTTATTTAACCCTTCTATCATTGATGGGAGTTTTTCATTTTATTTTTCTATTGGGTTTAACAACATGGTTGATGACGAGGGCTACCTCGTGTCGGACAGTTTTATGCGTGGAGGAAGCTGGAGTACCTGGAGAGAACCAATGAGCAGTCACAAGCAACTATCTAACTTCCCAAGGTGCTTACTCTGCACAAGCAGGGTTAGCACTGGCTGAAGACACGAGTACAGTATGCCTTAGTACACAGCAACACCGTGCCCTCAAGGGGGCAATCAAGATTAAGTGCCTTGCCAAAGGACACAATGCAGTTACCCATGGTGAGGATTGAACCGTGGACCTTTCGGTCTGAAAACTGCGGTCCCGGTTTAGCTTCAAGCCAGAAAATCAGCAGACTGCATCTGCAAAATGAGGTCCCCAGAGGGTGAATTTAGTGATGCTACCCTGCACGGCAGGGTGTCATCACTAAATATACCCACCGTGAACCTCAACCTGAATCAGGGTCTCAAAACTAAACAGAAAGAGGTACCCAGAGGATAAATTGGCTCACTGTATGGGATAGCATCATCAAATTCACCTTCTGGGGACCTCATTCTGCAAATGTCAGACTGCTTATTTTCAGGCCTGGATAGCATTACCAACTTCACCCTCTGGGGACCTCATTCTAAAGATGACAGCCTGCTTATTCCCAGGCTTGGGCAATACTGACTGTTCTAGCATGTGTAGTGGTTGTGAAGACTATACATTCATTCTACTTAAGATACTTCATATCAAACTGAAAACATTACCTTTCCAAGCAATGTGTCAGGAACCAATAAATTTCCTGATGTAAAAAGAATGCAGGTATCTTCTTGCAGTAACCCTAAAGGAAATGTTGCTTGGTACTGTATCTTTTGACCATTAGGCAGAGTGATAATGGAGTAATATTTTGATAAATTACCTCTGTTTAACCCCTGAACACTGATGTCAAAATACCGAAGTTTCAAGCAGAAAATATTTCCCATAAAATATTTGCTATAGAGTGTGATGAGCTCTGTGAAACAAGATTGAATTGGTTAGGTTCCTAGATACATTAGGGGAAAAATTTGCATCTTGAAATTTTGATATTTCTACATCAATGTGCAAAGGGTTCAAAATAAATGAAAACTAGAAAAACTGTGAGCACTGCTCACTAAATGATACCACCCACTCCCACCAAGAAACAACAGTAAAAGTGTGTTTAATGTAGAGAGCACGAACACTGACCCCCCCCCCCCCCCCCCCCCAACCCCCACACCTCCACCCCAAAGCTTGAACTGACAAAGACCATTTTTGATTATGGGGAACTGTAAATATGAAAATATCTGAAGAGAAAATAGGAGGTGCACATCTGCAATGTATATAAAAGAATGTCTGAGAGTTTCAATGAAATTCGCCCACTGGTATAAGAGGAGTAGCGGATAGCAGGAGTGTACCCCCCTAAAGCATCACAACAATTTGGCTAAGTTCATTTCGCCCTTTGGGAAGGAGTAAAAAATAAAAATACCTGAAAGCAAAATAGGAGGTGCACATCTATAATGTATAGAAAAGAATGCCTGTAAGTTTCAATGAAATCCACCCACTGGTTTAAGAGGAGTAGCGGATAGCAGATGTGTACCCCCAAAGCGTCACGGACGTACGGAAGTACGGACGTACGTAAGTACGGAAGTACGGACACCATGAATGCTATATACCGCCCACTTTTCAAGTGGGTGGTATAATGAAAATTTGGGAGATGCATGAAAATAAAATGAAACAAATTCAACCATATACAAAATAAACCATTTTAGCATTTAAATATTTTTAACAAACACACATGGAGATTGTGATAGGGAAGATATAAATAGTCACAATATGTACATCTATAGCAATGTGCAGCAACAAAATGGAAGTAATCCTTCACCAACGTTATATAATCATTGAGGCTTTACTCAACACATTTTTCACAAAATTTCCCAAACATTCTTTCTTGAATAAAGGGAAATAATTAAGACTATTGATTGAAAAAACAGAATCTCAAGACACCTCCCTTATCTTTATTTATTTATTTATTTATTGGGGTTTGACAACACTTTTGACAGTCAGGGTCACCTTGTGTCGGACAGTTTTACAGGTGGAGGAGGCTGGAGAGAATCAATGAGTTGTGGCGAGTAATGTCGGATTCCTCAATGTACCAACTCCACAAGCAGGGTTAGAATTGATTGAAGGCAAGTGCACCACCAATGTGCAATATGCCTTGCCCAAGGACACAATGTAGTTGCCCCTAGCAGGGATCGAACCATAGACCTTTAGGTTTGAAGTTGAATGCCGTAACCACTCAACCACCATGCTCCCTCCCTTGTCATGAAGATTCTGCAAAAAAAATCTCTCATCATTGAAATTCTGCAACCAAAAAAAAATGTTTCCAATTTTATTTTTAACTAGTCATAATCCAATTCTTTTTAAACTCTGATGTGTAATAAATATGAGGGGTAAACCTGCATGTTACATTCTAAGTACTTTTCCAGTTGTTTCTGGGCATGTCTTGGCGTGTCTAGATACACCTACAAAGGCACAGGATGTAGACTAAAACATTCAGGGAAAATTGCCAGATTCTGAACCAAATAAAGTCTGTTTTGGTATTTTTTTTTTAAATTGCTTCCTGTTAGAAACCTTTCAGATTTATAGCAGCCAAGTACCATGATAGTACAAAAAGATGGCAACCTCCAGTAAACAAAATGTAGGATGAAAACATGTACCACCCTAACAACATGTGCTGTGCATGCACACTGACACCACCTATCACCATGATGATGCCATCACAATATGTCTACTCATGCAGACTAACATCACAACCACACATGATGTCCCTGGGTCACTTGACTATGGCACTTCCAAGGAACCCCCACTAAGCCTCACAACCGGATGAAAACCACATTCTCTACTACTGGTAACTTTTCAATGGGTTTACATTATGGAGCATACATCTGTGTAGGACATAAGCTGTTCTGAAAAAAGGATTGTAATTTCCACTTCTCCAGCCATTTTATAAAACTAAGTTAGGTAAAGGATCAATATAATTATTTTCTTTCATTTCCTTATTACAGTGGACTGGTCACTTTCCACAGGTGGGCAATATGTCCACAGATTGCAATAATATTAGATTCCAAACACTAATTATAGGAATAATCATCAAAAATTTAATTAAGGAAGCACCAGGTACAACCCAGTGCTTCATTGATTAAAATTTTGCTGATGATCATTTTTATTACCTGGTAAACACATGCATGGACATCACTGTCCATGTGTGAGGTATGACCAGTCTATGGCAACTGTATCAATAAATAAGTTCATCTCTTATGATAAAACAATCTCCCACTCAAGTGACATAAAAAAGTATCCCATCAATGAATCACATTCACTTCCAGACATATTTTCATAATTTATTGTCTCATATTTTCAAAACTGCTGCCTGGGAAAAAGTTTGTTGTAGGTCTGTAAAGTGACATAGTACTATTTAGAACATTTGAAAATGTAACATCAAAAATGAATCTGTCTTGCATCTGCAGGCACTTGTTCCACCGGACAGTAAGGGCATTTTACCCTGAAAGTAGATATAAAAAGAAATACAAATAAGCAAGAGATCTTGTTTTCTACAGTGAGAAAAATAAAGAAACCAGAAAATCAGGGGTTAAAATTCACTGAGGTTTCCTTCTACTTTATGATGACAGTAGAAAACTATTTTCAGCATTTTATCAGAGCGAAAAAGCCTTCTGAGCTGATTGTGTACATCCTTTGTGCTACAAAGGAAGAATGAGTGCATGTTAGCATATTGACAATCAGCTGTGTAGCCATTAAAAACTAATGCCAAATGTTTTTTACGTCTCATGTTTTCTTTTTACCCAGGCCAAGATGTACTTGAAAAAAAATATTGCAGTAATGAACTGTTCCACATGAAAACTTAACAACTTGCCTGATGACAAGTTATTTTCTGTTTGTTAACTGGTAGAGTGCTAAATTATTTTTGGTTGTCAAAAATTTGTTCACATGTCTTCGCCTTGTTACATATGTTGAGGCCACCACTTTTGATAACAATATTTAAATGATAAATAAATCACAAGGTAAGCAAAATAAATTAGACTAGGCCATTTTTTGCCATGATTTTTTTTTATATAGGCCTGCCATTTGTTAAACATGAAAAAATCCTTAAGCACCACACAGCTAAAACTTCTGCTATTAGAGTACAAGTACAGTAGAATTTGTCTTGAGAGACCACCCTTTTTAGCAGGAGTACGTGAAAATGGGGGATACCAGGACACTTTTTCAAAAAACTGTACACGTACACATACATGTACGTATACCCCATAGGGATTCAGTGTTAAAACGTGTACAGAGTGTAAAAAACGTTGTTTACATGATGTCCCAGAATCCCCACAAGTAGTTATCGTGTCCCAGACCATTCAAACAGTCGTTGGCAAACGAGTGCGAATTCGCTCGGAAGGAAAAATGTACAAAATTCGAAGAAAACATCAATTTAAAAATCTTCTCGACGTTCCCATCGCGGATTAGACCTTCGATCGATCGCTGCGAACGTCGGCAAAAAATGCTTTGGGGATTCTAAGACAGCATCAAAAATGCGTTTTGGGGATTCTGAGACACCGACGTTCGCAATCGCATTCCAGACGGTCGAGGGTGTGATCCGATCGGTAAAAACAATTGGGGATTCTAGGACAGGAAAAATCGATCTCAAAACGTTTTCTCGACATTCACCAACGGTGTAAAGTGGGTGTAAAGTGAAGTTACCCATCGAGGATTTTTTTACAAACTAAACAGAAAAAACCCTCGGGTCTGGAAAATTAGAACCGATGGAAATCGTCTCTCCACATTTGCCATCGCTGTGCCGCGATTGATCGCTGAGGAAATCATTGTAGGGAACTGATGAAAACGTGAAATCCTCGCTAAATCGTTTCATTCTTGTACTCGGTGTAAATGAATAGTTTTTCATGCAGTAAAATCAAGCGGTGAAATTGCGTTCCACTTAGATAGGTTTTAAGAGGTAAATTGAGTTTTAATTCACTACTAGGATAATGTTCACTCGAGTCTCGGTTCGAGAGACATGAATAAATACCTTTTGACGAGGCACACTTCCCATGTTTCTCCACAGCGAGAAATAATCGCTGATTGAAATCGTCTCTCCACGTTTGCCATCGCTGATCACCGAGGAAATCATTGGAGGAAACTGACGAAAAAGTGAATTTTGTGAGGTGAATCGTAATAGAATCGGTTTTGTTGAGTTTTCTTTCATTTCTACTTAGTCACTTTGTTGTGATTGGGCTGGCACTTGCATTTCGCTGAAAAACAATACTGATGATTGTAGCACACATTTCAAAGTGATCTTTACTGTATAAACTTACTGAGAACTCCATTTGTCACGCTTGAACATATTACAGGTTTTCATTCATTAAGTCAATTGTCAGTTAAATCGTTTAACTGAAAACTATTCAATGGATGAAAGCGGAAAACAGTTCAAAAGATTAATTGATGTTATTTTTGAAAAGTGCTACATTTACTGACATGTTTTATTCGAGATTTTAATTATTCATGTTTACTTTACTAACTGCTCGAGTGATATAACAGGTTTGAAAGAGCAAATTTATTTTTATCAAATGGTTTTTATTTTAGAATGATTCAAAGTCTGAGCCTGGGGTTATGTTTTTTTCTAATTGGAAACTACATTATTACTTCAAAACGGCATGTTTGCTTTTTGACGATGTGAAAAATCTGTTTTAAACCATTTTACGAATGAAAATGAACCAGTTTTCAAATGATTAAGTAATTTCTTTCTGATTTTAACACGTTTGAAACGTATGTTATTTTAAGATTTTAACTATTTATCGAGGTTGCATTTGTAAAATGTTTTTCCCTCAACTGGTTTTAGTTATTATATATTAAAGACAGAAGATTTTATTTACTTAAAAAACATAAAAATAACTACATTTAATTTTGAGAATAATAAAATAACCGACGTTACCACACTCTAAAAAGGAAATATTATTAATCGTGAGAACAAAAACTGTTTTTACACATCAAAGATTCCAAGCGAAGAGATGAACTCCTTGATGAATATGAACAAGTCAAGAAAAGCATTCGATCCACCGACAGAAGCAGACGATTGGGAGAGATGGAATTAAGACGAAAGACCACAAAACTATTTAAACCCTTGACGGAGGTTCAGGAACAAAGCAAGAAGGAGATCCTTGACGAATTGAGACCCATAAAAGAAAGTTCTTTGAGAACGGGTTTGTTGCCTGGTAGTTTTACAAAGGAGTTTTCCTTTCAAAGATCACGGATTACGCTCCCATGAGAATCGAAACCGATGTGAGCGAGAGCGATGATGCAGCTTCGACTATCACCACTGATAGCGTCGCGTCGTCTGAGGATGGTGGTAAGAGAGATCTGTTGTATGGAATTTACAGGGATTCGAGCAGTAGGACTTTCGTGGGTGACACTGAAGTGTGAGAGGATGATGATAATTTAATCATCGGTTCGAATAGGTATGAATTCATTCCTGGACTGCGCAAATTGCTCCTTTTCGACAAGCCTGGAGATTACATGGATCAGGATTTTGACAATTAAGGCGACATTCTGGTTCAGACCCACGCCATGAAGAGAAATAACGATGCCAGAGAGACGAGACCCAAAGCCAATAGAGGTTACAAGTGGACGAAGGTGGTGAAACCAATATGGGATATGAATAAGAAATTCATCGAATCGGTGACTGGAAAAGGAGTGAGAACCACTTTTCTTCCGAGCAATTCTGACACTCTGTCTGACAGATTGAAATTGTTGATGGCAAGTCGGCGCACTGGTAATACTGGAGTGGATAATGAGATAGTGAGCATATGTGACTAATTGTTGAGGCAGAAGGTCTTGAATAGACAAGATTATAAAAGGTTGATGAACGAACTGAAGGATTGATATATATAATACGTAGAGAGAACAAACAAAAAAATAGATAAATAAAAAAACAGTAAATCTACACTAGAAATAATAAAAGTATTTAAACAAGAAACGATTTACGAGCGAAAAAAACCCAAAATATATATTATATTATAAAATAAAAATAAGTTGGTGATAAAGAACAGGGGATACGTTAGAACTTACGTTCAAGGCGGTTCTGGCATCATTGATTCTATAATGCGAGCGTTCATGAGCAATGCAGGTAGAAAACTTGCATCAACCGCGTTTGAGGTTGGTAAGAAGACGGCTTTGGATGCTGGTAAGAAAGCCGCTTCCGAAGCTAGTGGTAGGATCGCTTCTGTGGCTGGCAAGAGGGCAGACAACGCATTGATCGACAAGTTGATCAGTCCACCAGTGAAGCAAGCTACGTTAGAGCGATCGCTGAAAAGTTGGAAAGATTATAAGGATGCTTTGGTACCCATACAAGATTTAGCCAAAATGACGAATGGATCTGGATTGAAGAGAACTCGCGACGGTGTAATATAAATAAATAATAATATTTATAAAACTGAGTTTGAAAAAACATAAAATTGTGTTTGAAAATCTAAAAAAATAAAAAATAAAAAAGATGAACATCAAAGATATGTCTTGGAACGATGCCGCGACCAAGGGGTCGAATAACGAGTTCTTTCCCAAAAGCATAAGAGGTTTGATAGTAGGAAAATCGAATTGTGGAAAGAGTCATCTGTTGATGAATCAGTTGTCGCAACCCGACTGGTTGGATTATGACAGATTATTCGTGTTTGGCAAGAATTTGTTTCAACCCGAATTCAGATTGCTTCGAGAGTGCATGGATCGTAGATTGCCCAAGGACGTCATAGCCAAAATTTTTGACAGTAGGAAGGAATTCGACAAAAGTGAAGCTTCTCTTTCGACCATTTTGGACGGTGCAGCGATGGAATTGATGAAGAGAAATGCATCTTTGAACGTCGAGTGTTGATTTTATGAGAACGCTAGCGACGTTCCGAATCTTAGAGAATTGAAATCGGAAGATAAGAATCTCATGATTTTCAACGATCTGCTTTTGGAGCGACAGAACTGATGCGAATCGTATTACGTTAGGGGTCATCACAGCAACGTGGACTGTTTTAACCTGTCGCAGAATTATTTTTGACTGCCCAGACGATAAGGGAGAACGCTAATTTCCTGTGTCTCTTTCGCCAGGATCTCAAGAATCTCAATCACATCTACGGAGATTACATCGCAAACGACATGAGCATAACAGAATTCAGGTGATTCTGCAAGAGGGTTTGGGATGGAGGACTTTACAATTTCGTCGCGATCGATTTGACTAGCGAATTTAATAGCGGAAAATATCGGAGCGGATTCGACAAGTTTTATGTTTCTGATGATAATAAAATAGAGAGCGAAAACAAAAAATTAGAAAATAATAATAAATCATCAATAATTTAGTTTTGAAAAAAATAAATAAAAATATAAATATAATGTTCGAACAAGGAGAATTGTTAGAACGGATAGCCGAGAATACAGCTGCAAAACAATCCATTCAAATCGTGGAGAGTGGCGATTCGACTCGATTCGCGACAAAATTCGAACCTTCCATCGAATTGAATAGAGAGAAAAGATACGAGATGGCATTGGTGAATCTGGAGACTTATTATTCCTTTCACCGAAAAGAATAACTCGTTCAAGTATTCCGACGGAGTGGATTGGTTGGAGATTCGAATTCCCAAAGGAAGTTACGACATAGACGATTTGAACAATTACATTCAGATGCGAATGAAGACGGATAGAAAGGGAAGCAACAAGATCAGACTCGCTCCCAACCCTAATACCCTACGGACGATGTTGGATTAGGAAGATAATTTTCGAGTGGATTTCAACACGGACGATTCTATAGGCAAGATGCTGGGATTCAATCGAAAGATGTATCGAGGCCACGCAGCATCCGAAAATACGGTTGACATTCTCACAGTCAATAGCATTCTGGTGAACGTGGACGTGATTGCTGGAAGCTACGTGAATGGTAGCGCTCAACAGGGACCAGCCTAGGGGGGAATTTTAGGGAGACTTCAAGTCTCCCTCCAGAAAAAATAGGGAGACTGCAGTCATGTAGGGAGACTTCATAGGCAAGTGGGGAAAATTAAGAATATTCATGTACCACCCCCGCCACCCTTCATATTTTCAATTTATGGTCCTCCATTAACGTACAAATAATCCAGGTCCAGTTGTCTATGATGCATCTGTGCCAGGTTAAAAAATCACAATGTAATTATTGACTGAAAATCCCCCACTGCTACCTTCTCCTTCATGACCCCTCACCTCTTCTTCGTGCCAATCCCCCATCACCCTCCTGTGGTTGCCTTTCAACAAAGTCTACTAAGCTAATAATTTCCTAAGTCTGAAAGTGTGAACAGGACCAGATGTAAGAAGGTTGCTTGGGAGGTACATTGTTAGTTAATAAACAAAATACATTCTGGGGTCGAGTATTTTGTAAAAGAAATGTCAATCCGCATCATTTTTATGGCATTCCGGTGTCATTCCGCGTCATTTCATGTCATTCCGATGTTTAGGAGGACCCTTTTTCAAGATCGTCCACATGCACACTTGTGTCCTGTACAAAGCTTTTCTTGACATCACTAAAGCTTTTTTTCATGTGTTTCAATTCCATTCGTGTTTTTCTGGGAATAGACAGCCCAACAGTTAACAGTCGTCAGCAAATCGAAATGAAAATAATGTGTTATAAAGTCCGTTGTGTATACATTTTCGGCATCCTAAGCGACGTAACCTACTTTCAAACTGGGTTGTTTTGTTGAGTCGCGTAAGTCACCTATTTTCATTTCGACACTTGAAGCTCCGACTGGAACGCAACAAAATAGAAATAAAAAAATCTGCCAAAAGCGACAATGGACAATTGATTGTCGTGTGATTTCAAATAAATGGACGTTTATTTGACGAATTAAAATGCCCATTTATCACACTCGAGCACATTCGATTTTTGAAAATACTCGTTTTCATGTAAACCTCGCATCACTCAGTTCAGCCTTTTCTCATCTTGGCCAATTTTTAGAGGGCGACTTGTAATCGCCCCGACTATTTTTCTAGGCGACTTTGGGCTTAGAAGGGCGACTTAATCGCCCTAGTTGCCCTCTCGGCTGGTCCCTGGCACTCAACCAACGATCTATTCCTTCTTTCCAAACGCGTTGCCGGGTTATAAAATCGTGGAACAACCTCGAAATTTAGTTTATCTACCCGTGATTTTAGACACGTATAGTCTCAAAACCACTTTGACGGATCAAAATGATGAACTGTTAGATCTTCGTGGAGAGAGGGTGACGATACAATTTCACATAAGAGAAATATAAAAAAAGCAAAAAAAAAAAATATTGCGTATATATATAAATAAGAAAATCAAATAAATGCAATATTAATTTACAAAAATTATTTAATATATATAATTATCATTAAAACAAAAAAACAATTGAACAAAATATATTTAAAAAAAAAGAAATATGACTGAATACGTGGTTAAAAATGTGAACATATCCAAAGGACAGAGGGAGAAACTTGAGAGAGCGTTAACTCGAGAAGAGCCGGTGAGATTCAAATTCACTCACAAAGATCGGACGAGTGGCGGTAACGATCGAATCGCCTGGACCAGAACTCAAATCAAAAGGATGGAGAAAGCAATTCATGACAGAAGAGGGTTGAGGGCGAGATTGAGTCCTGCTCAATTGAAATACAATTTGAGAATGAAAGGCGGTTTCCTACCGCTATTGGCAGGAATCGCCGCAAAAGCATTGCCCTTTGCCGCAAAAGCATTGCCCTTTCTCAGGCAGACTCTCGGCGTGGGAGCTCTCTCGGGACTTGCGAGTTCGGCAGTTGAGAAATTAATGGGTGGCAGCAGACTGTTTTTGAAGAAGGGAGGAGCCGTGTGTCGCGTCCACATAGACGACAACAGTGAAGGATTGTATCTAGAACCCGTTAAAGGTGGCAACTCTTTCAGTGGAAACGGTCTCTATCTGAAGAGTGGACGGAACGTTGAGCGACTCGGTAAGGGTTTGCTGTTTGGTCCGGATTCGCCGTTTAAGAATATACCACTTTTAAGTATGTTATTATAAAGTAAAAAAAAAAAAAAAATTTTTAATTATATAAAGTATGAAAATATAAATTATAGAAAGTATAAAAAATAATATAAAAAATGATCATTTTTTTGAACGATAATGATGAATATCACGGGAAAGAATGGGAAAAAGAAGTGGAAGAACAATTGAATGCTAATGATGGATATCTCAGGAAAGAACTTAAAAAAGATTGGGATAAATGGTGGAAATTAGAAAGTTTTCCACCACCACCACTACCACCACCTTCTGATGAGAATGGTAATGATGTGACTGTTGCCAAGTGAGTAAAGAAGAAGAAGAAGAAGAAGAAATAAGGAGAAGAAGAAAGAAGAAATAAGGAAAAGAAAGAAAGAGGAGGAAAACAAAACAAAGTAATAAGATCTAGAGATGTTCGACCTCTCTAGATCTCATTACTTTTTCTTTTTTTTTTCCTTCTTCTTCACTAAAAATCGGTCTCTCTATTGTTTTTTTTATATTTCCAAGTCCGTTATTAGCATGCTGACGGTCGAGTCTTCTCCTTTTTCGCAAATGTGTTGAATGTTTATCTTTACTTTTGCGAGTTTTTTTTACTTCGGTCAACGCGCTCTCACCACCCGTTGCGTTCACGAGTTCAAGAGAGATTTTTGGATATATGTAATTTCCGTAGGGCAACGACAAATCGCTCTTGTCGAATTCTCTGTCTTCAGCGACGACGATATTCTGCAGATTGCTTTCGTACTCGTAAAACAAATTGAGCGTAGCTTCATCCAATTTCAAAGGCATGCTATATTTGTCGCATTTGTGCTGTAAGCCCTTTGTCTCGACCTCGTTCAATTCGATCGCGTTGTGTCGTTGTAATCTATAGATTTTACAACCGAGTTTCTTACACGTTTCGACTCGTTTCAATTTCAATTCGCATCTTTTAGGTGTTGTTGCCATGATCGATTATTTGTTTTTTTATGTTTTAGGAATTATTGCAAATAATATATATTTTTTCAATTTTGTGTTTAAATAATAATTTGTTAAAAAAGTTTGGTTTTTTTTCTCTCTATATATATACAAAAAAAGTTTTTAATTTTAATTTTCTTTAATGTGAAAATTTTTTTTTGTAAAAGTGTTTTTTTCTCTTTATATATATAAATAAAAAGTTTACATTTTAATGCCCTTTTTTCTCGTATTAATTCAATTTTTTCTCATGTTAAGGAACATAAAAAAAATTGATTAATTTCACCAGAAAAATTTTTTTGAGGGAATTAAAACATATATATATAGACTATTTTAAAACTTTTTATCAAATTATTATTTAAATACAAAATTAAAAAAAAAAATATATTCTTACAAATGAAGCAAACAAATAAAAAAAAAAGGAAAATTTAGATGAGTATACCGTACCTCAGTTAAACGAGATTTGTAAAGAATTAAAAATTCCAAATTTCAGAAATCATGGAACCAAATCCAAAAAAATTAAAGTCATACAGGAGTATCATTCGCGTGGTGATGGAAAGAAAAAAATCGAAAGATCGAAAGTGAACAAACTTAAACAGATACGAATTGCAAAAAAAAAATAAGCCGTTTGCAGTAACACCTGACGATAGAAAACGAAATGCGGAGCAGGATGAAAAACTTACAGAGATACTTGAGATGTTAAGTAGTTTGCTCGATGAAATGGCAAATGAAATGCCGATAGCAACGACGTCAAAAAATGCTTCGGTTGCAAAAAATGAGAAGAAAAAGGTGGAAAAAGGGAATCGAAATGCCGACGTCGAAAAAAACAAAACCCGTTTTGGTTGCGAAAAATAAGACGACCAAACAAAAAGCCATCGAAGAACTTCAAGTTTCGAAAGAAAATAAAAAAACGAAAACGAAAACAAGTGATGTGGTTCAAAATCTAGATAAACAAGATATATCGAACGAAATTCTACGAGCAATCGACGAAGGGAAAGGAGAAGAATATGTAGCAGAACTCTTCACGGAAGCATTCCAATCAAATCCTGTAGAACGGGACAGTGCGATCAAAGGCGTTTTTAAAACTTTCAACGTGGTTCCCTCGTTCAAGAAAGTCGATCCAAAATTGTTCATGGAACGGGTGAAGAAAAAAGTATTGGATTTGTTTCGCGAACACATGGACGTGGGACTAAAAATTAAGATGATACTCCATTGCTTGATGAATAAAATCGACATGAACTCCGGAGAGAGCATCGTGAAAAATGCATATTTCAACCCGTATTTCGAGGTTCAGATTTATTGGACGTTTTCGAAATGATGAAAGACAAGATGTTGATGTCTCTCGCAAATTATCAACATGAAGGTAGTAATTGGACGTTCGATGATGTGTTGAATCTCAAAATTCATCTAACTAAAAACGATTTGTTGAAAGCGTCATCCTACATGGAATTACCGTATTTCTTAGCTAAAAAAAAAAAGCTGTGATCAACGTGAGAAATAAAGATGATCAGTGTTTTAAATGGGCAGTCTCCTCTGCTTTAAACCCCGTCAAAATCCATTCCGAGAGAGTTTCTCGTTACGAGGAGACTTCTAAAAATCTCGATTGGATCGGAGTGACTTTTCCAATGCCGTTAAAACACATCGAACGTTTCGAGGTTCAAAATCCCACAGTAGTGGTGAATGTCTTGGGATACGATGAAGAAAAACGAACGATCTATCCTCTCAGACAGACTTCGTATCTCGGAAGAGAAAAGACGATTATTTTATTATTGATTTCGAATGGTGACAATCGTCATTATTGTTGGGTTAAACATCTGAGCCGATTACCGTGGAGCCAGAGTAGTAAACATAAAGAAAAGATAAATTTATGTTGTAACTGCATGAACGCATTTCGCAGTGAAAAATCGTTAGCGAAACATCAGGAATATTGCAACGAAAATCAAGACGTCGCCGTTGAAATGCCTAAACCTAAAACCATCGTGAACTTTCAAAATCACAATAGAAGGTTAAAAGTACCATTTGTCGTGTATGCCGATTTCGAATTCTTCACCGTAAAAATGAGTTCCTGCCAAACCGACGCTCTTTGAAGTTACGTCGAAAGATATCAAAAACACATGTCTTTGGGCTATTGCATTTACGTGAAATGTGCTTTCGACTCGCAACACGACATGGGTCCCTTCACCTACAAGAAACGGTGTGAAGACGACGACGTGGCTCAAAGATTCGTGGAAGAGTTAGAATCGAAAATTCAAATTTTATATGACAAATTCAAAATTCTGGCGAAAATGATCATCACTCGAGAGCAGCAGAATGAAAATAACAGAGCCATCGAATGTCACATATGTAGACAATCGTTTGACCAGAATTCGGAGAAAAATAAGAAGGTCAGAGACCACGATCATCACACGGGTCTGTATCGCGGTCCGGCTCACAGAAAGTGTAATTTAAAATATCGAGATGCCACTTTCTATCCGGTGATATTTCACAATCTCTCGGGTTACGACAGTCATCTGTTCGTGAAAAATCTCGGCACCTCCCGCGAAGAATTAACTTGCATCGCGAACAGCGAAGAAAGATTACCTTCACGAAATGGAAGGTCATGGAGAAGAAAAGAGTAATCGATGGAGAGACGGAAGAAAAAATGAAATCCATTCGTAGAGGCATACGTTTCATCGACAGTTTTAAATTCATGTCGACCGCTCTGGAAAAATTAGTCGATAACATGAGCAAGGATAAATTTAAAATCACGAGTGAACACTTCAGAGAACGAGTAGACTGTCATGTTGAGGAAAGGAGTCTATCCTTACGATTACATGAATGATCTAAAGAGATTCGACGACACCGCGCTACCTTCGAAAGAAGATTTTTATTCAAAATTATACGAATCCGACATTCCGACGAGAATTATGAACATGCCAAAAACGTGTGGAAATCGTTCGATATGAAACCATGAGAGATTATCACGATTTCTATCTGAAGACCAACGTTCTGCTCCTGGCAGACGTGTTTGAAAATTTTCGTGACGTCTGTCGTCGAAATTATGATCTGGATCCGGCTTGGTATTTAACCGCACCCGGTTTGGCATGGGACACTCTGTTGAAGACCACCAAAGTCCAATTGGAATTATTATCCAACGCAGACATGTTGCTCATGTTCGAAAAGGCCGTGAGAGGTGGCGTCTCGATGATCTTCCACAGATATTCTGAAGCCAACAATCCCTTGGCTTCCACTGATTTGAATAACAGAGCGGTCGTCAATCTCATGGTGAACGGAGTAGAGAGCGATAAGAGATACAGCGTCGAAAAGACCGAGAATTAACAATCGAATGTTAGCACGTTCGGCACGCCTCTCAAAGTTAACACCGGAGACAGGATTAATTTTGTTACGAAAACCAATAATCCCGAAGCCGTCACTTCCGTGGTGAGCACACTGATCGAACTAGATTCTCTGAACAAACAGTGAACGCGTGGGAATAATTAATTAAAATAATGAGTAATTAGTAAAAAAACAAAAAAAAAAAAAAAAAAAAAAAAAAAGTAATGAGATTTAGAAAGCTGTTCAATCTCTCTAGATCTCATTACTTTTTATTTTTATTTTTTTTGTTTCAAAACGTTATTTCTCATAATGTTTCATCTCGTGAAATTGGATCACCTATCTCGAAACACGCGTCAACATCTATTTTAGCATTTCGAAGAGCTTTTATAAATTCTCGAAAAGCAGTCGGTCCTCTATACGTCGACGTGTCTAAAAGTTTTCTGGTCTTATCTTCTATCAAGATTTTACTTTTGATTTCGCGTCTCATATAATCAGTCAATATCAAAGGTTCTGTTTCGACTAAAGTGTCTATTGTTATTGTTAGCGAATCTTGCAAAATATTTTTAATCAAACCCCATCTGTTTCTTCTCAAGTATTCTCTTTCTTTATCATTCATTTTTGTAATTATTTTTTTTTGTAATTTTTATTTATATATTTTTTTTTACATTCTTTTTTACTTCACACACACGCCTCTCATCGAACGATCGGCATCTTATTTCCATCCGATTCGAATTGTGATTCTCTATCCGACAGAACCAGGGCAAAGGCCTCGGTTTTTCTCGGCACGTTCCTATCGAATTTCATCTTAATCTGAATGTCTAAGACGCTACTCTTGAGTTGTTCGCTCTGTTTACTGACGTCGAATACGAACATGGGATACATCAACTTGTATTCGCCAGGAGATATATTAGGGTTGTTCATCAATTCGTCCAGACCGTGATACTTCTTTCTAAAATCCGCGGCATCGACGTACAGTCTGCAGAAATCGTTCTTGTCAAACAACGCGTTGTAATCGGTTGCTGGATATCTCGTGGCGTTCAAAAACACTTGCATATTTCTCAAATTGCAGTGATCGAACAGCAACGTATTCTTTTCTTGAGACCCGTCCGTATCAGTCTGAAACGTGACAATGATGAAACGCGGTCTCTCGGAAGCGGATTTCACGGTCAATCTCCAATTGAAGTGATTCATGGAGAGCGGAATGCTAGCTGTGTCACACTGTCTCATTCTAAATCCCACGGGTCATTTACTCTTGGATTCTATGATCTTGTAGAGACGCATTTTTTCGAAGGTTGCATGTGCGGAACGAACCATGATATCTTGTGTAGAGTTAACTTAGCCGCATCGGTTGCGGAGAGTCTCACTGTCGTGTTGTTGTTTCCCTTTCTAATCAATGTCAGATTGTGTTTGAATCCGTACATGATCTTGTTGTAATCGTGTTTCAAAGGTATCCTGAACGAAAACGATCCTTTGGGTCTGGACGTCTTGACGATGTAGTCGAATATTGTGATGGCGTCGCCGCTAGCAGGGCCGACGGTGTCTTTCACCCACAACTGATTAAGTCCTCTGGATTTCGAAAAATCATCCGGATATGTCAAGAGTACGAACATCGTGGTGGCCTGACCGGGATGAAACATGGATTCTATCTCTTGTCCAGATAGCAAGTATTTTATATTACTGAATAAATGCATGATGCCATTATTGGCTAGAGTTACCGTGTTGTCGTCGGCGTATTCGGTCCCATCTTCCTTGGTGAGACGTCCCTGCACCACTATGTAACGCTCGCTACGATGAATGAATAGATGTTGGGTTTCGACATTGATTCTTATCTCTCCCGCATTGTTCAAACTCGTTCCGGTTAATGGTTCGTATTCGTGAACCTCGTATTCTTGAATACTTTCATCTTTCACTATACTTTGTGCGATATGTAGTATATTTGTCATTTTTGAAGGTTTTTTTTTGTTTTTTGTTTATTAATTAGCTTGCTTTTTTTAAAAAAAAAATAGTTTTATTTTTTTATTATTATTTTTTCTCTCCTTTATATATATGTGTAAACAAGAAAATGTTAAAGAGAGTAAATAAAAAAACTTTTTTTCTTTATTAAAACTTTGTCTTCTGTAGTAGTTTTTGGTCGTATAACTTTCTGATTTTCTCTTCGCCATCCAAAGCTTCGATTTTGTAAGTCACCGGATCAGTGTGAAATATTCTGATTATCATGAAGATTTCCGAGGTCCATCGAGGAGTGTAACCCTTTTCGAAATGCTTCTTATAAGCGTAGATTCTCACTCGATCGCTGACTGCAAATTTCGGCGGTCTAGACTTCTTCCTGATCTTAGATCTCTCGGGATATAGATTCGCGCAGACCCGTTTTTCGTTTCGAGGATGGCTAGCTTCCGTGGGGGTCATCTTGATCGATCTGTGTCGAGTATTGTTGTAATCTTCGACCAGACTGTTCAGAACCTTGGTCAAATTGGCCGTGAAGTACCTGTGCATCTTTTTCTTCATCGTTCGATTCCAACGTTCCACGACGCTGGCTTTCTCTTCGTTTTCAATCGAGTAGAGATCGACCAATCGACGAACGTCCTTATTGTAAAATTCCTTCCCCTTGTCCACCCACAATTTATTCGGTTTTCGAGAAGACGAGTCGAACACGCTCTTCAGAGCCTCAGCGACGCAAGGTCCTGATTTATTGTTCAAAGCTCTGATCCAACCTATTTGGAAAACACGTCTATGACTGTCAATAGATATTTGATGCCCTCGTTCCACCTCGAAAATGATCTCATGTCAACCAAGTCGGCAGACCAAATGTCGTCCAGACCCTTCACGAACACCCTTCTCTTTCAAAATTTACACACGATGGGTTTGTGTAACTCCTCAGCCAATTCACTCGTCAATAAGCATTTCTTCTTCTTTTCTGAAACCTTTTTTTTTTTTGAACGCCCCATCCGAATCGACGTTTCGCACCGATCACTTTGCCAACCAGCAAACGTTCTAACTTCTCTCTCCTGGTCGGATTCGATATGCCTCTCAATTTCGCCAACATGTTTTTATCGCAGACGTCGTTGCGAGTCTTAGTGTTGGGATGTTTGGCGTAGCACAGATCGTGATCATACGCGGCCGCGTCCACCCTATTCATGGGTTTGCTCGAAGATTTAGGAGTCAGATCGGCGTTGAGTCTCTTGTTCAATTTCGTTCCGGGTCCCATGAAACTGTGACCCGGTAGATGCATTTGGAAAGGTAGATTATTGATCATTTTATTTGTGACGCCTTCACCTCTGCTCCTTTTTTTTTTTTTGACGAATCGAGTCTTGATCGAACCACACACATTGCATATTCCGCGAAGCATCTGTCTGTCGTTTTTAGTTCGTACTTCTCAAGAATTACCCGTGTCGGTAACTCTCTTACACTTTACGCAATACATTTCTTTTTTTTTGAGGGTTATTTAAATTAATTTTGTGTTTATTTTTTATTTTATATATAAATTTAATATTTTTTTTTTAAAAATTCTGTTCTTATTATATATATATATTTTTCTTTTTTTAATCGCTGCTCTTGAGTTCTATCAACTTATCAAATTCCTCCCTGGCCTCTTTCCTCCCCCTTTCCACGAGAGAATCCTTCATCTCTTCCTTGATGATCTGACGAGTCTTGATTCTCACGGCGTCTTTCCTACCACCTAGTATTTCTCGCCCAATATTGTGAAGTATTCTCTATCTGATATCCCACCATTTTTCAACGCCATCGAGATCATTTTGGATATCGTGTCGATCTTGGAGTCGGCCAAGACGTGAATTTTTTTGTGTTTCGTAGCCTTCAGATATAATTTTCTACTCAAAAAGTTTCCGACTGTGCTAACAATCCGGTGGCGAGAGCCACTCCTTCTATGGTCAACATGATCGGAAGGCCGGCCGCGGTCGACAACAATCCGATGCCGGCTGCGTGTCAACCCATGGAAATCATGATGAGTGTTGTATCGACCGCGTTGACTAATTTCACGAGGTGCGAATACTTCTTCTTGAGAGGACGAGAATCTCTCTCTCGAGTCAGATACAATTGGATTCTACTGATTTGATCGATGCAATACCTCTCTCCTCTTTCTTTTTCTTCTGGCGACAGTGCCGTTGGCAAAACGCCGTTCGGCTTCTCATCTTGTCGTCATCTAACGTCGGATACAATTTATTTCTGGTTCTCATTTTTGTGTAGGTTTTTTTTTCTTTCTAATATTAGATAAAATTTATGCGTGTATTTATTTTTATTTTCTATTCTTCCTTATTTATATCAACAAAACAACTCGCGTCAAATACCCCCTCCAGCAATAATTTCAAGACGCATCCTTTGTCTTCTAAAGTTAGACTTCTACGCTCCAATTTCATTTCTTCCAAACATGTGGGCTTGTCTCGACCCTTACAGAAGACTAATCTCCTCCAAAACATGATCACGTCGTCGATTCGAATGCGTTTGAATGCCGGTTCGAAATATTTGACGACCATATCTTCCCTTTCCATCATCAGACACGAATGGTCCTCGTGATCAAAGTCTAGATGATCCCGACACCCAATGCATCCTTCTAACAAGAGGCGACCTAGTTGTTCGTTCACGCAGAATGCGTAGGCTCTCATCAGCATGTTTAAAAGAAACTTTACCCTAATAATCTGGAAAGCGTTCATGATTTACATATTTTTATTATCTATTTGATTTGATATTTATTTTTAAATAACTATTTATTTATATATTTTTTTTTTTTCTCCTATATATATCAATCACATTTTTATTTCCTCTTGTGAATCTCGCGATTCTATTACGATTCACCTCACAAAACTCGCAAGGATTTCACGTTTTCGTCAGTTCCCTCCAATGATTTCCTTGGTGATCGATCATGCCACAGCGATGGCAAACGTGGAGAGACGATTTCCATCAGTTCTAATTTTCTAAACTTGAGGGTTTTTTCTGTTTAGTTTGGAAAAAAATCCTTGATGGGTAACTTCACTTTACACCCACTTTACACCGTTGACGAACGTCGAGAAAACGTTTTGAGATCGATTTTTCCTGTCCTAGAATACCCAATCGGATCGCACCCTCACCCGTCTGGAACGCGATCGTGAACATCGGTATCTCAGAATCCGCAAAACGCATTTTTGATGCTGTCCTTCTATCGGTCTCTCTATTGTTTTTTTATATTTCCAAGTCCGTTATTAGCATGCTGACGGTCGAGTCTTCTCCTTTTTCGCAAATGTGTTGAATGTTTATCTTTACTTTTGCGAGTTTTTTTTACTTCGGTCAACGCGCTCTCACCACCCGTTGCGTTCACGAGTTCAAGAGAGATTTTTTGATATATGTAATTTCTGTAGGGCAACGACAAATCGCTCTTGTCGAATTCTCTGTCTTCAGCGACGACGATATTCTGCAGATTGCTTTCGTACTCGTAAAACAAATTGAGCGTAGCTTCATCCAATTTCAAAGGCATGCTATATTTGTCGCATTTGTGCTGTAAGCCCTTTGTCTCGACCTCGTTCAATTCGATCGCGTTGTGTCGTTGTAATCTATAGATTTTACAACCGAGTTTCTTACACGTTTCGACTCGTTTCAATTTCAATTCGCATCTTTTAGGTTTTGTTGCCATGATCGATTATTTGTTTTTTTATGTTTTAGGAATTATTGCAAATAATATATATTTTTTCAATTTTGTGTTTAAATAATAATTTGTTAAAAAAGTTTGGTTTTTTTTCTCTCTATATATATACAAAAAAAGTTTTTAATTTTAATTTTCTTTAATGTGAAAATTTTTTTTTGTAAAAGTGTTTTTTTCTCTTTATATATATAAATAAAAAGTTTAAATTTTAATGCCCTTTTTTCTTGTATTAATTCAATTTTTTCTCATGTTAAGGAACATAAAAAAAATTGATTAATTTCACCAAAAAAATTTTTTTGAGGGAATAAAAACATATATATAAAGACTATTTTAAAACTTTTTAACAAATTATTATTTAAATACAAAATTCAAAAAAAAAATATATTCTTACAAATGAAGCAAACAAATAAAAAAAAAATGGAAAATTTAGATGAGTATACCGTACCTCAGTTAAACGAGATTTGTAAAGAATTAAAAATTCCAAATTTCAGAAATCATGGAACCAAATCAAAATGAAAGTGTCAATGACACTGTAGCTCAACTTGTCAAGACAAAGACATGTACATGTATAGTATGTGACACAGCAATGACAAACATCTCGGTAATGACCTGATAACAAAGGTACATATAAAGTATTGTAACGGTCTGTACATAAATACTGAGCATTGCCTGTAACAAATGTATTTTAGGTAAAGTATTGTAAAGGTGGGTGACAGTCAGATGCTAAACTAGAAAAAAAATCTTTTGACTCCCAGAGTGGGTCTGACTGAACCCCAAAATATTTGTTCTCATAGCACAGTGATAACAAAGGCACCCCAAAACACACTCATTCCTGTCCCAAGGTGAAAACAAAGGTACCCAAGAAGTTTCGTGAAGATCAGTTCACAAATATGAGCTGTGTAGAAGTTGTGACAAAAAACTGATTGGACCTGATTTCGGTACAAAATGGCCACTGGCAGCCATCTTGAATTTTGGACCACGCCCAGAAACACTCGTTCTCGTCCCAAGGTGATAACAAAGGTACCCAAGAAGTTTTGTGAAGATCGGTTCATAAATACAGCCTCTAGCCCGAGCCGTATTGACATGTGCACTTACAGAGTATAAGTAGCACTGAATAAATCAAAGTTCATCTAATTTGCATAATTTCTGCATGAGAAAAAAACCTGTACTATATGTGATGTATTCCATGTTACTAAACATTCATACAAAAATTTATTCAAATCAGAACTTTCATACAGAAGTTCTGTACAAAAGACTGATTGCACTAATTTTGGTACAAAATGGCTGCTGGTGGCCATCTTGAAATTCGGACCACACCCAAAAACACTCGTTCTCATCCCACGGTAATAACAAAGGTACCCATGAAGTTTCGTAAAGATCGGTTCATAAATACGGCATCTAGCCTGAGCCATATAGAAGTTGTGTACAAAAAACTGATTAGACCTAATTTCGATACAAAATGGCCACTGGCAGCCATCTTGAATTTTGGACCGCACCCAGAAACACTCGTTCTCATCCCAAGGTGATAACAAAGGTCCCCAAGATGTTTCGTGAAGATCGGTTCATAAATACAGACTCTAGCCCAAGCCGTATTGACTTGTGTACTTACTGTGTGTAAGCAGCACTGAAAAAATCAAAGTTCATCTAATTTGCATAATTTCTGCACGAAAAAAAACCCTGTATTATATGTGATGTATCCCATGGTACTAAACATTCACACAAAAAATTATTCAAATCAGCGCTTTCATATGGAAGTTCTGTGCAAAAATCTGATTGCACCAAATTTCGTACAAAATGGCTGCCATCGGCCATCTTGAATTTCGGACCGGACCCCAAAACACTCGTTCTCGTCCCACGGTGATAACAAAGGTACCCAAGAAGTTTCGTAAAGATCGGTTCATAAATACGGCCTCTAGCCTGAGCCGTATTGGCATTTGCACTTACAGTGCTGAAAGTAACACCAAAAAACATCAAAGTTAGTCTAATTTGCATAATTTATGCACGAGAAAAAAACCCGTATTATATGTGATGTATCCCATGGTACTAAACATTCATACAAAAAATTATTCAAATCGGAGCTTTCATATGGAAGTTCTGTACAAAAAACAGATTTCTGCATCGTCGGTACAAAATGGCAGCCATCTTGAATTTCGGACCGCACCCAAAAACACTCGTTCTCGTCCCACAGTCATAACAAAGGTACCCAAGAAGTTTCGTAAAGATCGGTTCATAAATACGGCCTCTAGCCCGAGCCATAGCAGCTTGGCACTTACAGCTCTGAAAGTAACACTAAATAAATCAAAGTCAGTCTAATTTGCACAATTTACGCACGAGAAAAAAACCCGTATTATATGTGATGTATCCCATGGTACTAAACATTTATACAAAACTTTATTCAAATCAGAACTTTCATACAGAAGTTCTGTACAAAAAAACTGATTTTTGCATCATCGGTACAAAATGGCCGCTGGCAGCCATCTTGAATTTCGGACCACACCTAAAAAACACTCGTTCCCGTCCCAGGGTCATAACAAAGGTACACAAGAAGTTTCGTAAAGATCGGTTCATAAATACGACCTCTAGCCCGAGCCATAGACAATTGTTGACGTACGGACAGACGGACAGATGGACAGATGGATGGACAGACGGACGACAGGCCATGACAATAGCTCAAATTTGACTTCGTCAAAGTTGAGCTAAAAAATTAAAGTCATACAGGAGTATCATTCGCGTGGTGATGGAAAGAAAAAAATCGAAAGATCGAAAGTGAACAAACTTAAACAGATTCGAATTGCGAAAAAAAATAAGCCGTTTGCAGTAACACCAGACGATAGAAAACGAAATGCGGAGCAGGATGAAAAACTTAGAGAGATACTTGAGATGTTAAGTAGTTTGCTCGATGAAATGGCAAATGAAATGCCGATAGCAACGACGTCAAAAAATGCTTCGGTTGCAAAAAATGAGAAGAAAAAGGTGGAAAAAGGGAATCGAAATGCCGACGTAGAAAAAAACAAAACCCGTTTTGGTTGCGAAAAATAAGACGACCAAACAAAAAGCCATCGAAGAACTTCAAGTTTCGAAAGAAAATAAAAAAACGAAAACGAAAACGAGTGATGTGGTTCAAAATCTAGACAAACAAGATATATCGAACAAAATTCTACGAGCAATCGACAAAGGGAAAGGAGAAGAATATGTAGCACAACTCTTCACGGAAGCATTCCAATCAAATCCTGTAGAACGGGACAGTGAGATCAAAGGCGTTTTTAAAACTTTCAACGTGGTTCCCTCGTTCAAGAAAGTCGATCCAAAATTGTTCATGGAACGGGTGAAGAAAAAAGTATTGGATTTGTTTCGCGATCACATGGACGTGGGACTAAAAATTAAGATGATACTCCATTGCTTGATGAATAAAATCGACATGAACTCCGGAGAGAGCATCGTGAAAAATGCATATTTCAACCCGTATTTCGAGGTTCAGATTTATTGGACGTTTTTGAAATGATGAAAGACAAGATGTTGACGTCTCTCGCAAATTATCAACATGAAGGTAGTAATTGGACGTTCGATGATGTGTTGAATCTCAAAATTCATCTAACTAAAAACGATTTGTTGAAAGCGTCATCCTACATGGAAATACCGTATTTTTTAGCTAAAAAAAAAAGCTGTGATCAACGTGAGAAATAAAGATGATCAGTGTTTTAAATGGGCAGTCTCCTCTGCTTTAAACCCCGTCAAAATCCATTCCGAGAGAGTTTCTCGTTACGAGGAGACTTCTAAAAATCTCGATTGGATCGGAGTGACTTTTCCAATGCCATTAAAACACATCGAACGTTTCGAGGTTCAAAATCCCACAGTAGTGGTGAATGTCTTGGGATATGATGAAGAAAAACGAACGATCTATCCTCTCAGACAGACTTCGTATCTCGGAAGAGAAAAGACGATTATTTTATTATTGATTTCGAATGGTGACAATCGTCATTATTGTTGGGTTAAACATCTGAGCCGATTACTGTGGAGCCAGAGTAGTAAACATAAAGAAAAGATAAATTTATGTTGTAACTGCATGAACGCGTTTCGCAGTGAAAAATCGTTAGCGAAACATCAGGAATATTGCAACGAAAATCAAGACGTCGCCGTTGAAATGCCTAAACCTAAAACCATCGTGAACTTTCAAAATCACAATAGAAGGTTAAAAGTACCATTTGTCGTGTATGCCGATTTCGAATTCTTCACCGTAAAAATGAGTTCCTGCCAAACCGACGCTCTTTGAAGTTACGTCGAAAGATATCAAAAACACATGTCTTTGGGCTATTGCATTTACGTGAAATGTGCTTTCGACTCGCAACACGACATGGGTCCCTTCACCTACAAGAAACGGTGTGAAGACGACGACGTGGCTCAAAGATTCGTGGAAGAGTTAGAATCGAAAATTCAAATTTTATATGACAAATTCAAAATTCCGGCGAAAATGATCATCACGCGAGAGCAGCAGAATGAAAATAACAGAGCCATCGAATGTCACATATGCAGACAATCGTTTGACCAGAATTCGGAGAAAAATAAGAAGGTCAGAGACCACGATCATTACACGGGTCTGTATCGCGGTCCGGCTCACAGAAAGTGTAATTTAAAATATCGAGATGCCACTTTCTATCCGGTGATATTTCACAATCTCTCGGGTTACGACAGTCATCTGTTCGTGAAAAATCTCGGCACCTCCCACGAAGAATTAACTTGCATCGCGAACAGCGAAGAACGATACATTACCTTCACGAAATGGAAGGTCATGGAGAAGAAAAGAGTAATCGACGGAGAGACGTTGGAAGAAAAAATGAAATCCATTCGTAGAGGCATACGTTTCATCGACAGTTTTAAATTCATGTCGTCTGGAAAACTTAGTCGATAACATGAGCAAGGATAAATTTAAAATCACGAGTGAACATTTCAGAGAACGAGTAGACTGTCATGTTGAGGAAAGGAGTCTATCCTTACGATTACATGAACGATCTAAAGAGATTCGACGACACCGCGCTACCTTCGAAAGAAGATTTTTATTCAAAATTATACGAATCCGACATTCCGACGAGAATTATGAACATGCCAAAAACGTGTGGAAATCGTTCGATATGAAACCATGAGAGATTATCACGATCTCTATCTGAAGACCAACGTTCTGCTCCTGGCAGACATGTTTGAAAATTTTCGTGACGTCTGTCGTCGAAATTATGATCTGGATCCGGCTTGGTATTTAACCGCACCCGGTTTGGCATGGGACACTCTGTTGAAGACCACCGAAGTCCAATTGGAATTATTATCCAACGCAGACATGTTGCTCATGTTCGAAAAGGCCGAGAGAGGTGGCGTCTCGATGATCATCCACAGATATTCTGAAGCCAACAATCCCTTGGCTTCCACTGATTTGAATAACAGAGAGGTCGTCAATCTCATGGTGAACGAAGTAGAGAGCGATAAGAGATACAGCGTCGAAAAGACCGAGAATTAACAATCGAATGTTAGCTCGTTCGGCACGCCTCTCAAAGTTAACACCGGAGACAGGATTAATTTTGTTACAAAAACCAATAATCCCGAAGCCGTCACTTCCGTGGTGAGCACACTGATCGAACTAGATTCTCTGAACAAACAGTGAACGCGTGGGAATAATTAATTAAAATAATGAGTAATTAGTAGAAAAACAAAAAAAAAAAAAAGTAATGAGATTTAGAAAGCTGTTCAATCTCTCTAGATCTCATTACTTTTTATTTTTATTTTTTTTGTTTCAAAACGTTATTTCTAATAATGTTTCATCTCGTGAAATTGGATCACCTATCTCGAAACACGCGTCAACATCTATTTTAGCATTACGAAGAGCTTTTATAAATTCTCGAAAAACAGTCGGTCCTCTATACGTCAACGTGTCTAAAAGTTTTCTGGTCTTATCTTCTATCAAGATTTTACTTTCGATTTCGCGTCTCACATAATCGGTCAATATCAAAGGTTCTGTTTCGACTAAAGTGTCTATTGTTATTGTAAGGGAATCTTGCAAAATATTTTTAATCAAACCCCGTCTGTTTCTTCTCAAGTATTCTCTTTCTTTATCATTCATTTTTGTAATTATTTTTTTTTGTAATTTTTATTTATATATTTTTTTTTACATTTTTTTTTACTTCACACACACGTCTCTCATCGAACGATCGACATCTTATTTCCATCCGATTCGAATTGTGATTCTCTATCCGACAGAACCAGGGCAAAGGCCTCGGTTTTTCTCGGCACGTTCCTATCGAATTTCATCTTAATCTGAATGTCTAAGACGCTACTCTTGAGTCGTTCGCTCTGTTTACTGACGTCGAATATGAACATGGGATACATCAACTTGTATTCGCCAGGAGATATATTAGGGTTGTTCATCAATTCGTCCAGACCGTGATACTTCTTTCTAAAATCCGCGGCATCGCCGTACAGTCTGCAGAAATCGTTCTTGTCAAACAACGCATTGTAATTGGTTGCTGGATATCTCGTGGCGTTTCAGAAACACTTGCATATTTCTCAAATTGCAGTGATCGAACAGCGACGTATTCTTTTCTTGAGACCCGTCTGTATCAGTCTGAAACGTGACAATGATGAAACGCGGTCTCTCGGAAGCGGATTTCACAGTCAATCTCCAATTGAAGTGATTCATGGAGAGCGGAATGCTAGCTGTGTCACACTGTCTCATTCTAAATCCCACGGGTAATTTACTCTTGGATTCTATGATCTTGTAGAGACGCATTTTTTCGAAGGTTGCATGTGCGGAACGAACCACGATATCTTGTGTAGAGTTAACTTAGCCGCATCGGTTGCGGAGAGTCTCACTATCGTGTTGTTGTTTCCCTTTCTAATCAATGTCAGATTGTGTTTGAATCCGTACATGATCTTGTTGTAATCGTGTTTCAAAGGTATCCTGAACGAAAACGATCCTTTGGGTCTGGACGTCTTGACGATGTAGTCGAATATTGTGATGGCGTCGCCGCTAGCAGGGCCGACGGTGTCTTTCACCCACAACTGATTAAGTCCTCTGGATTTCGAAAAATCATCCGGATATGTCAAGAGTACGAACATCGTGGTGGCCTGACCGGGATGAAACATGGATTCTATCTCTTGTCCAGATAGCAAGTATTTTATATTACTGAATAAATGCATGATGCCATTATTGGCTAGAGTTACCGTGTTGTCGTCGGCGTATTCGGTCCCATCTTCATTGGTGAGACGTCCCTGCACCACTATGTAACGCTCGCTAGGATGAATGAATAGATGTTGGGTTTCGACATTGATTCTTATCTCTCCCGCATTGTTCAAACTCGTTCCGGTTATTGGTTCGTATTCGTGAACCTTGTATTCTTGAATACTTTCATCTTTCACTATACTTTGTGCGATATGTAGTATATTTGTCATTTTTGAAGGGTTTTTTTTGTTTATTAATTAGCTTGCTTTTTTTAAAAAAAAAATAGTTTTATTTTTTTATTATTATTTTTTCTCTCCTTTATATATATGTGTAAACAAGAAAATGTTAAAGAGAGTAAATAAAAAAACTTTTTTTCTTTATTAAAACTTTGTCTTCTGTAGTAGTTTTTGGTCGTATAACTTTCTGATTTTCTCTTCGCCATCCAAAGCTTCGATTTCGTAAGTCACCGGATCAGTGTGAAATATTCTGATTATCATGAAGATTTCCGAGGTCCATCGAGGAGTGTAACCCTTTTCGAAATGCTTCTTATAAGCGTAGATTCTCACTCGATCGCTGACTGCAAATTTCGGCGGTCTAGACTTCTTCCTGATCTTAGATCTCTCGGGATATAGATTCGCGCAGACCCGTTTTTCGTTTCGAGGATCGCTAGCTTCCGTGGGGGTCATCTTGATCGATCTGTGTCGAGTGTTGTTGTAATCTTCAACCAGACTGTTCAGAACCTTGGTCGAATTGGCCGTGAAGTACTTGTGCATCTTTTTCTTCATCGTTCGATTCCAACGTTCCACGACGCTGGCTTTCTCGTTTTCAATCGAGTAGAGGTCGACCAATCGACGAACGTCCTTATTGTAAAATTCCTTCCCCTTGTCCACCCACAATTTATTCGGTTTTCGAGAAGACAAGTCGAACACGCTCTTCAGAGCCTCAGCGACGCAAGGTCCTGATTTATTGTTCAAAGCTCTGATCCAACCTATTTGGAAAACACGTCGATGACTGTCAATGGATATTTGATGCCCTCGTTCCACCTCGAACCTGCTTTATAGTGAAAAGCAAGGGAATGCCTCCTCCAAGTCAGTATTTCTGAGTCGCTTCCGGGATGGTTTTAAAGTGTAATATTAATGTTAAAATTCATTCATGTCTTATTTTTAAAGTGTAGCTCGGTGTGAAGCATTTGTATATGTCAAGTGTCAAACGGGCTTTAATATACAATACTCGGACACTTTTAAATGACTATAAAGAGTCTCAATTCTCTGGACTACTTTATTTATTGGCTTGCTTTAAAAATAATTAGTATAAGGGATATACTGGATGTTAATAAAGAACATGAATGTTATTGTGCTCAATTATTAAGGGTAGTGTATCTTTCTAATTTAATATTAAATAAGAAAGATACATGTAAAGCCTAATACTCCTTTTCTCCTTAAGGGGTTACCTCTTTACTATATAGTTGAGCTTATTGGATTTTCCTCTATGTCCTAGGCCCTCCAGCCTGTTTACTATTCAGCTAAGTCTGGGTCATTGGTACAGTATAAAAATGTTAAAAAATTTATAGTAATTTATATATTTTTTATACTTACCAATGACCCAGACAGGGATGGCCCTCCCTGGAGTTGGGAACTCTTGCCTCCCCGCTGAGTACATAGCGCTGACCAGGCACTTCCAGTAAGAATGATAATTGGCGCCAATTTCGGGACGTCTGCGTCACTGCGCATGCGCAGTAGAGGTGTAGTATGGAGGTCCTTTAGGACATGATTTCTTTTTGTTTTGAATGCAAATTTTGGGGATTGGGGGGCAAAATTTGTGTTTGGCCCTGGTTTTGTTAGAGTTAGCACCAGCTAAGCTAAGTCTGGGTCATTGGTACAGTATAAAAATACAAATTGTTTCTTGGTAATCTCCCGTCAATAAAATTCTGCAAAAAAATATATTCAGTTTACTTGTTTTATTTTTAACCAGTCAATAACTAAAGCCAATTTTTTTCAAACTTTGAAGTGTAAAATTTCAGCTATTCAGTACAGTATTCTATATGTGTTATGTGCACATTGTGCTTGTGCAGAATCTTTTATCGTGACAAGACTCATTTTTGAGGATGTATAGCTAGGAGTCACGTTTGCACGATGAGCAGCTACTCTATATCTCCCCAAAAATAAGTCGAGTCACGATATACGATTGTATACAACCACAATAAGCATATCACATTTTTATCTACCATTCAGTCAACAAAACCCATAACCATTACTCCTCGAAAATAATCTTTGACAAACAAAAACCCACACTCAACTGATCAAAACTATGGGACTCTGTTTTCAGTTTTCAATTCTCTCAGCCCAACTATGGCATGTGAGGAGATACCTTCAACATAAATAAAATTGTACATGCTGATAAAATATAATCAAAATCAGCCCAAGAATGCTTTTTCTGTCGGGCAGAAATTTCTAAACAAATTAAATTCATTTCATGAGGTCACCCATGGGATAGATGGGTGGGTTGCAAAAACAACCAGAAAGTTAAAAAATTTATAGTAATTTCTATATTTTTTATACTTACCAATGACCCAGACATAGCTGGTGCTAACTCTTAAAATATAGGGCCAAACACAAATTTTGCCCCCCAATCCCCAAAATTTGCATCTAAAACCAAAGAAAACATGTCCTGAAAGGCCCTCCACACTTCGCCTCTACTGCGCATGCGCAGTGTCAAGGACGTTCCGAAATTGGCGCCATTAATCATTCTAATAACCAGTGCCTGGTAAGCGCTATGTACTCAGCGGGGAGGCAAGAGTTCCCAACTCCTGGGAGGGCCATCCCCGTCTGGGTCATTGGTAAGTATAAAAAATATAGAAATTACTATAAATTTTTTAACATTTTTATAATTAGAATTTACATTGAGAATAATATCCCGTAAATCTTTTCTTGAAAACGTAATGATAACGCCTCAGTAAGGCGGATTACGTATGATAAAGCGTCTAAGTTAAGTCTACTATACATCATGTCGTTTCCAACATTGAAGTTGGAAAAGACATAAACGGCGAAAAAGAATATTTCCAGTCTTTAACCACACCGTCTAGACGCATATGAACTCTCGGTATGCCCTGCACTGCCAAAATAAACTATTCGTATAAATGATAAAACGGCAGAAATGAGCAACGCGGACAAGAAACTAAACTATCATGCTTGGTAGCAGGCTTGTATGCATATATAGCGTCGAAAAATAAAACACATGTTGTAATGACATTATTGGACTGCGTTGGTAAGTCAGGGACAAAGTTCCTGAACCGATCGAAAAATCCGAGTCCAATGACGCTATAAGTCTCTTATCCAAGATCGCAGCAATGAAGTCCGAAATAACAATCACTGGAAGATAATGCCAGAAGATATGAAAGGCAGCTTCCGATACTACTAAAGGGAAAACTCGAAATCTTTCGAATCCCTTTCGCCATCCTGTCGGACCCTATAAAGCGTTCGGTCGTCCGTACCTGATGCAACCGCGGACCGCACCGACCCAGCGCCGTCGGATAATTCCTGATTCGACCAAGAAACTGTCAATTGCTGGGATGTTGCGAAACAACTGTGCTAACTCGGATAGCACGTCCGTCACTGAGGCCTGAGGAGAAGCGGTCCTACAATGCATTGCCGCTGGAAGCTCCGTGATCGTTACCCCGTGCATACTACCAATATGCGAGCGAACAGAGTGTATAGGCCTTGTGTCCCTTGGCTACCGGATGGCGCGACCTATTCGCCGTGGAATCACTGAATGACGAAAACTGATCGGATACTCGAGGTCACGTAGCCAATGTGCGGTCGTGTGCCCTGCTGTGAGGATGAGGAAGCATTAAGGACAGTCTCTCGGACTGTCAATATAACGGAGCGTCCCGACCGACAGACATATGCTCCGAATGTAAAATATCTGAACCACAACATGCGGTCCCCTATGTTGTTGGACGAGAGAGGGACCTCTCTCGCTCACAGCCCAGACGGACCTGGACAAGCCAGGAACCGGACTAACAGGCTTCCTCCGATCTGTCCTCAATCTGCCGTCACTGGGTGAGTACTAAAGTAATTAAGTGCTCGCATCACCCAAATCTCCTTCCTAGACCGCAACGGACGAACCCGGCAGCCGAACCATTCGATGAATGTACGCTACACCGGGTGAGCTAGCGAATGTCACTCCGTAGGCGATAGACATATTCCATGAGCACTTATTGCCGCTAGCTCTTCATTAACTATGACGACAGAGGCACACTTTTGAAAGACATCTCCGTAACTTTGCGAACAAGAAACCAGAAATGCTTGGTTATAGCAAGCATATAATAATAATATATAGCGTCGTTCAATAATTCGAAAGTTTGCGTGACATTATTGGACTATGTCGGAACTGAGGGACGATGTCCCTGAACCGAACCAAAAAAATTTCTAAGTTCACCGACGCTATCAGTTTCTTATCCGGCATCGCAGCATTCTGGTCCGACGAAAGAAGCTGTAGAAGACCAAGTCAGATGACATACACAACAGCATATGTTGTTCCGAAAGGGAAAGCTCAAAATCCCTTTCGGTATCCCGTCGGACCGGATGAAATTTTCGGACGTCCGTACCCGCTTCCGCGGAGCGTCCCGACCCAGCATCGTCGGATAAAAAATATGCGACAGATTCAGTTGATGCTGGGATGCTGCGATAAACTGTGCTATAGGAAAGCACGTCCGTTCCCGAGGCCTGTGCAGTAGCAGTCTTACGATGCATTGCCGCCGGAAGCTCCGTGTACGTTGACTCCCGCACACTTCCTATGCGAACGTCCGGAGTCTGCAGGCCTCGTGTCCCTGGCTACCGGATGGTGTGACCTGGTCGCCGATGAATCTCTGACTGGCGAAGCTGACTGGATATCCGTGGTCACGTAGCCAAGAGCGGTCGTGTGCGCAACTGTGAGAATGAGGAAGCCTTATTGACAGTCTACTCTGGACTGACTATATGTCGGAGCGTCCCGAGCGACGGACGTATGCTCCAAATGCGAAACATCTTGTACCACAACATCTGGGGCCAGATGTTGTTGAACGAGAGAGGGGCCTCTCTCGCTTGCCGTCCGGATGGACCGGAACGAGCTATGAACCGGACTAAAAGGCTTCCTCCGTTCTCCCTCCGATCCGCCGTCACTGGGTGTGCATTAGGTTGATTTATAGTGCTCGCATCACCCCAAAATTCCTTCTAGACCGCAACGGACGAACCCGGCTGCCGAACCATTCGGTGAATGGACGCTACACTGGGCGAGCTAGCGGACGTCAAAGGCCGTCGAACCTACTAGGGTCCTCTTAGGCAATTGGTGTATTTACATGAGCACTTTTCCGCTAGCCCTTCATTAATTGTGACGACGGAGGCACACTGTTGGAAGACATCACAGATACATCACCCTAATCTTGATCGTCTGAAATAGAAATTGATAAAGTAGAGTGACCCTGCGGGGAAAGGACCGGAGTGTCCAATTCCCCAATAACATACCGTGACATACGCTTCCCATATTGTCATCGAAATCATACGATACAGAACAGGAGTTAATGCGAGTACACTGACCACAAATAGAATGATTATAAAGTCAGAGGAAGACTTCCTCTTATTACAATTGATCAATATCCTTTCAATGTGAAAAGAAAACAAGTCCTGGTACTCGCACTAACCCCTGGCAATCAAAATACATAATAATAATATGATACATTAATATAGAAAAAATAATTGAAATCAAAATATTTTGAAAAAATATTTTTTCAGAACAGCCCAAGTTTCTGAAAAGTAACGTTGAGCCCCAATGGATCCCAAGCCTAAGTGTGGACAAAAATTTTAAAAATATTTTAAACAATTTATTCAACACTTACGAACAATAATAATGTATCTAGTTATGATTAAAATAACATCAAGATATTATTTTCCAGAAATCCCCCCCTCACACAGAGGGCTGTTGAAAATGTAAACAATGAGTGTAAAAACACTAAAATAAGACTCCAGGCACCCAGGCCCGAAATCAGTTACCAAAAATACACTATCTGATGCAAAACAGAGACTTCCAGGGAAGAAACTGCAGAACATCAGATGGTAGATGCAGAACACAACGCCTAACCACCCGTAGGTGAAGACGTAAACATGGGGAAAAGAAACACAATTCATTCTGTTAATCAGCTAAAACTCCCAAGAAAATTTAGTAATAATAATTACAAAAACTATGCCAAAAGCATGGGAGAATAGCAAGGGGGAACTTAAAGGACAGGGAGAGAGGAAAACACTTAAAAACAGTGTAACTAATTAATCAGAATGACAACAAAATGGCTGCTGCCTCGAAAATAGGTAACAACATAATTTCATTAAAAAATTTTAAGTTACAGCCCTGATAATATTCTGTCACACATTTTTTCCTCTCCTCCTTCTCTATCCTCCTTAGAATCACCATTTCACTAATATTTATGGGTCTGGCATCATTTAAACTGAGATTTACAAGCACAAAGATCAGTCAGATGTTAACTGATGAAGGGCCAAACTTAGAATGATTAATGGCGCCAATTTCGGAACGTCCTTGACACTGCGCATGCGCAGTAGAGGCGAAGTGTGGAGGGCCTTTCAGGACATGTTTTCTTTGGTTTTAGATGCAAATTTTGGGGATTGGGGGGCAAAATTTGTGTTTGGCCCTATATTTTAAGAGTTAGCACCAGCTATGTCTGGGTCATTGGTACAGTATAAAAATATTATTTTGCTGTAGTGCACAAGAATCCGTTTCAATACATGCCATCACTTCATTTATAATTTTTAGAAGTATGCAAACCACAATGAGATTGAGGTCACATTTCAAAATTTACTCACTGCATCTTTCTATTTTGAGATTCACCATCATCTTTTTTTGGTGTTTTGCATAGTGGATAGTTCATGTACTGGATCATGCAATTCCCTGCGACATGGTATGTATGTTGAGACAAACTAGATGCACTGTTCATTGCAACATTACACGTTTTTGAAGGAAATGACAAGTAATTGCAGGTGACTGAAATAGTCAGTCAGGCATGTGTACATTTGTTTCTTGTGATGTCATGTGACTTTTATCACTACTGCAATAGTGATACAAGAAACTTTTTCACCCAACTTCTAGTGCTACTGACACTGAAGTTTGCAATTGCAGTTCTACGTAAATGATAGATAAAAAGTATTATTAGAAGTAATACATATTAGTGTTACAACTTCCATCAATTAGTTCTCATCGGCCTACAATGAAAAAATATGAACACAGTTATCAAGTGGCCCAGAAGTCCCCACTAACAAAACAATAGTTAACTGGTTGAGTGCTAAATTATTTGTCAAAGGTAATTTGAAACGCGAGTATTTCTTTCCAATATAAGCCTTAATTTAGCAAGATTTTGTTCATGAACAATTATTTTTGTCACAATTATTGGAGAGTGCCTCTTTCAGCACTTTTCAAAAGGGCCATGATAGTGGCTTCTAGCACTTGCCCAGTTAATGAAAAATTTTATACACTACATACTTGTTGGCTGTTGCCAGCTTATTGAGAGCGTCTTTTGAGATAGCATGTCCACAGATCAGTCGTACAGGAGGATTTGTGTCGTTACTCTGTTGTCTCAATATGGGACAGGCAAATACTGAATGGTATCTGTATTCTTTACCGAGATCAATTTCCACCTGAAATAGATTTGTTATAATTTCTTAAAAGTCTTGGGGTATAAGAAGCACCATCCAAATCTATACTTGAAAGAACTGTGAGCCAGTACATTAGCAATCAAATAAAGTTGTATTACATCCAGCACAAAATTATTTGTCGACTTTTCAGAGGTGAAAACCACACCTTACAGGTTTGGATAGCACACCTACAAATTCCCTTGTGGTTTTTCAACATCTTATATTTTCACCTACACTTATACTACACATAAGTTATATATACATGAGTAGTTCAGAATGTTTCATTTAAAGATCAAGGGAATGAGAATTTGTATCTACTTACTGTAAGGAAGTGTCCTTTGAGGAATTTCATATCAGTTATTCAGAGAAAGAGAAATAGGATATATTTTCTCTAATTGCCAAAAAATGTTCTGTGGAATTCCATGTCAGTCTTTCGATTTTGAAAATGGGTGGTGTGCTGTATACTGCTCGCTAACGTTTGAAATGAGATGGGAGATGTGAAATTATTGTCTTTATTTTATAGCAAAAATTAATTTACCCACGCCATCCACCCTCCCCCACCCCTCCCCTCCCGAAGAAATTGTAAAGGCCAGAAAGACCTGTTACTGAAGTCTAGTAATAATAGGACCACTGACATAAGATAAAACAAAGGCCACACATGGGGAGGTGATTTGCACATATTTACTTTGTTTTACTGCAGGGACATGACTCATTTGAAAGCCTTTCCCCATGAACAATCTTCATTCCAACTTGATTCGAACAATCTTGAATCTGCCCTCACAACAAAGATGGATACCAAACATTAAAAGATTCTGACTGGTGGTTCTGAAGAATAAATAATTTACATAAAAAGATTATTCTCCATATTGCCTTTAGTTAAAATTCAGGCTCCTGTATTGAGCCCAAATATGAACCAAGAGGCTTAATTTGGACAAACTTGTATCTGATGCCCCTATGGATGCCGTATACCAAATATCAAAAGATTCTGATTAGTGGTTCTGGAGACTTTTTCTCAGCATTTCTCCGATGCCCCCTTACAGAACACCCTGACACAACCAATGGCAATTTATTTTTACCATTCAATTGTACTGGTCCTAAGGATGTTTCATACCAAATATCTCTGTTCCATGTGGTTTGGGAAATATAGATTTTTGAAAATATTTCTATTTTTAGCACCAGGGGTCCCCACGGGGACAAGGTAAAATCTTTTTTTGCATGAATCAAGTACTTATGACTCAATAATACTACATACCAAATTTGGTTCAAATCGGACCATCAGTTCAGAAAATGATAAATTTCAAGTAATTTGTATATTTTTTATACTTACCAATGGCCCAGACTAGCTGGTGCTAACTTAATTTAATTCAGGGCCAAACACAAATTTAGCCCCCCAATCCCCAATTTGCATACAAAAAAGAAAAAAAAATATGTCCTATCTGGTCCTCCATGCTTTTGTTATCTGCGCATGCGCAGTATCCAGGAAGGTACCTACATTGCCCGCTAAATGTTATAATCAGCGGGGAGGTATGAGTGCCCACTCATGGGAGGGCCATCCCCATCTGGGCCATTGAAAGTATAAAAAATATACAAATTACTTAAAATTTATCATATTTTTAAATCACAACCAATGGCCCAGACTAGCTGAATCGTAAAAAGGCTGGAGGGCCTAGGACTTAAAGGAAAATCCAATCTCTCAATTACTTCGATAAAGGATAGCTCCTACAGGAGAATAGGAGAGGACAAAGGAATTACATATGTCCTCTTTTACAAGAAAAGAGTAACACCAACAATGTAATTGGGAATTACATAATTTCTCCATTCAATGCCAGCATAACCTGCCATGCTAATTCGGTCAAGGAAACCAATATATAAAGATAGTCCAGAGAATGAGATGCTTTATACTCATTTAAAAGTGTCCGAGGATTGTATATTAATGCTCGTATGACACGTAACATATACAAATGCTTCACAGTGAGCTACACTTTAAAAACAGTACATAAATGAGAAATAGTTATTGCACATTAAAATCACCCAGCACTGATGCTGGACTACTGTCTCTGGAGGAGCTATTCCCTTGCTTTTCACTATAAAGCCAGATAATATAAGGGAAAAAACGTCCCCCCCACCCTTCTTCTGAGGTAAAATTCCTCAGAACGAAGAGGGCAGTGGAACGGCATCAGTGCTAGAGCAGACTGCCTAAAGTCCTTGAAGATGTAATACTAATGGACGACATTCTGAGCAACAGAAAGAGGTTAAGAGAAAAGCCATTTTATAGGTCATGAATTTGAACTCTACATTGTCTAATGGCTCAAAGGGAGCTTCTTGAAGCTTCAACAGAACCCCAGCCAAATTCCACTTAGGAATTAATCTAAGGGTTCTAGGTCTATTAATAGAGAAATTTCTAACTAGCTTGGATAAAGAAGTATCTGATCCAATAGCCAAGTTATTATGATGAGTGTAAGTGTCTGATAACATAGACCTAGAGCCCTTAATAGTGACGGGCTGAGTTTGAGAACGTCAAACAGGTAGACCAGGTAATTGGAAATCTGTGGGATGGACGGATCATATATGTCTATCGACTGATCCATACACCAACGGAAGAAAACCCTCCACTTCGCTACATAATTCAACGAAGAGGAGGCCCTCCTAGTTAGAAATCCCATCCACTGCTCGTCCTGTAAAATGTTTTTCATGCAAGGACTGGAAATATGTGAAGGTTGAGACCTTCCGGGTTGTGATGCAGTGCACGTGACTTCCCCTGAAATAGAAGATCCCTTCGAGGAGGAAGCTTCCGGGGAATGTCCCATAATGACACCTGAGAAGATTGATCTAAGATTTCTGCTACTAGATGGATTTTGAGGTGAGACTGTTTAATCTTTAACCCTTTACCCAACAAATCGCTCGCATCCGCCTGCGTAATATGCAAATTTTGCAGTTGAAAAAATATTATTTTTCAAAAAATTTCAACAAAACCATATCATGTGACCCCTCGTTGGAACGAGCTTGTCGAGCTCGTTCCAACGTGGGAGGGGTCACATGATATGGTTTTATTGAATTTTGTTGAAAAATTAAAAAAAATGATATTTAAAATAATAAATTTTGATATCGTCTGCGTTGGTTAAAGGGTTAACAGAATCTGCTGAATCAACGGAGCAGGAGGATATGCATATCCTATCATTCCGTCCCGTGGGATCGATCGAGGGTCTACTGCATACGCTCGATGATCTGGACATGGTAACACGACCATCGGTAACTGATTGTTTAGGTGTGTTGCAAAAAGATCTATCATGGGACGATCCCACTGGCAGAAGATCTGACTGAATATTCGCTTGTTGAGAGTCCACTCTGATGGTAACAGGCAACCTTTCCGAGAAAGAGTCTGCTAGTATGTTCAGATGACCCGGTATATGACGGACTGAGAGATGAACCGACAGAATTTGAACATGGACGTTCGCTATTTGACAAATTCAATGTTGTAGTGCTAGCCAGATTGACATCATATCCTTGATGTTTATGTGCTTCTCTAGGAACCGAGAGTCCCAAAGACCCCGACACTTCAAGTCTGCGTAATCATGAAAGCCGGATCCGGCAGTAGAAGTGGAACTCCCTGAGTAAACCAGTGAAGACCCACCCAAATTTTAACCTTTTGTTTTACTAGGTTCGTTAAAACAATACTGGTTTCGAACGAATGCGTCTTCACACTCCAGTTTTGAGTAAAGAATATCTGGAGGGGATGCGTGTGCAGGCGGCCCATCAGAATAAGATCCGCAGCTGCTCTGCACAGCCCCATCAGTTGCATAAACTCCCTCCTTGTTACTGCAGGAGAGTTCAGACAAAAACGAGCATAACAACTGACTAATTTTGCTCTGAGTAATGGCAGACGAACCAGATTGTTGTGAGTCTCAAAGCTCATTCCCAAGTGAATGAACGACTTGGACGGAGCTAGATCCGACTTTTTCTCATTTACTATGAAACCGAGACATAGAAACAATTGAAAGACTCTGAACATTGTTCTGAAGAATAATTCTGTTGCCGTATTTCTGAAGAATGTTGTCCAAGTAAGCAAACGTTACCACAGACGAATGAGCTCGCAAGTATGACATTACCAAGTTCATTATTTGAGTGAAAGCCCAAGGAGCCAGATACAGACCGAAGCATATTGCTCTGAACTGATAACCTCTCCTTGCATGGCAAAACGCAGGTAATTTCTGAATGACGGATGTACCAGGACATGAAAGTAGGCGTCCTTTAGATCTATGCTTGCCGCATGCTCGCTCTTACCGACCGAATGGTTTCCATATTGAATTTTGGAGCCACGATCAACTTGTTTATCCAGCTCAAGTCTATTACAGGTCAGAATGAGCTGTCTGGCTTCGGTATGAGGGACAGGTGACTGTAAAAACCTTGAGAATTTTGATTCTCGATGACCTCTATTGCTTCCTTTAATAAGAGAGCCTGTACCTCTGCTAGGAGAGACTCTCTTTTGAAAGGATCTGCCGGAAGATTTGTCCAACGTGGACATCTTGTAAGTGGGGGTTTTGCTAGGAATGATAGCTGTAGGCCTTCCGAGACTACACTTCTCACCCACTGAACTTCCGTGACTTCTATCCAGTTTCTCGCGAAGTTTGATAACCTTCTGCCAACTGGCAAGCAATAGAGGTCTTGTCCATCCCCTGTACGACTTATGGGATGAGAAACTACGTCCTCCCCACGAAGAACCTCGTCCCGTCGGCTCAGGAGCATCTGTCTTGTAGTCTTTCCTGAGTCACCATACTGACGACCTCCGGAGTAAGAATAAGAGGGTTTCTTGTACCCTTGCGAGGAGTTCCCTTTAGTTGACTTTGAAGTGGGATGGCCTCGCTTACCCCGGTCTGCTGAAGCATGTTGTTGAGACACCGACTTCAAATAGCAGTGCACTGGAAGCTTTCTTTGTAGCCTGTTCAAAGACTAACAAAAGCTTTTTGTCAAACAGAGTATGTCCGGAAACCAGAGCAATTCGGAGAGAGCTTTTCACCTTGTCATCTATAAGTGATGACGATGCAAGGGCAGCATCATGTTTGATCAACTCAAAATTTGCCACTGTCAGGACAGAGTTGTATGTGGCATACATGACTGCCCTGATAAGAACTCTAAGCGAGAAACAAACGTCCTCAAATTCCTTCCCATTAACACATTGCGCCATAGCTCTGGTAAGGTGATCTGCGCAGGACATCGCGTCCAGATTCATTCTATTGGATGAAAGAGAACATTCCATCACTTCTGAGCGTATATTGAATGTAGCAGGTAGGGACATATCTAAATCCCCAGCCTGCTCATCTAAATGCAGAGGAGCTCTCTGGACATCTTCTCCAACCATTTTAAATGAACGTGGTCCAAGGAACGGTATATTTATAGAAGATGTCGATAAGAAACAACCTTTCCTCTTCACACTAGAGAGGTTGAATATGGTGCCGATAACATGGCTGAAGGCCTGCAACACCTGTCTAGACTGTTTCGGGAAGGAAAGAACATCCTCTTTCCTCCGCACGAAATCTGCGTCCAGAGACGACAGCGGTTTCTCTCTAGTAGTCGCAGCTTGCTGATCAAGTGAAACAATTTCAGGATAGTATTGATGAATAAAATTAATCACTACCATATGCTGTTCCGAAAGGTAAGGGTAATCCTCTTCCTTGTCCCTTTCACCATCCGACTGATTCAGCTGTGACGTTTGGTCCATCGCATCTGCAGATGACTGGACCGACCCAGCACCATTCGACAGCTCACCACCTGAGTCTGCAGAAGGCTGCTCTTGCACTTGTCGGGATGCTGTGATCAGCTGCGCAATCTGCAACAGCAAGTCCATCACTGAGGCTTGAGGAGCAGCGGTCTTCTGTTTCTTCGACACTTGCTGCTCCTGGGACAAAGATCCGGAGATAACACTTTCCTCTGCACGTCCCAATGAACAAAGCCTCGGATCGCTAGCTACTAGATGGTCCGACATCATGGGCGAAGATTGGCTCCGTCTTCGCACAGCTGGCTGGATATCCGATGTCAGGAAGCTAGCATGCGGTCGTGTGTGCTTTTATAACATTGCAGAGGAAGCCATGACTGTAGCCGACCCCGACTGCAGTCAAGACGGAGCGTCCTGAGCAGCAGGTGTGGATGTATGCTCCGGCTCATGCAAGTTTCTAATAAAACATTGGGCTCCAAATGTTGTTGGGTTAGAGAAGGATCTCCCTCTCGTGGTCTATCAGATCTCGCAGAGCCTCCCAAAAAGAAGCTTGCTGACATCCTCCCTATTTTCATCGTCGCCGGTTGAGCTTTTGATTTTGAGGTGCTTGCTCTACCCAAATCTACACTTCCTTCGACCGCAACGGACTTACCCAGTGTCACGCCTCCCACGAACGGAGTAACCGCTTCACCGGTCAAGCTAGCTGTTTGCAAGGGATTAAGAACACTATCCAGAGGCCTTATCCCTTGCTTAATATGCATGAGCACCTTTGCAGCTAGCTCTGTTTGCTCATCAGAGCACGACGACAGTAGCACACTTTGGATGTGTGTCACAATACCATCACCATGTTCTTGTTCCTCTGAAAAAGAAACTGAAAAACTCGAATTATCTTGCGGTGAGAGCTCTGGCATAGGAACCTCACCACCAACAATGTACAATGATACCCGTCTCCCAGTGACCTTTGGGAACGGCGAGCGATCGCGCCAGCGCACCATCGCGCACCGCTTTTTCGTATACCGCGAGTAATTAGTCGCGCACGTTTATCTTCCGGTCGTGTTCAAAGTCTTCGTCGGAGTCTCCGACGAAGGCTTTGAACACGACCGAAATTCAAGTCGCCCTCCCAAACTTCCTTGGGAGACATGGCAATTTAATGTATTTTCTTATGTTTTATTTTTTAAAAACACACGCTTCCGCAAAAAACAGTAAACACGGTTGCTGTTAAAGTCCGTCACACGGCAATGAAAATAGCCTAAACTAGCCCAATTTTATATTTCTGAAAAGAATTGCAATGGCGTAGTCGTTCGAACAATTCGCCCCAACTGATAGCAACCAGCACAAAATGGCTATTTAAAAACAAAGTACCAGACAAAACAACGAATCACACAAGACACGCATCGAGTTAATTAGAATTTATTAAAGTTAACCACCGTTTCAAAACCAAAAAAAATGTATTGGAGACAGTTCGTCCATATCGAAATTGCTTGCGGTTATGCTCTGTTCCACTGAAAAATTGGCTGCATTGAAATTCGCCCCGCAATACATTGAATGTTTTTCTTTGAAAACTTGTGAAGTTTGTTGGAAGGGGGTTAAATGTAAAGGCTACAATAGAAATCACAGGTATTTGGATGGATAAGAATGGCAGACCTTCAAAGCACCAATCGCACGTGTCAGTGAAAGATGGTTGGCAGAAATTGTCAGTTTTCTGAACAGTGTATTATTACACAGCGCAGCCGGGAAGGGAGACAACTGAAATGTTTTGTCATTTACCAAAGAAATTAATTAACTCAAATTGTTAATAACGCTTAATTTACGAAGGATATCGAAAACTTTTTTAACTACGCTTTTCAACTCAGTTAGGGTATTCAGAAACCATGAACGACCCAGCTTCTTATATGAACTTGAAATTTATTTTAAACACTTTAAATATTTTTTTAAAAAGAATATACCTTCTGTTACAGAGAAGAACACTCTCACCATGGGTCATACTAAATTTCAAATCCACATCGTTGACGCAAATACAAAATCAACTGCACGGTAACCTTAGTCATCACTGTTCGGCAAAGAGTTAGGGGGTATTCAGAAACCATGAACGACACAGTTTTTTGTGGGGTGGGGGTGGGGATTTTAACCTACATTCTGTTATGTAACCATCTGACTTAGTTTTGTGTGTGTTTGTATGTTTGGATAACTTTTATTTATTTTTTTCTCCACAATTGTGTCCTCTATGTTCATTTATTTTGTCACGATGACATATACGTTTTATGTTTTTTTTCTGATTTCTCCTTCATGTCCACTGACTTCTCCCTCCTGGGTCCTGACTTCTCCCTAAAGTCTCTGAAGGGAGAAGTCACTTCTCCCTAAAATCAGCTGCCAGGCTGACCCCTGGTCGGAGAAGTGCAAAGTACAGAAGAACCTGTCATGAGCGACCACCCTTGGGACTTGCCAATTTAAAACTCCACAAACCCCTCCACACAATCACATCTAAAAAAGAATTACCGAATGTGAAGACGTTTCGGCCCAATTTCTAAGACGTTTTGGCCTCTTAGGGCCGAAACGTCTCAAGGCCGAAACGTCATAAAACCAATTATTTTGGAAATCGCGCGTTATTAGGCCTACTGATTTCTCAACAGCAATCATCACCAATCCTCATTATTCCACCTGGGGGCGAATTGGCCCGAGGCATTATTTTTTATTTTAAAAATCACTCTCCTAAAATTTTTCACTCTCGTAAAATCTAAAAGTGGAGAGTGAATTTCCACTCTCCTGCTCTCCCGCTCCCAACGGTCACTGGTCTCCCAATGTATACATGTAGGACAAGAATCTGTAGGCATGCATCGACTAAAGGCAAGGCAACAAGCACGTAAATCTGAGGTCAACTTCCTCGCCTTGCATTTAGAGCAGTAAGCTTTCATAATTACAATCAAAATACAAAGTCGATAGCACTCCTACAAACTCCACAATAAAATATATGATAAAGATACATGAATATTAGCAACCAAAATTAAATTCGAAAAATTAAAAAAAACAAGAGGCTCCATGGGGCCTGAAGCGCTCATCTTGAACAGAACACAATAAGTCCAAGAATGAGTCTACATTAAGCAATCCATTCCCATAGGATACACTGTCAATCCTTGAGCCCGCAGGAGCGGCAAAAATAATCTGGGCATCATGCCTTTTCTTCAGTTGATCATAATGTAAAATGTAGAGCTCCCCTATGAAGTGCCTTGATACAACCTATGTGGATTAATCTTAGTTACACACCTCTAGAGGGTACTGAATACAAAATTTTTAATTCATCAGCAACATGGCCAATTCCGGCTTCCATAGGGAGTCCAAATATTATCCCAGACTCTCGATTTGAACACAGTTGAATCTGACTTCCTAGAGATGTTGTGTACCAAATATGAAGGCATTCTGACTGTTGGATCTGAAGAAGAGAAATTTAAAAAAAAATTCTTCATATTGCACTAAGTTAAAATTTGGGCTACCATAGCGAGCCCAAATATTAACCTATGGCTCCGATTTGAACAAACTTGAATCTGATCCCCCTAGAGATGTTTTATACCAAATATGAAAGCATTCTGACTAGTGGATCTGAAGAAGAAGATTTTTAAGAAATTCCCTCAGATTGTATTAAGTTAAATTTCAGGTTTCCATATGGAGCCCAAATATTAACCCAGGCACTCGAATTGAACAAATTTGAATCTGACCCCCCTAGAGATGTTGCATACCAAATATGAAAGCATTCTGACTGGTGGATCTGAAGAAGAAGATTTCTTAAAATTATCCCCCATATTAAACAAAGTTAAAATTTGGGCTTCCGTAGGAAGCCCAAATATTAACCTAGGGACTTGGTTTGAACAATCTTAAATCTGACCCTCATAACAATGATGTATACCAAACATTTAAAGATTCTGACTGGTGGTTCTGAAGAATAAGATTTTTAAAGAATATTCCCCATATTACCCTATGTTAAAAATTTGGGCTCCTGTATTGAGCCCAAATATGAACGAATGGGCTTTATTTTAACAAACTTGTATCTGACCCCCCATGAATGCTGTATACCGAATATCAAAAGATTCTGATAATTGGTTCTGAAGAAAAAATTTTTTTTATTTTTGCAAATATGCTGACTCAGCATTTATTCGATGTCCATTACAGAACACCCTAACATAACCGAAGGCAATTTTTTTTTTACCATTCAATTCTACTGGTCCTAAGGATACTTCATTCCAAATAAAAGCTCTCTGTTCTGTGCGGTTTGGGAAATATGGGTGTTTGAAAATATTTCTATTTTTAGCTCCCAGGATTCCCATGGGGATGTGGGAATTTGTTTTTTTTGCATCAGTCAAGTACTTATTACCCAATAATACCACATACCAAATTTGATTCAAACCAGACCATGGGTTCAGAAAATCAAAATTTTGGGTGGGCCATAAATCTTACCCCTCCCATTACAAAGCCAAATATTGCTTCACGAACAAACTTGATTCTACACCTCAAGAGGAAGCTCCATAGCAAATATCAAGTCATTGTACACACTAGTTCATGAGAAAAAGATTTTAAAAATATTTTGGAGCATTTTTCCCCATTCCCTTCTTATGGGACTGGGTATGCTGAGTTGAACAAAAATGCAATGCCCCTTCGGGACCATCACTAACAGAAACTTTCACTTGAATTGGCCTAGTGGCTTTGGAGAAGACCAAAACATGGTGTTGAGGGACGATGGACGGACAAGCGACAGACAGAGAGCGATGGGATTAGTTCAGCTTGCCTTTGTCAAGATGAGCTGAAAAACTTTTTGAAATATTTTTTAAAAAATGTTTAAGTTCCCCAAGAGAACATGATGAGCCCAAGGGTATCCCGATAGAGCATAAGTGAGGACAAAATCCAAATTTTTTGAGCTACACTACCGGAATCATAATCAATGTATCCTACAGTAATGTAATCCTACAGTAATATAATATTAAATACTACATATATTTGAGGACGTTGCCAATGTAAACAACGTCAAAGGAAAAAAACGGAAACAAAGTCAGTAACCGATTTTAATAAAAAATTTCAATAAAAAATAGCCAAAAAGCTTAGGAGTTTAACAGGAGGGCTTCAAGGAAGGATAGGGGAGGAACACTTAACAAACAGTGGATTAATCATTAGCAAGAATCCCAAGCAGCGGGCGGAGGTATGCTCCAACTCGTGCAAATTTCTCAAAACAGCATTAGGCCCCATATGTTGTTGGGTTAGAGAGGGACCTCTCCTGCTCTCGGTCTTATCAGACCTTGCCGAGCCTCCCGAAATAAAACTTGGTTCCGGCTTGGGCAAGTTTCTCATAACAATCTCTGGCTCCATAAGTTGTCGGGTTAATGAGGGGCCTCTCCCACTCGCGGCCTTGTCAGACCTCGCCGAGCCTCCCAACAAGAAACTTGCTGACTTCCTCCCTATTTCCGTAGTCGCTGGGTTAGCTTTTGTTTTTAAGGTGCTCGCTCTACCCAAATCTACACTTCCATCGACCGCAACAGAATACCCGATGTCACGGCTCCCACGGACGGCGTAACCACTTCAGGCAAGGCAGCCGGCATGTAAATCTGAGGAAGACTTCCTTGCCTTGTATTACAGCAGTAAGCTTTCATGATTCAATCAAACTAAGTCAATAGTACTCCTACAAACTCCACAATAAATATATGGTAAAGATACATAAATAATTCCAATCAAAATCAAAATAGAAAAAAGCCCAAGTTCCCAAAAGAGAACATGAAGAACCCAAGGGCATCCAGATAGAGCCTAAGTGTAGACAAAATCCAAATTTTTTGAGCTACACTACCGGAATCATAATCAATGTATCTTACAACAATCCTACAATAATAATATAATACCTTAAATACTACTTATATTTAAAGACGCTGCCAATGTGAACAACGTCAAAGGAAAAAACCAGAAACAAGACATTAGGCACACAAAAAAGGCCCAAAGACAGTAACAGATTTTAAAGCTACCAGATGTAAAGCAAGATCTTGAAACGAAGAAAAAACGATACATCGGATAGAAGATGCAAGACCAAAACGACCTAACACCCCTAGCATGAGGACATAACCATGGGGATAAACAGAATAAACATTCTGTAATGCACGTTAATCTCCCAAGAAATTTTGGGAGAGCTTCAAGAAGGGATAGGGAAGGAACACTTAACAAACAGTGGATAAATCATTAGCAAAAATAATGACGTCAGGCATATGTCCCGAAATTGGGAAACATGAAATTATGTTTATAATTATTATATAGTCACAGCCCTGAACGTTTCTAACCACCGTTGGCGCCAATTCCGGTCTCTTCCTGACCACTGCGCATGCACAGAGAGTAAAAGTATGGAGGGCCAGATAGAATTTTTAATTTTCGGTTTTGTATGGGGGGGTTCAAAATTTGTGTTTGGCCCTTGATAATATCGAGTTTGCACCAGCTAGTCTGGGCCATTGGTTATCATATAAAAATAGGAGATTTTAAAGCACAGATGTCAAATCATTGTTACTGACTTTAGGGCCAAACAAAGAAAGAATGATGGTTGGTGCCAATTCCGGTACCTTCCTGGATACTGCACATACGCAGATAACAAAAGTATGGAGGACCAGATAGGACTTTTTTCTTTGGATTTTCCTTTAAGTCCTAGGCCCTCCAGCCTTTTTACGATTCAGCTAGTCTGGGCCATTGGATGTGATTTAAAAATATGATAAATTTTAAGTAATTTGTATATTTTGTATACTTTCAATGGCCCAGATGGGGATGGCCCTCCCAAGAGTAGGAACTCATACCTCCCCACTGATTATAACATTTAGCAGGCACTGTAGAAAGAATGATGGTTGGTGCCAATTTTGGTACTTCCCTGGATACTGCGCAGATAACAAAAGCATGGAGGACCAGATAGGACTTATTTTTTTCGATTTTGTATGCAAATTTTGGGGATTGGGGGGCAAAATCTGTGTTTGGCCCTCAATTAAATTGAGTTAGCACCAGCTAGTCTGGGCCATGTCTGGGCCATTGGTTGTGGTATAAAAATATAGAAATTTCAGGCTGGGCTAAAAATCTTGCCCCTACCATTACAATGGCAATTGCTTCACAAACTTCATTTGAGCAAACTTGATTCTACAACTCAAAAGAAAGTTCCATACCAATATCAAATCATTGTACCCATTGGTTCATGAGAAGATTTTAAAAACATTTTGAAGCATTTCCCCCTACCCTCTCCCTATGGCGTGGGCAAGGTGATTTGAATAAAAACAAAACGTGATATCAGAACAAGCAATCACCTCAAATTTAAAAAAACATTGGTTCAGCAGTTTAGAAGGAGCAGGTGCGAACACCATATTTATGGACGACGGATGATGGATGACAAGACGATGGATGGTGAGTGATCACTATAGCTCATCCTGACTTTCAATCCGGAAATTAGTCTACATCATTTTCTGATATGATTATATTTATATACAGGCCTACCATGCATTAAACTTTAAAAATAAAACAGAGAAACACTACTATAAAATTCGGTTATAGTTATTGTACAAGTGGATCAATAAATAGGAATTGCATCATGCATAGCACAAGAATGTAAATACCATGGCGTCATGATCTTCAAAATGTATGCGAACAAGTCAAGAAAAGGAATATTGCAAGATAAATTGGTTGTTTCCACCAAGTGGGCTTCCAAGATGGTGTATTGAAGCCTCGACCTCGTATCTGGCTTATATATCGACGAGTGCTAATGAACTTGTCGATATATATGCCAAGAGATGAGGTCTCAACTTCAATACACCATCTCAGAAACCCACATGATGGTAATAACCTAAAATTATCTCTAAATCTTCAATATCTTATCTATACCTCTGATACAGTGGAGCCCACTTAATTAGATATCTCTTAACTGAATAACCCTTTTAATTGAATATAATTTCCCAACACAAAACCATTTACCATACATCCAGTATAAATTTGACCTATTAATTGAATATAGGTTATAGAGTAAACTCCTGTTAATCCTTTACGATGTAACGGTCAAAACTGGCCAGCACTATTCTCAAAAATCGCCAATCAATTTTCATTATTTTTTCCATTTTTTGTCTCAAAAGCATAGGTTATGACACCTCGTTGGAACGAGGTCGTCGACTCATTCCAATGAGTGTTCATAACCTAATTTTTGAGACAAAAAATGAAAAAAACTAGTTATTCAAGATTTTTTTTACAAGTGTCGTCTGCTTTTCATGTTAGGTAAAGGGTTAATTGAATAAAAAATCTTGTAACCTGTCAAGAAAATACCCTGACTCTCCCCAATTTTCCTTTGTTTATAGTCCTATTTGGCATCAGTACATTCAATACAGGCATTTAATCTATTATATCTTGTTTGACAGAGCTCTCTGTCAAACAAGATATCATAGAATAAATGCTAAGTTTATCTCCAGAATATGGAAAATGTCACAATCCCTGTTAATTGAATACTCCTGTTAACTGAATAATTTTCACTGACAAAGTGGCTATTCAATTAAGAGGGTTCCACTGTAGATATATAGCTTGGCCCATTCATCTGGATGACATGTAGAAGAAAGGATTCATAGGTTGGTGATATGGCTTTTTAGAATGTTAATAACATTATGACTTACTGGCAACTCGTCTTTATTGCACCAAACACCAGATACTTGTCTCTGTTGCATGACTTGTTTTATGTTAAGTAATGGTGGAAGAGCGATACAACCTGCCCGAACACTGAAATAAAGATTGAAACAATATTAAAGTCGCCAAAAAATATAATACTGAATGAAAGGTCATGCACAGGGTTTGGAAAAATCACTCAAAGGAAAAGCACCAAAAAAAATACTGCAACCCATCTTTTGAATATATAACATATCTGATATAAGGCCACACAAAGTAGATCTTCTGTTTCTCATGCCATTATTTGTAAAATTGCATGCGGGCGAGCATTTTTTTATTTTATTTTTTATTTCTGTAATTATTTCTTTGCCATCAAAAGTTCATGTTCTTAGTTTATGTTTTAGGCCTCATTATCTTTGGAATTGCGTGGGTGGTGGTTGATTTCATCCCTTGAGAGCAAAAAGGCTCTGCAATGCTAAAGCATTGCAAAGCCTTCTTGCAATCAAGAGACAAATTTATCAATTTTTTTAACTTGGGTAAAATATCAGACATAAACCATTTAATTTTAATTTTTTTTAAGTTTACATTGGTTATAAAAAGAGAGCATGCGGCAGCCAAGAGGACCATGCGGGAGGGCCTGAGAAACACATTTTTAATTTTTTGTGGCCTTATGTAAACTTTGGTATTTATTTGGTAATTTTAGAACCAGTAGATTACTTGTGGTCTCTTTGTTCCTACTAGTAAAAATTGGGCCTGCAAGTCTGACTGTGCTCCATACATTAAATGAAAGCAAAAAACTTCAGATATATACTGAGTATTTATTACACACCTGTTCCATGATATCCCCATCTACATCAACACTAAATCATGTGGAAAACAAAATCTGTTCCACACATATATGCCGAACGGAAATCATTTACAGGATTTTACTGGAGTTTTCTACAAATCGTGCAATGCAATTACAATTTGAATCCCTAGCAATAGCTGGAAATCGTCCCCTGAGTGTCACTAAGCACAAAGAACACATTAAAACTCAGGGAACAAAATAGTAACACAGGTTTCCCTCGCAAATTTGGTTGGCGATAAAATGTGTTCTTTTTGTTAATATTGTCAAATGAATTACTGAGTGTTCTTCTAATAATTGTTTTTATAGACGTGAAGACATATAATAAACACAGAACGACACACGCTTGTGAATGGGTTAATCGATATGGCACTTGTGCCATTGCGGAAGGATAAAACTCGAGGCCTGTGGCCTCTCATTCTATCCTTCCGCATTGGCACTCGTGCCATATCGATTAACCCATCCACATACACGTGTCATTCTGTGCATATATTATGTGATAAAAGATTCCCGTGTTTGTTTTATCACTACAGCAGCCTTTATAGTTGAGAGAAATGCATATGTTGGCTCTATATTTAACAAATTTCCACAATCAGACCAAAATATTGTTATGGGATGATGAGAAAGTTTGTTAAATATTTTGCCAAAAATGCACAAATTTCTCAATGGAGAGATGCATTAACTGGTTGAATGCTAGAAGCCACAATCAGGGCTTTAAAAACTAGAGTGATGTCACGCATGCAGCCCGTCTGTCCCAGCAATAGCAATGCTTAGACACAAATAGTCTGAGCTATTTTTTGTTAACCGTTTACCTTACGAATCTGCCATATCTGCACTCGTGATAAAAAGGGTGGGGGGGGGGGGGGGGAATGGGAGGGGGGGGGGCTATAGCAGTCCATTTTTTTGGGGCATGTAATAACTCCCAACAATTTTCATTGGATAATGGTGGTCATTGAACTTGGTGTAGACATTCTTGCTATAGAGATATATACTGAAAAAAATTGAAATCTGTTAACTATTATTCAAGTTATGCCATAAACAAATTTCAGATAGATGGATAGATGGACAGATGGACAGAGCAGACGGATGGACGTAGCTCTAGGCTATATCCCTCCCTTGTGGGAGGGGATAAAAAATAACAAATTATGTGGTAGAAGCCGAATTTGAAATTTAGAGAAACTAAGTTCGAAAACCATTTTGAAAAGGGTTAAATTAATGCCAATATTATTTGAAGCCACTGTATACAGGTTTTAGTAGACCATGCCCCAAATGAAAAACAATGACGCTGAAACACAGTCTTTGAAGAATGAAAGGTACAGCCTTGAAAAGCAAAACTTTAATCTGAAACTTTAAGCAGGGAATACTAAGTAAAACTGACTGCAAAAAAGGGTTAAATATTAGCTAAAACCGATAAAGAAATCACTGATGTAAATGCAATCATTAAGTTGTATTGACCAAGTAAAAATTAAAGTAAGAAAGTATGTGGCAAAGCCTAATTTCAAATACAAAGAAACTAAGTCTGAAAACTTTTTTAAAAGTGGTTAAAATCATGCCAATATTAATGAAAATCACTGTAGAAAGGTTCAATAGACAGTATACATTGTCCCAAATGAAAAACAGTGACATTGCACTAAACTGTTTGAAGAATTAAAGGTGTAACTTTGTAAACAAAAAAACTTTAACCAAAAACTTTAACCTGGAAGTTGTAAGTTAAATTGCCATACAAAAGAGGGTTAAATATTTCCCCAAATAACATGAAACATAATGAGAATGATACAATCAATAGTAATTAATATTATTTAAAAGAAAAAAAACTTTAACCTTGACCAAAAAACTTTAACCACAAACTTTAACCCAAACTCTAAATATGGACAGACAGACGGACAGATGGACAAAAGTCATGACTATAGCCCAGACTGTAAACAGTCGGGCTAAAAATGCCTAACTGGGGGGAGGGGGGGGAGGGTGTCTTTAACCACAAACTTTAACTGAAACTCTAAATGTTAACAAACGGATAGATGGATGGACAGACGGATGGATGGATGGATGGATGGACAGATGGACGGACGGACATTTTGGGTTTATGGACTACCAAAAAAACATTTTGTATGTCCAAAACTTTATTTTACCCAGAACCCCACCCCCTCCACCCTAGAACTTATATTTAACCCTAACCCCACCCCTCCACCCCAAAAAACACACCCTAACCCTACCCCACCCTGACCCTAAACCCTAAAAACCCACCCCAGACCCTAACACCCACCCTCCCCCTGGACCTAACCCCCCCAACCTTAAGCCCTACTCTGGGGCTACCCCTAACCTTAACCCCCACCCCACCCCCGACCCAACCCAACCCTAGACAAACCAATAGGATTAGGAGCTATTTTTCGGTTTAGGGGCTACTAAAACTAAAGCCCCACCCCTGACCCCAACCCTAACCCCCCTGGGACCTAATCCTCCCCAACCTTAAGACCTACTTTGGGGCTAACCCTAACCCCACCCCACTCCTAACCCTAACACTACCTTAATTTGGAGGTAGCCCCAATAATAATATCCCCTAAACCCCCAATGTTGGCCCGGATGGACAGAATTGATGACTATAAGCCTGACTGTAAACAGTGTGGCTAAAAGTTAAAAAATTTATAGTAATTTATATATTTTTTATACTTACCAATGACCCAGACTTAGCTGGTGCTAACTCCACAAAAACCAGGGCCAAACACAAATTTTGCCCCCCAATCCCCAAAATTTGCATCCAAAACAAAAAGAAATCATGTCCTAAAGGACCTCCATAGTACAACTCTACTGCGCATGCGCAGTGACGCAGTCGTCCCGAAATTGGCGCCAAATATCATTCTTACTGGCAGTGCCTGGTCAGCGCTATGTACTCAGCGGGGAGGCAAGAGTTCCCAACTCAGGGAGGGCCATCCCCGTCTGGGTCATTGGTAAGTATAAAAAGTTAAAAAATTTATAGTAATTTATATATTTTTTATACTTACCAATGACCCAGACATAGCTGGTGCTAACTCTTAAAATATAGGGCCAAACACAAATTTTGCCCCCCAATCCCCAAAATTTGCATCTAAAACTAAAGAAAACATGTCCTGAAAGGCCCTCCACACCTCGCCCCCACTGCACATGCGCAGTGTCAAGGACGTTCCGAAATTGGCGCCATTTATCATTCTAATAACCAGTGCCTGGTAAGCGCTATGTACTCAGCGGGGAGGCAAGAGTTCCCAACTCCTGGGAGGGCCATCCCCGTCTGGGTCATTGGTAAGTATAAAAAATATATAAATTACTATAAATTTTTTAACATTTTTATACTGTACCAATGACCCAGACATAGCTGAATAGTAAAAAGGCTGGAGGGCCAAGGACATAGAGCAAAATGGAATACGCTCAATAAAATAAAATAGAGTCATCCCCTGTAGGGAAAAGAAGTAATAGGCCTTACATGTATCTTTCTTATTTATGATAAATTAGAAAGATACAACACCTTCCAAAAATTGAGCTTCATACATCCATGTACTCTATTAATATCCAATAATCCTTATACTAATAATTTTTAAAGTAAGCCAATAATAAAGTAAGTCTAGAGAATAGAGACTCTTATACTCCTAAAAGTGTGTGAGAATTGCATAATCATGTCCGTTGACATATGCAATATTCAAAAGCTATACTTTGAAAACTAAGACTTGAATGAATTTTATAAACTTAAACTTCTCACTAAACAACCATCCCAATAACAGCTCAGAATTACTAACTCCGGAGGAGGTATCCCCTTGTTTTCATAGTAAAAACAGGTGACCCAAGGGAACACCCTCCCCCCCCCCCCCCCTTTTTCTTGCCCTGGGTCAAATAGCCCAGAGCGAAGAGGGCAGCCGAACGGAGACACTGCCGAAACAGACAGCCTACCTAGCTATAGTAGCAACTGTTAAGTGAATGACATTCTGAGCAGTAGATAATAGACCTAACAATAGAGGCCTCCAGAAATGGACTCGATATTTCTGAGAAAAAATTCATGAATGGATGGCTGAGCGCAATGAGCAGCCTTCAAAAATCTATAATAGCAACACTATTAATGTAAGCCCAAGAAGTAGAAGAACTCTTACTTCATGAGCCGAAATCTTAAGCACAACTGCTAAGCCAATGATATACCATAAGCAGTACGCTAGTTAATAGAATCGATTAACAATAAAATGGAGCGTAACGTCCTTCTACTAGACATCAAAGACAGAAGAAGCTTACGCCCTTGTAATAAACAGATATCTGTTTATAAATACATAAACTGTACCCGGAAAGAGTAAAGGCCTATGCCCATACGAAGACGGAAGGACCTTAAAATAATAGGTTCCGGATAATAGGAGCCTAACTCTTATGCAACAATCCAACCTAAATAGTAACGGAAGTATTGATTCCGAAACTATGAAAGTGAAAATCATCCATCGATAGTGCATGAAACTCACTGATTCTACAGTAAAAGAGAAACCAACAGAATTACTGTCTAAAAGGTCAGAATTTGAAAACTACTGTTTCCAGAGGCTCAAATGATTACTTAGCTAAATAAGAACCGAAGTTAAAATCCGTATAGGAATTTAAACTAAAGATTCTAAGTCTATTTATCAAAAAGTTACTAACTGACTTAGATAAAGAGACAAAAGACTCAATTGTAAACTATCGTAGAGTGCATAGGTATGAGGTAACAAACCTATAACCTAAATAACAACAGGCTGCAGTAGATCTTGTGAAACAAGTATACTAAAAACTAGCAATGCGTAGTATGGAGGGATCAACAATATGAACATAATGATCCCTACACCACGACGGAAGAGCCTCCACTTTAGCCGCATAGAATAGCGAAGAAGAGGATCTCCTATAGTAAGAAATCGCGTCCAAAGCTCGTCCAGTACAGTGCTTACAATGCAATACGGACCACACAATGGAATACATGAAGGTTGCGACCTTGCTGGTTGTGATAAAGATGACACGATTTACCCAGTGAAAAAAGATCCTCACATAGAGGAAGATTTCACGTTAAGATCCACAGTAGACAAGAGAGTAAATTACTCATGATCTCTGTGAAGATAGAGATGCTGTCAACAGAAATGTATTGTGGTTGTTTATCTTAGCAATACCTGCTAAAACAACAGCGCCGGAGGATACGCGTATCCTATCATTGCGTCCTATAGATCAATAGAGCGTTAACAGTATTAGCTCAGAGATCTGGACAAGCCAACACATACGTCTGCAATTGATTAGCAAGCTGTGTCATAATAAAACATCATTGGGCGCTTCCATAGATAGCAAATCTGATTAAATACTTGTTTGTTGAGAGTCCATTCTGACAGCAACAAGCGACCCGTAAGAGAACGGGAGTGCGATAAAACAATCAGACGACCCAGAATATGACGGACCAAAACTGAACTTGGTGTACTATAACCAACAGACGGATTCTTTCCATTAAATTGAATAACGGAAACGAAAGAGTGCCTCCCTGGTTCCGGAGATACGCCACTACTGTCGAATTAAAGGACAGGAATTTGGGCATGCGTTTCTGAATAATGTTCATGCAATGACATAAAGCAAGCCTAAAAAACATTATTCCGCGGAAGTTAAACTGATAGCTAAAAGACTGCGGAACCCAAAGACCCTGGCACTTCGAATCCGTAGGGATCAGTATATATCCCAATCTGTTTGACTGGCAACCGTCATAACAGCCACACTAGGGTCCGGCAACTGCGGCGGCACTCTCTGAGTCAACCACCGAATGTTTGCCCCAGTCTGAATCTCTTGTAACACTAGATAGACAAGAGAATGTATAAATCAAGCAATTCATGGATTGCCGGAAAGTTGCCGTCGAAGAGAAGCTCCTCCGAGAACGAAGCGACTCTGAGAGAGTTCTTAACCTACTATCCACGCGTGGATGTAGCTAGGGCTGCATCACGTCTAACCAACTCCAATCAGCCACTGAAGGGCGGAGTTATACGTGAACAAACTACTGCCCTCAAAAGAAATTACATTGAGAATAATATCCCGTAAATCTTTTCTTGAAGACGTAATGATAACGCCTCAGTAAGGCGGATTACGTATAATAAAGCGTCTAAGTTAAGTCTACTATATATAATGTCGTTCCCAACATTGAAATTGGAAAAGACATAAACGGCGAAAAAGAATATATGCAGTCTTTAATCACACCGTCTAGACGCATATGAACTCTCGGTATGCCCTGCTCTGCCAAAATAAACTATATGTAAAAAAAGATAAAATGGCAGAAATGAGCCACGCGGACAAGAAACTAAACTATCATGCTTAGTAGCAGGCTTGTATATATATATATAATATATAGCGTCGAAAAATAAAACACATGTTGTAATGACAATATTGGACTGCGTCGGTAAGTCAGGGACAAAGTCCCTGTACCGATCGAAAAATCCGAGTCCAATGACGCTATAAGTCTCTTATCCAAGATCGCAGCAATGAAGTCCGAAAAATAATCACTGGAAGAAATGCCAGAAGATATGAAAGGCATCTTCCGATACTACTAAAGGGAAAACTCGAAATCTTTCGAATCCCTTTCGCCATCCTGTCGGACCCTATAAAGCGTTCGGTCGTCCGTAGCTTGATGCAACCGCGGACCGCACCGACCCAGCGCCGTCGGATAATTCCTGATTCGACCGAGAAACCGTCAATTGCTGGGATGCTGCGAAACAACTGTGCTAACTCGGATAGCACGTCCGTCACTGAGGCCTGAGGAGCAGCGGTCTTACGATGCATTGCCGCAGGAAGCTCCGAGATCGTTACCCTGTGCATACTTCCAATATGCGAGCGAACGGAGTGTATAGGCCTCGTGTCCCTTGGCTACCGGATGGCGCGACCTATTCGCTGTGGAATCACTGAATGCCGAAACTGATCGGATACTCGAGGTCACGTAGCCAATGTGCGGTCGTGTGCCCTGCTGTGAGGATGAGGAAGCATTAAAGACAGTCTCTCGGACTGTCAATATAACGGAGCGTCCCGAGCAACGGACATATGCTCCGAATGTAAAATATCTGAACCACAACATGCGGTCCCCTATGTTGTTGGCTTCCTCCGATCTGTCCTCAATCTGCCGTCACTGGGTGAGTACTAAAGTAATTAAAGTGCTCGCATCACCCAAATCTCCTTCCGAGACCGCAACGGACGAACCCGGCAGCCGAACCATTCGATGAATGTACGCTACACCGGGTGAGCTAGCGAATGTCATTCCGTAAGCGATAGACATATTCCATGAGCACTTATTGCCGCTAACTCTTCATTAACTATGACGACAGAGGCACACTTTTGAAAGACATCTCCATAACTCTTCGAACAAGAAACCAGAAATGCTTGGATAGCAAGCATAAAATAATAATATATATAGCGTCGTTCAATAATTCGAAAGTTTGTGTGACATTATTGGACTATGTCGGAACTGAGGGACGATGTCCCTGAACCGAACCAAAAATTTCTAAGTCCACCGACGCTATCAGTTTCTTATCCGGCATCGCAGCATATGTTGTTCCGAAAGGGAAAGCTTGAAATCCACCGAATCCCTTTCGGTATCCCGTCGGACCGGATGAAACTTTCGGACGTCCGTACCCGCTTCCGCGGAGCGTCCCGACCCAGCATCGTCGGATAAAATATATGCGACAGATTCAGTTGATGCTGGGATGCTGCGATAAACTGTGCTATTAAGGAAAGCACGTCCGTTCCCGAGGCCTGTGCAGTAGCGGACTTACGATGCATTGCCGCTGGAAGCTCCGTGTACGTTGACTCCCGCACACTTCCTATGCGAACGTCCGGAGTCTGCAGGCCTCGAGTCCCCGGCTACCGACCCAGCGCTGTCGGATAATTCTCGATCCGACACCGTTTCTGTCGGCTGCTGGGATGCTGCGATAAGTTGTGCTATGTGCACAAGAATGTCCGGCGTCGAGACCTGCGGAGGCGCAGTCTATCGGTGCTTCGCCGAGGGCAGCTCCGCATCAGATGGCTCCCGCATACTTCCTATGCGAACGTCCGGAGTCCATCGGTCTCGAATCCCTGGCTGCCGGATGGTGTGACCTGGTCGCCGAAGAATCCTTGATCGGCGAAGCTGGTAATATATCGGCGGTCACGCAGCCAAGGTGCGGTCGTGTGCGCTGACGAGAAGAGGAAGCCTTAGCAGTCTCAGCGGACTGCCTATACAACGGAGCGTCCCGGGCGACGGACGTATGCTCCGCTAACGACACATTTGTACCACAACATCTGGGGCCAGATGTTGTTGAACGAGAGAGGGGCCTCTCTCGCTTGCCGTCCGGATGGACCGGAACGAGCTATGAACCGGACTAAAAGGCTTCCTCCGTTCTCCCTCCGATCCGCCGTCACTGGGTGTGCATTAAGTTAATTTTATAGTGCTCGCATCACCCCAAAATTTCTTCTAGACCGCAACGGACGAACCCGGCTGCCGAACCATTCGGTGAATGGACGCTACACCGGGCGAGCTAGCGGACGTCAAAGGCCGTCGAACCTACTAGGGTCCTCTTAGGCAATTGGCGTATTACATGAGCACTTTTCCGCTAGCCCTTCATTAATTGTGACGACGGAGGCACACTGTTGGAAGACATCACAGATACATCACCCTAATCTTGATCGTCTGAAATAGAAATTGATAAAGTAGAGTGACCCTGCGGGGAAAGGACCGGAGTGTCCAAATCCCCAACAACATACCGTGACATACGCTTCCCATATTGTCATCGAAATCATACGATACAGAACAGGAGTTAATGCGAGTACACTGACCACATATAGAATGATAATAAGGTCAGAGGAAGACTTCCTCCTAAAACATTAGATCAATATCCTTTCAATGTGAAAAGAAAACAAGTCCTGGTACTCGCACTAACCCCTGGCAATCAAAATACATAATAATAATATGATCCATTAATATAGAAAAAAATAATTGAAATCAAAATATTTTGAAAAAATATTTTTTCAGAACAGCCCAAGTTTCTGAAAAGTAACGTTGAGCCCCAATGGATCCCAAGCCTAAGTGTGGACAAAAATTTTAAAAATATTTTAAACAATTTATTCAACACTTACGAACAATAATAATGTATCTAGTTATGATTAAAATAACATAAAGATATTATTATTTAGAAATCCCCCCCTCACACAGAGGGCTGTTGTAAATGTAAACAATGAGTGTAAAAACACTAAAATAAGACTCCAGGCACCCAGGCCCGAAATCAGTTACCAAAAATACACCATCTGATGCAAAACAGAGACTTCCAGGGAAGAAACTGCAGAACATCAGATGGTAGATGCAGAACACAACGCCTAACCACCCGTAGGTGAAGACGTAAACATGGGGAAAGAACAGAATTCATTCTGTTATTAAGCTAAAACTCCCAAGAAATTTTAGTAATATTAATTACAGAAACTATGCCAAAAGCATGGGAGAATAGCAAGGGGGAACTTAAAGGACAGGGAGAGAGGAAAAACACTTGAAAAAACAGTGTAACTAAATAATCAGAATGACAACAAAATGGCTGCTGCCTTGAAAATAGGTAACTTAACATAATTTCATTAAAAAATTTTAAGTTACAGCCCTGATAATATTCTGTCACACATTCTTTTCCTCTCCTCCTTTTCTATCCTCCTTAGAATCACCATTTCACTAATATTTATGTGTCTGGCATCATTTAAACTGAGATTTAAAAGCACAAAGATCAGTCAGATGTTAACTGATGAAGGGCCAAACTTAGAATGATAAATGGCGCCAATTTCGGAACGTCCTTGACACTGCGCATGCGCAGTGGGGGCGAGGTGTGGAGGGCCTTTCAGGACATGTTTTCTTTAGTTTTAGATGCAAATTTTGGGGATTGGGGGGCAAAATTTGTGTTTGGCCCTATATTTTAAGAGTTAGCACCAGCTATGTCTGGGTCATTGGTACAGTATAAAAATATATATAAATTACTATAAATTTTTTAACATTTTTATACTGTACCAATGACCCAGACTTAGCTGAATAGTAAACAGGCTGGAGGGCCTAGGACATAGAGGAAAATCCAATAAGCTCAATTATAAAATAAAGAGGTAACCCCTTAAGGAGAAAAGGAGTATTAGGCTTTACATGTATCTTTCTTATTTAATATTTAAATTAGAAAGATACACTACCCTTAATAATTGAGCACAATAACATTCATGTTCTCTATTAACATCCAGTATAACCCTTATACTAATTATTTTTAAAGCAAGCCAATAAATAAAGTAGTCCAGAGAATTGAGACTCTTTATAATCATTTAAAAGTGTCCGAGTATTGTATATTAAAGCCCGTTTGACACTTGACATATACAAATGCTTCACACCGAGCTACACTTTAAAAATAAGACATGAATGAAATTAAACATTAATATTACACTTTAAAACCATCCCGGAAGCGACTCAGAAATACTGTCTTGGAGGAGGCATTCCCTTGCTTTTCACTATAAAGCAGGTGACCTAAGGGAACACCCGCCCCCCCCCCCCCCCCCCCCCCCCCTTCCCCTTGCCCTGGGTCAAATAGCCCAGAGCGAAGAGGGCAGTCGGACGAAGTCACTGCCGGAACAGAAAGCCTGCATCACTATAGTTGCAACTGTTTAGTGGACGACATTCTGAGCAACAGATAACGGACCTAAACAATGCAGGTCTCCAGAAATGGACTCAATATTTCTGAGATAAAAATTAGTAAATGTGGATGGCTGAGACCAATAAGCAGCCTTCATTAAATCTGTAATAGCAACACTATTAGCATAAGCCCAGGAAGTAGAAAGAGCTCTTACTTCATGAGCAGAAATCTTAAGCACAGACTGCTGAGAAGAAGATAAATCTTCATACGCAGTACGGATAGTTAACTGAATCCATCTAGCAATAGAATGGACTGAAATGTCCTTTCTATTAGGCATCAAAGACAGAAAGAAACGTTTCCATCCCTTTCTGATGAACTGAGATCTCTGTTTATAGATACGTAGTGCTCTAACAGGACAGAGTAAAGGCCTACGCCCGTCTGAAGACGGAAGAGCCTTAATAACAATAGGTTCCGGATATTTATTAGGAGCCTGATTCTTAGCTAAAAAACCCACATTAGTAGTGAAGGTGATAGTGTTCCCAACACTACAATAATGAGAATCATCCACCGATAGTGCATGAAGCTCACTGACTCTTCTGGCAGAAGAGAAAGCTAAGAGAAAAGCTGTCTTATAAGATAAGAATTTGAAATCTACTGTCCCAAGAGGTTCAAATGGCTTTTCCTTCAATTTAAGGAGAACCCAAGCTAAATTCCACTTAGGAATTAATCTAAGAGTTCTGGGTCTATTTATCGAAAAGTTTCTAACCAATTTCGATAAAGAGACATTAGATCCAATTTGTAAACTATCATGATGTGCATAGGTATCAGATAACATAGATCTATAACCCTTTATAGCAACAGGTTGCAGTTTGATTTCGTCAAACAAGTAAACTAGAATGTTAGCAATGTCTGGTATAGAGGGATCAAATATATCAACAGAATGATCCCTACACCAACGACGGAAAACCTTCCACTTAGCCGCATAGTTTAGCGAAGAGGAGGTCCTCCTACAGTTAGAAATCGCATCCACTGCTCGTCCTGTAAAGTGCTTGTCATGCAAGAAGGACCGCACAACGGAAAAACGTGAAGGTTGAGACCTTGCGGGTTGTGATGTAGTTGGCGCGATTTCCCCTGCCAAAGAAGATCCTCTCGTGGAGGGAGCTTCCGCGGTAGGTCCCACAACAGACACCTGAGTAGATTTATCCACGGTCTCTGTGGCGACAGAGATGCTACCAACAGAATCTTGCATTGAGATTGTTTTATCTTTAGCAATACTTGTTGAATTAACGGCGCTGGAGGATACGCATATCCTATCATTCCGTCCCAAGGGATCGACAGAGCGTCTACTGCAAATGCTCTTGGATCCGGACACGGGGACACATACGTTTGCAACTGATTGTTGAGATGTGTCGCAAATAAGTCTATCATTGGCCGTTCCCATTGGTAGCAAATCTGATTGAATACTTGTTTGTTGAGAGTCCACTCCGACGGCAACAAGCGACCCTTTCGTGAAAGGGAGTCTGCTAGCACATTCAGACGAACCGGTATGTGACGGACCGAAAGAAGAACGTGATGTTCCAACGCAAACAGAAGGATTCTTTCCGTTAGATTGAACAACGGAACTGAATGAGTGCCTCCCTGATTCCGTATATACGCCACTACTGTCGTATTGTCGGATAGGATTTGGACATGAGCATCGTGAATAATGTCCATCCAGTGACGTAACGCAAGCCAAATTGACATCATTTCCTTGATGTTTATGTGCTTGCACAGGAATTGCGGATCCCAAAGACCCTGGCATCTCGAATCCGTTGGGATTAATGATGCACCCCAACCTGTTTGACTGGCATCCGTCATAATGGTAAAACTCGGATCCGGCAACTGCAGCGGAACTCCTTGAGTTAACCACTGAATGTTTGCCCAAGTCTGAATCTCTTGTTTCACTTGATCTGACAAGAGAACGTCTACATCGAGCGAATGAATTTTCACACTCCAATTCTGAGTCAGGAAAATTTGAAGAGGCCGTGTGCGTAGCCGTCCCATCGGAATGAGATCCGCGGCGGCTCCGCACAGACCTATCAGTCTCATAAATTCTCTCGCCGTGACTTTGTCTGTATTCAGACAATAGCGAGCGTAACAACTGACTAATTTCGCTCTGGTTAACGGCAGACGAACGAGATTGTTGTGCGTCTCGAAGCTCATTCCCAGATGAGTAAATGACTTGGACGGCACCAGATCCGACTTCTCCTCGTTTACTATGAAACCGAGACGTCGGAGCAATAGAAGAAGATTCTGAACATCGTTCTGAAGCGTTAACTCGTTGCCGTACCTCTGAAGAATGTCGTCCAGGTAGGCCGACGTTACCGCAGACGAATGAGCTCGGAAGTAGATCATTACCGAGTTCATTACCCGAGTGAAAGCCCAGGGTGCTAGATTCAATCCGAAGCACATGGCCCGGAACTGATACACCACTCCTAGGACTGCGAAGCGTAGATACTTTCGGAATGTCGGATGTACCATGACGTGAAAGTACGCATCTTTGAGATCTATGCTCGTTGCATAATCGTTCACCCGAATACTCGCTCTGACCGATCGAATCGTCTCCATATAAAACTTCGGAGCGACGATCAGCTTGTTTATCCAGCTCAAATCTATGACTGGACGGAACGAGCCGTCTGGTTTCGGAACCAGAAACAGATGGCTGTAGAATCCCAGCGATTCCTGGTTTTCTACGACCTCTACCGCGTTCTTCATTAAAAGAGACTGCACCTCTGATAGCAGAGCGTCTCTTTTCTGAGGGTTTGACGGAAGATGAGTCCACTTTGGACTTCGAGTTAATGGAGGCTTTCGTTTGAAGGATATCTTTAGACCTTCCGAAGTCACTCCTCTCACCCACGGGTCGTCCATAATCGACGCCCACTCTTGAGAAAAACTCGACAACCTTCCGCCAACCGGAACGCGATAGAGGTTTAAGCCATCACCTCCTGGATCTGCGAGGCCTGCGGTAGGAGAAACCACGTCTTCCACGACCCGCACCTCGCCTCGTCGACCTCGGGGCGTCCGACCGATTGTCCCGGCCTGAAGGACGTCCCGAACGAGAGTCACTATCCTGACGGTCTCTCGAATAAGAGCTAGAGGACGCACCGGAACCTCTATAGGAACCTCTCTTGGGCGGATAAGACCCAGAAGTGCCCGCCTTATTCGTGTCTGCTGTATCCGACCTTTTAGGAGCGGATCTAAACAACAGAGAATCACTAGCTTTCTTTTTAATATTATCATAAATAGCGGAAAGCTTGCCGTCAAAGAGAAGATCTCCTGAGACCGAAGCGACTCTAAGAGAGTTCTTCACCTTAGAATCCACTAGTGTGGATGTAGACAGGGCTGCGTCACGTCTAACCAACTCCAGATTTGCCACTGAAAGGGCGGAGTTACACGTGGAATAAGCTACTGCCCTTGAAAGAAGTCTTAAGGAGGATTGTATATCCTGAAACTCTTCCCCTTGAAGACGCAGTGATAACGCCTTAGTAAGGTGATCTGCGTAAGATAAGGCATCTAAATTGGCTCTGTTAGACGCAATAGCTGTTTCCAACACTGCGGTTGGAATAGAAGCTGACGACGGTAATGATAGCTCTAAGTCTTCCGCCTCGTCGTCCATACGCAGAGGAACTCTCAGTATACCCTGACCTGCCGTGTCGAATTTATTCCTTGCATTAATGAAAGGCAGGTTGAGAGTATTTGCGGACAAGAAGCCTGCTTTCCCCGTCCTGGAAGCAAGTTTAAAAATAGCGTCGTTCAATAATTCAAATGTTCTTGCAACATTATTGGACTGCGACGGAAACTCGGGAGCGATGTCCCTGAACCGCTCGAAAAAATCAGAGTCCAATGACGCTATAATTCTCCTGTCCGGAAGCGCAGCAGTCTGGCCCGACGGAACAACTTGAGGAAGAAAGTGCCGGATGAAGTCCACGGCAGCTTTGTGTTGTTCCGAAAGGGATAGCTCCAATTCATCCGTATCCCTTTCACCATCCGGTCAGACCTCCCGATGTTCCCGGTCGTCCGCCCCCGATGCTTCGGCGGAGCGTACCGACCCAGCGCCGTCGGATAATTCTCGATACGACACCGTTTCTGTCGGCTGCTGGGATGCTGCGATAAGCTGTGCTATCTGCACTAGAATGTCCGACGTCGAGACCTGCGGAGGAGCGGTCTTTCGCTGCTTCGCCGAGGGCAGCTCCGCATCAGATGGCTCCCGCATACTTTTCCTATGCGAACGTCCGGAGTCCATCGGTCTCGAATCCCTGGCTGCCGGATGGTGTGACCTGGTCGCCGAAGAATCCTTCATCGGCGAAGCTGGCAAAATATCGGAGGTCACGCAGCCAAGGTGCGGTCGTGTGCGCCGACGAGAAGAGGAAGCCTTAACAGTCTCTGCGGACTGCTTATACAACGGAGCGTCCCGAGCGACGGACGTATGCTCCGCTAAAGACACATTTTGTACCACAACATCTGGTCCCAGATGTTGTTGTACGAGAGAGGGGCCTCTCTCGCTCGCGGCCCGGCTGGACCTGGACGAGCTAGGAACCGGACTAAAAGGCTTCCTCCGTTCTCGTTCACTATCCGCCGTCACTGGGTGTGCATCTATTATTTTTATAGTGCTCGCATCACCCAAAATTTCCTCTTGGACCGCATCGGACGAACCCGGCTGCCGAACCATTCGGTGAATGGACGCTACACCGGGCGAGCTAGCGGACGACATTTGTCTAATCTCCATGAGCACTTTTGCCGCTAGCTCTGTATTTATTTGTGACGACGGACGCACACTTGAAGAAGATAACATGGAAACATCACCCTGTTCTGGTTCCTCTGAAATAGAAACTGAGAGAGTAGAGTGACCTTGTGGAGAAAGAGCCGGCATCGCTCTTTCTCCAGAAACAACATATCGTGACACACGTTTCCAATGTTTCTCATCCCAATGTTCACATACAGGACAGGGATTAATGCGAGAACACTGACTACAATTAATGCAATAATCATGAAAGTCAGAGGAAGATTTCTTCCTATTACAATTTGAACAAAGTCCCTTCATTGTGAAAGAACAACAATAAGTCCTAGTTACTCGCAAAAACCCCTGACACAAAGATACATAATAACATGATCCATTAATAAATGAAAAAAACAATTGCAAAACAAAATAATTTTGAAAAAATATTTTTTCAGAGAAGCCCAAGTTGCTGAAAAGTAACGTTGAGCCCCGATGGATCCGATGGCAAAGTGTGGTCAAAAATTTTAAAATTATATAAAATAATTAATGAGACACTTTCGGATAATATAAATGTATCTTATAATGAGATAAACTACCACAAAGGCAAACAGCCCCCCTCAAAAAAGGCTGTTGCCAATGAAAACAAACAGTGCAAACACAGTAGAAAACATGACTCCAGGCACTGAAAAAACTGGCCCGGAATCAGTCATCAATTACACTCTATCTGATGCAAAACAGAGACTCCCAGGGGAGAATCTGCAGAACATCAGATGGAAGATGCAGAACACAAACGTTATACACCCATGGGTGAAAACGTAACTATGGGGAAAATAACAGAAAACATTCTGTAACCAAGCAACTCTCCCAGGGAATTTTTAGAAATGAAACTTCTCAAAAATATGCCAAAAGCATGGGAGAATTGCAAGGGGGGACTTTAGAAGGTTAGGGGAGAGGAAACACTGAATAAGCAGTGCAACAATTAGCAAGAATGACAATAAGAGGCATTTGCCTCGAAAATAGGCAACTTAACATAATTTCAACAAAAAATTTTAAGTACAGCCCTGATTATTTTTTGCCACTTCTTTTTTCCTCTCCTCCTTCTATCCTCCTTAGAATCACATTTTCTCCAAGAATTACGTGTCTGGCATCCTTTAAACTGAGATTTACAAGCACAAAGATCAGTGAGATGTTGACTGATGAAGGGCCAAACAGAGAATGATATTTGGCGCCAATTTCGGGACGACAGCGTCACTGCGCATGCGCAGTAGAGTCGTACTATGGAGGTCCTTTAGGACATGATTTCTTTTTGTTTCGGATGCAAATTTTGGGGATTGGGGGGCAAAATTTGTGTTTGGCCCTGGTTTTTGTGGAGTTAGCACCAGCTAAGTCTGGGTCATTGGTACAGTATAAAAATATGCCTAATTGTCACCCCAAGGGGGTGGTGGTGGAAAGTTTATAGGAGTCAAAAATTTTCGGCATGTAATTACTCTAAATTGTTAAAAATGCATTTTGTACCAAAGAAAAAATATTGCTTAAATGGCCCTGGGTGAGAAGGTGGGGGGGGGGGGGGGGGAGGGGGCGGGGAGGGGGGGGGGGGTCTGGACCAATTTTTTGTTCCCACATGTGATCAGTCTGAATCCTTCAGAATGCATTTTGAGCAAAGAGAAAAAAAAATGCCTAACTGGCACCGAGGGGGGGTGGGGGTGGGGGGTGGGGGTGTGTTTGTCAAACAAACTTTAAGCAAAACTGTAAAAATGCATTTTTGACGAAAGAAAAAAAAGTGCCTAATTGGCCCCGGGTTGGGGGGGGGGGGGGGGGGGGGGGTTACATGAGTTCAAAAAAAGTTCTGCATGTAGTGACTGTAAATAGTTCAAAATGCATATTGGAGGAAAAAAAAAACAAGAGGGATGTTACATCCCAATGCTCACCTACATTCGCGCTTGATAATGTCGTTCCAATGTAACATGCCTAATATTTAGTTAATATAAATCATTAACTAGGCATCAAATGATTAATGTGGTTTATGTGATGGCTTTGGAAAGTCTATATTTCTGCATTTATTATATATCAATTCAACATAAAATCATTGGATATAAAAGCATTTTTTTCTTTTAGAAATGTTTATGATTAAGAATATGAATCGTGAGGCCAGATATTAAATCATAAATAAGAATTAGGAAAGGCTTTCATAAATCACTGAAATTGTAAGTACATTCATTGGTTAAAGAGGAGTTGCGGAAAAACATTCATTCAAGGCTTTCATAAATCACTGAAATTGTAAGTACATTCATTGGTTAAAGAGGAGTTGCGGAAAAACATTCATTCAAGAAAGTGACTATAAGTCCCAACAAAAATACATCACATCAACAACTAAAATAAGCCTTAATGTTACTAGTAACAAGTATGAGAAAGTATTAAAAAAAAAAAGTTTAAAAAATTTTTTTTAAAGAAAGTGAATATAAGTCCCAAAAATCCCCCTCACCTTAACACAAACTTTTAGAACTTAAAATTGAGTAAGTCAGACAAAAACGTGAACATTGTGACTGAAAAAAAGAAAAGAAATCAGTTAAATTTCTGCATACAGTAGGGTTAATACCTACAGTTGTTATTGAAATGAGAAAATAAACAGTAATGAGAGATGAAGGCACCACAATCTGCACAAAAGCTGACTTTAACACAAATTCTTACAACACCTAAATGCTAATTCTTACAACAAGTTTTGGCAGAAAATCAGCCTCAAATTCCTCAAATATGCATGTAATGAGGGTTAAATATTACTGCAATGGAGTTCAGTAACCCAAGTGTAGAATATTAATCGCCTGGAAAGACACATAGAAACACAACTCACCTAAACACAAAGTTTACAAAGTTTTACAACTTAAAATGTACTAAGTCCGAGAAAAACATGAAAATTTTGACTGAAAAAAAAGAAAATTTCCATTAAATTTCTGCATACAGTAGGGTTAATACCTACAGTTGTTAATGAAATATGAAAATCAACAGTAATGAGAAATTAAAGTAGCACAAGCTGCACAAAAGCTGACTTTAACACAAATTCTTACAACACCCAAATGCAAATTAACAACTTTTGGCAGAAAATTTTAGGTGAAATTTGGAAAAAAGTTGTAGTATCAGGGTTAAATACTGTTCTGATAGTCCCCTACAACCTACATATGTAATATCAAAGGCCTGAGCCCACTGATCTTTGAGAACTCAGCTTAACACCTCACCTTAACACAAACTTTTAGAACTTAAAATTTACTAAGTCCGAGAAAAACATGAAAATTTTGACTGAAAAAAAAAAAAAATTCCGTTAAATTTCTGCATACAGTCGGGTTAATACCTACAGTTGTTATTGAAATATGAAAATCAACAGTAATGAGAAGTTAAAGCACCACAATTTGCACAAAAGCTGACTTTAACGCAAATTCTTACAACACCTAAACGCTAATTCTTACAAGTTTTGGCAGAAAATCAGCCTCAAATTCCTCAAATATGCATGTAATGAGGGTTAAATATTACTGCAATGGAGTTCAGTAACCCAAGTGTAGAATATTAATCACCTGGAAAGACACATAGAAACACAACTTACTTAAAACACAAAGTTTTACAACTTAAAATTTACTAAGTCCGAGAAAAACATGAAAATTTTGAGTGAAAAAAAAGAAAATTTTCGTTAAATTTCTGCATACAGTAGGGTTAATACCTACAGTTGTTATTGAAATATGAAAATCAACAGTAATGAGAAGTTAAACCAGCACAATCTGCACAAAAGCTGACTTTAACACAAATTCTTACAACACCTAAACGCAAATTCTTACAACAACTTTTGGCAGAAAATTTTAGCTGAAATTTGGAAAAAAGTCGTAGTTTCAGGGTTAAATACTGTTCTAATAGTCCCCTACAACCTACATATGCAATATCAAAGGCCTGAGCCCACTGATGCTTGAGAAGTTAAAAAATTTATAGTAATTTCTATATTTTTTATACTTACCAATGACCCAGACATAGCTGGTGCTAACTCTTAAAATATAGGGCCAAACAGAAATTTTGCCCCCCAATCCCCAAAATTTGCATCAAAAACCAAAGAAAACATGTCCTGAATGGCCCTCCACACTTCACCTCTACTGCGCATGCGCAGTGTCAAGGACGTTCCGAAATTGGCGCCATTAATCATTCTAATAACCAGTGCCTGGTAAGCGCTATGTACTCAGCGGGGAGGCAAGAGTTCCCAACTCCTGGGAGGGCCATCCCCGTCTGGGTCGTTGGTAAGTATAAAAAATATAGAAATTACTATAAATTTTTTAACATTTTTATACTGTGCCAATGACCCAGACATAGCTGAATAGTAAAAAGGCTGGAGGGCCAAGGACATAGAGCAAGATGGAATACGCTCAATAATATAAAATAGAGTCATACCCTCTAGGGAAAAAGAAGTAATAGGCCTTACATGTATCTTTCTTATTTATGATAAATTAGAAAGATACAACACCTTCCAAAATTGAGCATCATACATCCATGTACTCTATTAATATCCAATATAATCCTTATACTAATAATTTTTAAAGTAAGCCAATAAATAAAGTAAGTCTAAAGAATAGAGACTCTTATACTCCTTAAAAGTGTCTGAGGATTGCATAATCATGTCCGTTGACACGTGCTATATTCAAAAGCTATACTTTAAAAACTAAGACTTGAATGAATTTTTAAAACATAAACTTCTCACTAAACAACCATCCCAATAACAGCTCAGAATTACTAACTCCGGAGGAGGTATCCCCTTGTTTTCATAGTAAAACAGGTGACCCAAGGGAACACCCTCCCCCCCCCCCCCCTTTTTCTTGCCCTGGGTCAAATAGCCCAGAGCAAAAAGGGCAGCAGAACGGAGTCACTGCCGAAACAGACAGCCTACCTAGCTATAGTAGCAACTGTTAAGTGAATGACATTCTGAGCAGCAGATAATAGACCTAACAATAGAGGCCTCCAGAAATGGACTCGATATTTCTGAGAAAAAAATTCATGAATGTGGATGGCTGAGCGCAATGAGCAGCCTTCAAAAATCTATAATAGCGACACTATTAATGTAAGCCCAAGATGTAGAAGAACTCTTAGTTCATGAGCCGAAATCTTAAGCACAACTGCTGAGTCAATGATATACCATAAGCAGTACCGATAGTTAATTGAATCCATTTGCAATAGAATGGAGCGTAACGTCCTTCTATTAGGCATCAAAGACAGAAGAAGCTTACGCCCGTAGTAATAAACATATATCTGTTTATAAATACATAAACTCTAACCGGACAGAGTAAAGGCCTATGCCCGTACGAAGACGGAAGGACCTTAATAACAATAGGTTCCGGAAATTAGGAGCCTAACTCTTATGCAAAAATCCAACCTAAATAGTAAAGGAGGTAGTGATTCCGAAACTACGAAAGTGAAAATCATCCATCGATAGTGGATGAAACTCACTGACTCTTCAGTAAAAGAGAAGCCAACAGAATTACTGTCTAAAAGGTCAGAATTTGAAAACTACTGTTTCCAGAGGCTCAAATGATTACTTAGCTAAATAAGAACCGAAGTTAAATTCCATATAGGAATTTAATCTAATGATTCTAAGTCTATTTATCGAAAAGTTACTGACTTAGATAAAGAGACATAAGACTCAATTGTAAACTATCATAGAGTGCATAGGTATGAGGTAACATAAACCTATAACCTTAATAATAACAGGCTGCAGTAGATCTTGTCAACAAGTATACTAAAAAGTTGCAATGACTAGTATGGAGGGATCAATAATATCAACATAGTGATCCCTACACCAACGACGGAAGAGCCTCCACTTTAGCCGCATAGTATAGTGAAGAAGAGGTTCTCCTATAGTAAGAAATCGCGTCCAAAGCTCGTCCAGTACAATGCTTACAATGCAATACGGATCACACAACGGAATACGTGAAGGTTGCGACCTTGCGGGTTGTGATGAAGATGACACGATTTACCCAGCGAAAAAAGATCCTCTCATTGAGGAAGATTTCGCATTAAGTCCCACAGTAGACATCAGAGTAAATTACCCACGGTCTCTGTGAAGACAGAGATGCTATCAACAGAAATGTATTGTGGTTGTTTATCTTAGCAATACCTGCTGAAACAACAGCGCCGGAGGATACGCGTATCCTATCATTCCGTCCTATTAAATCAATAGAGCGTTAACAACATTAGCTCAGAGATCCGGACAAGCCAACACATACGTCTGCAATTGACTAGCAAGCTGTGTCGTTAATAAATTATCATTGGGCACTCCCATAGATAGCAAATCTGATTGAATACTTGTTTGTTGACAGTCCATTCTGATGGCAACAAGCGACCCCTAAGTGAACGGGAGTCCGGTAAAACAATCAGACGACCCGGAATATGACGGACCGAAACAGAACTTGGTGTACTATAACCAACAGACGGATTCTTTCCATTAAATTGAATAACGGAAACGAATGAGTGCCTCCCTGGTTCCGGAGATACGTCACTACTGTCGAATTAACGGACAGGATTTGGACAGGCGTTTCTGAATAATGTTCATGCAATGACATAAAGCAAGCCTAAAAAACATTATTCCGCGGAAGATAATTGCTTGCTTAGAGGTAGCGGAACCCAAAGACCCTGGCACTTCGAATCCGTTGGGATGAATATTATATCCCAATCTGTTTGACTGGCAACCGTCATAACTATAACACTCGGATCCGGCAACTGCAGTGGCACTCTCTGAGTCAACCACCGAATGTTTGCCCCAGTCTGAATCTCTTGTAACACTAGATAGACAAGAGAACGTGTAAATCGAGCAATTCATGGATTGCTGAAAAGTTGCCGTCGAAGAGAGGCTTCTCCGAGAACGAAGCGACTCTGAGAGAGTTCTTCACCTTACTATCCACGCGCATGGATGTAGCTAGGGCTGCATCACGTCTAACCAACTCCAATCAGCCACTGAAGGGCGGAGTTATACGTGAACAAACTACTGCCCTCAAAAGAAATCACATTGAGAATAATATCCCGTAAATCTTTTCTTGAAGACGTAATGATAACGCCTCAGTAAGGTGGATTACGTATGAAAAAGCGTCTAAGTTAAGTCTACTAGACATCATTGTCGTTTCCAACATTGTGGTTGGAAAAGACATAGATGGCGAAAAAGAATATTTCCAGTCTTTAACCACGCCATCTAGACGCATATGAACTCTCGATATGCCCTGCTCTGCCAAAATAAATTATTCGTATAAATGATAAAACAACAGAAATGAGCATTGCGGACAAGAAACTAAACTATCATGCTTGGTAGCAGGCTTATATGCATATATAGCGTCGAAAAATAAAACACATGTTGTAATGACATTATTGGACTGTGTCGGTAAGTCAGGGACAATGTCCCTGAACCGATCCAAAATTCCGTGTCCAATGACGCTATAAGTCTCTTATCCAACATCGCAGCAATGTAGTCCGAAATAACAATCACTGGAAGATAATGCCAGAAGATATGAATGGCAGCTTCCGATGCTACGAAAGGGAAAACTCGAAATCTTTCGAATCCCTTTCGCCATCCTGTCGGACCCTATAAAGCGTTCGGTCGTCCGTACCTGATGCAACCGCGGACCACACCGACCCAGCGCCGCCAGATAATTCCTGATTCGAGTAAGAAACTGTCGATTGCTGGGATGCTGTGAAACAACTGAGCTAACTCGGATAGCACGTCCGTCACTGAGGCCTGAGGAGAAGCGGTCCTACAATGCATTGCCGCTGGAAGCTCCGTGATCGTTACCCCGTGCGTACTACCAATATGTGAGCGAACGGAGTGTATAGGCCTCGTGTCCCTTGGCTACCGGATGGCGTGACCTATTCGCCGTGGAATCACTGAATGACGAAACTGATCGGATACTCGAGGTCACGTAGCCAATGTGCGGTCGTGTGCCCTGCTGTGAGGATGAGGAAGCATTATCGACAGTCTCTCGGACTGTCAATATAACGGAGCGTCCCGACCGACAGACATATGCTCCGAATGTAAAATATCTGAACCACAACATGCGGTCCCCTATGTTGTTGGACGAGAGAGGGACAAGCCAGGAACCGGACTAACAGGCTTCCTCCGATCTGTCCTCAATCCGCCGTCACTGGGTGAATACTAAAGTAATTATAGTGCTCGCATCACCCAAATCTCCTTCCTAGACCATAACGGACGAACCCGGCAGCCGAACCATTCGATGAATGTACGCTACACCGGGTGAGCTAGCGAATGTCACTCCGTCGATCCTACAAGGGATCTCTTAGGCGATAGACATATTCCATGAGCACTTATTGCCGCTAGCTCTTCATTAACTATGACGACAGAGGCACACTTTTGAAAGACATCTCCGTAACTTTTGCGAACAAGAAACCAGAAATGCTTGGTTATAGCAAGCATATAATAATAATAATAATAATATATATAGCGTCGTTCAATAATTCGAAAGTTTGTGTGACATTATTGGACTATGTCGGAACTGAGGGACGATGTCCCTGAACCGAACCAAAAATTTCTAAGTCCACCGACGCTATCAGTTTCTTATCCGGCATCGCAGCATTCTGGTCCGACGAAAGAAGCTGTAGAAGATCAAGTCAGATGACATACACAATAGCATATGTTGTTCCGAAAGGGAAAGCTCGAAATCCACCAAATCCCTTTCGGTATCCCATCGGACCGGATGAGGGGCCTCTCTCGCTCGCCGTCCGGATGGACCAGAACGAGCTATGAACCGACCTAAAAGGCTTCCTCCGTTCTCCCTCTAATCCGCCGTCACTGGGTGTGCATTTGGTTGATTTATAGTGCTCGCATCACCCCAAAACCCCTTCTAGACCGCAACGGACGAACCCGGTTGCCGAACCATTCGATGAATGGACGCTACACCGGGCGAGCTAGCGGACGTCAAAGGCCGTCGAACTTACTAGGGTCCTCTTAGGCAATTGGCGTATTTACATGAGCACTTTTCCGCTAGCCCTTCATTAATTGTGACGACGGAGACACACTGTTGGAAGACATACAGATACATCACCCTAATCTTGATCGTCTGAAATAGAAATTGATAAAGTAGAGTGACCCTGCGGGGAAAGGACCGGAGTGTCCAATTCCCCACTAACATACCGTGACATACGCTTCCCATGTTGTCATCAAAATCATACGATACAGAACAGGAGTTAATGCGAGTACACTGACCACATATAGAATGATTATAAAAGTCAGAGGAAGACTTCCTCTTATTACAATTGATCAAAATCCTTTCAATGTGAAAAGAAAACAGTCCTGGTACTCGCACCAACCCCTGGCAATCAAAATACATAATAATAATATGATCCATTAATATAGAAAAAATAATTGAAATCAAAATATTTTGAAAAAATATTTTTTCAGAACAGCCCAAGTTTCTGAAAAGTAACGTTGAGCCCCAATGGATCCCAAGCCTAAGTGTGGACAAAAATTTTAAAAATATTTTAAACAATTTATTCAACACTTACGAACAATAATAATGTATCTAGTTATGATTAAAATAACATCAAGATATTATTTTCAAGAAATCCCCCCCTCACACAGAGGGCTGTTGTAAATGTAAACAATGAATGTAAAAACACTAAAATAAGACTCCAGGCACCCAGGCCCGGAATCAGTTACCAAAAATACACTATCTGATGCAAAACAGAGACTTCCAGGGAAGAAACTGCAGAACATCAGATGGTAGATGCAGAACACAACGCATAACCACCCGTAGGTGAAGACGTAAACATGGGGAAAAGAACAGAATTCATTCTGTTATTCAGCTAAAACTCCCAAGAAAATTTAGTAATAATAATTACAGAAACTATGCCAAAAGCATGGGAGAATAGCAAGGGGGGACTTAAAGGAAAGGGAGAGAGGAAAACACTGAAAAATCAGTGTAACTAAATAATCAGAATGACAACAAAATGGCTGCTGCCTCGAAAGTTAAAAAATTTATAGTAATTTATATATTTTTTATACTTACCAATGACCCAGACTTAGCTGGTGCTAACTCTAACAAAACCAGGGCCAAACACAAATTTTGCCCCCCAATCCCCAAAATTTGCATCCAAAACAAAAAGAAATCATGTCCTAAAGGACCTCCATACTACGCCTCTACTGCGCATGCGCAGTGACGCAGTCGTCCCGAAATTGGCGCCAATTATCATTCTTACTGGCAGTGCCTGGTCAGCGCTATGTACTCAGCGGGGAGGCAAGAGTTCCCAACTCCAGGGAGGGCCATCCCCGTCTGGGTCATTGGTAAGTATAAAAAATATATAAATTACTATAAATTTTTTAACATTTTTATACTGTACCAATGACCCAGACTTAGCTGAATAGTAAACAGGTTGGAGGGCCTAGGACATAGAGGAAAATCCAATAAGCTCAACTATATAGTAAAGAGGTAACCCCTTAAGGAGAAAAGGAGTATTAGGCTTTACATGTATCTTTCTTATTTAATATTAAATTAGAAAGATACACTACCCTTAATAATTGAGCACAATAACATTCATGTTCTCTATTAACATCCAGTATAACCCTTATACTAATTATTTTTAAAGCAAGCCAATAAATAAAGTAGTCCAGAGAATTGAGACTCTTTATAGTCATTTAAAAGTGTCCGAGTATTGTATATTAAAGCCCGTTTGACACTTGACATATACAAATGCTTCACACCGAGCTACACTTTAAAAATAAGACATGAATGAATTTAATATTACACTTTAAAACCATCCCGGAAGCGACTCAGAAATACTGACTTGGAGGAGGCATTCCCTTGCTTTTCACTATAAAGCAGGTGACCTAAGGGAACACCCGCCCCCCCCCCCCCCCCCCTTCCCCTTGCCCTGGGTCAAATAGCCCAGAGCGAAGAGGGCAGCCGGACGGAGTCACTGCCAGAACAGAAAGCCTGCATAACTATAGTTGCAACTGTTTAATGGACGACATTCTGAGCAACAGATAACGGACCTAAACAATGCAGGTCTCCAGAAATGGACTCAATATTTCTGAGATAAAAATTCGTAAATGTGGATGGCTGAGACCAATAAGCAGCCTTCATTAAATCTGTAATAGCAACACTATTAGCATAAGCCCAGGAAGTAGAAAGAGCTCTTACTTCATGAGCAGAAATCTTAAGCACAGACTGCTGAGAAGAAGATAAATCTTCATAAGCAGTACGGATAGTTAACTGAATCCATCTAGCAATAGAATGGACTGAAATGTCCTTTCTATTAGGCATCAAAGACAGAAAGAAACGTTTCCGTCCCTTTCTGATAAACTGAGATCTCTGTTTATAGATACGTAGTGCTCTAACAGGACAGAGTAAAGGCCTACGCCCATCTGAAGACGGAAGAGCCTTAATAACAATAGGTTCCGGATATTTATTAGGAGCCTGATTCTTAGCTAAAAAACCCACATTAGTAGTGAAGGTGATAGTGTTCCCAACACTACGATAATGAGAATCATCCACCGATAGTGCATGAAGCTCACTGACTCTTCTGGCAGAAGAGAAAGCTAAGAGAAAAGCTATCTTATAAGATAAGAATTTGAAATCTACTGTCCCAAGAGGTTCAAATGGCTTTTCCTTCAATTTAAGGAGAACCCAAGCTAAATTCCACTGAGAAATTAATCTAAGAGTTCTGGGTCTATTTATCGAAAAGTTTCTAACCAACTTCGATAAAGAGACATTAGATCCAATTTGTAAACTATCATGAAGTGCATAGGTATCAGATAACATAGATCTATAACCCTTTATAGTAACAGGCTGCAGTTTGATTTCGTCAAACAAGTATACTAGAAAGTTTGCAATGTCTGGTATAGAGGGATCAAATATATCTACAGAATGATCCCTACACCAACGACGAAAAACCTTCCACTTAGCCGAATAGTTTAGCGAAGAGGAGGTCCTCCTACAGTTAGAAATCGCGTCCACTGCTCGTCCTGTAAAGTGCTTGCCATGCAAGAAGGACCGCACAACGGAAAAACGTGAAGGTTGAGACCTTGCGGGTTGTGATGGAGTTGGCGCGATTTCCCCTGCGAAAGAAGATCCTCTCGTGGAGGAAGCTTCCGCGGTAGGTCCCACAACAGACACCTGAGTAGATTTATCCACGGTCTCTGTGGCGACAGAGATGCTACCAACAGAATCTTGCATTGAGATTGTTTTATCTTCAGCAATACTTGTTGAATTAACGGCGCTGGAGGATACGCATATCCTATCATTCCGTCCCAAGGGATCGACAGAGCGTCTACTGCAAATGCTCTTGGATCCGGACACGGAGACACATACGTCTGCAACTGATTGTTGAGATGTGTCGCAAATAAGTCTATCATTGGCCGTTCCCATTGGTAGCAAATCTGATTGAATACTTGTTTGTTGAGAGTCCACTCCGACGGCAACAAACGACCCTTTCGTGAAAGGGAGTCTGCTAGCACATTCAGACGACCCGGTATGTGACGGACCGAATGAAGAACGTGATGTTCTAACGCAAACAGAAGGATTCTTTCCGTTAGATTGAACAACGGAACTGAATGAGTGCCTCCCTGATTCCGTATATACGCCACTACTGTCGTTTTGTCGGATAGGATTTGGACATGAGCATCTTGAATAATGTCCATCCAGTGACGTAACGCAAGCCAAATTGACATCATTTCCTTGATGTTTATGTGCTTGCACAGGAATTGCGGATCCCAAAGACCCTGGCATCTCGAATCCGTTGGGATTAATGATGCACCCCAACCTGTTTGACTGGCATCCGTCATAACGGTAAAACTCGGATCCGGCAACTGCAGCGGAACTCCTTGAGTTAACCACTGAATGTTTGCCCAAGTCTGAATCTCTTGTTTCACTTGATCTGACAAGAGAACGTCTACATCGAGCGAATGAATTTTCACACTCCAATTCTGAGTCAGGAAAATTTGAAGAGGACGTGTGCGTAACCGCCCCATCGGAATGAGATCCGCGGCGGCTCCGCACAGACCTATCAGTCTCATAAATTCTCTCGCCGTGACTTTGTCTGCGTGCAGACAATAGCGAGCGTAACAACTGACTAATTTCGCTCTGGTTAACGGCAGACGAACGAGATTGTTGTGCGTCTCGAAGCTCATTCCCAGATGAGTGAATGACTTGGACGGCACCAGATCCGACTTCTCCTTGTTTACTATAAAACCGAGACGTCGGAGCAATAGAAGAAGATTCTGAACATCGTTCTGAAGCGTTAACTCGTTGCCGTACCTCTGAAGAATGTCGTCCAGGTAGGCCGACGTTACCGCAGACGAATGAGCTCGGAAGTAGATCATTACCGAGTTCATTACCCGAGTGAAAGCCCAGGGTGCTAGATTCAATCCGAAGCACATCGCCCGGAATTGATACACCACTCCCAGGACTGCAAAGCGTAGATACTTTCGGAATGTCGGATGTACCATGACGTGAAAGTACGCATCTTTGAGATCTATGCTCGTTGCATAATCGTTCACCCGAATACTCGCTCTGACCGATCGAATCGTCTCCATATAAAACTTCGGAGCGACGATCAGCTTGTTTATCCAGCTCAAATCTATGACTGGACGGAACGAGCCATCTGGTTTCGGAACCAGAAACAGATGGCTGTAGAATCCCAGAGATTCCTGGTTTTCTACGACCTCTACCGCGTTCTTCATTAAAAGAGACTGCACCTCTGATAACAGAGCGTCTCTTTTCTGTGGATTTGACGGAAGATGAGTCCACTTTGGACTTCGAGTTAATGGAGGCTTTCGTTTGAAGGATATCTTCAGACCTTCCGAAGTCACTCCTCTCACCCAAGGGTCGTCCGTAATCGACACCCACTCTTGTGAAAAACTCGACAACCTTCCGCCAACCGGAACGCGATAGAGGTTTAAGCCATCACCTCCTGGACCTGCAAGGCCTGCGGTAGGAGAAACCACGTCTTCCACGACCCGCAACCTCGGGGCGTCCGACCGATTGTCCCGGCCTGAAGGATGTCCCGAACGAGAGTCGCTATCCTGACGGTCTCTCGAATAAGACCAAGAGGACGCACCGGAACCTCTATAGGAACCTCTCTTGGGCGCATTAGACCCAGAAGTGCCTGTCTTATTCGTGTCTGCTGTATCCGACTTCTTAGGAGCAGATCTGAACAACAGAGAATCATTAGCTTTCTTTTTAATTTTATCATAAATAGTGGAAAGCTTGCCGTCAAAGAGAAGTTCTCCTGAGACCGAAGCGACTCTAAGAGAGTTCTTCACCTTAGAATCCACTAGTGTGGATGTAGCTAGGGCTGTGTCACGTCCAACCAACTCCAGATTTGCCACTGAAAGGGCGGAGTTACACGTGGAATAAGCTACTGCCCTTGAAAGAAGTCTTAAAGAGGATTGTATATCCTGAAACTCATCCCCTTGAAGGCGCAGTGATAACGTCTTAGTAAGGTGATCTGCGTAAGATAAGGCATCTAAATTGGCTCTGTTAGACGCAATAGCTGTTTCCAACACCGCGGTTGGAATAGAAGCTGACGACGGTAATGATAGCTCTAAGTCTTCCGCCTCGTCGTCCATACGCAGAGGAACTCTCGGTATACCCTGTCCTGCCGTATCGAATTTATTCCTTGCATTAATGAAAGGCAGGATGAGAGTATTAGCGGACAAGAAACCTGCTTTCCCCGTCCTGGAAGCAAGTTTAAATATAGCGTCGTTCAATAATTCAAATGTTCTAGCAACATTATTGGACTGCGACGGAAACTCGGGAGCGATGTCCCTGAACCGCTCAAAAAATTCAGAGTCCAATGACGCTATAATTCTCTTGTCCGGAAGCGCAGCAGTCTGGCCCAACGGAACAACTTGAGGGAGAAAGTGCCGGATGAAGTCCACGGCAGCTTTATGTTGTTCCGAAAGGGATAGCTCCAAGTCATCCGTATCCCTTTCACCATCCGGTCGGACCTCATGATGTTCCCGGTCGTCCGCCCCCGATGCTTCGGCGGAGCGTACCGACCCAGCGCCGTCGGATAATTCTCTATCCGACACCGTTTTTGTCGGCTGCTGGGATGCTGCGATAAGCTGTGCTATCTGCACAAGAATGTCCAGCGTCGAGACCTGCGGAGGCGCAGTCTTTCGCTGCTTCGCCGAGGGCAGCTCCGCATCAGATGGCTCCCGCATACTTTTCCTATGCGAACGTCCAGAGTCCATCGGTCTCGAATCCCTGGCTGCCGGATGGTGTGACCTGGTTGCCGAAGAATCCTTCATCGGTGAAGCTGGTAATATATCGGCGGTCACGCAGCCAAGGTGCGGTTGTGTGCGCTGACGAGAAGAGGAAGCCTTAACAGTCTCTGCGGACTGCTTATACAACGGAGCGTCCCGAGCGACGGACGTATGCTCCGCTAAAGACACATTTTGTACCACAACATCTGGTCCCAGATGTTGTTGTACGAGAGAGGGACCTCTCTCGCTCGCGGCCCGGCTGGACCTGGACGAGCTAGGAACCAGACTAAAAGGCTTCCTCCGTTCTCGCTTACTATCCGCCGTCACTGGGTGTGCATCTATTATGTTTATAGTGCTCGCATCACCCAAAATTTCCTCTTGGACCGCATCGGACGAACCCGGCTGCCGAACCATTCGGTGAATGGACGCTACACCAGGCGAGCTAGCGGACGACATTTGTCTAATCTCCATGAGCACTTTTGCCGCTAGCTCTGAATTCATTTGTGACGACGGACGCACACTTGAAGAAGATAACATGGAAACATCACCCTGTTCTGGTTCCTCTGAAATAGAAACTGAGAGAGTAGAGTGACCTTGCGGAGAAAGAGCCGGCATCGCTCTTTCTACAGAAACAACATATCGTGACACACGTTTCCAATGTTTCTCATCCCAATGTTCACATATAGGACAGGGATTAATGCGAGAACACTGACTACAATTAATACAATGATCATGAAAGTCAGAGGAAGATTTCTTCCTATTACAATTTGAACAACGTCCCTTCATTGTGAAAGAACAACAATAAGTCCTAGTTACTCGCAAAAACCCCTGACACAAAGATACATAATAACATGATCCATTAATAAATGAAAAAACAATTGCAAAACAAAATAATTTTGAAAAAATATTTTTTCAGCGAAGCCCAAGTTGCTGAAAAGTAACGTTGAGCCCCGATGGATTCGATGGCAAAGTGTGGTCAAAAATTTTAAATTTATATAAAATAATTAATGAGACACTTTCGGATAATATAAATGTATCTTATAGTGAGATAAACTACAGCAAAGGCAAACAACCCCCCTCAAAAAAGGCTGTTGCCAATGAAAACAAACAGTGTAAAAACACCAGAAAACATGACTCCAGGCACTGAAAAAACTGGCCCGGAATCAGTCATCAATTACACTCTATCTGAAGCAAAACAGAGACTCCCAGGGGAGAATCTGTAGAACATCAGATGGAAGATGCAGAACACAAACGTTATACACCCATGGGTGAAAACGTAACTATGGGGAAAATAACAGAAAACATTCTGTAACCAAGCAACTCTCCCAGGAAATTTTAGAAATGAAATTTCTCAAAAATATGCCAAAAGCATGGGAGAATTGCAAGGGGGGACTTTAGAAGGCTAGGGGAGAGGAAACACTGAATAAGCAGTGCAACAATTAGCAAGAATGACAACAAGAGGCCCATGCCTCGAAAGTTAAAAAATTTATAGTAATTTATATATTTTTTATACTTACCAATGACCCAGACTTAGCTGGTGCTAACTCTAACAAAACCAGGGCCAAACACAAATTTTGCCCCCCAATCCCCAAAATTTGCATCCAAAACAAAAAGAAATCATGTCCTAAAGGACCTCCATACTATGCCTCTACTGCGCATGCGCAGTGACGCAGTCGTCCCGAAATTGGCGCCAATTATCATTCTTACTGGCAGTGCCTGGTCAGCGCTATGTACTCAGCGGGGAGGCAAGAGTTCCCAACTCCAGGGAGGGCCATCCCCGTCTGGGTCATTGGTAAGTATAAAAAATATATAAATTACTATAAATTTTTTAACATTTTTATACTGTACCAATGACCCAGACTTAGCTGAATAGTAAACAGGCTGGAGGGCCTAGGACATAGAGGAAAATCCAATAAGCTCAACTATATAGTAAAGAGGTAACCCCTTAAGGAGAAAAGGAGTATTAGGCTTTACATGTATCTTTCTTATTTAATATTATATTAGAAAGATACACTACCCTTAATAATTGAGCACAATAACATTCATGTTCTCTATTAACATCCAGTATAACCCTTATACTAATTATTTTTAAAGCAAGCCAATAAATAAAGTAGTCCAGAGAATTGAGACTCTTTATAATCATTTAAAAGTGTCCGAGTATTGTATATTAAAGCCCGTTTGACACTTGACATATACAAATGCTTCACACCGAGCTACACTTTAAAAATAAGACATGAATGAATTTAAACATTAATATTACACTTTAAAACCATCCCGGAAGCGACTCAGAAATACTGACTTGGAGGAGGCATTCCCTTGCTTTTCACTATAAAGCAGGTGACCTAAGGGAACACCCGCCCCCCCCCCCCCCCCTTCCCCTTGCCCTGGGTCAAATAGCCCAGAGCGAAGAGGGCAGCCGGACGGAGTCACTGCCGGAACAGAAAGCCTGCATAACTATAGTTGCAACTGTTTAATGGACGACATTCTGAGCAACAGATAACGGACCTAAACAATGCAGGTCTCCAGAAATGGACTCAATATTTCTGAGATAAAAATTCGTAAATGTGGATGGCTGAGACCAATAAGCAGCCTTCATTAAATCTGTAATAGCAACACTATTAGCATAAGCCCAGGAAGTAGAAAGAGCTCTTACTTCATGAGCAGAAATCTTAAGCACAGACTGCTGAGAAGAAGATAAATCTTCATAAGCAGTACGGATAGTTAACTGAATCCATCTAGCAATAGAATGGACTGAAATGTCCTTTCTATTAGGCATCAAAGACAGAAAGAAACGTTTCCGTCCCTTTCTGATAAACTGAGATCTCTGTTTATAGATACGTAGTGCTCTAACAGGACAGAGTAAAGGCCTACGCCCGTCTGAAGACGGAAGAGCCTTAATAACAATAGGTTCCGGATATTTATTAGGAGCCTGATTCTTAGCTAAAAAACCCACATCAGTAGTGAAGGTGATAGTGTTCCCAACACTACGATAATGAGAATCATCCACCGATAGTGCATGAAGCTCACTGACTCTTCTGGCAGAAGAGAAAGCTAAGAGAAAAGCTGTCTTATAAGATAAGAATTTGAAATCTACTGTCCCAAGAGGTTCAAATGGCTTTTCCTTCAATTTAAGGAGAACCCAAGCTAAATTCCACTTAGGAATTAATCTAAGAGTTCTGGGTCTATTTATCGAAAAGTTTCTAACCAACTTCGATAAAGAGACATTAGATCCAATTTGTAAACTATCATGATGTGCATAGGTATCAGATAACATAGATCTATAACCCTTTATAGTAACAGGCTGCAGTTTGATTTCGTCAAACAAGTATACTAGAAAGTTTGCAATGTCTGGTATAGAGGGATCAAATATATCTACAGAATGATCCCTACACCAATGACGAAAAACCTTCCACTTAGCCGCATAGTTTAGCGAAGAGGAGGTCCTCCTACAGTTAGAAATCGCGTCCACTGCTCGTCCTGTAAAGTGCTTGCCATGCAAGAAGGACCGCACAACGGAAAAACGTGAAGGTTGAGACCTTGCGGGTTGTGATGGAGTTGGCGCGATTTCCCCTGCGAAAGAAGATCCTCTTGTGGAGGAAGCTTCCGCGGTAGGTCCCACAACAGAAACCTGAGTAGATTTATCCACGGTCTCTGTGGCGACAGAGATGCTACCAACAGAATCTTGCATTGAGATTGTTTTATCTTTAGCAATACTTGTTGAATTAACGGCGCTGGAGGATACGCATATCCTATCATTCCGTCCCAAGGGATCGACAGAGCGTCTACTGCAAATGCTCTTGGATCCGGACACGGAGACACATACGTCTGCAACTGATTGTTGAGATGTGTCGCAAATAAGTCTATCATTGGCCGTTCCCATTGGTAGCAAATCTGATTGAATACTTGTTTGTTGAGAGTCCACTCCAACGGCAACAAGCGACCCTTTCGTGAAAGGGAGTCTGCTAGCACATTCAGACGACCCGGTATGTGACGGACCGAAAGAAGAACGTGATGTTCTAACGCAAACAGAAGGATTCTTTCCGTTAGATTGAACAACGGAACTGAATGAGTGCCTCCCTGATTCCGTATATACGCCACTACTGTCGTATTGTCGGATAGGATTTGGACATGAGCATCGTGAATAATGTCCATCCAGTGACGTAACGCAAGCCAAATTGACATCATTTCCTTGATGTTTATGTGCTTGCACAGGAATTGCGGATCCCAAAGACCCTGGCATCTCGAATCCGTTGGGATTAATGATGCACCCCAACCTGTTTGACTGGCATCCGTCATAACGGTAAAACTCGGATCCGGCAACTGCAGCGGAACTCCTTGAGTTAACCACTGAATGTTTGCCCAAGTCTGAATCTCTTGTTTCACTTGATCTGACAAGAGAACGTCTACATCGAGCGAATGAATTTTCACACTCCAATTCTGAGTCAGGAAAATTTGAAGAGGACGTGTGCGTAGCCGCCCCATCGGAATGAGATCCGCGGCGGCTCCGCACAGACCTATCAGTCTCATAAATTCTCTCGCCGTGACTTTGTCTGCGTGCAGACAATAGCGAGCGTAACAACTGACTAATTTCGCTCTGGTTAACGGCAGACGAACGAGATTGTTGTGCGTCTCGAAGCTCATTCCCAGATGAGTGAATGACTTGGACGGCACCAGATCCGACTTCTCCTCGTTTACTATAAAACCGAGATGTCGGAGCAATAGAAGAAGATTCTGAACATCGTTCTGAAGCGTTAACTCGTTGCCGTACCTCTGAAGAATGTCGTCCAGGTAGGCCGACGTTACCGCAGACGAATGAGCTCGGAAGTAGATCATTACCGAGTTCATTACCCGAGTGAAAGCCCAGGGTGCTAGATTCAATCCGAAGCACATCGCCCGGAATTGATACACCACTCCCAGGACTGCAAAGCGTAGATACTTTCGGAATGTCGGATGTACCATGACGTGAAAGTACGCATCTTTGAGATCTATGCTCGTTACATAATCGTTCACCCGAATACTCGCTCTGACCGATCGAATCGTCTCCATATAAAACTTCGGAGCGACGATCAGCTTGTTTATCCAGCTCAAATCTATGACTGGACGGAACGAGCCGTCTGGTTTCGGAACCAGAAACAGATGGCTGTAGAATCCCAGAGATTCCTGGTTTTCTACGACCTCTACCGCGTTCTTCATTAAAAGAGACTGCACCTCTGATAACAGAGCGTCTCTTTTCTGTGGATTTGACGGAAGATGAGTCCACTTTGGACTTCGAGTTAATGGAGGCTTTCGTTTGAAGGATATCTTTAGACCTTCCGAAGTCACTCCTCTCACCCAAAGGTCGTCCGTAATCGACGCCCACTCTTGTGAAAAACTCGACAACCTTCCGCCAACCGGAACGCGATAGAGGTTTAAGCCATCACCTCCTGGACCTGCGAGGCCTGCGGTAGGAGAAACCATGTCTTCCACGACCCGCACCTCGCCTCGTCGACCTCGGGGCGTCCGACCGATTGTCCCGGCCTGAAGGACGTCCCGAACGAGAGTCGCTATCCTGACGGTCTCTCGAATAAGACCAAGAGGACGCACCGGAACCTCTATAGGAACCTCTCTTGGGCGCATTAGACCCAGAAGTGCCTGTCTTATTCGTGTCTGCTGTATCCGACTTCTTAGGAGCAGATCTGAACAACAGAGAATCATTAGCTTTCTTTTTAATTTTATCATAAATAGCGGAAAGCTTGCCGTCAAAGAGAAGTTCTCCTGAGACCGAAGCGACTCTAAGAGAGTTCTTCACCTTAGAATCCACTAGTGTGGATGTAGCTAGGGCTGCGTCACGTCTAACCAACTCCAGATTTGCCACTGAAAGGGCGGAGTTACACGTGGAATAAGCTACTGCCCTTGAAAGAAGTCTTAAAGAGGATTGTATATCCTGAAACTCTTCCCCTTGAAGGCGCAGTGATAACGCCTTAGTAAGGTGATCTGCGTAAGATAAGGCATCTAAATTGGCTCTGTTAGACGCAATAGCTGTTTCCAACACCGCGGTTGGAATAGAAGCTGACGACGGTAATGATAGCTCTAAGTCTTCCGCCTCGTCGTCCATACGCAGAGGAACTCTCGGTATACCCTGTCCTGCCGTATCGAATTTATTCCTTGCATTAATGAAAGGCAGGTTGAGAGTATTAGCGGACAAGAAACCTGCTTTCCCCGTCCTGGAAGCAAGTTTAAATATAGCGTCGTTCAATAATTCAAATGTTCTAGCAACATTATTGGACTGCGACGGAAACTCGGGAGCGATGTCCCTGAACCGCTCAAAAAATTCAGAGTCCAATGACGCTATAATTCTCTTGTCCGAAAGCGCAGCAGTCTGGCCCGACGGAACAACTTGAGGGAGAAAGTGCCGGATGAAGTCCACGGCAGCTTTATGTTGTTCCGAAAGGGATAGCTCCAAGTCATCCGTATCCCTTTCACCATCCGGTCGGACCTCACGATGTTCCCGGTCGTCCGCCCCCGATGCTTCGGCGGAGCGTACCGACCCAGCGCCATCGGATAAGTCTCGATCCGACACCGTTTCTGTCGGCTGCTGGGATGCTGCGATAAGCTGTGCTATCTGCACAAGAATGTCCGGCGTCGAGACCTGCGGAGGCGCAGTCTTTCGCTGCTTCGCCGAGGGCAGCTCCGCATCAGATGGCTCCCGCATACTTTTCCTATGCGAACGTCCGGAGTCCATCGGTCTCGAATCCCTGGCTGCCGGATGGTGTGACCTGGTCGCCAAAGAATCCTTCATCGGCGAAGCTGGTAATATATCGGCGGTCACACAGCCAAGGTGCGGTCGTGTGCGCTGACGAGAAGAGGAAGCCTTAACAGTCTCTGCGGACTGCTTATACAACGGAGCGTCCCGAGCGACGGACGTATGCTCCGCTAAAGACACATTTTGTACCACAACATCTGGTCCCAGATGTTGTTGTACGAGAGAGGGACCTCTCTCGCTCGTGGCCCGGCTGGACCTGGACGAGCTATGAACCGGACTAAAAGGCTTCCTCTGTTCTCGCTTACTATCCGCCGTCACTGGGTGTGCATCTATTATGTTTATAGTGCTCGCATCACCCAAAATTTCCTCTTGGACCGCATCGGACGAACCCGGCTGCCGAACCATTCGGTGAATGGACGCTACACCGGGCGAGCTAGCGGACGACATTTGTCTAATCTCCATGAGCACTTTTGCCGCTAGCTCTGAATTCATTTGTGACGACGGACGCACACTTGAAGAAGATAACATGGAAACATCACCCTGTTCTGGTTCCTCTGAAATAGAAACTGAGAGAGTAGAGTGACCTTGCGGAGAAAGAGCCGGCATCGCTCTTTCTCCAGAAACAACATATCGTGACACACGTTTCCAATGTTTCTCATCCCAATGTTCACATATAGGACAGGGATTAATGCGAGAACACTGATTACAATTAATACAATGATCATGAAAGTCAGAGGAAGATTTCTTCCTATTACAATTTGAACAACGTCCCTTCATTGTGAAAGAACAACAATAAGTCCTAGTAACTCGCAAAAACCCCTGACACAAAGATACATAATAACATGATCCATTAATAAATGAAAAAACAATTGCAAAACAAAATAATTTTGAAAAAATATTTTTTCAGAGAAGCCCAAGTTGCTGAAAAGTAACGTTGAGCCCTGATGGATCCGATGGCAAAGTGTGGTCAAAAATTTTAAATTTATATAAAATAATTAATGAGACACTTTCGGATAATATAAATGTATCTTATAATGAGATAAACTACCACAAAGGCAAACAGCCCCCCTCAAAAAAGGCTGTTGCCAATGAAAACAAACAGTGTAAACACACTAGAAAACATGACTCCAGGCACTGAAAAAACTGGCCCGGAATCAGTCATCAATTACACTCTATCTGATGCAAAACAGAGACTCCCAGGGGAGAATCTGTAGAACATCAGATGGAAGATGCAGAACACAAACGTTATACACCCATGGGTGAAAACGTAACTATGGGGAAAATAACAGAAAACATTCTGTAACCAAGCAACTCTCCCAGGAAATTTTAGATAATGAAATTTCTCAAAAATATGCCAAAAGCATGGGAGAATTGCCAGGGGGGACTTTAGAAGGCTAGGGGAGAGGAAACACTGAATAAGCAGTGCAACAATTAGCAAGAATGACAACAAGAGGCCCATGCCTCGAAAATAGGCAACTTAACATAATTTCATCAAAAAATTTTAAGTACAGCCCTGATTATTTTTTGCCACTTCTTTTTCCTCTCCTCCTTCTATCCTCCTTAGAATCACATTTTCTCCAAAAATTACGTGTCTGGCATCCTTTAAACTGAGATTTACAAGCACAAAGATCAGTGAGATGTTGACTGATGAAGGGCCAAACAGAGAATGATAATTGGCGCCAATTTCGGGACGACTGCGTCACTGCGCATGCGCAGTAGAGGCGTAGTATGGAGGTCCTTTAGGACATGATTTCTTTTTGTTTTGGATGCAAATTTTGGGGATTGGGGGGCAAAATTTGTGTTTGGCCCTGGTTTTGTTAGAGTTAGCACCAGCTAAGTCTGGGTCATTGGTACAGTATAAAAATATAGGCAACTTAACATAATTTCATCAAAAAATTTTAAGTACAGCCCTGATTATTTTTTGTCACTTCTTTTTCCTCTCCTCCTTCTATCCTCCTTAGAATCACATTTTCTCCAAAAATTACGTGTCTGGCATCCTTTAAACTGAGATTTACAAGCACAAAGATCAGTGAGATGTTGACTGATGAAGGGCCAAACAGAGAATGATAATTGGCGCCAATTTCGGGACGATTGCGTCACTGCGCATGCGCAGTAGAGGCGTAGTATGGAGGTCCTTTAGGGCATGATTTCTTTTTGTTTTGGATGCAAATTTTGGGGATTGGGGGGCAAAATTTGTGTTTGGCCCTGGTTTTGTTAGAGTTAGCACCAGCTAAGTCTGGGTCATTGGTACAGTATAAAAATATAGGTAACTTAACATAATTTCATTAAAAAATTTTAAGTTACAGCCCTGATAATATTCTGTCACACATTTTTCCTCTCCTCCTTCTCTATCCTCCTTAGAATCACCATTTCACTAATATTTATGTGTCTGGCATCATTTAAACTGAGATTTACAAGCACAAAGATCAGTCAGATGTTAACTGATGAAGGGCCAAACTTAGAATGATTAATGGCGCCAATTTCGGAACGTCCTTGACACTGCGCATGCGCAGTAGAGGTGAAGTGTGGAGGGCCATTCAGGACATGTTTTCTTTGGTTTTTGATGCAAATTTTGGGGATTGGGGGGCAAAATTTGTGTTTGGCCCTATATTTTAAGAGTTAGCACCAGCTATGTCTGGGTCATTGGTACAGTATAAAAATATTCACCTTAACATTAAATCTTACAATATTGGACACGCCGGACGCCGACGCTGACGCCCGAGGTTATCACAATAGCTCACCACATCTTACAGATGTAGGTGAGCTAATAAAATAAAATACGTAATTGGCGGGGGCTGGGCAGGGCAATAACTTCACCAATTTTCATTGGATAATTGTGGTCATCAAACTTGACCTAGAGACGTACTGAAAAGAACTGAAAGCCGTTAACTTTTGTTTAAGTTATGGCATGAAGAAAGTTCGGACAGACTGATAGATGGAAAGACTGACAGATAGATGGATGGAGCGAGCTCTGTGCTATATCCCTCCCTTGTGGGAGGGGATAAAAAGTAACAAAGTATGTGGTAGAAGCCTAATTTGAAATTTAGAGAAACTAAGTTCGAAAAGAGTTGTGAAAAGGTTTAAATTAATGCCAATATTATTTGAAACCACTGTGTTCAGCTTCAGTAGACGTTGCCTGAAATAAAAAAAAAACAAAAAACTTTAAGGTTGACTAAAAAACTTTAACCACAAACTTTAACCAAAACTCCAAATGTTAACAGACGGACAGATGAAAGTCATGACTAAACAGGAAAAAAAAACCCACTTGAACCTTCAGTAAAAAACTTTAACCACAAACTTTAACCAAAACTCTTAAATGTTAACAGACGGACAGATGGACGAAAGTCATGACTATGGCCCTCACTGTAAACAGTCAGGCTAAAAATGAGGGTGCCAGAGCAAAAGCCAACATTTTCCTTGCTCATATTTCCCATTCAGTCAAATGCAAATAACAATTTGTTTATATAAGTTTGTTCTATTACAAATTATTGGAGAGTGCCTGTTAGGAATAACTACTATATTTGAGGTGAACTGGTGTTCTTGTAAAATGTCTCCAGATTGTGCTATTTGGGGCATATCTTAAAACAAGCATGAGTTTCTAGACATTTATTTTTGTTGATACCTTATCGCCATTAAACCATAGCACCAATACAGTAGGACACCAAATGTGTTAATGGGATACTGATGCCCCCCCCCCCCCCCCCCCTGCTTTATGATAAACTATATTTAGTGGCTAACAAAGTCCAAAAAGGGGCCACAACTCAAATAAAAATTATTCCACCACACTCAAAATCAAGTCCGTCTGGTATATTGTCTACAGTAAGCTGTATATTCCAAGTCTGATTGAAATTGGACATCAATAACTCAAGTTACCATCCAGAAACCAATATCAACATGTCTTCTAACCTGGAAAAGGGCCTTAACTCTGCAAAAAAAAATACTGGACCAAGCCCACTATCCATCCCAACCTGTATTATGTGGTTATGGGCCTATGTATAAAATTTGGTTCCATATTGTTCAGTCAAATTATGCCCAGAAACCAATATCAACATGTCTTCCAACTTGGAGAAAGGCCTTAACTCTGCCAAAAAATATTGGACCAAGTCCACCATCACTCACAACCTGTATTATGTGGTTATAAACCTATGTATAAAATTTTGTTTCATTTTGTTTAGTCAAACTGAAGGAAGTTATAGTCCGGACACCATTTTTGGAATGGACATTCTGGTTGGACATTCGTTCGGACAAGGTTAACAATTAATGCCCCTTTGCCAAATTGTCGGGGGCATAAAAATGTCTCTTGGACATTCCCCCAGATCCCACTAATAAGAAGGGACACCGTTCCATATCCTCCCCCACTCAGGGCTTCATTATATGCTGGTGGCATATCAAGCAGGGAACCCCTAAAACATTCCTGTCAATCATCCCAAATATAAATTTCTGGCTACATGACTGACTTGGATACAACAGAATGGTGATTTGGCAAGCACAACAGGCATTGGCTATTACATTTTGTTTCACCAAAGTTTGTGAACACCAGGAGCTAACTGAACTTCTTGGGGTTCTCACAGGATATCTGTAGCACTTATGCTTACCCAACAGATAGAGGACTCTCCACAGACAATCCCATCAGTGAACAAGCATCTCTTGTAAACACATCACAAATCTCTGCCCAATATATTGGGTCCAGTAGAAAGGCATATGGTGAATTCTCTATTCCTTGTCGTAAATATAACAAACTACCCATTAGCACCTGCAACTCTGAAAAAGAGAGAAAACAATGATGTGGAGCCCATTTAAATGAATGATCCTGTTAATAGCACATAACTTTCAACACTGAAACATTTCCATACCTTCATTATAAACCTGACCCGAGAATTTTGATCAGATCATGACTTAGTTGTGATCCAGTTAAAATTATCTTATCACTTTTTTCCCCAACAGCACTGAGGAAACCCACCTGTCAGAAAGAAACGTGAGACCATTGAATCTGAGATGCTATTTCCCTTTGTTTTTTTCGATATTTGGTCTAGATTTTACAATATTTTATTGATGAAATCTCGACCCACTGGTGTATAGGTGTGTCACGACCCAGTTGCGATATGACCAAGAAAAATACCATTTTGGGATCACAGTACTGTATACAGTGGAGCCAACTTAATTTGATATCTCTTAACTGAATAACCCTGTTAACTGAATATAATTTCCCAACACAAAACCATTTACCATACCTCTAGAACAAATTTGACCTGTTAATTGAATATAGGTTATAGAGTAACCTGTTGAGATATTACCCTGACTCTCCCCAGTTTTCCTTTGTTTCTAGACCTCTTTGGCCTCAGAACATCCAATACAGGCATTTAATCTATTATATCTTGTTTGACAGAGCTCATGGAGCTCTGTCAAACAAGATATAATACAATAAATGCTAAGTTTATCTCTAGAATACAGGAAAGTGACACAATCCCTGTCAATTAAATACTCCTGTTAACTGAATAATTTTCATTAGCAAAGTGGCTATTCAATTAACAGGGTTCCACTGTACTGACATAGACTTGTGTTTGTTTAAGGATTAAGTTCCTTTAACCCTTTATCTAACGAATCGGTCACATCTACCCACGTAATTTACAAATTCAACAGCTGAACAAATATTATTTTTAAAAAAATTCCACCAAAACCATATCATGTCACATGATATGATTTTGATGAAGTTTTTTGAAAAATTTGAAAAAATATAATTAAAATAATATATTTTGATATCGTGTGCACTGAGTAAAGGTTTCAAGAAACATAAAGATTTGAAAATGAAGGAACAAACCTTTTGTATTATGTCCTATTAAGGGCACAAAATTTTTAGCATACTGTAATGCTTCTATCTGGCAGTATTCACCCTGCTTCAGGAGATCAATAAAATGTAATCGATGGAGCTTGAACTCTAAAGAGCTATTCTGTGCCATCAGTTTCTCTCGATTTAGAGTTGCCCAACTACAACAGAAAATATATAAAAAATCAATAAACAAGAACACAAGACTCTTCTTGGTAACTGAATCGATGATTTCTATGATAAATCTCATAGCATTTCAATGATTTTCCACATTTAAAACATAATTTAAAAAGGTGATTTCCAAGGAACACAAATACTAAATTATAATTTTGGAGTACAATGGTAGAAGAAAAAAATGTTAATGGATGAGATAAAACATTTATAGCTCTCTAGAAAAAAACTTTGAGGAAAAAACATCACTTGCCCAAGACTGCAAAGAAGTTTTGATGAGACAATACACTATGCCTAGAGAGTTTAAGACGAGAGGAAGATGTTATCGACAATGATTACATCATCAATATAGAAAAAAACATTGGTTAGTTTCAATCTTACACTCATGAAAACAGCAGATGTTGTGGGAGCCTAATCTGTTTTGGTAAGAGGTGTGGAAGCAAAGAAATGCTAAATGAAAGTTTTATGCATATCTGCCAGCAGCAAGGCCCTACCCATACCTAGAAATAAGCAATTTGTCATTTGCAGAATGAGGTCACCTGACGGTGAATTTTTTGATGCTATTCCACACAGCAGGCTGGAATCATCCAATTTATCCTCTGGTACCTCTTTCCGTTTAGGACTGAGACCTTGAATGGGGGGTTGAGTTAACAGGAGTTTATAACAAATAAAAGATACTGGTTTTTGAGAGGATGCTATAATTACTTCATGTGTGACTAGCAGGTGAAATATAAACTTTCAGAGAGTGACAACAAGTTGAATGAGTGACAGCAGGTTGCAAGTTTAAAAGTTTATATTTCACCTGCTAGTCATGAATGAAAGAATTATGGTAATCACTCGAAAAACTATTGGTGTTCTTTTTATTATATTTGTTGCAACAAAAAACATTTCAGTTTAAAATCCATCAGTAGATAGCCAACAAAACGTTTTCAGTGACAAAATTAGTCATCCATGAAACAAAACAGTTCCCTCAGCTTTTCACTAAGAGCTACACAGAAACATTAATGGCTATTATTTTAACCCTTTACCCAGCGCAGATGATATAAAAATTTATGATTTTATATACTATTTTTTTAAAATTTTTCAAATATTTAAACAAAACCATATCATGTGACCCCTCAATGGATCGAGCTCAAAGATCGAGCTCAAAGAGCTTGTTCCAGTGAAGGGTCGCATGTTATGCTTTAGCTAAAATATTTTGAAAAGTAATATTTTTTCTGCTGCTGAATATGATAAATTTTATGTAATTTGAATATTTTTTATACTTATCAATGGCCCAGACTAGCTAGCTGGTGCTAACTCAAATTAATCCAGGGCAAAACACAAATTTTGCCCCCAATCCCCAAAATTTGCATGCAAAACCGAAAAAATTAAGTATTAGATGGTCCTCCATACTTTTGAGATCAGTTTCCAGGAAGGTACCGAAATTGGCGCCAACCATCATTCCTTCTACAGTGCCTATTAAATTTTATTATCAGCGGGGAGGAATGAGTGCCCACTCATGGGAGGGTCATCCCCATCTAGGCCATTGGTAAGTATAAACAAGAGGCCCCAAGGGGCCTGAGGGCGCTCACCTGACATGGTAGCCTAAATTTATATCAACCCAGAGAATTGATTTCAACAAGTTGCATCTGCTCCTCCTAAGAAAAGCTTATACCAAATATCCAAAGATTCTGACCAGTGGATCTAAAAAAAAAAGATTTTTAAAGAATATTCCTCATATTGAACTAAGTTATAATTCAGGCTCCCACAGGAAGCCCATATATGAACCCAGGGACTTGGCTTTAACAAACTTGAATCTCACCCCCTAAGGATGCTGCACACCAAATATCAAAACATTCCGACTGCTGGATCTGAAGAAGAAGATTTTTAAAGAAAAGTCCTCATTTTGAACTAAGTTACAATTCGAGCTCCCACAGTGAGTCCAAATATGGACTTAGGGACATGGCTGAAGAAGAAGATTTTTAAAGAAAAGTCCTCATTTTGAACTTAGTTACAATTCGAGCTCCCATAGTGAGTCCAAATATGGACCTAGGGACATGGCTTGAACAAACTTGAATCTCACCCCCTAAGGATGCTGCATACCAGATATCAAAACATTCCGACTGCTGGATCTGAAGAAGATTTTTAAAGAAAATTCCTCATTTTGAACTAAGTTATAATTCGGGCTACCACAGTGAGCCCAAATATGAACCCAGGGACTTGGCTTGAACAAACTTGAATCTCACCCCCCTAAGCATGGTGCATACCCAATATCAGAAGATTCTGCCTGCTGGATCTTGAGAAGAAGATTTTCAAAGAAATTTGCCTGAAATGCACTAAGTTCAAATTTGGGCTCCTATACTGAGCCCAAATATAAACCCAGGGGGCCGATTTGAACAAACTTGAATCAGATCCACCCCACAATGTTGCATACCAAATATCAAAAGATTCTGCCTGCTGGATCTGGAGAAGAAGATTTTTTAAGAAATATGCCTGAAATGCACTAAGTTAAAATTTGGGCTCCTATACGAAGCCCAAATATAAACCCAGGGGGCCGATTTGAACAAACTTGAATCAGATCCACCCCACAATGTTGCTTACCAAATATGAAAAGATTCTGAAGCTGGATCTGGAGAAGAAGATTTTTTAAGAAATTTGCCTGAAATGAACTAAGTTCGAATTCGAGCTTCTATAGTGAGCCCAAATATGAAACTAGGAAGCCGATTTGAACAAACTTGAATCAGATCCACCCCACAATGTTGCAAACCAAATATCAAAAGATTCTGTCTGCTGGATCTGGAGAAGAAGATTTTTTAATAAATTTGCCCGAAATGCACTAAGTGCGATTTCGGGCTTCTATATTAAGCCCAAATATGAATCCAGGGGGCCGATTTGAACAAACTTGAATCAGATCCAACCCGCAATGTTGCATACCAAATATCAAAAGATTCTGCCTGCTGGATCTGGAGAAGAAGATTTTTGAAGAAATTTGCCTGAAATGCACTAAGTTTGAATTCGAGCTTCTATAGTGAGCCCAAATATGAATCCAGGGGGCCGATTTGAACAAACTTGAATCAGATCCACCCCGCAATGTTGCATACCAAATATCAAAAGATTCTGCCTGCTGGATCTGGAGAAGGTGATTTTTTAAGAAATTTGCCTGAAATGCACTAAGTTCGAATTTGAGCTTCTATAGTAAGCCCAAATATGAATCTAGGGAGCCGATTTGAACAAATTTGCATCAGATCCATCCCACAATGTTGCATACCAAATACCAAAAGATTCTGCCTGCTGGATCTGGAGAAGAAAATTTTTTAAGAAATTTGCCTGAAATGCACTAAGTTCGAATTCGAGCTTCTATAGTGAGCCCAAATATGAACCCAGGGGGCCGATTTGAACAAACTTGAATCAGATCCACCCTACAATGTTGCATACCAAATATCAAAAGATTCTGCCTGCTGGATCTGGAGAAGAAGATTTTTTAAGAAATATGCCTGAAATGCACTAAGTTAAAATTTGGGCTCCTATACGAAGCCCAAATATAAACCCAGGGGGCCGATTTGAACAAACTTGAATCAGATCCACCCCACAATGTTGCTTACCAAATATGAAAAGATTCTGAAGCTGGATCTGGAGAAGAAGATTTTTTAAGAAATTTGCCTGAAATGAACTAAGTTCGAATTCGAGCTTCTATAGTGAGCCCAAATATGAAACTAGGAAGCCGATTTGAACAAACTTGAATCAGATCCACCCCACAATGTTGCAAACCAAATATCAAAAGATTCTGTCTGCTGGATCTGGAGAAGAAGATTTTTTAATAAATTTGCCCGAAATGCACTAAGTGCGATTTCGGGCTTCTATATTAAGCCCAAATATGAATCCAGGGGGCCGATTTGAACAAACTTGAATCAGATCCAACCCGCAATGTTGCATACCAAATATCAAAAGATTCTGCCTGCTGGATCTGGAGAAGAAGATTTTTGAAGAAATTTGCCTGAAATGCACTAAGTTTGAATTCGAGCTTCTATAGTGAGCCCAAATATGAATCCAGGGGGCCGATTTGAACAAACTTGAATCAGATCCACCCCGCAATGTTGCATACCAAATATCAAAAGATTCTGCCTGCTGGATCTGGAGAAGGTGATTTTTTAAGAAATTTGCCTGAAATGCACTAAGTTCGAATTTGAGCTTCTATAGTAAGCCCAAATATGAATCTAGGGAGCCGATTTGAACAAATTTGCATCAGATCCATCCCACAATGTTGCATACCAAATACCAAAAGATTCTGCCTGCTGGATCTGGAGAAGAAAATTTTTTAAGAAATTTGCCTGAAATGCACTAAGTTCGAATTCGAGCTTCTATAGTGAGCCCAAATATGAATCTAGGAAGCCGATTTGAACAAACTTGAATCAGATCCATCCCACAATGTTGCATACCAAATATCAAAAGATTCTGCCTGCTGGATCTGGAGAAGAAGATTTTTTAATAAATTTGCTTGAAATGCACTAAGTTCAAATTTGGGCTCCTATACTGAGCCCAAATATAAACCCAGGGGGCCGATTTGAACAAACTTGAATCAGATCCACCCTACACTGTTGCATACCAAATATCAAAAGATTCTGCCTGCTGGATCTGGAGAAGAGGATTTTTTAAGACATTTGCCTGAAATGCACTAAGTTCCAAATCGGGCTCCTATACTGAACCCAAATATTAACCCAGGGAGCCGATTTAAACAAACTTGAATCAGATCCACCCCACAATGTTGCTTACCAAATATGAAAAGATTCTGCCTGCTGGATCTGGAGAAGAAGATTTTTTAAGAAATTTGCCTGAAATGCACTAAGTTCGAATTCGGGCTTCTATAGTAAGCCCAAATATGAATCCAGGGGGCCGATTTGAACAAACTTGAATCAGATCTACCCCGCAACGTTGCATACCAAATATCAAAAGATTCTGCCTGCTGGATCTGGAGAAGAAGATTTTTGAAGAAATTTGCCTGAAATGCACTAAGTTCGAATTCGAGCTCCTATAGGGAGCCCAAATATGAATCTAGGGAGCCGATTTGAACAAACTTGAATCAGATCCACCCTACAATGTTGCATGCCAAATATCAAAAGATTCTGCCTGCTGGATCTGGAGAAGAAGATTTTCAAAGAAATTTGCCTGAAATGCAGTAAGTTCAAATTTGGGCTCCTATACTGAGCCCAAATATAAACCCAGGGGGCCGATTTGAACAAACTTGAATCAGATCCACCCCACAATGTTGCATACCAAGTATCAAAAGATTCTGCCTGCTGGATCTGGAGAAGAAGATTTTTTAAGAAATTTGCCTGAAATGCACTAAGTTCGAAATCGGGCTCCTATACTGAGCCCAAATATGAACCCAGGGGGCCGATTTGAACAAACTTGAATCAGATCCACCCTACAATGTTGCATACCAAATATCAAAAGATTCTGCCTGCTGGATCTGGAGAAGAAGATTTTTTAATGTTTTTCCCATTGCCTACAGTGTTAAAAAGTGCTGACTCAGCACTTTTTCAAAGTCCCGAAACTGTACCCTATGATAAAACCGTTGGCAATTTTTTTTTACCAATCCTTTCTGTTGGTCCTAAGGAAGCTGCACAACAAATAAAAATTCTCAATGCCGTGCAGTTTTGGAGATATGGGCGTTTTAAATTTTTTCTATTTTTAGCTCCTGCGGTTCCCAAGGGGCTGCGGGAATTTTTTTTTTTGCATAAATCAAGTACTCATGACCCAATAAGCCCTCACATAAAATTTGGTTCAAATCAGCCTCTCGGTTTGGAAAATAGAAATTTTGGGCGGGGCAAAAAATTTTGCCCCTCCCATATCGACGCCAAGTATAGCCCCACAAACTTCTCTTGAACAAATCTGAGTCTATACCTCAAAAGGCAGCTGCACACCATATATCAAGTCTCTGCTACTGCTGGTTCATGAGAAGAAGATTTACAAAGATTTTGGTGCCCCTTGGGGGCGTGGCACCACCCAGGAGGAGGGGCAACTTCATTTGAACAAATCTGAATTGGCATTAGGTAATAAACATTTAGCCAACATTTGAATAAAATTGGGCTAGTGGTTTAGGAGGAGAAGTCGATAATGTAAAGTTAACGCCGGACGGACGACGCCGGACGCCGGACGACAGACAGAAAGTGATTAGTAAAGCTCCCCTTGAGCTTCGCTCAGGTGAGCTAAAAATATACAAATTACTTAAAATGTATTATATTTTTATACCACAATCAATGGCCCAGACAAGCTGAATCGTAAAAAGGCTGGAGGGCCTAGAACTTAGATGAATACACGTTTGACACGTAACATATAAAAATGCTTCACAGTGAGCTACATTTTAAAAACAGTACATAAATGAGACATAGTTAATGCTTCACACCGAGCTACACATTAAAACTATCCAGCACCGACGCAGGACTACTGTCACTGGAGGAGGTATTCCCCTGGTTTTCACTATAAAGACAGATAATCATAAGGGAAAAACTGTCCCCCCCCCCCCCCACACCCCATCTTTCCCCTTGTTCTGAGGAAATATTCCTCAGGACGAAGAGGGCAGTGGAATGGCATCAGTGCTCGAGCTGACTGCCAAAAGACCTTATAGATGTAATATTAATGGACGACATTCTGAGCAACAGAAAGAGGACCCAAAGATCTAAGGTCACCGGAGATGGACTCTAAATTTCTCAGGTAAAACTTGGTAAATGAAGAGGGCTGTGTCCAGTAAGCAGCCTTCATAAGACCAGTAATGGCTATACTGTTAGAATAAGCCCAAGAAGTGGACAGTGCTCTAACCTCACGCACTGAAATCTTGTTGACAGAACGTTGATCCGAAGATAGATTTTCATAGGCAATACGTATTTCCAGCTGAATCCATCTAGCGACAGAATGAACAGAAATATCCTTTCTGTTAGGAATCAAAGAAAGAAAGAAACGTTTTCTTCCCTTTCTAATAAAATCTGATCGACGTTTATAAATCCACATTGCTCTGACTGGACACAACAAAGGTCTACAGTTATCCGAGTATGGTAAAGCCTAAATGACAATAGACTCCAGCTGCTTATCCGGAAGCTGATTCTTAGTTAGAAACCCCACTTCCGTAGTGAGGGTAATAGTATTACCCACACTACGGTAATGAGATTCATCAACAGATAATGCATGAAGATCACTCACTTTCCTAGCAGACACAAAGGCTAAGAGAAACACTGTTTTATAGGTCAAGAATTTGAACTCTACTACGTCTAATGGCTCAAAAGGAGCTTCTTGAAGCTTCAACAGAACCCAAGCCAAATTCCACTTGGGAATTAATCTGAGGGTTTTAGGTCTATTAACAGAGAAATTTTTACCTAGCTTGGATAAAGAAGTATCTGATCCAATAGCCAAGTTATCATGATGAGCGTAAGTGTCTGATAACATAGACCTATAGCCCTTAATAGTGATGGGATACAGTTTGAGTTCGTCAAACAGGTAGACCAAGAAAGTGGCAATCTGTGGAATTGAGGGATCATAGACATCTATCAACTGGTCCGTACACCAACGGAAGAAAACCCTCCACTTCGCTGCATAATTCAGCGAAGAGGAGGCCCTCCTACAGTTAGAAATTGCGTCCACTGCTCGTCCTGTAAAATGTTTTCCGTGCAGGAAGGACCGCAAAATGGAAATACGTGAAGGTTGAGACCTTCCTGGTTGTGATGCCATCCTCAGGACTTCCCCTGATAAAAAGGTCCTCTTGTGGAGGAAGCTTCCGGGGAATGTCCCATAACAGACACCTGAGAAGATTGATCCAAGGTTTCTGTGACGAGAGAGGTGCTACTAGCAAGATTTTGCAGTGAGACTGATTGATCTTTAAAAGATCTGCGGAATCAATGGAGCTGGAGGATATGCAAGTCCTATCATCCCGTCCCATGAGATCAACAGAGCGTCTTCTGCGTACACTCGATGATCTGGGCATGAACGTTGGTAACTGATTGTTTAGGTGTGTCACAAACAGATCTATCATGGGACCATCTCACTGGTAGCAAATCTGCCTGAATATTTGCTTGTTGAGAGTCCACTCCGATGGCAACAGGTGACCTTTCCAAGAGAGCGAGTCTGCTAATACGTTCAGACGACACAGAATATGTCGGACTGAGAGATGAACATGATGATTCAGAATGAATAGGAGAATCTTCTCCATTAATTCGTATAATGGAATCGAGTGAGTGCCATCTTGGTTCCTGAGGTAAGCAATTACTGTCGAGTTGTCCGACAGAATTTGAACATGGACATTCGCTATTTGACGAATCCAATGTTGTAGTGCTAGCCAGATTGACATCATCTCCTTGATGTTTATGTGCTTTTCTAGGAACCGAGAGTCCCAGGCACTTCAAGTCTGCAGGACTTTAGGGATGCACCCCAGTCTGTCTGACTCGCATCCGTCATAATCGTGAAAGCCAGATCTGGCAGATGAAGTGGAACTCCTTGAGTTAACCACTGAAGATCTGCCCAAATCTGAACCTTTTGTTTTACTAGGTCCGTTAAAACAATACTGGTTTCGAGCAAATGCGTCTTCACACTCCAGTTCTGAGTAAAGAATATCTGGAGGGGATGCTGTGCATTGGAAAAAGATCCGCAGCCACTCCACACAGCCCCATCAGTCGCATAAACTCTTTCGCTGTTACTGCATCTGAGTTTAGACAAAAGTGAGCATAACAACTGACTAATTTCGCTCTGGGTAACGGCAGATGAACCAGATTGTTGTGAGTCTCGAAGCTCATTCCCAAGTGACTGAATGACTTGGATGGAGCTAGATCCGACCTTTTCTCATTTACTGTGAAACCGAGACGTCGGAACAATTGCAGCAGACTCTGAACATCGTTCTGAAGAATAATTCTGTTGCCTTATCTCTGAAGCATTTGTCCAAGTAAGCCGACGTTACCACAGACGAATGAGCTCGGAAGCATGACATTACCGAGTTCATTATTCGAGTGAAAGCCCAAGGAGCTAGGTTCTAACCACAGCACATTGCTCTGAACTGATAAACCTCTCCTTGCACGGCAAACCGCAGGTAATTTCTGAATGCCAGATGTACCAGGACATGAAAGTAAGAGTCCTTTAGATCTATGCCGCATAGTCGTCTACTTGAATGCTTGCTCTTACCGACCGAATGATATCCATATAGAACATTGGAGCCACGATCAACTTGTTTATCCAGCTCAAGTCTATTACCGGTCGGAACAAGCCGTCTGGCTTCAGTACGAGGAACAGGTGACTGTTTAAACCTTGAGAATTTTGATTCTTGACGTTCTCTATTGTTTCCTTTAATAAGAGAGCCTGTACCTCCGCTAGGGAGAGACTCTCTTTTGAAAGGATCCACCGGAAGATTTGTCCAACGCGGACATCTTATAAATGGGGCTTTTGCTCAGAATGATAGCCGTAGGCCTTCCGAGACTACACTTCTTCCGTGGCTGCTATCCATTTTCTCGCGAAGTTTGATAACCTTCTGCCAACCAACTGGCAAGCAATAGAGGTCTTGACCATCACCTGTACGACTTACGAGGCTTATGGGAGGGGAAACTATGTCCTCCCCTCGTAGAACCTCGTCCTGTCGGCTTAGGGGCATCTGATCTATAATCCTGATCAGACCTCTGCCCCGAGTCACTGTACTGACGATCTCCGGAGTAATTATAAGAGAGTTTCTAGTTCCCTTGCGAGGAGTTCCCTTCAGATGACTTAGATGCAAAACATCCTCGCTTATCCCGGTCTGCTGAAGCGTGTTGTTGAGACGCCGACTTCAAAAGCAGAGCACTGGAAACTTTATTAGTAGCCTGCTCATAGACTAATGAAAGCTTGTCGTCAAACAGAGTATGTCTGGAGCGACTCAGAGAGAGCTTTTCACCTTGTCATCTATAAGTGATGACGATGCAAGGGCAGCATCACGTCTGATTAACTCCAAATCTGCCACTCTCAGGGCAGAGTTGTACGTGCATATATGACTGCCCTGGAAGGAACTCTAAGTGAGGAATAAACATCCTCAAATTCCTTCCCATTAAGACATTGTGCCATAGCTCTGGTGAGGTCATCGACGTTGGACATCGCATCCAGATTAGCTCTATTTGATGAAATAGCACATTCCATCATGTCCGAGTGTATGTTGAATGAAGCAGGTTGGGATATATATCTAAATCCCCGGCCTGCTCATCTAAATGCAGAGGAGCTCTCTGGACATCTTCTCCAACCATTTTAAATAAACAGGGTCCAAGGAACGGTATATTTATGGAAGACGTAGATAAGAAACCGCTTTTCCTCTTAGCACCTGAGAGGTTAAATATGGCATTGTCGAAATGCCCGAAGGCCTGCAACACCTGTCTAAACTGTACAGGGAAGGAAAGAACTTCCTCTTTCCTCCGCATGAAGTCTGTGTCTAAACACAACAGCGGTTTCTCTCTAGATGTCGCAGCTTGCTGATCAGGTGGAACAAATTCAGGATAGTATTGATGGATAAAATCCATCGCTACCATATGCTGTTCCGAAAGGGAAGGGTAATCCTCTTCCTTGTTCCTTTCACCATCAGACTGAATCAGCTGTGACCAACCAAGCACCATCCGACAGCTCAGTACTGGAGTCTGCGGGAGACTACTCTTGCACTTGCTGCGATCAGCTGTGCAATCTACGACAGCAAGTCCATCACCGAGGCTTGAGGAGCAGTGGTTTTCTGTTTCTTCGAAGCTTGCTGCTCCTCGGAGTTCTGGAGATGGTTCTCTTCTCCGAACGTCCAGTTGATCGAAGCCTCGGTTCCCTAGCTACTGGATGGTCTGACTTCACAGGCGAAGACTGGATCCGTCTTCGCACAGCTGGCTGGCTGGATATCCGAAGTCGGGTAGCTAGGATGCGGTCGTGTGTGGTTTTGAATCATAGCAGAGGAAGCTGTGACTGTAGCCGAGGCCGGCAGCAGTCTAGATGAAGCGTCTCGAGTGGCAGGTGTGGACATATGCTCCAGATGGTGCAAGTTTCTCAAAACAACATTTGGCCCCAAATGTTGTCGACATGCCCGAAATTATAGTGTGTGTCACAATACCATCACCATGTTCTTGTTCCTCTGAAAAAAAACCTGAAAAACTCGAATTATCTTGTGGTGAAAGTTCCGGAATAGGAATCTCACCGCCAACAATGTACCGTGACACCTACATCCAACGTCTGTCATCCCAATTAACACATGTAGGACAAGAGTCTGTAGGAGTGCATCGACTACAGGCAAGGCAACGAGCATGTAAATCGGAGGAGGACTTCCTCGCCTTGCATTTAGAGCAGTAAGCTTTCATGATTCAATCAAAATACAAAGTCTATAGTACTCCAAAAAAATCCACAATAAAATATATGATAAAGATACATGAATAATAGCAATCAAAACCGAATTCTAAAAATTAAATCAAAAAATTTTTGGCTCCAAATGTTGTTGGGTTAGAGAGAGACCTCTCCCGCTCGCGACCTTGTCAGACCTCGCCGAGCCTCCTGAAAACAAACTTGCTGGCTTCCTTCCTATTTCCGTTGTCGCTGGGTGAGCTTTTCATTTTAAGGTGTTCGCTCTACCCAAATCTACACTTCCTTCGACTGCAACAGACTTACCAAGTGTCACGGCTCCCACGGACAGAGTAACCACTTCACTGGTTGAACTCGCTGCTTGCAAGTGATTAAGAACACTAACTAGAGGCCTTATCCCTTGCTTAATATTGATGAGCACCTATGCAGCTAGCTCTGTTTGCTCATCAGAGTGCGACTATGGTAGCACACTTTTGGTGGGTGTCACAATACCATCACCATGTTCTTGTTCCTCTGAAAAGAAACTGAAAAACTCAAGTTATCTTGTGGTGAGAGTTCCGGCATAGAAATCTCACCGCCAACAACGTACCGCGACAGTCACGTGAGATCACATGAGATCTAATGCTCATAAAATAGAACATTGTTTACGTCAGGTAAATAAAGGTTTTTGCAACAGCTGAACTTGAAGCCTATTTAATAATTTAATCATGAATTCTTTCAAATGATAAAATAATTATGCATTCTTGGCTAGAATGCATAATTATTTTGTCATTTAAAAGAATTTAATTTTATCGTGACACAAGACTTGTTTTCAATTCAAAACTGAAATTTACTTCTTGTTAGTGTTGACGATATACCGGTATACCGCGGTATTTTTTTCAATACCGTTACCGGTATTGCAATTTCGAATACCGTGAAGCCCTACGGGACACCGCCTCCAACGTTTGTCATCCCAATTAACACATGTAGGACAAGAGTCTGTAGGAGTGCATCGACTACAGGCAAGGCAACAAGCATGTAAATTCGAGGAAGACTTCCTCGCCTTGCATTTAGAGCAGTAAGTTTTCATGATTCAATCAAAATACAAAGTCTATAGCACTCCCACAAACTCCACAATAAAATAAATGATAAAGATACATGAATAATAGCAATCAAAACCGAATTCGAAAAATTAAATCAAAAAATTTTTCGAAATTTTTTTGAAAAAGCCCAAGTTTCCAAAGGGAACATGATGAGCCCAAGGGCATCCCGATAGAGCCTAAGTGTGGACAAAATCCAAATTTTTTGAGCTACACTACCGGAATCATAATCAATGTATCCTAAAATAATCCTACAGTAATGTAATACTAAATACTACATATATTTGGAAATGTTGCCAATGTAAACAACGTCAAAGGAAAAAAACGGAAACAAGACATCAGGCACCCAAAAAGGCCCAAAGTCAGTAACTGATTTAAATGCTACCAGATGCAAAGCTAGATCTTCATATGAAGAAAAATCGATACATCGGATAGAAGATGCAAGACCAAAACGACCTAACGCCCCTAGGGTGAGGACGTAACCATGGGGATAAACAAAATAAACATTCTGTAATACACATTAAACTCTCAAGAAATTTAATAAAAAATTTCAATAAAAAATATCCAAAGAGCTTAGGAGTTTAACAGGAGGGCTTCAAGGAGGGATAGAGAAGGAACTCTTAACAAACAGTGGATAAATCATTAGCAAGAATGATGACGTCAGCCGCATGTCCCGAAAGTGGGAAACATGAAATCATTTTTATAATTATTATAAAGCTACAGCCCTAAATGTTTCCAACCACCGTTGTTCATTTCCATCTCATCCATTTACAGCCTTGGTCCACCAATTTTATCACTGATTTTTGTCTGGCATCCTCAAAAAATAGGCCGATGAAATCGTCAGATGTGTACCCATACGCGCAATTAGTAGAAAGCTGTATAACGGAGGGCCACCACGGATGCTGACATAATGTACACCATACAAGGTATGGGTACATATAGAAATGGATTGGAGGAGTGTCTAATTTGATGGATAAAGGGTTAATATCTCCGGATCAAAATTATCAGCTTTACATAAAGAACTATACAGCACAGCACATCAGTAACCTGAATAAATATATAAAGTAACATGACAATCGGATTGATATTTTTAGAGTTATCTCATGCCAAAGGGATTGGAGGAATTTTCAATTTGAAGGATAAAGGGGGTTAATATCTCCGGATCAAATTATCAGATTTACACCAAAAACTATACAGCTCAGCACATCAGTAACCTGAACAATTAGAAAGTAACTTGACAATCCAAGCAATATTTTTCAAGTTATCGAATGCCAAAGGGATTGGAGGAATTTTCAATTTGAAGGATAAAGGGTTAATATCTCAGGATAAAATTATCAGATTTACACCAAAAACTATACAGCTCGGCACATCAGTAACCTGAACACAAATATAAAGTAACTTGACAATCCAAGCAATTTTTTTCAAGATATCGAATGCCAAAGGGATTGCAGGAATTTTCAATTTGAAGGATAAAGGGTTAATATCTCAGGATCAATATAACAGATTTACACCAAAAACTATACAGCTTGGCACATCAGTAACCTGAAAACAAATATAAAGTAACTTGACAATCCAAGTAATATTTTTCAAGTTATCGAATGCCAAAGGGATTGAAGGAATGTTCAATTTGAAGGATAAATGGTTAATATCTCGGGATCAAATCATCAGATTTACACCAAAAACTATACAGCTCAGAACATCAGTAACCTGAACACAAATATAAAGTAACTAGACAATCCAAGTAATATTTTTCAAGTTATTGAATGCCAAAGGGATAGGAGGAATTTTCAATTTGAAGGATAAAGGGTTAATATCTCAGGATCAAATTATCCGATTTACACCAAAAACTATACAGCTCGGCACATCAGTAACCTGTACACAAATGTAAGGTAACTTGACAATCCAAGCAATATTTTTCAAGTTATTGAATGCCAAAGGGATTGGAGGAATTTTCAATTTGAAGGATAAAGGGTTAATATCTCAGGATTAAATTATCAGATTTACACCAAAAACTATACAGCTCGGCACATCAGTAACCTAAACAAAAATATAAAGTAACTTGACAATCCAAGCAATATTTTTCAAGTTATCGAATGCCAAAGGGATTGGAGAAATTTTCAATTTGAAGGATAAAGGGTTAATATCTCAGGATCAAAATAACAGATTTACACCAAAAACTATACAGCTCGGCACATCAGTAACCTGAATACAAATATAAAGTAACTTGACAATCCAAGCAATATTTTTCAAGTTTTCGAATGCCAAAGAGATTGGAGGAATTTTCAATTTGAAGGATAAAGGGTTAATATCTCGGGATCAAATCATCAGATTTACACCAAAAACTATACAGCTCGGCAAATCAGTAACCTGAACACAAATATAAAGTAACTAGACAATCCAAGCAATATTTTTCAAGTTATCGAATGCCAAAGGGATTGAAGGAATTTTCAATTTGAAGGATAAAGGGTTAATATCTCAGGATCAAATTATCCGATTTACACCAAAAACTATACAGCTCGGCACATCAGTAACCTGAACACAAATATAAAGTAACCTGACAATCCAAGCAATATTTTTCAAGTTATCGAATGACAAAGAAATGGATATGGATGCCGGCTGGACAGACGGACGGACAAAGGATGGACGAACGACGGATGGTCACCCCGGATGCCGGCATTATGTGTACCATACATAGTATGGGTACACATAAAAAGGAGATTTAAAAGCATAGATGTCAGTTCATTGTTACTGACTTTAGGGCCAAATAAAGAATGAGGTCGGCGCCAATTTCGGTACCTTCCTGGATACTGCACATGCGCAGATATCAAAAGTATGGGGGGACCATCTAGGACTTAATTTTTTCGGTTTTGTATGCAAATTTTGGGGATTGGGGGGCAAAATTTGTGTTTGGCCCTGGATTAATCTGAGTTAACACCAGCTAGCTAGTCTGGGCAATTGGTTGTGGTATAAAAATTTGTATATTATGTGGGCGGATGCAGCCAATTAGTTAGGTAAAGGATTAATACCACAAATAACAACTTTTCACCATGAGATAGTAAACATCTCTTACTTTCATAATCTTTAGTGAGTTTACTTCAGGTTTTCATTGTGACTATTTTCACTGTGATTGAGCGGTTGTGCCTACAGTGAAAAGTTAAAAAATTTATAGTAATTTATATATTTTTTATACTTACCAATGACCCAGACTTAGCTGGTGCTAACTCTAACAAAACCAGGGCCAAACACAAATTTTGCCCCTCAATCCCCAAAATTTGCATCCAAAACAAAAAGAAATCATGTCCTATAGGACCTCCATACTACGCCCCCACTGCGCATGCGCAGTGTCAAGGACGTCCCGAAATTGGCGCCAATTATCATTCTTACTGGCAGTGCCTGGTCAGCGCTATGTACATAGCGGGGAGGCAAGAGTTCCCAACTCCTGGGAGGGCCATCCCCGTCTGGGTCATTGGTGAGTATAAAAAATATATAAATTACTATAAATTTTTTAACATTTTTATACTGTACCAATTACCCAGACTTAGCTGAATAGTAAACAGGCTGGAGGGCCTAGGACATAGAGGAAAATCCAATAAGCTCAACTATATAATAAAGAGGTAACCCCTTAAGGAGAAAAGGAGTATTAGGCTTTACATGTATCTTTCTTATTTAATATTAAATTAGAAAGATACAATACCCTTAATAATTGAGCACAATAATATTCATGTTCTCTATTAACATCCAGTATAACCCTTATACTAATTATTTTTAAAGTAAGCCAATAAATAAAGTAGTCCAGAGAATTGAGACTCTTTATAGTCATTTAAAAGTGTCCGAGTATTGTATATTAAAGCCCGTTTGACACTTGACATATACAAATGCTTCACACCGAGCTACACTTTAAAAATAAGACATGAATGAATTTTAACATTAATATTACACTTTAAAACCATCCCGGAAGCGACTCAGAAATACTGACTTGGAGGAGGCATTCCCTTGCTTTTCACTATAAAGCAGGTGACCTAAGGGAACACCCCCCCCCCCCCCCCCCCTTCCCCTTGCCCTGGGTCAAATAGCCCAGAGCGAAGAGGGCAGCCGGACGGAGTCACTGCCGGAACAGAAAGCCTGCATAACTATAGTTGCAACTGTTTAATGGACGACATTCTGAGCAACAGATAACGGACCTAAACAATGCAGGTCTCCAGAAATGGACTCAATATTTCTGAGATAAAAATTTGTGAATGCGGATGGCTGAGACCAATAAGCAGCCTTCATTAAATCTGTAATAGCAACACTATTAGCATAAGCCCAAGAAGTAGCAAGAGCTCTTACTTCATGAGCGGAAATCTTAAGCACAGACTGCTGAGAAGAAGATAAACTCTCATAAGCAGTACGGATAGTCAATTGAATCCATCTAGCAATAGATTGGACCAAAATGTCCCTTCTATTAGGCATCAAAGACAGAAAGAAACGTTTCCGTCCCTTTCTGATAAACTGAGATCTCTGTTTATAGATACGTAACGCTCTAACAGGACAGAAGACGGAAGAGCCTTAATAACAATAGGTTCCGGATATTTATTAGGAGCCTGATTCTTAGCTAAAAAACCCACATTAGTAGTGAAGGTGATAGTGTTCCCGACACTACGATAGTGAGGATCATCCACCGACAGTGCATGAAGCTCACTGACTCTTCTAGCAGAAGAGAAAGCTAAGAGAAAAGCTGTCTTATAAGATAAGAATTTGAAATCTACTGTCCCAAGAGGTTCAAATGGCTTTTCCTTCAATTTAAGAAGAACCCAAGCTAAATTCCATTTAGGAATTAATCTAAGAGTTCTGGGTCTATTTATCGAGAAGTTTCTAACCAACTTAAATAAAGAGACATTAGATCCAATTTGTAAACTATCATGATGTGCATAGGTATCAGATAACATAGACCTATAACCCTTAATAGTAACAGGCTGCAGTTTGATTACGTCAAACAAGTATACTAGAAAGTTTGCAATGTCTGGTATAGAGGGATCAAAAATATCTACAGAATGATCCCTACACCAACGACGAAAAACCTTCCACTTAGCCGCATAGTTTAGCGAAGAGGAGGTCCTCCTACAGTTAGAAATCGCGTCCACTGCTCGTCCTGTAAAGTGCTTGCCATGCAAGAAGGACCGCACAACGGAAAAACGTGAAGGTTGAGACCTTGCGGGTTGTGATGGAGTTGACGCGATTTCCCCTGCGAAAGAAGATCCTCCCGTGGAGGAAGCTTTCGCGGTAGGTCCCACAACAGACACCTGAGTAGATTTATCCACGGTCTCTGTGGCGACAGAGATGCTACCAACAGAATCTTGCATTGAGATTGTTTTATCTTTAGCAATACTTGTTGAATTAACGGCGCTGGAGGATACGCATATCCTATCATTCCGTCCCAAGGGATCGACAGAGCGTCTACTGCAAATGCTCTCGGATCCAGACATGGAGACACATACGTCTGCAACTGATTGTTGAGATGTGTCGCAAATAAGTCTATCATTGGCCGTTCCCATTGGTAGCAAATCTGATTGAATACCTGTTTGTTGAGAGTCCACTCCGACGGCAACAAGCGACCCTTTCGTGAAAGGGAGTCTGCTAGCACATTCAGACGACCCGGTATGTGACGGACCGAAAGAAGAACCTGATGTTCTAGCGCAAACAGAAGGATTCTTTCCGTTAGATTGAACAACGGAACTGAATGAGTGCCTCCCTGATTCCGTATATATGCCACTACTGTCGTATTGTCGGATAGGATTTGGACATGAGCATTGTGAATAATGTCCATCCAATGACGTAACGCAAGCCAAATTGACATCATTTCTTTGATGTTTATGTGCTTGCACAGGAATTGCGGATCCCAAAGACCCTGGCATCTCGAATCCGTTGGGATCAATGATGCACCCCAACCTGTTTGACTGGCATCCGTCATAATGGTAAAACTCGGATCTGGCAACTGCAGCGGAACTCTCTGAGTTAACCACTGAATGTTTGCCCAAGTCTGAATCTCTTGTTTCACTTGATCTGACAAGAGAACGTCTACGTCGAGCGAATGAATTTTCACACTCCAATTCTGAGTCCAAAAAATCTGGAGAGGACGCGTGCGTAACCGCCCCATCGGAATGAGATCCGCAGTGGCTCCGCACAGACCTATCAGTCTCATAAATTCTCTCGCTGTGACTTTGTCTGCGTGCAGACAATAGCGAGCGTAACAACTGACTAATTTCGCTCTGGTTAACGGCAGACGAACGAGATTGTTGTGCGTCTCGAAGCTCATTCCCAGATGAGTGAATGACTTGGACGGCACCAGATCCGACTTCTCCTCGTTTACTATAAAACCGAGACGTCGGAGCAATAGAAGTAGATTCTGAACATCGTTCTGAAGCGTTAACTCGTTGCCATACCTCTGAAGAATGTTGTCCAGGTAGGCCGACGTTACCGCAGACGAATGAGCTCGGAAATAGATCATTACCGAGTTCATTACCCGAGTGAAAGCCCAGGGTGCTAGATTCAGTCCGAAGCACATCGCCCGGAATTGATACACCACTCCTAGGACTGCGAAGCGTAGATACTTTCTGAATGTCGGATGTACCATGACGTGAAAGTACGCATCTTTGAGATCTATGCTTGTTGCATAATCATTCACCCAAATACTCGCTCTGACCGACCGAATCGTCTCCATATAAAATTTTGGAGCGACGATCAGCTTGTTTATCCAGCTCAAATCTATGACTGGACGGAACGAGCCGTCTGGTTTCGGAACCAGAAACAGATGGCTGTAGAATCCCGGAGTCTCCTGGTTTTCTACGACCTCTACCGCGTTCTTCATTAAAAGAGACTGCACCTCTGATAACAGAGCGTCTCTTTTCTGCGGATTTGACGGAAGTTGAGTCCACTTTGGACTTCGAGTTAATGGAGGCTTTCTTTTGAAGGATATCTTTAGGCCTTCCGAAGTCACTCCTCTCACCCAAGGGTCGTCCGTAATCGACGCCCATTCTTCTCAAAAGCTCGACAACCTTCCGCCAACCGGTACGCGATAGAGGTTTAAGCCATCACCTCCTGGACCTGCGAGGCCTGCGGTAGGAGAAACCACGTCTTCCACGACCCGCACCTCGTCCCGTCGACCTCGGGGCATCCGACCGGTTGTCCCGGTCCGAAGGACGTCCCGAACGAGAGTCGCTACCCTGACGGTCTCTCGAATAAGACCAAGAGGACGCACCGGAACCTCTATAGGAACCTCTCTTGGGCGCATCAGACCCAGAAGTGCCTGTCTTATTCTTGTCTGCTGTATCCGACTTCTTAGAAGCAGATTTGAACAACAGAGAATCCGAAGCTTTCTTTGTAATTTTATCATAAATAGCAGAAAGCTTGCCGTCAAAGAGAAGTTCTCCGGAGACCGAAGCGACTCTAAGAGAGTTCTTCACCTTAGTATCCACGAGTGTGGATGTAGCTAGGGCTGCATCACGTCTAACCAACTCCGGGTTTGCCACAGAAAGGGCGGAGTTACACGTGGAATAAGCTACTGCCCTTGAAAGAAGTCTTAAAGAGGATTGTATATCCTGAAATTCTTTCCCTTGAAGGCGCAGTGATGACGCCTTAGTAAGGTGATCTGCGCAAGATAAGGCATCTAAATTGGCTCTGTTAGACGAAATGGCTGTTTCCAACACCGCGGTTGGAATAGAAGCCGACGACGGTAATGATAGCTCTAAGTCTTCCGCCTCGTTGTCCATACGCAGAGGAACTCTCGGGATACCCTGTCCTGCCGTGTCGAATTTATTCCTTGCATTAATGAAAGGCAGGTTGAGAGTATTGGCGGACAAGAAACCTGCTTTCCCCGTCTTGGAAGCAAGTTTAAATATAGCGTCGTTCAATAATTCAAATGTTCTTGCAACATTATTGGACTGCGACGGAAACTCGGGAGCGATGTCCCTGAACCGCTCAAAAAATTCAGAGTCCAATGACGCTATAATCCTCTTGTCCGGAACCGCAGCAGTCTGGCCCGACGGAACAACTTGAGGGAGAAAGTACCGGATGAAGTCCACGGCAGCTTTATGTTGTTCCGAAAGGGATAGCTCCAAATCATCCGTATCCCTTTCACCATCCGGTCGGACCTCATGATGCTCCCGGTCGTCCGCCCCCGATGCTTCGGCGGAGCGTACCGACCCAGCGCCGTCGGATAATTCTCGATCCGACACCGTTTCTGTCGGCTGCTGGGATGCTGCGATAAGCTGTGCTATCTGCAAAAGAATGTCCGGCGTCGAGACCTGCGGAGGCGCAGTCTTTTGCTGCTTCGCCGAGGGCAGCTCTGCATCGGATGGCTCCCGCATACTTTTTCTATGCGAACGTCCGGAGTCCATCGGCCTCGTGTCCCTGGCTGCCGGATGATGTGACCTGGTCGCCGAAGTATCCTTGATCGGCAAAGCTGGTAATATATCGGCGGTCACGCAGCCAAGGTGCTGTCGTGTGCGCTGACGAGAAGAAGAAGCCTTAGCAGTCTCCGCGGACTGCCTATACAACGGAGCGTCCCGAGCGACGGACGTATGCTCCGCTTGCGACACATTTTGTACCACAACATCTGGTCCCAGATGTTGTTGTACGAGAGAGGGGCCTCTCTCGCTCGCGGCCCGGCTGGACCTGGACGAGCTAGGAACCGGACTCAAAGGCTTCCTCCGATCTCGCTTACTATCCGCCGTCACTGGGTGTGCACATTGAATGTTTATAGTGCTCGCATCACCCAACATTTCCTCCTGGACCGCATCGGACGAACCCGGCTGCCGAACCATTCGGTGAATGGACGCTACACCGGGCGAGCTAGCGGACGACATTTGTCTAATCTCCATGAGCACTTTTGCCGCTAGCTCTGAATTCATTTGTGATGACGGAAGCGCACTTGTAGAAGATAACATGGAAACATCACCCTGTTCTTGTTCCTCTGAAATAGAAACTGAGATAGTAGAGTGACCTTGCGGAGAAAGAGCCGGCATAGCCCTTTCTCCAGTAACATACCGTGACACACGTTTCCAATGTTTGTCATCCCAATATTGACATATAGAACAGGGATTAGTGCGAGAACACTGACTACAATTAATACAATGATCATGAAAGTCAGAGGAAGATTTCTTCCCATTACAATTTGAACAATATCCTTTCATTGTGAAAAGTCAACAACAAGTCCTAGTTACTCGCACAAACCCCTGACACAATGATACATAATAACATGATCCATTAATAAATGAAAAAACAATTGCAAATCAAAATAATTTTGAAAAAATATTTTTTCAGCGAAGCCCAAGTTGCTGAAAAGTAACGTTGAGCCCTGATGGATCCGATAGCAAAGTGTGGTCAAAAATTTTAAATTTATATTAAATAATTAATGAGACACTAACGGATAATATAAATGTATCTTATAGTGAGATAAACTACACCAAAGGCAAACAGCCCCCCTCAAAAAAGGCTGTTGCCAATGTAAACAGTGTAAAACACCAGAAAACATGACTCCAGGCACTGAAAAAACTGGCCCGAAATCAGTCATCAAAATTACACTCTATCTGATGCAAGACAGAGACTCCCAGGGGAGAATCTGCAGAACATCAGATGGAAGATGCAGAACACAATGTTTATACACCCATGGGTGAAAACGTAACTATGGGGAAAATAACAGAAATGAACTTTCTAAAAAATATGCCAAAAGCATGGGAGAATTGCAAGGGGGGACTTTAGAAGGCTAGGGGAGAGGAAACACTGAATAAGCAGTGCAACATTTAGCAAGAATGACAACAAGAGGCCAATGCCTCGAAAATAGGCAACTTAACATAATTTCATCAAAAAATTTTAAGTACAGCCCTGATTATTTTTTGTCACTTCTTTTTCCTCTCCTCCTTCTATATCCTCCTTAGAATCACCATTTCTCCAAAAATTACGTGTCTGGCATCCTTTAAACTGAGATTTACAAGCACAAAGATCAGTGAGATGTTGACTGATGAAGGGCCAAACAGAGAATGATAATTGGCGCCAATTTCGGGACGTCCTTGACACTGCGCATGCGCAGTGGGGGCGTAGTATGGAGGTCCTATAGGACATGATTTCTTTTTGTTTTGGATGCAAATTTTGGGGATTGGGGTGCAAAATTTGTGTTTGGCCCTGGTTTTGTTAGAGTTAGCTCCAGCTAAGTCTGGGTCATTGGTACAGTATACAAATATAGGATTTTCAAATAATGTAATCATACGTCATGTGACGAAAAGTATGATCTCTACATTTTTTTTGCTGTTTCCTTCTATTTTTAGCTAAAGCATATAATACTATGCAATTATCGTATCAAAGCCGACACTAGGTGATCCTGCCTGTCGAAAGTGTTGTTAACTCCAATAAATAAACATTAAATTTGGATTGAAGGTAGTTGATTTGGTGTTTAGAAATTATATGCAATTAATAGGGATAACAAATTAAGAAATAACCAATTAATTGAGCTCCACTGTACACACACAAGTACAATTTATGTTCTTACTTTAATGCTGGGTGTAAATCCTTTCTTTTTAATGCACCGAGAATCCTGTGTAATTCAAGAAATGGTTCTTTTCTCTCAGCATCAAGATATAAATTAGCTTCCTGAAAAATAAGAAATAACTAACAATGAATGTCAAACAACCTTTACCTAAAAATGGGCAAGTCTGTTAAAAATATGCACAAACCCAGACAAACCCACAATTTTTCTAGACGTTTTAACGTTTCTCCCTATACCTCACATCTCGATTTTGGAACTTAACTCTTAACATGCTGAGTATTTTCAAGATATTTTTCATCAAATCTAGTCATGGCTGCTATGAATCAGCCATGACTAGATTTGATGAGGAGTTAATCTTAGTATAACCCAAGAAATCATTGGCAAAAACATTTACAGGGCAAAAATGTGATTAAATGTGCCCAAATTATATTGATTTCAATGACAAGAGAAACCCTGTGCTGGGCAGGAATATCCACCAGCAGCATGCAAAGAGTTAATTTATTTATTTATTGGTGTTTAAGGTCACATACATCTGCACAATGGCTAATTATGACCACAGCATGGAGATAAAGTTAAGGTCAGTCAATCGTTTATATCCCATGTTGCCTATTTTAGATGACCCGCACCCCAAGCATTAGTGACTGGGTCCTATTTTACCAGTGAAACAGAGCTTGTTTACCACAGTAAGCCACACTGCTCCACTTCCCAGGTTTCCCATGGGGGCAAAGAGTTAAGGAACCACACTCAATGAGCTGATATGCAGATATGGGAGAAGCATTAGAGCTGAACATCTGAGAGCAGAAGGCATGAATGATGTATATTAGGGTGTCTGGAGGCATTCTCATCAGAAAATCTTTTTCAAATCATGTTTGATTTCAGAAATATTTCACGATATTTCAACTCTAACCCTTTGTATAGAATGCACTTATGAAAGTGCATTTTGTACTGATGGTGAGGATTGAAATACTCCCAAATGGCTCTAAGTGGTAGAGTGCAGGATTATTTTTTGGAACTGAAATTTTGTCCATATATATTTGATATATTACTATTTATAGGAGGGTGCCTATAATGTACAACCAGTTGGTTTGGGCTTCAATTCATTTAGGCATCCTCATGAGAATCCACACCAGATGATTTGCAAAATAAATGAAAGTGTCAATGACACTGTAGCTTATCTTGACTTTATGGTACATTTTGGGGATTAAAGTCATAATTACTCAACTTTTATGTTACATTCAAGTAAATTGTGCCATAATTATTGACTTTTTGTTGTCTATCAGAAACTACATATTTTTGGCTTTAAAATGTGTTTTGGATATTTTCAGTGATTTTATGCCCCCCAAAAATCCACTGCATTGACCCTTCCTCCCTCCCATACCCCCACCCTATGCAGGTGAACTGGGTGCATTTTTTTTGCATGAAATCACTCAAAATCCTCCAAAACACATTTTAAAGCAAAAGAAAAAAATGCATCCCAGCCCCACCCCCATGGGGTTTATTGGGAGAAGTTTTTTTGTTCTTTCGTAAAACCACTTAAAATTCTTCAAAACTCATTCTAAAGCAAAAAAAAAAAAAAAAAAAAATCACCCTACAGACCTCAACCCACTCTTCCCAGCCCCATTGCATGAGGTGAAATTTCTTTCTTTTTTTACCGGAGAGTCTATCCCAAGTTATTCAATGTGACTGGTTCCATAAGGATATTTTTTTTACTTTAAAAAGCATTTTGGAGGATTTTGAGTAATTTAATGCAAAAAAACAATTCACGACTGCCTGCCCGGGGCATCTTATATGGCCAACTGGGTGAATTGGGGGGGGGGGGGGGGGGGGGGGGGGGGGGGGGGGGGGGGGGGGGGGGGGGGGGGGGTGGGGGGGGGGGGGGGGGGGGGGGGGGGGGGTTTGCATCAAATCACTTTCATCCACTGGGACCCCACATCCACCCCATGGGGTGAACAAGGAAAAAAATATTGCACCTAATTGTGTTTTGGGGGATTTTGAGAGATTTTATTGAAAAAAATTCACCCCATGAACCTATCACCCCAAGCCCAACTGTATGGGGCCTGTCAACTGGGTGATTTTTTATATTTTTTTTTTCATGAAATCACTCAAAATCCCCCAAAACACATTTTAAAATAAAGGTAAAAAAAGAAAAAATCCCCCCCCCCCCCCCAGACCCCACTCCATGTGGTGAACTGGGTGAACAATTTTTTTCCTTGGCCTTAAAATGTGTGTGTTTTGGGGTATTTTTAGTGATTTCATGCAGAAAAAAAAAAAAAATTGAATCGCTCCGTGGATGAAATTTTTTTGTCATGAAATTACTCAAAATCCCCCAAATAAACTCTAAAGCAAAAAAAAAACCCCCAACCCTAGTGCCCCCCCCCCCCCCCCCCCCCCCCCCCCCCCCCCCATGGGCTGAACTGAACAATTGCATAAAATCACTTCCAATCCTTCAAAACTCATTTGAAAGCAGAAAAAATAAAAGGCCGCTCAGCGACATGTCCCCCGAAAAAACAATTTCAAAAAGGGGCATAACTCCAGTAAAAATGATTGGTCCGAACCCATATTCGAACTTGACCTGTATTATTACCCTAGAAAGTTACACACCAAAATTCTTTCCGATCAAATAATCCTAACTGGAGTTATAATCAGGACACCGCAAATCTTGAAATTTCTAAGTCGAAAAAGGGGTATAACTCTATTAAAAATAATGTAGCTGAACCCATATTCGAAGTTGACCTGCGGTTTGGGCTAAGAAGGTCACATACTAAATTGGTTCCAATCAAATGATCCAAACTGGAGTTATCATGGGGACACCAAGTGGGACGGACGCACAGACGGATGGACACATGCACGGACAGATGCATGGATGGATGGACACCGCTGATTTTTATAGTCCCCCGAAAAAATTTTCGGTGGACAAATATAGCTGCAGTAGCCATGCTACCATTGGCTGATTTGAAGCCAACCATTATGAAAAGTACTGGTGGTCAAAGCTGAACCTGCATAGGAAATTTCGTTGAAATTGGGAGAAAAAAAATACATGGTTGCAGCAGCCATGCTACAATTGGCTGATTTGAAGCCAAACATTATGAAAAATAGACATGGTCAAAGCTAAACCTACATATGAAATTTTGTTGAAATTGTGGAAAAAATACATAGCTGCAGCAGCCATGCTACCACTGAAAGATTTAAAGCCAAACATTATGAAAAGTAGTCATGATCAAAGCTGAACTCGTATATAAAATTTTGCAAAAATCGGAGAAAAAAATACATGGCTGCAGCAGCCATGCTACCATCGGCCGATTTGAAGCCAAACATTATGAAAAGTAGTCATGGTGAAAGCTAAACCTGCATATGAAATTTTGTTAAAATCGGAGAAAAAAATACATAGCTGCAGCAGCCATGCTACCATTGGCTGATTTTAAGTCAAACATTACGAAAAGTAGTCATCGTCAAAGCTATAAAACCTGCAAATGAAATTTCATCAATTGGAGAAAATAAATACACATTTGGAATGTACTTGCTGATCTCAAACACACACAGTTGATGACAGTGTCCTACATGCCTGAGATATCATATTACATTCACACAAAGACAATTTTATTCAGTGCTTTATTGGTTTTTTTCACTCAATGTAGTAGAAGAGAAAACAAGCCAACACAATTTCACCCCTCAATTCCCACACCCCAGGGGCAACAACCATGACCAAAATAGGAAAGTTTCATTTACTCATCTGTCTAAGACAACCTGCCAAATTTCAAGAAAATTGGTCAAGATAAAAAAATAAATTTAAAATCACCCCACACTGCTGCTGCTGCAGCAGCCACTGTGTGCAGCCAACTATGACAAAAATAGGACGTTCTCATCTAGACATCAACCCGAACATGCATATGAAATTTGGTGATGATCAGATAAGAACTACGGCCTGTAGCCTGCTCCATACAAAATTCATGATGGCTGCTGCAGCAGCCAATGTAAGCAGCCGACCATGACCAAAACAGGACGTTCTCATCTAGACACCAACCTGAACATACATATGAAATTTGGTGATGATCGGATAAGAACTATGGCCTGTAGCCTGCGCCATACAAATTGTGGACAGACAGACTCACAGACTTACAGACTTCCGCATGCCCCATGAAAATAGCTTAGCCTGACTTTGTCAAGATAAGCTAAAAATGGATCCATATTGCAAGGACCATCCGACTGGAAGTTGATATATACACTCCAGTTAATCTTCTTTAAAAAAAAAATTATATAATGATACACCTGTCCCAGAAAAGTTAAAAAATTTATAGTAATTTCTATATTTTTTATACTTACCAATGACCCAGACATAGCTGGTGCTAACTCTTAAAATATAGGGCCAAACACAAATTTTGCCCCCCAATCCCCAAAATTTGCATCTAAAACCAAAGAAAACATGTCCTGAAAGGCTCTCCACACTTCGCCTCTACTGCGCATGCGCAGTGTCAAGGACGTTCCGAAATTGGCGCCATTAATCATTCTAATAACCAGTGCCTGGTAAGCGCTATGTACTCAGCGGGGAGGCAAGAGTTCCCAACTCCTGGGAGGGCCATCCCCGTCTGGGTCATTGGTAAGTATAAAAAATATAGAAATTACTATAAATTTTTTAACATTTTTATACTGTACCAATGACCCAGACACAGCTGAATAGTAAAAAGGCTGGAGGGCCAAGGACATAGAGCAAAATGGAATACGCTCAATAAAATAAAATAGAGTCATCCCCTGTAGGGAAAAAGAAGTAATAGGCCTTACATGTATCTTTCTTATTTATGATAAATTAGAAAGATACAACACCTTCCAAAATTGAGCTTCATACATCCATGTACTCTATTAATATCCAATATAATCCTTATACTAATAATTTTTAAAGTAAGCCAATAAATAAAGTAAGTCTAGAGAATAGAGACTCTTATACTCCTAAAAGTGTCTGAGGATTGCATAATCATGTCCGTTGACATATGCAATATTCAAAAGCTATACTTTAAAAACTAAGACTTGAATGAATTTTAAAAACCTAAACTTCTCACTAAACAACCATCCCAATAACAGCTCAGAATTACTAACTCCGGAGGAGGTATCCCCTTGTTTTCATAGTAAAACAGGTGACCCAAGGGAACACCCTCCCCCCCCCCTTTTTCTTGCCCTGGGTCAAATAGGCCAGAGAGAAGAGAGCAGCAGAACGGAGACACTGCCAAAACAGACAGCCTACCTAGCTATAGTAGCAACTGTTAAGTGAATGACATTCTGAGCAGTAGATAATAGACCTAACAATAGAGGCCTCCAGAAATGGACTCGATATTTCTGAGATAAAAATTCATGAATGTGGATTGCTGAGCGCAATGAGCGGCCTTCAAAAATCTATAATAGCGACACTATTAATGTAAGCCCAAGAAGTAGAAGAACTCTTACTTCATGAGCCGAAATCTTAAGCACAACTGCTAAGTCAATGATATACCATAAGCAGTACCGATAGTTAATAGAATCCATAAACAATAAAATGGAGCGTAACGTCCTTCTACTAGGCATCAAAGACAGAAGAAGCTTACGCCCATAGTAATAAACAGATATCTGTTTATAAATACATAAACTCTACCCGGAAAGAGTAAAGGCCTATGCCCATACGAAGATGGAAGGACCTTAAAAATAATAGGTTCCGGATAATAGGAGCCTAACTCTTATGCAAAAATCCAACCTAAATAGTAACGGAAGTAGTGATTCCGAAACTACGAAAGTGAAAATCATCCATCGATAGTGCATGAAACTCACTGACTCTACAGTAAAAGAGAAACCAACAGAATTACTGTCTAAAAGGTCAGAATTTGAAAACTACTGTTTCCAGAGGCTCAAATGATTACTTAGCTAAATAAGAACCGAAGTTAAAATCCATATAGGAATTTAATCTAAAGATTCTAAGTCTATTTATCAAAAAGTTACTAACTGACTTAGATAAAGAGACATAAGACTCAATTGTAAACTATCGTAGAGTGCATAGGTATGAGGTAACATAAACCTATAACCTTACTAATAACAGGCTGCAGTAGATCTTGTGAAACAAGTATACTAAAAAATTGCAATGAGTAGAATGGAGGGATCAACAATATGAACATAATGATCTCTACACCAACGACGGAAGAGCCTCCACTTTAGCCGCATAGAATAGCGAAGAAGAGGATCTCCTATAGTAAGAAATCGCGTCCAAACCTCGTCCAGTACAGTGCTTATAATGCAATACGGACCACACAACGGAACACATGAAGGTTGCGACCTTGCGGGTTGTGATAAAGATGACACGATTTACCCAGTGAAAAAAGATCCTCACATAAAGGAAGATTTCACGATAAGACCCACAGTAGACAAGAGAGTAAATTACCCATGATCTCTGTGAAGATAGAGATGCTATCAACAGAAATGTATTGTGGTTGTTTATCTTAGCAATACCTGCTGAAACAACAGCGTCGGAGGATACGCGTATCCTATCATTCCGTCCTATAGATCAATAGAGCGTTAACAACATTAGCTCAGAGATCTGGACAAGCCAACATATACATTTGCAATTGATTAGCAACCTGTGTCGTAAATAAATCATCATTGGGCGCTCCCATAGATAGCAAATCTGATTGAATACTTGTTTGTTGAGAGTCCATTCTGACAGCAACAAGCGACCCGTAAGAGAACGGGAGTCCGGTAAAACAATCAGACGACCCGGAATATGACGGACCAAAACAGAACTTGGTGTACTATAACCAACAGACGGATTCTTTCCATTAAATTGAATAACGGAAACGAAAGAGTGCCTCCCTGGTTCCGGAGATACGCCACTACTGTCGAATTAAAGGACAGGATTTGGGCATGCGTTTCTGAATAATGTTCATGCAATGACATAAAGCAAGCCTAAAAAACATTATTCCGTGGAAGAAAACTGGTTGCTAAGAGACTGCGGAACACAAAGACCCTGGCACTTCGAATCTGTAGGGATCAGTATTGTATCCCAATCTGTTTGACTGGCAACCGTCATAACAGCCACACTCGGGTCCGGCAACTGCGGTGGCACTCTCTGAGTCAACCACCGAATGTTTGCCCCAGTCTGAATCTCTTGTAACACTAGATAGACAAGAGAACGTGTAAATCGAGCAATTCATGGATTGCCGAAAAGTTGCCGTCGAAGAGAAGCTCCTCCGAGAACGAAGCGACTCTGAGAGAGTTCTTAACCTTACTATCCACGCGTGTGGATGTAGCTAGGGCGGCGTCACGTCTAACCAACTCCAGTCAGCCAATGAAGGGCGGAGTTATACGTGAACAAACTACTGCCCTCAAAAGAAATTACATTGAGAATAATATCCCGTAAATCTTTTCTTGAAGACGTAATAATAACGCCTCAGTAAGGCGGATTACGTATGATAAAGCGTCTAAGTTAAGTCTACTATACATCATGTCGTTTCCAACATTGAAGTTGGAAAAGACATAAACGGCGAAAAAGAATATATCCAGTCTTTAACCACACCGTCTAGACGCATATGAACTCTCGGTATGCCCTGCTCTGCCAAAATAAACTATTCGTATAAATGATAAAATGGCAGAAATGAGCAACGCGGACAAGAAACTAAACTATCATGCTTGGTAGCAGGCTTGTATATATATATATAGCGTCGAAAAATAAAACACATGTTGTAATGACAATATTGGACTGCGTCGGTAAGTCAGGGACAATGTCCCTGAACCGATCGAAAAATCCGAGTCCAGTGACGCTATAAGTCTCTTATCCAAGATCGCAGCAATGAAGTCCGAAATAACAATCACTGGAAGATAATGCCAGAAGATATGAAAGGCAGCTTCCGATACTACTAAAGGGAAAACTCGAAATCTTTCGAATCCCTTTCGCCATCCTGTCGGACCCTATAAAGCGTTCGGTCGTCCGTACCTGATGCAACCGCAGACCGCACCGACCCAGCGCCGTCGGATAATTCCTGATTCGACCGAGAAACTGTCAATTGCTGGGATGCTGCGAAACAACTGTGCTAACTCGGATAGCACGTCCGTCACTGAGGCCTGAGGAGAAGCGGTCTTACGATGCATTGCCGCTGGAAGCTCCGTGATCGTTACCGCGTGCATACTACTAATATGCGAGCGAACGGAGTGTATAGGCCTCGTGTCCCTTGGCTACCGGATGGCATGACCTATTCGCCGTGGAATCACTGAATGACGAAACTGATCGGATACTCGAGGTCACGTAGCCAATGTGCGGTCGTGTGCCCTGCTGTGAGGATGAGGAAGCATTAAGGACAGTCTCTCGGACTGTCAATATAACGGAGCGTCCCGACCGACGGACATATGCTCCGAATGTAAAATATCTGAACCACAACATGCGGTCCCCTATGTTGTTGGACGAGAGAGGGACCTCTCTCGCTCACAGCCCGGACGGACCTGGACAAGCCAGAAACCGGACTAACAGGCTTCCTCCGATCTGTCCTCAATCTGCCGTCACTGGGTGAGTACTAAAGTAATTAAAGTGCTCGCATCACCCAAATCTCCTTCCTAGACCGCAACGGACGAACCCGGCAGCCGAACCATTCGATGAATGTACGCTACACCGGGTGAGCTAGCGAATGTCACTCCGTAGGCGATAGACATATTCCATGAGCACTTATTGCCGCTAGCTCTTCATTAACTATGACGACAGAGGCACACTTTTGAAAGACATCTCCGTAACTTTGCGAACAAGAAACCAGAAATGCTTGGTTATAGCAAGCATAAAATAATAATATATATAGCGTCGTTCAATAATTCGAAAGTTTGTGTGACATTATTGGACTATGTCGGAACTGAGGGACGATGTCCCTGAACCGAACCAAAAATTTCTAAGTCCACCGACGCTATCAGTTTCTTATCCGGCATCGCAGTATTCTGGTCCGACGAAAGAAGCTGTAGAAGACCAAGTCAGATGACATACACAACAGCATATGTTGTTCCGAAAGGGAAAGCTCGAAATCCTCGAAATCCCTTTCGGTATCCCGTCGGACCGGATGAAACTTTCGGACGTCCGTACCCGCTTCCGCGGAGCGTCCCGACCCAGCATCGTCGGATAAAAAATATGCGACAGATTCAGTTGATGCTGGGATGCTGCGATAAACTGTGCTATTTAGGAAAGCATGTCCGTTCCCGAGGCCTGTGCAGTAGCGGTCTTACGATGCATTGCCGCCAGAAGCTCCGTGTACGTTGACTCCCGCACACTTCCTATGCGAACGTCCGGAGTCTGCAGGCCTCGTGTCCCTGGCTACCGGATGGTGTGACCTGGTCGCCGAAGAATCCTTGATCGGCGAAGCTGGTAATATATCGGCGGTCACGCAGCCAAGGTGCGGTCATGTGCGCTGACGAGAAGAGGAAGCCTTAGCAGTCTCCGCGGACTGCCTATACAACGGAGCGTCCCGAGCGACGGACGTATGCTCCGCTTGCGACACATTTTGTACCACAACATCTGGGGCCAGATGTTGTTGAACGAGAGAGGGGCCTCTCTCGCTTGCCGTCCGGATGGACCGGAACGGGCTATGAACCGGACTAAAAGGCTTCCTCCGTTCTCCCTCCGATCCGCCGTCACTGGGTGTGCATTAGGTTGATTTGTAGTGCTCGCATCACCCCAAAATTCCTTCTAGACCGCAACGGACGAACCCGGCTGCCGAACCATTCGGTGAATAGACGCTACACCGGGCGAGCTAGCGGACGTCAAAGGCCGTCGAACCTACTAGGGTCCTCTTAGGCAATTGGCGTATTTACATGAGCACTTTTCCGCTAGCCCTTCATTAATTGTGACGACGGAGGCACACTGTTGGAAGACATCACAGATACATCACCCTAATCTTGATCGTCTGAAATAGAAATTGATAAAGTAGAGTGACCCTGCGGGGAAAGGACCGGAGTGTCCAATTCCCCAATAACATACCGTGACATACGCTTCCCATATTGTCATCGAAATCATACGATACAGAACAGGAGTTAATGCAAGTACACTGACCACATATGGACTGATTATAAAGTCAGAGGAAGACTTCCTCTTAATACAATTGATTAATATCCTTTCAATGAGAAAAGAAAACAAGTCCTGGTACTCGCACTAACCCCTGGCAATCAAAATACATAATAATAATATGATCCATTAATATAGAAAAAATAATTGAAATCAAAATATTTTGAAAAAATATTTTTTCAGAACAGCCCAAGTTTCTGAAAAGTAACGTTGAGCCCCAATGGATCCCAAGCCTAAGTGTGGACAAAAATTTTAAAAATATTTTAAACAATTTATTCAACACTTACGAACAATAATAATGTATCTAGTTATGATTAAAATAACATCAAGATATTATTTTCCAAAAATCCCCCCCTCACACAGAGGGCTGTTGTAAATGTAAACAATGAGTGTAAAAACACTAAAATAAGACTCCAGGCACCCAGGCCCGAAATCAGTTACCAAAAATACACTATCTGATGCAAAACAGAGACTTCCAGGGAAGAAACTGCAGAACATCAGATGGCAGATGCAGAACACAACGCCTAACCACCCGTAGGTGAAGACGTAAACATGGGGAAAAGAACAGAATTCATTCTGTTATTCAGCTAAAACTCCCAAGAAAATTTAGTAAGAATAATTACAAAAACTATGCCAAAAGAATGGGAGAATAGCAAGGGGGGATTAAAGGACAGGGAGAGAGGAAAACACTTAAAAAACAGTGTAACTAAATAATCAGAATGACAACAAAATGGCTGCTGCCTCGAAAATAGGTAACTTAACATAATTTCATTAAAAAAATTTTAAGTTACAGCCCTGATAATATTCTGTCACACATTTTTTCCTCTCCTCCTTCTCTATTCTCCTTAGAATCACCATTTCACTAATATTTATGTGTCTGGCATCATTTAAACTGAGATTTACAAGCACAAAGATCAGTCAGATGTTAACTGATGAAGGGCCAAACTTAGAATGATTAATGGCGCCAATTTCGGAACGTCCTTGACACTGCGCATGCGCAGTAGAGGCGAAGTGTGGAGGGCCTTTCAGGACATCTTTTCTTTGGTTTTAGATGCAAATTTTGGAGATTGGGGGGCAAAATTTGTGTTTGGCCCTATATTTTAAGAGTTAGCACCAGCTATGTCTGGGTCATTGGTACAGTATAAAAATATGGAAACCTGGCAACCAACTTGGAATTTAATCTGTTTTGTCTTGTTTTACCCATAAGGGCCAAATTCCAACTTTGTATACTTTTACTGAAACAGAATAGGTGCCCCAACATGCTGTCACAGGGTTAACTCACAAGTTAAATTGTAAAGTTCTTGGCAGTTGTCTTTTGGCACATCTTGGCTGCCTATATAGGCAACAAAGACCTGCCTAAAACAACTGCAAAGCCACAAGATGTATGCTGTCAGAGTGAGACAAAATATTTATAACAAGAGCGCACGTATCGCTGAAGCAATACAATGTCCCCTACCGGACTAATGAGCATTAATAATTATACAAATGTTATAACCTAGATGTGATCAGCATGAATTCCGTTGAAGCATTTCCAAAAAAAGTCCAGAAAACTGATATTTTGGCACTTTTCCATATTTCCAAGGGCCATAACTCACACAAGAATAATGCAATCAGCATGAAACTCAAACTTGATCTGTAAGTCATCGTTCTATAGTAGGTTACCAAGAATGAAATCATTCGGTTGAAGCATTTCCAAAAAAAGTCTGGAAAACTAAAGTATGACTGACAGACTGACTGACTGACAGATGGACAGAGTGCAAATGAAACTTGATCTGTAAGTCATCGTTCTATAGTAGGTTACCAAAAATGAAATCATTCCGTTGAAGCATTTCCAAAAAAAGTCCGGAAAACTAAAGTATGACCGACAGACTGTCTGACAGACTGACGGATGGATGGACAGAGTGTAAATGAAACTTGATCTGTAAGTCATCGTTCTATAGTAGGTTACCAAAAATGAAATCATTCCGCTGAAGCGTTTCCAGAAAAAGTCCGGAAAACTGATATTTTGGTGCTTTTCCATATTTCCAAGGGCCATAACTCACACAAGAATACGGCAATCAGCATGAAACTCAAACTTGATCTGTAAGTCATCGTTCTATAGTAGGTTACCAAAAATGAAATCATTCCGTTGAAGCGTTTCCAAAAAAAGTCCGGAAAACTGATATTTTGGAGCTTTTCCATATTTCCAAGGGCCATAACTCACACAAGAATAATGCAATCAGCATGAAACTCAAACTTGATCTGTAAGTCATCGTTCTATAGTAGTTTACCAAAAATGAAATCATTGCGTTGAAGCGTTTCCAAAAAAACTCCGGAAAACTGATATTTTGGTGCTTTTCCATATTTCCAAGGGCCGTAACTCACACAAGAATAATGCAATCAGCATGAAACTCAAACTTGATCTGTAAGTCATCGTTCGATAGTAGTTTACCAAAAATGAAATCATTCCGTTGAAGCGTTTCCAAAAAAACTCTGGAAAGTTAAAAAATTTATAGTAATTTATATATTTTTTATACTTACCAATGACCCAGACATAGCTGGTGCTAACTCTAAAAAATCTAGGGCCAAACACAAATTTTGCCCCCCAATCCCCAAAATTTGCATCTAAAACCAAAAGAAATCATGTCCTAAAGGACCTCCATACTTTGCCCTTACTGCGCATGCGCAGTGTCAAGGACGTTCCGAAATTGGCGCCAATTATCATTCTTACAAGCAGTGCCTGGTCAGCGCTATGTACTCAGCGGGGAGGTAAGAGTTCCCAACTCCTGGGAGGGCCATCCCCGTCTGGGTCATTGGTAAGTATAAAAAATATATAAATTACTATAAATTTTTTAACATTTTTATACTGTACCAATGACCCAGACATAGCTGAATAGTAAAAAAGGCTGGAGGGCCTAGGACATAGAGGAAAATCCAATAAGCTCAACCATATAATATAGAGTCAACCCCTCAAGGAGAAAAGGAATATTAGGCTTTACATGTATCTTTCTTATTTTATGTTAAATTAGAAAGATACAATACCCTCATAATTGAGCACAATAACATTCATGTTCTCTATTAACATCCAGTATAACCCTTTATACTAATTATTTTTAAAGTAAGCCAATAAATAAAGTTAGTCCAGAGAATTGAGACTCTTTATATTCTTTAAAAGTGTCCGAGGATTGTATATTAACGCCCGTTTGACACTTGACATATACAAATGCTTCACACCGAGCTGCACTTTAAAAATATGACATGAATGAATTTTTAACATTAATATTACACTTTAAAACCATCCCGGAAACGACTCAGAAATACTGACTTCGGAGGAGGCATTCCCTTGCTTTTCACTATAAAGCAGGTGACCTAAGGGAACACCCTCCCCCCCCTTCCCCTTGCCCTGGGTCAAATAGCCCAGAGCAACGAGGGCTGCCGGACGGAGTCACTGCCGGAACAGAAAGCCTGCATAACTATAGTTGCAACTGTTTAGTGGACGACATTTTGAGCAACAGATAACGGACCTAAACAATGCAGGTCTCCAGAAATGGACTCAATATTTCTGAGATAAAAATTCATGAATGTGGATGGCTGAGACCAATAAGCAGCCTTCATTAAATCTGTAATAGCAATACTATTAGCGTAAGCCCAAGAAGTAGAAAGAGCTCTTACTTCATGAGCCGAAATCTTAAGCACAGACTGCTGAGAAGAAGATAAATTTTCATAAGCAGTACGGATAGTTAATTGAATCCATCTAGCAATAGAATGGACCGAAATGTCCTTTCTATTAGGCATCAGAGACAGAAACGTTTTCGTCCCTTTCTGATAAACTGAGATCTCTGTTTACAGATACGTAACGCTTTAACAGGACAGAGTAAAGGCCTACGCCCGTCTGAAGACGGAAGAGCCTTAATAACAATAGGTTCCAGATATTTATTAGGAGCCTGATTCTTAGCTAAAAATCCCTCATTAGTAGTGAAGGTGATAGTGTTCCCGACACTACGATAGTGAGAATCATCCACCGACAGTGCATGAAGCTCACTGACTCTTCTAGCAGAAGAGAAAGCTAAGAGAAAAGCTGTCTTATAAGACAAGAATTTGAAATCTACTGTCCCAAGAGGTTCAAATGGCTTTTCCTTCAGTTTAAGAAGAACCCAAGCTAAATTCCACTTAGGAATTAACCTAAGAGTTCTGGGTCTATTTATCGAGAAGTTTCTAACTAACTTAGATAAAGAGACATTAGATCCAACTGTAAACTATCATGATGTGCATAGGTATCAGATAACATAGACCTATAACCCTTAATAGTAACAGGCTGCAGTTTGATTTCGTCAAACAAGTATACTAGAAAGTTTGCAATGTCTGGTATGGAGGGATCAAAAATATCAACAGAATGATCCCTACACCAACGACGAAAAACCTTCCACTTAGCCACATAGTTTAGCGAAGAGGAGGTCCTCCTACAGTTAGAAATCGCGTCCACTGCTCGTCCTGTAAAGTGCTTGCCATGCAAGAAGGACCGCACAACGGAAAAACGTGAAGGTTGAGACCTTGCGGGTTGTGATGGAGTTGACGCGATTTCCCCAGCGAAAGAAGATCCTCCCGTGGAGGAAGCTTTCGCGGTAGGTCCCACAACAGACACCTGAGTAGATTTATCCATGGTCTCTGTGGAGACAGAGATGCTACCAACAGAATCTTGCATTGAGATTGTTTTATCTTTAGCAATACTTGCTGAATTAACGGCGCTGGAGGATACGCATATCCTATCATTCCGTCCCAAGGGATCGACAGAGCGTCTACTGCAAATGCTCTTGGATCCGGACACGGAGACACATACGTCTGCAACTGATTGTTGAGATGTGTCGCAAATAAGTCTATCATTGGCCGTTCCCATTGGTAGCAAATCTGATTGAATACTTGTTTGTTGAGAGTCCATTCCGACGGCAACAAGCGACCCTTTCATGAAAGGGAGTCTGCTAGTACGTTCAGACGACCCGGTATATGACGGACCGAAAGAAGAACTTGATGTTCTAGAGCAAACAGAAGGATTCTTTCCGTTAGATTGAACAACGGAATTGAATGAGTGCCTCCCTGATTCCGTATATACGCCACTACTGTCGTATTGTCGGATAGGATTTGGACATGAGCATTGTGAATAATGTCCATCCAATGACGTAACGCAAGCCAAACTGACATCATTTCCTTGATGTTTATGTGCTTGCCCAGGAATTGCGGATCCCAAAGACCCTGGCATCTCGAATCCGTTGGGATCAATGATGCACCCCAACCTGTTTGACTGGCATCCGTCATAATGGTAAAACTCGGATCCGGCAACTGCAGCGGAACTCCCTGAGTTAACCACTGAATGTTTGCCCAAGTCTGAATCTCTCGTTTCACTTGATCTGACAAGAGAACGTCTATGTCGAGCGAATGAATTTTCACACTCCAATTCTGAGTCAAGAAAATTTGGAGAGGACGCATGCGTAACCGCCCCATCGGAATGAGATCCGCAGCGGCTCCGCACAGACCTATCAGTCTCATGAACTCCCTTGCTGTGACTTTGTCTGCGTGCAGACAATAGCGAGCGTAACAACTGACTAATTTCGCTCTGGTTAACGGCAGACGAACGAGATTGTTGTGCGTCTCGAAGCTCATTCCCAGATGTGTGAATGACTTGGACGGCACCAGATCCGACTTCTCCTCGTTTATTATAAAACCGAGACGTCGGAGCAATAGAAGCAGATTCTGCACATCGTTCTGAAGCGTTAACTCGTTGCCGTACCTCTGAAGAATGTCGTCCAGGTAGGCCGACGTTACCGCAGACGAATGAGCTCGGAAATACATCATTACCGAGTTCATTACCCGAGCGAAAGCCCAGGGTGCTAGATTCAATCCGAAGCACATCGCCCGGAATTGATACACCACCCCTAGGACTGCGAAGCGTAGATACTTTCTGAATGTCGGATGTACCATGACGTGAAAGTACGCATCTTTGAGATCTATGCTTGTTGCATAATCGTTCACCCGAATACTCGCTCTGACCGATCGAATCGTCTCCATATAAAACTTCGGAGCGACGATCAGCTTGTTTATCCAGCTCAAATCTATGACTGGACGGAACGAGCCGTCTGGTTTCGGAACCAGAAACAGATGGCTGTAGAATCCCGGTGTCTCCTGGTTTTCTACGACCTCTACCGCGTTCTTCATTAAAAGAGACTGTACCTCTGATAACAGAGCGTCTCTTTTCTGCGGATTTGACGGAAGTTGAGTCCATTTTGGACTTCGAGTTAATGGAGGCTTTCGTTTGAAGGATATCTTTAGACCTTCCGAAATCACACCTCTCACCCAAGGGTCGTCAGTAATCGACGCCCACTCTTGTGAAAAACTCGACAACCTTCCGCCAACCGGCACGCGATGGAGGTTGAAGCCATCACCTCCTGGACCTGCGAGGCCTGCGGTAGGAGAAACCACGTCCTCCACGACCCGCACCTCGTCCCGTCGACCTCGGGGCGTCTGACCGGTTGTCCCGGCCTTAAGGACGTCCCGCACGTGAGTCGCTGCCTTGACGGTCTCTTGAATAAGACCAAGAGGACACACTGGAACCTCTATAGGAACCTCTCTTGGGCACATTAGACCCAGAAGTGCCTGTCTTACTCTTATCTGCCGTGTCCGACTTCTTAGAAGCAGATTTGAACAGCAGAGAATCCGAAGCTTTCTTAGTAATTTTATCGTAAATTGCAGAAAGCTTGCCGTCGAAGAGAAGTTCTCCGGAGACCGAAGCGACTCTGAGAGAGTTCTTCACCTTACTATCCACAAGTGTGGATGTAGCTAGGGCTGCGGCACATCTAACCAACTCCAGGTTTGCCACTGAAAGGGCGGAGTTACACGTGGAATAATCTACTGCCCTTGAAAGAAGTCTTAAAGAGGATTGTATATCCTGGAATTCTTTCCCTTGAAGACGCAGTGATAACGCCTTAGTAAGGTGGTCTGCGTAAGATAAAGCATCTAAACTGGCTCTGTTAGACGAAATAGTCGTCTCCAACACCGCGGTTGGAATAGACGCAGACGACGGTAATGATAATTCTAAGTCTTCCGCCTCGTCGTCCATACACAGAGGAACTCTCGGGATACCCTGTCCTGCCGTATCAAATTTATTCCTTGCATTAATGAAAGGCAGGTTGAGAGTATTGGCGGACAAGAAACCCACTTTTCCTGTTTTGGAAGCAAGTTTGAATATAGCGTCGTTCAATAATTCAAATGTTCTTGCAACATTATTGGACTGAGACGGAAACTCGGGAGCGATGTCCCTGAACCGCTCAAAGAAATCAGAGTCCAATGACGCTATAATTCTCTTGTCCGGAACCGCAGCAGTCTGGCCCAACGGAACAACTTGAGGAAGAAAGTGCCGGATGAAGTCCACGGCAGCTTTATATTGTTCCGAAAGGGATAGCTCCAAGTCATCCGTATCCCTTTCACCATCCGGTCGGACCTCATGATGCTCCCGGTCGTCCGCACCCGATGCTTCGGCGGAGCGTACCGACCCCGATCCGACACCGTTTCTGTCAGTTGCTGGGATGCTGCGATAAGTTGTGCTATTTGAACAAGCACGTCCGACATCGAGGCCTGCGGAGGCGCAGTCTTCCGCTGCTTCGCCGAGGGCAGCTCCGCATCTGGTGACTCCCGCATACTCTTCCTATGCGAACGTCCGGAGTCCACCGGCCTCGTGTCCCTGGCTACCGGATGGCGTGACCTGGTCGCCAAAGAATCCCTGATCGGCGAAGCTGGTAAAATATCGGCGGTCACGTAGCCAAGGTGCGGTCGTGTGCGCTGGTGAGAGGAAGAAGCCTGAGCAGTCTCCGCGGACTGCCTATACAACAGAGCGTCCCGAGCGACGGACGTGTGCTCCGCTTGCGACACATTTTGTACCACAACATCTGGTCCCAGATGTTGTTGTACGAGAGAGGGGCCTCTCTCGCTCGCAGCCCGGCTGGACCTGGACGAGCTAGGAACCGGACTCGAAGGCTTCCTCCGATCTCTCCTACTATCCGCCGTCACTGGGTGTGCACGTTGAATGTTTATAGTGCTCGCATCACCCAACATTTCCTCCTGGACCGCATCGGACGAACCTGGCTGCCGAACCATTCGGTGAATGGACGCTACACCGGGCGAGCTAGCGGACGACATTTGTCTTATCTCCATGAGCACTTTTGCCGCTAGCTCTGTATTCATTTGTGACGACGGAAGCGCACTTGCGGAAGATAACATGGAAACATCATACTTGCGGAAGATAACATGGAAACATCACCCTGTTCTTGTTCCTCTGAAATAGAAACTGATAGAGTAGAGTGACCCTGCGGAGAAAGAGCCGGCATAGCCCTTTCTCCACTAACAACATATCGTGACACACGTTTCCAATGTTTGTCATCCCAATATTGACATATAGAACAGGGATTAGTGCGAGTACACTGACTACAATTAATACAATGATCATGAAAGTCAGAGGAAGATTTCTTCCTATTACAATTTGAACAATATCCTTTCATTGTGAAAAGTCAACAACAAGTCCTAGTACTCGCACAAACCCCTAAACACAAAGATACATAATAACATGATCCATTAATATTGAAAAAACAATTGAAAATCAAAATAATTTTTGAAAAATATTTTTTCAGCGAAGCCCAAGTTTCTGAAAAGTAACGTTGAGCCCCAATGGATCCCAAGGCTAAGTGTGGTCAAAAATTTTAAAATTATATTAAATAATTAATGCAACACTTACGGATAATAATAATGTATCTTATAGTGAGATAAACTACTCCAAAGGCAAACAGCCCCCCTCAAAAGAGACTGTTGCCAATGTAAACAAACAGTGTAAAAACACCAGAAAACATGACTCCAGGCACTGACAATACTGGCCCGAAATCAGTCATCAAAATTACACTCTATCTGATGCAAGACAGAGACTCCCAGGGGAGAATCTGCAGAACATCAGATGGTAGATGCAGAACACAACGTTTATACACCCATGCGTGAAAACGTAACTATGGGGAAAATAACAGAATTCATTCTGTAACCAAGCTAACTCTCCCAAGAGAATTTAGAAATGATCTTTCTCAAAAATATACCAAATGCATGGGAGAATAGCAAGGGGGGACTTAGAAGACCAGGGGAGAGGAAACACTGAATAAGCAGTGCAACTTTATAGCAAGAATGACAACAACAGGCCCATGCCTCGAAAATAGGCAACTTAACATAATTTCATAAAAAATTTTAAGTACAGCCCTGATTATTTTTTGTCACTCCTTTTTCCTCTCCTCCTTCTATATCCTCCTTAGAATCACCATTTCTCCAATAATTACGTGTCTGGCATCCTTTAAACTGAGATTTACAAGCACAAAGATCAGTGAGATGTTGACTGATGAAGGGCCAAACAGAGAATGATAATTGGCGCCAATTTCGGAACGTCCTTGACACTGCGCATGTGCAGTAAGGGCAAAGTATGGAGGTCCTTTAGGACATGATTTCTTTTGGTTTTAGATGCAAATTTTGGGGATTGGGGGGCAAAATTTGTGTTTGGCCCTAGATTTTTTAGAGTTAGCACCAGCTATGTCTGGGTCATTGGTACAGTATAAAAATACTGATATTTTGGTGCTTTTTCCCATATTTCCAAGGGCCGTAACTCACACAAGAATAACGCAATCAGCATGAAACTCAAACTTGCTCTGTAAGTCATCGTTCTATAGTAGTTTACCAAAAATGAAATCATTCCGTTGAAGCGTTTCTAAAAAAACTCCCGAAAACTAAAGTGTGACTGACAGACTGACAGACCTACAGACTGACGGATGGACAGAGTGCAAACATATAGTCCCCTCCGGCGATGCCGGTAGGGGACTAAAAATCCCCTGGCCCTTTAGGGTTAACAGAGCTGGATGAGCTTTGTCAAACAAAATAGAATTGGTTAAATTCCAAATTAAAAAAAATTTGCTTCTTGAAATCATGATATTATATCAGTGTGTTGAGGAATAATCTACAGAATAACACGGACAGTGGTGTTTTTTATACTTGGGGAATTTATATGACCTGAACAAATAATTTTTTTTAAGGTCAGCATCGGTAACGAACAGAAGCCAGGGCAAAATGACCATTCAGGAGGGCCAAGAAACATTTTGTTTATTTTTAGGCTTTACTATATACATAGAAAAATCTCATCTCAGTGAAAATACATGTAAAGATTCATCAAAAAGACCTGATAGCAGAAGTGGACTTGCCATATTGTCCACTGTGAAAATTCCCTTACTGGGTTCCCCCAGTGCCCCCAAAATTAATGCACCCAACCACTACTACTATTGGTACGTGAAATTTCATGAAAATAACCAAAAGGCAAAATGGATCCGATTGCATAGACTACTGGTATATTGAAAGGCCAATGGCAGTCCACATAGAGAACATTTCAATATACCAGTAGTCTAGTCTGCCATTGCTTGCTCAGGTGAAAGGAAACAGTGTTCCTTCAATTTCAAAAATCAAAATATTCTCTGATTAGGCCGAAGGTCTTCCGGGTAGGTTCTCCTCTCCCCCACTACACACACACACACACAGAATCATTTTTGTTGATGACCGATGAAGATGATACAAAAATGACATCGAAATGTCCTCTATGTGGACTGCCATTGATCACTCACATGCAAGGAAGCAGCATTCGTTCAGTTCACAAAAACAAAATTTTCTCTGGGTTTGCGCCTTCCCCTGCATTCCCCGGTAACTTTTCTTCTCCTGCCTGATAGCTTGAGAAGGAATTTTTTACAGTAATTATGAAAAGTAGAGCTGGGGAGTACTCAAATTTCTGGTTATGAATGGTATTTGGTATTTTGCATGCATTTACCTTGATATCTGTACTGCATTCAGTACCTACATGAACGTAAATCTATCAACAAAATTCTGGGCCTAAGATAACCATGATGATTGTGTCAACAAACACATTCATTATTCCATCTAGCAAGGCAGCTTGAATGTGCATGGATGTTTATCTTCAGGAATGAAAAACAAAATTATCAACTCAATTGCTTTTGGCTGAGTTTCACCTTTTGCTAGATTGTCTTGTATTTTTTTGCGTGATTATGAAGTGGATGCTTCCAAAAGTTAGAGATGTTGTCATGACTGGCTTAATCACTTACACAATATGCATTTACAATTTTTTGTCGATCCAATCAAATTTTGATGCCAACACAGTCTTCTTCTCATAATCTTCCATGTTGATTGGGTTAATATGGTGTTTATGTGCGATCTATTTTTAGCTAATGGCATATTTCAAGAACCCAATAGCATGATATTTCAAGTCCTCCAAAGCTGCAATTGTGGCCATGTTTACAACTCGATCAACATTAAATGAGGATTGTTGGTAGAGGGAGTCCCAGTCATCACTTATGTGAAGTATCAAAACATTTTGGCCTGGCAGTTTCAGAGGAGAAGATTTTTGAAAATCCACCAATCAGAATCAAAGAATGCCTCTGGCAGCCATGTTTTTCAACCCACAGGAACAAAATGAGGATCGTTTGTAGAGGACCTCCCATAGACTATCCCTGCCAGGTTTGTTTTCACGACGCTTTGGTTTTTCCAGAGAAGAAGAGGAAAATGTGATTTCCCATAGGGTTTCTACAGTAACTATAAGCCACAATTGAGGCCATGTTTGTGACCCAATCATCATTAAATGAGGATTGTTAGTAGAGGGGGTCCCAGTCATCATTTATGTGAAGTTTCACAACATTTGGCCTGGCGGTTTCAGAGGAGAAGATTTTTTGAAAATTCACCAACCAGAATCAAAGAATGCCTCTGGAAGCCATGTTTTTCATCCGACGGGAACAAAATGAGGATCGTTTGTAGAGGATCCCCCATAGACCATTCCTGCCAAGTTTGGTTCACACCGGCTCAGGGGTTACAGAGAAGAAGAAGATGAAAATGCGAAAAGTTTATGGACGCCGGACGTCGACCGATGGATGCCAAGTGATGAGAAAAGCTCACGTGGCCTTTTAAGCCAGGTGAGCTAAAAAAAAAAAGAATTTTCGAAGTTGAAAAAGGGCATAACTCTGACAAAAGTAGTCGGACTGCACCCAGATTTGAACTTGACCTGTATTTTATGTTGATACACCTACATACCAAATTTCATTTGATTAGGCCAACTATAACAAATGTTATCATTGGGAAACCAAAGTGGGATGGATGCACAGATGGATGCACGCTCTGATGGACACTGGCTAATTTAATAGTCCCCCGAAAACATTTTTTGGAGGACAAAAATCACAGGGTTTTCTGGAGAAAAGCAATCTGTGTTGCCAGAGTCGTATATGACACTGTCGTAAAATGATGTTCACACCGTAACACATGTATAGGATAACTGAAATTGGTGGTGATATTCTGTGCAAGACACCAAAGAATCATGTTATTTTCAACAGCCTCAACTTATTTTCGGACTGAGTATACTAACCCATGAACAGGCTATGATTCCTATCATGTTTATGAGGTATCTTTCTGCATTATTTGATTATTTCAAGTCAATGCACTGGCCACCGGATAGTCGGCAGATACAGTTAGGACTTTTATCGTTCCAAAATTATATGTCACAGATACTGGTTCAATTGTAAACAGGGATCATTTCAGCTTTGCAAAAAGATTCTCAAAGTATTCTGGCATATTATGACAGCTTAATGGATGTTTGATTATTGATGTACATTTAAAATATGCGAGAAGACGTTTCACAGTTGATTCTGGCATATTGCACAGATTATTTCCACAATGTTACAAGCAGAAAATCGCCAGTATTTTATTGTCAGGTTGGGTGTAAGAATAGGTTCTGCTTGCCCCTATAGTACAGGGTTGTGGTAAAGGGTGTCAACAAATCGCTTAGTCATCAACTAAAGGTTGCCGACCAGTCAACCACAAAATTCCCTAGTCATTTCAACACTAACTGCAAAAAATAGAGAAAATAATGTTTACCTCATCTAAAGATTCAGCAATGTCCAACATTCCCTGTCGAAGAAAGTGTTCACAAATGACTTCATTGAGAAGCTTTTGTTTCTCATCCCCTTCAAAGGCTCCTTCCACTAATACAGCACTAAAATCATTCACAAAATTCTAGAAAAAAAAACAAAAAAAAACTCACACATAATACAACTGTGTAATATATTTGCCTGGAAATAAGCGCCAGAGCTGAAAGTGCCTCAAGACAAAAATCCCTGAAAACCTTTTGATCAGAGGCCAAAGGCTCTTGTTTAACACCAAAGACACATGCCATGGAAAGCCTGAAAGGAGTCACAGGGCAGTGCTAGTCATATGTGCAGAGATGTACATGTAAATGTGTGTTAATGGTTGTGTGCTAGAAGCCCATGTTTGGGATCCACTGTAAATTGAGGGTATCTCAATTAATTGGGGTCATATTCCGCATACATGTACGAACTTCATATTATTTTACAAATAATATTTTCTTATTCAACTGGATTTAACCTGTCACAATTTATAGGAGTGCCTTTAGGCACTCTCCAATACATTGTTACAAGGCAACTCCACGTAAACAAATTCTAAAAACCAAAATTAATCTGGCTCTCTGTCAGCTGACAAAAACTCTGAAACTGTCGAGTGAAGAAAGTGTTCATTAAAAATCAAAATCCTTAAATGGACAAAACTTTTATCAAAAATCCCTGCATTTAGGCAAATCCCTGAAAACTTTCATCCTTGATAAGCACCAAGTCATGGTCAATGACAGACATATTTTGTATGCTTGACGGACACAAAAGCCATGATGAACAGTAAAATTTCCTGGAATTGAATATAAACCTTTAATTTAACAGGAAAATAGCATTGCACAGTGAAGGAAATCCCCCACCCCCATTCAACTCTCCAATGAAATATGACATAAGCAAAATGTAATGAATTACTCTCACCTGTCTAATAATAGTGTCCACACCATTATGAAATTTGGAGAAAAATCCCAGTAATCACTATGATTTGGCAGTGAGGAATAGAGAGAAAATGTAATTACTATCAAATATTCTGACCCTCACTATTATTCAGCTGTCACTATTACTAACCCTTTACCCAATGCAGATGATATCACAATTTATTATTTTAAATATCATTTTTTCAATTTTTTCACAAACATTTGACAAAAACCTATCATGTGACCACTCATTGGAATGGCGACCTCATTCCAATGAGGGATAACATGATATGATTTTGTAGACCTTTCTTGAAAAATGATTTTCTTCAATTGCACAGTTTGAAAATTACGTGGGTGGATTTTATCAATTCATTAGGTAAATGGTTAAGCAGATAAGAGTAAACATTACTGAAATCTGATATTTACTGTTCAAATTACACTATGTCTGCCATTGGACTGGTCAATATCCACGGATGCAATAATATTCGATTCCAAACATTAATTATTGGAATAATCATCAAAAATTTAATCAATGCTTTCAACTGTCAAAAAATCATCATGATTTTCGATTTCTTCCAAGACAATGTTAATATACAGCAGCACATAGAAATTTTTACAAATCAGATGTTTACTTTTCATGTAATTAGATAAACATTGAAAATTGAAGTAAAATGGAACCAACTAAAAGAAGAAACTCCCTCAATTTTCAAGAAATCATCACGATTCTTTAACCTGTGTCAGACATTATTAATCCAAAGCTAGGCCTTCACAGTATTCAATTTTCGATACCGAGTTTCGATATTTTAAAAATACTGCGGTATGACCGAACATCAAATATCACAGGAATGTACAAATATTTGACCAGTTTCTTCAAAAACATTCGGAAAATTTTTGTACATTCCGAGATATTAACAATATAATATACGCACATAATATACGATTACCATATTCCGAATATCGCTGTAATGTACAAGTATTTGGCCTCAGAATTGTCAAAACTTTTGTTAAATATTTGCACTTTACAACGATAGACTCACATGAAAAACTGTTGAGAAAAAGTCATAATTCATTATGGACGATGGAGCTATTAACAGTTGTTTATGACTTTGAAAACTCATGGGTGTAAAAATAACATAAAAATTCTTAACTCATAACAAATTTATATATTCTCAACAAATAAATCATGATACACAGTGTATCATGCACTACAATCTTAAATAACAATATATTGCAACACACTGGGACAGGATGTGCGCTGCTAGAATGTTTTGCTCTCAGTTATGTAATTATCATTGAAACTGGCTTCATGTTAGTAAAAAGCCATCAGGATTTATTTGCACATGAGCAGGAGCTAAGTTCAGTAAACCCACGATATGTCAGCATTGATGGGGGATTAAAATTAGCTAACTTGGAGTAGTCATCTTTTGTGTGCTATGTAATTACTCAATATAGCTGACTGGCTTTACACGTCATTTTATCTGTATAATTGGCGAGCTGCTCAACATGTGTCGAATTTCGCAACTTTGTTGTATGTCCAAGTGATATTTTGAACACAAACAAGAGAAAAATGTCCATTTTCTGTATTAATTTGGGACTTTAATAAAATGTTAATCGATAATACCAAAAATTTCAGTATATTGAATGAGTGGAAAGTTTCTTGCTATGCAATCGGTATTTAAAAAATATTGAGTTTCGGAGCAAATATCGAAATACAGTGAAGGCCTATCCAAAGCAGGACATCAAAATTTATTGAAATCTGAGATTTACTGTTCAAGTTATTACATAAATAATTAAATTTAAAGCAAAATTAAACAAACAAAGGTCAGTAACTCTGAATATTTTACTAGTCTCTGTGGATTGGAACTTGTCCAAGAGAATGTTAACATAAAACAGTCTATCAACTTTTATTGAAATCTGAGGTCTACATGTACTATTCAGGTTACTGCAAAAAAAATGAAATTTCAGGCAAAATTCAACAAACAAAGGATAATAACTCCTTGAAGTGAATGATTATCGAACTTGTCCATGACAATGTTTATAAAGCAGCAGACCAAAATTAATTAAAATCTGATAACTATTGTTCCAGTTATCATGTAAACAAAAAAAGATATAAATCAGGTGAAAGATGCAGTCTGTAGGGTGTGCTAATGGAATTGTTGACAATTTATATCCAAATTCAAGATGGCTGCTGGCGGTCATGTTTTTCAACAAAATTAATATTTGATAGCTCCCATCTAGACATCACACCAAAGCTAGATATGAAATTTGAAAAAAGATCGGATGAGAGATGCAGCCTGTAGGGTGTGCTAATGGAATTGTTTATGCCAAATCCAATATGGCCATTGGTGGCCATGTTTATCAACAAAATTTGGAAAAATTTGATAGCTCCCATCTACACATTCCCCCAAAGCCACATATGAAATTTGGGACTGATCGGGTTAGAGCCGCGGCCTGTAGGGTGTGCTAAAGTAATTGTTGGACAATTTATATCCAAATCCAAGATGGCAGCCATGTTTTCCCAAAAAATTCAGAAAAATTTGATAGCATCCCAACAAGACATCACACCAAAGCTATATATGAAATCTGAAAAAGATCAGGTGAGAGATGCGTCCTGTAGGGTGTGCTACTGGAATTGTTGACAAATTATATGCCAAATCTAAGATAGCCACTGTCAGCCATGTTTTTCAATGAAATTCGGAAAAATTTGATAGCTCCCATTTAGATATTGTCTCAAAGCTACTAATGAAATTTGGCACCGATTGGGTGGGAGCTGCGGCCTGTAGCGTGTGCTAAAGGAATTGTTGGACAATTTATATCCAAATCCAAGATGGCCACTGGTGGCCATGTTTTTCAACGCAAATTAAAAAAAATTGATAGCTCCCATTTAGACACTGCCCCAAAGCCATGTATGAAGTTTGGAACTGATTGGGTGAGAGCTGCAGCCTGAATGGTGTGCTAAAGGAATTGTGGACGTACAGACACGCGTATGGACGTACAGATGGAACATGGAGTGCAACCCATCCCAATAGCTCAAAATTGATGCTAAAATAATATTTAAAATAAATTTTGATATCGTCTGCATTGAATAATGGGTTAAAAGTGTACTACAGTTAAAACTAGAAGTCCTGTCACATCTAGTGCAGAAAACGCTCGTTAGTTAATGCGCTAGTTGAACTAAGTTATAATTCGGGATCCCACAGGGAGCCCATATATGAACCCAGGGACTTGGCTTTAACAAACTTGGATCTCAACCCCCCTAAGGATGCTGCACACCAAATATCAAAACATTCTGACTGCTGGATCTGAAGAAGATTTTTAAAGAAAATTCCTCATTTTGAACTAAGTTATAATTCGGGCTACCACAGTGAGCCCAAATATGAACCCAGGGACTTGGCTTGAACAAACTTGAATCTCACCCCCCTAAGCATGGTGCATACCCAATATCAAAAGATTCTGTCTGCTGGATCTTGTGAACAAGATTTTCAAAGAAATTTGCCTGAAATGCACTAAGTTCGAAATCGAGCTTCTATAGTGAGCCCAAATATGAATCTAGGGGGCCAATTTGAACAAACTTGAATCAGATCCACCCCACAATGTTGCATACCAAATATCAAAAGATTCTGCCTGCTGAATCTGGAGAAGAAGATTTTTGAAGACATTTGCCTGAAATGCACTAAGTTCGATTTTGGGCTTCTATAGTGAGCCCAAATATAAACCCAGGGGGCCAATTTGAACAAACTTGAATCAGATCCACCCCACAATGTTGCATACCAAATATCAAAAGATTCTGCCTGCTGGATCTGGAGAAGAAGATTTTTAAAGAAATTTTCTTGAAATGCACTAAGTTCGAAATCGGGCTCCTATACCAAGCCCAAATATGAACCCAGGGGGCAGATTTGAACAAACTTGAATCAGATCCACCCTACAATGTTGCATACCAAATATCAAAAGATTCTGCCTGCTGGATCTGGAGAAGATTTTTTAATCTTTTTCTCATTGCCTACAGTTAAAAAGTGCTGACTCAGCACTTTTTCAAAGTCCTGAAAAAAAGTACCTTGTGATTAAACCGATGGGATTTTTTTAAACCATTCTATTCTACTGGATAAAAATAAGCTTTATACAAAATGAGAATTCTCTGTGGCGTGTAGTTTTGGAGATATGGCAGTTTTACGTTTTTTTCTATTTTTAGCTCCCGAGGTTCCCATGGGGCAATGAGAAAATGTTTTTTGGCATCAATCAACTACTTATGACCCATTATCATCTCATATCAAATTTGGTTCAAATCGACCTGACAGTTCTGAAAATAGAAATTTTAGGCGTGGCCAAAATTTTTGCCCCTCCCATAACGAAGGCAAATAATGCCCGACAAACTTCTCTTGAACAAACTTGATTCTAAACCTCAAAAGGACTCTGTTTACCACATATCAAGTCTCTGCTACTGGTGGTTCATTAGAAGAAGATTTTCAAAAAATTTGGCCATTTTTTCCCCACACCTCTGCTCAATATGAGCCAAAACCTATTTTGGATAAAAATCAAAATGCCCCTATATAGCCACTACTTACATGAAATTTAATTAAAATGTGGCCAGTGGTTTAGGAGAAAGAGGCTCAAACACCACCTTCACGACGGACGACAGACGACGGACGGCGGGCGAAGAGTGAGAAGAAAAGCTCACCCTGACTTTCAGTCAGGTGAGCTAAAAATTGTTGAAAAGACCAGTTTTAATTTTCAGTTTTAATTTTCACAAGAAGCCCGGACAGTGAAATCAAAGTCGCTGCCAAATCGGATAATCGTCTTTTAAATGATTTATTCAATGCTATTGTTGAATGCGGGGATGAGACTTGTGTGAGATGTGTATCTACGAACAGCCCAGCACGTGATTGTTTTGAAACAGCCTAATAAAAAATATTTTGGGACCAAAATTTGATCAATTAATATCTGTGACTTCGTTTGACTTGGAAAACATGGATAAATTTGTTCGTAAAATCACCATTAAAAATCCAAATACCGATAATACCACTCAGTCTCCAACTGAATTTTTAACGAGCAATGTGCAGCAGATTTTCATTATCAGGCCATAAGGCTGACAAATGATTTCACCCCGCCGGTTCCCGAGTCAAACCGTCCCCTGAATATTTTGACTGATACCCCCCTCACAAGATTTTGAAATCACGAGTGAGTGGTCAAAAGTTGGATTTTTGAGGCAGGAGGTGGGGGGTAGTTTTTTTTGTTTTGGCAAATGGCGAGTGTGTTTGTATTCGCCTAACGGTTAAATGAACAACAATAATTTTTGAATGTTGATTGATAACCTCCCCCCCCCCCACCGACCTTTCCAGTGCAGAGTGGTTTACAATAGGCCCCCATCCCCATCCCCCCCCCCCCCCCCCCCCCCCAAATTTCGATCACCTGCCCTACTGCTTGTATTTCCTGGTAATCTGTTCGTAAGAGTACCGTCTGAAGCTAAGTGAGTTTTTGTAATACTGAATTGTTTGCTCTTCAACTTTTCCGAACAGTCTTGTCGTCACTGTGAGCTAAGAGCATCTTATAACATTATCATGAAACGACAGGGATGAGAATGACAAGCAACAAAATTCACTAAAATTTGGGAAAATTCCCTTATTTTCAAAATAAATTTGTGAAAATCAGTTGTTGTTTTTTTTTTAAAATCTAAGAACACAGAGTGAACTTGTTGGTTTAGAAATACTTAATTTATTTAATATTTCATCATTTGGGGCATGAATTCGCTGAAATCGGCAATTTTTCTGAAAAACTGCATCCCTGTAAACAAATAAAGCAGCCGCAAAAAAATATTTTTTGAATTTTTTTTTTTTTATCCTAAACTTATTTTTCACTTGATCAGGTCTTTTCAATCACTCTTCATCATTAATCCTCAATCACTGATGATAAAAGAACATAAGACCCATGGAAATAAAAATTTTACACCTAATTGTTGTTAAGTAACCCATTTCCTAATTGAGGTCATAAAATGGGAGCTTTGTATGTTGACAGGAGTGTTTTCAAAGCTTATTCACACCTTCTACTCTCCAAAAAAATGCATAAACGGTGATTGTCAACATTACTGACTGCGACCTGAAAAACTGCTGCAAATAGAGAAAATGTTATAAATTCATAGTAATTTTATATTTTTTATACTTACCAATGGCCCAGACTAGCTGGTGCTTAACTCAAAGTTATTAAAGGTCACACACAAATTTTGAAGCCACCAATCCCCCAAATTTGCTTGCTTGAAAATTAAAAGTCCTATCTGGCCCTCCATACATTTACTCTACACGCATGCGCCGACGTCAGGAAGTGACCGGAATTGGCGCAAACATCATTCTTTGTAGAGAAGTGTACTACATAAAAATTCAGCGGGGAGGTATGAGTGCCCACTCATGGGAGGGCCATCTCCGTCTGGGCCATTGGAAAGTATAAAAAATATACAAATTTATACTATGAATTTACAATATTTTTACACTGTAAACCAATGGCCCAGACTAGCTGAATCGTAAAAAGGTGGAGGGCCTAGGACTTCAGAATTAGTAGATCAACATAGTTCCAATCCTGTAATCCAAGGTGAAAGGAAATTAAAGTTATTATGTAATTACATGTATTTCTCTCTAGACAGTAATAGAGAAGACATATACAAAAGAAGCCCAGTTTAAGTAATTCCGTATACTTAGCATGAAGACTATGCTAATTGGATGTAACAAGTTTCCAATTTTTAAGGTTAGCCCGGACTAAGCCCCAAAAATTAGGATGGCGTATTTGAGAATGAGAGAATATCCCCCACAAACATACGCCATATACAATAAAACTCCAGCTGTACGCAGGATATAATTATGGACAACACAGCTTCCCTCACATTTACTTACCTATCAAGCCGGAGGAGAGGTAAAAAATCCCCCCCCTTTTCTTTTGAAGGAAAGAGGGGAGCGCTCTGGAATCAGTAAAAGCGGTACCAAAAAACAATATAAATATTCGTCGAATAGGCACTCAGGCAGCCCTCGAAATTGAGAATATTTTACTACAGCACCATTTTGCCGTAGTTAAAGTCCAATGCTTCGGCAGTTACTACGGCATTTATTCTGGCACTATCTACCATGTTAAAGGGGTCAAAATAACGCTTGTCAACTTGTCGCTGACAAGTAATTTCTACCAACGACAACCAAAAAATAAATTCACTTGTCCTGGGCGATAAGTATATTTTTTGCCATGACTTTTTATGTTCTTGAAATCATTCCCAAACATACCGATTCCGATTGCAGAAAAAAATCCGAAAAAATTGGCACAGTTAACAATAATTACATTCCACTTCCATTTTGTTTGTTGGGGACACTCGTTCCTATTTTGAACCAAACATGTCATAGATATTGAGGGAGATTCTGTGCATACGCGTCATAATCTAGTGTTTTCTGGGGAAAACTTCTTTCCATTTTTAACTAAATTTATATGTCATTGGTATTAATTGAAAATTAATGCGTACACGTCATGCGATGCCGGGGTAACTACACAACAGTTGAAAGACGTGTTCAGCATTATCTGCAAAGAGTTTAGTCCTGCGTAAATTTGTAACGAAAACCCCCTGAATCTGAGGAATGCACAAAGGGGGCCCGAATGTGTTGAAAGTCAATTTGTTCAAGTTGGTTGCAATGGGTGGCTGCGTCACTGACAAAGCATTTCAATTTTTCCTCTTACTGAGCGAATCGTGGCATTTCTAATTACTGAATACTGAGCGAATCGTGGCATTTCTAATTACTGAAAGCAAACTTCATGCAGCATTTGTGTTCAAAAGCTTTATCAATTTAACGTTTGTTTTTTTTGGCAGGGGGGGGGGGAGACTGCTTTTCTTTCTTTTATTTTGATTTTTTTTGCCGTAGCTGTTACTAAACAATGTCTTATTATGATATGCCTTTGGTTTCTTGGCTCGTCATTTTTTCTGTCCTACGGCAAATATATGCAGTTGCAAAATCAATTTTCTGCGGCATTTTGCTACGGCATTGCCAAATGCCATAGTGAATTTCAAGGGCTGCTCAGGTATTAATTTATTATTAATAAATGGTGCTTAACACCACTCCAGAAGTTAAGGCTATAGTGATGATCCCGGTAATTAATATTGCCTGCTATATAACGTATATTTGAGATGGCATATGCAGTTAGGTCGAAAACCGGTGATATAATATATAACACACACATGTCCAATCGAATCACAATGAACGATCTCTGGAGAGTAAACACACTTCCAAGGTAACCCACAGGCGACCCCATTCAGGTGTACAATAAATTCCAGTAACAACACTCCCCGACATGTACCATCCAATATCTATGGCCGTATACATGTGTGAATATACGAATGAGTACCAACATTAATAGAAACCTGGATCTAGAAATGGAAGTAGGTATGATTAACAGGCTCCGACATGGACCGCCCCCGAAATAATTCATAATTTCTGAGGTCCATAACCTACAATAAGCATCAGCCTAATAAATATTATGCGCGTGAGCATTAAAATCCTGCACGTAAGCATCTGAATACCAGTTAACTGGTTGTGCAGCCTCCGAGGTACCCAAAGACTAGCAATTTATTTATGATGAAATATGCACTCATATAAACGAATAATCACAGGAAACCAACCAACTAAAAAGTAGATGTGCCCATGAGGTCGCCATAGAACATGACCCAGCCGCCAATCGAGAAGTGAAGAAATGCATGTATGTATTTAAACTCATACAATGCTTGCGGGAAGAAAACTATGTCTTGCCTGGTAATCGCCGTAAACACATTGGGTGTGGGTGGGGGGGGGGGGGGGGATGGGGGGGATTTGAAGTCATATTGAACCCTCCTCACACGCATTACTTAATAGTTCTTGTGTTAGACATAACATAATATAGGAACTGCAGGGTTCCCTCACGTCTAACCGACTCCATCATGCCACTATGGGTGGAGAAGGATGTGAAGAACAAAAACTTCCCCTGATAAAGAAGGTCCTCTCGTGGAGGAAGCTTCCGGGGAACGTCCCATAACAGACACTTGAGAAGACTGATCCAAGGTTTCTGTGACAACAGAGGTGCTACTAGTAGGATTCACAACGAGACTGTTTTATCTTAAACAAAATCTACTGAATCAACTGAATTGGAGGGTATGCGTATCCTATCATCCATCCCCATGAGATCGGCAGAGCGTCTACTGCATACGCTCAATGGTCTGGGCATGGTGTCACGAACAACGGTAACTGATTGTTCCGGTACGTCACAAACAGATCTATCATGGGGCGATCCCTCTGGTAGCAAATCTGTCCAAATACTCGCTTGTTGAGTGTCCACACCAATTGCAACAGGTGACTTTCCTGAGAGAGTGAGTCTGCTAGTACATTCAGACAACCCGGTATATGATGGATAGAAAGATAAACATGATGATTCATGATGTATTTGGAAAATCTTCGTTAGTTGGCATAACGGAAATAAATGGGTGCCACCCTGGTTCCTGATGTACGCTACTACTGTAGAGTTGTCCAACCAAATTGAACATGGACGTCCGTTATTATGTGAATCCAATGTTGTAGCGCAAGAGGTACTGTGAGTAAGCTCACAAAGTGATACCCCCCAAATGTATAAGTTAGATTATCTCACCTTGGAAATGTCAGAACGGAATTATATTGCTTCATGCACATCTTCATAGGGAGTTCTTCCATTGTGTAAAGTTTCATGAAAATTCTTTAAATGGTTTAGGAGGAGTTGCGCTTATAAGGATGGACAGACGGACAGATGGACAGGATGATTCCTATATACCCCCCCAAACTTTGTTTGTGGGGGGTTTAATTAACATCATCTTGTTGATGTTTATGTGTTTCTCATGAAACCGAGGGTGCCAAAGACCCTGACACTTCAAGACTGCAGGACTTAGGGTCGCGCCCCAACCAATCTGACTCACATCCGTCATAATCGTGAAAGCCGGATCCAGCAGTTGCAGCATAACTCCCTGAGTTAACCACTGAATATCTGCCCAATTTAAACCCATGTTTTACTAGGTCCGTTAAAACAATACTGTTTCAAGCGAAAGCGTCTTCACACTCCAGTTCTGAGTAAAGAATATCTGGAGGGGACATGCGAGCAGGTGGCCCATCGGAATGAGATCCACAGCCACTCTGCACAACTCCAACAGCCACATGAATTCCCTCACTATTAATGCGTCTGAGTGTAGACAAAAGCGAGCATAACAACTGACTAACTTCGCTCTGGGTAACGGCAGATCAACCAGATTGTTGTGAGTCTCAAAGCTCAATCTCAAGTGAATAGATCACTTGCATGGAGCTAGATCCGACTTTTTCTCGTTTATGACGAAACCGAGACGTTGGAGTAATAGAAGCAGACTCTGAACATCATTCTGAAGAACAATTTTGTTGCCGTATCCCTGTAGAAGGTCGTCCAAGTAAGCCGACATTACCGCAGACAAATGAGCTCATAAGTAAGACATTACTGAGTTCATTATTCGAGTGAAACGCCCAGGGGATCAGATTCAGACCAAAGCATATTGTTCTGAACTGATACACCTTCCCTTGTATGGCAAACTGCAGGCACTTTTAGAATGCCAGATGTACCAGGACATGAAAGTACGGACCCTTAGATCTATGCTTGCCGCATAGTCGATCACTCGACCGCTCGCTTTTACCGACTGAATGATTTCCATAAATAAACTTTTAGAGCCATAATAAATTTGTTATCCAGCTGAAGTCTGTTACTGGTCGGAACGAGCCGTCTGGCTTTGGTACGAGGAACAGGTGACTGTAAAAATCTTGAGGAATCTGATTCTCGATGACCTGTATTGCTTCCTTTGATAAGAGAGCTTATAACTCCGGTACGAGAAACTCTCTTATGCAAGAATTTGATGGAAGATTTGTCCAACGCAGATGACTTGTTGGTGGGTTTTTTACTCGGAATGATAGCCGTAAGCCGTCCAAGACTACACTTCTTATCCACTGATCTTCCGTGATAGTTATCCAGTTTTCTGCGGAGCTTGATAACCTTCAACCAACTGGCAAGCAATAGAGGTCTAAACCATCACCTGTATGACACATCCTCCCGCAAAAAACCTTGACTCGTCAGCCTAGGGGCATCAACCTATTGTCCCGATCAGACCTATGCCCCTTTCCCGAGTCGCTATACTGACGACCTCCAGAGTAATTACAAGAGGGTTTTGTGTACCCTCGTGAGGAGTTTCCTTTTGACGATTTTTGTCTGGAATGCCCTCCTTTACTCTTGTCTGCTGAAGCGGGACGGTGGTATGCCGACTTAAAAAGTAGAGCACTAGACGCTCTCTTAGTATCCTGTTCATAGACTAACAAAAGCTAGTCATCAAAAATAAAATGTCTGGAAACCAGAGCGACTCGGAAAGAGCTTTTCACCTTGTCATCTTATCAATGATGATGACACAAGGGCAGCATCATGTCTGATTAACTCCAGATTATCCACTGTTAGGGCGGAGTTATACGTGGTATACATAATTGCCCTGGAAAGAACTCTAAGAGAGGTACGAACGTCCTCAAATTCCTTTCCCTTGAGACGTTGCGCCATAGCTCTTGTAAGGTGATCTGCGTAAGACATAACGTCCAAATTCGCTCTATTTGAAGAAATTGCCGTCTCAATTGTGTCTGAGCGAATACTGAATGATACAGGTAAGAATTCCTCTAGATCCATCCACACGCAGAAGAACTCTCTGAACATCTTCCCCGACCTTTTTTAAATGAACGTGGTTCGAAAAACAGTATGTATACGGAAGATGAAGATACAAAACCACCTTCTTCCTCGCACTCAAGAGGATAAATACAGTGTCGTCTATATGGCCGAAGGCCTGCGACACCTGCATAAAATGAACCGGAAAAGAAAGGACTTCCTCCTTTGTCGGGATAAAGTCTGCGCCTAACGACGCCGCCTAGTATTGATGGATGAAAGCCATCGCAACCATGTACTGTTCCGAAAGGGAAGGGTAATCCTCTTCCTTATCCCTTTCACCATCCGAGAGAATCAGTTGCGAATCTCGGTCCATTGCATCTGTGTGAACAGACGACTGGACCGACCCAGCACCGTCCGACAGCTCAGATTCTGAGTCTGGGAGAGGCTGCATCTGCACTTGTTGGGATGCTGCGATTAGATGCGCAATCTGTGACAGCAAGTCCGTCATTGAGGCCTGAGGAGCAGCGGATTTCCATTCCTTAGCTGCATGCTGCTCCTGGGACGGTGTGTCGGAAATAGATCCTATCTCCGAACGTCCCGATTATCAAGGCCTCGTCTTCCTTTCTACCGGATGGTCCGACTTCACTGGCAACGAGTGGTTCCTTCTTCATGCAGCAGGCTGGATATCCGAAGTCAGGTAGCTAGGATGCAGTCGTGTGTGCTTAAATAACGAAGAGGAGGAAGCCATGACTGAAGCCGACCACGGCTGCAGACTAGACGGAGCGTCCTGAGCGGCAGGCGGACATATGCTCCATCTCGTGCAAGTTTCCAACCAGAAAACTTCATTTCGGGCCTTGTGAAACGTAGCGGAGGAAGCCTTGATTGAAGCCGACCCTGTCTGCAAACTAGACGGAGCGTCCTGAGCGGCGGGCGGACATATGCTCCGTCTCGTGCAAGTTTCCAACCATAAAACTTCATTTTGGCCTTGTGAAACGTAAAGGAGGAAGCCGGCTGCAGACTAAACAGAGCATCCCGAGTGAAGGGCGGACATATGCTTCGGCTTGTTTCTCAAAACAACATCTGACCCCAGACGTTGCTATATTAGAGAGGTGGGCCTCTCCCGTTCGCGGTCTATCAGACTTCACCAAGTACAAGAACTTGCAGACTTCCTCCCTATTTCTGTCGTTGCTGGGTGAGCTATTTATATTATAGTGCCCGCTCTACCCAATCCACCTCTTAGATCGTAACAGACTTACCCAGCACCCACGGACGGAGTACCACTTCACCAGTTGAGCTAGCTGTTTGCAAGAGATTAAAACCTTCAACCAAAGGCCCTAACTCTTGCAATAATGAGCATTGCTGCTAGCTCTATATGCTCCACGGAGTGCGACGATGGTAGCACACTTGGGTGGGTGTCAGAATATCAGCACCATGTTCATGTTCCTCTGAAATAGAAACTGACAGAATGAATTAGAACGCGGTAAGAGGCTCTGATCCTCAGAACTTCACAGCCAACAACATACCGCAACACCCGACTCCAACATCAGTCATCCCAGTGCAACACAAGACTGACAAGAGTCCGCAGGAGTGTATCCACTAAGGTCGATATCAGTCCTCCAAACTCCACAACAATATATATATATATATATAACTGAGATACATGAATAATAGCAATCATAATTAATTTCAAAATATCTTTTTTGTAAACAAAAATATTTTCGAAAAATGTCCAAGTTCCCAAAGGGAACATCAAGAGCCCAAGGGCATCCCGATGTGGACAAAATCCAAATTTTTTTGAGGTACACTACCGGAATAATAATCCATATATCCTACAGTATATTACAGTAGTAGAATATAAAAAAACTACCTAAAAATGAGGACGTTGATAATGCAAACAACGTCAATGTAAACAAGAGCACCACCTAGCGGGACATTATACGCCCGTTTTGTATTTTTGAAGGGTTGGGGTAAGGATGGGGGTGAGGGTGAAAATTGTTCGGACCAACCCCATATTCGAACCTGACCTGTATTTTGTTGTGATTAAACAACATACCAAGTTTGGAACCAATCGGAAAACAAATAATAAAAGTTATCATCCGGAAACCAAATATTTGATGCATTCTATGTCCAACAAGGGCCATAATTCAGGGGAACTTCGAAGTTCGAACTGACCCATATTCGAACTTGACCTGTCTTTTGTTTTGATTAAACCACATACCAAGTTTAGGAGTCAATCGAAAAAAAAATACTAAAGTTATCATCTGGAAACCAAATGTTGACGGACAGACCGACAGATGGACAAACGGATGGACAAATGGACAGACAGACAGACTGATTCCATAATTCAACAGTTTTTCAACAGACGTATAAAAAATCAGTCAGGCCATACTAAATTTATAATCTGGAAAACACAAAATGCACAAATTCAAGAGGAATAACTCTAGAAAGGTACATGGATTTTGGCCGAAAGTGAACTTGAGCTGTGCTTTGTGGTCATAAACAAAATCTGAGAATTTGAAACAAATTAGTCAAGGCAAACTAAAGTTATCATCCAGAAACCACATAATTCACAAATTTGCAATCATTCAAGGGGAATAACTATGGAACGGTACATGCGACTAAGGCCAAAGGTGAACTTGAGCTGTGCTTTGCGGTCAAAAACAAAATCTGAGAATTTGAAAAAAATCGGTCAAGGCAAACTAAAGTTATCATCCAGAAACCACAAAATCCACAAATTTGCAATCATCAAGGGGAATAACTCTGGAAAGGTATATGTGATTGTGGTCAAAAGTGAACTTGAGCTGTATTTTGTGGTCAAAAACAAAAAACTGAACAGACAGACAGACGGGTGGAGAGACCATTCACATAATATGTCCCGTTTTTCAAATGGGCATATAAAAACAACATCGTCCGTTCATTCTTTCATCCATGCACTTGTTCAGTGACTCATTGTGAGTGACTAGACGGGCGCACGAATGAATGCATGAGCACGAGAATATAGTAAAATATTGAAATAAGTCGTTCATTCCTTCAATCGCCAGATTACTTATGAAATCATAACAGAAATGTACCAGTATGGTAATGTTTTTCGTTTCGTCATTCATCAGCTCGCTGATAACTTATGAAATCATAACAGAAATGTACCAGTATGGCATTGTTTTTCGTTTTGTCATTCATCAGCTCACTCATTTTCTCAGTCACTCAAGGTGTATTCTTGAACTGATGTGATGGTGATGGCTTAAATGTGAAAACTGACGAAGTAGTACAATAACCATTACTGGTAATAATATAAGCCTGCGTCCTTCGTATACTTGCCACCCACCCCACCCACTTTCTCAAAACCGTAATACTTGAGTATTATCTCACCCACCCCATCCCACTGTCTTTTTTGAAACCGCAATATTTGTCATTATCTGCCAACATTCCTTGATGAAGTTTGATGTTTATCATTTGTTCCTTCAACAATTCGCCATTGCATTCGCCCAGCCAACACAAGCCATTAATTCTTTGTGCGTGCGTGTGTGCGTTCGTTCATTCATTCTTTCTTTCAAACGTTTAACAAGTAAAACTCGCAAGCTTGCTTATTCGCTCGAGCACTCGCTCAGTCGCTCATGGTGAGTGACTGAGCGGGTGCACGGGTGAATGCATGAGCGCGAGAATATAGTTAAATATTGAAATAAGTCGTTCATTCATTTAATCATCAGATTACGTATGAAATCGTGATGAAATCGTATTAGTTTGGTAATGTTTTTTGATTATTCATTCATCAGCTAGCTCATTTTCTCAGTCACTCAAGGTGTATTCCAGTACTGGTGCGCTGGTGATAGCTTAAGTGAGAAACCTGGCAATGCAGCACAAGAGCCATTATGGGCAATATAAGCCCACGTCCTTCGTGTACCCCTACCCCCCTCCCTGCCCCCTCCCCCTCCCCCCCAATCACTCTTCCACAACAAGCAATTAAATCTTCGTTCATTCATTCGTTCATTCTTTGATCCATGCACTTATTCAGTCACACACTGCGAGTGACTGGATGGGTGCATGATTGAAATCATGAGCGTATATATGACATACTTATTGAACTCAATTCCACTCAACCAGTCACTCACTCTTTCATCCCGACATATTCATTCATTCATTTAGTCCTTAGCCATGAATATGCAGCAGTTTAGTAAACGTCATTCCTTCACCCACTCACTAATTCATTCATCATATAAACTGTTCAATATTAAATGGGGATAAATAATGCTGACAAACAATGCTACTATTCTTTCTCCGAATGCTTTCATTCATGAGATTCGTTTGTCCTTCACGTTTCTTATTCGTTCATCAATTGATTTATTCATTTGTTATTTCATATCTTCGCTCATTAATCCATCCGTTTGACTGTTTATTCATTTGTTCGTGTGATCAATTATTTATTCATTCATTTCATATTTTCTAGCCTACATGTTTATGTCCGATATGCTGAAACTCATTCAACCACAATACAGAAAATGCAGGATCGGTCTTCCTATTGTCCACCCACGATCCAATTTATTTTATTAGTACATTATAACGCAGACCATGAAGGACTGCTCCACTATCAATCAGGCTGTGTCAGAATGTCTCAACTTAACCTACAAAAAATAGAAATCATATTAAAACGACTGTCTATTAAAATCACAACTCCAGTGTCATTAATGTTTCCTTCAGATGATGCCCTCAACTTTGGTGTCCACGAGGCAACCCATGGTGGGTAACATAACACTGGATGAGATTCAGACTAACGACGAATTTGATCTTATAAGTATTTATAATGAAACAAATTGTTCAACGTCAAATGACTATGAATCTCCATTCCAGGAATTCAGAGATAGCTGTAAGTACTACTCTCCAAACGAATTTCAGTCAAAATTCTCCAAGATAAATGGATCCCTAGGAATATTTTACATGAATTGTCAAAGTATTAGTGCCCATTGGGATTCTTTAAAATCTTTATTGTTCGACATGCAAGACAAGGATAACACTTTCGATATTATTGGACTAACTGAAATTTTTAAAGTCCCCGCAGATACAACCTTTTTCTTAGAAGGCTATCAATCACTATTAGTGAAATCTAGACCACCAGATGATGATGGTTGCGGGGGGGTTGGAGTTTTCATTAAAGAGGGCATTACCTTCAACCTCTGGGCCGACCTATCAAAATTCGTCCCTCATGTATTTGAATCCCTATTCATTGAAATCAATGTACAAAATTCCCCAAGGATAACTGGGATAAAATATAGACCAAATACACCACCAAGAGCCGACATCGATCTCTTTTTGTCTAAATTAAATGACATAATGGAAATTACAAATGCTGAAAACAAAAAGGCATATATCATGGGTGATCTAAATATTGATCTTCTCAAATCCGTAACTCAAAACAAGACGTGTACATTTATCGACACAATGTTAAATGAAGGTTTCCTACCAACCATCACAAAGCCAACAAGAGTAACTGAGCATTCAGCCACCCTCATAAATCATATATTTTTATCAAACATCACATCACCTTTCTCTTCCGGTATCATTGTTGCAGACGTATCTGACCACTTCAGAACATTTCATTTTGAATTAAATCTAAAACCTATTAATGATCCACCAACTATAAAAACTAGAAAAATAAACGACGAAAGTATTGCAAACTTCGAATCCATTCTTGAACAGAGTGATTTCACCCAAATCACCAATTCAAACTGCCCAAACTCAAGCTATGACATCTTCATTGACACATTCCAAACAACTTATGAAGCTGCTTTTCCACTAAAGGAAGTATGCATAAAAAAAAAGTTTATTAAGCAGCATCCCTGGATGACTAAGGGACTCATCATTTCTTCGAATAATAAAACAAAATTCTACAACAAAAAACTAAAGCATCCAAACTCACAAAACATCCAAAATTATAAAAACCACTGCAGTATATTCAACAGAGTGAAAAAGCAAAGTAAAGCATCATCCTACAAAAATATATTAATAGAAAACAAACACAATATGCTTGAAACATGGAAAATTCTAAACGAAGCCATCAAAACAGTGAAAATAACCCACAATTCACCTTCATGGTTTAGCCATCATGATAAAAGAATAACAAACCCGAAGGAAATAGCACAAGAACTTAATAAGATTTTTGCCAATATTGGAAAAACAGTAAACGACCAAATACCTCCACAAAGTAAACATTTCACTGATTACTTAACCGACAATTTTGATCACAACTTTTTCTTGACCCCAACGACACCAGGTGAAATTATTGATATAGTAAAGTCTTTTAAACCAAAAACAACAAGAGATCTGGATAATATTTCTACAAATCTTCTAAAGCGTTCTATCAATATTATAGCGTCCCCCTTATCAGATATTATAAACAAATCATTTAATCAGGGCATTGTTCCAGACCGAATGAAGATTGCTAAAGTTGTCCCAATTTTCAAAACAGACACCAATAATATAAACACAATCTCTCAATTTACAGACCTATTAGCATCTTATCAATTTTCTCCAAAGTCCTAGAAAAAGCCATGTCCTATAGACTAATTAAATTCCTAGAAAAATTCGACATTTTTTATCCCCATCAATATGGATTTTGGAAAAAACATTCAACCATTCATCCAGTACTACATTTATTGAAAGAAATAGCGGACCAAAATAACAAATCAACATGAGAATCTACTCTTGCATTATTCCTGGATTTCTCGAAAGCCTTTACAATAAACCATGACATCTTGCTGAATAAATTGGAAAGGTATGGTATTAGAGGTATATGTAACCATTGGTTTCGTAGTTATTTATCAGAAAGGACCCAATACGTTGTATTTGGGGATTACAACTCAGACATGCAAGAAGTGAGATGTGGAGTTCCGCAAGGCTCAGTACTTGGCCCGTTACTATTTCTGCTATATATAAATGATATCCACCTGGCCACTTCGTGTAATCTTCTCTCATTTGCAGACGACACTACTACCTATTCATCAGATTCTGACATAGATTTGCAAATCGAAAATTTTAATCAAGAACTTTCGAAAATATTTGAATGGTGCTCAGCAAACAAACTGGCGATAAATGCTAAAAAAAACAAAATAGGTGATTTTTAATCCTTCTGCAAGGTCAGCCGTTCATAGCAACAAAGACATAATGATCAACAACGAAAACATAGAAAGAATTGGTAACAATGAGGCAACACAAAGTGTTAAATTTCTGGGGATAACCATGGACGAAAAGCTATCTTATAAAGCACATATTAGTCAAGTATGCTCCAAAGTGGCAAGGGCCAACATTGCATTGAATAAAGGTAGACATATTCTCCAACACAGTGCAATGAAAACACTATACTATTCACTTATTCACAGTCATCTCCTGTACGGTATACATATTTGGGGCAACTCGAGAGGAATTAACCAACTTCAAAAAATACAAAAGCGCTCAGTACGAATACTGAATAATAAAAGACACTTCGCCCACACAGACCCTCTCTTTTTCCACGATGAAATACTCAAGGTAACCGATCTTTACACACTGAACGTCTCATTATTCATATTTGACTGGTACAATAATCTTCTACCAAATTCTTTTAAAAATTTCTTTAGTTGTGTCAAAAACCTGACCGGTACCACAACAAGACAAACAGGTCTCTTGACCCTAAACAAATCGCGTACTAAGTCCTTAGAATACTTGCCTACATATTCGTTCCCCCAAATTTGGAATCGACTGGACCGGGAGATTCGTAATATAGAAAATAGAAAAGTTTTTAAGAAGACCCTGACACTCAAGCTTATAAGTACATATATGACTGAACAAAATATCGAGTGCAACAATCCATATTGTCCGGACTGCAGATCTATCTAAGTCCTAGTTTTTGTTTTTGCACCCGAATAACACAAATCAGAGTAAATATATATGTGCATAAAATATCCGATATACAGTAATTATGTCTGATTTTCTCATCTATTTTGGAGGGGCCCATTGCTTTGTTCGCGCATCTAGAATCTGTAATGCACGGACGGAGCAACTGACTCATTTCAATAAAACAGTTGTCAGCACCGAAGTTGTTATGAAACATTTCACCAACAAACTTTTTCAAATTAACCCATTGCCCAGCGTAGGCTGTGAACAATTATAATTATACAAGTTAATTATTTGCTTTTGCGGCATAGCTTGTGATCCCTCATCAAAGCGAGAGCCATAAGCTCGCTTCGACGGGGCGTCATTGGCAATGCTTTGAGGGAGTGAAATTAAAAAATAACACCATTTTAAAAGTAAGAGTTTTAATAGTGTTAGTAATTCCTTCTAGCACGCTGGGTGAGTGAGGTACAAAAAATACCATTCTAACCCATAACAGTTACTAATATAATCACTTACTGAAACATCTGCCACAGTCTGTTTGATACCGTATAGAGCCGTACGATTTTCTTTTTTCCCTGAGGAAATGGCAGGTAGACAGCCAATCTGGCTATGCCATTTCCTAACAGTATACATTAAAACTGTAGTAATATTTTGTGTAACACCTTCACCATTGAATTGTATAATGTGTACTGTTGAACAAAATATCATATCATATCATATCATATCTGAAAAATTTGGTGTCAATCTGTCAAGGCGTTCGGCTTTAAATAAACGGAAACCAATTTTTTTTCAAAAATTGTGTTTTCAAAGGGCCATAACTCTGCAGCGGATGGACTGAGAAACACCAATATCGAATTTGACCTGTATTTCATTGCTAAAAACAACATCTGAAAAATTTGGTATCAATCCATCAAGGCGTTCAGCTTTAACTGAACGGAAATCAATTTTTTTAGAAAAATTGTGTTTTCAAAGGGCCATATCTCTGCAGCAGATGGACTTTGAAACAACAATATCAAACTTGACCTGTATTTTATTGCTAAAAACAACTTCTGAAAGTTTGATGTCGATCCATCAAGGCTTTCGACTTTAAATGAACAGAAACCAAATTGTTTATGGACAGACAGACAGACAGACAGACAGACAGACAGACAGACAGACAGACAGACAGACAGACAGACAGACAGACAGACAGACAGACAGACAGACAGACAGACAGACAGACAGACAGACAGACAGACAGACAGACAGACAGACAGACAGACAGACAGACAGACAGACAGACAGACAGACAGACAGACAGATAACATAATACAACCATAACCAAGTGAAATGCTATCAAATGCAAAGCTAGATCTTCATACGAAGAAAAAACAATACATCAGATAGAAGATGCAAGACTAAACAGCCTAACATCCTTAGGGTGAGGACGTAACCCTGGGGAAGAAACAGAATAATATTCTGTAATAAATGTTAAACTCCCAAGAAATTTAATAAAAAATTTCAATAAAAAGTAGCCCAAAAGCTTAAGAGTTTAACAGGAAGGGTTCATGGAAGGATAGGGAAGGAATACTTAACAAACAGTGGAATAATCATTTTTAAAAATGATGACATCAGGCATATGTCCCGAAATTGGGAAACATAAAATAATTTTATAAATATTATAAAGTTACAGCCCTGAACGTCCAAAACCACCGCTGAACACTTCCTTCATCCAATAACAGCCTGGTATCCACCAATTCTTGCATTGATTTGTGTCTGGCATCCTCAAAAAATGAGATTTTAAAGCACAGATGCCATTTCATTGTTGATGACTTTTAGGGCCAAACAAAGAAAGATGTTGCCGCCAATTCTGGTCACTTACTGACGTCTGCGCATGCACGGAGAGTAAATGTATGGAGGGCCAGATAGAACTTTGTTGGTGTTATGCCATTCTCTTTTATTGTAAAAGAGAAGGACATATATAATTTCTATGTCTTCTCCTATTCTCCTGTAGGAGCTATCCTTTGTTGAAATAATTGAGAGATTGGATTTTCCTTTTAGTCCTAGGCCCTCCAGCCTTTTTACGATTCAGCTTGTCTGGGTCATTTGTTGTGGTATAAAAATATGATAAATTTTAAGTAATTTGTGTATTTTTTGTACTTACAAATGGCCCAGATGGGGATGGCCCTCCCATGAGTGGGCACTCATTCCTCCCCGCTGAACATTTAGCAGGCACTGTAAAAAATTATGGTTGACGTCAATTTCGGTACCTTCCTGGATACTGCGCATGCGCAGATCTCAAAAGTATGGAGGACCAGATAGGACTTATTTTTTTCGGTTTTGTATGCAAATTTGGGGGATTGGGGGGGCAAAATTTGTGTTTGGCCCTGAATTAAATTGAGTTAACACCAGCTAGTCTGGGCCATTGGTTGTGTTATATTGGTTCAAAGATCACTTGAAGTTGAGAATGTTTCTTTCACATAACACAATCCAGTATGCATGGAAATTCTACTTCGTTGGTGTTTGTGTACAAAAGCATCCACCATGTACTGTGGCTGGATTTTAGACAGGTTACAGGATATCAACAATCAAAAATACAGTCGTTCACAGTGTCTATGAATATTAAATTCACATGAACAATGGGTCGAGTCACCTGTTGTACGAAATTGAGAGAGAATGTTGCAACTTCTCAAACCGCATGTCATGATGTGGTCGAGAAGTTGCCCACAATGTTCATGCTCACGAAGTTTTCTGAAACGTTATTTCTGATATTTTTCATGAATAAATAGTTGTATTTTAAATTTTATCCCTTTGATTGTTCTCAGTCATTTGGAAATGCTTCCCCATGACATATTAACCTATCAGTGTATCGCTTCAGAATATCAATTCACCTCAAAAAGCCACCTGTGGACAGAAAATGAAAAACTGATTTTTAATTGATTTCTAGCATGAGCATGTACACAAATTTCAATTGCCTCTGTTTTTTAACACTGCATTAAACACTGACAATGAATGTTTGAAAGGTTTCGTGGATATCTTTCTGAAAGAAAATAAAATAAAATACATGTGTGTCAATCCCAAGGGTTGTTTAATATTCTATTGCTATTGCCAGTATTGAGAGAGAAATTTAAAAATGCTGCACTGTGAATTATAGGCCAAATTTAACTGACCATATGTCGAAGAGTACGAATGTAGGTCCCAGAAAAAGATGTGATGGGTAGGACCACCCTTATCAATCATAAATTGTTAACACAGCATGGCCACCGAACCATGAGTGATGGAAATGCATGTTTGGATGGTGGAGGGGGGGGGGGGGATTTTTTTCAGATATAATATTGTGCCCCCCCCCCCCATCCCCCCACCTCAAACAGACACACATACACAAACTCACACAGGCAGCTGTGACGGATAAATTAATTACGCATCAACGTTTTTAATACAACATTCCTTTATAACTAATAATGTTATCCCCTGGTTAACCCTCACTGATCGAAGGTGACATTAGCCACCAACAGAACATGAGAATAATTTTTTACCTTTTTTCTAAAAAAAACGAAGCTAGTGTGGGGAGGAAGAGTTGTTGTGTCTGAGGAACTGGCAGTTTGCTACCCATGCTTCCCTCTATGTAGGGATATGGATGCATGAGGACTTGAGAGTTCTGCTGAGGAAAGGGGAGGGAGGGTGGGATTGGTGGTGAGACATCTTTTTGTTGATCTGATTTTGAAAAATTCCCGGGGGAATAATTAATTTGTTGTTCAGCTTTCACCCAAATGCATATTTTTTTTTCAGAACACCAACTATCTCTTGAAATTGAAACTTTCTTTATAAATAGCTGAGCATTCCTAATTCGTAATTCGCTCACAAAACTTTCTATGTACTGTCAGTTCGGTATTCTGTGGAGTGCATTCTTTGTTTCCAACCACACTTGCCTCTCACAGTGCATTCTTAGTTTCCAACATGCTTGCCTCTCTCCATAGTTCCTACATACATGTAAGAACGGCAGCGATTGAGAGTAGGCTAAAAATTCTCGAATGAAAACGTCATTATTTCTGCGTTCTCAATGTTTAGCAGCTGTCTTGAATCAACCTGCATGATCTTCTCATCAATCATTGAAAACAAAAATCATGCAATACGCATTTTTAAATACTTCTTGTATTGTCGCGAAGTGAATTGATAACAAGAGCACCGCCTAGCAGGGCAACATACGCCGGTCAAAATTGGAACATGCACAAGTTTCTCTGGGATAAAGTTTGAAATTTAACTGATTTCTAAGTATGAAAAGGGCAATAACTCCTAAGAAAACAACCGAACACGACCCAAATATGAACTGGTGGAAGATATTATGGCCATGAAGCTGCATATTAAATTTGAAAAGAATCTGATTAAGTTGACGGTCTGTAGAGCACGGAAAGCATAGTTTGCTCGATTTCTAAGTATTAAAGGGGGAATAACTACTAGAAAAACTGTCGAACATGACCCAAATTTGAACTTGCCCGAGATCTTATTCTGGTTGTGCAGTATATCAAATATTTTTTAAATCCGGTTGAAATCATGCTCTGTAGAGCACAGAATACAACTGTCCCCGGACGGACAGATGGACAGAGCCATAACATAATACGTCCATCTTTCAAACGGGCTATTAAAAAGGGGAAAACAGATGACACAACATCATTTCGTCCTCTGAGTATCTGCACTCTAATATTTATTTGCCACCTAATGTCAGTAGGAGATGCGACTAAATTACTGTTGATTGCCTGTTACAAGTACTGAATATCAATCAGCCATTGCATGTTACAATTCTGAGGTGCATCAGATGTTATTCTCTGGTGATTTGCTGAGCTAACCTAACATGCTATTATTTCAAATTAGTGCAGAATACGGGACAGGACTTCTAGTTTTAACTGTACATGGCACCATTTCACTCAAAGACCATTCTAAAAATATTCAGCCACGCAAACATTCAACCCTTTACCTAACAAAATGACAAATTTGCCTAGCACTACTCATACATGTAACAACTACGATTCAATTTTGGAAAACAAAAGGTTTCATTTTCTTTCCAAAACAAAACTTATGACCCTCTCACTGAAACATGTTCAAGCTCATTCCAATGATGGGTCACAGGCTATATTTTTATTTTGGAAGCAAAAAATTACAATTTTGTAGTCACTTAGGAATAAATACATGTAATTATAATGTAACGTACAGAGTGGAGATTTGAAAGCAATAATTACAAATTTGTTGAAAAGCATAACAAGCACAGGCAAAGTTTCATCCAATGGACCTCCGGGTCAAACCCGGAGGCCCATTGGCTGAAACATTGCTTGTGTTTTTTGTCCATATGTATCAAATATGAAAGTTATAGTTTGGGTGATAACTCCACTCTGCAGGTGATTTAGTTACAATCCACTCTCCACGTACTGTATGTGTCAGCTGTTAGTCATTTAAGAAAAAATATTAAATTCAAACACAACACAACTTACTCTGTCAATAGCTTTTCCCACTTTGGAGACTGAACTGTGCAAATCTCTGTGTTCAGAACTTATCTTAGATACAACATCTCTACATTTTCGTAAACACTGTGAAAAAATTAGTGACTGTGTAGCTGATATTTCATTGGATTCAAGCCCTGAAAAGATATCAGAATTTTTTACCCTATTCACTCCGACGTCAAAATGGCAAAGTTTTCAGCAGCAAATATTTCCTACAACGCAGTTTGCTATTTAACCAAATCTATAGTATGATCGTCGTGGAAAGGTCAAAATCCACACATGGGCAATATTTCCACACATTCATTAACTCTGAATCTCTGACAAAACAATGGAATCATCATCAAATTTTCAATGACTAAAGCACCGGGTATTGAATATTGGCTGAAAACTACTGATTATTGATTAACCCTCTGCACTCTGATGTCACAATACCGAAATTTCAACTTGCAAATTTTTCCCATAATGCAATGTGGAATTTAACCAATTCAGTCTTGTTTGACAGAGCTCATCGAGCTCTGTCAAGCAAGACTGAATTGGTGAAATTCCAAATTGCATTATGGGAAAAATTTGCAAGTTTAAATTTTGATGTTTCGACGTCAGTGTGCAGAGGGTTAAGAAAAGCACCCGTGTGTTACGCCCACTTTTGTGGTAACTGTCCACTTTTGTAGTAGCTCACCACTTTTGTAGTAGAAAATGCCCACTTTTGTGGTAGCTCACCACTTTTGTAGTAACGTCGCCCACTTTGTAGTAAAATGAGGTCTCCTCTTTTGTAGTAACCAGTGCCCTCTTTTGTCATAAAAAAACAAAGTCTCCACTTTTGTAGGAACTTTTTTACCACTTTTGTAGTAACATTTTCAAAAACTGTTAGACTTTGAAAATTTTGAACAAACCATTTCATTTCAGATGTCCACACGAAATGATCAGATTTTCATCTTCATCTTTTTATTTTTGGTTGAGCTCTCTTTGTTGAGATAACCATGACAGGAATATATTCGGTCCGTCCGTTCGTCTTTCAGCCAGTACTATGGGCATATGTGGGTGGGGTGACAGGTCGTTTTAAAAAGTTTTTGTGGGGTTTCTATTTGTGATTACATATTGTGTATTTTATATTCAAGTATGCCGTTGTGTGATAAGGCTTGCCACTCATTGAGTATGTCTGTACATTTAACCAATGCTAACCCCACTTCTGTGGGATTAGTAACTTAAACAGTTTGACAGTGACTCGTCTTTATCCGATAGTTCTCCCCGGCTTCTTCCCATGACACTGTCCAGCACTCTATGACTCTGGCTGTTTAAATGTTTAACCAAAATTAATCAACCTTGGCATTTCCCAAGCGTTACAAAAGGTTTTGACGATACTATGTTTTGGCAGTTTCATTTCAGATTCACCCTTTTTCATTCAGATGTGAAGGGTGTGAATTGGCAGGGACTTAGATCAAAGATTTTCAGATCGACGAAACGGAACTCTCTGCCCAAAGTTTCATAGGTTAATTCTTTGTAATTTTGATAACATAACATTTCTAACAGACCGGATTCCCTGTGCTATTCTTTGATGTTGAGGTGCTGGTCCTTTGGGGGGAAATCAAAGTTGTCGACTTCTATCATGTCGAAATGGTAAAGATACGCAAAGTTGTCAATTTCTATCATTAAAAAAGACGCACCTGTAGCAAAACCATAATAATGACATTTTTGCAATTTTGCTTTTTAGTGGGCTCTTTTTTTATAACTGAAACTGCATCTTTGCACTATTTTTCTTGTAAAGAGAAGATTATTTTCCTCTTGTGAAGAAAAGCTTTTATTGCGATATTTAATCTGAAGACGAATATTCAATACAGGTGACTATTACGTACATAATTATGCACGAGCACTTTCAAATTGAACGTCGTTGGCACATGTAGGAAAATCCTGTCGAGGAGAGACATACATAGCGATGAGCAGGGGTGGTGGTGGTGGTGGTGGTGGGGGGGGGGGGGAGGGGGGGTAGGCCCCCAAAGTCAAAGATGAGAGCAGATGTCACAAATTCTTAGAGAACACTTCGGCTGTTATAAGGGGTTGCAGGAGATCCAACAATGACATCTGATTTAGGAAACAGTTTCCGTGGACCAAAACATAGGTGAATGATCAAATATATGGAATGTTTGAATACTTTTCATCTCTGTGGTGTGGTGCGATGAGTTAATTCATGAGAATTTTCCGTGATTTGTATGTTTGCTGGAAAGTTTGAGATTCCTTGGAGGTAATTTGGTTGTTTGTTACAACTACTAACCAATCAATCAATTGTTATGTTCATAATATGAATATAACAATTGGTTGATTATTTTGTAGGTATTCCTGGACCAAATAGGCCATTTGTCCCCAGACGTCAAATATGGAGGGAATAATAATTAATGAATGAAGTAATTAATAATTATTTACAGTAGTCCGAGATAAGATGAAAATGGTACATATATGATCGACGAAGAAATGACTGTCGGAAAAGTGGCGGTGGGCACTTCCATTTGAGCGTTTCCTTGTGTCTGGCTTCCAGAGGCTCCCGGTACTTGGTTCCAGAGTAATTTAGATATAAGCAAAGCCTTGGACTCCCCTCCCCTGCCCCACATTTCCATTACTTACATGTATACGAAGCCCAGTGTTACTTTTTTCCGAGCCAATCTAAGGGGCTGAAAACAGTTTTTTTTTGTTTGTCTCACGTCTTGGGCCCTACACTCGAAGCCCAATACTCGCATCACTTAAAGCACTAGTTACAGAATATAAGTTAGAACCATTATCATTGTCTTTTCTTGGTTAGCATGTGACACAAATACCTGGCAGAACAACTGATTAGGTACTTCAATACCTGGCTAACATGGATTCCCATCATTTCAATTCTAAAATAAATCATTTTTCGTACGAAAAATGATTCAATGCACACAAAAGTTAAAAAATTTATAGTAATTTATATATTTTTTATACTTACCAATGACCCAGACATAGCTGGTGCTAACTCTTAAAAATCTAGGGCCAAACACAAATTTTGCCCCCCAATCCCCAAAATTTGCATCTAAAACCAAAGAAATCATGTCCTAAAAGGTCCTCCATACTTTGCCTCCACTGCGCATGCGCAGTGTCAAGGAGGTCTCAAAACTGGCGCCAATTATCATTCTTACAAGCAGTGCCTGGTCAGCGCTATGTACTCAGCGGGGAGGTATGAGTTCCCAACTCCTGGGAGGGCCATCCCCTTCTGGGTCATTGGTAAGTATAAAAAATATATAATTACTATAAATTTTTTAACATTTTTATACTGTACCAATGACCCAGACATAGCTGAATAGTAAAAAGGCTGGAGGGCCTAGGACATAGAGGAAAATCCAATAAGCTCAATTATATAAAATAGAATCATCCCCTCGAGGAGAAAAGGAGTATTAGGCTTTACATGTATCTTTCTTATTTTATGATAAATTAGAAAGACACAACACCCTCCATAATTGAGCATAATAACATTCATGTTCTCTATTAACATCCAGTATAACCCTTTATACTAATTATTTTTAAAGTAAGCCAATAAATAAAGTTAGTCCAGAGAATTGAGACTCTTTATACTCTCTTAAAAGTGTCCGAGGATTGTATATTAACGCCCGTTTGACACGTGACATATACAAATGCTTCACACCGAGTTACCCTTTAAAAATATGACATGAATGAATTTTTAAACATTAACTTTACACTTTAAAACCATCCCGGTAACGACTCAGAATTACTGACTCCGGAGGAGGTATCCCCTTGCTTTTCACTATAAAGCAGGTGACCTAAGGGAACACCCTCCCCCCCCCCCCTTCCCCTTGCCCTGGGTCAAATAGCCCAGAGCAAAGAGGGCAGCAGGACGGAGTCACTGCCGGAACAGAAAGCCTGCATAACTATAGTTGCAACTGTTTAGTGGACGACATTCTGAGCAACAGATAACAGACCTAAACAATGCAGGTCTCCAGAAATGGACTCAATATTTCTGAGATAAAAGTTCGTGAATGTGGATGGCTGAGACCAATATGCAGCCTTCATTAAATCTGTAATAGCAACACTATTTGCGTAAGCCCAAGATGTAGAAAGAGCTCTAACTTCATGAGCCGAAATCTTAAGCACAGACTGCTGAGTTGAAGATAGATTATCATAAGCAGTACGGATAGTTAATTGAATCCATCTAGCAATAGAATGGACCGTAATTTCCTTTCTGTTAGGCATCAGAGACAGAAAGAAGCGTTTTTGTCCCTTTCTGATAAACTGAGATCTTTGTTTATAAATACGTAAAGCTCTAACCGGACAGAGTAAAGGCCTATGCCCGTCTGAAGACGGAAGGGCCTTAATAACAATAGGTTCCGGATATTTATTAGGAGCCTGATTCTTAGCCAAAAATCCAACATTAGTAGTAAAGGTAATAGTGTTCCCGACACTACAATAGTGAGAATCGTCCACCGATAGTGCATGAAGCTCACTGATTCTTCTAGCAGAAGAGAAAGCTAAGAGAAATGCTGTCTTATAAGACAAGAATTTGAAATCTACTGTCTGAAGAGGCTCAAATGGCTTTTCTTTTAGTTTAAGAAGAACCCAAGCTAAATTCCATTTAGGAATTAATCTAAGAGTTCTAGGTCTATTTATCGAAAAGTTTCTAACTAATTTAGATAAAGAGACATTAGATCCAATTTGTAAACTATCATGGTGTGCATAGGTATCAGATAACATAGACCTATAACCTTTAATAGTAACAGGCTGCAGTTTGATCTCGTCAAACAAGTATACTAGAAAGTTTGCAATGTCTGGTATGGAGGGATCAAAAATATCAACAGAATGATCCCTACACCAATGACGAAAGACCTTCCACTTAGCCGCATAGTTTAGCGAAGAGGAGGTCCTCCTACAGTTAGAAATCACGTCCACTGCTCGTCCTGTAAAATGCTTGCCGTGCAAGAAGGACCGCACAACGGAAATACGTGAAGGTTGAGACCTTGCGGGTTGTGATGAAGTTGATGCGATTTCCCCTGCGAAAGAAGAACCTCTCGTGGAGAAAGTTTTCGCGGTAAGTCCCACAGCAGACACCTGAGTAGATTTATCCACGGTCTCTGTGGAGACAGAGATGCTACCAGCAGAATTTTGCATTGTGATTGTTTTATCTTTAGCAATATTTGCTGAATCAACGGCGCTGGAGGATACGCATATTCTATCATTCCGTCCCACGAGATCGATAGAGCGTCTACTGCATATGCTCGGAGATCCGGACATGGTGACACATACGTCTGCAACTGATTGTTGAGTTGTGTCGCAAATAAGTCTATCATTGGCCATTCCCATTGGTAGCAAATCTGATTGAATACCTGTTTGTTGAGAGTCCATTCTGACGGCAACAAATGATCCTTCCGTGAAAGGGAGTCTGCTAATACATTCAGACGACCCGGAATATGACGGACCGAAAGTAGAACTTGGTGTTCTAGAACAAACAGAAGGATTCTTTCCATTAAATTGAATAACGGAACGGAATGAGTGCCTCCCTGATTCCGGATATACGCTACTACTGTCGTATTGTCGGACAGGATTTGGACATGTGCTTTCTGAATAATGTTCATCCAATGACGTAGTGCAATCCGTTGGGATCAATGTTGCACCCCAACCTGTTTGACTGGCATCCGTCTTAATCGTAAAACTCGGATCCGGCAACTGCAGTGGGACTCCCTGAGTCAACCACTGAATGTTTGCCCAAGTCTGAATCTCTTGTTTCACTTGATTTGACAAGAGAACGTCTATATCGAGCGAATGAATCTTTACACTCCAATTCTGAGTCAAGAAAATTTGGAGAGGACGAGTGCGTAACCGCCCCATCGGAATGAGATCCGCAGCGGCTCCGCACAGACCTATCAGTCTCATGAACTCCCTCACTGTGACTTTGTCTGAGTGAAGACAATAGCGAGCGTAACAACTGATTAATTCGCTCTGGTTAACGGCAGACGAACGAGATTGTTGTGCGTCTCGAAGCTCATTCCCAGATGAGTGAATGACTTGGACGGCACCAGATCCGACTTCTCCTCGTTTATTATAAAACCGAGACGTCGGAGTAATAGAAGCAGATTCTGCACATCGTTCTGAAGTGTTAACTCGTTGCCGTACCTCTGAAGAATGTCGCCCAGGTAGGCCGACGTTACCGCAGACGAATGAGCTCGGAAATGTATCATTACCGAGTTCATTATTCGAGTGAAAGCCCAGGGCGCTAGATTCAAACCGAAGCACATCGCCCGGAACTGATATACAACTCCTAGGACTGCGAAGCGTAGATACTTTCTGAATGTCGGATGTACCATGACGTGAAAGTACGCATCTTTGAGATCTATGCTTGTAGCATAGTCGTTCACCCGAATACTCGCTCTGACTGATCGAATTGTCTCCATATAGAACTTCGGAGCGACGATCAGCTTGTTTATCCAGTTCAGATCTATGACTGGACGGAACGAGCCGTCTGGTTTCGGAACCAGAAACAGATGGCTGTAGAAACCCGGTGATTCCTGGTCTTCTACGACCTCTACCGCGTTCTTCGTCAGAAGAGACTGTACTTCTGATAAAAGAGCATCTCTTTTCTGCGGATTTGACGGAAGCTGAGTCCATTTTGGACTTCGAGTTAATGGAGGCTTTCGTTTGAAGGATATTCTTAGTCCTTCCGAAATTACCCCTCGGACCCAGGGGTCGTCTGTAATCGACGCCCACTCATTTATAAAACTCGATAATCTTCCGCCTATTGGAACACGATAGAGATTCAAACCATCACCTCCTGGACCTGCGAGGCCTGCGGAAGGAGAAACTACGTCCTCCACGACCCGCACCTCGTCCCGTCGACCTCAGGACGTCTGACCTGTTGTCTCAGCCAGAATAACGTCCCGTACGTGAGTCGCTGCCTTGACGGTCTCTAGAATAAGACCTAGAGGACGTATAAGAACCTCTATAGGAACTTCTCTTGGGCGTACTTGTCCCAGAAGTGCCTGTCTTACTCTTTTCTGCTGTATCCGACTTTTTGAAAGCGGATTTGAATAGCAGAGAATCCGAAGCTTTCTTAGTTATCTTATCATAGATTGCTGAAAGCTTGCCATCGAAGAGAAGCTCTCCGGAGACCGAAGCGACTCTGAGAGAGTTCTTCACCTTACTATCCACGCGCGTGGATGTAGCTAGGGCTGCGTCACGTCTAACCAACTCCAGGTTTGCCACTGAAAGGGCGGAGTTATACGTGGAATAAGCTACTGCGCTTGAAAGAAGTCTTAATGAGGATTGTATATCCTGGAATTCTTTCCCTTGAAGACGCAATGATAACGCCTTAGTAAGGTGGTCTGCGTATGATAAAGCATCTAAGCTAACTCTGTTAGACATTATTGTCATTTCCAACGTCGTGGTTGGAATTGACATAGACGACGGTATAGACAATTCCAAGTCTTCAGCCTCGTCGTCTAGACGCAGAGGAACTCTCGGTATGCCCTGTCCTGCCATTTCGAATTTATTCCTTGAATTGATGAAGGGCAGATTTAGAGCATTTGCGGACAAGAAACCAGCCTTGCCTGTTTTGGTAGCAAGCTTATAAATAGCTTCGTTCAATAATTCGAATGTTCTTGTGACATTATTGGACTGTGTCGGAAACTCAGGGATGATGTCCCTGAACCGATCAAAAAATTCTGTGTCCAATGACGCTATCAGTCTCTTATCCGGCATCGCAGCATTCTGGTCCGACGGAACAACTTGTGGAAGGTAATGCCGGATGAAATCTACGGCAGCTTTATGTTGTTCCGAAAGGGATAGCTCCAAATCCTCTGAATCCCTTTCGCCATCCTGTCGGACCCTATGATGTTCTCGGTCGTCCGTACCTGATGCATCAGCGGAGCGTACCGACCCAGCGTCGTCGGATAATTCTTGATCCGACAGAGATTCTGTCGTTTGCTGGTATGCTGCGATAAGTTGTGCTACCTGGGATAGCACGCCCGTTACTGAGGCCTGTGGAGTAGCGGTCTTACGTTGCTTTGCCGCTGGAAGCTCCGTGTACATTGACTCCTGCATACTTCTCTTATGCGAACGTCTGGAGTCTACAGGCCTCGTGTCCCTGACTACCGGATGGCGTGACCTGGTCGCCGTGGAATCCCTGCTTGGCGAAGCTGGCTGGATATCCGTGGTCACGTAGCCCAGGTGTGGTCGTGTGCGCTGCCGTGAGGATGAGGAAGCCTTCTGGACAGTCTCTCCGGACTGTCTATATAACGGAGCGTCCCGAGCGGCGGACGTATGCTCCGAATGCGAAACGTTTTGTACAACAACATCTGGTCCCAGATGATGTTGTACGAGAGAGGGGCCTCTCTCGCTTGCAGCCCGGATGGACCTGGACGAGCTAGGAACCGGACTAATAGGCTTCCTCCATTCTCTCCTCTGATCCACCGTCACTGGGTGTGCACTTTGTTGATTTATAGTGCTCGCATCACCCAAATCTCCTTCCTGGACCGCAACGGACGAACTCGGCTGCCGAACCATTCGATGAATGGACGCTACACCGGGCGAGTTAGCGGACGTCAACGCCGTCGATCCTACTAGGGACCTCTTGGGCAATTGACGTATTTCCATGAGCACTTTTGCCGCTAGCTCTTCATTTAATTGTGACGACGGAGGCACACTTTTGGAAGACATCACAGAAACATCACCCTGTTCTTGTTCCTCTGAAATAGAGATTGATAAACTAGAGTGACCCTGCGGAGAAAGGACCGGCATGGCCTTTTCCCCGCTAACAAAATACCGTGACACACGTTTCCAATGTTTGTCATCCCAATTGACACATATTGAACAGGAGTTAGTGCGAGTACACTGACTACAATTAATACAATGATTATGAAAGTCAGAGGAAGATTTCCTCTTATTACAATTTGAACAATATCCTTTCATTGTGAAAAGAATACAAAAAGTCCTATTACTCACACGAACCCCTGAAAACAAAGATACATAATAACATGATCCATTAACATAAAAAAAATAATTGAAATCAAAAAAATTTTTTGAAAAAATATTTTTTCAGAAAAGCCCAAGTTTCTGAAAAGTAACATTGAGCCCCAATGGATCCCAAGCCTAAGTGTGGACAAAAATTTTAAAAATATTTTAAAAAATTAATGCAACACTTACGCATAATAATAATGTATCTTGTTATGATTAAACTAACACAAAGACAAGAAATCCCCCTCCACAGAGACTGTTGTCAATGTAAACAAGAAGTGTATAAACACCAGAAACATGACTCCAGGCACTGATAACCATGGCCCGAAATCAGTTACCAATAATACACTATCTGATGCAAAACAGAGACTTCCAGGGAAGAAACTGCAGAACATCTGATGGTAGATGCAGAACACTACGCCTAAACACCCATGGGTGAGGGCGTAAACATGGGGAAAAGAACAGAATTCATTCTGTTACCCAGCTAAAACTTCCAAGAAATTTTAGTAATAATATTACAGAAAATATGCCAAAAGCGTGGGAGAATAGCAAGGAGGGACTTAAAGGAAAGGGAGAGAGGAAACACTGAACAAGCAGTGTAACTTTATAGCAAGAATGACAACAACAGGCCCATGCCTCGAACATAGGCAACTTAACATAATTTCATAAAAAATTTTTAAGTTACAGCCCTGATTATTTTCTGTCACTCATTTTTCCTCTCCTCCTTCTATTTCCTCTTTAGATCCACATTTCTGTAATATTTATGTGTCTGGCATCATTTAAACTGAGATTTACAAGCACAAATATCAGTCAGATGTGAACTGATGAAGGGCCAAACAAAAAATGATAATTGGCGCCAATTTCGAGACCTCCTTGACACTGCGCATGCGCAGTGGAGGCAAAGTATGGAGGACCTTTTAGGACATGATTTCTTTGGTTTTAGATGCAAATTTGGGGGATTGGGGGGGCAAAATTTGTGTTTGGCCCTAGATTTTTAAGAGTTAGCACCAGCTATGTCTGGGTCATTGGTACAGTATAAAAATATGTGTTTTTATTTATTATGAGACAAAAATAGACATACAAACTTCATTTTGAAAGAGCAATTCAATTTCTTGTTATCTGCTTGCTTTGCATTTTTCTGTCGAAACATAGCAGCTTATAGGCTCTCATTGTAACGTGCTCGCCGAGCTCATTCCATTTAGAGTCATAGAGTATGTTTTGAAAGCACAAAATGAAACATTTATTAATTTGGAAGAAATGTGTTTTTTTTTATTATTTTCCATCACTCATTTCCAAACACTAAAAGGCTCAACGAGCGTTTACCAGTAGGGGATGGGAACTCAAATTCTGTGAGCGAAAAGTGAAAGTTTCAATTGTATTATTTAGCAACTGGAAAAGGCAAAACAGTTCTTTCAAAAACTTGTAACCTTTAATGTTCCCGCGCACATGATCATGTTTCTTTCTTCAGAAGATATTGCAAAATAAGAAACAGAACGCCGGCGTCTTCAGTATTCTTTGTTTTAACCAAACTGAATAAAATGGAAACGAATTAGTGCCACATCTAAAAAAAATTTTTCGGCCCGATATGTCCAGACGTTTTCGAGTCTAAAGCAAACCCACAGACAGACACACACACACAGACACAGACAAATAAACAAATGTTTAATAGACTAGCTCGAGGCCCTACTCCGTACAGGAAATATATAAATATATATATAGATTAGCTGGGTGCCCGACTTCGTTCCGGCTTTTATGCCCGCGCATGCACAAAAATTGGTTTCCACCCCATAGCCGACGTTGACGAAGGACCGTAAATATAAACCCAAGTTTTGTCCCGATCGGCCCAGTAGTTTCCAAGATAGTCTCAGCGCATGCGCGAAGCCGGGCCCCACCCCCACATCTGAGTTGACTAGAACCTCCCCGGACCCAAACCACACACCCATGACAGCCGTTTTTGAGTGTATAGAGAACAAACAAACAAACAAACAGGCAAACAAACAGACAAGATTACTCAAATATATGTATAGACTAGCTGGGTGCCCGACTTCGTCCGGGCTTTTGTCACTGCGCATGCGCAAATATTGGCTCCCAAATCATTACCCGATTGACCGTACATATAAATCCCAGGTTCCGTCCCGATCGGCCCAGTAGTTTTTGAAATTGTTACTGTGCATGCGCGAAGATGGACCCTACATACAAATCTCAGGTTTTCGTCTCGATCGGCTCAGTAATTTCCGAAATCGTTACTGCGCATGCGAGAAAACGGCCCCCCCCACCACCCCCCCCCCCCTTCCCCCCCACCTCACGTCCGAGTAGCCTAAAACCTTCCCTGACCCAAACCACACAACCATGCCGAATTTCCGTTTTTCAGTCTATACAGAACAAACAAACAACAAAAAAAACAAACAAACAAGATTACTCAAATATATATATAGACTAGTTGGGGGTGCTCGACTTCGTCTGGGTTACAGAGATAGTCGCTGCGGATGCGCAAAGATTGGCTAACACGCCATAGCCGATGGTGGCAAAACACTACCCGTTGGAACGTACATCCCAGGTTTCGTCCCGATCGGACCTGTAGTTTCCGAAATCGTCACTGCGCATGCGCGAAGACGGCCCCACATAAACACCCGGCGGTGGCAAATCACTACCCGATATTCCCTACATACAAAGCCCAAGTTTCGTCTCGATAGGCCCAGTAGTTTCCGAGATCGTTACTGCGCACGCGCGAAGACGTTTTTTCTCTCCCCCCACCCCGGTCCGATGGATGGAAAACCTTCCCAGGACCGAACTACATACACATGCCAAGTTTCATCCCGATCGGCCCAGCCGTTTTCGAGTCTATAGCGAACACAGAGACAGACAGAGACAGACAGACAGACAGACAGACAGACAGACAGACAGACAGATGGACGGACAGAGACAGACAGACAGACAGACAGACAAGCTCAAATATATTTGTCCGGGCTTTTGTCACTGTGCATCTGTGCATGCGCAAAGATTGGCTCCCACCCCATAGCCGAAAGACCATACATACAAATGCCAGTTTTCGTCCCGATCGGCCCAGTAGTTTCCGAGATCGTCACTGCGCATGCACGAAGCCGAGCACCAATCCATACCCGACAATGGCAAATGATTACACGATGAACCCTACATACAAATCCAAGATTTCGTCTTGATTGGCCCAGTAGTTTGCGAGATCGTCACTGCGCATGAGCGAAGACGGGCCCCCACCCCACGTCCAAGTAGCGTAGAACCTTCCCGGGCCCGAACCACACACCCATGCCAAATTTCTTCCCAGATCAACCCGAACCTTTTCGAGTCTATACCTACAGACAGACAAATAGACAAGCAAGGTTACTCAAATATATAGATAGAGTAGATGGGGCCCGATATTGTCACTGCGCATGCGCAAAGATGGGCTAACACCCCATAGCCGACGGTAGCAAATCACTACCTGGTGGTACGTACATACAAATCCCAGGTTTTGTCCCGATCGCAAAAGTAGTTCCGAGATTGTCACTGCACATGCGCGAAGGCGGGCCCCCACCCTGGGTCCGATGGGTGGAAAAGCTTTCCGGGACCAGAATATATACGCCTGCCAAGTTCCGTTCCAATCAACCCATTCGATTTCGTGTCTATAGCGAACACACAGGCAGACAGACAGATATGTGAAGATGGGCACCCACCCCAGGCCCACCCCAGGTCCAATGGGTGGAAACCTTCCCAGGACCAAACTACATGTGCATGCCAAGTTCGTTTTCGAGTCTATAGCAAACCCACAGACAGACACACACACAGACACAGACAAATAAACAAATGTTTAATAGACTAGCTCGAGGCCCTACTCCGTACAGGAATGATTTACATGGACAGCTGAGACGAGCATGAGCAATTTGAGTGGCCCAGGACACTGCTGGATGGAACTTACATACAAATCTCTGGTTTTAAGCCAATCGATACAGGAGTTTCCGTGATTGTCACTGCGCATGCGCTAAGATGGCCCCGCCCACATGTCCGAATAGATTAAAACCTTCCCGGGTTGCGGTGGGGCCATCTTCGCGTATGCACAGTATTGATCGCGAAAACTACTGGGCCGATCGGCACAAAACTTGGTGTTTGTATGTAGGGTCATCAGTTAATTATTTGCCACCGTCGGGTATGAGGTGGGAACCTGTCTTCGTGCATACGTAGTAACGATCTCGGAAACTACTGGGCCGATCAGGACAAAACTTGGGATTTGTATCTGTGGTCTATCGGGTAGTGATTTGCCACTATCGGCTCGGGAGTAGGAGACCTATCCTCGCATATGCGCTATGGCGATCGGTAACTACTGGCCCGATTTGAGCGAAACCTGGGATTTGTATGTCGGGAATTAACTGGCCTCTGTCGGCTATGAGGTGACAGCCTATCTTTGTGCATGCGCAGTGACGATCTCGGAAACTACAAATCCGATTGGGACGAAACCTAGAATTTGTATGTACGTTCCACCGGGTAGTGATTTGCCACCGTCGGCTATGGCGTGTTAGCCAATCTTTGCGCATGCACAGTGACGATTTCTGTAGCCCGGACGAAGTCGGGCACCCCCAACTAGTCTATATATATTTGAGCTTGTGTGTCTCTGTGTGAGTGTGTGTGTGTGTGTCAGGGTGAGGGTGTGTGTGTGTGAGAGAGGATGTGTGTGTGAGAGAGGATGTGCATGTGTGTGTGTGTGTGTGAGGGTGTGTGTTTGAGGTTAAAAAATCGCACTGAAACGTTTTTTTCCTTTTAATATGCCGCTGTGTGTGTGTGTGTGTTCGTTATAAGACTTGAAAACGGCTGGGCCGATCGGGACGAAACTTAGCATGCGTATGTAGTTCGGTCCTGGAAAGGTTTCCCATCCATCGGACCTGGGATGGGGGTCCGTCTTCGCGCATGCGCAGTAACGATCTCGGAAACTACTGGGGCGATCAGGCCGAAACTTGGGATTTGTATGTAGGGCCATCAGGTAGTGATTTCAGAAAAAAACTTTGTTTTATAATAGAGAAACCCGTCTGAATCTAAAGACACTTCAACAGCAGAATCGTTCAGTGTCGATAAAAGCTCTACAAGCGGGGGAAACCGGAGTCCCCCATGCCTCTCTTCCCATCCCCACCCTCACAGACAACGTCGTGGTGAGCACGGACGAGCAGCTATCAGCTCTCCAACATCAAGATGTACACAATCGACGTGCAGTGCACCTTAATGCACGGTGTCATTGTGACCCACATGAGCAAGCGAGTTCAGACAGCCAGCGATGTGTACTAACAATGTGTATTCCTTTGTCGACATTTGTGTGAGGAACGGGAAAATGATAAATTCGAAGATTTTAATAATTTTTAGATGAGCTTAAAGAGTAGCTAAAACCGTATTCTAAAATCGCAAGCCTCAAGATCCCCCCCCCCCCCCCCTATTTACAGAAGCCATAACAAGACACGCATAAAACAGAGTTGCCCCTAAAATATCCGCACAAGCAATATTTATAGTATAATGCAATATTCAAGTATTCATGCATACTTGCAGACTGACTGGCAGGAATATACCGATTGAAAATGCGTTTTATAGAATGGATATGTTCGGTCAGCTGCCACCAGACTGAAGGCGTCAAACGCTGACCACTTATCCAGCATAGCCTTAAATATCTCCAAAATTTCTCGCAGACCTATTAAAATTTGGATATTATCAGAATCAGCTTTTTGGGTTCTAATGATATCCAAATGTGTATACAATGTGTAGTTTCATTGAAAATAGGCGGTTACTACAAAAGTGGAGACCTCATTTTACTACAAAAGTGGGCGACGTTACTACAAAAGTGGTGACCTACCACAAAAGTGGGCATTTTCTACTACAAAAGTGGTGAGCTACCACAAAAGTGGTAATTACTACAAAAGGGGGCGTCACACCCGTGGGCAGCACTGCCCATGAGTGGATTTTGACCATTTCACGGAGGATGTACTGTATCTTGTTTGACAGAGCTCAGTATAATTAGCAAAATTCATAGTTAAACAAGAGAAAAACAGAGTGACTGGAGATAATTCTGTTGTGCAATCAGAGTGCTAAGGGTTAAGACTTGTCTTGCAATAACTGGATAGGATGAAAGCACAAAAATTAGACCTGTGTGGTTTGTCGATTTTGTAAGACAGTATTGGTTCTTTTGAAAAAAACAAAACAAAAAAAACTGAAAGAACTGGTGTCACAGGAAAGTAAAAATGAAGGTTTTTGAAAAATTATAAATTTGGTAAGTATAAAAAATATACAAATTACTTAAAATTTATCATATTTTTATACTACAACCAATGGCCCAGACTAGATGAATCGTAAAAAGGCTGGAGGGCCTAGGACTTGAAGGAAAATCCAATCTCTCAATTACTTCAGTAAAGGATATCTCCTACAGGAGAATAGGAGAAGATATAGGAATTATACATGTCTTTCTCTTTTACGAGAAAAGAGAAAGGCATAACACCAACAATATAATATATAATTTCTCCATTTAATGCCAGCATAACCTGTTATGCTAATTCGGTGAAGGAAACCAATATATAAAGATAGTCCAGAGAATGAGACTCTTTATACTCATTTAAAAGTGTCTGAGCTGAGAATTGTATATTAATGCTCGTTTGACAAGTAACATATACAAATGCTTCACAGTGAGCTACACTTTAAAAACAGTACATAAATGAGACATAGTTATTGCTTCACACCGAGCTACACATTAAAACTACCCAGCATCGACGCAGGACTACTGTCACTGGAGGAGGTATTCCCTTGCTTTTCACTATAAAGCCAGATAACCATAAGGGAAAAACAATCCACCCCCCCCCCCACCTCCTCCCCCATCCCCTTGTTCTGAGGTAAAATTCCTCAGAATGAAGAGGGCAGCAGAACAGCGTCAGTGCTCAAGCAGACTGCCTAAAGACCTTATAGATGTAACATTAATGGATGACATTCTGAGCAACAGAAAGAGGACCCAAAGATCTAAGGTCACCGGAGATGGACTCTAAATTTCTCAGGTAAAACTTGGTCAATGAAGAGGGCTGTGTCCAGTAAGCAGCCTTCATAAGATCAGTACTGGCTATACTGTTAGAATAAGCCCAAGAAGTGGACAGTGCTCTAACCTCGTGCGCTGAAATCTTATTGACAGAACGCTGATCCGAAGATAGATTTTCGTAGGCAATACGTATTGCCAACTGAATCCATCTAGCGACAGAATGAACAGAAATATCTTTTCTGTTAGGAATCAAAGAAAGGAAGAAACGTTTTCTTCCCTTTCTAATAAAATCTGATCTACGTTTATAAATGCACATAGCTCTGACTGGATAAAGCAAAGGTCTATGGTTATCCGAGGACGGTAAAGCCTTAATGACAATAGGCTCCGTCCGCTTATCCGGAATCTGATTCTTAGCCAAAAACCCCACTTCCATAGTGAGGGTAATAGTATTACCCACACTATGGTAATGAGATTCATCAACAGATAATGCATGAAGTTCACTGACTCTTCTAGCAGATGCAAAGGCTAAGAGAAAAGCCATTTTATAGGTCAAGAATTTGAACTCTACAACGTCTAGCGGCTCAAAAGGAGCTTCTTGAAGCTTCAACAGAACCCAAGCCAAATTCCACTTAGGGATTAATCGGAGGGTTCTAGGTCTATTAATAAAAAATTTCTAACTAGCTTGGATAAAGAAGTATCTGATCCAATAGCCAAGTTATCATGATGAGTCTAAGTGTCTGATAACACAGACCTATAGCTCTTAATTGTGACGGGCTGCACTTTGAGTTTGTCAAACAGGTAGACCAAGAAACTGGCAATCTGTGGAATTGACGGATCATAGACACCTATCGACTGGTCCATACACCAACGGAAGAAAACCCTCCACTTCGCTGCATAATTCAACGAAGAGGTGGTCCTCCTGCAGTTAGAAATTGCGTCCATTGCTCGTCTGGAAAACTGTTTTCCGTGCAGGAAGGACTGCACAACGGAAAAACGTGAAGGTTGAGGCTTTCCAGATTGTGATGAAGCTGATGGAGTTTCCCCTGCGTCAGAAGATCCCGGAGAAGATTTATCCACGGTCTGTGAGCCGACAGACATGCTACCAGTAGAATCTTGCAAGTAGACTGTTTTATCTTTAGCAAGATCTGTTGAATGAGGGAGCTGGAGGGTAAGCATACCCTATTATCCCGTTCCATGAAATTGACAGAGCGTCTACTGCATAAGCCTGAGGGTCCGGGCATGGAGACACAAAAGTCTGTAACTGATTGTTCAGACTCGTGGCAAAAAGATCGATCATTGGACGTTCCCACTGGAAGCAAATCTGATTGAAGACAGATTTTTTTAACATCCATTCCGAAGGCAGCAGATGACCCTTTCTCGATAGAGAGTCTGCTATTACATTGAGATGGCCTGGAATATGACAAATCGATATCTGATTCTGATTCTCCTGAGAGAAAAGAAGAATCTTTTCGGTGAGATTCAACAGCTGGACGGAATGAGTACCTCCCTGATTCCGAATATAAGCTACTACCGTTGAATTGTCCGATAGAATTTGAACATGTGAGTTTATTACTCGACTGAGCCAATGATTTAGAGCTAACCAAATTGCCCTCATTTCTTTGTAGTTTATATGGGACACAAGAAACTGACTCTCCCATAAACCGTGACACACTTGATCGCCCGGAATCAGAGAAGCACCCCAACCCTCCTGACTGGTGTCCGTCATGATTATGAAAGACGACTCCTGAATCTGAAGCGGTATTCCCTGGGATAACCACTGGATATCCGCCCAAATTTGAAGATGATGCTTTACTGACTTAACACAATCGGACTGTCCAACGACTGACGTTTTACGCTCCAATTTTGAATTAGCAAAATTTGAAGTGGACGGGTGCACAAACGACCTAGTGGAATTAATAATAATAATAATAATTGATTTTCTAGAGCGTAAAACCACAAATAGTGCTCTAAAACGCTTGACAGAAATAAATACACTTTTCTGAAATGAAGAGTCACATCTGTTTTGGTTGCCTCTTAGAGAGGTTAAGAAGAATGCTTCAGTAAATAGGAAAGTTTTAAGATTTCTTTTGAAGACATCAAGAGTTTCTGAAGTTCTAACACTAAATGGCAGGGAATTCCACAATCTGGGACCCACGATGGAGAACACACGATCATGAGCCTGATTAGATCGGCTAAAAGGCACAACTAGTTGAATTTGGTTTTTAGATCGGAGACTGCACATTGGTTTATATACAGTGAGGAGCTCTTGCAGGTAAACTGGAGCCAGTTTGTGGATACATTTGAATACTAAGATCAATATTTTGAAATCAATCCTCTGTTTAACTGGAAGCCAATGTAATTGTCTTAAAACAGGTGTTATGTGTTCAGAGCGTTTGGTACCAGTAATTATCCTAGCAGCAGTATTCTGAACCTTTTGAAGCTTCTGAATCAGGCACTGGGACAGCCCCACTAACACTGAATTACAATAGTCTAGTTGTGAGGTGATGAAGGAGTGCACAAGTTTTTCAAGTACTGACTGGTTAAGATAAGGTCGCAGTCTTCCAACATTACGAAGCTGCCAGTAGCATTTTTGACATATTTTATTGATATGGATGTCTAGTTTTAAATTTGAGTCCATAATCAGTTCACTATTCCTGGCCGATTCACTTTTCATAGTGATGTTGTTTCCAACCAGAATTGATGTACATGTAACAGAGGGTGACCGGTGTGGGCATGCGAACCCCGGATATCACTAAGAATTCAGTTTTAGAGTCATTCATTTTCAGTTTAAAGTCTGCAGTGGTACCGCAAAGTCCTAACAGTCGCATAAACTCTCTTGCAGTAATGACTTGCGTGTTTATGCAGTATTTTGCGTAAAGAGAAACTAATTTTGCTCTTGCTACCGGCAAACAGACCCGATTGTTGAGAGTATCAAAACTCATTCCCAGGTGAACAAACGATGTCGTCGGCATTAAATCTGACTTGTCGACATTGATTATAAAACCTAGGCGTCGTAGCAGAGATAGCCGACTCTGAACGTCACTTGGAAGAGCATGAAAATTTCTGTATCTTTGAAGAATGTCGTCCAGATATGCCGACGTCATCGAAGCCGAGTATGCCCTGAAGTGGCTCATCACCGCATTCATCACGCAAGTGAACACCCAAGGAGCAAGGTTCAAGCCAAAACACATTGCTCTGAACTGGTATACTTTTTCGTGAACCGCGAAACGGAGGTATTTCCGAAATGCCGGATGAATCAAGATGTGAAAATACGCATCCTTCAAGTCTATGCTTGCGATGTAATCGTTCACTCGGATGCTGCTTCTCACCGACCGAATTATCTGCATATAAAATTTTGGAGCAATTATTAGCTTGTTTATCCAACTGAGATCGATGACCCGCCAGAACGAGCTGTCTGGCTTCAGTACAAGAAAAAGATGACTGTGGAATCCCTTTGAATTGGGATTCTCTACGACCTCTACTGCCTCCTTTTGTAGAAGAGAGTCTACCACTGAAATCAAAGCCTCTCTGTTACATTTTGTGGAAGGCTCACAAAATGCGGAATCCGAGGTTTTCTCCAGAACGAAAGACGTAGACCATTTTTTACAACGTCTCGAACCCAAAGATCCTGTGTTATTTTGTTCCAGTTGCTTGCGAATTTTGAAAGCCTTCCGCCAATCGGAGAACAGTAGAGGTTGAACACTTCATTTGTAGGACATACGAGGCTTATATGAGGAGAAACCCCGTGAAGCTCTCGCACCCCTTTGTGACGTCGGTGTGGGGTTCAATGTTTCATTATTTACCGACTGTGTCGTCCCCTTTTTGAAATCGCTCCCCAGTTATATTGAGGCAAAATGACCCGGGTATGAGGCACGAAACGACGATAATTTTATTTAATTGTTTTATTGGTTTTAAACTTTAAACTTCAAATTAAAGGGCTATCACTAAAAAATGTATACCGAGGCCGAGTCCGGAATTGGTGTATACAGAAATCAGTTATTCAAATATCTCATTAATGCCGAGGTGTTGACGAGATATTTTTATCTATATGTTGTATAAACCCATCTTCTTTTGAAATAGTGAAAGAAAATCCAATTTTTTTCCATTTTCTGACTTATATCGTGAAAAAGGTCTTTCAAACACACTAAAAAGTGTATACAGAAAGACTATTTGGTCATGTGATTTGTCTCTTATTTTGATCGGCGGTGTTATGAATCTTATATTTTCAGCAAGTTCTGGAAGGAAACTGGCACGAGTTACACCTGCAAACTTCGGTAGTAATTTTGTTTCGTATATTTCTGACGTGTGTCCAAATTTTAATGTTGTACTCAACTTATTTATCAATTTATTATAGATTGAAGCGCCCGAGGCGAAAATCATCAACAACCGAGTCCGAGAAGGTGTATACAGAAATTAACACTAAAAAGTGTATACAGCTGCCGAGGCTGGATCGCTGAGAGAGCGTCTCTATAATTATACTTCAATTGAGAAAGTGTCCAAATTCTGCAAGCGTTAAACGGAGGGAAGCCCATGACTAGAACGCTCCTTTTTCAATAACGCGAGGGGGCGGGTCAGTAGTGTACCCAAGGAACATTAAACTGCAAACATTTTGCACAAACTAGACTATGTTGGGGGGGGGGGGGGGGGGGGGGCAGACTGGCGAAATGGGAAGTCGTGTTTGAAAGACTGAGATGAATTGGGTTTTTTTTTCTATTAATTAAAAGTGTCATTTTGGATGATTAAAGACTGGAATGTAGTGGGATAGAGCTGTTTTTCAATCATTATAAATACTAGTAATCAACATTAATACTTGGAAAGCCCCCTCTGAGCTTTCTAATAATTAAAGTTGATTACTGATATTTTCAATGGTAAACGCTCAAAGTAGCTAAAATGGATAAAAAATTGTAGGGAAAAGACTGAGATGAATTGTTTTTTTTTATTATTAATTAAAAGTGTCATTTTGGATGATTAAAGACAGAAATAGAGTAAAAGATTTCAGTTAAATTGATTTCCAATCGTGAAAACAGGTCCAATATTATATTTTTTCTCAATGTAATAAAATCAATAGGAATTTAAATGTTATTGTTTTTTTTTTCAAATGACCCTTAACTGAGTGGGCCGAATTCACCAGTTGACGGTGAGTTACGGGACGATTTCCCAATTTCACCAGTCTGCTCCCTCCCCCCCCCCCCCCCACTCAACCCCCCCCCCCCTCCCTAATGTAGTCTAGAAGTTTGTGCAAAATTTTTGCAGTTCAATGTTCCTCGGGTACGCAACTGACCCACCCCCTCGCGTTATTGAAAAAGGAGCTGTCTAGTCTTGTCCTTCCTTCCGTTTAGCACATGCAGAATTAGGACGCTTTCTTAATTGAAGTATAGTTGTAGATAAGCCCTCTCTCTCTCTCGGCGATCCGGCTTTGGCAGCTGTATACACTTTTTAGTGTTAATTTCTGTATACACCTTCCCAGACTCGGCTGTTGGTGATTTTCGCCTCGGGCGCTTCAATCTATAATAAATCGATAAATAAGTTGTGTACAACATTAAAATTTGGACACACATCAGAAATATACGAAACAAAAATTACTACCGAAGTTTGCGGGTGTAACTCGTGCCAGTTTCCTTCCAGAACTTGCCGAAAATATAAGATTCATAACACTGCCGATCAAAATAAGAGACAAATCAAGTGACCAAATAGTCTTTCTGTAGGGTAATACTTTTTGCCGGTAAAAAGGATGGTATCCGGTAAAAAGGACGGTAAGTGTATAAAAACTACGTTTTAAAGTACTAAATGTACCTCTGAATGTGTGAAAAGTGATTATTTAAGGAAGCTTACGCAATAATAAATATATAGAAGGAATATTAAGTATTGTTTGTTTTATTGTAGACTATTTTCAAGCCAAAATAGATCATTTCGCCATCGACACTGATCGACACGCCATTTTGTGCAAGGAAAACAATGAATTCGCTGAGGTGCACGACTATATGTGAATATTATCATACTTGCTCGATGGAGGTGTAACTAATTCGTGTGCGTAACATTTACAGTGTAGATGTTTCTGTTCACTACAAGGGGATTTAACAGTAAGGTTTTGGGAGAGAACCATTTATAATATAGTCTACAATAAAACAAACAATACTTAATCTTCGTTATATATATTTAATATTCCGTACTCTTCATAAAATTGTCACTTTTCACACATTCAGCTGTACATTTAGTACTTTAAAACATACACTTACCGTCCTTTTTACCGACAAAAAGTTGTGTTCAGGCTATTTTTTTGAACGGGGGTTCATAACTTATTTTCAATTAGCGTTTCGCCAAACACATGCCGAGGTGATAATAAATATAAAAACCAACCACACATCAGTGGATATAAGTTCTAGATCCCTGTATCGCCTACCCCAATGATACTTACAGGCACCCGTTAAGACTGGAGCGCCTTATTCTCACTCCACCAATCCCTATGTGTTAGCTCCCAGTAGTGGGCCTGGGGGGGGGGGGGGGGGGGAGGGGCCCCAAATGCAAACCATAAGTAACTGTTTTTAACCTCCACATTTCCCCAGGAGGTACCAGATTCGTTCTCAGAGATTCAGAATTTGAAGAACAAAAATATCCTGGGAAGGGCTCATAATCGTGGGAGGGAATACTCACAATTCCATAGTTCAAGCGTTATATCGATCAAATCCCCCCCCCCCCCCCCACATTTCGAAAATATGAAATGGATTTTTTTTATCTAGTAGGGTCGTTGCCAGGATTTTATAATGGGGGTGGGGGGCAATCATGATATTTGGAAGGTCGTTGTGGGGTTTGCCCCCCTCCCCCCCAAAAAAATGCAAACTGTCACATACTGTTTTTAACCCCTACCCTTCTTCAGGGGGCACCAGGATCGATCTCCCCCAGAGTCTAGCAACTTAACCTTCTTCACAGTGGTGAGGCGGGGTTGGGGTGGGGTTCCCAAATGCAAACTGTCACTTATTGTTTTTAACCCTCACACAGGCCTTCGATTGGGGATTCTTGCTCTGCCACTGGGGCCACAGTTGATATTGTATTTAGAGAATGCCATGGTTTAGTAGTCAGTGTCATTCAGTGTTAATCTGAAAAGGGGATTGGGGAGGCACCACAGCGACCACATCATAAAATTAAATAAACAGTGTAAATCAGCATTTGAATTGCTGGTTTTGATGAATCCACCCCGCCCCCAACCCTTTCCCTAATAAACGTGTGGAAGGTTGAGTTGCTGGAAAATATTGTATGATCTTTTTTTCAGCTTGAGATATCTTCCAATCTCCTACTCAGTCGCCAAAGCAGTTAGACTCTGACAAACGACCAAGTATTGATTCCGATACATGTATGTCCCAAAAAGCATTTGTTAATGCATGTGTTCGAGGTGGTAAAGTAAAACACATTCCAGAAATGGGCTGTTTTTGTGGTAGAAGAAACTAAAGGAGATACATTTGCCGTTGAATCATTTCCAAAGGAGAAGTGTCAGTGAAAAGTGATACTGCAGGCATTATTGAAGCAAGTGGCCCTTGGGTGGGTGTAGATGTAGGAGGAGGTATTCTCCTTCCACAGTTGGGGGTTGGCGGCCAGTTTCTGTCTGGAATTAGCTTGAATAAACTATGTTACGTCTGTGTGTCTATAGCCATCAGATGCGTTATCAATCTGATGAGACAGTAGGCCAAACATGGATCTAAAGTCTGCAATGCGCGTTCTCGTTCCAATGAAGGGTCATTAGCTATGTTTTGGAAGCAGAAAATTAAAATGTATAAATAATTGAATGGCGATTTTCGTATATAGCGCTGGCCGGTTTTGGCCATTACAAGTAGGTTGGTCATTAGTTGTTTGCAACGGTCAACATTTTATGAGATTATTTTGTACAAATTTATGTTTTTTTCTGTTGTTTGTTATTTTGATATTACTTGACACGATGATAAACTCTGTTCAATAAATTATGTTCACAAAGATCTTTATTGCTTGGTAAGCCAGCATGCGATCAGAATCGAAGACTAGGCTAGTGTTCAATACCTGTACATGTTAATTCTCTTCTCTATATTCCCTGCCCAGTAAGCACATACTATTACACTGAAACTGGCATCTGAACACAATCCCTGCTGATAAATATATAATCCATTTCCCATATTTTCGAAATGGTTGGGGGGGGGGGGAGGGGAGGGGGGGGGGGGAGGGGGGGCAAGATCGACATTATGCTGGCATACTTCAAAGGCTTGAACTATGGAATTCCCTCCCACCATTGTGGGCCTTTTCCCGGAATTTTTTTCTTCAAATTCTGAAGCTCTGAAATTCTGGTGCCTCCTGAGGAAACGTGGGGATTAAAAACAGTAAGTTACGGTTTGCATTTGGGGCCCCTCATCCCCCCCCCCCCTCCAGGGCCCACCACTGTGAGCTCACACATAGGGATTGGTGGAGTGAGCACAAGGGGCCCTAATCTTAATAGGCTCATGTGGGTATCACTGAGGTTGGACTCAGGGACCAGCCTAGGGGGGAATTTTATGGAGACTTCAAGTCTCCCTCCAGAAAAAATAGGGAGACTGCAGAGTCATGTAGGGAGACTTCATAGGCAAGTGGGGAAACTTAAGAATATTTATGTACCATCCCCGCCGCCCCTTCATATTTTCAATTTATGGTCCTCCATTAACGTACAAATAATCCAGGTCCAGTTGTCTATGATGCATCTGTGCCAGGTTAAAAAATCACAATGTAATTATTGACTGAAAATCCCCCACTGCTACCTTCTCCTTCATGACCCCTCACCTCTTCTTCGTGCCAATCCCCCATCACCCTCCTGTGGTTGCCTTTCAACAAAGTCTACTAAGCTAATAATTTCCTAAGTCTGAAAGTGTGAACAGGACCAGATGTAAGAAGGTTGCTTTGGAGGTACTTTGTTAGTTAATAAACAAAATACATTCTGGGGTCGAGTATTTTGTAAAAGAAATGTCATTCCGCATCATTTTTATGGCATTCCGGTGTCATTCCGCGTCATTTCATGTCATTCTGATATTTAGGAGGACCCTTTTTTAAGATCGTCCACATGCACACTTGTGTCCTGTACAAAGCTTTTCTTGACATCACTAAAGCTTTTTTTCATGTGTTTCAATTCCATTCGTGTTTTTCTGGGAATAGACAGCCCAACAGTCAACAGTCGTCAGCAAATCAAAATGAAAATAATGTGTTATAAAATACGTCCGTTGTGTATACATTTTCGGCATCCTAAGCGACGTAACCTACTTTCAAACTGGGTTGTTTTGTGAGTCGCGTAAGTCACCTATTTTCGTTTCGACACTTGAAGCTCCGACTGGAACGCAACAAAATAGAAATAAAAAAATCCGCCAAAAGCGACAATGGACAATTGCTTGTCGTGTGATTTCAAATAAATGGACGTTTATTTGACGAATTAAAATGCCCATTTATCACACTCGAGCACATTCGATTTTTGAAAATACTCGTTTTCATGTAAACCTCGCATCACTCAGTTCAGCCTTTTCTCATTTTGGCCAATTTTTAGAGGGCGACTTGTAATCGCCCCGACTATTTTTCTAGGCGACTTTGGGCTTAGAAGGGCGACTTAATCGCCCTAGTCGCCCTCACGGCTGGTCCCTGGTTGGACTTTCAGGAATCTAGAACTAGTATCCACTGATGTATGGTTGGTTTGAATATTTATTATCATCTCGGCATGTGTTTGGCGAAACGCAAACTGAAAATAAAATATGAACCCCCATTTAAAAAACAAGCTTAAACACAACTTTTTTGCCAGTAAAAAGGACGGTAAGCGTATATAAACTGTTTTAAAGTACTAAATGTACCCCTGAAAGTGTGAAGTGACAATTTAATGAAGCGTACGCAAGATAAAACAAAGATTAAGTATTGTTTGTTTTATTGTAGACTATTTTCAAATTATAAATGGTTTCTCTCCAAAAAAACTTTCTGTTAAATCCCCTCGTAGTGAACAGAAACATCTACACCTCCGTCGAGCAAGTATGATAATATTCACCCTGTTGTGCACCTCAGCAAATTTATTTTCCTTGTACAAAATGGCGTGTCGATCAGTGTCGATGGCGAAATGATCTATTTTGGCTTGAAAATAGTCTACAATAAAACAAACAATACTTAATCTTCCTTCTATATATTTATTATTATATTTATTATTGCGAAAGCTTCCTTAATCACTTTTCACGCATTCAGAGGTACATTTCGTACTTTAAACGTAGTTTTTATACACTTACCGCCCTTTTTACCGGATACCGTCTTTTTACAAGCAAAAAGTATTACCCTTTCTGTATACACTTTTTAGTGTGTTTGAAAGACCTTTTCACGATATAAGTCAAAAAATGGAAAAAATTGGATTTTCTTTCACTATTTCGAAAGAAGATTAGTGTTCAACCGATTACCAAAAATGGTCGTTGACCGATTACCGGTTATTTTGAGCTCACAATCGGTCGATTCCAATGCCGATTCCGATTGTAATACCGTGCACTAGGACAAGTCGAGGCTCGAAAGAACTACATTAAACTGAACATTTTTCGTTGTTAAACTTCGTTGACTGGGGTCGAAATAAAATTTCCAGTCGTGCACACTTGGGCGGTAAACGTGGCTCTCAGAGCCACGTTTACCGTCCAAGTGCGTGCGACTGGTAATTTTACTTCTGCCCGAGTCAATGGAGTGTAACCGGCACTTTTCCGGTATGAACTAGCGATTTCGCCCAGTTGTAAGCTTTGCATGTTGTTTAACTTGTATGTCCCGTAACAGGGCATCTAGAGAGATTAAGAATACACATTGTGGTTGTTTCTCAACTTTATTGAATGGTATCATTTTACATTAACAATTAAACAATTTCAGAATAGAATAAAATGCGGTTAATGAATCATCTCAAAAT